>OU342746.1:307410091-309810091 GCA_910589775.1 Avena eriantha
AATGGTCAAAGGCTTAAGTGCCAATTTTCGGAGGGAGAGGGCCCATTAGGGGAAAGGAAAGAGGGAGAAGGGGCAAGGGGGCTAGCCGGCTGGGCCTAGCCCCCCCGCGCGGGGCCCAATAGGGTGGCCGGCGGCCACCCCTCCCGCTCCTCTCCTTTAGTCCCACCCCGGGACTTTGAGGGAGGTAGTACCTCCCCTTCCCCTATATATAGTGGGGGCATTTGGCCAAATTAAATACACCAATAATCAATAAAGGTCTTCTCACTTTTGGGAGGACCTCTAATTGATATTTTCTCCCCCCTCTCTCTCTTGTGACTGTGGTCCCAAGTCTGGACTGCGCGAACGTGAGACATCTTCACCGCGGAGCGCCGTCGTGCTGCGGGATTCGGATCCGGGAGCTCTACTTCCACAACTGCTGCTGGATCGGGGAAGCGGGAGTCATCGTCAAGCATCGAACGTGTGTAACTCCCCGCGAGGTGTCGCACTTGAGGCACTCAAGTCGTTGGAGCCAAGGAGCGCAAGGACTTCATCACGACCTTGAGGTCGGCTTCAGCTCGTCTACATCAACCACGTTCTGACAACAGTTTGAAAAGCCATTTACTAAGTAGACGTTTATTTTTAATCTCTAGAACCTCTACTCCAAGCCCCCCTTGATCCTTAGGTCGACAAATGATGTTCCAACGAGTAAGTCTATACTTTCTCTTATGGCCATCACTCTGCGAGAAAAAACATGAGCGGAAAAAATCCAATCATTTCCTTACCCCTTTGGGTATTTGAAAGAAAGATAACATAAACATTGGAAGGCTCGTTAGGACTGAATTAATAAGCACTAACATATCTCCATAGGGTAATAATTTTCCTACCCAGCTTGCAAGTATTCTCTCAAAACGATCTTCTACCGGTTTCCACTTACCGTTTTTCAATTTTTTGTAATGAATAGGAATCCCTAGATATCTAAATGGAAATGAGCCTATTCCACATCCAAATAGATTCATATATTGGTCATGCATATCCTTTGCTTTACCGAAACAAAAGAGCTCGCTCTTATGAAAGTTTATGTTTAAACCCGATAGTTGCTCAAAAATGCACAAAATCAATTTCATATTAAGAGCCTTTTCTAGATTGTGTTCCATGAAAATGATAGTGTCATCGGCATACTGGAGAATGGATACACCACCATCCACTAGATGTGGTATAAGACCATCGACTTGACCATCTTCTTTTGCTCGAGCAATAAGAATCGCCAACATATCAGCAATAATGTTAAAAAGGATAGGTGATAATGGATCCCCTTGCCTTAAACCCTGGTGAGTTTTAAAGTAATTGTCTATGTCATCATTTACTTTTATAGCCACACTACCTCTACTAACAAAATTTCCAATCCATTGGCACCATTTAGGGTCAAAACCCTTCATTCGAAGAACTTGCTGTAAGAAAGGCCATTTCACCTTATCGCAATCCTTTTCAAAATCGATTTTAAGTAACACTCCATCCATTTTCTTCCTATGAAGTTCATGGATAGTCTCATGTAGTATTAGCACGCCTTCTAAAATATGTCTGCCTGGCATAAAAGCTGTTTGAGTAGGTCTGATAACTACCTGTGCCACCTTTGTGATTCGGTTAGTTCCCACTTTGGTGAAAATTTTGAAGCTCACATTTAACAAACATATGGGTCTATAATGTTGAATTTGAACCGCATTCTCCTTCTTACGTAATAATATAATGGGTCCATAATTAAGGTGAAATAATGGTAATTCCCCCTGTTGGAATTTGTTAAACGTGTTCATCAGATCACCCTTAATTAACTCCCAAAACGTTTGATAGAACTCTGCAGGAGACCCATCGGGCCCGGGCGCCTTATTTTTTTTCATTTGCATGATCGCCTCATGAACCTCCTTTTCTGCAAAGTCGGCTATGAGTATATCATGTTCTTCCTATGACAATTGTGAAATATCATCTTTCATTGATTCTTTGATTCTAACATGGAGAAAAAAATTCTCAACCGGAACACCAAATAAGCTCTTATAGAACTCTGTGGTATAATTTTTAATGTTATCTTGTCCCAAAATAATTCCCTCGTCTTGTTCGAGCTGAAAAATGCAGAAGTCATGGCTAAGTCTCCCTTTTTAGAAAACTATACTATAGGTTTACGATTTTGTCATTTTTGTGTAGGTCAAAATACATATTATTTCGAGCTAAGATTTCACAAGTTTGTGGTACAAATCACGGGATACAACCTGATTTATTTTTAATAAAAAATTGGAAATCATGAATATGTTTTTTTTGAAAACGGGATTACTAATACTCATGTGCACCAAATCTCCTACTCAGATTAATCTCATTAATATGCTAGGCCCAGCGAATTTGATTTGTATCGAGACCGGTGGAAAGAACCGTTGCGTGGGTATGTAGCCGGTACAACGGACCGAGATTGATCTATGTATGACGCCCCTCCCCGCGCTCTCTCCTCTCTTCTCCCTCTCTTTAGAGTGCCTCGTGAGCCCAGAGCGGAAGGGAGAGGGGAGGCCGGCCCTCCTTTCGACATAATTGTAGTGGTAGGTGCACTTGACCCCTACTAGCATGTGGCGTTATGCCGAGGAGAACTAGGGCATTGAAACCCCTGAGTGGTGTCTGCTACCTGGCGGTAACGCTTCTGAGGTTAGAGCCGAAACACGCGAGGGGCTTGGCTGCGTCGTCGTCTCCCCTAAATAAGCTCAATGCGTGGCTTCCATATTTGGAGGTCAAGTTCTCTGTCTTCTCCATATCGGTGCCATGGTGACGAAGGATGGGGAATGGATTGGGTGCTAGGAGCTCAGGGAATGGGTGGTGAAGCTCAATTGCAGAGTTCATCCATGGAGGCCAAGGTCGCCGACATGATTCGTGGCCAGAAGAGGCCACTCCACGCCGTATTGTTCGGCTAGCGCCACGACATCTGCTTCCTCTAGGCCGGCGGGCCGATGCGGAGGATCTTCAGTCTCATGGAGGCATTCCACCCTGACTGCGACCTAAGTGGCGTAGTCCCCGGTGTACGTCAATGACGGCGGTCGCCCCTCTAAATCATGTCTGAGCTGGGTGGAGAAGAAAGGCATGATTGTTTTTTGTTTTTATCCGCCACCTTGTCACTTCGTATATCTTGCCACCTGACGTCTCTTCTACCGATCCATCTCCCCTCGTGTTCCTACTCTTGCTTCGTCTTTCAAGGTTGAATGTCGATTACAGTCGTCCACCACCATCAGTTCAAGGCCTCAATCGGTCGGCCCGTTGGAATCCCTTACACTAAGCGAGCATCCATCACTCTCCATATCTCCAATTAACTTTTCGTTACGTATCTAGTACTAGAATTACACCCACGCGCGTTAAAAAATGAGCTCAATAATTTTTAGAGGAACCATGAAGCCTCCAACTTCCAAAAGTTGTTGTTTGGCTGCGTAAGAGCAATGGGTAAGCCATGATTTATGAATTTTGTAGGAGGTGAAAGCTTAGTGTTCTTCTAGTTAATTATATGATTATATTTAGTGTTTTGAGCCATTTTTCTCAAAGTTAATGGGAGTGCTTCTATACACCCTTTTCCTTAAGGCACATACAGAGGTCTCTATAAGAAAAAATCGATGGGTTTAGCTATTAATGACATCAACTTTGTCTAGATACGAATGCATTTGTCTAAATTTTTAACTAATTCGTCCAATCCAAATTAATTAACTCATTTTTCTCTAGATTCGGATGTGCCTAGGCATATTTTAGTGCTAGATACATCTGAATCTAGAAAAAACTAAATCAATTAATTTGGATTGATATGAGTAGATAAATACGAATTTAGATAAAGTTGAGACTATTAATATGAACCGGAGAAAAAAGTAAAAAAATTACAGATTAATTTCTTTCTATCAAAGGTAGCAGATCCCCTAAACCGCAAACCCCATATCCGTCTATCCAGGCCACCCCAAAAGCGTTTTGGAGGTCGAAAAACGACCGCGCAGTCCAGACGCGCCAAACGCGGCCCGCATAACATCATATAACCGAGCGAGCGGTAGGAGCGGGTCGGAGTAGTAGAGAGAGGCGACATCAATTGGAAGAATTTATCCTCGATGCGTTGCCAATACCTCTTGCCGGTTTGGTCGGTGCAGGTCACGGCATCCATCGAAACCGCCTCCCAAGCACGGATCAAGATCACGTCTTCGAATTCGGAGTAGTTGTGGGTCCTGATCGCTCTCCCCTTCGCCTTGGCCACCGCCCATCGAACGCCCCCTCCTCGATCTCTTCCAATTCATCTTCTCCGTCGCTGTCGGCGTCTTCTTCTTCCTCAAACTCCTCCCCTTCGAGCCCCTCCTCCAATCCGTCGCTGTAGTCACCGTAGTCCGCAAGCGGCGGCGTGTCGATGTCCACGGCATCATCGTTGAGCATGTCAACGTGCGACTCCGGCGTGTCATCAACCGCGGGACTTTCATCGACCACCTTGCGCGCATCGGCTGGCTCCGTCGGTGTAGGCACCAACGCCGCTGTCAAGGCAGTCAGTGACACCATATTTGCCGCCGGTGGCTTCTTCGCAACCTTCTTTGGAGTCGGCTTCTTCGGCGCCGGCGTCGCGGCCGCCACCTTGTTGCTCGGCCGTTTCACCCGCTTGGCCAGGACGGCAGGTACAGCTGCAACGGGGAGCGCCGGGCCAGCGGGAGGCGTGGGGACGACGTGTTGCCCGAGCCATTTCCACTTTCCGGCAGCTGCAGCTACGAGAGGTGCGGCGACCACGGCGCCTTTGGTGGTGGCTTCCGCGGCGGCGCTGGATCCAGATGCGGTCGCTGCAGCTGGTCCGCGCGGTGTGGCCTGGCCCGGGAGCGGCGGAGGGGCGACTGCGTCCATGTCGGGGCTCCGGTGGCCGGAGATGGTGGGGGCGGCGGAATCGGGAGCGGCGGGTGGAGCGGAAGCGGGAAAGGGAGGAACTGAAACTTCCTTCGCGCCAAGGGGGGAAATGGATGGAGCCCGGTCTCACATAGCTCCTCCGACCCAGGAACTTGGGGGTCGCGCGGCACGAATCCGGACGGCCCGGATTTTTTTATAGAAATGTAGGTCCGATGCGGGATCTGAACGAATCCTTTTTTTGCTCTTCGAATTGGAAATCGACGATTATTATGCGGATGCGGGTCGGATGAGGGGTCCGCTAGAGATGCTCTAACGATAGAAAATCAATACATACTTTTGTGCTTCTCAATTCTACTACTTAAAGGCGCTAGTCACTTGCCCCTGTTGAAGACGTACTGGCTCAAATCTTAGCTCAGCGTATAGTTCACACACAGACGTATTTGTTTCAGGACAAATCCCGACTGACGCAAACGCCTACCGCATTGAAAGCCTAAAGTGCGAGTCTAACGAACTGTTCTTCCTTCTGCTCCCCTCCGCGGTTTTCCCTCTGCGCCTTCGCCATGGGTCCGCGCGGAAGCCCGCTCCTCCCCATTCTCCTAGCGCTCCTCGCCGCGGCTGCGACCGCGCCGTACTCCGTCGCCGGTGATGAGAGGGCGGTGTTGGAGGTATCTGGCGCGCCGGAGGGGGTCGTCTGGGTGGCCCAGCTCTCGGATCTCCACTTCAGCGTGCACCACCTGGAGCGCGCCTACGACTTCCGGCGGTACGTCGGACCGGCGCTCGCGATGGTCAATCCAGACCTCGTCTTCATCACCGGAGACCTCACCGGTCCGTGTTCATATCTACCCCCTCTTGCCCCCTTAGTTCTGCTCCTTCGGTTGATTCTTGGTCGCGTTACTTAGGGATCGATGGGTGATTTAGTCTTTGGTCTAGTTAAAATGGTTCGCTCATGTTTAGTAGAACTTGATTGAGGCGCGGGGATGAGATTGGGGGGGGGGGGGGGGGGGGGGGGGGGGGGGCTCTGTTCAAATGTCCTGAATGGGTGGATGGTACGCTGCCGCATTGTATTGCAGGACGCATAGGAGCAGAATTTACATATTCTATCTGTAGATAAAAAGTATTAGTACAATGCTATCTGTTCAAATGTCCTGAATGGGTGGATGGTACGCTGCCGCATTGTATTGCAGGACGCATAGGAGCAGAATTTACATATTCTATCTGTAGATAAAAAGTATTAGTACAATGCTATCTGTTCAAATGTCCTGAATGGGTGGATGGTACGCTGCCGCATTGTATTGCAGGACGCATAGGAGCAGAATTTACATATTCTATCTGTAGATAAAAAGTATTAGTACAATGCTAAAACTAGTGTATCTAGGATAGTACTAGTATTGAACTGAATTCAGTATTTCAACGGCAATTTTAGTATTACCTCTGTTCTAGAATATAAGATGTTTTGGGAGGCTATTTTAGCCTACCAAAACTTCTTATATTTAGGAATGGAGGTAGAGTGATATCGAGTATTGACAGTGGAGTGTGACTGTGGGAGATGAAATTGGTGATATCGAGTATTGACAGTGGAGTGGGACTGGGAGATATTGACAGTGTAGAACACAGTATCAGACCCTGCTGCATTTGGAGTGATATCGAGTATTGACAGTGGAGTGGGACTGTGGGAGATGAAATTGGTGAATTAGCAGTTGCTTTGGGTACTTCTCCATCCAGGCAAACCCAGATGTGTTGGAAAATCACTTCTGATAATTACAATTTAAGTATAATCCAGTATCAAACCTGTCACAACTTACAACACTCTGGTGCCAAGTGGCCAAGTCCTGCCTTGTTGTTCAGCAGAAACAGTAACCAACGGCACTGACTAAAGGCCTAAAGTTTGAAGTTGCGACGAACCAGACACAGAACTAATATACTAGTTACATGAAGTTGTCACGGACTCTGAATATTTCTCTGTCCAGGCAAAACCAAATGTGTTGGAAATTCACTTCTGACAATTATAACTTAAGTACAATCCAGTATCAAACCTGTCACAACTTACAACACTCTGGTGCCAAGTGGCCAAGTCCCGCCCAGTTGTTCAGCACAAACAGTAACCAATGCTATGGACTAATAAAGGCCTAAAGTTTGAGGTTGCAAATGAACCAGACACAGAACCAATATACTAGTTACATGAAGTTGTCACGGACTCTTAATACCAGTGTTAAGGCACGGACTACTGATGAACTTTTTTTTTTACCAGATCCAACTGATGAACTCGAAATGGCCACATTTGACTGAAATTTTCTAATAGACAGCTGCTTTTATATTTCTTGTTCGGACGTCGACTATTGGTGAACCTGTTCAGTTGCATAGGAACAACCAGCACTACAACTCCAACTCGATATGGACCACCCTCAAAACCTTAACTAATTAACCACTTCCACGTTCAGAAGACGTGAAACCTAGCTAGATTCATTTTGAAAGGTGTCCATATCCCAAATAGAATGTACATGGCTACATATGATGATTTCTCTCAAGTGTGAATACACCTTTGTTTTGTTACAGATGGAAAAAGCAAAGATCTACTAACAATGAAGCAAAATGAGCTTGAGTGGATAGAATATAAAAGCACAATGAAGGATGTAATTGAAAGAAGCAAACTTCCAAGAAGAATTTTCTACGATCTTAGAGGAAACCATGATAGTTTTGGTGTACCCACATCTGGTGGGGACTATGACTTCTATCAGCAGTATAGCATCAATGCTAAATTAGGACGACAAGGGCGTGTGCAAAGCGTCACTTTGGAGGTCAGTTCTTGTGCTTCTTCTGTACATGCTTGCACTTCTGCAACTTGTCAGCTAGAGAGTAGAAAATATATTGCCTCTTATTTCTCTGTCATCTTGTAGTTCATTTTACTGTTACAATTTTGATCTGTTGCAATCATTTGCTCAATACACCTTGACATAACACATGGTAGATACGTGGATGGTCTGCAGAATAATGGACGTAAGCACCTGTTTGTTGGCTTTGATAGTGCAATGGAGATCGGTCTTAGAGGCCCGACCAATTTATTTGGGCATCCGAGTGACAAGCAGCTTATAGAATTGGATCAGTCACTGTCACAATGGGACACTGAATTCGACAAGGCTCCAGTGACTAAAATTACAGTTGGGCATTTCCCACTGTCTTTCTCAGCACTAACAGAATCAGGAAAAAATATCAAGGATGTATTTCTAAAGCACTCTTTAGCAGCATACTTGTGTGGACATCTTCACTCCAGGTTTGGCAAGAATTTGAAGCGCCACTATCATCGTACAACTCAAGAACCTTCATTATATGAACATTACTACCAATTTAACATGCATCAAGGATACTCAACCCAGAGTGCTAAGGATAACTGTTCAGAAGAAGCAGCACATATTGAGGAGTTCTGGGAGTGGGAGATGGGCGATTGGAGAAGGAGAAGAACTATGAGGATATTAGCAATTGATGATGGTTATGTCTCCTTTACTGACATAGATTTCAGGTTAGGCTCAAAGAGTATAATTATATTACCCACCTTTCCTCTAGACTCAAGATTCATGCAGAGACGCTCTGCTCCTCATGATTTTAACTGCCACGTCACGGGATCTTCAACTTTTGATACAGTGAGGGCTCTTGTATTCTCTCGACAAGAGATAGTATCTGTGTCGGTAAAAATATATGACTTAAGACCTGGAAATCTTGAAGTAGTATTCGACACTGAAATGAAAAGAGTGAGTGCCAATGAATCTAGAGGAGATATGTATTTAGTTCCATGGAACTGGAGGGCGTTTGCAGATCCTTCTCCAAACCGATATTGGCTCCAAATAGAAGTGATGGATATAACAGGTGACATTAGTGTCAGCCAGTTGAGGCCATTCTCTGTAAATGGGTTGTTTGCAAAAGTTAGCTGGACATGGAAGGAATTTTTTGTGATGGGCATTCAGTGGGCTTCAGTATATCATCTCGCCCTGAGGTGTGCTCTTGCCCTCATTTTCGTATTGCTTCTTGTACCACGAGCTTCAGTTGTGTTATTTAAAGATCAATGTGCGTACACATATCTCCGAGCCAATGGTGGTCAGTGGACATTATTGAAGTATCTGGTTGGTGGCTTTATCTGGCTTTTTGTTGAGCTGTCCAGGATGATTCTTGTGTGGTCTTTGCTATTTGTGTATATAGTCTATTTGTTGGTCTTCCCTTGGTTGTTTGGTCACCCTATAACTGAGGACAGTGGTCTGTCATACATGACATATAGAGGCTGGAACCTTAAAAGATCCAATGAAGCTTTCCATGCTGGCACTCCAGACGTCATGGTCATTGTTTTACCTCACCTTTGTTTTGTGGTACTACCGACGGTTGTCATTTTAGCTGCGATGGCTGCTGAAAGAACAGCATTCCGAGAACATTATCTTTCTCAATCAGGAAAGAAAAAAGATGATCATTACCAAAAGAGCAGGAGGCAGATAGAACGTGATAGTTTGTGGAGTGGTCGTTGGATAAGGAAAGTTCTAATTGTTCTTTGCGTGGTGGTTCTATGGAAACATTGGAAGGTATATTTTTCAATACATGCAAATGTTATGTCCCTGCAGTTTCGCTAGTCTGAACAAATATTCATTTTGCAGCAATGCAGAGCCCTTGTGAAGGCTTATGCAATGAACCCTCTGCTGCATTCTCCAGTATATTTCTACTTCATACCAGCGCTCATAGTATTTTCTATCTACAAAACCTCGTCCATTTAACTGTTCCGGGGCTTGCTCGGAGCACCATGCTATATTTTAGTGGACCTGTGAAGACACTAGAAACAAAGCACCTAGAAGGCTACAAGTCGCAAGCGAAGGTGTATTGGTGGATCACACATCTGATCCTTTTCTTTCTTTTGGGAATGAGATTTTGTTAGGTCATCTAACATGCATAAAGACACTGTTAGCGCTGTACTACACATAATTGAGAAACTACAGGGCATTTCTCTAGAGCGAGCAGCTAGGAATTAGTAACACAGAACAAATTGTGTACCGAATGAACAAATCATACTGCTTGGTAGTTTCCTCTTTCTTCTCGGAAATTCTTTTCTCCTTCCTTGGTGGTTGGCTTTGTTGTACTGTATTATTTATCATTGTGAAGAATCAACCAATATGTTTTTTTTTAAAGTAACCAACCAATATGTTGGCTCCATTGAGGAATGGATATTGCTTCTCATGTTTGCTTACCGTTCTTTTTACTGGAGCACTACATGTAATAGTTCCTTCACGAATTATTAGTAGGGCAACTCCAACTTTGCTGACCCAGTCAATGGAACGCGGTTTTATGTGCAGGCCATAATCTGGTGTCCAATGACCTCGATTGGGCCTACGTCGGCCTGCCCATGCAGTCAGGTGTGGCAAAAGGAAGATAGGGTATCTAGGCTGTTTGTCGGCGAGGAAGAGAATTTCCTAGTTCTTTGTAAATTGTTAGTAGGCTGAATTTCTCATGAACATAGAGCCTAACAACAATCATGTTGTAGGAATGGACAAATCGTATGAGGGGTACCTCCTAGTCCTACGTGACATAATCATCAAGATCAAGATAAGATCAACATGCCAACAAACAAGAAGAACGAAGCCCACTATGGTGGAGAGATAAGAGGAGGAGGTCTATCATGGACTATGGACACACATTCTCTCCCTAGTACACAATGGACTAGTGATTCAAACTTTACCCTTCTACCCTCACTTTGTTTCCTAGCCTATAAAAAGCCCCTACGGGATATGTAACCATTTACTCTCACTTGTAACACAACTCAAGAGAGGTGCTCTTGGGACCCGAGAAGGGCTTTAGAGAAAGGGTACAACCAGAGGGACCATTACAAGGCTCGAGCCCACCAAAAGGGAAGGTGAGTTCCAGGTGGGAGTGCACATAGCCCTAGCTACTCATAATTGGTAGTGAGATCTTGAGATGGCATTGCCCTTCGATATTGTTTTCGGCTTCAGCATGGTTCTTTGTTGCCTGTCTTTGCTTCAGTTTCTTTGATATAATGTAGTTTGGATTGTTAACAAACATACACAAAATGTTGAACAAAAAAACAAAACAAACGACGCGGATGTACAACGTATATCTAGAAATCTTATGTACTCCTGTTATATTTCCAGAATGCATTTACAATTATACATCCACATATTGATGCTCTTAATTGTAATTGATTTGGTGATGATACGATTTTCTATTTAAAAACAGCGTGCACTGATTCAGAAAGGCCTATGATTTGGCTTGTACTTTCCAACTTAGAGTCTGTGACAAACTAAACAGGACATCTAGCCAAGATGAAGGCTACGCAGAGGTTCCTCTTGATTATTCTCGCCTTCCTCATGCTAGAATCAGGTAGTATATATTATTCCTAGGACACATTGTATCATCAGCTATGGCCATGATGCGTGATTCGTTTAGTTTTCACGGCGTCGTTGACGGTTTTTGGCCACGAGAACTGCGCCGGAGCGATCAAACCGACGCCTGTACCTAGGGGTGCAGATGGACGCGAACGTCCGCGAGTCCATCTCGTCCGCGCCGTGTAAAATAGCCTAAACGGATTTATGGACGGCCGTGCCAACTAAACGGCTTGACGGACTCTCCCTCCTCAGCTCTTGGTCCGTCCGTCAGGCTGTACCGTGTGAATGTGTGATGTGCCAAGTTGCCTGCACGTTGTCGTCAGGGTCTTTATTTTTGCCCTGACTGTACTTGGACTGCTGAGTGCACCGCCCAGGGATGCACGTGCCATGTATGCGGTCCTGAACATAAATGATAAGACTGCAAAAAATCAATTTGGATCCCAGGCTAGTATCAAATTTTTTATGAAAAACAATTCTAGACATAGATATTACTATACTCTATCCAATACACAAAGTCTCACACCGAAATACTTTGTATTCTGTGCCGAAGAAAAATGATAAAATCTGACAGATTTTGATGGTTTGAAATCTGGCACTGTTCACTACTTCATATGTCAGATTTTGATATTTTTGTACAGACTGAAATACAAACTATTTTAGGGTGAGACTTTGTGTATTGGATAGAGTACATTAATATCTACGTCTAGAATTTTTTTTCCGATTTTTTTGGAACTTCAAACTGACATTTTCATTAAAAAAACAGGACCCATGGGGCCCGAGCTCCATATATCCGCACTCATAAGACTGGTACTACTATGTTACAAAGGTACTCCATCCTAGCTTTGTGAAACGAATGTATCTAGACATCTTTTAGTGTATATGTTCACTCCAAACATCTACGAACCTATGCACTAAAAGACGTCTAGATACATTCGATTCACAAAGCTAAAACGTCTTATATTTCCAAACAGAGGGAGTAGAACCTTGTGTGCACTGCAGTGCAATATGTGGACTCGTGGAGTGGATCTCTCTCATGAGACATTATGTAATGGGTTTTGAGTTAATTAATGAAGTGGCCGATGTTTTCTAAGAAAAGAAAGAAAAAACCTCATTTCACAACAATGTATGCGAGAAAAACCAATAACAACAAAAGAAAGAGCATAAAACATGACAATTAAAGCTCAGAAAGCCGCTAGTATTTTTGTAGAGCAAACGGGGATTTTTTTTTTGAAAGTAGCAAACGGGGAATTGAGTGTGTCCCCGTTTCAGATAAAACCTTGTCGCCGTCGAATAAGCACAACTTGGCATGGTGGAAAGAGGAACCCTTCCTTTTGCTACTTTCCCCGAGCACGTGAAAGTAAATCATTGCCCCGCACCCCGGACCTCTGGAAGAGGATCAATGATCCGGTGCTTTACCTCGAAGAGCTTCGCATTTCACCATCTAGTACCACACTGATTGATCACTTCCTGCCTTGGATTGGACATGACATGCCACCAACAGTAGTAGAGCACTGAACTCATCTCGTATAAAGATCGACCGCTTCTGTACTAGTCTCTCTCACATCATGTAGGCTGGTAATTGAGCGGTCATACGAGCTGCTCACCACACGACGCGAGGAAGGTCATTTTCATGACTCCGATCGGATAGAATCTTCTCATATACATGTTCCTCAACAACCTTCGAAAAATTATCTGACTTCTTTCAATTTTTCCGAAGGCAGTCTTTACTCTTCCATTTCAGGGCTACAAAATTATCACATAGAAGTACATCCTTTGTTTCATAATGCACTAGTATGTTTTGGCAAACTAAATTAGTTGCCAAAGAATACTACTTTATGGAAGGAGTACATGATTCACATATATGCCCCTTAACCATATGTCACTAATCATCAAATTAAATTTAGGAGGCCAAGATAAAATTGAACACATGCTAGCAATTAGTACCGAAAACACCAATAATGTGAAAACCATATTTGACTAAGAAAGACAACCCACTTGTCGTGTGAAAAAAATCCCCCACTTATTGCCGTTAAGCTAGAAAGTTCTGTCAATATATTTATTAAACTTTAATGTTTACATAATATATAGTATTTAAATATATGAATAGACACGACCACTTATAAATACACTTTAAAAATATCTAAGTAGCACAAATGCTTGTGGAAAAATAGTATGTCATGCTTTTAAGTATAAATGTTCAGAGAGAATCAGTTAAAAAGAAGCTTCTATAATATGCCGAGAGCTAAAATAACAAGTTAAGGGCGTGATTCCATATTAGAATACTTAACTATAAATAATTATTCCGTAGTAAACATAGATAGCCTCGAGATCTTCACAACTTCTTTTATACTTCCACAAGTCACATTTCTAGTCTTAGGGGTAACTTACAAATAATTAGTTCCTAGTAGACACTGATAATCGTCCTGTCAAGATCTTCACGAATCTTTGTGTACCCATGCGAGTCTCGTATTTAGATCATATTAGTTCTTAGCAGTGGCTTAGCAATAGTTATTTCTTTGGTGTATGAGAAATAACTAATTTTGCGTCTATATGGAACAAAAGTATGGTTGAGAATAACTATTGTAGATCTATAAGAAACAACATTTTGTCTTAATATTAATAACATTGTTAGTTTTAGTAAAAATAATAGGAAAAGTACTAGCTGATATTGTGTTAAGAAAGAACACATTTTAGTGACAATATATAATAAAATTAAACGTAAAAAAGTTTAATATAAATACATAGTAATGAAAAAACTTTTATAGCCCGGGCGATAGCGAGCTCGGTATCCCTGTCGCCTAGCGTGTTTGGTGATCTCTACCAGAGCTAGTACAATTGTTTGTGTTCAATGGTGTAATTCGGTATAAACATGTATTTCACTTATTTATTACGATGCACTACCTTATATCAATGGTACATTAGGCTAGATAAATGCCAGGAGTTGCAATGGACACACGATGGATACAATCAACATTATGAACACAAATTCTCAGCAATTTCAGTTCAAAATATGCATTGGCTACACTATTCGGAATTTCTCATATCCATAAACATTATGATAAATCTCATATTCTTCTTACCAAGAACAAACAACAAAAATGGGCAAACCTAATCTGTTATGCAACAAAATCTGTTAACACTCAAATATTCTAGCAACAGATAAAATTATGACTAGATAATGATTGATTTAGCATAGGTTTGTGATTTTCTTTGCATTTAAAATGAAATAAAAAAAATGATTAAAAATATAGGTCAACGACTAATTCATCACATTTTCCATAAAAATCGATAATGAAATCAATCAATCAGTAACAAAGATGACCACTAGAAAAGATCAAGGCACGAGTAGAACGTGGTAGTCTATGGAGTGTGGTCGTTGGGTGAGGAAAATTCTCTTCGTTCTTTGCCAGATGGTTCTATGGAAACATTGGAAGGTATAAGTTTCAATCCATCCATCCAAATGTCATGTGCCAGCAGATTTGCTAGTTCAAAAAAATGCTGACTAGCTTGCACTATGCAGCACTACAGAGGTCTTGTGAGGACTTATGCTATGAACCCTATGCTCCACTCTCTAGTATATTTCTACTTCATACCAGCGCGCATGGTGTTTGCTATCTACAAAGTCTATTTAAATGTAAAGCCCTTTCAGGCATTGCTCGGAGCACCATGCTATGTTTCAGCGGGCACTCGAAATGAAGAAAATTCAAAAGCACTACAAATTGAGCACCTAGATGGGTACAACTCGCAACCAAAAGTGTATTGGCCGGATCACCCATCTATTCCGTCTTTTCTCTCTTTTGGAAAAGAGATTTTGTTAGATCGCCTGACATGCATAAAGATATTGTCAACGTTGTACTGCACATAAAATTGAGAAATTACAAGGCATTCCTTGAGAGCAAGCAGCTAGGAGTAACACAGAATGATCGTGTACTCAATGAAGCAAATCATAGTGGTTGGTAGTTTCATTTCTTTCTTCTCGGGAAATTCTTTTCTCCTTTCTTGGGAATGTGCTTTGTACTGTATCATATATCGTTGTGAAGAACCAACCAATATGCTGGCTGACGTTGAGGAATGGATATTGTGTCTCATGCTCATGGTTGCTTACCATTCTTCTTTTTACTGGAGCACTAAGCACTGCAGGGGTGGAGACTGTTGGAAATATGCCCTAGAGACGAATAGTAGTAAGGACTATTATCATATTTCATATAGTTTATAATTAAGTTTTATATCATGCTATAACTGTATTGAGTAGAAACATCAATACACGTGTGATATACAAACAACCAGGAGTTCTCAGTGAAACTCTAGTCACTGGTTCATTGGTCAACAGATGATCACGTTTCCTGATCATGTGGCATTTATGCCAGTTGGAAATGGAGTCATCTCATTCCGAGAATGAGATGATGAACCAATACCCAACCTAAACATCGTGAACCGATCATGTCACAAAGTTCAAGTTACGATGATTAGAAATGGATCCTCGTAGACTATTCCTTAGACCGTGAGGCTATATCAATCACTGTCTCCTGAGAGTGCTTAGATAGCATCAAACGTCACTTGGTAATACAGTGGTTATAAAGGTGTGTTCAGGTATTCAGAGGAAACCGTACAGGCAATATATGTCAAGATCGGGATTTGTCCGTCCATGTGATGGGAAGATACTCAAGGGCCCACTCGGAGAAGTTATATCCAATAGTTGCGCAGCGTGTGATTTGATCACGGGGATGTCACTTGTCGGAACGAGTCAGACAACGTTGTTCAGTAACGAGATTGAACACGACATGGTGATGTAATTGATTAGATCTCAGGCAATGCAAGTATCGAGAGACAAAGGGAATAAGACACAACTGTCCCAGTTCAAACGACAAAAGATCTTCGTGGAACGCACAGGGGTCACATGGCCATCCAGGTCCCTCTGTCGATCATTGGTGCGGGAGTGTCCCGATCATGTCTGGAGTGTTCCCGAACCGTGGGTTATCACTCTTAAGGGCTTGATGATACTTAGAGAGTGTTTATAGGATCGGTAGAATCACCGAAGAATAGTAGAGAGAAAACCGGAAGGGTTTCGGTAAGTCCGGAGGATGTCCAGAGTGGAGGTAGAAGGTGTTCCATAGCCATGGAGGTTGAATAATATGTGAATGAATATTAAATATTGATTTAATCATTTATTCATAATTATTTAACAAAGAGAAAAATCAATTAAATGGTCAAAGGCTTAATGGGCCAATTCCCGGAGGGGAGAGGGCCCATTAGGGAAAGGAGAGAGGGAGAAGGGGCCAAGGGGGTGGTTGGCACCCGAGTGGGCCAGCCCCCCACGTGGGGCCCATGGGGGTTGCCGGCGGTGCCACCCCTCCCCCTCCCCCTCCTCTCCTTTAGTCCCACCCGGGACTTTGAGGGAGGTGGTACCTCCCCTCCCTATATATAGTGGGGGTATTTGGCCAAATAAAATACACCAATAATCAATAAATGTCTTCTCACTTTTGGGAGGACCTTTAATTGATATTTTATCCCTCTCTCTCTCTCTCTCTCTCTCTCTCTCTCTCTCTCTCTCTCTCTCTCGTGATCGTGGTCCCAAGTCTGAACTGCGCGAACGAGAGACATATTCACCGCGGAGCGCCGTCGCGCTGCGGGATTCGGATCCGGGAGCTCTACTTCTTCAACTGTTGCTGGATCGGGGAAGCGGGAGTCATCGTCAGGCACCGGACATGTGTAACTCCCCACGAGGTGTCGCACTTGAGGCACTCAAGTCGTTGGAGCCAAGGAAGCGTGAGGACTTCATCACGACCTTGAGGTCGGCTTTGGCTCGTCTACATCAACCACGCTCTCCTGAGCGTTGACAACGCTTTTCGATCTTGAAGGGTAAGTTCGCGAAAAGCCCCCTCCCCCGTTACTGTATTACTAATAGATATGTCCTGGCAGCTTCAGGGGTTCAAGGGCATAGGGTAAAATTTATTGTTTTCATACGCGAAACCCCAACAGAGACAAGGGGGGCGAGAGCAGGGGCTAGACCCCCCCTAACGATCTCCCCCATCAAGCCTGCTAGTAGTATATATATAGTAGCTTATAAGCTAATGGCTGTTGATAATCAGCGTTTAAGCCCAAAGTCAAGACGAATAATCTATTCTATAGGCATCAAAGCCCAAATTGCAAGAAAAAGAGCCCATTTGCACATGTTTACCGTCGACTAGGAAGCCCAGATCGAAGTTGTGACTCGTCGCCCATTTCTTTACCCCCATCAGATGGATCGATCGATCTACCTAGCATTGAACTTGCTATGCGATACCCTAAAAACACACTTTCCCATGGTGGCGCCGCCGCTCGCAGCCTCGCTGCTCGGGCCATCCTAGCTACTCTGCTGATCCTAAATGTCAGGTACCATGGAGCTTTTGCCCTCTAGACGTCCAGTCCATCAATCATCCTAGTTGCAGTTGATCAAGCACTCAAATTTTACTTCATACCCACCCAGGTCACCTCTAGCTTTGTTTTAATCGATTATGACATATTGGTCCAGTCAATTAGTACACACCGCGCCTTGTAAAGCGATTGATCTTCAGGGTAGTATTTTTTCAGGCAATCACTTCATTACCTTGGTACTATTAGATTCTGCATAATCATTAAACATGTGTATGTAGCAAAGCAACAAATGAAAGGTGTCAGCAGCTCAATATTAATTTCCTTCACCACTTCACATTACGGAAGAAATTTTCCTCTAACCGATGCACTACTACAGATTTGCCTATCAGTGGCGCACCGTTTTTGCTATCCGTGGCGCATGGGACGTGCACCACTGTTTGTCGCACCACTGATATTTTTTATCAGTGGCGCATGTGGAGATGCGCCACACCACGAATAAGTCCAGTTATCTGTGGCGCATGGGGTGGGGTATGGTGCGCCACAGATAAATTTTTGAAAATTCAAAAAAAAGCGGGATCTAGCGCATCGGTGTTGACACCGTCACCTATCGCCACCGTCATCTAGCTGCATCCACAACCTACCACCATAGGAGGTGCAGGAGGCCGTGGCCGCACTGGCACTCGGGGCCGAGGAAGAGCTTGAGGCGGGAAGGGGCTCGAGGATGGCGCGATGGCCAGAGATAGGACAAGTGGTGGAGGAGAAGGAGAAGTAGAAAGGGGTGGGAGAAGAAGGAGAGGAGAAGGATAGGAGAAGGAGAGGGAGAGGGAGGGGAGGGGGAGAGGAGAAGGAGAAGGAGAAGAGAAGAAGGAGAAGGAGAGGAGAAGGAGAAGGAGAAGAGGAGAAGGAGAGAAGGATGGGAGGGGAAGGTGGGGGAGAAGAATGGGAGGGGAAGGGGGTAGGTGGTCGGGTGTGGATTCAAATTTGAATCCCGCCCAAACTTGTCCGTGGCCTCACTTTTTTTCTGCAAGAAAAAAATCTTCTTTTGGCCATAACTTTTTATTCTTTTCGAATTTTGAGATTCTAAAAAATCGCTAAACAACCGAGGACGTTGAGAGGGGATGTAGAATTACGTTCTCGTCATTTTGATATAGTTGCGACATGGTATGCAAAAGTTAAGACCGTTTTACTGTGGCATGACCTGATTTTGCAACAAAAAAAGTCGAAATTCATGTTTGTTAATTTTCCTACAAAATAGACCACCTTACCTACCTACGTATCAAAGGATTTTAAAATTTGAAGTGTTTTCATTTTCTTTTATTTTTTGCAAGGCTGAAAAGGCGATCCGCGGGGGGGGGGGGGGGAGGGGAGGGGAGGGGGTAGAAATTTTATATGGTGCCTGACTTATCTGTGGCGCATGTGTATGCGGTGCGCCACAGATAACCCAACTATCTGTGGCGCACGGACCTCACATGCGCCACGGATATGGCAGGGGTCATCCATAAGTGGTAGATATGGATGTCTAGACTTATCTGCTGCGCACCCAGTGCCCATGCACCACAGATATGCGCATCTTTACAACATGCACCACAAGTTATTTACCTATGGTGCACCATCATTTTCATGCGTCACTGGGTATCAATCTATGGATAAATATTGTCCTAGTAGTGATGGATCAAGATAGGATTTTCCTCTAACCGATGCATCAGTTTCTACGGGTAACCTTACTGCTTTGACATTTCTTACACGGAAATAGTTATAAAAATTTATCCAGGTCCATTTACTATGCATCAAAGGCTCATGAAAGTTGTCTGTTTAAACCTCGTCCCCCCATGTCCAATTCATGTATGAGCCCCTATGCACTGCATCCTTTTTATAGAGTAAATTCCAAGTTTTACCCCCTAGTTTGATAATTTTGACACTAATTACCTCATTTAACAATTTTTCATTTGTATTACCCCATTTAGTGAAAGTTTTTCCAGTTTTTACCCTCTTTAAAAAATTACACGTGATTTATCATGTGGATGTTGTCAGCAATTTTCTTCCAATTTTTTCGTGTAATCGAAGAAACCTTGAACCCAAGAAAAACCTGTCCATAACCACATCTTGTGGAAATAATCACGACACCTATTATGATGCTACACGTGTCAACGTCTTGTCCGAGTTAAGTTTTATTTCATAGCCGATAATACTGTATATTGGTTTTGATGTGTAGGTATATAATCATATATACCAGTCACGTAATCTTGATACCCCGCAAGAAACACGAAGTATTAGGCACACACGTTTGTGTAAGTGGTCAATTTTACTAGCTACTCCTAGTAGATTTTAATTGAGGCAGCAAGTTTGTACCTGTTGTTGCCATTGGCCAAACGCACTGTTCCAACATTCAAAAAGAAATTCACTTGGTCTTGGGTTACTGCCCTCTGGATCTGAAATCGCTAGAGATCACCTTGAGTCCTTGACAAATCCAATATCATCGACTACTGTATTAAAATAATTTGAAAGTGTACCAACGACCGTGTATAAAAATCGAGCGAGACTCTGCTATCATACCTACCTGAGCAGGAAAAAACAGATAGGAGAAAACGATCGATATCGCATGGCATCTGTACCTAACACACAAACCCACCTAGTAGAGGGCCCTCGGATTTTTAAAACGGGGTAAAAGCTGACAAAATTTTCTCTAAATGGGGTCATATGGATGAATTTTTTTAAATAGGGTAATTGGTGTCAAAAATATAAAACTATATGGTAAAAACTGGAATTTACTCTTTTTTATATACAAGCCAACACCTAATAAGAACGAAACTCACTATGGTGGAGGGATAAGGGGAGGAGGTCTCTCTCCATGGTCCACCATGGACTAGTGGATCAAACAGTACTCTCACTTTTCTCTCCCTCGAGGACAGCGTTGGTCATTTGTCAAGAACCACCAGCCTATAAATATCCATTGTGGGGTGTGTAACCATGCATTCACTCTCACCTGCAATACAACACAAGGGAAGAGGCTCTCAAGGACGAAAGGAGGGTCCGCCAAGGGAGGACACTGATACATTGCAAATGTATCTATAATTTTTGATGCTGCATGCTTGGTTTTATCCACTTTCTTGTGTTTTACCCACACTTTGAAGTACTTTTCTTATGATTTCTTGGACTAACCTATTAACAAGAGCCACAGTGCCAGCTGCCTGTTTTCTGCTGTTTTTGATTCTAGGAAAGTCAGAAAATGAATATTCTCGGAATTGGACGGGACAAAAGCCAAAGTGACTATTTTTCTAGGAGACTCACGGAGCCAGAATACAAGATGGAGGAGGGCCAGGGCCTGGCCACACCACCCACAGGCACGGGCTGCGCTTGGCCGCGCCAGGGCATGGTGTGTTGGCCCCAGGCACCCCCTCGGTCTCCCTCTTCGCCTATAAGAAGCGTTCTGACCTAAAAACTACGGGGGGTTTGACGTTTTTCCAGAAGGAGTTCTGCTCCGTCGCCACCACCAGATTCCACGAAACAGCACCAGAAACTCCGTTCTGGCACCCTGTCGGGACGGGGAATTGGAGGAGATCATCGCCATCATCATCACCATCGCTTCTCCACCGACCATCCATGTTTCTCCCATCTATGAGTGAGTAATCCCCCGCTGTAGGCTATGGGGATGGTAGGGATTGGATGAGATCGTTCATGTAATGGCATCAGATTGTTAGGGCATGGTGCCTAGTATCTTTTATTAGTGCTTTATGACTTTGTTGCGACTTGTTGTGCTTAATGCTTGTCACTAGGGCCCGAGTGCCATGATTTCAGATCTGAACATGTTATTGATTCATTATGATAGTATTGTTTTTGGTCTTATCTACAATTTGTATACACACGTTGTTGTCCGGAACCTATGGCCCAGAAGTAACAGAAATTGAAATAACCGGAAGGGAATGGCTTTGATGTGAGGATCACATGTGTTCACGGAGTGTTAATGCTTTGCTCCGGTGCTCTATTAAAAGGAGCATCTTAATTGCCAGTAGTTCCCTAGAGGCCCCGCTGCAAACGGGCTGGCAGGACAAAAGATGTTGTGCAAGTTCTCATTGCGAGCACGTATGACTATATATGGAACACATGCCTAGGATTGTCTAGTACTTGGATGCTTTATCTTATTTATCTGCAATTGCCCTATGTTCTGATTGCTATTTGAATTGTCTTGTCCATGCAACGGTCGTCCATCCATCCCTATGCCTACCGCACTCGAATCCCATTATTTACTGCTTTTGTTACTACTGTCTTTGCTTTACTACTGCTGTTACTTTACTATTCCTACTACAAAACTGTTGCTACTAATAAACTTCTATGAGCAAGATTGTTTCCAGGTGCAGCTGAATTGACAACTCAGTTGTTAAGGCTTATAAATATTCTTTGACTCCCCTTGTGTCGAATCAATAAATTGGGTTTCACTTCCCTCGAAAATACTGCGATACACCCCCTATACTTGTGGGTCATCAAGACTATTTTTTGGCGTCGTTGCCGGGGAGCATAGCTTTATTTATCAAGTTCGCTTGGATTCTCTATTGTTCGCTGCTATCCATCTATCATGGGTAAGTCTCGTGATGGAAAAGTTCATATTTTACCATCCACTACAAGAAGAGGTACAGTTCTGAACATCTCTGCTGCTCTTGATTCACCATCTGTTTTGAGTAGGTTCCTTACACCACCACATACACATGCTACACACACTGCTACTACTGCTGAATCTGAAACTTCTGATGCTTATGATGCTGCTTCTACTGTGCTTGATAAGAGTGGTTCATTAGGTCCTTTCCTAGATGCTACGATTGCTAGAACTATAGCTGTAAATACCGAAACTCCTAATGAAGACACTACCACACATGTTAGTTCACCTGAGTCTAGAGAAAGTTATGATATTAAAGATGGTTATGTTGAGATGACTGATGAATTTATTAAAGAATGTAAGAACACCCATGATAGGAGCGCTGCTAAGAGTCTCCTTGAGAGGCGTACTATTAGACCCAAATTATCTCCTGATGCTAAGTTTGCTGCTTCTCTCATAAACATTATAGATGAAGATTATGATTTCTCTCTCGATCTATCTTACATAGCTATTGTCGAGAAAGAACCTTTTTGTGGGACTAAGAATGAAAGTGCGGTAGCACATATGAATGAACTTTCTACCATGAGTGGCTTGTTTTCTGATGATATTAAGATGCGTACTTACTTTGTTGCTAAGATTTTCCCTTTTTCACTGAAAGGAGAAGCTAAAACTTGGTTTAGTAATTTACCTCCTGGATCTATTGATAGCCCTGAGTGCTTGATTAGTATTTTCCTGCAGAAATATTTTCCTCCCAGTGCTAGACATGCTATTTTCCAAGAACTTTTTGATTTTAAATAGGGAGAAAAAGAGGTATTGCCCGA
The DNA here is from genome assembly GCA_910589775.1 of Avena eriantha. Taxonomy (NCBI): domain Eukaryota; kingdom Viridiplantae; phylum Streptophyta; class Magnoliopsida; order Poales; family Poaceae; genus Avena; species Avena eriantha. The sequence continues at coordinate 307,433,077 of OU342746.1, forward strand.
ATCTTGGGCAAGGTTTTGTGCTTTGATTCATGCACAGGCTAGAAGTCCATTACCTAAGAATGAGCTTCTTGTTATATTTTATAATGGACTAACCGAGGAATCTAGGACATACCTAGATAGTTGTGCTGATTGTGTTTTTAGGAATAGGACTCCTAAGGAAGCTGAGGAATTAATGGCTAAAATAAGCAAGAATTATGAAGATTGGACTCCTCCTAAACAAGCTATACCTGAAGTAATTGTACCTGAACCATCTATTCCTGTGCCTATTCCAACATCAAAGAAAATGGGAGTTATTGAATTAAATGATGAAGTGATGAAGGAAGCTGAGAAATGTCTTAAGGAGAAGGGAATTAAAGCTGCAGATGTCAAGAATTTACCTCCTATAGAAGAATTATGTAAGCCTATTCCCTACTCATCCACTATTGAGGTACACTCTCTCCAACACTTTGATGAAGGTGATATCCCTTACTCTAAACCTCCTGATCAATGCTTAGAAGAATTTGATATCTTTATTGTTAAGCAAGATAACTTTAATAAAAGGGTGCAAAATCATCTAATGGAAAACACTAGAGCTATTGTTGAATTGAAAGATATTGTGGAAAGAACCTCTAATGATGTTAAAATGATTGTTAAACACTTTCAAATGGTTCAAACTCAAATAGATCATCTCGTTAAAGTGCAAAACGACTTGCTAGTTAATGCTGCTAAACAAAACATGCTTATGAAATTAGAACTAGAAGTGGTGCTGCTACCCAGGATCCTCTATATTCTGAGGGGCATCCCAAAAGAATTGAGCAGGATTCTCAACAAGCTGAAAATAGTGGCTCTACTCATAAGAAAAGGAAAAAGAAACATAAAATTGTTGTAGAACCCTCTGAACCTGCTATAGATCCTAATAGTATATCTCTTTCTGATGCTGAAACTGAAAGTGGTAATGAAGAAAATGTTGTTCCTGATGGAGAAAAAGTTGAAGAAAACCTGAAAACCAAACTAAGAATACTAAATACCACCAAATAAGATTTTGTTGCTAAGAAACATGGTAGTGAAAGAGAACCTTGGGTCCAAAAACCTATGCCTTTCCCTGATAAGAAACACAAGTCAAAGGAAGATGAACACTATAATAAGTTTTGTGAGTGGATGAAGCCTTTATTCTTGCAAATTCCTTTGACTGATGCTATTAAATTGCCTCCTTACTCAAAGTATATGAAGGACATTGTCTCGAATAAAACGAAGATCCCTAATGAAGAAATTTCTACTTTGCTTGCTAATTATTCCTTCAATGGTAAGGTTCCTAAGAAACTTGGAGACCCAGGGACTCCAACTATCCCTTGCTCTATTAAGAACAGTTAGGTTAGAACTGATTTGTGTGATTTGGGAGCTGGAGTTAGTGTTATGCCTTTCTCTCTCTATAAGAGGCTTCAACTTGAAAAATTAATACCAACTAATATATCTTTGCAAATGGCTGATAAATCTATCACTATTCCTGTGGGTATATGTGAGGATGTACCTATTCAGGTGGCTCACAATTGCTTGATATTGACTGACTTTGTTGTGCTTGAGATGTCTGAAGATGATAATATGTCTATTATTCTTGAGAGACCTTTTCTTAATACTACAGGAGCTGTTATTAATTGTAATCAAGGGAAGGTGACCTTCAATGTCAATGACAAGGAACATACTATATATTTCCCTAAGAAGATTGATAGGACTTATGGTTTTGAATTCAATTGAACATGTTGAGGGCATTCAAGTTGGAGAAATATATTTTCCCATACCAAGAGAAAAATTTGAAACTATTATGATTGGGACCATTGCTATCAAGGTTGAGGTAACATAATCATTAGTGGAATACAAAGTTTTATCTCATATGAAAATTGTTTTGGTAACAAGACCTGATCAACCTTATTAACAAAAGGATTTCATTGAATAAAACAATGTTTTCACTATGAGTATTTCGGTTTACTTCTATTCTATCCATTCTAGTTTTTACTTATGCCTAACTTAAAGGCATTAAAGAGAAGTACTTATTGAGAGATAAACCAAAAGTTTTGGATGAGTCTGCAAAGTTATTACCTCAGTAATAACCGCTCCTTATGCTTTTTATTTGCTTTTTGTGCCAAGAGTAACCTCTAATGAGAGTGAAGTGATGATTGGGAAAGTTGTTGTCCCGAAACAGATTTTTGTGCTTCACCGTAAAAATTCGTGAGAGATCTCCATTTGCGGAATGAGCTGTAATTTTTTGTGCTTCTGCCCCAGGTTGTTATCTAACTTTCATTAGTTCAGCACTTTTTGATTTGAGCAACAGAAGGTCTTAGAAAAAATTTGTCTTTACTTAGTGGTCTGTTTTGACATATTTCTGCCATTTTCTGCATTTGCTTCTTGTTGGTTCCTTTTTGAGTTCTTTTGGGGAATTGAGGTTTTTGAGGAAACTGCTACAGTAGCTAGTGTTTTAATGGAAGTTTATTTGGTGTTAGAACTGAACCTAAAGACTTATTATCTTGAGTGCACTAATGTTGCTAATAAAGATTGTGTGAAGTTTTGTATGAAGGAAAAATTTCAAGCTTATGGAAGGAATGAGTAATGAGATGAAGGATGGACTAAAGCTCAAGTTTGGGATGCCACGCATGTCACCCCAAGAAATATCCAAGAAGTACAAGCGTCAAAGCTTGGGGATGCCCAAGGCATCCCCTTCTTCATCAATAAAAATCCCAGGTTTGTTCCAAACACTTCATTTTTATTGTTTCATGCACAGTTGTGTTGTTCTTGGAGCGTCTTATTTTTCGTTTTTTTTTTGGTTTTTAGTTTCCGTGGTTTGCTTAGTTTGTTGAATAAATTGGTTGGACCTCCTCTTTCATACGCTGGTTTGCAAATAGTTTGGTTGGGTTTGGAAAAGAGTAGGAAAGTTCATACTTAAGTGGTAAAGAGGGCTTGTTTTTGACTGTGGCCTATGCTTTGTCATGCCATGCTTGATATTGTTTTGTCTTTATGCTTAGTATTCTTTGCTGTAGCATGACTTGTTATAAACAATTGAGATTGCTTAATGTGCCTTGGATGAATCATGCGTTGTTTTAGCATATTAAAGCATAGTATAGTGGTATTCTCCTTTGATGCTGTATTTGGGTTGACTTGACACATGCTCACACCATGTTATGACTATCCCAAGTCACCATAAGCCGTTATGATCCTTTAGTTTTCAACTTGTAGTATCACTTTATTCTTTGATCAATGATGTTTTGTCGCTCTTCATGATTATGGCTATTATTGCTCTCTCGTTTGTCGCTCCCTTACTATTGCTAGCCTTCACTTTCACTGAGTATGTTTTACTCATGTTTCCAACTCCCTAAAACCAAATATTGCCAAAGTGTCCACCATACCTACCTATTCGCATCATTTTCTACTTCCATGCATATTCATTATGCCTTGTTGTCTTCCGAATAAAATGTTTGCTTGTTATGAGAAAGTTAGTTAGTAAAGCTCTCACGAACTTGATGGCACACTTTATTTTCGTGCACTTAATAAACCTGAACCATTGTGAACTCTCCATGAAAGTTATATGCTTGCTAATTATAGGCTAGGGATTAGCAGAACCGTGCTGTCACAGGGAACGCTTTCAACACTTGTAAATATATACCCAGTTGATACCTTGCTCTTTTGTTTGCGGATGTCGTCGGTGTGAAATAAAAGGGGAGCTTGTAAGTTCATGGACTTATGTATGTGTGTTAGAGAAACGCCTGGGCCGCTGGTCTAATCCATGCTGACATGGTGGAAACTTGCAGCGTAACCATAATGATATCTATGAAGAATTCTTCTTATAAAAAAAGAGAGAAAGATAGCTATTGAGAAAAAGAAAAAAAGAGAGATTTATGAAATGAGGAAAAAGAGAAAAAAGCACCATTTTCCCATGGTAAATAAGAAGATTGCTGAGATACTCATTGTCTGCTTGCCTTGTCATTTTGATACGGGGATTCTTCCATATCAACGGGCAAGGGGTACCCTGTTGGCGGTTCTCAATTATACGCACATACTTACGATGACAAGAACTTACCGGTAACTAAAGTTGAGTAGCATGAGGAGCGGCCCTCGTACTCAAGGGACTTGGGATTTTCAGTTTATAGTCTGTCAAGCATATAAGTCAGATTGGACCTCACTTTCACCTTAACCACATTAAAGATGCTTATGATAGGGGCAATGAGAGCTCAATGCTAACAAGTACCATACTTTCAGCATTTGGAAGCCTTTTAAATTATTCAAAACCTTTTCATTTCCTTGTTGAGTCTCCACACATTCTATGAGCACTTTCTTGAGAGCATAGTGGCCATTCTTAGTTCTATGTGCATTGTCCCAAGACTTGTTAATTGATGCATACCTTGATATTGCTTGTTTTAAACTATTTGTATCTAGTCACTCTTGTGAACTTTGAAGATGTCCTATGCATTTATGTTTGCTACTCTTTGAGGGACAAGCTGAATGTCACTATGCTATGTTTTATTTATGTGAAACAAACAAACGTCTTGCAAAGCATTGTTATTCATGAATCTTTTGTTTGTGCCTTTTCATGTTTCTTCATAATTTCTTTGTCTTATTGCTAGAACTTTTTCTTTCATGTTATGATTGAAGTACTATGATCCCAGCTTTGAATGTTTTACAAACACTTTGATCAATTATTTGATGGTACATGTCACCTCAAAAGTTATTCTTTCTTTTTATCACTTACCTACTCGAGGACGAGCATGAGTTAAGCTTGGGGATGTTGATACATTGCAAATGTATCTATAATTTTTGATGCTCCATGCTTGGTTTTATCCACTTTCTTGTGTTTTGCCCACACTTTGGAGTACTTTTCATATGATTTCTTGGACTAACCTATTAACAAGAGCCACAGTGCCAGCTGCCTGTTTTCTGCTATTTTTAGTTCCAGGAAAGTCAGAAAATGAGTATTCTCGGAATTAGACGGGACAAAAGACAAAGTGCCTATTTTTCGAGGAGACTCACGGAGCCAGAATACGAGACGGAGGAGGGCCAGGGCCTGGCCACACCACCCACAGGCGCGGGCTGGGCTTGGCCGCGCCAGGGCATGGTGTGGTGCCCCAGGCACCCCCTCGGTCTCCCTCTTCGCCTATAAGAAGCCTTCTGACCTAAAAACTACGGGGGGGGTCGACGTTTTTCCAGAAGGAGTTCCGCTCTGCCGCCACCACCAGATTCCACGAAACAGCACCAAAAACTCCGTTCTGGCACCCTGTCGGGACGGGGAATTGGAGGAGATCATCGCCATCATCATCACCATCGCTTCTCCATCGACCATCCATGTTTCTTCCATCTATGACTGAGTAATCCCCCGCTGTAGGCTATGGGAATGGTACGGATTGGAGGAGATCGTTCATGTAATGGCATCAGATTGTTAGGGCATGGTGCCTAGTATCTTTAATTAGTGCTTTATGACTTTGTTGCGACTTGTTATGCTTAATTCTTGTCACTAGGGCCCGAGTGCCATGATTTCAGATCTGAACATTTTATTGATTCATTATGATAGTATTGTTTTTGGTCTTATCTACAAGTTGTATACACACGTTGTTGTCCGGAACCTATGGCCTCGAAGTGACAGAAATCGGGATAACCGGAAGGGAATGGCTTTGATGTGAGGATCACATGTGTTCACAGAGTGTTAATGCTTTGCTCCGGTGCTCTATTAAAAGGAGCACCTTAATTGCCAGTAGTTCCCTAGAGGCCCCGCTGCAAACGGGCTGGCAGGACAAAAGATGTTGTGCAAGTTCTTATTGCAAGCACGTATGACTATATATGGAACACATGCCTAGGATTGTCTAGTACTTGGATGCTTTACCTATTTATCTGCAATTGCCCTATGTTCTGATTGCTATTTGAATTGTCTTGTCCATGCAACACCCGTCCATCCATCCCTATGCCCACCGCACTCGAATCCCACTGTTTACTGCTTTTGTTACTACTGTCTTTGCTTTACTACTGCTGTTACTTTACTATTCCTACTACAAAACTGTTGCTACTGATAAACTGCTGTGAGCAAGATTGTTTTCAGGTGCATCTGAATTGACAACTCAGTTGTTAAGGCTTATAAATATTGTTTGGCTCCCTTGTATCGAATCAATAAATTGGGTTTCACTTCCCTCAAAAATACTGCGATACACCCCTTATACTTGTGGGTCATCAGACCCCTTGAAATGCGAATCAAATAACGCTTGCTAGCAATTTAGTACATATACACCAAGAATGTGAAAACCACATTTGACGAAATAAGAGCATCTCTAATCCATCCCCAAAAATTTAGAGAAGTAAACGGAGGACTATCCTAGATGAGAAAAAATTCTCTAAACGGTGGCTACCGAATCGATCCCAATATTTAGAGGACTAAAATTTTAATTGGGCTTAAACATAAGATCAAACACTTGGTATACGTCTAGTTTGTACTAACAGCAAGACTAGTTGTCCCCTTAAAAGGCCCAAACTCTTATAATAACCGCATTTTTTTACGGTTTTGAACCCGTAAACGACGCAGATCAGAGCCCATAAATCCCCCGGCCTGTAAAAAAAATTAAGGGCCCGGCCTAGATCTGAGCCGCAGCCTCTACTAGTGGGGGCTCGGAGCGCGAACTTGTGGCATCCCGCAAAAACCACTACTAGAAAATCGTTGTGTTTTTGCGCATTGCATCATCGTGACCGCATGCTCATGTCATCATGCCACATTGCATTTGAGCATCGTCATGTCATTATGCATGGTTTATCTAAAACTATTTTCTAAAAGCCTAGTTTTGTTTTCTAAATATCCCCCTCCTTTATTTCAAATCAAAACCCCGGGCTGTCCGAAATATTTTGTTTCGTCTACAAACGGATTTCAAACGCCCCGTTTGAAACAAATAAAATTTTATATTATTTTTAGGGGGCAGCCCGCCAGGCCCGAACCGGCCCAGCCGGCCACCCCCAAAATATCCTAACCAAAGCCTAGCCCGACCACCCCCCCACCTGGTCCTCCACCCCGCCGCCACACTGCCTCCACCCTGCCACCTCACCCGAGCCAATCCCCGGCCGCCACCTCACCCCGCTGGCCCCACCCACACCACAAACTCCTGCCACATCCCCACACCAACCCCCACAGGCACACACGCACTCACACCCGCACGCTTCCTCCCCTCCCCACCGTTTCCCGCCTCCCACCTGTCCCACACCTGCCACCTCACCACTGGGCCGCGTCCCCACCCTCCTGGTTCCCACCGCGCGCGCGAGCCAACCACCAACCCCGATCCCCGCGCCTGCCCGCACCAACCGCCAGCGAACCAGCCCCGCGTGGCCGACAGCGCCCTGGCCCCACCACGACCGCGTCCACCCACACGAGGCGCCCTCCCGTCCCCAACCTCCCGCATAGCCGCTCGCTCCCCTACCGCAAGACCTCGGCTCCTTCCTCGTGAGCCCCGCGCTAGCTGCTGGTTGCCGCTGCCGGACCCCGAGGCCGCGCCGACCCCACCTCCGGCCGGCCCCGCCTGCGACCCCCTCCGCTGTTCGGCCCTGCCTCCGTCGATCCCTCGCCTCGCCTGCCTCACGCCTCCCTCTCTTTCTCGGCCACCCTGCAAGCAAGCTCCTTGAGCCCCACCTTCTAGGACGCCCTCACGTCGCTACGTGGAGCTGGCCCGCTCCGATCCCGCCGCCCTCACCCTCGACCAGCGTGAGCACCACCGGCCTCCCGAGGTCAAGCTCGCCGGCCCGCCCTGCTGCTCTGTCCTCCGCCGCAGCGCCACCTTCGCCAAGCTCCGCCGCTTCGCCTCTGCGTCGTCAGCCTCCTCTTTGGCAAGCTTGCAGGCATGTCCCCTCTGCAGGTTTTGTCTGCCTTGTGCTGCCCCACGCGAGGGCCTCCTTCTACAAGTTTGTGTTGGTTCCCCATGGCCCTGCTCGCCTCCGCCAGGGACACCCCTGTTTTCACCAACGACGCCACTCCGCTGCTGCTATTCTGCCTAGTACTCGGTGAGGTGACACTGAAATGTTTGGTGTTGTAGTGTGTTGTCGTGTTTCTGATGAGAACATTGTAAAAAGAGTTGAGGCGTGATGGAGATGAGACGTTGCAGAGATATGGGGTGTCGCTCGAAAGCCACCAGTACAAGTTCTACTTCATGGACCCGAGTACGACGCCGACTATGAAGACGCCGACCCCGTGTTCTCCCTCTCGGACCATCAAGCACTCCTACACGGATCTGAAGACCGAACCCTAGGCAACCAAGGTCTTCACCCCGGTACGACAAGAGCATCGCAATGGATTCAAAGACCCGAACCCCGGATCCGAAGACCGAACCCTGGCGCGCCAAGTTCTTCGACCCCGAGGACCGATCCATCGGATGTGACAAGACCTCCTTCTCAGAACCACCAAGTACTTCCTCCCGGACGCCATGACCGTCTACACGGATTCGAAGACCCCGGTACCCGATCCACTCAAGTTCGCCATTGACGACAAGATCGACCGCTTGGCACCCAAGTTCTCCATCGCGACACGACAAGTTCTCCATCTTGTATCTGAACATCGCCGTTCCCGTCGAACCCTGAGACCGGACCCCGGACCCCCGGAACCCAAGATCTTCCGAACCCAGATGTGTGCCCCTAAGCCTCTATTTTTATAATATGACATAAAACTGTCGCATATTAAATTGTTCATGCATGCATATCTGTCTGTGGTTTTGGGGCATTATGCCGATTCACCTCATAATTAAATATGGAGTCTATATGCGGGATATCTTTGTCTTATTCCGGACTCCATTTAAATTTGTGTAGCGAACCGATGTCATGTTTTGCCTTGTTAAATCAACATTTAAATTGCGGGGGTTCTAAATAACTTGAATCTATTAATTAATTGTCGGGACCCCGGTTCCGCTTAACACTGCCTAATTACACCGCATCTGCATCATATCATAATCATGCCGGATCTTTTGCCATAGTATTAAATATTGCATCCGGTGTTTCTTCTAGTGTTTGCTTCTTCACGGATTAGGCCGATGAGTTGATGCGAGTATCGACAAGTTCTCCAGATTTGATCCTGCGGCAGTGTTTCCCAGGCGAGCATCTCTCCCCCTTCTACCTATTTTGCATTTATAGTCTTTATTTCCTCATGTTGATCAATTGCTACCCTGTCGTGATGCTTTAGTTTCCGTGCACCAGTTATATCCCGTGCAGCCTCTATATTGCCTTGGACACCTCCTATTACCTGTGTTTGGTAGATAGCTAGCCTTGCGAGTCGTAGTTGCTTGCTCAGGTGCGATCTCGTGTTGTCAAGTACCATAGTTGTTGGAATGCTGACATATGCTTAATGGTGGAGATGATCATGACTTTAAACACAACTATTAAAATTGCTAGATATAACTAATGCAGAGGCATCGGTGGGCAATAGATGTTATTTGGTTCTTCCACGCTCACTTGTGTCCCGTAGGACCCGAGTACTTGATACCTGTTCCTTGACTATTCGCACTATCCACATTCGGGAGACCCTATGGGATCCCCCTGAGCCAGATCTTGATTCATTTCTATTTCTTGGGACCACAAACTAGTTTGGGGCTTTATTTACTATCATGTACTTATGCCATGCTTACTGCTTTATTTACGATTGTGCGTGGAGCACCTATACTGTTTAGGATCGTGACACGTTTTTGCTGTATCGACAAGCCCAGTCACACTTTCGGGTTCCCAGTCGTTTACAGCCGTCCACACAAACCCTGGGTCCGTTCCGGAGCTGGCCAACTTTGTTGTGGGTAGCTTAGTGGGGTGGCCCCCTGAAATATTTTATGAATCCTGTGATCGCTTTGTCGTGAATGCCTCGTTAGGTTTTGAGTTGGTTTTTCCGAGGTTGATCGAGTGTGTGTTGCTATTTGTGCACCCCTGCAGGGTAAAACTTTCTGAAAGCCGTGTCCGTGGTTATGGACGACTTGGAGCACAGTATCTCGATCATAGACAAGCATAACTAAAGTAGTGCTATAAATTTGACTTAATATGTGACTAGTAATCAGCTCAATTATAATGGAATGGATATTAAAAATGCCAACAACTGGTGGATCTTGGTCGTATCGTGTTCTGATATACCTGCCTAGTAAGTATTACAACTCCAATGGAATGTGATAAAAGTGCCAACAAAATGCTGGGTTTTGGGATTCCTCAGGACAACTAGTAAATGTTCCAACTACAACGGAATGTTAACTAAAACTGCCCACTACTTACGCTATCAGGATGACTCATGCTATATATCTGACTAGTAAATGCTGCAACTATAATGGAATGAGTAAAACTGCCAACTATGTGAGTTCCTTGGCCTGACTTCCTCGTTTGGTCTCGAGGGGGGAAATACCAGGATGGGTATGTTTGGTGTTAGCTTCAGGTAGGATCCGAATAGGTCTTTCTTATCCCTCTCTAATAGCCGATAGTTGTATTGAGTCTCTATAGTTTGTTTAGTGCTGATGCGCTGCCGCTCCAGTCCACCAAACCTATGTAGGCGAGAGCCGCCGAATTCTAGCCTCGCCGTGTACTTGCCTCAGTACTGACGCTCCTCTTTTTCCTTTGCCCTTTGTCGGCACCCCTTTTGTTTTAGTAGGTTTGAGATCGACGTCGTTAGCAGGGTTACCCTTCCGGCTTGGCCTGGTAAGGGTTATGGACGCCATTGGTTATTCTTCAGGGCTCTTAGCCCCATTTGCATCATGTCCGTAGTCGGACGCTCTATCGTTTTCAAGGTGATTTGAATCTTTGTATAGTATATCTGTATTCTCGACTCTTGGAGTCGTTGTTGTATATATATATGTTCTATGGGTTCCATCGAGGACTAATGTGTAATGGTATTACTTCGTTTTCCATCCGCACGAAAGTGCCTGGTGGGCGTCCTTGAATCGTTTCTATGCGGGTTTGGCGGGAAGGGCTAAAACTTGCATATGACCGATTCGAGGGTGTTACAGAACTGAACCCTACCCCCTATTCTCCTTTCCGTTGCACGCGAGGGAGTATTCAGTTCCACCCTCCGCGCCACCACATGCCCGATCTCCCCGCCCCCATAGTCTCCGGCAACTCCGTGACCGGTTTTCACCGCCATGGACCTGTCCGGTGCTCCGCCGACCGCTGGAGACGTACCGGCGCTGCCAAAGTCAACTGTGGTGGATGTCTCCATCACCGTCATGGCCTGTGCCACGGGAGGCCCCCCGACCAGCGCCGACATTGCGGCCATGATCTCCGCTACCCACCTCGTGAAGAAAAGGAAGCGGGCATGCCAGCACGTCGTTCCTCAAGCGACGGCCACCCTGGCGGCGGCCCCCGTCGTGGCGCCGAAGCTGGCTCCTTATGTCCGCACCAAGTCCACCTCCTCAGGGCCAAAGTCCACCGTAGGACCGAACTTGAAGAGGCCGTCGAGCTGCAAAGGACCGCCACCGCCATCTGCGACCCTGCCGCCCGTCGTTTGCTCGTTGCCTCTAGCACCTGACGCAGCCAACAACATGCTCGATGAAATGCCAGCCTGGTAAGCGTCAACGGAATTTTGACATTCGTGCTCATGGACGAATTTGACATTCGTTTTCTCATGGATGAATTTGACATTCGTTTCAATGTAGGAATAATGGTGATGACACATCAACGTTCATGAATCTCCTCAACGGTGCCGCGGTGGACATTGGGGGTCCTCAAGTCCATTCGTTCGACTTGGGCGCGGACGATGATGATTATGGCGATGAGGAAGGGGACGAAGATGTGAATGAGATCGAGGGGAAGTGTTCAAAGCCAGTCAAGGTGAAGGGAAAAAGAAGCGCTCAACCAACTACACCGAGGTAGAGGATGTGCTTCTGGTTCGTGCTTGGTCGCAAGTTGGATGGATGCGGTAACCGGCACGGATCAAACCGGGAAACGATATTGGCAACGCATCGAAGATAGGTACTGCCAACTCGAACCTAGAACTACCATACTGGTCGCTCATTCCTACCGATCGCTTCAAGGCCAGTGGGACATGATCAAACCCGCTTTTTCTCGATGGAGTGCGGCCATGGACCAAGTGAGGGCGCAACCACCAAGTGGATGCGTTGAGAGTGATTATGTGAGTACAAATGCGACATCTCACTCTTGTTTGATCATGCGTTCTTGTTGATCATCATTGGTTTTGATCATGGTATGCTTGTGATCATGCTTTGTTAGGAAAAACATGCTGAGAAGCGGTACAAGGACATGGACGGTTCCAATGACCCTTCGCATTTAAGCATTGCTTCAATATATTGACAAGTGGAAATTGAGGGATCAAGAGATGGCACCGAAGAAATCGGCGATGCTTAAAATGGATGATAGTGATGAAGAAGGAAGGAACGATCGCAAGACGGAGGGAAACAAGAAGGCAAAGGAGAGGATGAAGATGGAAGCCAAGGCATCAAGCTTGAGAGAGAAGATTGATCAAGACAAAAGAGTCATCGACGATAAAGACATTGGAGACAAAACTCCTCATTACCGAGAAGAAGAAGGAGGTGAAGCTTGCCAAGTTGGAAGCTCAGCGAGAAGATGCTAAGCACAAGACCGACTTGGAGGAGAGGATGATCAAGCTCAAAGAAGCCAAAGCATGGAAGGAGCTCATGGCCGAGGAGAAGGAGCACATGATGATGTCTACCAAGGACATGGATGAAGACCAATTGAAGTGGTGGAAGGAGACCAAGGTGGACATCAACGAGAGGAAGCAGCTGCTGTGTGCTTCATCCTCTACTCTTCGAGGCGAGACTCCGAGGAGTCGTGGTGTGGAGCACTCTACTGCTTGATGCTCCTTTGCATTCTTCATGACGACATGCAACTTTCTGGTCATTGATGGTGATGAACATTGGTTTTGATTTGTAATGATTATCTGCTGTGAAAGTTGAGCTGTTCGAATTTACGCGTTGATGTACTGCGTTGATGTACTGCCGAATTGAGTTTTATGTCCAGTTTTATTCTGTTTTATGGGTTGGGAGTAGGGGGACTGATCTGCGCGAGCAGATTCTAGCCCGCAAAACGTGTTTCCGGCAGCGAGTTATACGGGCCGGACATTTAAGGGGAGTCTTGCTCTAACAATTTAGCCAAATTGAATCAAATTGGAGTATATACTCGTCAGGGCTGCTTTCAGGGCCCAGCAGCCTGAGTATCTGCGGCACGTTGCGCTCGTCCTGGATGAAGCGCTTCCGGTTGCGGTGCATGGACATCATGGCGCAGAGCGCCTCCGCCGCCAGCTCCCGCACGCACAAATGACAGGTTGCAATTCACGAACAAGCTAGCATGCAGATGCAATTCACAAACTAGGTAGCACGAACAAATCAAATCAGCCAACACGTAGCTACTGGCTAGCAGCGCGCTCGCTCGCGAGGGAGCGGCCGCGTGCTTGCCGACGGCCGCGCAGCTTCAGCTCGCGCTCCCTGAGATCACCCCTCCCTGGCTGGAGCTCGCCCGCCGGCGCCGTCTCGCACACACTTCTCGTCGTCGCGGCTGGCACTCGAGCAGCCCGATTCTCGTGCTCCTCCATCCCGGCGTGATTCAAGGCAGGGAAGGCAGGGGAGAGTGCCAGCTGGGGCCTAGAGTAGGCGGTGCTGGTGCTGGCCACCGGGGGAGGGCAGTCGGTGGCGGGGGAGGACGCGAGGGCCCGTTTTGGGGCGCTCCGACGGCGGTGGACCTGTTTTGGGGCGCTCCGACGGCGGCGGACCGACACAGCTAGAGGGAGAAAAATTATAGGCATCAACCTTAACGCCGAGCAAACATAGGAGAAGAGGGTCGATTTTAGAGTCTCTAACCTGGGAGAATTCCTTATTTGACACTGCTCTCAAATATGATTCCTTATATGACACCGGAAATTTTTGACTTCCTTATTTGACACTTGGGGTAAATACTATGCCTTATATGACACTCTAGTGTATTTTCAGAGCTAACGGTGTTAACTTGGGACCTACAAATAATGCGACCAAAATTGTTTTACAAGACTAAAGCTGTTGTACCTGTGATGTGTTTGGTCATGATTAATCCAGGAATACTAATTTGCCCCAATGTGCCCATGGTACGTCTTCTCCACGGCCGCGTCTTTCCCACAGCTGCCGTGCCTTGGTGGAAATTGGCCCCGATCCGACAAAGTAGCTCACGACGCGTAGCTAGCTATTTCCCACGGCAAGCTGCTTGATCGATTCGGTGGAGACACACATATATAGCTAGCTATTCTCGGGTAGATTTCTCTAATTAGTAGCTCACGTACAGAAATAAATCACTGGACATGGCGAGGAGCTGCCAGAGCCTCGGAAACTTCTTTTATTCCTTGATTTGGATGTTACAAGGTTACATAGTTGGTCTGCTTATATACACGTGCTACCGTGCTGATTAGCAAATCTAGGATTACTTGCCCAAACCCGCACGAACATGATCAGCTAAGGCTCGGAGAGGAATGAACTTGGTACAGAGTTAGGGACGGGCTCGGTATTGTTACTATGTCAGGGGTATTTTGGTCCGCCTGAAACAAAATTGACGGAACTATGTAACGGAACCAACCAGAGTGTCATATAAGACATTAAAATTTACACCAAGTGTTAAATAAGGAAGTAAAAAAAATTCAGTGTCATATAAGGAATCATATTTAAGAATAGTGTCAAATAAGGAATTCTCTCAACCTTTTTTGGGTTTTGGTTCGAGGCGCCAGAATTTTATCCTCTAAGGACCTTTTCTCCTTCGGTTAGAGATGCTCTAAGAAGAGACGTACAATAAAGTGTGTGACCATTGTTTCAAAGAAACCCGCTCGTTGACGTTCAGCTACAAACTTCTGCTCGGATATTTGTTAAACTATTATAAGCTCTAAATCCTACACTGAGGTATTTAAATATAGAAATAGAAACGGCTACTTGTAAATACACTTTAATATATTTAAGGAGCACAAAGTGTTTCTCGGAAAATAACATTAATTATTTGTACATACATTTAAGAAAAGTCATTTTAATAAAAGCTTTATAATATGTTCACAATGAAAATAATAATTTGTGGTACTTATCATAGATTACATGACCTAAAAATAGTTATTTCTTAATTAACATTGATAATCATCTCAAAACCTCCACAACTTATTTAGTATTTACATGAGTCTCGTGTTTTGTCTTCTCGGTGACTTAGAAATAATCATTTATCGCTCCACATTGAAATCGTCATGTCAAAATCTTTGCAAATGTTTTTATACTCGCACAAGTCTCATGTTTAGATCATGGTTCTTAGCTATGGGAAATCGTTGAGGTGCATAATAAATGGTTAAACCGATAAGCTAATAGTGTCCAGGGGACAAAAGTATTGCTGAGTAAAAAAGTGTTTAGGCGTGACAATATTTTAAGTTTCACACAAATAATAGAAAATGTAAGTACTCTAATATTGTATTAAAAAGAAACATCCATCTTCTGGTAACATATACTGAAGTAAAACGTAAAAATGTTTAGTATAATACATGATAAATATTAACTCTAAATTGTTAAAAGTAGTTGTAAATCAATAAACAGAAACCCAATAGTGATCCTATACCTTCTTACTCGCCAAGAACGTGAGCTCGTCCGAATTCCTTTTTTCACTGCAGTGACGTAGATGTTATATCGAAATTATGTAACTCGAAATGCATTTCCAAATATGTATCTACATATATTACTGGTCTATATTGTTATTAATTTGATATAGATATGATTTCTATTCAAAAAATGGTACGCATTGATATGAGAGTCACTATGAAAGGCGGGACCTGTCATTTGTTTTTTTCCTTTGCAACTTAGAGAATAGAGAGCAAGACAAAACCAGATAAGACTTTCTACCAACACCGCATTTAGACAACATGAAAACTACATGGACGCTACTACATGGACGCTCTCTGCTCTTGCCTTCCTCGTGCTAACATCAGGTATTATTCCTACACCACATTGTTTCATCAGTTCACAGACAAAGCTATGGCCATGACGCTGGACTAGTTCAATTTATTCATTGCAATTCTTTTCAAGAGATTGGTGGAGGCTTCCCCGGTGTTTGGCAAAAAGTTATGCTTGGGAGCAATTAAACAGACGTATGTACCATGTGATCATCCAAGTCGCCTACACGTATGATTGCCCAGAGTGCACATGGGCTGCTGAGTGCACCGCCTACGGATGCGATGAGTGAAATCTTTGAGGGTTCCAACATGAAATATGAGTTTGGTACTAGATTGCAAAGGTAGGACGTTGTGTTTGCTGCAATAGCACTTAGACATTATGCAAATAAAACATGTTCTCCAAAAAAAAAAAAAAAGAGAGAAGAAACCTAATTCCACAACAATGTATTCGTCCAAATAAAGAGCCCTGGAACTAGGGAGCATGATCTTCTCGCAAGGAGGATACAAGTCCAATCCTAGTCCGAACAAACTAATCAATTATTACTCCCTACGTCTTGAAATTGATGTTGGCCATTTCTCCAGATTCGTACGTACCTATACACTAAAGTGCGTCTAAATTTAGGTTTGTCTACATGTATGCAAAGCTAAATAGGTACTGTACTCCAGTATCAATTGAAGCCGGGATTTCGTTGGCTCTGTGGCTCTGACATTTATGTCCCTCTCTCTGAAACAATGGAATTCCTGTCGCCCTGCCCTAAAACTCTTTTTTACAGTTGGCTGTACGTGCCATTTTTCTCTAAGATTGATGCGTCAGTCAAACTTTTTTCGGTCAGCACATGTATGACGTTATGCTGACATCACTAATTGAAATAGAATTGAAACCGAACTGAAACCTAACTGAAACATTGTGAAACAGTCTATGAATAGTATAAAATGTTTCATAAGTTTCGGTCAAGTTTCACAAGTTTCAGTTTTGTTTCATAAAATTTCAAAAGTTTGGTCAGCGCTAACGTGGCACTCTGGTACATACAGGCAACTGTAGAAAATCCGCGTCCTCGTCCAGCCCTCGCGCGCATCCCACCAACTCCCACTGGAACATTGTGCTGGCTCCACCCAAAATTTCACTCCCGATGCAGCGCACTGAGCCGTCTGCCCTGACGACCCTGAGCGCACGGCCGTGTCGACTATCCAGCGCCCTAGCCGTGGCCGTGTCGCTATGCAACTTCAATCTCTGGGAAAGAACATAGGGCGTGTTTGGTTTCCGTGCGAGTTTTTCTCCACGGGTGCAATTTGCACGCGCGGGGACTGCACGTCGGGATTCAGCTCTGGGCCAAAATCTCCCCCTTGTTTGACTCCCCGTATTCTTGGTTCATCAGTGCACACACGAGACAATGAGTGGTATGCATATAATCTAACATACGTGATCTTAATCACCTATAATCTATCTAACTGTGCCTCCATTCGAGATAAGTTGTACATGGAAAAGATACCCCTCGATGTTATGAATTCATGCTCGTGAATAATTTGTAATTTTGTTGAGTGTTTGAAAAGCTGCGTCATTTTTCCTTTTAGAGCCTTTTTGAACGAATTTTATCAAACTCGTCACACACAGTTGATCATTTGAAATTTTCTTTGACGAGAAGATTCAAGTTTTTTGTTTTGGCATTGCTATACGAGTAGATCTACGTGTACGTACGTATAATAGGACAATTTAGATCTACTCGGTTACGAATGTTAAAACGAAAAACTCACAATACGAAAGTTGTGTGAAATAGTGAAGCGAAGCTACACCTCGAAGAAAATTTCAAACGGCCGCCCGTATACAAAGAATTTTGAACAATTCGTTCACACAACGTATAAACATGAACACAAAATAGACCCTTAAAAGATCAACGAAACTAGGAACCGATCATCGAAATGGATTCGCAACGTCGATTGGCATCTTTTTCATGTACACCTTATTTTGAATTGGTGCATGGTTTTGTAGATCAGAGTGGATTAAGTTAAAAAGATTTAGGGAGTAAAATTCGCATACATGGTTACACGCGGGGAGAAGAATATGCACCTAGTCGGCTTGTTCCCGCGGAAACACTCGGCCAAATCTTTTCCTAGCTTTAAAGAAAAATAAAATTCGTCGTCTTTGGAGTCGTTTAGGTCTTCGTGGTTTTGATTGTGTGAGTAGTGAGGGCCGTAGTGGTGGCTTGGCCCTCTTTTGGCTACCCCCTGATGAGGAGATGAACAAAACACTAACAGAAAACTTTACTGATGTAGACATTTCAAATGCTTTATTTCAGATTGGACCATTGAAGGCACCAGGACCGGATGGATTTCCGACACGCTTCTCCCAAAAGAATTGGAGCTTAATGAAGGAAGAAATAATTTCAGCAGTAAAACTCTTCTTCCACACGGGACATATGTCGGAGGGTGTAACCAAGGCGACTATTGTGCTCATCCCTAAGGTAGACAACCCATCAGAATTGAAAGATTTTCGTCCGATTAGCCTATGCACGGTCTTGTATAAAATAGTTGCCAACTGTCTCGTGAATCGTATTAGACCCCTTCTAGGGGACCTAATCTCGCAAAATCAAAGCGCGTTTGTACCGGGGCACCTAATAACGAATAATGCGCTGATTGCCTTTGAATGCCTTCACTTTATCGAGCAAAAATCAAAGGAGGATAAGAACTTTTGTGCGTACAAGCTAGACCTCTCTAAGGCATATGACAGGGTGAATTGGGGCTTTTTAAGGAGAGCAATGGAAAGAATTGGCTTCTCTTACCGATGGATAGACTGGGTAATGGAGTGTGTGACCACGGTAAGATATAAAGTTAAATTTAATGGAGCTTTGCTGGAATCGTTCTCGCCTTCGCGCGGTCTCCGCCAAGGTGATCGCCTATCGCCATTTTTGTTCATTTTTATAGCTGACGGTTTATCTGCCTTGTTAAACAAAGGAGTGCCGGAAAATAAAATTACGCCAGTGAAGATATGTCGCTGTGCACCAGGAATTTCACATCTCCTATTAGCAGACGATAGCCTTTTATTTTTCAAAGCCGATCCAATACAAGCAAACAATGTCATGCAAGTTCTAGTAAAATATAGCCAAAGTACGGGGCAACTAATTAACCCAGCAAAGTGCTCCATTTTTTCCGGACCCGCATGTGATGAACAAATCAAGATACAGGTTAAGGCAGCACTGCAGGTAGTGTAGGAGAACTTTGAGACTAAATACTTAGGCCTATCTACCCCGGAAGGAAGAGTGACTAAAGGAAAGTTCCAAAGTTTACAAGGTAAATTGGCAAAACGTTTTATGCAAGTGGAGGAATTAAATCATATGGCGCAAGGGGGAAGAGAAGTGATGATAAAGGCTATAGGTCAATCCTTGGCTACATACGTTATGGGGGTATACAAGCTACCTTTTGGCCTATGTGATGATCTAGAAAAGATAATAAGGGATTTTTAGTGGGGACTGAAAAAGGTAAGCGCAAAACGCATTGGGTAGCATGGGACATGCTGCTGAGACCCAAGAAACAAGGAGGAATGGGGTTTAAGGATAGGCGATTATTTAACCAACTAGCGTGGTGGCCCTCGCAAATGAGAGGGCACCATCTTTAACTGTTTTAAAGGAATGATAAATAGAGTTATGGGTTCATGGATGTCACATTTTATAACAAAAAATAAGAAGGATCTAGGACTATGACAATGTTACAGTAAATGTAGTAACATATGTGAGTGAGAGCTTGAACCAACTTAAAATATGGGCTAAAATTGTTGCGCATCCATCATTGCACAAACATGTGTTGTTTGTTTGTAATATTTGCTCAATAGTAAAACTTGTATGTTACACCAGTATGAGAGCTTAATTAACATGGATAAATTTTGTTTATGAACATAAAGAAAATAGTTCATCATTCTTAGTAATTCAGCCAGATTAAACATTTACGATTGTTACCTCAGTATGTGTTTCTTCCACACATCTATTTATGCAGTTTTAAAACGTGAAACCATATATATAGACTTTAATAAAGTTCCATTGTGAAACTTTTACATAATTTTGAATATGAATAGTATGACTTATAAAAATATAAATGCAAAATTAGCACTAAATTAGTCATTATTTATTTTGAGTGGATTCATTAACATGTTTATACGTTGCTAGTTAAAGTATGAGCTTAAATGTTTTAAGGTCATCTATTCTGATATAGTATTTTTATCTATGCATTTGAATATTTAACTGTTCTCTCAATTTGCAATTCATTGTGTATATACACTCAATTTGTATTTGTGGTCATGTAAGATAAACATACATCTTCGATAACATAGATCCAGCCTCTTAATCAGTGTTCAACTTCAATGAATGATCGAATGATTTGTGCTCTTGTGTTGATTTCATTAAATTGTTAACAACACATGGAAAAAATTCTAAGCATGTCAAATCATACAAACCAAATAATGTTCACTGGAACAATTTCTAATAATTCAATTGTGTACATCCTAGCTCTTCTGAATAATAAAATTAGAGTCTAGATTTGCAATATGGATAACAAAGATGAAGGATATCAATTATTCAATTGACAACAACACTAAGTCATACATGTACCAAGTGTTGACCACTTGATAATGTAGTTTGCATAAATTTTTTCTCATGTGTACAAAGTTTTGCACATCTTTTTTGTGAAAACTTAAAAAGAGTATGATAAATAGTCACTCATTTAGTTTCAATACTTTTTCAAAAGGGGCATACCTAGCCTCTCCATCAATTGATTGGCACATCCACATTTTTTCTTTCAAATCTTCAGCTTCATAAAGAATTACCCCTCACATACTTTCCCACAAGGGTGTCATGCAAATTTTCTAATTCATATAAAATTAACACTACATGTGTTATAGCTATATCCATCCAATATGTTTGTCAGTAGTCAAACTATGAGAGGTTACTTATACTACAACTAATAAATATGATCCACCAGGAGATTGGATGCTTTTTTATCTACATAGATACTTTGGTTGTGATACATTTTGGTACAATTATGAAATCTACTACTTACCATTAGATTTTTTTATTGAATACCATGTTCAGGAAAATAGATTTTATTATTATTTAGATACATTACAATAACCTATCAATATAAATTGTTTTGTAGAGACCCAAAATCTACCAGTTTTTACCTATCACATGACAATTACAAAAAACTATTGGTGTCGATCTTCTTTATGCTTGCATAACAAATAATATAGGGACACGATATTGACACCTGGATGCTTGCATTTATGTGATAATTTCTATCATGTTTGTAATCTCTGTAATTACATATTGCTTGTGATGCGTATAGATACATATTAAGATCCTACAGTTTGGCAATTGGATGCTTTGATGTTTCAAAATAATTCGTGTATATCTTTTACTTCCTTTTTATGGCAATTGTAATTTATAGTAAATAAAGTTGATTATTTTCTAGGCTAAGTACAGAGATGCTATAATATCTAGCCTTTTGAAAATAATCGATGCGCTCAGATCAACGATACGGACCGATGCTTAAACTAAAAAAAACAAATAATTCAACCCACAAGTATAGATCAAGTCGATAATTTCTAGCTGCGTACGTTGATGTGGTAATATCTAGCTATTTTTAAATAATCAATACCCGAGATCTAACCATGTGGACCATATGTGTTGATTGCTAGTATTAACGATTTCTGTCTATCTTTTAATATTCAAAGATAATGGTATTACAGTCTTCCACTAAACAGAGTTTTTGAATATTTGTATCATTTTCTATGGTTTATAGTAAAATTTAAAAGGTAGATGGGTTTACCTATTTTTGTATGCTTGATAATTCTTATGTATAGATTATTACACTCAACTACATATTGTTTATGTATAGATTATTTTATTATAATATTAAGGTTTATTTTGAAGCAGAGTGCTTCCAAAACTGAAGTATTGTAGAACCTTGGTATTTATTTTCCTACCCAACAAATACTATAGTTTTGGAAAAGGAGGATGAGACCACCTTTTCACTGTACTGCAAAATCAGTGCAATATTGCAAATATAAACTGCAGGTTTACTAAAGTAAATATCTAAATAATTTAAAATAATGTATGTCTAGAATCCACTATATTTTTACTATACCTATCAAAACATTTTCTGCCAAATGCAACCTTTAAATCATAACAAATCTTCCTGACATTGTGCGGATTCTGTACGGTTTATACCACTTGTAATTCTAAGACGTGGTACATAGAAAATGTTGAGCCAAAACTAAGATGGACAGAGTAGTATGACATGAAAATAGATATTGTATAGTTCTTCCGTGAATAGACTTGGCTAGATGATTTTTCTGCTAATGGACTCGACTTGCTTGCTGGCATTCTCATTTATTTTGAAACGGAATCATATGTTTTATTTTTTAACGGATTTGATCGGCCATTCCTCGTGATGTATTTCCGGCAAAAAATTGCTTTGCACATTTCGGATTATGGATGTTTTATACGAGTCATAATTGTAGGACATGATACACAGAACATGTTCACCCAAAACTAAGATGGACAGAGTAGTAAGACGAAAATAGATATTGGAGAGTCCTGAGTAAATGGACTTGGCTAGATGATATTTATGCTAACGGACCCGGCTTGCTGGTTGGCATTCCCTTTTATTTCAAAACATAAGCTTATGTTTTATTTTTGAACGGAT
Organism: Avena eriantha; assembly: GCA_910589775.1. Lineage (NCBI taxonomy): Eukaryota > Viridiplantae > Streptophyta > Magnoliopsida > Poales > Poaceae > Avena > Avena eriantha. The sequence goes on from OU342746.1 coordinate 307,455,614, forward strand.
TTGATCGGCCATTCCTCGGGATGTAATCCTGGCAAAAAGTTTGCTTTGCACATTTCAAATTCTGGATGTTTTGTACCAGTCGTAATTGTAAGATGTGGTACACAGAAAATGTTGAGCCAAAACTAAGATGGGCAGAGTAGTAAGACATGAAAATTAGATATTGTAGAATTGTTCAGTGAATGGACTTGGCTAGATGATTTTCTGCTAACAGACTCATCTTGCTTGCTGGCATTCTCATTTATTTTGAAACGAAATCGTATGTTTTATTTCTGAACCGATTTGATCGACCATTCCTTGTGATGTATTCCTGGAAAAAATCCTTCGCACATTTCATTTCACGTTTCCAAGGGAAAATATGGATTTGTATCAAAAGTACAGAATATTGTATTGCTTGCTGGTCAACTCTTCTATTTATAAACTGACTCGTATATTTTTTAACAGACTTGATAGACTATTCATTACTATGGAGTACCCCGGTCCAAATTATAACACGACTTGGTAGACTTTTTTAGCCTACCAAACATTTTACGGTAGAAAAAAGGAAATAAAGATAAGACGTGATAAACCTTGTATACGTTTTCTTTCTTGAACGGACTCCGATCTAGCTGGCCAACTCTATTTTCAAACGGACACTCCCTATCCTACATTTTTTTAAACGGAGTCGTACGTGGACTGGTCACCCTATTCCTACGGGATGTATTGCCAAGAAAAAATAGGTTTGCACGTCTTTCATTAAAGTTATTGTACATAATATATTGTACATATAGTACGTGATGGACGGAACTCACCGTTACACAAAGAAAGATATTTCATTAAATCATGGCCACAAATTTTAAATCTAACCATCAAGATAATTTAGGTGATGTGGATCAACCCGGTGCCTCGAAAAACACCTTTATATTGCTTTTAGTATATAATAGATCCCTATTAGCTAGGCAAGCCTGACGCCTAATTCAGTCCCAGGGTCCCTTTGTGCCCAACTTCTTCGAGCAAAATACTACCCTAATGGAAACTTACTGGACACTGTCTTTACAGGAAATGGATCCTCTACATGGCATGCCATCGAGTATGGGCTGGGGCTGTTAAAGAAAGGTGCCATATGGAGGATTGGGAACGGTACAAAGGTGAGAATTTGGAGAGATCCGTGGATCCCTCGAAATTATCAGCTAACGCCAATATCTCCAAAGAAACGGTGCAGGCTAAAATGGGCTTCAGAGCTACTGAACCCAGACGGAACATGGAACATGGACCTGCTCCAGCGGTGGTTTCTCCCAATCGACATTGAGAAGATCATCCATATCAAACTGTCAACAAGAAATGATGAAGATTTTATTGCATGGAACCCGGACAACAAAGGGCTTTTCTCGGTTGGCAATGCGTACAGACTGGGAATGGAAGAAAGAGTACGTGAAGAAGATAAAGGTACTACTAGTCCTAGACCTTACGGAGAGAATAATGAGTGGCAACTAATTTGGCACAACCTAGCCCCACCGAAGGTCAAATTTTTTGCTTGGAAACTCGCTAGAAACGGACTGGCCACAAGATCTAACATGAAGAGGAGGAAGATGATCATTGATGGCATGTGCCCGATCTGCGGAAGAGAAGAGGAGGATTCGTCACGGCAAAGATTTTGTGTTCTTCCTTGGTGTATATGTGTGCGTCTTTTCCACCTTGGGTATCTCTAGAGTTTCTCACCGTGTGTGTGTTCACAAAAGATTGAGAGAGTAGAGAGTTAGAGAGAAGATCAGAGGGAGCTGCGTGTGGCAGCTCCAACAATTCGTATCATGCTTTGATTTTGTGTCCACATGCAAGAGGTTTATGGCAAGGAATGAGAACGTGTTGGGACCTTCCTAGGGAAACTGAAATTAAAAGAACCGGTACTGATTGGATATTACCACTCCTTGCTGGCCTAAACGTGAGTTGCAGGCTGAGGGTGCTAATGGTGCTATGGCGAGTTTGTCACGTCCATAATGAGCTAACCCATGAAAAGCCAGCGCCGCCTGTAGAGGCCTCGCGGCGATTCCTGTGCAGCTATGTTGAAACGCTAATGTCCTTTAAGCTGTCTCCACAGGTGGATCTTATTAAGGGCAAGCAGGTCCTGGACTCTACGACGAGCATGAAGCCTGGGAAGCAGATAGAGAATCAGACTAAGACAAAAGAAAGCTGGAAGAAACCAGAGACATGAAGAATGAAACTGAACGTGGATGGGAGCTTCAAAAGGGAGAAGATGACAGCGGGCACTGGAATGATCCTGAGCAACCAGGTAGGAGAGGTGTGGTTCAGTGCGTGTAGATCCTTTACGAACTGCTCGTCGGCATTGGAAGCTGAACTTGCTGCATGTGAGGAAGGGCTAAAGCTGGCCCTGAACTGGTCCGATGAACCAATTGATATTGAGATGGACAGCTCGGTTGCCATCGACATGATTAAATCAAAGTAAAGAGATCGATCAAGCCTAGTGCATTTGGTTATCAGTATAAAACAATGTTTTGAAGAGAGAGATGTAACGATCACGAAGATAGACCGAGACCAGAATGGTGCTAGTCATAGTTTAGCTCATTTGGGTAGATCTTCGGATAAAACTCAGTTTTGGATTAGGAGTTATCCTGAACAGATCCATGATCATGTAATCACTGAGGCTAATGTTCCTATCAATTAATGAAATTATTTTCCCGCAAAAAGAAAGAACCGTGTCATGCAAAAATTACATGCAACCCCAACAAGCCAAACAAGCCTATTTTTTTCCGCCGGTGCAAGAAACGAGCAATTCGAACTAACAAAGCCGCCAGTATCTCCCCAAAGCAAAACGGCGATGGAGCTCGTCACGTTTCAGAAAGAACCTTATCACCGTCGAATATACTGGAGTATTATAAGCACAGCGTGGCATCTGGCGTGAACCGAACTCGTGTAAAAGCTTGGGCGCGGCCGGGTCCGATCGGAGAGAATCTCGCGGCGACCGGGGAGACCACTGGATCGATGTCTTGTGCAAATAGCTTGGGCGAGTCAGACCACGATAAGTCCTCGGCTCGATCGATCGATAGAATGAAAGTAGCTATGAAGCCCAATCTATTGTCGATTCAAAAGGGGGCATAGTCATATGGGTGGGGTGTTTGTGGGGAGCTGCCTTGGATATGAGGAATTCCTAAAAAAAAAAGCAAAAATAGAACAAAGACAAAGTCCGTGACGAAGATCTTTCTTTTCTATCAATAGATAGGAATGAGTGTTCGTTATAGGGGATAGGATCCATCTGCTCTCTCTCTCTCTATTTTCTGTTTTGCAATTTCGAGAGAAAGAGCAGTGCGAAGATGTTGCCGGAAAACAGCGACAAGTGAGACAACTCTTCCGGTCACGGACCTGATGCGGATGCGGCACGGATAGATGGAGAAAAACGAGATGCTGATGAAACAAGTCACCCATGTAGAACAGGACTCGCACCAGCCATTCGTCACGGTCCCCCTCCCTGCTACAGTCTCTGCAAGAATCGCCGCGTGCGCCAGGCCGGTCCAAAGCTAACCTCGCCGGCGTTGCCGGTGGAGGGAGGCAGAGGAGAGGTGTCGGTGCCTGTAGGGTAGGTATTAGTAGTAGATCTCGGCGGTATGCTGGCGTTTGGAGTAGTGTCCAGGTCCCTGGCGACCGGATTTTGGGCGGCTCGTGGGGTGTTCCGGCGGTGGCGCTCTGGCGGCTAGAGCGCACGGCGGCGCATCCGAACCTGAGGATCTCCGTAATAAGGTTGTTGTGGGTGCCCTTCTGCTCGTCGGCGTTCTCCCGCTTCTGTTTCTCCCTCCGGCCGGCCGTGGCGGCGAGGGGAGGGAGAAGAGAGGCGTGTTGATGAAGGCAGTGGGGGATGCCTGGGGGTTCTCCTCAAGCCTGCTGCCGAGGCGCGGCGACGGCTGGGCGCCGGCGGATCTCCGACTTCCCTGGTGGAAGGAGCCGACGGCGGCCCCCCTTTCAATGAAGCGCCTGTGTGGCCTTCCTGGTGGAGCTGTTGCGGCCTTCTCCCTCCCGGCCGGCCGTGGTGGCGAGGGTGAGGGAGGAGGTCGGTCTGCTGTGGCCGGTTCTGGGCTAAGTGGATGCCTGCACGATGGTCCAATTCACTTGGAAGATCTCTTTCTTGACCTTCGTTGCAGGATATGGTGGAATCGGTGCCTCCTTCTGCAGAGTTCATTTTCTGGATCCTTTCTGCAGCCCTAGACCAAGCTTTTTACTCAAATTTTGGGAGTATTGAGGAGACAGAGCCTTCACGCCAAGCTGCTCCAACTGGAACTTGTCAGGTTTTCTTATCTTTGGAGGCAGTGCATATATCCACTAGTTTCACCAAAGACCAACTAAGAATTGCTGACCAAGAAGCCTCTGCGATCTTCGTTTCGCTCGGGTGTGTGCGCCAGAGACAGTTGAGATCGTCTCTGAAGTTGCTCCTCAGATTTAGCAGTGAAGATCCTCGTGTGATCTGCTCCGTGAAGCTTATTCAAAATCTTCAGCTCAACAATCTACCTCGTCTGCTGATGCCACCTCGGTTGTTGGTTGAGCCGCTGGTTTCTCGGATGGCTAGGCATTGTGAGGCCCTTGAAGAACACAATTGCAGGTGTGGCAAGTCCACGGTCTCGATGGAGTGTTCTTCTGCTTTGTCTTCTTAGTGTTTCAGCTTCCTTTTTTCTTGGTGAGCTTGTCGAATTTAGAACCGATTCTGAGTGGATGAGTGCTCGTTGTAAGAGCTGTATGATATTTTGTTTATGCTAATATTAAGCTCTGTCGTTCAAAAAGAAAAAATGAAACGAGTCGCTAGCTGAAGCTACTTGCACGGCTTCCGGTTCTTGATGCCGATGCGTCATGGAGCACGGGGAAACATGCAAAGCTTGTTTGATTTCTAAGCTTTTTTTTCTCTCATGGTTGTCGTCACCGATAGCGAAAATTTCCAGATTGTTTAAGCGATACGTGCTTTAGGATAAAGGCGGCGATATCAGCATGGATGTTTGACAAGTCTTCTTAGAGCAAGTACAATAAGTCCTAGTCAGCTGGCTATAAGGATTAAAATACAAGAGGTAAAAATGCTTATTATAAATACAAGATGAATGTTAAAATTTACCTCATTCTGAGATATTAAGTCATGATGTTGTGTATGTGGCGATAATCATGCTTGGATATGCCAACATACTTGGATGAGAGGAAGAAGTGATCGGACCCACGCTCATGCCGATTATTGTGGTTCTCAAGTTCGGAGGAAGCAGTAGCTAGTCGGCGTAAAATAATATGTGTCTTTGGTGTGGAGCTCACTATTTCACCTGGATCCATGACGGATCAAGCGGTGGAGTCAAACAAAACTGTAAGGCCGGGAAGTAACTAGAATTACAAGGGGTTATGGGAGCTTCGTGAGGGATTTCTTAGATCAGCCCAACACAATAAACATAAAGCAACAAAGTAATCTCACCTATCATAGGGTTGGTTCTTCCACAAAACAGAGAATTTCACAGGGCCGGTTCCTCTTCTACTCAGGGTAGCAATACACTGATTATATCACTTCCGGTATGTCTATCCGAGTAACTTTAACACGACACCACTCCTCTAGCATGGGCGAATTAGATGGAGAAAACACTCGATCAGTGCAATCGACAGATGGGATGGTGCATTTTCGGAAAGTGTTGTGAGTTTACTCTGTCACGCCTCAAAGAACCAGTTGCGGCGTGGTAGATACGACAAAATGACACGGTTGTTCCAATGACAAAATGTGCCACTGATATGCATGATGGAAGCATGGGAAAAGACGAAAACTCACTTTGGTTCATAGATATAGATATACCAATTGTCTAATAAAGTTCCGCAAAAAGAAATTGTGGATATGACAATTCACAAAATATTATTTTATCTTTTTTACAGTACACAATAGTGTTCTTTTTCCGCGAAACTTTACGTGCGACATGGAATATATGGACGTTTGTGAGTGTGATCTTTTTACATTTTGAAAATGTGTTCTTTTTTGCATTTACCCTAATGGGTGCATCTATATCTATGAGTCAAGACACATGAAAACAGAGATATTGTAGTTTGGTATCTAGTCCAATTTTTCTATGTTATATTGTTGTTTTTGTAGTAGATCAGCGCGCCACATAGACAAATTAAAGGTTGATTTATGCGATGTGTGCATTATGACAGGGTGACGCTCTTTTTTTAGGTTTAGGGGTCAAACATGCTGGATAATGTTAAGTTGGATTACATCTTCTTTATTTTAAATAAAACTATTATTTTTTCATGAAATCTGAAATCAATACTCAAAAAGTAGTATGGTTCGGAAAGACAAGATGATATTTTAAAGCCAACAGATATGATACAGTCAGAAAGTAAACTGACATGCACTCCCTCCATTTGTAAAATATAAGATGTTTTGATATTTTTTCTTGAAACACATGTATCTAGACACGTTTTAGTGTAGGTTCACTCATTTTGATCCGAACCTACATAAAAAAAATCTAGATATATGCATTCTAAAAAAGCTAAAATGTTTTAAAATATAAGATGTTTTATTTTTGTGAAAAGAATGTATCTAAACCCTTTAGTATGTAGATTCACTCTAAACATACATGACCCTACACACTAAAGAAGGTTTAGATACACTCCTTTCATAAAACTAAAACATCTTATATTTTGAAACGGAGGGAGTAGTAGTGAAGTACAAATGGGTTCTACCTTTCCGGGAGAAACAGCCTAGTAGCAGATACAGCACATACTCCTCACTTGTTAGTAAACTGGCAGTACATGCAACAGGGCAGTAAGACTACGGATGAACCTAAATTTTCTTCATTTCACAACCGAAAGATGAATTTATAGACCAAGTTGTACGATGTTGCTGGTACAGACCACAACTGAATATTACTTACTAGGAACATCATAATACTCCGAGATTGAAGTTTGACCTACTATGTCGCATAACAGCATTGTACATGTATTTAGTACTATTTCTTAAAATTTGAGCATAGAAATCACCTTAGGGCGTATTATTGCCCCTAACTTAGGGCCAATAGTAAATCACAATAAAGTCGGAAACCCGAAAACAAGGTCAAAGAAATTTGGTAGAAACAATGCGACCATTAAGAGCTGGTTGCTTGACAATTTATATAAATTAAAAATTCTAAAACAAAAAACCCTTTCAGAAACGGAGGCAGGGCAAACAAAAAAGAATGCAGAGATGTCTTGGGACTACTACACCTTCTCCTGGACCAGATCAGCATATAGTACTGTACTAGTATTTGCAGAATTCGAAGCTATCAATAATCATAAGCATCTACGCACTCTCCATCAGCCGCAACACCTCAATCCCTGAGTTTCGTGCCCGTCATTTTGAGCATCTCCCCGGAGTGCTCCAACCTATATGACAGAGCAAGTCACACGATCCAATACTCTATCCATTCAAAGATTCCATCTCGATTCCCGATTCCATATCGGCGTGGAATAAGCGTGGCGTGGCGTGGCAGATGATTCCTTCCTTCTTGCGTTCCCCACACGCATCTGAAAGAGGATCAGTCATCTGTCGCTTTGCTTTCTTCTTGAGCTCCGTATTTCACAGCCCAATTACTAGTTCGTTTAGCACAAAATAAATGCAGAGCCTGCCGTGCAAATTCATCCATACGAAGTACTCCAACACAGATCGATCGCTTTCCTGGCTGCCACCGTACCTTTGGCACGACGCCACCACAGAGAGTACCGAACCGAGCTCGTGTAAAGCTAGGCTGCATCTGTACCCGTCTCTCTCACGATCTCACCGTAGATTGGTACGTGAGCGACGCATACGAGCTGCCCAGTGCCCACGACACGACACGATGCCAGCATTTCTTGGCTCCGGCCGGGGAGAATCTCCTTGTCCTCGTCATCGGGCTAGCCACAAGACGAGGACTCCTCGGTTCAATCGACGACAGGTGAGAAGCGAGCAGTCTTGGGCATGGAGAACCTGATGCGGCACTGATAGAAGTGACGCGGATGAAACGACTCGCGCGCTGAAAGCTGCTTGCACGGCTCCGATTCTTGACACCGATCCGCGCGTGATGGAGCACACTGGGGCCAATATTGTTTCATCTGCAAACATTTTTCTTATCATTGTCATCACTGTTCTTAACTGTGACGGCCAAAATATTAGCATGGACGCCGACAGAGTGCTCTCTAAAAAATAAGACAAATTTGAACGAGCTGGAGAATGTTGAGTTCGATTGCATCTTTGTTCTTTATATCTTGCATTTTAGGTGGTCAGCTTGAGTACGAAGCTAAGCAAATTTTCTATTACTCGGCATCTCAAAGTCGCCCGTTGATGAATCCGTTTAAACAAATTATGAAAAATTCAAGGAAGCCGAAAAAGGACAATTATGAAAAAATTCAGCAAGTAAAAGGAATATTGCGGTGGTGTGAGATCATTACATCTCTTCGGGTCCCATTTAATAAGGCTCTTTGCAACCGAAAAGCTCTTCTTGCACATGAGCTCCATATTTGAAAACACCAAGAACGTGAAAAACATATTTCAATAAGAAAGAAGAGACAAACGAGAAAGTGTGGAAGCATCATTTCAAAGATATTTCACTTGTTGACGTTAAGCTCGAAACTTCCATCATGACTAAAGATATTTATTAGACTTTTATGCTTTAAATCCCATATCAAGGTTCGAAAATATGTGAATAGACATAACAAGTTATAACTAGTCTTTAAATATTTAAGCAGCCCACACTATTTGAGTAAAATAGTTTCAGTATAGATATTCAGAAAAATATCAATGAAAGAGCTTTTATAATATGTCCCGAGCTAAAAAACAAGGGAGTGATCATAGATTATACATCTTAGAAATAACTATATCTTAGTCCACATAGGTAGATTTCCCAAGATCTTCACAACTTCTTTTGTACTCGCAAGTCTCATGTTTAGTTCTAGTGTTGAATTAGAAATAGTTATTTCCTAGGAGACATTGATAGCTGTTCTTTCAAGATTTTTAAGAATCTTTTTACATTCGCACTAGTCTCGTGCTTAGATCATATGGTTCTCAGCGGTGACTTAGCAGTAGTTATTTCTCATGTGTCTGAGAAATAGAACTTATAAGGTAATGTAGTGTATGTTGAACAAATGTATGGTTGCATGGAACAATTATGGATGTATAACAAACACACCTTTTGTCCTAATATTTAGCAACATAGTTTGTTTTGGTACAAATACTAGAAAAGGTACCAGCTAATATTGTATTAAAAAGAACACACATTTAGTGACAATATATACTGAAAAAAATGGTAAAAATGTTTAGTATAAGCAAAATAGCTAGTTATCCGCAGGGATAATTTTGCAGGCTGATCTAAGTATTTATTCGGACAAAATCCGATATAGAGAGAAAATTATATGAGCTATATAGATGTGGACTACCAATGGGTGTTGCAGAAACCTTTATATTAGGAGATTGCCCCTCGCCAATCTTCTTTTGAATATGAGAAACGAAATTGTGGATGTCACTGCATGTTTTTATTTTTTGTTTGGATATTGGCTTCTCGGGCCACTTATTTTGTTGAATATAGTCTGCGATGCATATGGTAAGTACCAAGTAGGGGTAAAACAACCTCTAAATACACCGTCGGCTATACCGTTGGTTTCGCCACCCTCCAAGATCCTGCAAACAATCCACAAAAATATTAGTAATTAATTAACTTAATTAATTTGTTAGTCGTATAATCAATACTAGTTAATCTCAAAATTTTGAATATATTGTGTGTTTAAATATCTATATTTGCCTAGGTGTTAGATTATATATATATATATATATATATATATATATATATATATCTGTGTGTGTGTGTATTGGTATCTGGTTCAGTCATTGAAAGGTTGAAATATTTAAACCTAGAAGTAAGTCCACGTAAGGTAATAAATACAAAAGATAAGATTAATATACGTCCTAGAAAAAACCCACTTGAAGAGCATACGTGGCATACGTCTCATAGCCAGCTGAATACTATTGTAAATCTAACATATAACTTTTTTATAACTTGGGGAAAAAGACAAGAAAATTTAGACCAAAAATTAGAAAACTTATTTAAAGAATATCAAAAATTGGTAGAAAGGTACTCAGCGCTAAATAATAAGCTCGATCTTGTTATACACAGATTATAAGAAGCAAAAGGAAGACAAAATGTAGTTAGTAAGAATAACAATTATATTAAAGAAGAAGTAGTAGCTACGAAAAAGAATCTTGGTTGTTTGGTGAACAAAATATTAATATGTAAGGAATCTTTGCTAGGAACCGAGGCAAAGCAAGATTTACTTGAATTAAATAAGTTACTTGAAGAAGTAAAAACTTTGGTTCTTTCATAAAATTTATGTCCGAATACAGTCAGGCGTTACAAGAAGTAGAAAAACATTTGGCACCACCTATCGGATTTTCTAATCACGTTTCACCAAAAGAAGACGCTAGCATAATAATAAGACAAAATAACACTATTCTCCAACTATTAGTTCAGATTTTAGATAAGTTAAATAGTGAGAGAAATAAAGATTTGGTGCTATCCTCCTCGGGAATACTAGCATCATCGTCAAGAAGTATTGACTCGGAAAAATAGATTTACCTAAAGCCTCACCAGAAGAGACAAAACCATCCAGTTAGTAAGGCAAGGTTCTAAGCCTCTAACATTGAGGAATATAATATCTTGCGAAGGAGATGATATAGATAATCTAGAAGAGATTATTGATTTAGAAAGATATTAGAAAGATACGTTGAGAAAAATAAGACCACAACAAGTATATCATATGGGACTGTTTGAAAGCAAAAGTGGATTATATAGAATATCTAGAGAGATAGAATTAAACGTGTTGATGCATTCGGTTGAATTAAGAATTGTGAGTAAAAATATTGAAAATGAACTTAAATATGTTGGTTATAAATTTATTCACCAAGGTATGTATATCATAGGTGTTAAAGGTATGACAAGAAATAAATTAGGAACAAAGGTTCTAATAACTCTATTAGATAAAATGTGGGAATCAGTCGATAAAGCAGCCTTGGGATTTATGGAAGGAGACATGAACAAAAATAGGTTAATAACCTATATAGCTCCAGACCTAATGATGCCCGTAAAAGAATTTGTTGAAAAATGAGTTTTGGTTTTCAAACCAAAGGTTATGAAGATTTCAAAGGAACAAACTTGTTAGTAAGTATAGAGTTTATAGGAAGACTCACTAATAAAAGCAGTTCTAGATATAGAGTAAATGTAAATGATGTAATAGAAAATATGCAGTCCAAAGGTATAAAATTTATGAGTCCTCTCAAAATAAGCTCTGAAGAGAGAGCCGGAGAAGAATGGAATATAAGCGATCTTATAAAAAAGAAAGAATTAAAACAACCCGATGGATACATAAGCTATCAAAATTGTGAGGGAAGCAGTAGCATTAGATTTACAAATTATAAATCTCCATCTTTAGATGAAGTTGAGCCCTCTTCGTCAGAGATAAATATAGAAGATAACAAGAATATAACTGAATGTATGGAGGGAACTGATTTAATTGATGATTTGAGTCACTAGGAAGAAAAATTAAAACATATAGACTGGGAATATAATAACTCCATGACTAAAGATTGGCCTAAGATAAGAGAAAAGTGTCGTCGGATTGAGGACAAGTACGCCATGAGGGGGTCCTCGAGGCGTGCGGAAGAGAGGGGTGTGAGACGTACGGTGTTCCGGGACGGTGAGCACACAAGTTTACCCAGGTTCGAATCCGCCGGCTTTGGACGGACCCTACTCCTGCTGTCAATCCAGTAATGCGGCAAAACCGGAATATGGGTTACAATGGTATCACCTATGCGAGTTGAGGGTCTAAAGTATTGGGTGTTATCTGGTGCCCTAAAGGCCCTCCCTAGGACGGCTTATATAGATATCCGGCCTATGGTTTACAGGAGAGATCAATCCGGCTACGACTAAGAGTTGGTTACAGAGTACATCTTAAACTACAAGTAACATTATGGGCCTAAGTCGGTAAGTCTCCTGGGCCTTCCCGTAGCCGGATTGAACTCCGTCTTCTCTCTCTAACTGGGTCGCCGATGAAGCAAAGCTCTAACCCGAAGTGGGCCACCCTGGTCAGTGAGGAACTGTGAGGATACCCGGAAAGTATATCCCCAACAGCAGCCCCCGGAGGCCTCCAAGATCCAAAGTCGGATTTCATCATCATCTAGCTTGATCTTCGGCTTGCAGAATCTTGAAGGGTTCCTGAAACTTCACAACAAAAAATACGATCTGGGTCTTAAAAATAAGTCGGACCTTTCAATTGGTTACTCGGATTTTCTAGCTCGCTTTTAAACTAAGCCGGAACTTGGTCTCTAATGCCACCTGACACAAGCATGGTCAAGTCACGTCATCTGACAGACGTTCCGTCAGCACGACCATTGGTGGGTCCGCGGTTCGCGGAACCGAGGCGCCGTTTCAATGCGTGCGTGGAGATCGAGGCGACGCAATCATCGCGTGGGCCCTTCCCAGTTCTTTCCACGACACGTGGCGGTTACACTGTTGCGTTTGCACGAATCTTGGCGTAGGTAGGTGGATATAAGGGGTTTAGATTTCTTCTTCTCCTCTCCACCAGTCCTTCGCCGTTCCTTCCTTCCCAATCCTCCCGCGCGCCCAGAGCCTCCTCGTCCTCCTCCCACAGAGCTCCCAGCGCCGCCACTTTAAGGTCACCATTTTCACCGGAGAAAAATGGCTTCATCTTCTTCTTCCTCTGGTTTGGCAGCGGCAGCGGCGTCGGCGGAAGCAGCTGCAAAGAAGGAGAGTTTCCGGGGAATCTGGATCCCCTGCGCCCTCGACGAGGCAGGCCTCATGAACGTGGAGAAGGAGGGGCTTGTCGCCGTCGGCGACTGGCGGACCAACCTCGGCGAAACCGTCCCCAACCCGCGCGAGGGCGAGCGTGTCCACTTCGGCACCCATCTAGACCGAGGTTTGTCCTTTCCTCCCTCGGAGTTCTTCTCCGAGGTGATAGATCACTATGGAGTTCAACTCCACAATCTTCCTCCCAATTCTCTTCTGGAAATGAGCGCATATGATGCGCTTTGCGAGGGCTTTCTCGGCATTAGGCCGAGTTTGCTTCTCTTCCGGTACTATTTCCATGTCCGGAGGAATTCCATCACTGCCGGTGCTTCTTATATCACCGGTACCATTAGTTTTTCTGTTAGACGAGACCGGTCCTATCCCAAAATTTCTGCCAGTGACTCGGTCAAACAATGGCCAGCCACTTTCTTTTATCATAGGGATATTCTGGCTCCCGGCAAAGCTACTGCTTTGCCGGCTTTTGTCGACGGAGCAGCCACAACCTAGCCTTCCTGGGACGAGGCTGCTCCGGCTCTCACCAACGATCTGATCCTCGCTAAGAGGCGGATCGAGTATTTGATCAAGCACAAGGGTCTGAAGGGATCCGACTTGGTCCAATGCTGGGTCTCACGTCGGATCCAGCCACTTCAGTACCACGGGGACAGACTGATGCATTCCATCACGTCTTCCAAAAAAGATTCCCTCCGCATCAGCCCCAAAGCCTACACCGCCCAAGGTTACATAAGCCAGATCAAGTGGCTGATCAAGGAGCGGATCGAGAGGAAAATTCCGGAGGTTTCTCTGGATATGCACACGGCGAAAAACACCGTGGTAGCGGTAAGCTTCCATCAGTACACCTTTTACGTGTTTCAATCTTTAAATTATATACTGCAATGCTGATATGCTTTCCTGTTTTCAGCTTGCTGACCTCCCCGAGTCGGAGCTTGCTCCACTCGAAGGATATCCTCCTGAGTTTTCTCAAGAGACTGAAGTGGTCCCATTGCCGGACCTTGCGCTCAAGAAGCGCAAAGCTCCGACAGTGGCTGTTGGCACAAAAGAAGTGTCTGTTGTGAAGAGGTAACTTTCATTCAAAATCTCGAAGACCCCTGAAGAAACGCGACAAATGGTGGCTACTGCTAGCGGTACGCGTGAGCAGGATACGTGTAAGCTGGATAACCAATGACATTTCAACACACCGGTTGCAGAAGCAGAGAGTGCATCATCTGAGAGAGTTCCCGTGTGCGTACTACTAGTAGTGTTCTTACACCTCCTTCTTTGTAAAGAGTGTGCTCAGAGCAAGAGCGATATCCCTGGTGTTGTAAGGTAATCACAGCTCTTATTCTCTTTGTTTGGGGCTTCCAGAAAGAGAAAGCCGTATGTAAGCATGTTTTGTTTAATAAAGTGGGTTTAAAAATCTAACACCTAGGCTAATATAGATATTTAAACACACAATATATTCAAAAAATTGATATTAACTAGTATTGATTATACGACTAACAAATTGATTAAGTTAATTTAATTATTAATATTTTTGTGGATTGTTTGCAGGATCTTGGAGGCTGGCGAAACCAACGGTACAGCTGACGGTGTATTTAGAGGTTGTGTTACCCTTACTTGGTACTCACCATATGCATCGCAGACTATATTCAACAAAGACGAGATTCCTTTTAGCTATTCCAAGTCTTATTCTTATGGACGTATTTTACCATCTTCTCAAGCAGTTCCACCCAAAGGGAATACTTTTTTACGACTACATGTTCTTTCAAACGTCACGTAAAGGCTTAAATAAGAACAACACGCAGAGGTTTCTCCTATAGGATCTCTAGCGTAAAAACATGTGCCTCGTAACAAGACAAGAATTGTATAAAGAAAAGTCACTTTATTAACAAAACATGCTTACATACGGCTTTTCCTTTCGGGAAGCTCCAAACAAAGAGAACAAGAGCTGTGATTACCTTACAACACCAGGGATATCGCTCTTGCTCTGAGAACACTCTTTACAAGAAGGAGGTGGAAGAACACTACTAGTAGTACGCACGCGGAGACTCTCAGACGATGCACTCTCCTTCTGCAACCGGTGTCTTGAAATGTCGATGGCTGCTCCTTATATAGCTGCGAGAGGATACCTGAACGCTTTATCCAGCTTACACGTATCCTACTAACGTGTACCGCTAGTAGTGGCCACCGCTTGTCGCTTTTTTTTCAGGGATCTTCGAGAGTTTGCACACCAGTCATGCATATTCTAATATCTTCTTCTCTCATGAGGACTCATGTCTTCGTCTTCCATGCATGCCACAAACTAGCATGCTTGTATTTTCTTGGCACTAACTCAGATATTTGATGTAATCAAACTTAGAGTTTGGGCCACATCTGATTCCTTATGGAAGTCAGTTGGAATCTATCTTCTTAGAAACTCACATCCTTGGCAGGCCCGTCCCAAGGGAGGGTGGGAGGGGCAGCTGCCCCGGGCCCAAATTTTTCAGGGGCCCCCCGCACATATGTTTCTACGTAGCCCAATACTTATGTCCATCCAGAAAAAAATTGGCAGCTTAAGAGTTGGGCCGTTTCTACATAGCCCAATACCGGCTTCCTCGTATCCGGTCCGGACTCGGGACTCCAGAGGGAGATATCGCCCATCGCGATCGCCAATCGCCACTTCGCCTCGCCAGACACGGACGCGGGACGCCAATCGCCATGGGCCCATCGCCCATCGCCAGACGCCATCGCCCATCGCCATCGCCAGACGCCAATCGCCCATCGCCATCGGCCCATCGCCAGACGCCATCGCCCATCGCCATCGCCAGATGCCAATCGGCAATCGCCCATCACCATCGCCCATCGCCATCGTTTTCTGGACAGTTCCTCACTTCCTCTACATAACAGCAGGTAGCCTTATTTGTCTAATTCTCCATGTAGTCTATGCCCTAGTTTACTAATGTAATTTTAATTAGTAATTATCTATTTATTTTCAGTGTGGTTATGGCACCTAAGAAGGGTTTTATGCCGCCAAAGAAATGTCCATCCGGTAGTGCAAAAAGGAAATGAAGAAGAGAAACAAATGCGTTGATACAATCACAAAGAGGAGCTCTTGACAATTTTTTGAAGAATAACATGAGCACTTCAAACAACCCAGACGAGTTGGCGTTGGTTCTTGTGGAGGAGCAAACTAATGATGATCTGGAAGAAAAAAACATTAACATCAACATGGATGATAACAATGTGAGTGATTCTGAGCACGCATTTAATTCATCTCCTACACAACCTGCTAACGTTGATGCGGAACCGATTAGTGTGGATATTTATGACCCGGCAAATTGGGCTAGTCTTGATAACAAAGCAAGGGACACATTAGTGCAGAAGGGTCCTATCAGAGAAGAAAATATTCAGTTTCCGTTAGATCGCAAATTAAGACATTTTTCTTATGCCCATTACTCTAGAAAAATGAGCAATGGAGAGGTACGCGATCGCAAAATGGTTAGTATATTCGAAACATGTTGACAGAGTATTTTGTTTTTGTTGTAAGTTGTTCAATCCTCTCAAGTGCAAGAGTGCACTAGGGCATGATGGGTTTAGAGATTGGAAACACATCACAGAGAGGTTGCAAGAACATGAAGCTAGTGTAGAGCATATTACAAACATGAACACTTGGAGTGAGTTGAGAACTAGATTGAGTAAACATGAGACAATAGATAAAGATATACAACACCAGATCACAAAGGAGAAGGAGCGCATAAGGCTAGTTTTGTTAAGAATAATTGCTATTGTGAAATATCTTGGTAAACATAATTTGGCATTTAGAGGATCTAGTGAGCAGCTTTACAATGATCTTAATGGTAATTTCTTAGCTTGTGTTCAGATGGTTGCCAAGTTTGACTTGGTAATGCAAGAACACATCAGACGCATTCAGAACAAACAGATTTATCATCATTATATTAGCCATAAAATTCAGAATGAGTTGATTGTTCTCATGGGTTCTAGCATTACAAGTTCTGTTATCAAGATTGTTAAAGAGGCCAAATATTTCTCAGTTATTCTTGATTGTACTCTAGATGTCAGTCACCAAGAACAAATGAGTTTATTGGTTCGATGTGTTCATATTATTGATGGCAGCATTAAAATTGAGGAATTCTTTCTTGGTTTCTTGGTGGTGCATGACACATCTGGTGAAGGGCTTTTTGATGTATTGGTTGAATCCATCAAGTCTCATGGTCTTAATATTGATGACACTAGAGGTCAAGGTTATGATAATGGCTCTAATATGAAAGGTAAAAACAAAGGGGTGCAAAGTCGATTGCTAAAAATAAACCGAAGAGCTTTATACATGCCATGTGCTTGTCATAGTCTTAATCTCACTTTGTGTGATATGGCTAAATCTTGTGGTAAAGCTGTTTCCTTTTTTGGAATTATGCAACAGATATATGTTCTATTTGCTGGGTCTACCAAACGATGGAGTTGTTTGCTTAGCCATGTGGAAGGTTTTACTGTGAAATCTTTGTCTAATACTCGTTGAGAGAGTAGGATCAAAAGTGTCAAGGCAATTAGAAATCAACCATGTCAACTGAGGTCAGCTTTGTATGAGTTGAGTGAAGATCGTGAAAATGAACCCAAGGATAGAATAGATGCAAAAAAAAATATTTGAAGTACTTGGCAGCTTTGAGTTAATATTTGATATGGTTATTTGGCATGAAATTTTATTTGCTTTAAATGGAATGAGCAAGAAGTTGCAATCTCCATCCATGTGCATTGACTCTACCTTATAGCAAATTGAAGGTATACGTACTTACTTTCTAAATTTCAGAAATGATGGGTTTGCTTCTTGTTTGATCATTGCGAAGGAAATTGCATCTGAAATGGGCGTAGAGCCATCACTGCCAGGAAAGCGTAAATCTCGGAGGAAGAAGCACTTTGATGAAATTGACTATGATGAAGCAATATTGCAAGCTGAGGATGCTTTTAAAGTTAATTACTTTCTAGTCATGGTTGATATGGCAATCACATCACTGAAAAGCAGGTTTGAAGAGCTCCAATCCTTCCAAAGCATATTTGGGTTTTTAATGAGTTCGGTAGCATTGAAGTCATTGGACGGTTCTCATATAAAAGATCGTTGCACTAAATTTGCGCACACGTTATCTCTAGAAAGTGGTGCATGTGATGTTGAGTTAAACGATCTAATTTCTGAGTTAGGTGTTCTCCAGTAGGCTTTTCCAAATAAATCAATGACTGGTTTGAAAAAAAATTAGTATGTCAGAGCAGCCGGTTTCTATCCTAATATTTATATTGCTTATCGGATCTTATTTACTCTGCCTGTGACTGTGGCATCGGCTGAAAGGAGCTTTTCAAAGTTGAAATTGATGAAGAACCATCTGAGGTCTACAATGTCGCAAGAGAGGTTAAATAGTTTGGCTACTATATGCATCGAGAAGAAATTATTAGATGAGATTGATATTGATACCATCATCAATGACTTCGCATCTAGAAGTGTGAGAAGAGATTTCTGAGGTAATATGTAATTGCACTATTGGAGTAGCAAGTTTCAGACGCAATCTTTTCCTTACCAGGGTACCTAAGGGGCTGGAAGGTTTTTAATGAGACGGCTTGCTTGCTCAAAATATTTGATATAAATATTGAAATAAGGGACTCTCTAAAAAATTTATTTATAGCATATATGGTTTACATTATTTAGAAGTTCTATAACGGGGCTCAAAATTTTAGTTTCGCCCTGGGCCCCTGAAATCTTAGGTCCGGGCCTGATCCTTGGTTCCTTCTTACATGGATATTATGCATTTTACTCTCACTATGATTATTATTATTATTATCATTATTATTATTATTATTATTATTATGGAGGTCTGCCCCGCCCATATAATTAATAATACCTTATCAATATATATATATATATATGTGAAAAATCCTTCTTACTCCGGGATGTAGTTACACTCATGTCTTACATACTCCATACAAAAGTATATGATAATTTATGAGTTGGACTATGTTTATATATTATATCTAAGATACTTTGAATCAAGTTACATGAAAAAATTACAGGTTAACCCATAGTTTGCACTATATATTTAAATTACCTTCATACTTATACATAAAAAGGAAGTATGTGAAAAAATCATAAATATTACCAATAAAGTAGTACGTATAGTATCTAATTAGTATATACCCTCCGGTATGGTAGATATTGTCTAGATAGTGTGACACACATGTGAGTGCAGAATAGTTATTTTGCACGTCACATATTTTTATGTTTTCACATTCAGAAATTTTTGTTTTGTATACTAATGATTATGTTCATTTTCATCAGAAACGCAAAAATCGACATAAAAAATGATTTATGAGTCATTATAGTGTAAAAACATAAAAATTATGCATTTTAGTCGTATTTTTATACGGTATGTAAACAATTTTTTTACGACATGTATAAATTTTCTTATATTCTTATATATGTGTATGTGCGCGTGCGCAACGCATGACGACAGAGGCAATATTAGCATGGATGTTGACTGTGCTCCTCCAGAAAATCAGAGAAATCTGTACGAGCATGAGAATGTTGAGTTCCATTGCATCTTTATTCTTTATTAATCTTGCATTTTAAGTGGTCAGCTTGTGTAAGCTAAGCTATTTTTCTATTACTCCACATCTCAAAGTGGCTCGTTTAAACAAATTATTAGAAAATTCAAGGGAGTAAAAAAGGACAATTATGGAAAAAATCAGCAAGTAAAAGGAATATTGTGGATGTGTGAGATCGTTACACCTCTTCACGTGTCGTTTAATAAGACTCTTTGCAACCAAAAAGTTCTTCTGCACATGAGCTCCATATTTGAAAACACAATGAACCTGAAAAATATATCTCACTAAGAAAGAAGAGACAAACTAGAAAGTGTTAGAGCATCGTTTCAAAGATAACCCACTTGTTGACGTTGAACTCGAAACTTCCGTCATGACTCAAGATATTTGTTAGACTTTTAAGCTTTAAATCCCATATCAAGGTTCAAAAATATATGAATAGACATAACAAGTTGTAACTAGTCTTTAAATATTTAAGGAACCCACATTGTTTGTGGAAAATGGTATTTTTGTTTTGTTTTTCAAGATTGATATTCAGGGAAAATATCAATAGAAGAGCTTTTATAATATGTCCAGAGCTTAAAAAACAAGGGAGTGATCATAGATTATACATCTTAGAAACAACTATATGTTAGTCCACATAGGTAGACGTCTCAAGATCTTCATAACTTCTTTTGTACTCACAAGTCTCATGTTTAGTTTTAGTGTTGAAGAAATAGTTATTTTCTAGAAGACAATGATAGACGTCCTTTCAAGATCTTTAAGAATCTTTTTACACTTGCATGAGTCTCGTGTTTAGATCATATGGTTCTTAGCGGTGACTTAGCAGTAGTTCTTTCTCATGTGTCAAATTTATAATCTAACTTACGTCTACCGAACAAAAACATGGTTGAGTGGAACAATTATAAATGCATAAGAAACCACATTTTATTCTAATATTTAGTAACATGGTTAGTTTTGGTAGGAATAATAGAAAGGGTACTAGCTAGTGTTGTATTAAAATAATACACATTTAGTGAAAATATATACTAAACCAAAAGGTAAAAATATTCAGTATAAATACCTAATAAATGTTAACTATTTATTTGTACATATCAAGCAATTGCTTGCATTCAGAAATTGAATGAAGATCTCTTTGTGGTGATCATCTGACTTAAAGATAAAAGTTGTTCTTTCTAATATTGTTACAGATTGTGATCCCGGACATTGTTTATAATAACAAGTCTAAAATTAATAATATATAACCTAAGTGGATTTTCGGAAGAACAAGGTGGAATTTTGAGGGACGATGGATTCATCGAGAGAAAATGTTGACTTATTCCAAGAAAAGTATGCATGTGTGGTATTTATGCTAGGCCACTAGAGTTGTTAGAAGTATGAAAATTATTGTGTTATTAATTACAATCAGAAACAATGTTTTGTTTGATTTGGATTAAGATCAATATTAAAGACGCAACATGGGTGTTTCTATACATTAAAAAAGAATATAGTTTGAATATAAGACATAGTACTTGCTAGTGATTACAGTACTTGTTAGTGAGGTGATAATTTCTTAATATACTTGGTAGTGTGGCCAAAATTTCCAAGTTCTTTATAGCATATTATGTGCTTCATGCATAGAAAATTATTAAAAAAACACCACATTATAGGCTAGGATTTCAAAAATCGCCACTCTATGCTAGGGTTTAAAAAAACCATCACCTCGAAGTCAATACATAACAAATATCATTAATAGATCTTTGATGCTCGTCTAATGACAAAACAGGTGAGTGGGTCCCTACTATGCGGCTGACGTGGCAGTAGATGATGGATAACCATTAGTGGTGGGGTCGGAACCCTAACCCCCCCTTTCGACATGCTTCAAGGAAGTCCTGCTCATTTTCTCTTCGGTGCGCGCACTAAAGCGATGGCAGTGGGGAATTCACCCGCTGGTGCCGGAGACGGTGGCGGTGAGGGACGCAATCTGGCACTGGGGACTATGTCGAGGTGCCTGGCTTCCTCGCGACGGAAGGCTGTGGGAGGTCGAATCCGGTGGCGGCGAAGGTTATCGTTGCCGTGGCGAAGAGCTGGAAGGAGAACCCTACATAGAGCACCCATTGGTAAATCGGCGAGTAAGTTATTCCCCTCGTCTGTTACTTAATTTACGATTTTGCCTATGGTTTCCGAATGAAAAATAGATAATTAAATATCATTTTTTTAATATCTCTAGTTTGAATGATGATATATGGAATGTAAGGATAAATTTACATGGCCACGACAATTTAGAGTGTAGTGTATGCCTATTAGACATCACATTCCTTAATTTGTTAAGCACTAATTGAGGGAGAGGGTTATGGAATGAACGTATGCATGTATTATGTAAAGAAGAGGATAACACCAAATACAGAAGAATGTTACTCCTGATCTATATTAATTGTCGCAAAAATATATGTACCTAGACAGGTTTTAGTGCTAGATACGTTCATTTCAGCGACGACAAGTAATATGGATAGGAGAAAATATGGCATTTTGAGTTTCGTGTCTCCGCCATTTTGAGTTTCGTGTCTCCGCGCTGAGGACTCCATAGCGTGGCAGAGGATTTCTTCGGTGCGTTCCCTGGGCACGTGAAACTAACCATCCTCACACGCATCTGAAAGAGGATCAATCATCTGGCGCTTTGCTTTCTTCTCGAGCTTCGTATTTCATAGCCCAATTAGTTTAGTTCAGCAAAAAATGCAGAGCCTGCCATGGAAATTCATCCTGTCGTTCAAGGAAGTACAACACGCTTATTGATCATTTTCTGGCTGCCACCGTACCTTTGGCACGAGGCCACCACAGTACTGACCCGAATCCGTGCAAAGCTAGGCCGCATCTGTAGCAGTCTCTCTCACGATCTCGCCGTAGATTGGTACGTGAGCGGCGCATATGAGTTGCCCACGACACGACGCGAGGATTTCTTGGCTCCGACCGAGGAGAATTTTGTCAAATAGCACGGACGAGCCAGACCTCGGTTCAATCGACGACAGGTGAGAAGCGAGCAGTCTTGGGCATGGAGAACCTGATGCGGGACCGATAGATAGATAGAGGAAAGCGACCGCGCGCTGAAAGCTACTTGCACCGCTCCGATTCCTGATACCGATGCCTGACGAAACACGGCGGAAACAAGGCTCTGGTGTCTGTAAGTTTTTCTTTGTCTTGTCTTATGGTTATCGTCACTATTTTTATTTTCAATTGTGATGGATGGAGACAATTTCCAGGTCGTTTATGCATGCATGGATGTTGACAGTACTCCCTTGCTTAGGAAATTTGGCAAATGTACTATATACGTAAGATGGATGAGCGAGCTGGAGAATGTTGAGTTTGATTGCCTCTTTATTCTTTATCTTGTGGTCAACTTGTGTAGCACCAAGCTAAGCTATTTTTCTATACATCGAACTCGCTCGCTGATGAATCGGCTTAAACCCAAAAAAAAAAAGTAATAGCACCAAACGATTAGACCTATATCTTATTTCATGGCATGGATACCCAAAAGTGGTGAGATCCCGACATAAGTCAAATAACATGAGATTCTAATCAATTATAGTAAAATTTCGGTTACAGCAGCTTATTACTTCTAACCATGGCATCTTCTCTGCCGTTTAAGGCTCTTTGCGGTTTTCTTGGTTCCTTTATTGCAGTTCAAAGTTCACTTATTAAATTAGTGAAGTGCAGATGAGCTCTATCTTTTCAGATCTGCGTCAACCTAACAAGAAAGCAATCAATCATACAGAATAGCCTAGCAAAAATAGCACTAAATGTTCCACAACAACCTTCGAACAAATTGGTATCTTCTTTTCCCTTTCCACGATGACGGTTCCACTTCCATTGCAGGGACTACAAAGCTATCACATACATGCTTCACATATATGTCCCTTAATAGTATGTTACTAATCCTAAATAAAACCTAGGGGGTTAAGATACACTTAAGACTTGCTAGCACATGGTACCGAAACCAGGCATCGTTTAGTTGACGTTAAGCACGAAACTTCTATCAAGATATTTATTAGACTTTTAAGATTTATAAATCCTATATCAAGGTATTTAAATATATGAATAGACATGACAAGTTATAAATACCCCTTAAATATTTAAGAAGCGCATAATGTATGTGGAAAATCATTTTTTTGATTTTCAGTATAGATATTCCGTAAAAATCAATACAAGCTTTAATAATATGTATCAAGCTAAAATAATGAGGGAGTGATTATAGATTATACATGTTTTAATTAGAAATAACTATATCTTAGTCGACAAAGATAGACGTCTCAAAATCTTGACAACTTCTTTTGTACTTCTAAGTCTCTTGTTTAGTTTTAGCGGCGGATTAGAAATAGTTATTTCCTAGAAGACATTGATAATTGTCCTTTCAAGGTTTTTTGCGAATCTTTTTGCACTCACACAAGTCTCCTTTTTATATCAAATGGTTCTTAGCGGCGACTTAGAAGTAGTTATTTCTTAGGTCTCTGAGAAATGACCACATATTTCTGTATGGTTGAGTGGAACAGTTATAGATGCGCTTAAAGCTACTTATAAGACAATGTAACGCATATAGGACAAAAGTATGGTTGAGTGGAACAGTTATAGATGCATAACAAGCCACATATTGTCCTAATATTTAGTTATTTAGTAACATAGATAGTTTTGGTACAAATAGTTTTGGTATAACTAGCTAATATTCTATTAAAACACACATTTGGTAACTATATACTAAAACCAAAGGTTTTTTTTTAGTATAAATAGATGATAAATATTAAATATATCTTGTAAATATCAAGCAACAATGTTTGCTGGGCAATTGAACCATATTGTTGTTTTGTGGTGATTATCAAACTTAAAGATGGTATCGAGGCGTGAGATTTAAAATGTCCTCATGGAGGAGGTAGGCCTCCTGATCCCAAGGTATTATTACGAAGATTGGTCTACTTTATTTTTCATATTTTCCACCTAACATCTACAAAATAACAACTTTTACGCTTTTGTCGGTTCGCTATTTCCATTCCATCATGCCACGTGCTCACCTTCTCCCGGACAATGTTTGTTAACTGAAAATTGACACAAAGGTGCATTATTATTTTCGGATGCATAACAAAGAGTTTGCATAGGGGGCTGATGAGTGCATTTTTGCAACGTGTTACCTTGTGTTTTTGCAATATTATTGGTAGGATTTTGGTATTTTGTTGCGCTCGCGTGCACCTTTTATGCTTGTTTCACCAGGATCCCGGAATTAAAGGAGTTGGTTGAAAAATAAATTGAAGCATTCATTTTTGTGCATAAATGTGACAACTGGAGGTCGTAAATATCCTCCAAACATTGACCCACACACCTGAGAAGAAAAGCAGGCAGACGCTTTAACAGGCATTGGTACGGGTACAACCCGCCCATACCGCGCACCGTACCATGCGCCATCGAAGTTGCCGGGGAATTTTATGACAACACCCCCCCCCCCAGGCCATTTTGGGCCCACATGTCATAGAGAGCGCAGGGGGTTATGATAAACATAATCACCAACTAGGGGGGGTTATCATCAATTGTCCCTTAGAAGCCTAGGTATCATCTTTATCATCAACCGCTGCCACTCCATCATCAGCACCAATCCTTCATCTCCATTACGTTCATCTTGTTGTATTCTTTAAACTATTATTCTGAATTTACACGAGTATTCATCCATCTATTTGTAGCCCATACATATCAGGATAAATAATAGCTCTAGATTGTGTCGGCTCAAACTGCTATCCACGTCATACCAGTTATTTTCGACCGTGGGATGGAAACCGAAGAGGACACACAACGAAGTCGCAACGGAACCCTGCTATCCCGTGAGGTGGGTCCTGCTGCGGGCCAGGGCACAAGATTCTATACCGCGTACATTTGTCGCAGCATCATCATACCCCGCATCGCCGCACGGTAGACCGCGCGCGCCATGGGCCCGCCGTCAGTGTATGTGGGTAGTATCTCGCTCTGTGAGAGGCATTCTTGGCTGTCAGTTTACAATAACAAGTCTAAAATAAATAATATATAACCTAAGTGGATTTTGGGAAGAACGAGGTGAAATTTTGAGGGACGATGGATTCATCTTGAGAGAAAATGTTTGACTTATTCCAAGAAAAGTATGCATGTGTGGTATTTATGTTGGCCACTGGAGTTGTTAGAAGTATGAAAACAATTATGCTAATAATTACGATCAGAAACAATATTTTATTTGATTGGGATTATGTGATCTTATATATCAATATTAAAGACACAACATGGGTGTTTCTATACATTAAAAAAGTATATATAGTTTGAAATATAAGGCATATTACTTGGTAGTGAGGTGACAATTTCTTAATATACTTGGTAGCGTGGCCAAATTTTCCAAGTTCTTTATAGGATACGTGCTTAATGTAGAGAAAATTATAAAAAACACCACATTATAGGCTAGGATTCAAAAAATCACCACTCTATACTAGAGTTTTGAAAAACCACCACCTCAGAGTCGATACATAACAAATAGCATTGATAGATCTTTGATGCTCGTCTAATGGCAAAATTGGCCAGTGGGTCCCTGTTGTGAGGTTGATGCAGCAGTAGATGACAGACAACCGTTAACGGTGCAGTCGGAACCCTACCCCCTGTCCCGACACGCTTCAAGGCAGTCCAGCTCATTTCCTCTTTGGTGCACACACTAAAGCGATGGCAGTGGCGAATTCACCCGACGGTAGATCTCTGGCTGGTGGCGATGCTGGCTCCGGAGACGGCGACGGTGAGGGACGCAATCTGGTGCTGGGTACTATGTCGAGGTGCCTGGCTTCCTCACAGCGGAAGGAGATTGCTACGGGAGGTCGAATCTGGTGGTGGAGAAGGTTGGCGTTGCCATGGTGAATAGCCGGAGCCCTTGTAGAGCACCCATTGGAAAACCGGATTCAGCGGTGGCGGCGGTGAGTAAGTTATTCCCCTCGTTTGTTATTCGATTTACGATTTTGTCTATGGTTTCTGAATGAAAAATAGAGGGAAATGGGTATGGAATGAATGTCTGCATGTATTATGCATTACGTAAAGAAGAGGATAACCGAAACCCAATTCGTCTCGCGGGTGCAAATGGACCATTGTGTGAAAATACATTTTAAAAATGTCAAAATTTTCAGATAAAAATATTTGCGCATAGCTTCAAACATTATAAGTTTGTACACAAGTTTGCAGGTGGAAAGAACATTTTAGGTGACCATGTACAAATTTCAGTGCTTCAATGTGTGTGTCTATTCACGAACATGTTTTTTGTCTTTTTATAGAAGTCGCATAAAATATTTATTTTTTCTGAAAACTTGTGTACGAACATAGAATGTCCAGATGTACGTACAAGATTTTTTTGAAAATTTAAATTTTATTTTTAATGTATTTTCATAATAGGTTCATTTGCACCTGGGAGCCAAAACACAACCTCCGAGGATATCATCAAATACAGAAGCATGGTAGATACATTACAATATCTCACTCTGACAAGACCTGATATTTCCTATGCAGTTAATAAGGTTTGTCTGTATTTACACGCTCCCACTACTCCGCACTTGACAACTGCTAAACACATTATGAGATATGTTAAACACACAATTGGTATTGGGCTAACATTTATGAAGTTCAATTTTACATTAGTCAGTGACTTTTTAGATGTTGGCTGCCAGGATGTGCAAATGATCGTCGATCTACTAGAGGCTTTGTTGTCTTCTTTGGACCCAATCTTATTTTTTGGAGTGTTAAGAAGCAAATCACAGTCTCTAGATCTAGCACTGAAGCAGGGTACAAACCTATGGCAAATACCACTACAGAAGTAATATGGATATAGGCATTGCTCGAAGAACTTGGAGTCATGCTGACTCGGCCACCATGTCTTTGTTGTGATAATATGGGAGCAACATATTTATCACTAAATTTTGTCTTTCATGCCCGAGCCAAACATGTCCAGATATACTTTTATTTTGTTAGAGAGAGAGTTCTCAACAAGCTGTTAGAGATTTGATTTGTTCCTTCAAAGGATCAAGTTATCGATGGATTCACAAAGCCTCTTCATGTTCTTAACATGAAGATTTTAAATATAATGTTAACTTAGCTAAGTTATAATTAAGGTAGGGTGTTAGAAATAGTATGTACTCTAGTCCTATAGCACGTATAAGTATATATCTTGTACTTGTACCAGCTAGCACAACATAAATAGACAAAACAACAGGAGGCTCGGGTTATCCGAGTAGAACGTCAATTTGACATCCCTGAGTTTCGTGTCTCCGCCATTTTGAGTTTCTCCCGGTTGTGCTCTAACTTATATGACAGAGCAAGTCACACGATCCATACTCTATCTATTCAAAGATTCCATAGCGTGGCGTGGCGTGGCAGAGGATTCCTTCGGTGCGTTCCCTGAGCACGTGAAACTAACCATCCCCACACGCATCTGAGAGAGGATCTGGCGCTTTGCTTTCTTGTGGAGCTTCGTATTTCATAGCCCAATTAGTTCGTCTAGCAAAAAATGCAGAGCCTACCATGCAAATTCATCCTTTGGTTCACGGAAGCACACGCTGCCACCGAACCTTTGGCACGACACCGTCATCTCACCTTAGATTGTTACGTGAGCGGTACATACGAGCTACCCACGACACGACGCGGGGATTTCTTGGCTCCAACCGAGGAGAATTTTGTCAAATAGCACGGGCGAGCCAGACCTCGGTTCAATCTACGACGGGCATGGAGAACCTGATGCGGCACCGATAGATAGAGAAAAGCAACGGTGCGGTGA
The DNA here is from genome assembly GCA_910589775.1 of Avena eriantha. Taxonomy (NCBI): domain Eukaryota; kingdom Viridiplantae; phylum Streptophyta; class Magnoliopsida; order Poales; family Poaceae; genus Avena; species Avena eriantha. The sequence goes on from OU342746.1 coordinate 307,483,763, forward strand.
AAGCTACTTGCACGGCTCCGATTCCTGATACCGATGCATGATGAAACACGAGGAACAAGGCAAAAGTTATTTGATTTCTAAGTTTGTGTTCCAGCAAGAGCCCTGCCTTTTCATTAAGGATAGGGAGAACAACCAAGTCCAAACGTACATAGAGGCATGATTAATTAAGACGTAAACATGACGAAATCACCCAAAGGTACAAAACTTTATCTAATCAGGCTCATGCAGAATGGCAGGCACGAAAGCCGTGAACGCACGAGCTCGTTGCCGGATGTCCTCCATGGCAATGTCAGCCACTTCAACATAAGTTAGCCGTCGACTAGTGATGATCCATCTATTTCTTTCTTTCCATACATTCTATATGACATAAAGTAAGCGGCCACTGATTATTTGTTTCTCTTTTGCGGGCTTTCCCAAAATCATGTTGTCCCACCACTCTGAAATTGAGGTGTACTCATGACCAGGGCTCCCTCCCATGGTAGTATTGTTTGCTTGAGTCAGGTTTCAAATAGCGACGGTGAACGGGCAGTCTTTGCATAGGTGTACCGCCGACTCTGGGGCTTGTTGTCAAAGCGCACAAATGGGGGTGTGGGTCTATCCCCTAGTAGCAACGTTATGAGTAGTGAGTAGTTTACCGTGCATGGCTAGCCAGACGAAGAGCTTCCACTTGGGCTCAGCCTTCGCATTCTAGATTTTATGTGCTTTGAACTTGGGGAAGGTGCCGTAAAATTGCGCCTGGTACGCCGAGCTAGCAGTGTACATTCCGTCTAGGTTAAGCGTCCAAGTGATGGTGTCTGCCTTACCAGACACCAACTGCGTGGCCTCGATGATGTCACAAATTTTGAGGTACTGGGAGAGTTGTACCGGCAGTTTCGAAGAGTTCAGGCACCCAAAGGTGGATGGGTCCAAGGTGGGACCAATTGTTGTGCCAAAAGGATGTGGTCTCTCTGTCCCCCGGTGTGACCTTGGTGCATGCTCTAAAAGTGCCATGTCAGAACTGTCACATGGAAGCTTTGAGCCCACCCAAGTGTGTTGTGGGTCCATCCATTGAAGCCAAGGCCATCAAAATCTGAGGGCACAACCGGCTTGATGTAGGTCAGACATGCCAAGGCCCGCAAGCTCTTTTAGTCTGCATAGTATTTTCCAACTAACGAGGGCTTTTCCTTGGGCCACATGCTCGCCTTCATCTCCCGCCCAGACGAAATTTCTTGCGATCCAGATGATGTTGTCTCGAGCCCACTTGGACAAGGGGATGAAAGTGGCATGGTACAAAAATATGGCCATAAGAACCATCTTAGCCAGGGTAATTTTGCCGGGCCACGCAAGATTGTTTCCCCATCTATCCAAGGAGCTTTGTAGTCATCTTGTTAATCAGGGGCTGAAGGTCGACCTTTCTGAGGCGCTAGTAGTGAAGGGGAAGGCCTAAGCATTTCCCAGGGAAAGAGACAAGTTCCGCAGGGAAGTTTGATAGGAAGGTTGATATCCCCATATTTGATCGGGAAGACCTCAGTATTACTCAAGTTGGTGACAAGGCCGCTGCATTTTCCAGCATTTGAGGATGGTGCTGATGGCCTTAAGCTCTTCTTTTATGGGGTTTACAAAAATCCCAGTATCTTATGATTATCTTTGTGATGGATGGTGACAATTTCCACATCGTTTATGCATGGATGTTGACACTACTCTCTTAGAAAATTTGGCAAATGTTTTACTACTATACTTTATTATATATGTAGAATGAATGAACAAGCGGGATAATGATGAGTTTGATTGCATCTTTATTCTTAACCTTGTGTTTTAGGTGGTCAACTTGTCTAGCGCGAACCTAAGCTATTTTCTATACATCAAACTCGCTCGTTGATGACAAACGATTAGACCTATATCTTATTCCATGACATCGATACCCAAAAGTGGTGAGATTACGAAATAACACGATATTTTAATCAATTGTAACAAAATTTCAGTTACAATAGCTTATTACTTTCTAATCACGGCATCTCCTCTGTCGTTTAAGGCTCTTTGCGGTTTTCTTGGTTCCTTTATTGCAGTTCAAAGTTCACATATTAAATTAGTAATGCACATAGGAGTTCTATATTTTTAGATCTTCCTGAACCCAACAAGAAAGCATCAATCGCATGGAATAGCCTAGCAAAAATATCACTACATGTTGCACAGCAACCTCCGACAAAACTGGTGTCTTCTTTTTGTTTTCCATGATGGCGGTTATTCTTCCATTGTAGGGACTACAAAGTTCTCATATAACAAGAGATAAAATAACAAGGGAGTGATTATAGATTATACAACTTAATTAGACTATATCTTAGTTGACATTGGTAGACGTTTCAAGTTCTTCACAACTTTTGTACTCGCAAGTCTTATGTTTAGTTGTAGTAGTGAATTGGAAATAGTTACTTCCTAGAAGACATTGATAGCCATCTGATACGTCCATAACGTATCTATAATTTTTGATGGTTTTATGTAATAATATACTTTTGACACTCATTTTTTATAAAGTCTATGATTTATTTGGACTAACCTACTAATAGTTTTAAAAGTGCACAATGTTCTTGTTTTACACTTTGATGTGTAGGAATTACTAAGAATACAAGTGGAAACCTTGTTGGAGTCAAATTGGGATTTTTCCAGAAATCTGTCTCAGAACTATTTTTAAAAATGGTCACGTTTCGGGTCGAAGACGGCGTCAAACAGAAAACTCTTCAACTACAAAGTTGTTGGAAATTTCGCCACAAACGTTCTAGACATAAAATTTAGCTGATTCCGAATCCGTACGGGCCCATTAAGCCCGATTTACTACAGCCCAAGATGGGGTGACGGGAATCCGAGAAGCTATATAAAGTGAGGAAATCTAATTCGCCCACGACATCTCCACCCACGAATTTGCAGCCACCAAAGCCACGTTTTTGTCTCCCCCATGGATCCCATCTCCGTGGTGAGGGATCCCAAGAATCCATGAAGGAAGGGGGCTAAGAGACGGTGCTCCCCATGATATCGGTGGCGGGGAAGGAGTCCCCCGCACCGTCATCGCCTTCTTCACCATCTTCGCCACCATCTCCATCACCTAATCCTCTTAGTATGTAGTGGTTCATCCTCCCACACACCTCTGTGCCGTCCTATGTAAACATGGTGTTTGATGCTATAAGTTATAATCATATGATCTGTGTCATTTTGTGTAGTTTCTTTGTTCTTAGATTGAATGGTTGAACGTCTTTTGTTCATTATAGTTGTATGTTGATATGGTACAGTTCTTTGGTGTCCATTATATTTGTGCGCCCATGGATTAAACATCATAGGGTTTGTAGTATGTGTAAAAGGAACGGGGGAGTTCTGCCGAAGTGACAGAAACCTAAGGACGCGAACCGGAACGTTGCACGTATGGGAGTAACAGGACCATTAAACTTAAGGCTATGGTTGGGGAAACCTTAATACATTGATTAGTACTTACGGATGTTTGCTAACAATTCAATCATATAGTACATGTAATTCCAAGTAGTGAAGCGCATGTATATTTAGCCTCTCCCACATAGAAAACTGCATCGAAGACAAAGAACCCGATCTATTCGCTATTTAAACTTGGACAAAGTCACCACAATTACCACTACTATTCCACACTCATGGTTCTGTTAGTTTGGTGTATTTTATTGCAGCAGCAACTAGGTTTACTTTCTTGTTATTTATTATCATGCAAAGCTATCTCTATTACTCGTATTGTTGCTCTAGTTTTATTTTCTAGATAATACAAACATTTAGTGCGCGTAGAGTTGTATCAATGGTTGATAGAAATTGAGAGAATATTTATCCTACCTTTAGCTCCTCGTTGGCTTATCGAAAAGGTTACACACGATCCTCTATACTTGTGGGTTATCAAGACCTTTTCTGGCGCCGTTGCCAGGGAGCAATAGCGTGTGGGTGAATATCCTTGTGTACACTTATTTGCTTTATCTCTAAGTAGGTTCTACTTTTAGTTTTAAGTTGTTCTCTATCTTAGTATGGATGGGGAATGCGAATTACAAAAAAAATAGTTGTACTTGCTACCTAAAAACGTTTTTAAAAAAGGAAAGTGATTGGAAAGATGAGTAATGGTTAAGTGGGGGTCGACCTTGAACACTTGTGGTCATGCCTATGAAACCAAAAAAAATCTTTTCATGAAAGCTTTTCAGTTAAAAACTTGTAGGAATGCATGAAGCCTTGAAAAATAAAGATATTTCTGGTATTGATCTTAATGCTTATTCATTCAAAAATACTTGAATCTTGCTCCTATGCCTAAATTAAAGGCGTTAAAGAAAAGTACTTATTGGGAGATAACCCAAAAGTTTTAGTTGAGTCTTGTAAGTTATTGCTTCAGTAATAACCTCGCCTTATCCTTTTTATTTACTTTTGTGCCAAGAGTAACTTCTAATGAGAGAGAAGTAATGCTTGGAAAAGTTGATGTTCTGAAACAGATTTTTGTGCTTCGCTGTAAAAAATCGTGTAAAATCTCTATACGTCGGTTTGAGCTGTAATGTTTTGTGCTTCTGCCCCAAGTTGATATCCAACTTTCGTTAGTTCAACACTTTTCTATTTGAGCAACAAATGGTCTTCGAAAAAATTGGTTTCTATCTTCTGGTCTATTTTGACAGATTTCTGCCATTATTTGCATTTGCTTCTTGTTAATTCCTTTTTGGGTTCACATTGGGGAATTGAGCTTTTTAAGGGAAGTGCTACAGTAGCTTGTGTTTTAGTGGAAGTTTTATTGGTATTGAAACTGAACCCAAAGACTTATTATCTTGAGTACAATAATGTTGCTAATGAAGATTATGTGAAGTTTTGTATGAAGGAAAATTTTCAGGTGTTAAGGAAAGAATGATGTAATGAGATGAAGAATGGACTAAAGCTCAAGCTTAGGGATGCCACCCCGTGTCACTCCAATAAATATCCAAGAAGTACAAGCACCAAATTCATCAATAAAATTCTCAGGTTCTTTCAAACACTTCATTTTTATTGGTTCATGCACAATTGTGTTTTTCTTGGAGCGTCTTCGTTTTTGTTTTTGATTTTCGTTTGCTTGATTTGCTTAGTTTGCTTGAATAAATTGGTTGGACCCCCTCTTTCATATATTAGTTTTCAAATAAGTGTGGTTTAGATTGGAAAAGAGTAGGAAAAGTTTATGCTTAAGTGGTAAAAGGAGTTTGTTTTTTACGGTGGCCTATGCTTTGTCATGTCATGCTTGATATTGTTTTGGCTTATGCTTAGTGATTTTTGCTATAGCATGACATGTTATAAACAATTGAGATTGCTTAATGTGCCTTCAAAGAATCATGCGTTGTTTTAGCATATTAAAGCATAATATTGTGGTATTCTTTTTTGATGCTTTATTTGTGTTGACTTGGCGCATGCTCACACCATGTTATGACTATCCTAAGTCACCATAGCCTTTATGATCCTTTAGTTTTCGACTTGTAATATCACTTTATGCTTTAATTGATGATGTTTTGTCACTTTGCATGATTATGGTCATTATTGCTCTTTTAGGTCGCTCCCAGTCTTTTGCTAGCCTCCATAACCAAGTATGAGTTTCACTCATGCATCCAACTCCAAATAAACCAAGTTATCCCAAAGAGTTCACCCTACCTACCTATTAGCATTTGCTATTCCAAGTATATTCATGCTTTTATCTACCTTCCGAATTAAACTTGTTATGAGAAAACTAGTGATTAAAGCTCTCACGAACTTGATGGCACGCTTTACTTTTCTTGCCCCTAATAAACTTGAACCATTGTGTCATCTATGTTGTATATGCTTGCACTTATATGTTGGGGATTAGCAAAACCATGCTCTCATGGTAAACGCTTTCAACATTGCACTTGTACATTGTACCTAGTTGATATCATGCTCTTTTGTCTTTGAATGTCGTCGGTGTGAAATGAAAGAGGAGCTTGTAAGTCCATGAAGTTATGTATGTGTGTTAGAGAAACGCCTGGACCGCCGGTCTAATCCATGCCTAATCATGGTGGTAACCTACAGCGTAACCATAATGAGCAATCTATGAAGCATTCTTCTTATAAAAAAGAGGTAGAGATTGAGAAAAAAAAGAAAAAAGAGATGAGAAAAGAGGAAAGAGAGAAAAAAGCACCATTTTCCCATGGTAAATAAGAAGATTGCTAAGATGCTCATTGTCTGCTTGCCTTGTCATTTTGATATGGGGATTCTTCCGTATCATCGAGCAAGGGGTACCCCGTTGGCGGTTCTCTATGATACACATGTACTTACTATGACAAGAACTTACCGGTAACTAAACTTGAGTAGCATGAGGAGCGGACTGATACATTGCAAATGTATCTATAATTTTTGATGTTCCATGCTTGGTTTTATCCACTTACTTGTGTTTTGTTCCAACTTTGGAGTACTTTTCATATGATTTCTTGGACTAACCTATTAACAAGAGCCACAGTGCCAGCTGCCTGTTTTCTGCTGTTTTTGGTTCTAGAAAAGTCAGAAAATGAATATCCTCGGAATTGGACGGGACAAAAGCCAAAGTGCCTATTTTTCCGGAAGTCATCAAGTGCCAGAATACGAGACGGAGAGGGGCCAGATGGCGGCCACACCACCTGGCCGTGCAGCTAGGCCTGGCCCGAGCCAGGGGGTGGTGTGGCCAGCCCAGGCACCCCCCCCCCCCTCGGCCTCTATTTCCGCCTATAAGATGCCCTCGGGACGTAAACCCTAAGTGCCCGATCAAAAATCCACGAAAGAGTCTGTAGCCACCGTCATATCCATCCCTAGATCAGGAGGGATTTGAAGCACTTCCCGGCACCCTGCCGGAGAGGGGAATTCACCATGGAGGCCTTCTTCATCACCATCCAAGCCTCCGGTGTGATGCGTGAGTAGTTCATCCTTGGACTACGGATCCATGTAGTAGCTAGATGGCTGGTTCTCTTCCTTTGTGCTTTCATGTTTAGATCTTGTGAGCTCCGTTGATGATCAAGATCATCTATTTGTAATTCTGCATGTTGTGTTTGCGGGGATCCGATGGATATTGAGATGCTATTTCAGATTGATTATTGATTCTATCATGTCTTTGCTATTTGTGATCTTGTATGCTTTCCGTTGTTAGTAGCTATCTTGGCCAAGTAGATGCTAGCAACTCCAAGAGTTAGTATTTATGCTCGATAGTAGGTTCATGCCTCTGGTAATCTGGGGAAGTGACAGAAATCTCTAAGGTACTAGATGTGTTGTTGCTACTAGGGAGAAAACAACAATCCTTTGTTCATAGAAAAATCGTATTGTTTACTTTACACGCAGTTCGTAAAGCAATAATCTGTTGCTTGCAACTTAATACTGGAGGGGGTTCAGATGATAACCTGAAGGTGGATTATTAGTCATAGATGCAGTTGGATGGCGGTCTATATATAATGTTGTAATGCCCAATCAAGTCTCAAAGGACTCAAGATGATTAGTATATGCATGTATTGCTTTCTCGATGTTTGTCAATTGCCCCGCTGTAATTTGTTCACCCAGCATATTATCTATCTTAAGGAGAGCCACCTCTAGTGAACTATGGATTCCGGTCCTTTTCTTCACATACAATCTACAAACTGTTTACTGCTTTGTGTTTACTTTCTGCAAACTTTTATTTCTTTCCATTCGATACGTTTAATCCTTTGTTTTTCGCAAAACACGGTGAGATCTACAACCTCATCGCAAGTTGGAGACAAATTTCTGTGATTGTGTTGGGTAGGTCTCCATGTTGCTACTAGCACCGGTAGTGTGCCCTGCCAAAGCTCAGCTAGTAACACCTTTGGGGTGTTTCCTTGCTCCTACTGGTTCGATTAAAACTTGGTTTCATAACTGAGGGAAACTTGTTGCTGTGCTCATCATACCTTTCTCTTGGGGTTCCCAACGAGCTCTACATCAACACCGCCATCAAGCATTTTTCTGGGCGTCGTGCATTGAGCCACCACAGACCTCGTATTCAAGGGAAATGAGATTTCCAACTTATACTTTGTCAAGCATATACTCCATAGTTTGTTCACTTTAAACTTAATCACTTTAAGATGCTTTTGATAGGGGCAATGAGAGCTGAAAGCTAATAAGTACCATAATTTTTGGAAGCTCTTTATGAGACTTGAATTCCTGCTTCCTTCTATGAAGGTTTTTCTTTTACTTTTATATTGAGTCTCCATCTTCTATCTTTATGCACTTATTAAGAGAGCATAGTGATTATTCTTAGTTTAGTGTGCATTGTTCCAAGACTTGTTGATTGATGCATCAATTTGATATTGCTTGTTCTTAAACTATTTGTATCTACTAACTCTTATGAACTTTGAAGGTGGCCTATGCATTTATGTTTTGCTATACTATGAGGGACAAGCTGAATACCATTATCATTATGTTTTCTTTATGTGAAACAAATAAACGTCTTTTAAAGCATTGTTATTCATGATCTTTTATTTGTACCTTTTCATATTACAACATAGTTGCTATGTCTTATTGTTAGAACTCTATCTTTCATGTTCATGTTTAGAGTACCTTGATCCCAACTATCAACGCTTTTACAATAATGATAATCAAGTGTGTTGTCTGCATGTCACCTCAAAAATTATATATTTTTTATCATTTACCTACTCGAGGACGAGCAGGAACTAAGTTTGGGGATGTTGATATGTCCATAACATATCTATAATTTTTAATGGTTTTATGCTAATAATATGCTTTTGACACTCCTTTTTGTATAAAGTTTATGATTTATTTGGACTAACCTACTAATAGTTGCGAAAGTGCACAATGTTCTTGTTTTACACTTTGATATGTAGAAATTACCAAGAATACAAGTGGAAACCTTGTTGGAGTCAAATTGGGATTTTTCCAGAAATCTGTCTCAGAACTCTTTTTGAAGATGGTCACGTTTCGGATCGAAGACGGCGTCAAACGGAAAACTCTTCAACTACAAAGTTGTTGGAAATTTCACGAAAAACATTCTGGACATAAAATTTAGCTGATTCCGAATCCGTACGGCCCACTAAGCCCGATTTACTGCAGCCCAAGATGGGGTGACGGAATCCGAGAAGCTATATAAAGGGAGAAAACCTAATTCTCCCAGGGCATCTCCACCCACTAGTCCGTAAAAGCCACGGTTTTGCCTCCCCCATGGATCCCATCTCCATGGGGGAGGGCTCCCAAGAAGCCATGAAGGAAGTGGGCTAAGGGTTGGTGCTCCCCCATGATACTAGCGGCGTGGAAGGAGTTCCCCGCGCCGCCACCTTCTTCACCATCTTCACCGCCATATCCATCACCTAATCCTCTTAGTATGAAGTGGTTCATCCTCCCACACACCTCTATGTCATCCTATGTAAACATGGTGTTTGATGCTATAAGTTATAATCATATGATCTGTGTCATTTTGTGTAGTTTCTTTGTTCTTAGATTGAATGGTTGAACGTTTTTGGTTCATTAGAGTTGTATGTTGATATGGTACAGTTCTTTGGTGTCCATTATATTTTTGCACGCATGGATTAAACATCATAGGGTTTGTAGTATGTATAAAAGGAAGGGAGGAGTTCTTCCAGAGTGACAGAAACCTGAGGACGCGAACCGAAACGTTGCACGTATAGGAATAAGAGGACCATTAAACTTAAGGCTATGGTTGGGGAAACATTAATGCATTGGTTAGTAATTATGGATGTTTGCTAACAATCCAATCATATAGTACATGTAATTCCAAGTAGTGAAGCGCATGTATATTTAGCCTCTCCCATATAGAAAACTGCATCAAAGACAATGAACCTGATCTATTCGTTATTTAAACTTGGACAAAGCCACCACAATTACCACCACTATTACACACTCATGGTTCTGTTAGTTTAGTGTATTTTATTGCAGCAGCAACTAGGTTTACTTTCTTGTTATTTATTATCATGCAAAGCTATCTCTATTACTCGTATTGTTGCTCTAGTTTTATCTCTTAGATAATGCAAACGTTTAGTGTGCGTAGACTTGTATCAGTGGTTGATAGAACTTGAGAGAATATTTATCCTATCTTTAGTTTCTCGTTGGGTTCGACACTCTTACTTATCGAAAAGGCTACACACGATGTCCTATACTTGTGGGTTATCACCATCCTTTCAAGATATTTGTGAATCTTTTTGCACTCGCACTAGTCTCATGTTTAGATCATATGGTCCTGAGCAGTAACTTGGTAGTAGTTATTTCTCAGGTTCCTAGGAAATAGCTAAATGCGTAAGATAATGTTATATCTATGGAACAAAAGTATAGTTGACTGGGGAAATTATGGATGTATAACAACCGCGTTTTGTCCTAAAATTTATCAACATAGTTAGTTTTGGTGCAAATAATAGAAAATGGTACAAGATAATATTGTATTAAAAAGAATACACATTTAATGACAATATATACTGAAATTAAAGGTAAATATGTTCAGTATAAGTATACGATAAAGATTAACTATATCTTGCATATATCAAGGAACTATGTTTGCGGAAAATTTGAACGAGGGTGTTGGATTTGTGTTCATCATCAAACTTAAAAATGGTAGTTATGTGACAATTTTCTAATGTCCTAATGAAGGATGTGGGCCTCGCGGTCACTATGAAGATGCTACTAATTTATTTTTCACAATTTCCACCACAAATATATGAAACTATCCCTTATACGCTTGTGTCATTAACGATCGCTAATGACATTCATCACGCCACATGCTCACCTTCTTCCGGACGATGTTTGTTAACTGACAACTAACACAACTGTGCATTATTGTTTTGGATGCATACCAAAGAGACTACATAGGGGTTATGCATCGATAAATCGCTACCAACATACAAGAACAAGTGCATGAAGCCTCCTCTAGCAAGACTTGCTCAACTTAGGACACAATATGTAACTCCACACACAAGAAAGTCACTCGCCTATGAACTAAGTTGCCAAAATTTGCTCAAATTAGAAAATAAAGGAACTCTTAGTCTAGCAAAATAACTCTCGCAGCGATAGGTTGTTTTTATGAAAGAAACGAGAAGGCATAACTTTTTGTTCCCATCTTCGGACATGTGCATCCACATGATACACACAACCAAAATTATTACAGGCAGATTATACGAATTAGCATCATAAGACAAGTAATTAGTACAACCAAAGGCCAAACTATACTTTCTTTGTTTTTTGCATTTTAGAATTGTTTGAATAAAAGAGGCATAGTTGTTTTGCAGGTTCATTGGTTCTTTAATTGGAACTCAAATTTCACAGTAAATATGTGGTCAAGTGCAACAGAGTTATCGTTTATCGGATCTACCTAAAGTAAATGTACGGAACTACCTAGCAAATACATCAGATATTCCTCAACAACATGTTGGTTCAAGCGACAACACAACAAGTTTACAGATTAACCTTTTCTCTCCATTTCACATCAAAACGAGCAACTCATAAATGAAACGAAGATATGGCCATTGAGCAGAATCTGTGGACTAAGAATCCACCATGGGTGGTACAAATGATTTCAATATCATCCACCACAACTCTATACTTAGCAGGAGCATCATATAACACTTCTGGCACTTGGTATGCTAACATAATGTACATGTGTTTGGTTGTTCCACCTCAACGGAGATATCACAAATTCACAATACTTTTGGAACCCCAAGATAATGTTGTAGAAGATTGGGTTGGTTCTTCCCAAAAATGCAGGCTCGCCTATGCCAATTCCTCTACTATTCACATGTAGCAGCACACTGATTCAAAAAACGCTGAGAAATAGTCCTGTCACAGGTATGATGAATTAGATGCGGCATGGTTTATAAACAAGTGAAAGTGACACAGTTGTTGTGCGCATCGCTGATAGCTATGCACACGGTCATCCGTGCATGATGGGAACATAGGGAAACAGAGACATTTATTCGGTGTATATTTTTCCTCTAACATTCTTGTCGGTGTTCTTGTTATTGGCTATTCATCATCGTGCGACAGTGACAATTTCCAGATTGTCTTACTGTGGTGTGTGCAGTACGGCAATCTTCTTTTCTATGGAGCAAAATGATGAGCTAGAGAATTTTATGTTTGATTGCAGCTTTGTTATTTATTATTATGTCTTAACATGTCAACTTCAATTTGGTGCTCAAATCAGTTTAGGCAAGAAACCTAAAACCAATACCTGAAAATTGGTACAACTCCCAAAAACTACATGATATTACTTCAAAACCAACAACTATAGTAATACACAGGAAGTAAACAAACATAAGTAAAATTTCAGTCACACACTTCTTTATTAGAGTCTCTTCACGTGTCGTTTAAGGTTCTTTGTAACTTTCTTTGCTCCTATATTGCAACTTAAAGTTTACATAATTTTTTTGCAAAGTGCAAAGCGGAGTATACCTCTTCGGAACAATACATTATTGAACTCAAATCGGGCAAACCTCTGGCCTCCGCCACATTTGTACTAGTTTCTCACTGTAGACTAGTACGTGAGCAGTCATACGAGCTTCCCACAACACGACAAGAGCATTTCTAGTCTCTGGCCAGGGAGAATATCCGCTTGTACACATAAAATAGCACGGGCGAGCTAGACGGTGAGGACTCCTCGGTTCAATAGACAGGTGAGAAGCGAGCAGTCTTCTCGTCTCGTCACGGGCATGGAGAACCCGATGTGGCACAGATAGATAGAGCAAAGCGACACGGATGAAATGAGTCGCGTGCTGAAAGATGCTTGCACGGCTTCGATTCTTGACACCGATGCGTGATGGAGAACGATGTGGAAACAAGGGACAAAGTTGTGTCATTTGCAAACATTTTGCTTACAGTTCTTGTCACTATTCTTTAACTATGATGGTGAAATTTCCACGTTCTTTACATAGCATATGTGCTTCATGCATAATGATAGCGGCGATATTAGCATCGATGTTGACAATGCTCTCCCTAGAAAATCATACCAATCAGAACAAGCTAGAGAATGTTGAGTTCGATTGCATCTTTATTATTTATATATCTTGCATGTTAGGTGGTCAACTTGTGTGCCCCACGCAGCTAAGCTATTTTTCTATTACTCCATATCTCAAAGTCGCTCGTTGATGAATCGGTTTTATCAAATTATGAAAAAAATACAAAATAGATAAGGACGGTTATGAAAAAAATCAACAAGTAAAAGGAATATTGCGGATGTGTGAGATCATTACATATGTTCATGTGTTTTTAAGAATCTTTCGCAACTTTATTGGTTCCTTTATTGCACTTAAAATTTCACATATTACTGAAGTGTAGAGGATCTCTATCTTTTCAGGTCTGCAATAAACCTAATAATAGAAAGCAATCAAGCATATAAAATAGCCCAGAAGGCTATATATGTCCCTTAGTCGTATGTCAGTGATCATAAACAAAACCTAGAAGACTAAGATTCACTTGAATACTTGCTAGCAATTAGTACCGAAAACACCAAAAACGTGAAAACTTTATTTGACCAAGAAAGAAGAGACAAACGAGAAAGTGTGGCAGCATCGTTCCAATGGTAACCCACTTGTTGACGTTAAGCTCGAAACTTCTGTCAAGACTCAAGATATTTATTAGACTTTTAAGCTTTAAATCCCATATCAAGGCATATATATATATATATATATATATATATATATATATATCTGTGTGTGTGTGTGTGAATATACATGATAAGTTATAACTAGTCTTTAAATATTTAAGGAGCACACATTGTTTATGGAAAATGGTATTTTGTGTTTTACAGTATAGATATTTAGAAAAATATCAATAGAAGCTTTTATAATATGTCTAGAGCTAAAAAAGGGATTGATTATAGATTAAACAACTTAGAAATAACTATATCTTAGTCGACATAGAGGTAGACTTATCAAGATCTTCACGACTTATTTTGTACTCGCAAGTCACATGTTTAGTTTTAGCGGTGAAGTGGAAATGGTTATTTCCTAGAAGACATTGATACACATCTTTTCAAGATCTTGAAGAATCTTTTTACACTCGCATGAGTCTCGTGTTTAGATCATATGCACTTCATAGCGGCGACTTAGCAGTAGTTATTTCTCAAGTGCTGAGAAATAGCTAAACTTATAGGACAATGTTATGTATGTGAAATGGAAGTATGGTTGAGTGGAACAATTATGTATGTGGAATGAAAGTATGGAATGAAAGTTTTGGTACAGATAATATAGAAGGTACTAGATAATATTGTATTAAAAAGAACACACATTTAGTGACAACATATACTGATAAAAAAGGCAAACATGTTTAGTATAAATACACGATAAAGATTAAATATATATTTTGTATATACAAAGCAACGATCTGTCGAGAAGTTGAACAAGAGTGTCATGTTTGTAGTGATGATCATCAAACTTAAAGATGGTAGTGAGGTGACAATTGCATAATGTCCTCATGGAGGATGTAGGCCTCCCAATCCCTAAAAACGAATTTGTTTAGTAAGATGTGTCTACTTTATTTTTCATATTACACCAGAAATATATGAAACAATAGTTGTGTCGTTAATGTTTGCTAATGATATTCATCATATCACATGTTCACATTCTCCTAGATAACGTTTGTTAACTAACAACTAACACAAATGTGCACTATTGTTTTCAGATGCATACCAAAAGGACTGAATAGGAGGTCCTTCATATATAAATCACCAACAAACATACCAGAAAAGTGCACGGAGCCTCCTCTAGCAAGACTTGCTCCGCTTGAACACAATTAATATGTAACTCCGCACACGAGAAATTCACTTCCTTATGAATTCTGTTATGAAAATTTGCTTAGATTAGAACTAAAGGAACTCTTAATCTAACGAAATAAGTATCCCAATGATAGAGTGATCCTATTTGATGAAAGAAACAAGAAGGCATAACTTCTAATTGCAATCTTCCACATGATACACAATACCAAAATTATTACAGGCAAAGTTCATGAAGTGGCAGCACGAGACAAGTAACTACAAGAAAAAATACATACTAACATCAAAGAAGTTATTCAAGGGAAACATGCGGTCCAACTACGAAAAGAAGGGAGATGCAGACACACACCAGCACCTTCAGCAAGACCAGTCCTAAATTTTCTCTCTTCTTGCGTTTCTAGAATAGTTTGAGTGAAAGGGGCATGGTTCTTTGGAAGTTCATTGGTTCTTTTATTGCAAATCAAAGTCCACATTAAATGTGTGTTGAAGTGCAAAGGAGTTCTGACTTATCGGATGTGCGTAAACTAAATGTACAAAAATGTCTAGCAAATACATCACATAATTCTCAGCAACATGTCGATTCACGAGATTACAGATTAACTTGTTCTCTCCATTTCACATCCAAAAGAGAAGCTCAGAAATGAAACAAAAACATGCTCGTTGAGCAGAATCTATGGACCAAAAATCCCCATATGGGTGGTACAAGTGATTCCAATCTCATCCACCACAACTATATGCTTAGCAGGAGCATCAATATACCTTTAGCACTTGGTATGTTCACATAACAACATCGTACATGTGTTTGGTTGTCAAAAAATATGAGCAGATACCACCTTAGGGTACGATGTAAAAAATTTACAATACATTTGGAACCCCAAGATAACATTGTAGAACATTGGTTAGGTTCTTCCAAATAATGCAGTCTCGCATGTGCCAATTCATCTGTTTGCCATATTATCTTTATTCTTCGATACGACACCCTTACACTAGCAAAGTGACACGGTTGTTGTGCGGACGAAACGCATCGCTTATAGCTATGCAAACGGTTAACGATGCATGATGGAAACATAGGGAAACAAAGACATACTTGTTCAGTCTATATTTTTTATTTTATCGTTCTTGTGGTTGTTCTTGTTATTGGTTGTGTATCATCGTGCTGACAGTGACAATTTCCTAATTATCTTTCTGCGGTGTGCGCTATGACGACGGTGGCAATCTTCTTCTCTACAGCGAATGGATGAGCTAGAGAATTTTAAGTTTGATTGCATCTTTGTTGTTTATTATTACGGCTTAAAATGTCAACTTCTTCATTCTATTGCTCCGTACATGAATCAGTTCAAGAAAGAAAGCTGAAATCAATAACTGAAAAGTGGTACAGACTCTGAAAACAACATGATAATTTAAAACCACCAGGTATGGTATAAAGGTCCTAAGTATAAGTAAAAGTTCAGTCACATACTGTTTTTTATTGGAGTCTCTGCACGTGCCGTTTAAGGCTCTTTGCAACTTTCTTTGCTCCTTTACTGCAAGTTGAAGTTTACATTAAAAAATTGTAAAGTGCAAAGGGGGTTCAACCTTTTCAGAACTGCGTCAACTAAACAAGAAAAGCAATCATAGAAACAGCACATATTCCTCCGCAAGATGTCAGTTCATGCAAGAGCACAGTAGGAGTACAGATAAACTTGAGTTCTCTCCATTTTAGAAACAGAATTGATGGACCAAGATTTCTGATATGACTTGTACAAGCCAACTGAATAGTACTCCATCTGGCCCATAATATACGGAGTAGTATGTTGCCAAATCATACTACAGTATGGAAAAGAGGATGTAATTGCCAAGGACATAATACTTTTGGCACTTGGTATGTTCAAGTAACAGCATTGTACGTGTATTTAATTGTGAAAATTCGAGAACAGAATCCACAATATCACAATACAGGTCTGAACCCCAAAATAAGATCACAGAAATATGGGTAAGAAAAAGAACACTACCATGAAGGACAGGTTACTTAATCACATTAACGTGGCTCATTGATATTGAAGGATCTGCTTATTCTAATTAGAATTCCAAAACCAAAATCCCTACCAGAAAGGGAGGTAGGGCAAACAAAAAAGCAGAGATATCTTGGGAGTACACCTTGCTCCTGATCCAGATCAGGATACAATTACAATTTGCAGAATTCGAAGCTAGCGCAAAACAATAAGCATCTATGCATTCTCCATCAGCCGCAAGACCTCAGTTTCCGTGGGCAGCGAAGGGATTGCACCTTTCTTTGTGGCTGTGATTGCGCCACAAGCGTTGGCAAATTTAATCGCCTCCTCGAGCTTTTTCTGGTCCTGCAGCACCCAAAACAATTCAAATTAGTGAACCAACTATCTTGGTGAAACAGTAATCCTAAAGAAAATGTTTGTGCGCAACTTACTTGCAACGATGATGGATCTTGGACAATTTTTTTGAGCAGAGAACCAACAAATGCGTCACCAGCGCCTGTTGTATCAACTTGTTCTACTTTGTAAGATGGGACAGCTCCACGGAAATCCTACAATCAAATATAACAAATTGTAACCTCTGTTTCTTGGCAAAGCCATAACCCAATGAAGTACTTATGCAAACATAAGGGAGAACAGTCAGCAATGAGATAGTTCAAGCAGTAATAACTAGTAAAAGCTTCTGAAAGCATACCGTGGTATAGTACTTGCATCCTTGGTCTCCAAGAGTTACCAGGAGGAGCTTAAAGGTAGGGCGCCACAGCTTCATGACAACATCATCCTCCACTGAGTTGATGCCAGTCAAAAACTCAAGCTCGACCTCGCTGACCTTGACAATGTCTGCCTGGTCCCAGATACTCAAGATCTTGGTGCGGGCCTCCTCACGGGATGGCCACAATGCCTCCCTCAGGTTGGGGTCATAGGAGAGCAGTGCGCCGGCCTCCTTGGCAATCTCCATGGCACGGAGGTGTGCCGACCGGCAAGGCTCAGCAATCAAACTTATTGATCCATAGTGGAAGACTGCAGCCTGAGCACAATAATAAGTTGTTGGACATTTTACCTCTTAACATGCAGAACAGTGCAGTACAGCACCTTTGCAACAAATCGATAGGTCAAGGGTTATATCATAAGAATTGCACACTTTCTGATCAATTATATAAGCACAGACACAACTCTAACCATGAACAATTGAACCATCTAGCAGCATCTGATATGCGGTACTTCTAGATCATAGTTTTATTATTACAGAAAATGTGGCCAAATTTGTATCAACCGAACTATTCTGAATCATCTAGCAGCATGATACAGATTGCAGGGGTACAAATTTGAACCAAGTTCATATCAACTGAAGTGTCTGGCATGCACTGTTCTGCCTAAAGTCTCAGCTTACCAGACACCAAACATGCAAACATTTTCTCAAAAGTTCTGCTAACCAAGGCTAGAACTGATTTATTTGACACTAGTTGACAATTTCAGTTATCGTGCATCACAGGAAACAAACTTCCCACTGGACACCATTATACATGACATGTTCTAATAATGATCTATCTGGCACCAGTTGAAACTCAGTCATCGTGCATCACAAGGAAACAAAGTTCAATTGGACAGTACATGCCACGGTCTAATAATTGATCTATCTGGCACCAGTTGAAACTCCCAGTTATCGTGCATCACAAGGAAACAAAGTTCCATCGGACACTATTGTACATGCCACGGGCTAAAAGTATTCGGCTTGGCCGGCTCAGGCCGGTGGATCCAAGAACCACAAGATTGGCTTGTTCCATAACGGACATCCCTAGATTAGTAATCTTGTCTCCTCCCAAATTTACGCATGTTACTAAGATGATGAATCGCATACGCCACATGATCAGATCCAGGAAAAGAAGAAGTAGCAATCTAGAACGCAGCAAGATCCAACCAATAGGGAGCACGAAAGGCGCCTTATTTGCCAAGGAATATCTGGATTCCAGGGAAGATTCAGGCACCCAATCACCCGGAATTACACGAGACGAAAAGGACACGCTTTAGTTGGTGCGGGAACAGGACAAGGGAGAGTCCAGCCGCCGCCACCTAATGCGCACCAAATCAGTAGTAGTACTAGAGGAAACCTAGCGCTGGCGTCCAGATCCAAGTCGGACGGGGCTGGATGGGATCGAGTGGGGTTCCCCAGATCACGGAGATGACGAGGACTCGGGCCGGTGGAAAACGGTGCGATGATGAGATCATGGTAGTAGTAAGGATTCTGGGGACTGATGGCTTACCCTCTTGAGGAGGTCGACGTTGAGCTCGTCGGCGGTGAGGAGCATGTCGGCGCTGGGGTTGCGGTAGAACATGAACTCGCGCTCCCCGTCGGCGCGGAGCGTGACGAAGGCGAGCGCGGTGCGCGCGCCGGCGTCGAAGACGACGGCCGAGTCGTCGACGCCGTTCTCGCGCAGGATGGCGGCGAGCATGCGGCCGAACTCGTCGTCGCCGAGCTTGCCCGCGAAGGCGGCCTTGCCGCCGAGCCTGGCGACGGCGATGGCGACGTTGGCGGGCGCGCCCCCGGGCGCCTTGACGAAGGCCGGCGCCTCCGCCAGCGACACCCCCGCCAGCGTCGGCACGAAGTCTATCAGCATCTCGCCGAAGCTGACCACCAGCTCGCCCCCTCCCGCCATTTGTTCCACCACCGAGAGCAGAGAGGGAGAGAGAGAGGGCACGGGCAACACACGGACGGAGAGGGAGAAGGGATGGGGGACGGAGCAGGGGCGGTGATGTGTGCGCGTGTGGGGATTTTCTTCCGTGAGGTGGCGAGGCGGCCGGTTTTATAGAGAGGAGAGGGGACGGGAACGGGATCAGGGGGGCGATTTGGCAGGGGATCGGGGTTGTTGCCGACGGTGTTAATCTTGGTAAGTTTTGGTCCGCTAAATAGGGGAGCTTTGCCTTGTCAAAACTTTGGATAAGGATCTTTTTTCTTTGGAAATAGATAATACAGAATGGTATGTGCAATTTCAGATCTTATAGGTCTCGAATTTATTTACGGCTAATAAAGTAGATGTCTAAGAATTTCTTTCTTCCCAAGGCAAATAATGAATACATTACGAATGCTTGTTTTAAGCTAACCTCGAGCCCACATAACCGAATTTTTGGTGAACAAAAAAGAATTTTCGGTGAAATACAATTTTTTTTTCTCGTTGTCATGGATAAGTGAGAGGGAAAATGACCATCCTTAAAATAGGATTCTTTTTTGTTACTCTTATGGATAAGAGATGAGAAGCCCTTGATGAAACATGAGCTCGTCGATAAACGAACATGTGTAACTTCCACACAAGCATCAGCTCCAAGAATATCAATTTGTAGATAAGCTCATCCAAAAATAGACGCTCCTTGTTTCTCTACTGCATTCAGCTCGATGTTGTAGAAATGTGTGACGAGGGGCTCGGGGGTTCTCAGTAAGTCCGGTGGATAATCTTTCGACGTTTTCGGCTGCGTTGAGAGCATTCGCGACGAACTAATGGTGATGACCGTGAAGCATTGAGTTGAGAGCTCAGTCCGGTGGCTTGTCGTGGGGGACGGATCCAGCGAAGCCTTTTTCGATAAACGTGTGTGGGAGCTTTGGCTGTTGTAGAATTCATGGTGATGATAGTGGAGCTGCCATGTATGGCGGAGTTTATCGGCGGCGGCAAGTTCGAGTCGGCGATGTCTTTATGCTGAACAGAAGGCCACCTGAGCATCTTCGTCCTCCTGGGTGGCATGCCATTTGGGAGGATCTTCTTCGACAATGGGACAGCGTCACACATCCCCTGTACCCCAAGTGATGTAGTCCGCGGTAGCGAGGCGGGTGGTTGTTCCTAGTGGTGGAGAAGAAGGATTGGATCGCCTTTTTCCATTTTATTTCTAGGGTATTTTTTTACATGTATTTCTAGGGTCCTTCCATTAAAAAAGTGATGATCGGGTTGTAAGCTTGTTTTATTTTAGGGTTCTCTTTGTAATTGTATATCCATGGCTGGAAAAAAAAAGACGAACTAACTATGATTACCATGGTTGGATGGTTAGGAGGGCAGTGGTACCCTCAGCCCACCAGAGTTCAAACTCCAGGTTTACCGCTTTGGTGTCTCATAAAAACGGAATATTCTTTTAGTGGGAGGTGACGTCTCGTCAATAGCAAGGCGTCTGCGGTGACTTCGTCAATCTTAAGATATGTCGGCTCAGTCTCTCGTAGGTGCTCATAGGGGTAGGTAGAGAGTGCGTGCGTGTGTTCGTAGGGGGTGAGTGTATGTACAAGCATTGTGAGCGTCTGCGTTTGTACTATGTTTCTAAAAAAAAGTGAAGCATGGGTCTATTTTTTTAATATATTCTTATTTGCTCCTGATCCTGGCGATTTTAAGATACGAAAAACAGCGAAATGTTTAGAGATGAAGAGCCCATGGCATACGTTTTGCAGCCACCCTATTAGCACGCTTAACTCGTTAACGAATCTGGAAGAGAGAGAGAGAAAAAAAAAAGGCACCTAACCCCAAAGTAGGGTCGGAAGACAACAACCGTTCCAGATCGGAGGCGGGGTGGAGCAGTCCAGCGCAGACCGGCCCGGCGGGTCCGACTCCGACGTGCCATCCAGCGAACGGACCCACTACAGGAGGAAGCCAACGGAAGAATCACCCACCGACAGCGACCGAGGAACAAAAGAGCGGCCGGAGCCGCCGAGGTTTGGTTTCGTCACCGGTCATGGTCAATCCCCGTCCCCGGCCTGGGGGCCAAGCACAGCAGCCGTCCATCGGGGTCAGGGGACACCACACCAAGCGGGCCAGCTGAGGGTCGTCACATGCCTCGCTCCCTCCATGCGGCTTCGTCCTCACGCGAAAAAAAAAACACGTTCTTCTTGCCCATTGCCTATGCTCCGCGACGCTGCAACTTGCAAGGGCGCATTGAAGTTGAAGACGTACTGCAAGGGGCGACCGTGTAGGTAATCCCCTGTGGATATACTGTCAAATTCAAGCGATAGCGCAGTCCTCAAACGAGCCTCGGAGGTCCAAACCATGAATGGCAAAAAGGGAAGGGTCGCGGCCACACGCACGCAGATGCACCAACAGTCCTGTTACTAGCAACTAGCAACACAACACCCTGGCGGAGAGGGAACCAACCTTGACGCGCGCACTGCTTGTTGGCCGAATTTTCTGCTCTCGTCGGGCTGGCACTGGCACGGGCAGCGTCTGTCGCATCAGCAACGTGCATAATTTACAAGAGGATCGAGCGCGGCCGGTGCACACTGCACCGACTCACGAGACTCAGCGCGCGTGTGAAGGGAAGGGTCCGGTCCTGAAGAACACATGAGACATGTGCGCGCAGAATTTTGGACCCGATACTGAGCAGAGCCATCTTAGAACTACTACTTTTTTTAAAAAAAATCAACAACCTATTAATAATCATCGATCAACAGTGTAAATAGGCCCAAAAATAACGAAATTATAAATAGGTCACTGAACCTCCTAGCGACAACTCCAAACACTAGCGCGAGCCAAATGCGCGCGGTCGTCCTCGCCCATCCATCACCGGAGCCAGACAAAGGTTGCCGTAGTAGAGCTTGTTGTACTAGCCAGACGGTAAGTCGTCGTGCTAAGTTCAGAAAAGACCAGCGCAACCATCGCCAATGGTGACAACCGTAGATCGGAAGATACTGACATAAAAACAAGCCAACGAACATGAAAACCGACCGAATCCAAAGAGATCCGCTGGACAAACGACTCCACGTGTCCTCCGCAAGCTCTAAATAATCCACTGGAGCGAGGATAGAGTGGGAATGAGCTTATTCTAATCTCAGAATGTAGCTGCTAGGGAGAGAGGCGATTGGGAAGAGATAGCTAAAACCCATCTATGGTTCCGTCCCCCTCACCGGCAACGTTGCCGGTCCGCTCCACCTCCGGTGGCCCTGGTGACATGGAGTATGGCGGACCACGGCCTCTCACCAACAGAAGATTTTTCATTTACTTTATTTTTAGTGTCTTCATACAGACTTTGCTATGGCAAAAAAAAATCAAATCGACCCTACTGTGTTGTATGCATTCTCTTACAGGTCTAACCTACCATTATTTTTCTTACCGATACAAAAATCTATACAATAAACTGGAGTCGTCTCTCTTTTTATCACCATAGTAGGCGCACAATTAACCTATCGATGATCAAGTAATCACAACACGGTGATAACACTGAGATTTATTAACACGGTTCGACGAGACGGTTCGACGAACTCGTCTACTCTGCTCAGCATGACTAAGGGCGCTCCTCTCCTCTCATACCGCAACACCAACCGCGTTGTGTGCTGACACCGACGGTTCCACATGCGTGCCTACTTCATTTCTTACATTGTGTGGCATCCCCACATTATATATGAAAGGACATTTACTGTCATGATCACTTTTGGTGTTCGTTAACAACTAGTAGATCATTTTATAGTTTGCTATTGTCTACAGGTTGATGTTTTACAAAGTGAAAAGGACCTTTGGCCTGCGGAACATTCTCTGCGTAATTTCATGAAGCTTGGGGGATTCCAGACCGGAGTCTCCGGTCTACCAAGACCGGAGTCTCCGGTGTGTCTCCTGCTTTCCTGCCAGGGTCAGTCGGTGAGGTGGTCCGGAGGACGGTCCGGAGTCTCCGGCCCTTGCCTCAGACCGGAGTCTCCGGTGCAGAAGGACCGGAGTTTCCGGTCAACTTGGCTCGCAGAAGGCCTGGGTCAGTCTGAGGATCCAACCAACTTGACTAGAAGAGAAGTGGTCAATAGCCAACTCAATGCAACTGCCTTGCACATGATCCAACTTGGGGTGGGGCCAAAGGATTTTCCCCACATTGAGCATTACAACACCGCCAAGGAAGCTTGGGATGCTCTCATTGACTTGTTTGTTGGCAATGAGAGTATGAGAAGAAATAGATATGATGCCTTAAGCAATGAGGCCGAAGGGTTCTTCATGAAGGATGGTGAGGATCATGAAGACATGTATCGAAGACTCAAATCCACAGCCACCGCTTTTAGGAATGTTGGTGCCTCTCACATTGATGATGCTTGGATCAAGAGGAAGTATGTGAGTGCACTCATGCCTTTTGAGCCTACTGACTTGAAGAGTCTCCAAGGAAGACACAATTACCATCTCATGACCTCCAATGAAGTGATGCAAGAGATGGCTGCCTTCAAGGTCGCTGCCAAGAATGCCAAAGACGCCCGCGCTCGTGCCATTGGAATGAGTAGCGGTGTCAATCTTGCCTTGAAGGCCAAGGTTGTGGAATATGATGAAGATGAAGGAAGTGATGAGGGACTTTCAATGAGCCACCCCGAAGATGTCAAGGTAGCTCATGGTGAATACATGGCCTTCTATGCAAGAAACTTTTGGAAAGATCCCGCCAAAGCCAAGATGGAAATGCAATGAAGAAACTACCCCAATGGGAGAAGAGATAGTGGTTCCAAGTTGAGAACTTTCTTCAACTGTGGTGACCGCTATCACTTCGTTGCAGCTTGTCCCTATGAGAAAAGAGAAGATCATGGTGGTAAACTTGTGTTGAAGAAGACCTCCAAAGCTCCCTACAAGAAACCCTTCGTCAAGAGGAACTCAACCAACAAGAAGCCGGGAGAAATTTCTTTGATCACACATGAAGAGTTCTCCTCCGATGATGATGAAGAAGAGGAAGATGAGGATACACCAAGTGGTGTGGCGGCTCTTTCCACCACCTCTACTCCTTCATTCTCACTTTTTGACTCCCCAAATGAGAACCTCTCCAACAAGAACGTCACTTGTCTTATGGCAAGAGGAACGGAGGTATTATCATCATCGCACTCCACTTCTTTAATCAATGATGATTTTGATGATGAGTTATCTCTTGAGGTCAAAAAGGAACTAGTGGCTTTTGATGTGTTCATGAATAACTTGCAAGGGGAACACAAAAAACATGTTGTGGACCTCTTAAATCAACTTTCACACACACAAGAACTTCTAGATGAGAGATGTCAATTAGGAAGAGAGCACATGATTGAGATAGAAGCTCTTAATAATGCTCTAGAAGAAGAACAAGAAACTAGAATATCTCTTGAAACTAAACTAGAGGGCCTTGATGGTGCGAATGATCTCATTATTAATAATCTCATCAAGGAACGTGATCATGCTATTTCTAAATACAAAAAGGCTAAAAAGGATAAGATTGAGTTTGGAGTTGTTCATGGAAAACTTGTCGAGAATTTTAGGACACTTGACAAGGCTCACAAGGCCATGGAAAGTGAACGCTTGTCACTCACAAAGTCTTGTGAAAAGCTTCAAACTCAATTGATCAATGCTCCCTCACCTAGTACATTCATTCCTTCTAGTTGTACAAATACTCTTGAAGAACATGCTAGGTTGAAGGAGAAGCTAGCTAAGACCTCCTTTCCCAAAGGAAACAAGTCTATTGATGACCTCTTAAACAAGCAAAGGTCAAATGGTGAAAAAGGGGGCATTGGCTTTGTCTCTAAAGCCAAGAAGAAAAAGGACAATAAGAAGAAGAAGGCCAAGCCCGCCCAAGAAAAGAACAAGGTCATTGTGGGAAGTAAGACCACAAGTGGCAAAAATATATCTCATGATGACTTCGCGGGAAGTGCTAACCCTCACTATGTCTTAATGCGTGATTATTATGGTGATGTGTATGCAAAATATGTTGGCCCATTTAATGGTTATATTGCATGGTCTATTTGGGTTCCTAAGACCCTTGTTGCTAACAAAAGAGGACCCATTGAAAAATGGGTACCTAAGAACTAGTTTGATCTTTTGTAGACCTATGCTTCCGGAGGGTCAAAATGGGTGCTTGATAGTGGATGCACAAGTCATATGACCGGAAGCGCGTCTAGTGTCAAGGAATTGAGACCAAATGTTGAGCAAATATCCGTGACATATGCCGACAAGTCAAAGTCTAAGGTAATGGGTTTCGGCAAAGTTGTGGTTGCACACGATATCACTCTCGTGGACGTCATGCTTGTTGAGACCCTTGGTTATAATTTACTTTCAGTCCGTGCTCTAGGAAAGATGGGTTTTGCCATCTTTATTGATGTTGATATTGTGATCCTCTTGTGGAGCAAGTCTCTAAAGGTTGCTTTCGTTGGGTACGTCGAAGGTGACTTGTATGTGGTGGACTTCTCGGGGAAAACCACTACAAGCCCGATGTGCTTATTCGGAAAAGCCGACGTGGGTTGGCTATGGCATCACCGCCTAGCTCATGTCAACATGAGAACTTTGCAAAGCCTTCACAAGGATGGTCATATTGTTGGACTAAAAGAAAATGTTTGTTTTGCCAAAGATCGTGTTTGCAGGGCATGTGTTGAAGGAAAAATGCATGACTCTCCCCACAAGCCAAAGAACTACATCAAGTCAAAGAGGATCTTGGAGCTCCTTCATGTGGATCTTTTTGGTCCTCCCTCTCATGCAAGCCTTGGTGGGAACAAATATTGTCTGGTGATTGTTGATGACTACTCAAGATACACTTGGGTATATTTCTTCAAGCAAAAAAAGTGAGACCCAAGAGAACTTCATTGACTTCATCAACATGGCTCAACGCCAACACAATGTTCCGGTATTGACAATAAGAAGTGACAATGGTACCGAATTCAAGAACTACACATTAAATGGATTTCTTAGTGATGAGGGAATAAAACATCAATATTCCACTTCATATACCCCTCAACAAAATGGTGTAGCTGAGAGGAAGAACCGGACTCTTATTGATATGGCAAGGACCATGTTGGCGGAGTTTAAGTCTCCATACAATTTTTGGGCTAAAGCCATCTCCATCGCATGCCATGCTTCAAACCGTCTCTACCTCCGCAAAGAATTGGTCAAGACCCCATATGAAATACTTACCGGTAACAAGCCCAGCGTCTCATACTTCCGGGTGTTCGGTTGTAAGTGCTTCTATCGTATTAAGGGTATTCGTTTGTCCAAGTTTGATTCCAAAGCATTTGAGGGTATTTTTGTTGGTTATGGTCTCGAATCCCACACTTATAGAGTCTATGACATGCTCTCTGGAGTTGTCATAGAATCTTGTAGTGTGGTGTTTGAAGAATATGATGGTCCCCAAGCGGGGCGTGTTGATGTTTGTGATGTAGATGATGAAATGCCTCAGGAAGCCATAGGAAGAATGGGTGCGGGTTTCATCCGTCCTATTGAGGAACCCCTTATGGCTGATCGAGAAGAACTATGCTCTACCCAAGTGGAGCCCTCATCTTCACAACATCCACAAGCTCCGATCGAAGGGGACAATGACCCACACCAAGAACAAGTTGTGGACCCTCAACCCACTGATCAAGAAGATGCCTCCAACCAAGGAGTGATTGAGTCTCCGTTTGCTAGAATGTCCAGTGGTGCTAAGGCAATTACACAAGGAAGATCTGTACAAACTGCCATAAGAACAACTGAATACCTAGCCAGTCGTGGGTTTGATCAGGACCAAGGTCAATCTCTGGCTCCTGTAGAAGAGGATATCTCCAATGATGATCAAGGTCAAGTTGATGGTCATGACGAGGACCAAAATGATGAAGTGATTCCCACAAGAAACAACAAGGAAATCGAAACTCGTCGCCAAGCTAGAATGGATAGAATTCTGGAATTAAGAGACCACACTCTTGAGATTGTGGTAGGAGATGTAAGAAGAGGGATATCTACTCGAGCACAATTGAAGAACTTTGGTGAGCACCAAGCACACATTTCCATGGTAGAACCAAAGAAAGTATGGGAAGCCCTTGAAGATTCGGATTGGTTGGACACAATGCACAACGAGCTCAACAACTTTGAGAGAAACAAAGTATGGAAGTTAGTGGAGAAGCCAAAAGATTGCCGCAATGTCATAGGCACCAAGTGGAATTTCAAGAACAAGCAAGATGAGCATGGAATTGTGATAAGGAACAAGGCAAGATTAGTTGCACAGGGGTTCTCTCAAATTGAAGGCATTGATTATGGAGAGACTTATGCACCTGTGGCTCGCCTTGAGTCCATCCGTATCCTTCTTGCTTATGCGGCACATCATAAATTTAAACTACAACAAATGGATGTAGAAAGTGCATTTCTTAATGGTCCATTGCATGAGTTGGTATATGTGAAACAACCCCTGGGGTTTGAGGATCCTAACTTCCCAAACCGCGTCTACAAACTCTATAAGGCACTCTATGGGCTCAAACAAGCCCCGCGCACGTGGTATGAGCACCTTAGAGAGTTGTTGTTAGATCGTGGGTTTGAGGTTGGGAAAATTGATCCCACTCTTTTTACCAAGAAGGTCAATGGGGAACTTTTTGTATGCCAAATCTATGTAGATGGTATTATCTTTGGCTCATCTAACAAACTTTTAATGATGAGTTCTCAAAGCTTATGACTGACAGGTTCAGGATGTCTATGATGGGAGAATTGAGAGTTTTTCTTGGCTTTGAGATCAAGCAAGTAAGAGGATAAACATTCTTCAACCAAGCCAAGTATACTCAAGATATGCTCAAAATATTCAACATGAAAGACCTAAATGGAGCTCCCACTCCCATGGCAACAAAGACTCATCTTGAACTAAATCCAAATGGTAAAGATGTGGATCAAAAGGTATATCGTTCCATGATTGGCTCTTTGATTTACCTATGTGCATCTAGACCCGATATTGTGTTGAGTGTAGGAGTGTGTGCAACATATCAAGCGGCTCCTAAAGAAAGCCATTTAGTGGCGGTCAAGAGAATCTTTCGATATTTGGTTCATACCCCAAACTATGGTATTTGGTATCCTAGGGGCTCAACTTTCTCTCTTTGTGGATACACAGATTCGGATTGGGCTGGTGACAAGGATGATAGAAAATCAACCTCCGGGGCTTGCCAATTCCTTGGGAGGTCCTTGGTGTGTTGGTCTTCTAAGAAGCAAAATTGTATATCTCTTTCCACTGCCGAAGCCGAGTATGTGGCGTCGGTGAGTTGCGTGACTTCGCATCCTTGGTGAGGCCTTGTGTGGCGTTGGGTGAGCATCGAGCCACCACACCTCGAGGTGAGCCATTTGTGGCGTTCGAAGTTCATTGCGCCCCCGCACCTCTCCAACGGAGACGTAGCTTCTTTAGAAGTGAACTTCGGGAAACAAATCATCGTCTCCGCGTCCATCGGTTATCTCTCAACCGAGCCCTTTACCTATGCAATTTACATTGTGATAGCCTTCGTGCTTGAAGTACTATATCTTGCTATCACCTTGTTGCTAGTCTTGCTTAGCATAGGTTGTTGGTGCACTTAGTGAAACTAGTGGATATAGGTTTTGGCTTGATAAATTAAACGTTAAGTTTTATTCCGCATTTATTAGAGCCTAAACCGTAATAATTTTAAAACGCCTATTCACCCCCCTCTAGGCGACATCCATTTCCCTTTCATCCATAATATAGTGAGTATGATTATACATGCAATAATCGAGGTGAGCTACCTAGAGACTTAATTACAGAAATAATACTTACAGACAATAGGCACTGAGGATAGCTTTGTCGATGATGTTTTGATTGTATAACTAAAATAGTTCATCAAATTCAATCATTATATCCTCATCTCCATGCCCGTAATGCTCGTTTCTAACTCCCAGCACTATCCAGTTTGCCTCTTCCTTTGAGGCTTTCATGTACCAGTTTTTTGGTAGATGCTTGACCTCCTCAGGTTTGACTAGAGGGTTCCCGTGCCAGTATTTGTATGCTTCTTTAGTCACGGGGAACTCTAACTAGTCTACGTATTAAGCAATAGTCAAACCACGAACAGCGGCCGCTTCTCTGTACATTGCAACAATCTCCGGATCATACTGCTTGACCGCATCTTTGCTCAACCCCACCTCGGTATCGAAAATCACCTTGAGCGAGGGCACGATTGGTTTTTCTGTTCTCCGAGCTAGGGAACTGATTTCCCGCTTGCACTACTGCTCTTCGACCGTACCCTTGACTAATGTGACTTGAGAATGGAGCGGTCATAGTCTGATGACAGCCTTGGCTAGGGTTGATGAAGGGTCTTCATCATTTTTAGCACTTTGGCCTTTTCTTCTTCGGTGCTGGGGAACTCTGGCTCTTTCGGCCGCTTGAGGCTATCAAACCAATCTTTTATTTGGGCCTTTGCGATCACCTAATTCTCCTCTGGAGTATAGTCGTAAGGTCTCGTGGGAGGAACCTTTGGTACTTTTGGGAGGGGCTCCTGTCAACATTTCGGTGATCGGTTACCACTCCGCAGAGTAGTGGTGGTACTCTTCCGCTTTACGCCCTGAGCCTTAGTGGGCTGAGACAGCTGACGCGGTGGCGAAGATGGCTGAGCTAGAGACAGGCGAGGCGGTAGCGAAGATGGCTGCGATGGAGATGGTTTCCGCAGCGGTGAAGATGGCTGCGCTGGAGACGGGCAAGGCGATGGTAAAGATGGCTGCGCTGGAGATGGTTGCCGCAGCGGCGAAGACGGCTATGCTGGAGACGGCTGACGCGGCGTAGAAGATGGAGTGCTCTAAGTAGGTGGAAGCACGATGTTTTCCTTTCGCCATAGAATGGTGACGTTTTTGGCTTCTCCTAGTTCAGTCACATCCCCTTCACCTGCAGGGTAGTCAAACTTTAGCTGCGCAAATCCGGTCGTAACTTCATCCATCCTGACAATAGTGTAGCCCTGTGGAACTGGACAACAATGGTAAGTTGATTTAAGTCCAATGGGTAAGGCATAGCCGACCGCCACATCCATGCTTATGTTCACAATTTTCACATGTAGCTCACAATATGTCATCTTCGTGATATCATCCACTGGGTAGCGAAGAGGAGCCATCGTCGGTGCATCATCAACATCATCACCCAGGAGCTTCGTGGAAGCCACACTTCTTTTCTAATTAGTAGATGGGCCGGTAGCATTGAATGCAGCTTCTACCATGTCCCGCTTAGATGGGTCGGCAGTACCTTGCTGGCTAAGTGCGTCAATTTGATCCTGTTGCCGCTTTAATTGTTCTTCTATGTTATGCATCCGGTCTGCCTAATTCCTTGCTTCAATTTCCTCCTTTTCCTTTCTCCTCTTACGGCTTCTATCAGGATATTTCTTCCTACCGTCGGGAAACCCAAATTTCCATGGTTGGGAGCCTTCTGTGCCTCGTGTTCGTCCATCGTGTTCCTTGTTCCCAAGGGCAAGCGTGAACTCGTCATTCTCTCTATAGGGAAGGAACCTCCCCTCTTCAACATCCTTTACTGCAATTCTAATGGCTTCGATGGGTATGGGAGTTTCGTCATGTCTTTTGTTATATATGCACTTCCCTTCTAAGTCCAACATGCCCCCATGTCCGTAAAACTAATTCTTTACCCGTTCGATCCAATTGTCTGTCTCTAGAGTGATCCCTTTAGCACGCAGATCGTCCTCAAGTTTCTTCCACTTAGGCATGCCAGCCCTGTAGTCACCTTGCCCCATAGTATGGTGATATTGCTTTTTAGCAGCACTTTTCTTATTCGTTTCAGACCTTTTCAGATCTGGCTCCGATTGCTTGTACTTCAAAAATTCATTTCAGTAGTCTTTTATCTTCTCATACCCTTTATTGAAGTCCGGAGTGTTCTCTTTTAGGATAAACTCAAGGTGCAATCTTTTCTTCCAGTTGCTAAATGCCCGGGCCATCTTCTTAAGAGCCCACTCCTTGACTTTTTTCTTTATGGTATCGTTTGGATTCTTCTCATTTCGATCCACCTCTAGCGTTGGTAGGGTGAAATTAACCATGAGCTTATTCTAAAGAATTTTTTTAGCTTTGTCACTGACATATTTAATTCCTCCCTCCTTTGGCTTATTTCATTCTGGAACGGTGATCAAATGTGGTCCCTAACAAGAACTTGCAGAATCAAACCGTTTTTTCCAACTCGACGTATATACATAAAGTGTCGTTGCAAGACAAAATGGCACACAGATGATTGTTGAATTGAATATCGCGAAAACATATGATTGTTGAATTTGTTTAGAATGCAATGCACGACTTCGTTAGTTTGTCGGAGTCCCGTGACCCACTATGGCTGCCGGTCCTTGGTGGTTCATTTGAAATACTTAACAAGATAGTTTATTCTTAAAAAATTAGTGGGAAAAATACATATATAATAGGATTAAGACCGAGGCTACTTGTGCCGATGCCTTCATCATGACGAATGTTAAACAAAGCATAAAAAATATAAGAAAAAATTAAGTAGCCCGTAGCGGACATTTGGCTAGTTCATTAGCAATATACCTTGGCAAAGAGGAAACCTCGACCGTTTTCAGATGCGCACGCTTGTTCCCCAACTCTGCTCTCACCGGACTAAAAAAAAGCCTCTGCTGTCACCGGCCTGGCGTGAGCACCATCGGCCGCATGAGCGCGTGTGTAGCTTCTTGCAACGAACAGCGAGGATCCATGGATCAGCAAAGCACATGAGACGTGCATATGCTGGATCAGAATGGGGGATGCCGATCCTCTTCTTTTCCGCGTATCCCGTGGAAACGTGGAACACCGTTGAATTTTCACCAGTCAAGGTGGATAAGAAAAGGATCTTCCCGGTCTTCGATCTGAACCTGATCCACTCAGCGCAGCCATATCGATCGATGCAACGAATCGGTTCCATTTTATCGGCGGGCTAGCTCCGGTCTGAATCCGGATGCCATCACCTTTAGGGCAACACCATTCCTCTGATCCTGTTCCAGGGATCGATCCAGCGCAGACACCCGTGCATTGACTTGCTTCGTCGTCCGTCTCGTCGCCGGTACGTGTTGATTTTCAGCCTCCTTCTCCTATTCAACGTTGCATTAAGGATGGTTCGGCGCAATCTATCAAATAGTACTACTAGGTTGTTTTCAGCTTCGCCTCGGTAATCAGGGTCGTTATTGATGATTACACAAGATCCTGAAGAAGCTCTCCTATACTCCATATGCAACGTGCTTCTTCCGTACGAACAAGTGACCACTCCTCGAGTACTCTCTCTGATCCAAATTAATTGACTTGAGTTTGTCTAGATTCGAATGTATCTAGACATGTTTTAGTGCTAGATACATCTGAATCTAGACAAATCCGAGTCAATTAATTTGGATCGGAGGGAGTAGTAGTTTTCGAAAGAAAAGTTTGCCTCATCGAGTCTTGAGTTTAGTACAAAGTGAGTGATTAGTTCTGACTAGAGGAACAAGCTGCAAAACCAGTCTCTGCTTGCTGTTCCTGACCTCCTCCGCGAGCAAACAAAGCTAGCACTAGTCTATTGTCAGTCTCTCACTCGCCGCCGGACATGGCCCGCGCGCGTTTTAAAACCACTGTCCACTGCGTAGATCTGCAGGTTCGCCAAACCGGTGGGTCTCTCTCAAAACTCTGAAACCCGCGTGCGTGCGCATCTCGCCGGTACCCGGTCTCCCCTAGTTTAACTGTAGTACTACGTCGAGTAACATGCGTCAACGAGTGCCAAAGCGCAACTTGCTTCCGTTTTTTAATCGCAACCATTCTCTGAGACAAGGAGAGATACGTCATGTGGATCGTAAGAACGTGTTTTTTTTAGATGTTTACCAAAAAAATGCATTAAACAACAATAGTAAACGTGTACGTGCAAGCACGTCTCTAATAATATTATATATATATATGTAGATGGTGTAAAATAGTTTGATAATGTTCTAAGATATTGCAATTCGCCTTTTAGTTGAAGGAGACAAATAAAGATTGTGATATAGATCAACCATTATTTGATGTGCTTATGTTTTCTACACTTGGAAAAAATTGAAATAATATTTTACATATAGTTTAATATAATTAATATGAAATTCAGAATCCCGCTAAAAAGTACAAGCTATGTTTCTCAAAACAAAGAGACTTTTGTTTTTTGAAAAGTCAAATGCTGCCATGTTTAAACAAGAATATTGAAAAAAGTATTAACATTTAAAATACAAAATCTATACTATTAGATAAATTATGAAATATAGTTTTGTACTTATCCACAATGTATCATAATTATTGATATTAGTTTATAAACTTGGTCAGACTTGACTCTGTTTGATATATATTTCCAGAAAATTTAGACATCTTATTTTGTGGAATGAAGGTAGTAGTACGAAATTTGATGGCTGACCATTTCTAAGATTCAAGTAAGTTGTGTGTTCCCGCATAGAAGTGTCCAAGAACATTGCACTATTCAAAGTGTCTCGTGGAACTCCAACGCCTCCACCTGCATCGCACTACTCAGATTTCCTATAATATTGCCATTGCTGTCCTGCGTGAGAAAGCCCTGTCACTTAACGTCTGGTATCAACATGAAAAGCTCCATCAAAATTTACTTTCAATAGGACAGGTTCAGGTTTCTCGCATTTATCAGGTTTTGTGGCAGTTTCTGTCTTCTCCTGTACGTAGTACAAAACTACAAATTTGATTCATTAGTCCAGACCCAAACCTGATAGCTACTCTTCCAATCTCCAAATTCCGTACTCCACCTTGAGTTTGTTTCTTATGTTCCACCAACACCAGGAGCAACATTCTCTCTCAGAAAAAAACCACCGGGAGCAACACAACCACTGTAATTATTCAAGTACAAACCTGAGCATTTCTTTTGCAGATCATCACACGGCTTGAGTGTCTCCTCCATCTATAGGGCCCTCTATACTACTCACTTCTTTACGTTTGAGAAACAGCTAACTACCATCTTGAGCGTAATGATGACAGAGCAAGCAGACGGTCCAACAATCAATCGGTCTTCAGAACTTAGAAATGAAACAAAAAATATTTGCTAAGAGTTCTGGGCAGTTAAATCCAAGAGCTATGGGCAGTTAAATCCTGCACTAGTTTATAGCAGTTAAGTCCTGCTTAATGACATGCCAGAAATACTGCAGCACAATATGCTAGTACTAACTTGTAAAACAAAGTTTTAAAAACCACATGATCACTGTTTGTGACAAATAGCAAACAGGAGAAGTGATTGTAGTGCTTCTACAAATTTATTTGTATGATGCCTAATTGCCTATTCGGGAGTCAAGACAGAAGTTGATTAGATATATGCATCATCCTCATGTCAATTGTCAAGTGTTGTGTATGTAAGAAATAATATAAATTCATTACTTCCTTAGCCATAAACCGACTAAATCACAGAATAAAGTGGAATCATCAAAATGAACCAGCACAAGCTTGATAAGTGGCCATACTAAGATCACACCTTCACCACCAGAATTTGTCATGGATTTGACTCCGTACCTGGAGATCATGACCAGTAGCCATTTAGTGCATCATCCCAGTTGTATTAATAAAATAGTAGTAGACATGGTGGTTTCTTATAGCTCCGGCAATAGGCTTCCAAAGGCCTAAATTGACCTGAGCTACATATGGCAAAGGAGAAACCTGCATGGCTGAACCTGCCTATGAAAATCTCTGCAAAACTGAGTACACAGTGGAGCCATGAAGTCTGAAGTCATCATAGGGAGGATTATATAAAACGATTTGATCCAAATAAATTAAGCATCTTCTGCTTGTGAATGTTCAGACTAAATTAGATGAGAGGCAGAGACTAACGACGCCTATGACTTGGAATAACCAAATGCGGTTCCGCAAGGTACATGAATCAGCAAGATGATCAGTAACAAAGATAAATCACCAAATGACTCAGCAAGATTCTAGAGCTAGCAGATAGATTACAGCCCGAGCATACACGAAGCCGCGCAAGGAAGAAGCACTGATGAGGTATTCATATCTCGACAACGCTATCGCTCCGTCCATCTGAGAGGTAACTGCCATTTGATCTCGTCGTTTCCCGGCAGCAACGCTCCTGCCTCCGTTTTCAAGCGTACCAACAAGGGAATACAAGAATCAAATCAAGGAGAAGGGTGAGTGGTGAAGAGAAGGGGAGTAATTGGTGGAGAAAGCTCACATAGATCCGTCGCTATTGTCCTTGGTCGGGGATGTTGCCGTCCTTCTTCGCGCAAAGGCGGATCGAATACGTACTGGGTGCGACGGGCAGGGCCAGCCGGAAGACCGGTGAAGCAGCAACACGGCGGGGATGGTCACCGATGCCGTGGAAAGACATCGCGGGAAGGGTGGTGGCGCTGGCGTGAGATTCGTTTTGTGTTTTTTCTTTCCGGGGACATTTTGCGCTGAGCACTACGCGGGGCTGGGAGATTTTTCCTCTGTCGTCAGAGCACAGTCCGTCGGAATTAATCATTAAGCGCACACCATCTCATGATTAGATTAATCCTGGCGGGTAGATTTATCTAAGAGGGATATGCGTGTGGTGCTGATCTATTTGTGTACGTTTCTTGGGTGAGTTTAGGGAAGAAATGGTTCGCTCTTTTATAAGTATATAGTATAGATATTGATGAAACGAACCGACGCTTCATCCCCCCTTCCCCCCCCCCCCCCCCCCCCCCTCTCCCCAGTTATTGCAAACATAGCTCATTTAGACGTTTTGGGCTGTACTGGGAGCCAGTAAAAAGGCCTGCTTTGTAGCTTCGCATACGAGTCTCTTTTTTGTTTGTTTGGAAAAGAAAAATACTCTGCTCTAGTCGTTGTCCTCCTCCTCTTCCCGTTGCTCGTCGA
Source organism: Avena eriantha (assembly GCA_910589775.1). Taxonomy (NCBI): domain Eukaryota; kingdom Viridiplantae; phylum Streptophyta; class Magnoliopsida; order Poales; family Poaceae; genus Avena; species Avena eriantha. The sequence goes on from OU342746.1 coordinate 307,519,918, forward strand.
TAAAATAATCATTTTCAATTGATCATCAAAATATCATTTTCATATGGGAAATGATTCACATCCTCCAGGGGATCGCACGCCAAGTGGATGTGGTCATGGCCGTCAAGGCCTCCTCCACTTGCCCTTTTCCAGGGCTATAGATTTTTTGTCTTTTTTTTTGCTTCTTATGTATATTTTTTTAGCTGCATACTCGTATCTATATTGCTACTTTGCTATTTCTTTGAGCGGTACACTATATATTTTTATAGTGAAAACATGCTTCAATGATGCTACAATAACACAATGTTTTTACCACAACCGTTCTATGGTCTTGCTACAATAGCGTAAAGCGTTTGCTACAATATCTCCGGCGAGCTCTCCGTCTTTTGCTACATTTGCTGAACTTTTTTGCTACAACCATTTTGCGGGGTTCTGCAACAATAAGGCAAAGTTTTCGCTACGATGTGGTTTCCCGGCGAAAGTCTCCCGCGATGTCTCGGACGAAGTCGGTTTTGCTATATTAGGACTTTTTTTTGCTACAAGGTCGCCAACAAAATATCCGGCGAGGTCTAGTATTTTTTTATTTTCTGAACAGAACTATTTTTTGCTACATGTAGCAGAAACGGGATTTTTTGTAGTAAAAATCGATGGTTTTGTACCAAAAACAGTATTAGAGATGTTTTTTGAAACACGTGGCAGCCTGGGACCTCGGGAAAGGGGGCGGTTATCCCCCGGAGGACGCCTAGCACCGCCCTTTTCATATACTAATACGTAACAAACATAGGTAACTAGTTTGATCGCAGACATTTTAGGGTGCCATCTATTTTCTAACGGACATAGTATATCCGAGAAAGTATTGCAATGCATGCACGAATGTTGGTGAAGACATTCTTTTTTTCATGGTTATTTCTTCTTATTATATGCATGGCCTATTTTTTAGATTTCATATAGGGCCACCAAATTCACAGGTACAACTCTGCTAGGTAGCTTGCTTGGAAGTTGTTTTGGTTCCTTTTGTTGTAGGGAAATTCTGACCGCCTCATATATACATTAGATATCATGACTGATTGAACATCACCAATCGAACAAATCAATATATTTCTTTCATGTTCATCTAATTTTATCTCCTCTCTCGCTATCTTGCTTCTGGTTCTTCGTCATTCTTCATGTTTGATGGCAGCGAACACACGAGGTCCTAACTACCAGTGAATCGATCTAGGGGCAGCCCATTGCCCCCCACGCGCCCCCGACAGGTCCCTCCATGGTGTGTGGGGTTTTGGTTGCGCAAAAGAACTTGTAGGACTGTCTTGCCTATCTCATTCATCGCCACGGGTACACGGTGACGTGTTCTTGTGCGAGCAATTAGCATCTTTGTCCGCCCTTGCACGCCGCATGGTTCACTACATGTCTACACCTACCAAACTCATGTTTTAAAAAAAACTTTTTAAAAACTCCACGAACTCAAACGATGACACTAATTCATATCAGATTCTTTTAAAGAAATACCAAAGTTTGATCGAGAGCAAAAAAAATACGACCAAACTATTAAACATATCATAAGGAATGCCTCAAAAAATTCCGAGACTCCACTATGTCAGTTACTTGTATTTTCCAGCTTTTGGGTACGACATCATTTATTCCGTAGACATTTGTCCGAACACCACCCAAACAAACAGGATTTGATTGAGATAAAAAGGTCACAAGAATCGGGGTTGCCGTACCTTGAAGATGTCATAAACGTAACGATCACATTTGTTCACATCCCGACGCCTATGATCACACAGTTCAAAAGTATTTTTTTTCTTTCTTTTTGAGGCAGGGGCAAAAGTTTTACCCACTATGTGACTTTATAACAAAAAGAGCGAATAAGTATACTCCATCCGTCTCAAAATAGATATCTCGGATTTGTGAAAATTTAGATAAATCTAGACACATTTCAAGATAGAGGGATATTTTTTTAAGTTGACGGAGGGTGTAAGTAATTACGTGGATCGGTGTGATGCTGTCAAGTCCAAGTGCATCCTACGCCTCAAAATTCGAAGCAGCCAATGAGAAAAGGGTCACGGTCACGGCACACGCAGCTGCATGAGCGGTCCTGCCAGCACCCTGGCCAGGAGGAAAACGGTACTCCCTGGTATCCAAATGAGTAGACTTGATTGTCTAGATTTCGGATGTTTTTAACACTAAAATAAGTCTAAATATATTTAAATCTGTATAAATCTAAGTTAACTAATTTGGTTCGGAGAGAGTACCCCGTGGCGCACACTTCCCGTGGCGCACACTTGTTCCCAAACGCTGGAGAATAATTTTATGGGACCTGGTCCACGGATTTGGAGGCGTGGACCAGTTTCAGCAAATGACACGTGTTCAAAACAGTGAAAAAAAATAAAATCAGAAACTGATTTCTAGATCTAAATTGCCACGTGTCAATCAGACAGTTGGTCTACCTGTGAACCAGGTCCCATAGAATTTTTTTCCGGCACGAGCACCATCGGCCGCATGAGTGCGTGTGTGTACAAAAGACCTTGCAACGAGACGTGCATATACGCTGGATCAGAATGGGGGATGCTGATCCTCTTCTTTTCCGCGGGAACGCGCGTATACGTACCCCGTGGAAACGTGGAACACCGTCGATTTTTCAGCAGTCAAGATGTATAAGCATAGGATCTTCCCGGTCTTGGGTCTGAGTCTGAATGTCTGATCCACTCAGCGCAGCCGTATCGATCGATCCAACGTATCAGTTCCATTTTATCAGCCGGCCGGCTAGCTCGGTCCGTGTCATCAGCTAGCAACGGATGCCATCAGCTGTAGCCTGCAGGGGAATACCATTCCGGTTCCGGGGACAGCGATCTGTCGAGCAAACAGACACCCGTGCATTGACTTGCTCCGTCGTCTCGTCGCCGGTACGTGTTGATTTTCGTTTCAGGCTCCTCCTCCTCCCCCCATTCAAGTATTCAACCAAGTTGCCTTTAACTGTCCGTCTCGGATGGTTGGGCGCAAAATCTGTCTCTTCTGCTAGCTGTTCCTGACCTCCACCATCAAGCAATCACTAGTAGTACTAAACATGCCAAGTGCAGAATGTTAGGGTAATAGATCTCTTGTATTACCAGAGGGCCAAATGCTAGAATATATAGTACATGTACATGTGCAAATATACAGAAAGCCCCCTAACATATGGGGAAACTACAATATACAAATATACTCTAACACCCCCCCCTCAAACTCATAGTGGATCCACAACACTGAGTTTGGAGAATAAGAAATTATGCTGAGCGCGGGTTTGTGCCTTTGTAAAGAAATCTGCCAACTACAAGTCTGAAGGCACATAATGGAGCGCAACAACCTGATCCTCCACCTGAGCACGTGTATAAAAAGCATCAACACCAATATGCTTGGTCAGCTCATGCTTGACCGGATCACGTGCAATACTGATAGCACATGTACTGTCTGACAGAAGTGGAGTGGGTGTCGTAATAAAGACCCCAAAATCTGCAAGCAACCACTGTAACCAGGTCACCTCAGCAGTCACCGAAGCCATAGCCCGCAACTCAGCCTCAACACTCGAACGGGAAACCGCTACCTGTTTCTTCGTCTTCCAAGCAACAAGCAAACCACCAAAAAACACACAGTAAGCAGAAAGTGAACGACGATCCGTAGGATCATTCGCCCACATAGCATCCGAGTAGCACTGGAGCTGGAGAGAGCTAGAACGAGGGAAGAAAAGGCGACGAGTAATCGTGCCACGAAGATAAGGAAGGACACGGAGGAGATGACTGTAGTGAACAGTGGTAGGAGCTGAGACAAACTGGCTCAGAATATGAACAGGATAAGAGATATCAGGACGGGTGATAGCAAGATAAACAAGACTCCCAACAAGATGGCGATAACGAGTGGAATCGGGAAGAGGATCACCATCCGTAGGACGAAGCTTAACATGAAGCTCCATAGGAGTCTCAACGGTGCGCTCATCCGCAAGAGCAGCCCGAGCAAGAAGATCCTGAATATACTTTTCCTGAGAGATAGAAAACCCATCAGAAGTGGAGGAAACCTCAATCCCAAGAAAGTAGCGAAGAGGACCAAGATCAGTCATAAGAAACTGATCACGAAGACGAGCCTTGACAAAGGCAATATACTCAGGATCATCACCAGTAATGATCATATCATCAACATAGAGAAGGAGAAGAGTGCCTTCACGAGGAGAAGTGTGAACAAAAAGCGCTGGATCATGAGAACTAGGAGAGAAACCAGCAGCAGTCATCACAGAGGCAAAGCGCTCAAACCAGGCACGAGGGGCCTGTTTCAGGCCATAAAGGGAACGTCGAAGACGACAAACCATCCCATCGGGAACAGAATACCCAGGAGGAGGCTGCATATAAACCTCCTCACTCAACTTGTCATTAAGAAAAGCATTCTGAACATCAAGCTCACAGACCAGCGTCAGACAGAAGCAACAGCAAGAAGAGTACGCACAATGGTCATATGGGCCACAGGAGCAAAGGTCTCATCATAGTCACGACCATGTTTCTGCTGAAAACCACGAGCCACAAGACGCGCTTTATAGCGCTCAAGAGATCCATCAAAGCGGGTCTTAATTTTATAGACCCACTTACACGTGATAGGACGAACACCAGAAGGGGGAGAGACAAGATCCTAGGTGCCAGTGCGCTCAAGCGCAGCGATCTCCTCAGCCATGGCAAGCTGCCATTCAGGATGACACACGGCATCCCGATAAGAAGTCGGCTCGGAGACTACAGAGAGACCATACTGACTAGGGGAGTAACGGTCTAGAGCACGACGCTGACGAACAGGTCGTGAGGAAGGAAGCTCATCCGCGGAAGATGACTCATCAGAAGAGGAGGAAGAAGGAGGCGCGGAGGAAGGATCCGAAGCTGGAGACCGAGGAGAACTAGGGGAACTAGACGGATGAGAGGATGGCGCCGAAGACAAAGGAGGCGCAACAGAAGGAGGAGGTGGAGGAGAAGAGACAGCGGAAGGTGTATCAGGAAAAAGAAGAAAATAGAGATCATCCGTTGGGTAAGTACCAGAGGTGGGGCGAGGATAGAAGGACGCGTCTCACGAACGTGACATCACGAGAGATGCGCATACGACGACCAACGGGGTCCCAACAGCGATAGCCCTTATGCTCATCACTATAGCCGAGAAAAACACACTCAACAGACTGAGCGGTTAGTTTGGTGCGTTCACGAGGAGGGAGAAGGACATAGCAAACGCAACCAAATAAACGAAGAGTCGAGTAGTCTGGACAGGAGCCAGAGAGACGCTCGCGAGGAATGCCACCCTGAAGAGCAGTTGAAGGCTGGATATTAATGAGGTAAGTCGACGTAGCGACAGCCTCAACCCAGAAATGCGGCGGAAGAGAGGAAGCAATCATCATAGCGCGAGTAGTCTCAAGAATATGACGATGCTTACGCTCGGCGACACCATTTTGAGCATGGGCGCCGGGACACGAGAACTGAGCAAGGGTGCCATGCTCAGCAAGGATGCCACGCAGGTGCTGGGAGATATACTCTCCTGCAGAATCAGCACGAAACACACGAATAGGCGTGGAATACTGAGTACGAACCATGACCACAAAGCGCTGATAAATAGCAAGCACCTCGCTGCGAGAGCGCATAAAAAATAACTAGGTGTACCGTGAAAAATCATCAATAAACAAAATATAGTATTGGTGGCCCCCTTTTGAAGCAAAGGGAACTGGACCCCACACATCTGAATGAACTAAATCAAAAGGTCGCTAAGATACAGACACACTAGTAGATAGGGAAGCTGAATCTGTTTACCTAACCTACAACCCTGACACAAATGTAACGACGACACATCTCCTGAGACAAGCTCCAGAAGATCACGACGAACTAAGGATGATAAACGGGGACCACAAAGATGACCTAGCCGATGATGCCACTGCTGAAACGAGCCAGTGACAGAAGCAGCAACCGCAGGAGAAGTGGCAGAAGAAGTGTCAGCGGAAGGAACGCGAAGCCAGTCTAACTCCCATAGCCCCGGAGACTCAATGCTACGAGGTCCAGCTCCAACCAGAGTCTATGTACGACGGTCCTGAACAGCACAAGAATCAACATCAAGAATGACACGACAACCAGAATCAGTAAGCTGACTAGCAGAGAAAAGGTTCATCTTAAGGCTGGGAACATGAGAAACATCAGGAACAGAGAAGGAAGAAGTAGAGAGGGTGCCTCGACTGGAAACAGGAAGAGAGGTACCATCAGCCGTAATAACACGGACAGGAGAAATAAGAGAGCGAAGAGCAGAAAGAATGGAAGACGCAGAAGTCATATGAAAAGAAGCTCCAGAATCCAGATACCACGGGGATGACGTACCTGACTGTGTAGAAGGTGATGGTCGCGCGGTGCCAGAAGAACTAGGCACAGAACCAGCAGTACCCGACGAGGAGGAGCCTGTAGCAGCGAGCAGACTACGAAGACCACGAATAATATCCTGATCAGACAGAGCACCAGCAGGAGGTCCAGAAGCACCAGCAGGAGGTCCAGAGGCAACAACAGAAGATCCTGAAGAACTAGACTGGGGATGAGCAAGATACTGCTGACGTAAGCGTGGATCCCTCGTCCAGCAACTAGAGATATCGTGGCCAGGCTTGCCACAGTGGGCACAGGGAGGACGAGGACCACGAGGCTGCTGAGACTGACTCTGACCCTGGGCCGGTGGAGCAGAGAGTAGCGGCGGTGCGAGAGACCGCGACGAAGCCGGCGGCACGGGGGGACCACGAGCAGCAAGAACAGAAGGAACCTCAAGAAGACCAACACCACGAAGACGAGTCTCCTCAGCACGAAGCTCAGCCAGTACCTCAGAGAGCGGAACATAACCACGGGCAAGCACCTGGGCACGGCGCAGCTCAAACTCCTTGCGAAGCCGTGACAAGAACTTAAAGACGCGTCGAAACTCCAGATCCGCGTGCACAATCAGACTGCAGGGACAGGTGTTACACACCGCTGTACGAAGAGAGTCAAGCTGACGCCAAATAGCAGCACTCTGAGTATAGAAATCATCAATAGTAGAATCACCCTGCTTAAGATCATGCTCCTGACAAACCACAGACAGATAAAGAGCATCTCCAGACGGCTGATAGCGCTGACGAAGAAAAGCCCACTGAGCAGCAGCAGTAGGAAGACCCATAAACTCAGCAGCATACTGAGGCAGAACACTGGAAGTGAGAACAGCAGCAGCACGAGCATCCTCATCTATCCACTGAGTGTAGTCAGTCAGATCCAGCCGGTAGGTCGTAGTAGCAGTAGAATGCTCCTGGACCTGGCGCTCATAATCAGCCCGAGCAGAATCATCAGCACTCTGGGCTGCATCCTTGACCGCCTGAGTAGCATCGGGGGCAAGGACAACGGGCGTCGGTGCACGAGGCACTGGAGACACAACGGGGCGCGGTGGACAGGAGACCTCACCGGAAAGCACACCCCAAAGGCGAAGACCGCGCATATGGACGCGCATGAAGGCAGCGAAATCAGAATAATTCGCGCCATCAAAAATCACCGGGCAGCGAGGAATCGCAACATAGCCCGACGAGGAAGACATAATTTTTTTTCAAACCGAACTAGATCGAACCAGATCGGATCTGGCGGCGGCTGGAGGGCGGCGACCAGGGGCGGATCGGCGGCGGGGCGGCGGCCGGGGGCGGATCCGGCGGCTGCGGCCGAGGGAGAGGAGGCGGCGGCGACCGGCGGCGGCGGCGACGAGGAGGCGGCGGCGACGGGGCGGGTTGGCGGCGGGGTCGGCGGCGGCTGCCGGGCACGGCGGCGAGGTGCCGGGCGGGCGGCGGCGGCGAAAAAAGGCCTTACGGCTCTGATACCATGTTAGGGTAATAGATCTCTTGTATTACCAGAGGGCCAAAGGCCAGAATATATAGTACATGTACATGTGCAAATATACAGAAAGCCCCCTAACATATGGGAAAACTACAATATACAATATACTCTAACACAGAAAACAATGGTTTTGGAAACTCTGAAACCCGTTTGCTCCTCTCGCCTCGCCACTAGTCGTCCTCCATAATTTCATTCTTAGAGTAACATGCTTCAGGCACAACTTGGTTTTGTTTTTAAATACAACACCCAGTTGTTTAAAGTATCATCACATGAGAGACGAGGAGGGAGGAAATGGTCAGAAAACTGAACCAAACCTCAAACCAAACCGCACGAGTAGACCTAGCAACCAAACCCAAACTAAACCCATTTAATATTTCTGTCAGCCCAACCAAAACCAAATCACTTGGATTTTTCCAACCAAACCGAACTAAAACCAATGCCCAACTATTGGTTGAAACCGTTTCGTAAAATGGTTTCAAAACCGTACGAGATAAAATCACTATTAGCAGAGAAGAAGAGAGCGATCCAGAATTTTCTAAATTGCTACTGCCATTGGTGCTGCTTTGAGTTGAGGATGTCCAAGACTAGGCAAGATGGAGACCGATGAGCCACGAGCTGCCATGGCTGTTGTCGCGGAGGCGGGTCGAAGAGCTGTGCACGAGCGGCGACGGCTATTGTCGTGGTGGAGGCAGGGCCGGCCAGACGCACGCAAGCGGCGGCTGTGGAGGCGGCTCCGGCCGGTGAAGGGACCAGCGACACGCTCGCACGCAGCGGCCGCAGAGGCAGGTCCGACTGGCAAAGGGACGGCAAGACGCACGCAAGCGGCGGCCACGGAGGCGGATCACGTGAGCTGGAGTGACCCAGGTGTGAAAAATGATGTGCAGGAACGCGTCGTACTCGTACAGCACGGCTCGCACAGGCCGGCCCGTTTCCGCCTCGGACAGTCGTAGCTGGACCACGATGCGGGACCTGACAGACTCCGGCCGGGTAAGATAGGCGGCGACGTTTCTGGCGGCCTCTGCCAAGCCACCATGGTCGAAGCCGTCAGAGATCTTGCCAAGGTGGACGACCCCCGCACAGGCCGGCCTGTTGCCGCCTTGGGCTGTTGTAGCTAGCCGACGACGCGAGACCTCAAAGATTCTAGCCGGGTGAGATAGGCGGCGACGTTTTCGACGGCCTTGGCGAAGTTGTTAGAGATCTCGCCAAGGTGGACAGCCCCCGGGGTCCTGCCCATGGTCGAGAATGAAGAATGACGGCAGGAGTGTATCAGACGCCGTCATGGAAGGCGATCGGGGCTGCAGCTGCTTACACTTTTGGAGGCAGAGAAGGACCCGGCCATGGCCCCGCGGTAGCGGCGAGAGATAACAACCACGATCGGAGAACCGGTTCTGAACCACGATTCCTAACTGTTGGGAATAGGGATGGCACCCGCAGGGTATGGGTACGGGTGGATCCACTCATATCCTTATCCGTCCACTTTAATCTTACCCATCACCCGTATCCGTATCCGTCAACGGGTATAACTTTTTCCACACCTATCACCCGACAGGGTAAATGGGTACCCACGGGTAAAAATACTCGTCTTTATTTCACATTAAATCGAGAAAAATAGTAAAAAATTATAAACAAAGATACATAATATATAGTAGCCAAACCTGGATTATTGGCTCCAATAATCTAGCAAAAACCCTAAACATTTCTAATATTTTGATGGTTGGAGAAATACGAGATTAATATTGATCGCTCGAGAATCATAATATGATCACATAAAAATATATGAACTACGGCATTCTCGTGGCAGGTGGTGGAGCGATCCTAGCTATCATACTAGCAACCGTGGAACTTGAAAGCGTGAGATGACCTATCTAGCATCAATGCATCATTAGCGAAATTAAGTACGTTAGAATATTACGGACCTTGCATATCAAATTTTAGATGGATAGATGGGTATGCGGGTATGAGCTCTACGATCCCATACCCGTACCCGTTGTACCCAATTGGTATGGAATTTTCCCATTTACATACTCATGGGTAAATTTTTATCTCATACCCATATTTCTAATGGGTTTTTACCCGACGGATACGCGGGTCATGGATACCCATTGCCATCCCTAGTTAGGAACCGAACCATTTAGACCCACACCTGATCATACCCAACTGTTTACAACGTAAAACCAAACCAATCGAATCGATAACAGCGGCCCATTACAACTTGAACTAATGCAGCCCATAACGAAAACCAAACCATTTTACCCAGTTATTAAAGAACCATTCCCAGGTTTATGTGGATCGAGAACATATGCCTTGTTTGTTTACCTTTTTTTTTTTTGAGGGTGAACCTTGTTTGTTTACCTAATATAAAAATATCAAACAAATAGTAAATAAATAAATTGAAAACCATAGAACGAAGCGACGCTGCTAACCTACGCCTGTTGCAAACTGAGCCCACTGAGCAATTTTGGGCCGTGTTGGTTGGGCGCCACACAAAGGCCTGCTTTGTATTTCCAGGGCTCTTCTGTCTGGAAGAGAAAAAAAGTATAGCACTGCCGGTAGTCGTCGTCGTCCTCCTGGTCCCGGTCCTCGCGGTAGTGCTTTGCGAGCTCGAAACCCTCGGTCGGTCGGTCGAGGGCAGCGACGGTGGGGCGAGCGAGATGGTTCGATCTCTTTCCTCCGCGGCGGCCGTCGTCGTGGTCCTCCTCTGCTTCTCCGGCGTCTGCCGCGGGGCCGAGCGGCTCGGGACGAGGGCGTGCGAGGACCTGGGGTTCACTGGCCTCGCCCTCTGCTCCGACTGCAACGCGCTTAACGATTTCGTCAAGGACCAAGGTAACGTGCGTCCTGGGTCTCCCCTGTATCCGCTCGTCTTGTCGTAATCGTATGATTCGCGGATCTGAACCGAGCAAAGCGTAGGAGCGATTCTTGTCATTCTCCCAGTTCGACTGAGTTTTAGTGCGAAATCTTCGAGGATTTGACCGGGATGATGACTATATTGAGGACGTAGCCGGGAAATTGGCTACCAGTAACCTAAGGAAGCCCCATTAGAGTGGGGATTGTAGGATTCTTAGACCACAGAGCATTGGCTTCTTTATAAGGAGATCTCAAAAATTACAATGGGGAGGCAGGATTAGTGGACCTGGAAATGGAGACTACGAACTGCAGAGCTCATTCCACATATCCCACGTTGATTGTAATTTGGGAAATTATAGCCTTGTGTGCAGTTGTAGAACATGGTCGTGTTAGAACTTTTGTACATAATGGAGGCGTCACTCCCTGAGTCCCGACCTCCGCATCCATTGATGAACACAGCCAAGGTGGTGTTACAAATGTGAGGGGCGGGGTCACTATTATCCCAGAACATCGAAAAATAACTTCATGGCGTTGTTGATTAGGCAACTATGTTTATTTCTTTGTTGTTTTGATGAACTCATATAGGAGCATTCTGAAGCTAGCTAAATTGAAAAGCTGATCAATTTGGAGAAATATACTTTTACTAGTTTGCTCTTTACTCATCTTGGGTGCGTTGTTTGGTTCAGTTGCTCCGTTAGGAACCAGTAACCGTCTATTGCGTAGCAAGTGGATGGTCGATGGAGTCTTTTTTCTTTATCACATGTGCTAATTGTTCCTATATAGTCATGTGACAACATATTCGTTTTCTGGTTGCAGAGCTAGTGGAGGACTGTCGGAAATGTTGCACAGAGGATTCAGATGATTCTATCAACAAGGTATGAACTACGAGGCTTACTTTGATTGGATATATATAGCCGAACTTGTTCTTTAGGATGTTACGCGATGCTTTTAAGGCTCACCTTGAAAATATATCCTACACTACATTAGATTTGGAGGATGCTTTCAAGGTTGATAGTGAGCAATAAGCATACAATATAGCAACATAGTTCTACTTGATATGATACCTCCTGGTGCTTGGTATTGCAGCTTGTATACTCCAGCGCAATTATTGAGGTATGCATGAGAAAGCTGGTGTTTTATCCAGAAGTTGTTGGCTTCCTCGAAGGGGACAAAGATGACTTCCCTTATGTAGAAGCCCGGTATTCTTATGGCTCGCCACCAAAGCTCATAATGCTTGACGACAAGGGTGACCAGAAGGAGACTATAAGGCAAGTTCTACTTTAACTCGAGAGTCAAGAATAATTTTCTAGTTACCTGGGGAGAATAGCATGCACTCTTGAACTTCTTTCCAATGACAATAATAAAAAAACTCTTCTGTCTTAATTCATTACCATTTACCATGTGTCACTTACTGTTATGTTGTCTGCTATCCATCCTCTTTCCCAATGTTACACACAATTCAAAGTATAATTTGATGGCTGATGCAGTAGGCAAATGAATGGTATATTTGTTTGTTCCAGGGCACTTGTGCTGATTTAAACATAACTGCACGGACATAAAACTTTTTTCGTTTTATGAAGCTGCAGTAGAATGTTAAGCACTAGGGCCTAGCTAAAATTGAGTATTGTAATATTCAACCCCGCCTTCTTGTATGCTCAACACACGTGACTCATGGTAAAACCCGTGTTTTCACTTCATTGGTTCACCGACTGAAACCAACTTAACTTGCAGGATCGACAACTGGAAGCGTGAGCATATTCGCCAATTCCTCAAAGAGAAGGTGAAGCCAGAGAAATCGGACGGCTGATTATTTGTGACGAGTTCCTCAACTTGTAGAACCCTATATGTATTTCATCAGTGATCTGTACCTAAACCTTGTAGCATCTGTACACCTCAACAGTTTTTACAAGACAGCCTGCTATTTATGATGTGCATGCATTTTTCTTAAGAGACAGGCTGTTGGAACTTTGGTCTACCACTAAACATCGTCAGTCTGGAATGGAATGCTCGTATATGTTTCCTTGAGCTTTACCTGAAGACTACAGAGGGTAAAAGTGCAAAACTGTGCTCTGCCAGCTCTACCTGATTTATGATGTGAACAGCAAAATCAAAATTACTTGTACATGTAAGCAGGCCAGTGCTCTGGTGATTACTGTTCCTCTGCACAGTTCTTTTTTTTAGGAGTTGGTTCTAAATGTCACGAAAGTATTTGAAGATTTAACAACCATACGAAATCCCAGAAGTTATCTGGAAACAGTAATTTTCAGAAACGTGGAAGGCTTGCTTGGTTAAGACAACGGATAAGACCATAGTACTACATTTTTAGCAGTAATTTCTTTTTTTTAGACTAACAGGGATATTCTCCCCAGTTCCAATAAGCATAATGAAACTTACAGAGTCTGAACAACAGAGAAAGAAAAGGTACCACAGGTCCAACCCCTATTTCAAACTAACAACCACTCGGCCTATCTTACTGCCGCACAAATAGAAACTTGGCCGATCGCAAAAGCTCTGAAGCGACCACCCTAAACTTAGCTACTACACAAACAGAAACCAGCAAAAGACATGATCCAAGGGAACATACGTGCAAGACAGCCACTCTGCTCCGGATGTTCCTGAAGGAACTCCAGTGATGCTCTCCCTCCCACACTCGACGAAGCCGAAGTCTTCTAGGTAGTGATCCACCCAAAGTCAGGACACTTCAGGGCACTGGGAGGGACAGGACACTTCAGGGCGCTGGGAGGGACAGTGGGCTTCTCAGCTTTTGCGTCATCTTGGCCATGTATTGCTCGATCTTTCCCCCCTCCATATCTTTGAAAGGGAGCCTCCAGTCCTTCAGATAGAGTAGAACCAGACGCCACACCGCAGTAATTTCTTCGGCACTGCAATTCTGGAGATTCTAAGTCTTTCAACACCTAGGGGGTTGTTTGGATGCAGGGTGATGTTTTTGAAGCTATGATCTTAGTTCAAATTTGAAACCGTCCTCACACAGCTCCATGGCCTACCCCTATCCGGCATAGACCTGGCTGCTAGCCAAGGTCTATCCAAGATACTGTAGGATCCTAGACAAAGTCAACTCATACCCTGTGAAACTGTGACGCTCCAACCAATTTGGTAAGCCCAGTGCGGCACCCAACCAAACACGAGCTTAGCTCACCTCGCCAGAGCCATCATCACCACCACCAGCACGGCTGCGTTCCTCGAGACATAAATGTGGGCGCCGAATTTTCAACTTGCATCGACCTACTACTCGTTCTAAACGGCGACGATTATTTAAGAAAGGAAATGTACTCATCATCAACTTGCATTGCATCTGTAGCTTGTAAACTGCTCTCATATGTACACTTGAGCTTTGGCGGGTGGGTGCTGCTGTTGCAGCTACTCCATCCACAATTCCATCATCTAATTTTGACCTACATTTCCTTTCCATATGATCCGCGGAAGCCAGGGGGAAGCTTCGCTTCGCAGGCTTCGTTCTTTCTCTCCTGGTGGGTGTACTGAAATCTAGCGCCGAGATCGGCACGGGGTAGGTTCGGTTTGGGCGGCACGGTTGGGGTCCCGGGTTCAGGTAAAGCCCCTACACCTGTAGTGTAGAGAGAACATGTTAGGCGCCCTCTTGAAATAGGCTGCAAATATGTAGTATTACATGCAACCGGATGGAGAAAATGGCAGAAGAGTAACAGTCTAATTGGTTACGACTGATAAGAGATCAATACCTGTCTGCGCCTCCGGTGTTGGTAAGCGTAGCAAGAGCGCGCTATGACATAACATGGCAGAAAGAATCCGGCGAACTGAAGAGTGGCCTGAAATCAAGGAAAAATATTTAAGGTCCTCTGTGTATAGTGCCAGATGAAGACCAAGTTGAAAGCAAGATATATAGCATAAACATGTGAAAAATCAAGATGACAAACTAGGTCATCTGAACTCACACTGAACAACACCGTCGCATCTTGTAGCATGCTCACATCGCGCACGATCACGATCACGTGCCGCACAAGCAGAAGGAACATCAGCTGCAGCAAAAATCAAAATTAGTTATTTTTCATCCTCCAGCAGTAATAAAGACAGGATTATACTAGTATGAAAAAATTTCTGCAACGTACAATTAAAGCAATAGTCCGGCAGCATGTGGCACCGCTCGAGTTTGAGGACACACAGTCGTCAAATTCAGCGTGCAGCAGCTGCTGCTCTGCGATGGCGATCGCTAGAAAATGGGAGTCGTGGGGATCGATTCGTCCGACCCAGCTTTGTCTGGTCATAAGCAAATGGTCATCAGTTCAGAACATGTACTTTTAAACAGGACACACAGAAGTCAGAGTATCAACATCTTCATTGCTATGGAAAAATTGGGGAAAACAATGGTACTGCTATAGTCATAGACAGAGAGGGTATGGATGGCATTCCTCGATCCAAATAATATACTAGGTGATTTCTATAATTCCATTTCCATCAAAGAATTAAGAATTGGAATAGTAAATACCTAAGATCCATGGCCATTTCATCTGCACAACATTTGGTTGGAGGGAGGACATAGTTGGGGGAGTAAACCTGCAAGTAAATAGAAACATAAATCAACTCCGAGGACCCGAGAATTACAGAACAAGGTAGAAGTCAGTAGTAACAGTTTATTTTCTTCTGCAGTGCAGTGCCCTGAAATTGGACTGCTCATAATTTACAGAGCAGTCTAACTGGCAAACATAAACTAGTATAACTACTAGACCAAGTCCTAGAAATGGAGATGCAGTGTGAACTACTATACGACGGTAGTCCTGCAACAGAACAAACAAAACAGAAATACCAACCTGGTTGCAGATTTCACATGTAATGTTCCCCTTCTTGTTGCACCATCTCTGTATGCATTTCCTGTGGGCGAACTGCATCCAACCAAAACCAGTTGGGCCAACACACAATTAGCATTTCTGTTCAGAAGGATAATCCCAACTCACGTGCAAGAAAACAATAATTATCTGACAACTGGAAAGAAGAAAGCAATAATTGGATGGATAAACATGGATGGACCAGCTGCTGGAAACTCGAGTGTTTGTTCATGCAAGAAAACAGTATGATAAGAGCAATTCGTCACCAAAAGGCAAAACACATTTCCGTGAATCCGTTGGACCGAGAGGTCACTGTTTTGGACCCTGTAACACGTAGTATGATTTCTTGGATGTGTTGCGTGCTAAGAAAAATCATTTGAGTATCGCTTAACAGAACTCTCAGTGCTCCTAATCACACTGAATTCCAGTCTGTAGAGACGTACAGTGACCACAACAGAAAATAGCCAAAAAAAAAAAAACACTAAGGTTCCGTTTGGCTGCTCAGTTTTTTTTTGAAGTGTTTGGGGAATACCATGGTTTCTAAAAAGACCGCAGTCTGAAATACTTGGATGTGTTTGGCAGCAGCAAATACTGCGGCTTCATAGACCGTAGTATGATCAAAACTGTGGGTTTTTGTGTGTGCAGTATTTGAGAAAGAGGTCAGGAACCTTTCTTTTTTCTAAAACTGAGAAAGGGGAGGAACTGAAGTATTGCATTGCCGGGCACTGGAATACCATGGTATTGAAATACTACTTTGGTATTACTGGAAAAACCGAGAGTCCAAACGGAGGTAGCAGTACCGAGCAGCAAGACAAAATTCAGCGAAAAAAGGAGGAGGGATGCACCACCTAACATCAACATTAAACAAAAGGAAGGAAAACACAGGGCTGCAATTGCTCTGCAAAGCGGCGTAGACTAGAGTTGACTGAAGGAAATACTCCATCAGAGAACGAATAGAACTAAGAAAGAACATCTTGACAATCTGCACATCTCTCTGAAGAAGAAGAAGAAGAAGAAGATACCAAGGAATCATCAGGTTGGTCCTTCTCACTGTTCTTCGGTTCGTCAGCAATCAAGAAAACAAAACATCCTCCGAGCAGTCCAGATAGAGGAAGGGAGGGAGGAGGAGGGGGGGGGGGGGGGGGGGGGGGGGGGAGGGATGAAGTGAAGTTCACCTTGAGCGTGCCAGTGCAGGCGCAGGGGGAGTCCATGGCGTCCTCCTCCCCCTCCTCCTGGCATATCCGGCACTCTATCGCCCCCTTCCCGTCGACCCCGACCACCACCTCCACCACCTGCCCTTCGCCGCCGAGCTTCTCCACGCGCGCCATCTCTTCCCTCTCGGCGCCGAGTCGCTCGCTTCCTCGGAGCAGGTCGCGAGGAGGAAGGGGCCAAAAGGCGGGGCCTTTTCTAGTCTAGCTCCCACCGAGAGGAGACAACAACTCCAGGAACAAGGAGGAGGGGAGAAGAATACCAAGCAAGTGCCGTATGTATTTTTCTTCCTCTTCGCTGCTGCCGCTGGAGTGCTACTACTAGTACTGGGAGTATTTTATGAGGCTTTTTGTGGAGTTTTCGCTCCTGCTAGGACTGAGTGCAAGGAAAGGTTGCGGTTTGGGTTCTTGTGGCGTCCATCCAATGATGGGGGAGTGATTGGGGTTTGTGGTCGACCGTGGGGGTTAGTGGACAGTGGGTAACTTCCACTTCTGCAGCTACTCCTACCGGACCGTAGTGGGAGGTGAGACGATATTGACAACGCCGCCTCCCTCCGTTTACTCCACCCTCGCCCCGCCTCTGCCTCCCTCGCCCTCTCTCCGATGCATAACTTTTACTTTTATTTTTCTCGATTAGAATGGAGGCACACGAGCACACACGCACCAAAACATGTGCCATGATTTGTCTTTTTGAACACACATGGAAAATTGATGATCTGTTAGTCTCATATATACTGTTTCCAAGCTATACTGTCATTGGATTTGTCTTCCAACATCTCGCATAAAAGCAGACGTGCCTATCTGGGGACAAAGGGGGTAAATGAATGAATGAAATAGTTTGGTACTCTATGTTCTAAAATGTAAGGCGCGTCTTATTTTACAAGACTTAGACCATAATATATACCAAATTATATAGGTTGTGAACATATAAATTTGTCTGGCGAAATCCTTTCATCTCATATATCCTTATACTAATTTTATGAGCATGTCATAAGTACAAATCATAGTTAAAGTTGCAGTTTCTTGACCAGTGAAAATTGAATACACCTTATGTTTTGGGATATAGAGAATACTTTCTTCTTGGTTATAATAAATATGTACTTACCGCCACACACGGACATGCAACGGTCCGTAGCAAATACTCATTAATGTTCACAAATATCATTCTGTTCCTAAATATAGGATATTTTGATAAGCCAAACTGAGGGAGTAGATAACCTTACATGAATCGACTGCCTATAAATTTTAAAAATTAGCTGTCATTTAATCCGTCTTTCAGAAAATGTGTCTATGTACTGCCACACGCAAATAAACGAATGTGAGTGCAGTGGTTTTTTTCCTTTCCGATACAAGTAGACAACTGGTGACATGTTAACTGCATAAAGTTTGTCATAAAGCATACACACGAGAATATAAATGTGAGTAATGTGCGAGTGAAGCATACACACGAGAATATAAATGTGAGTAATGTGCGAGTGGAGGGAAAATGATGGCCCTATTAGAGGATCATGTTATGTGTTAAAAGAGGTGGAAAAGCCCCAGTGGCATGTACATGTAAGAAGAGAAAATACAAGGAAACAAAAAGAAGAAAAGAGTCAATCACGTTGGAGCCGTTGAGTCAATATTGTTCGTGTACTACACCATACGGTTTGCCCACTCCAACCTGTTTCGACCTGATACATGTAACATCTTGTAGTTATAAGAGATTCGAAATGAGTAGAACATAGATGTGTGCATTGCATTTATGCATGTAAAATCCAGGGAAATTAAGAACTTATTTATAGAACTTGTTAGAGTGACTGAAGTTTCACTTTACTCGATGAGTTA
The DNA here is from genome assembly GCA_910589775.1 of Avena eriantha. Taxonomy (NCBI): domain Eukaryota; kingdom Viridiplantae; phylum Streptophyta; class Magnoliopsida; order Poales; family Poaceae; genus Avena; species Avena eriantha. The sequence goes on from OU342746.1 coordinate 307,538,461, forward strand.
GACTTGGATCATCAATTTGAGTACTACAAACTTTGAGATGATCTTTGATAAAACTCATTTTTAGGAGGTAGAAGTAATACTCGTGAACAAGATTGAACTATAACACCAACACATTCTTAAGGGATGAAGAATCAAACCTATTATCATCTTACCTTATTCTATCTTATCTTAAACTTCATCTTATATATCATCACTTGTGATTGACAAGAGACAAGTAACAAGCAAATCGTCTAGGTTTATTAATCAAATCTTGCTCTATCTAAATCTTGATTTATCTATTCATCTCTATATAAATTACCAATCCTAATAATCAAAAGGGGAAGATCTAGATATGTTAGAAGTATTAACATCATTTTTAGGATGAACGTATAGTAGAGAACCTAAGTAATAAGACACTAATAGGAGTTAACTCAAACTTGAATATACCTTGTTTAGCAAATTGGAATTAACGTAAGATGTATCACTTGATAGAATCATTCTGTTAAAGGATGAGTTCAATACTTTATACTAAACAATCAATAACATCTTATGTATAGAATCTTAGCGAGCATCCTTGATTAACAAGTATATGTTCTTTAAGCCTATACCCAAGTTTGATACAAAGACTGGACCACATCACCACCATCAATTCACCTTGAGAGTTGATGATGGTATACCCTTGATTATATCTAGTGGAACCCTAGAGTTTAACACTAGTATAGGTATGCCATACGTAGAGTTACCTATTACTCCTAGTTGATCTTAAGTAAGAGTACGATACAACTGATAACCATTCTCTTATGAGATATAAAAGATACTTATGACTTGTAAACCATAAGTTGTATATGTCTAGAATCGCTCCTTGTTCAAAATGTCTAAACCTATGTACCAAAAGGCCAGTACTAATCTTAGTTAGATAACACTATCTTTTCAACTATATCCTAGTTGAGGTAGACCTTGTTAACAACTCATTATTAACTATCTAGAGTTTATCACTTAAGAAGCCAGACTTAAGAAACCTTGTAGCTAAAGCCATCTAACATTAGTGATTCTTTTAGGAAGATAAAGCCATGGCCTTTATGACCAAACTATGTATTAAAGACACATTGGATACCAGACTTAAGAGTGTATACTCTTCAATCTAAGAGAACACATTTAATCATAAGTTGGTGATCAAGCAAATTGATAATGATCATAGTGATTATTAAAGCTTAATATATCTAGGAAATGAATCATGTAATACCAAGCCTACCAATAGTGGTGACTAGAGAGTAGGAAAACTGTCTAGTGGATCTCAACCTTGATCCAACAATCATATCCAAGCCATTCATCAAATCATCTTATCCAAGTCACTGGATCAACTTTTGACTACTCCCTAAAGTTCCATTCATAAAATGGTAGATGATTTTTTATCGCATATATCTTATGCTAATTTTATGAACATGCCATAAGTACAAATCATAGTCAAATTTGCAAGTTGTTGACTAGCAAAAATCGAATACGTCTTATATTTTGGGATAGAGAGAATACTTTTCTTGATTATAATAAACACACACTTCCACACACGAACAAGCAATGATGCATATCAAATACTTATTAATGTTCAAAAATATCAACTGGCTTATAAAACCATTTTGTATTTAGGAATAGAGGGAGTAGATAACATTATAGGAATTGACAACCTATAAATTGTAAAGAAAATAGCTATAATTTAATTTGTCTTTCAAAAAAACATGTCTATGTACCGCCACACGCAAACACATAGATGCGAGTGCAATGATTTTTCCCTTCTGATACAAGCAGACAATTAGTGGATGGTTAACCGCATAAAGTTTGTCATAAAGCATACACATGAGCATATAAATGTGAGTAATGTGAGTGCTGAGGGAAAACGATGGCCCACTAGGGGATCGTGTTTCGTGTTAAATAGAGGTGGAAAAGCCCCACCGTGGCATGTACATGGAAGGAGAGAAATACAAGGAAACCAAAAAGAGGAAAGAGCCAATCATGTTGGAGCGTGCTAAGACAAGGTGAATATTGGTGGCTTTGACAACATGACTGAAGGTGTCTCCGTAGTCAATACCATAGGAGATCCGAACAACCCGGACGTGGCCATTGATGAAGGGATGCGGTCCGCAAAAGATCATGAAGATTCCGCTTAGGTGGTTGAAAGGGCATGTATGCCCCCATGTGAGGTTTTGGTAATTAATGACAATCTCTATAGACTAATGTATAAATTGAGTTTCACTTGTAGATTTTGTCCATTAGCATCGCTTGGGCCATGTGTTGGCTTCAAGGTTGAAAGCGGAAGAATTGAAGAAGAAGAAGTAATGTCCAAGGGCTTTGGACCTATTGAAATCTTATTGAAGAAAGAAGAAGTTTGGAGGTTGAATCAAGATGGAGCAAAACTCAAGAAGGAATGAAGAAGGGTTCAAGGAAGAAGTCTCCCTATGGTGTATGGGCGAGAAATTCATAAATCTTCATCAAGCAAGAGCAATCAAGAAAGGTGTTCCATCTCAAGGAGGACAAGACGATCAACATCAAGCCCAAGTGGAATGCTCAAGGAAAAGGTATGATCTTGATAGGTTTTCTATTTTATCGGTTTCTTTAGTATTGGGAGACCGGGTTTAGGATAGATAGTCGTACTATCAAGATGGGCTCTTGAGTGAGTATCTCGTTCGATCTCTTCAGGGGAGCTCGAACCTTTGCATACATAACATCTTGTTTCTTGGTCGTTATTTGGATCTTATCCATGTGAGGATCTATAGCTTGTGGTTATCTTTTTAACAATCTCTAGTTCATCAAAACGGATTTCCCTGATATATCTTATTACGTTTTTGATCTTGCGGGTGTTCTAGCTCCACACCTTGGGAGATATCTCACATTTATACACATGATATTTTCTTCCTAGGTGGTACCTGATACATTGCAAATGTATCTATAATTTTTGATGTTCCATGCTTGGTTTTATCTACTTTCTTATGTTTTGTCCACACTTTGGAGTACTTTTATATGATTTCTTGGACTAACCTATTAACAAGATGCCACAGTGCTAGTTGCCTGTTTTCTGCTGTTTTTGGTTCCAGGAAGTCAGAAAATCAATATTCTCGGAATTGGATGGGATAAAAGCCAAAGTTCCTATTTTACCGGAAGACTCACGGAGCCAGAATACGAGACGAAGGAGGGCCAGGGCCTGGCCGCACCCCCCCAGGCGCGGGCTAGCCTTACCCGCGCCACCAGGTGGTGTGGGGCCCCCTGGCACCCCCTCGGTCTCCCCTCTCGCCTATAAGAGCCTCCCGATACCAAAATCCTAAAACGTCAAGCCTCCAGCCACGAAAAGTTCCACAGCGCCGCCGCCACCGAAGGGGAGATTCGGGGGACAGAAAGTCTCTGTTCCGGCACCCTGCCAGGACGGGGAAGTGCCCCCGGAGCCATCTCCATCGATCTCCACCACCATCTCATCACCATTGCTGATTCCCATGATGAGGAGGGACTAGTTCTCTCTCGAGCCTAAGGGTTCTACCGGTAGCTATGTGTTCATCTCTCTCTCTATGCATGATCTTATTGAGATCATGAGCTTGTAATCTATAGATCTATTCTGCTACTCAAGTGCTTTAATGAATCTCTGCTCTCCCCATGTGTGTGAAAGTGACAGCGTGCACACCATGGTGGCACTTAGGCTAGAGATTACAAATACTTGTTATGAGTTATATTTGGAGTTGAATGTCTTTATGAAATTGTGGTGTTTGTTGGACTCATCTAGTGCTCAAGGTGACAGTGTGAGGTTTTCTAGATGGGAAAGACTTACTTTGAGGAGTGATGTTATAGCCCTACCATCGATTAGAGTGTTCAACCAGAGAGTAGTTATGAGTAGTATCATAAAGAGAAGATATCTATATGAGAGTGTTCACTAGTGAAAGTATGATCCCCAGGCCTTGTTTCTAAGCACTGAAACACCGTTTGCAATTAGATCTGTTACATGTTTGCTTGCTTCCATCTTTATTTCAGTTTGCCTTTAGTCTCTTCCACGCCTTCAATCTATTTTCTATCACTGTTACCACTTATAATTATCCATACCACTTGTATTTCACTATCTCTTCGCCGAACTAGTGCACCTATACACCTGACAAGTGTATTGGGTGTGTTGGGGACACAAGAGACTTCTTGTATCTTGATTGCAGGGTTGCTTGAGAGGGAATACCTTTGACCACTTCCTCCCCGAGTTCGATAAACCTTGGGTAATACACTTAAGGGAAAACTTGCTGCTGTTCTACAAACCTCTGCACTTGGAGGCCCAACAACTGTCTACAAGAATAGAAGTGCGTAGACATCAAGCTATTTTCTGGCGCCGTTGCCGGGGAGGTAAGGTAAAAGGTATTCACACCGGAGGATTAAAGAAGAAGAACCTCCCACGGCAAACGCCTATTTTCTGGTGTGAGTACTCGAAGTTATTTCCTTTAGATTCTTCAATTTTTGTCTTTTTGTTTCTTGTTTTCACTAGTTAGGCTTAATGGATAACAACAAAAAAATTAGAGAGCTTTATAGTATTTATCTTGAGTTAGGACATGAAGTGTTTGAAGAGAAAATTAAAAAACCTATGGAACTTTATTTGCATGCTAATAGCAATGTTGTTAGTATGAATTATTTGGACACCATTATTGCTAATGCTATGGAAAAGTCTAAGCTTGGGGAAGCTAGTTTTGATGAGCATGATATTTAGTCCCCCAAGCACGGAAGATAGCTATTCTATTGCTTATGATGATACCAAACCTCCAATTTATGATGATTACAATGATGAATATGATATTTTCTGTCCACCTACTATTGAGGAGAAAAATTATTGTGATTACAATATGCCTCCTATATTTGATGATTATGGTGATGAAAATAATAATGATAGCTATTTTGTTGAATTTGCTCCCACTACAATCAACAAGAATGACTATGTTTATGTGGGGAGTATTAATTCTTTTATGCATGTGGCTCATGATAAGAATGTTTCTTGTGATAGTTATATTGTTACTTTTATTCATAATGCTACTGAAAGTTATTATGAGAGAGGGAAACATGGTTCTATGCATCTCAATAATATTAAGTTTCCCCTCTTTATGTTGAAAATTTTGAAGTTGCACTTGTTTTGCCTTCCTATGCTTGTTGCTTTGTGCTTTCATGACTAGTTTCTTTATAAGATTCCTATGCATAGGAAGTGGGTTAGACTTAAATGTGTTTTGAATTTGCTTCTTGATGCTGTCTTTTACTTCAATTCATATTTCTTATGTGAGCATCTTCTCAAACTATCAAGCCTAACTTAAAGGCATTAAAGAAAAGTACTTATTGGGAGATAACCCAAAAGTTTTAGATGAGTCTTGGAAGTTATTAACTCTGTAATAACCACTCCTTATCCTTTTTATTTGCTTTTTGTGCCAAGAGTAACCTCTAATGAGAGTGAAGTAATGATTGGGAAAGTTGCTGTCCCGAAACAGATTTCTGTACTTCACCGTAAACATTCCTGAGAGATCTCTGTACGTCGGATTGAGCTGTAATTTTTTGTGCTTCTGTCCCAGGTTGTTATCTAACTTTCGTTAGCTCAATACATTTTGATTTTAGCAACAGAAGGTCTTCGAAAAAATCCGTCTTTACCTGCTGGTATGTTTTAACAAATTTCTGCCATTTTTCTGCATTTGCTTCTTGTTGGTTCCTTCTTGAGTTCTTTTGGGGAATTGAGATTTTGAGGGAAGTGCTACAGTAGCTAGTGTTCTAATGGAAGTTTATTTGGTGTTAGAACTGAACCTTGAGACTTATTTATCTTGAGTACACTAATGTTGCTAATGAGATTGTGTGAAGTTTTGTATAAAGAAAAATTTTCAGGTGTATGGAAGGAATGAGTAATGAGATGAAGGATGGACTAAAGCTCAAGCTTGGGGATGCCACGTGTATCACTCCAAGAAATATCCAAGAAGTACAAGCGTCAAAGCTTGGGGATGCCCAAGGCATCCCCTTCTTCATGATGAAAAATTCCAGGTTTCTTCCAAACGCTTCATTTTTATTGTTTCGTGCACAGTTGTGTTTCTCTTGGAGTGTCTTCTTTTTCGTTTTCGTTTTGTTGTTTTTTAGTTTGCTTGGTTTGCTTAGTTTTCTGAATAAGTTGGTTGGACCCCCTCTTTCACAGTTTGGTTTGCAAATAGTTTGGTTTGGTTTGGAAAAGAGTAGGAAAGTTTATGCTTATGTGGTAAAAAGAGCTCGTTTTTTATTGTGGCCTATGCTTTGTCATGCCATGCTTGATATTGTTTTGGATTTATGCTTAGTATTCTTTGATTAGCATGACTTCTTATAAACAATTGAGATTTCTTAATGTGCCTTGGATGAATCATGCGTTGTTTTAGCATATTAAAGCATAGTATAGTGGTATTCTCCTTTGATGCTTTATTTGGGTTGACTTGGCGCATGCTCACACCATGTTATGACTATCTCAAGTCACCATAGCCTTTATGATCCTTTTGTTTTCAACTTGTAGTATCACTTTATGCTTTGATCAATGATGTTTTGTCGCTCTGCATGATTATGGCCATTATTGCTCTCTTAGTTTGTCGCTCCCAGTCTTTTGCTAGCCTCCACAACCAAGTATGAGTTCCACTCATGCATCCAACTCCCTAAACCAAGTTTTTCCAAAGAGTTCACCATACCTACCTACTAGCTTATGCTATTCCAAGTATATTCATGCTTTTGTTTACCTTCCACTTGTTATGAGAAAACTAGTGATTAAAGCTCTCACGAACTTGATGGCACACTTTACTTTATTGCCTCTAATAAACTTGAACCATTGGGTCCTTCTTTGTTGCGTATAGCTTGCGCTTTATAAGTTGAAATTAGAAGAACCATGTACCATGGGGAACGCTTTCAACATTGCACTTGTACTTTGTACCCCGTTGATATTATGTTCTTTTGCTTACGGATCCCGGCGGTGTAAAATAAAAGTGGAACTTGTAAGATCATGGAGTTTGTATATGTGTTAGAGAAACGCCTAGGCCGCTAGCCTAAGCCATGCCTAATCATGTTGGAAACTTGCAGCATCACCATAGTGAGCACTCTATGAAGCATCCTCAATAAAAACCTATGCAAATAGCAAATAAAAAGATCGCTGAGATGCTCATTGTCTGCTTGCCTTGTCATTTTGATTATGGGAAAGCTCCCGTATCATGTGCAAGGGGTACCCCGTTGGTGGTTCTTAATGATACACATATACTTACAATGACAAGAGCTTACTCGTGACTGAAGTTGAGTAGCATGAGGATTGGTCTTCGTAAGTAAGGGCCATGAGATTTCGGTTTATAACTTGTCAAGCATATCCTCTTAGTTGTGTCACTTTAACCTTAATCACCTTCAAGATGCTTATGATAGGGGCAATGAGAGCTGAAAACTACAAGTATCTTAATTTTTGGAAGCTCTTTATGAGACTTGAATCCCTACTTCCTTTTACAAAGGCTTTGCTTCCACCATTATATTGAGTCTCCACCTTCTATCTTTATGCACTACTTTGAGAGCATAGTGGCCATTCTTAGTTCTATGTGCATTGTCCCAAGACTAGTTGATTGATGCATAACTTGTTATTGCTTGTTTGAAACTATTGTATCTAGTCACTCTTATGAACTTTGAAGGTGTCCTATGCATTTATATTTGCTACTCTATTGAGGGACAAGCTGAATACTATTATGCTATGTTTTCTTTATGTGAAACAAACAAACGTCTTGCAAAGCATTGTTATTCATGAATCTTTTGTTTGTGCCTTTTCATGTTGCATCATAGTTTCTTTGTCTTATTGCTAGAACTTTGTCTTTCATGCTATGATTGAAGTACTATGATCCCAGCTTTGAATGTTTTACAAATACTTTGATCAAGTTTATCATGGTGCATGTCACCTTAAAAATTATTCTTTCTTTTTATCACTTACCTACTCGAGGACGAGCAGGAGTTAAGCTTGGGGATGTTGATACATTGCAAATGTATCTATAATTTTTGATGTTCCATGCTTGGTTTTATCTACTTTCTTATGTTTTGTCCACACTTTGGAGTACTTTTCATATGATTTCTTGGACTAACCTATTAACAAGATGCCGCAGTGCCAGTTGCCTGTTTTCTGCTGTTTTTGGTTCCAGGAAGTTAGAAAATCAATATTCTCGGAATTGGATGGGACAAAAGCCAAAGTTCCTATTTTACCGGAAGACTCACGGAGCCAGAATACGAGACGGAGGAGGGCCTGGGCATACCCCCCAGGCGCGGGCTAGCCTTACCCGCGGCACCAAGTGGTGTGGGACCCCCCGGCACCCCCTCGGTCTCCCCTCTCGCCTATAAGAGCCTCCCGATACCAAAACCCTAAAACGTCAAGCCTCCAGCCACGAAAAGTTCCACAGCGCCGCCGCCACCGAAGGGGAGATTCGGGGGACAGAAAGTCTCTGTTCCGGCACCCTGCCGGGATGGGGAAGTGCCCCCGGAGCCATCTCCATCGATCTCCATCACCATTGTTGATTCCCATGATGAGGAGGGAGTAGTTCTCTCTCGAGGCTAAGGGTTCTACCGGTAGCTATGTGTTCATATCTCTCTCCATGCATGATCATATTGTGATCATGAGCTTGTAATCTAGTAGATCTACCTTGCTACTCAAGTGCTTTAATGAATCTCTGCTCTCCCCATGTGTGTGAAAGTGACAGCATGCACACCATGGTGGCACTTAGGCTAGAGATTACAAATACTTGTTATGAGTTATATTTGGAGTTGAATGTCTTTATGAAATTGTGGTGTTTTTTGGACTCATCTAGTGCTCAAGGTGATAGTGTGGGGATTTCTAGATGGAAAAGACTTACTTTGAGGAGTGCTGTTATAGCCCTACCATCGATTAGAGTGTTCAACCGGAGAGTAGTTATGAGTAGTATCATAAAGAGAAGATATCTATATGAGAGTGTTCACTAGTGAAAGTATGATCCCTGGGCCTTATTTCTAAGCACTGAAACACCGTTTGCAATTAGATCTGTTACATGTTTGCTTGCTTCCATCTTTATTTCAGTTTGCCTTTAGTCTCTTCCACGCCTTCAATCTATTTTCTATCACTATTACCACTTATAATTATCCATACCACTTGTATTTCACTATCTCTTCGCCGAACTAGTGCACCTATACACCTGACAAGTGTATTGGGTGTGTTGGGAACACAAGAGACTTCTTGTATCTTGATTGCAGGGTTGCTTGAGAGGGAATACCTTTGACCACTTCCTCCCTGAGTTCGATAAACCTTGGGTAATACACTTAAGGGAAAACTTGCTGCTGTTCTACAAACCTCTGCACTTGGAGGCCCAACAACTGTCTATAAAAATAGAAGTGCATAGACATCAGTACCCAATACATTATATATCTTATTGCGTTTTTGTTGGAATCTATTCATCGATATCGGATGCAAAAGTTATTGCAGTTTTGGTTTTGAAGTTTCCATGGGCGGAAGTTCCGGCACGCCATCGGCAGTACCGCTAGGGCATGTTTGCCACCTGTAGTACCGGGTGAAGTACCGGGCTACTTTTGCTCAGCCTGGTTTCGGTTCTGTAACCTCTCTGTTTGTAGTGTGCTATTTGATGAAACTTTGATCGGAAGTAAAAGCGGTAGTACCGCTGCTCCACCGGAAGTACATCTCGGGCATTTTCCTGCCGGTAGTACTGGTGGAAGTTCTGGCCTACTTTCGCCGAGGGCTGGTTTTTGCTCAGTACATTGCATCTTATGATATGGTTATTTATCGTTAGTTGACCAGAAGTTTGGTACAAGTTCCAGCCCCGCTCAGAGGTAGTACCGATGCACCGATAGTTATAGCGGCCTGGCTTGTTTTCTCTCTTTCGCTTCGCAGTTTTTTGACCGTTGGCCAGGTGCCAGCGGTAGTACCATCCACACATCGGTAGTACCGCCCAGGTTCATAAATATCCCAAACGGTCAGATCTAGGATCCCTTTAAAAGGGGCCTCTCTTCCCCTTTGTGGGCAGGAGTTCTTTTGGTCCGTTTTCTCCCTCTCTCTCCTCCATTGTTAACCTTGAAGAGTTTTTGTCCTCTCCCCATCCCCCTCCTATGTTTCTTTCATCTGTTTGAGGGATTTGAGAGAAGAGATCTAGATCTACAACCCCACCAAACAAAATCCCTTCTTTGTGAAGGAATCCTTGAGATCTAGATCTTGGGGAGTTTTGTGTTCTCCTCTTGTGTTCTTCCTCTCTTATTCCCCCAATATATTTTATAGGGAATTTGAGAGTGAAGGACTTGCCTCTTGCATCTGGTGCATAGGTTTGAGTTCTCCACGGATATTCGGCGAGGTCAAGCTTTAGGGCTTGTTATTCTTGGGTTCTTGGAATCCTAGACGGGTGTGTGGTAGTGGTGTGATACCCCTGGGGCCTCCAATTGAGTTGTGGAGTGTCCGCAAGGTCGAGGCCTTTGTGGTGATTGTTGGGATCCTCAAATTGAGTTGTGGAGATAGCCCCTTCCTTGTACGGGTTCAGTGACCGCCCTCAAGTGTCCCATAGTGGATCGAGTTCCCGCCTTTTGTGGTACGCACTCAAGAGAATAGGGTGAGCCTATTGTGGCGTTGGTGTGTTGCATGCTTTTGCATCTTGGGGTGAGGCCTTGCGTGGCGTTGGGTGAGCATTGAGCCACCACACCCTTAGGTGAGCCATTTGTGGCGTTCGAAGAGCATTGCGCTATCACACCTCTCCAACGGAGACGTAGCTTCATTGGAAGTGAATTCTGGGATAAAAATCATCGTCTCCGCGTCCATCGGTTATCTCTCAACCGAGCCCTTTTGACATGGGTATGCCCAATAGGCACTCGACTATAGCCTACCTGGTGCGGCTCGACGGAAGGCGCACTCGACAAATTGCCAAGGTCCATGACGCCTATGACGGTTCGACTGGTATGAAGCCCATATGGACACAGGCTCCCAAACGCACAAGACAAGGAAAGCTCAAAACTAGAGTTCTTAATCTAACTTGTAACCAACTCGTATTGGTACCTGAGACCTAGCCTACCCATATATAAAGGCTAGGAGGGTCCAACGAGGAGGACACAACCTAAGACACGCTACGCCACAATAGATCTAGACATCGTGACTCCTACAATAGATCGCCACAATAGACAATAGATCTAGACAACATCCGCCAGATCCAATCTGCGCATACACCGCCATCGACGACATTGTAATCCTTCGGATCATCATCAATCAAGAGCAGACAAGCAGGAGTAGGGTCCTCTACGAGTCCTGAACCTGGGTAAACCTTGCGTCCATGTGTGCTTGTTTGGTAGCCGTACCGAGATTTCCAGCGCTCCCTCCTTCTCCAAAACCCAAGTCCATAACAATGGGCATTGATGAGTTAAACCCTCATCAATTGGCGCCGTCTGTGGGAATTGGGCACGCTGATGTTGCGATCTCGACGGCCCCATCACCTGTGATCTACAATTTGTCGACTTCCGACAAGAAGATCTATTTCGGATCTTTCATCGTCAACAACGGCCGGATCGCATCTGTATAAGCTCGCGGACTCTAGGAGTAATTTGGAGCCAATCAAGCACCCGTGATGACAGATCGGCTCCGTTCTGTTGATTGGACAATAGTAAGGTGCATGGTCCAGCCTTCATGTGTATCAGGCCACTTCAATGCAAGGCAAAAAAACTGGCACTACTCACGTGCAGGAAGAATCAGAACGGATCGCCATGGGAAAATCGAACTGAACGTCACATTGATCTTTCTCTCTCTCAATTATGACTCTAGCAATCGATTATTTTTGATTCTAATCAAATTACTTGTGTTTTGGTATACGTGGACCATGCAATGAATCATGGAGATGGAGACGGATTCATCCATCGGCAAGTTGATCTGCTCACGGCGTCCATCCATCGGCAAGTTCGATGTTTTCGTCAGCGAGGTCGTGCAACCGGCTAAGTCCAGATGGGACACGTTCCTACTGCAGGTCGAATCAAAGAAGCACACGGAGCAGAGCTATGCAATACATGCGTCGGGTGATACTTATGGAAATACCAAAATCAAAATTGTACAGAGAGCGGAACGACGTGATACATGGATCAGATTGGCAAAACAATCTCTCTCCAACTCAAACTTCTGACTATTGTACTATTTCCTATATACTATCTGGTCTACTAATAACTATTTTGAATGCGTAAGTGCAAGAACAACTTAGGTTGCAGCAGCGATCTGTGGAATGGCACCATCCACGACGAAGACATGGGGACAATTCATCAATTCAGCAAGCTGACCTGAGGACCAGCGACTTCATCGCGCGACTCCATCGGCAACAACTACATGTGCTCTACGCGACTCTGTCAATTGCATCGATTTTACGCCCGAGGGCTGCGCCAACTCGCTGCAGCGTCGATTCACATCCGTCATCGGCTCCGCCCGCTACATCGATTTTACACTTGGGGGTTCCACCGCCTCCTTCGCGAGACCTGCTGCTGCCTTCGGCTGCGGCACCTACTAAGGTTTCGGTTGGGGCAACTCGCTACCGCCATCAGCATCGGCGACCCACTTCCGTGTCGACTTCGGTCCACCGCATCGGCTCTCGAACTCTGCCTCGACTACATCGACAATATCGAATCTACACTCAGGGGCTCCGTCGACTCCGCCGCAAGGCCCGTTACCGCCTTCGGCTACGGTGAATCACTACGGTCTCTGACTCCGTCCATCTATTGAGTTTTCGACTCCATCACGCGACTCGCTGCGGTCTTCAGCTGCGGTCTTCGGGTGGGGTGACCCGATGCGGTCTTCGATTGCTATGGCCCATTACGGTCTTCGGATGCGGCAAATCGTCATCACCACACGACTCCGATTCGTCGCATCGACTACGTCTGCCGCGTGACCCACTGCCATGTCAACTACAGTCTTCGACTCCAGAGACTCGCTGCAATCTTCAGCTCCAGCGACTCGGAGGCTCCTTCGACTCTGCCGTACGACCCGCTTTGGTCCTCGACTCCACGCTCGGGGGCTGCGCCCACTTGGTCATACGACTCGCAAGTATCGACCTGTTGCGGTTTGCGACTGCGATGATCCTCTACGGTCTTCAATTGCGGTGACTCGTTACATCCTTCGGATGCGGCAACCCAATATAATCTTCTATTGCGGCGACCGGCCGCATCAGCTTCAGCGACCGCGACTCGGGGGCTTCCTCGACATCGACGATGCTCTGTGTTCTTCAGCTCCAGCGACCCGCTACAGTCTTCGGCTGCGATGACATGCTGCGATTCTCGGCTCCGGCAACTCGAGGACTTCTTCGACTCCGGTGACCAGGTGTGGTCCTCGACTCCAGCGACTCGGGGGGGGGGGGGGGGGGCTCCCTCAGCATTGGTGATCCAGCGACTCGCTATGGTCCTCGACTCCGCCGACCTACTGAGTCTTCGACTCCATCACGCAACCTGCTGCCGTCTTCGACTCCATCGACAATCCGCTACGATCTTCGGTTCCAGCGACTCGGGGGCTCCCTATGCTTCGGCAACCGCCGCAGTCTTCAACTTCAATGACTGGCTGTGGTCTTCATATCGGGTGACTCGAGGACTTCCTCGACTCCCGCGACAGCGAGCCGCTACAATCTTCGACTCCAGCACGCGGCCTGATGCAGTCTTCGGCTGTAGTAATGCGCTATGGTCTTTGACTTCGCCGACCTGATGTGTCTTCGACTCCTTCACGCGACCCGCTGCCGCATCAACTACGTCCGCGATTGCATCGACTTCGTCCACAACGACTACCAATAAAGCTAAGTTACCCTCTATTAGAGATGCTTTATTTCTTACTTTAATCGCACTCAAAATACTCGGGGGCTGCGCCCTCTTCGAGTAATCTAATGTGCTATCGATTCCACGCACTCGAGCACCTCATACGCGACAGCCCGAGTAGCTGATTCTGCCTGATCGTCGAATCCTTGAACTCCGAGTGCCTCGGCAAGGTACTGAGACTAAGGGTAATCAGGCTAACGAAAAGGCCTAGCATACAGTGCAAAAGTTTCGACTCGATTGGCACAAAAATTATACTTTACAAAGCGACATGGAAATATCCTTTACAAGATACAAGTACTTCACAATTCTTCATGTTTTATGCAGCTTATAAGGATGTCGACTGCGTCGAACTATTTCATCGGGTCCTCCAACAGGAGTCGATAAACCAACTGGCTATGACATACACTCAAGACCCGAGTCGAGTCCCTCCTCGGATGGTTGCATCGCTTGATGCTACACACATGCGACGTTGGCCACACACCCGACAAAAGTGACTGCATCGACTCCATTTGCATCATCGACTCACCCATGTTTTCTTCTCGCATGATTAGCGACTACATCTACAAAGATACAAGACTCGAGTCTCTGCCCGAGTCTGCGACTTCGCCAGACACTCGGGGGCTACTCCAAACTGGAGCGCTGGTGGCGCATATACAAGATCCTCGAGTGACACGCTCTGAGTCCTCACTCGAATCCATGATTCGACTAAGGACTCGGGGGCTAATCCCATAGGGAGCGCTGGCCGCGCACCCAAAGAAATTTGTGGAAATATCCAAGCATCATGAAAACCCTTCACTCGAATCTACGATTCGATTGTGGACTTTGGGTTACTCCCATAGGAGCGCTGAAAGCATATTCGACTGAAACAAGCAAGAAAAGACGACAGTAGTCGCAAAAGTTATTTAGTCCCTGCCTGAATCTTTGACTGAAACAAGCAACAAAAGATGACAGCAGTCGCAAAAGTTATTTAGTCCCTGCTTGAGTCTTCGACTCAACCAGGCACTCGGGGGCTACTCCCATAGGGAGCGCTGGCCGCGCACCCTATGATTATTTTTGCTTGTACATCGTATATGTGTTGATAACATTCACACTCGAATGCTTTGGCGACTCCGCCTCATATTTTCCCTACAAAGAGATTACGTCTCCTGGGCCACCCGAATCATCTCCGCGATGACAAAAAAATTCGGATGCCGCGCTTATAGCGTGAAGATAAGAACTGAATAAGGCCTGGCAACGCATCTGCTGTGCACTACCAGATATATATCCGTGCCTGCAGGTACGATGAATATGCCTTGACGGACGCGTCAAGTGCTCACACCCATACACTAGAATTCGACTCCTATAAGGCCTCCGCGGCATGAGTCGAATTACGCCAGCAATTTCCGAATTCGAGTCCGGGGACTCGAGTTTGAGTAGGTAGCGTTGTTTTGCCCTAGAGCAATTAACTGGTCCCGATCCGTCGAGCGCACCAGGCACATTTACCATCATCCCTATGAACTACTACAAATCCGACTGACTCGATGTACTTCCGGGTGAAAGTGCTTCGCACTCGACACAATTGTCGACTCCGACATCCTAATGCAAGACTCAAGACTTCTGAGTCTCCATCTGAATCTACGATTCACATGGACACTCGGGGGCTACTGACATGGGTATGCCCAATAGGCACTCGACTACAGCCTACCTGGTGCGGCACGACGGAAGGCGCACTCGACAAATTGCCAAGGTCCATGACGCCTATGACGGTTCAACTGGTATGAAGCCCATATGGACACGGACTCCCAAACGCACAAGACAAGGAAAGCTCAAAACTAGAGTTCTAATCTAACTTGTAACCAACTCGTATTGGTACCTGAGACCTAGCCTACCCATATATAAAGGCTAGGAGGGTCCAACGAGGAGGACACAACCTAAGACACGCTACGCCACAATAGATCTAGACATCGTGACTCCTACAATAGATCACCATAATAGACAACAGATCTAGACAACATCCGCCAGATCCAATCTGCGCATACACCGCCGATGGCGACATTGTAATTCTTCGGATCATCATCAATCAAGAGCAGACAAGCAGGAGTAGGGTCCTCTACGAGGCCTGAACCTGGGTAAACCTTGCGTCCCTGTGTGCTTGTTTGCTAGCCGTACCGAGATTTCCAGCGCTCCCTCCTTCTCCAAAACCCAAGTCCATAATAATGGGCACTGATGAGTTAAACCCTCGTCACCTTTACTTATGTAATTTATATTGTGATAGCTATCGTGCTTGAAGTATTTTATCTTGCTATCACCTTATTGCTTGTCTTGCTTAGCATAGGTTGTTGGTGCACTTAGTTGAACCTAGTGATTTTAGGTTTTGTGCTTTAATAAATTAAACGTTAGTTTTATTCTGCATTTATTAGAGCCTAAACCCTAATTTTTTAAAAGCCTATTCACCCCTCTAGGCGACGTCCATTGCAGTTTCAGTGGTTTCTATGGTAGGTGACATGGCTGATGGAGAGTCGCGTGGGCACGTGGGCGCACTGATCGAGGCGAGACTGTGTCATCAGTGCTGGTTGGTTACGCGTGACTCGGGGAAGTGCTACTAGAGGTCGGCGCTAGATCCGAGGTTGATGCTATCATAGGGGAATTGCCTCTGGGATCAGCACCAATATCTTACGTTTCCATTCAAGGTGATGATTCTTAATTTGGTTGTTTCACTCTATTTGAGCACCATTTTCAATGATTTCTATGCTATTATTTCGGGAATTTGATATTGAAACTGATCCTTGGTATGTCCTGCGTAGTGTTAATATTTGGTACAAAATACATATGATCATGATTGGGCACACCCTCACTAGAAAATGATGGAGGTAATTGTTGTGCGGAAGGAGTAAAATTTCCGCGCTAAGTCAAGTGCTTGTGTTAGGATGAAGGGAATAAAATGGAAACATGTTCTCATCAAAGCCAACATCATGGGATATGTAGACACGCCTAGTAGATACATCGACAAATTTAACGCCTTTGTGAAGGGGACTATATCAAGAAATACACGCCGCTTGGATCAAAAAGTGAGCTTGCATTTATTATATGGGTGCCAGCAAACACAAAAAAAAATACAAAGTCATAGTTGGGTGTGATATTTGAGGAGTGTTTCGGTGGGTGTGGAAAAATTGTGAACTGTTGTAGGGAGTAAATTTATGAGAAATCTCGCCGTTAGAAATGCTTCATCCCAAAATTTGAGAGGCATAGATGGATTAGCAACTAAAGAGAGGCATACTTTAACAATATGGTGATGTTTGCGTTCCACATAACCATTTGGTTGGTGGCCATGGGAACATGAAACATGATTGGTAATGACAGCTTTTTGAATGAAAGAATTGAGTTTCTCATATTCACCACACCAATCGGTTTGCATAGTTATTATTTTGCGCTCTCAACCAAATTATGGAATTTGAGAAAGACTTGATAAATATCTGAACACTTTTTAATAAAATAAATCCAAGTGATTAGTAAATCTTACATAAAATGAGTGTTTTTCAACAGAGGTAGGCAGATGACCCTATTACATCAGATAAAATTTGTTCCAAGGGAACGGTAGGAACACTAGTAGAAGTAGGATAAGGAAATTGGTGACTCTTTGGATGTTGATATGGATCACATACATATGGATTTATATTTCATGCGAGTGAGGAAGATTATTACAGTAAATAATTTTTTAAACGACAAATGAAGAAGGAGGTCATAGTCAATGATGCCATGTAGATTAAGATGACTTGAATGTGACAAAGGCTTTCCCGGGAGACCCATGGAGATACACATGCGAGAGGATACAAGCCACCATGACATGGGCCTTTAAACACGATTTGCTTTATGGCCCGATCCTTAATCAAAAAGGACACGTAAAATTCAACAAAAGCATTATTATCAAGAGCAACTTTTTGAGCAGATAGTAAATTTTTGGAGGTATTAGGAACATGTAAAATATTGCGAAGATGAATAGAGATATGTAGGATGTGCAAAATTGAATGGCCAATATGTTTAATTTTCATACCTTGACCACTAGCGTTGTAGACTTGATCATGTCCCTTGTACTGCTCATGAGTGGATAGTTTGCTCAATTCACTAGTGAGGTGATTGGTGGCACCCGTTTCCATGTACCAATTTGTGTCAATACCATAAGAGGCCATGTGTGCACCTTTCATCAGTATGTGTGTCATCATCATCATCATAGCTCCACCAACACTCGCTTGCAGGGTGCCCATACTTCTTGCAAATTTAGCATGTGACGCTTTGCGAGGAGAGAGCGTACGGTGGCTACAACCAGGAGCGCGATCCCCTTTGGGTGGCGGACCGTTACCACCATCCGGAGTTTCTTGGTGACATGGCGGGCACCCACGCTGCTGGTTGCGGTTGGCACCGTAATTATTTTGGCTGCCACCATAGGAGCCTGAGAGGTAGCCACCCCAGGCCCGGGGCGCGAAACACTGTTGTGATCCACAGAGTTTGCCGATGAAGTGAACGTTTCGTAGGCCTGCTCGGACCCGGACAACATTTATTGGCGATAGACGTATGCCATGAGATGATTGCACTCATCAGTGGAGGAGGTGGCGGGGTTGGCATTGACAGGGGCAACGAGAGCATCGTACTCCTCACCCAAACCAGCGAGGATGTACTCCTTGAGCTCGACGTAGGAGATGACCCGCCCCGCAACAGGAAGCTCTGAGGCAAGTCCCTTCATCTTAGCGATGCACACAGTGTCGGCGAGATCTCTCTTATTCATGTTAGTGAAGGCGGCACGAAGCATCCTGATCCGGGCCTGGGATTGTGTGGAGAAAATATCCAATTTTCTTCCAAATCTCGGCTACATGCTCCCAACCAAGAACATCGGCGAGTATGTCAAGAGATAAAGTTTTGAACAGGTAACATACGACGTGCTGATCCACCGAAATCCAAACGACATAGGTTGGACTGGGGACGGTGATCTTCTTTTTTTCCCCTCATCTTCAACCTCCAAAGTTTTTGCGGGCACCGAGTCGGGGCCGTCTAGAAGGCCCATGACCTACGCTTCTCGCAAGGCAGGAGCACTTGTGCCTTCCACGAAAGATGGTTCTTCCAAGAGAGTTTGTCACACAGGCTACATAAGTTGTTTTTCAGTTTTAAGATTAACATGCACGTGCCTGCTTAAATGTTCATTTGCATGATTTATGCCATTTTTAAAATATTTCTTTTCGATTTTACTGGTTAAAAAACGTTCACACTTACCGAGGCTCACCAAATCAAAATCTCTCTACTATCAGGCACCACACCTTTTCACTAGCGTGACAAATCAATTTATAAAATCCAAGACTTGCATGGGAGATTGTAAAAGCCAAAGCCAACCTTCCTATATCTGGACAAAGTGGAGTGAATGAGTGCGTTTACGTGGGCAGCGACAAGTGAGGTGGTGTAACTAAAACGCTTTCGCTCGCATCATCGCCTCGCCACCGATGTCACCGTTTGCACAGTTTGCGCTCCCGTTCTGTTCCGCCACCGTGTTGTTACTTTCCCGTTCTGTTTTCCCGGTTGGCCACTTGTGGGTTAGGTCGCGATGCTGACCTATGTCATGTTTGCTTGCCTCACTCTGAATAAATAACCTAGCTAGCATTGCACGTCAGAGCGTGTCTTTGCTGGAAAGTCCCAGCTAAAATCATTGTAACAAACAGCTTGCTGGTTCAAAGTACTATCCGCTATGTCAAATGCTCCCTCCGTCTCAAAAATATATGTCGCTGATTTATCAAAATTTAGATGAATCTAAACACTATTTAATATATAAATGCATCTAAAATTTCCGAGGACGGAAGGAGTATTAAAACTATTTCAAAATGCAATATGCTTAATACAAATAAGAAAGCATAACTGCTAGCTTGGTTCTGGGCCAACCGAGAATTAGCTTCGAGCTCGGCCGACTCCAGAGCTATATTGGATTTGCATCGTGATTCGTATGGCGTATATGAGTGGGTTGTAACTAAGTTTTGTCGGGTTGCAAGTGAGTTACGGCTGAAAAAAAATATTTCTAACAATCGGATTTGTCTCGTGATTCATGGTGGTTGAGAGTTGTTTGTGGGTCGCGGCTGGCCGAGAACAAGTTAATTCTCGCTTGACGAAGATTTGGAAGATATACTTGCGTGTTCGCTAACCATCATCACCTATTAAGATACTTCGGGCTACTCCACATTATCTAGTAGCGCAGTGGTATTGCGTTGCTGGATACACGAATCATTAATGATTTTGTTACTAGTATTGTATTGAACGATTCGTGACAGGTATTGCGCACTCGTAGTTGCCTGTTTGGGGAAGCTCCGGCTCCCATCATCCGATCCGACTGACCGGCCCAACACGGGGCTCCATGCATGAGCGCATTTTTGAAGCTAGAGATGGAGAGGCGGAGAAGCCATCTTTCCAAGAGATGTGGCGCTATCTTTGGATGCTAGCTTCTACTAGCTCCTTCTATAGAGCCTATGATCTGTAGATTTGGTTCTTTTGTTTTACTTGGTGGTGGTGCTAGCTAGGACCTAACAGCTATGATGCCAATGTATCTAGCAGAAAGTGTTTTTGGCTCCGAGCTCAAGTGTCATTTTTATTTAAAATAAATCATATTTATAAGTTTCAAATAATCTAAAAATAATTTTTGAGTATATTCAATGTTGTATCCTACAAGTATTTTTTAAAACAAATTATGGGCTGCACAGAAACGACAAGTCTTATAAAACTTAGAGATTTGAAAATATGCATACGCATATCCACACTTAATTTTGTGTAGCTCATAATACAAAGTATTTAAAAATTGACATTTTGCACGTGCGTGGGATACATTGTTGGTTACATCCGAATGTTTTTTGAGAGTTTTTTTCGAAGCTCGGAAATATAATTTTTTTAAAACCGATACTTAGAAGCTCTTTGATCACGGGATTGGAAAACGAAGCAATAAGAAAATTAGGAATTTCATAGTTTTCAGTATGCAATACAAAGCAATATAAAACGCGGGAAAACTAAATGAATACTTGTTTGGATGAAACGCATGAAAACACATGAAAAGCGCATCGATCTTATCACACGTGAGTCTAAAAATGAAGTCGGACTAGATGTTCAAATTCATGTGGGACTAAGGCATACAAATCTAATCCATGGAAATTTGGGTAGCACCATTGCTTTGACCCTAAGTCAATCCATAGGAAACATTCTAAGGACTAGAATCTTACAAAAATCCTATGGAATTCCTAGGCTCCAAATATGCCCATAACATCGTTAAATTGTTGTATGAAATTCTAGAAAAAAGTTAGAGTGTTTTGTCAAATTGTGATGTCACTTGATCCAGAAATTTGGATGTAAGCATAAAATAACTGAAAAAACGAGGGCTGCGATTTGAGTGATAAATATTCTCATGAAGCTGCCAAAGATTTATAAACTTTTAAAGTTCATATAGTACAAATATTCTAAAAACCCGTGGAATTTGGTAAATATTACCATAGAATTTGGCAAGGTTTCTAATTTATTTTCCATTTTTCTTTCATGTTGGTTGAGTATTGTTTTGCTTTCTTTATTTACCAATTTTTAGTGCTAAAGGCTCCGTGGTATGCAAAACTGCCACCATATCATCATAGAAGGTGTGTTTTGTTTATGCCCAAGGTTTCCTTCCCAAAAAAAATTGGCAAGCGAAAATTTAGGCTGTAGCCCATAAGTTGGCCAACATTGTTTTACTATAATGAACTAGAGTTTGCAAACGAGCATTGCCATGCAAAAAGTTGGCAACCATTCAAAAAAGTACAATTTTTGGCCCTACTTTGGCCATGATCTAAATATATACTCCCTCCGTCCAAAAATAAGTGACTTCCATTTGTCCAGATTTATGTCTATATATTAAAAATGTGTCTAGATACATGCGAATCTAGACAAATCCAAATCACTTATTTTCGGACTGAGGGACTATATCCAAAAACATCTTTAACTAAAATAAAGGACTAATAAGGTTTTGAAACTATAGGGACTAAAAAATCCGGTTTCTGAGCCGAGTGACCAAACTTAAACTCCGACTACAGTTGAGGAAGGAAAAAAATAGTAGTACTCCCTCCATTCACAGTTAACTCGCATCCTAGGTTTAGTCAAAGTCAAACTTTGTAACTTTGACCATATATATTTATATATCAATATTAATAATGTAAAATCTATTATATTAGAATTGTCATTAACTACACTTTCACATTATATTCATTTGAAATTATAGATGTTTGTATTTTTTCTTATATTGTTGGTCAAACTTTGCAAAGTTTGACTTTAAATAAATCCAGAAGGCGGGGTAATTGTGAACGGAGGGAGTACTCCGTATTTTCTTTCTCCATAGGTACTCCTTATCCAAAGTTACTTTGGATTTTGTTGGGTCAAATTTAATCTTTATAAAGTTTGATCAAGTATATAAAAAATATCGGCACCTACAAAATAAGTATTAATACAACCATCATAAAAATATACTACAATACTTCCATATTGTACATATTTGATACTATTATAAGTACTTGGTCAAATATTGAAAGATCTGAGTACAGTAACTCTAGAAAACAGAGTACTATGGGAAAGAGGAAGTACTATTCCCTCTGTTTTAAATTACTCCGCGTGCACGCTTACTTAGGTGCGCTAGTACTCTTTCATTTTTTATCTAAAAAATTCCTGGGATTTTTGGTATATACATAGTACAAAATTTATACTATCTATTTAAAAAATCCCAGGATTTTTTGAATGAAAAATGAGGAAGTAGTTATTTGAAACAGACGGAGTGCATCCTACTTTTACGATGATTAAAGTCCAACATTTACTTGCTGTGACGTCTTCGCTTCCGGCAGCATGCATTAATTTTGGAAGGCAAGAATTAGTGTGTGTACTTTGGTGGTTAAGCTACCAACGCGTCCGATTTCAACGATAGGTTGCAGTACCTCCGTGGAGTGTGACTGGCCACCCTCTACAACTAAACATTATTATCACCAACTTAAATCCAGCTTGAGTGTCACATTATTTCCAGATAGTATTTCTGGTTCACCAATCCAGCCAATGCCCAATCGTGTATACTCATTAATATGAACCAGTCTATGCTGATAGACAAATAATCTGGTCACCTGCTAATTTGCCTGTCAAATCATGTAGTAGTACTAGTAGCTCGAAGTACTAATCAGTGTACTAATCTGGGATCTTCCTTGTGTTTGAGAAAAGGAGGACATGAACAAGAAGGAACACCATATAATTAGGAGAATGAGAATCCAATCTGTGGGTAGAGCCGTCGCATATGATGAGCAGAGTCTGTGCATGGATGCATCCACAATGTACCAAGAAGTGTACTATGATTGCCAACGGCAGCCGGTTGGTGCGTCACTGAGCAGTGTTTGGATTAGAATGGAAAGGGAATAAGTTTGTTAGGCTTATCTTTTTGAACATCTAGGTGGTCACACAACAAAACAATCATCTAATTCTCAAAAAAAAAAAAATCATCTAAGTGTTTGCAACAATCTGGTTATTCTGTTCGGAAATTCAGTGTTGACAAACACTGAGATGACCGTGATAGGGAATAATATGGTGCTCTGGATAATCGTTTCTAGGTCCTGGATTTAATCGGTCCTCCTAACGAAATGACTTGTTCCTGTGTAGTGATGCTACTGCCCACTGCTATGATTTCCTTACTACTACCTACTAATTTGATCTTGCACCTACTAACCTAACCCTTTGATTTCCTTAATATATTTAGCACACATTTTCAGCGCTGCGAATGATCTGGTCAGGAAGTTGGGAAATACTGTCCTGTCAGGGAATTCTTGTATACCATGGAATCGAAATTGAAAAGAAAATTGATTGATTGATTTATTTATTAATATATATATATATATATTCCTAGTACTGTTTCATGGAGTAGGCGTGCAGTTGGTATGTCACTGGTGATGTGGGGGTAGTGTGAAGTGTGAACCTTGAAATGTGGAGCACCCCGAATGATTGATTGATTGATTCGGGTAGTTCGAAGCCAAGGTGTCAGCGGATCATGCACTACAGACGAAGCGGATAGGATTTTCATTACGCCCTTGCTGGAGGCTGGAGCTGCCGCTGTGCTGTCATCATGGGTCCGGGTTCTCCTCTGCCACAATCTCCCCAAATCTAACATAATTCCTGATCGAAGTGTATGTTCAGTAGTCAGCACTGTCACACATATCTTCAGTGATGTGTCACCTACAACTTGCAGATCAGCTACAATGTCTTATTATCTCAAAAATTTTGCTTGTTCGTCTCAAGTACAGTACATTCTCCTAAGAGTACACATGGATCACAGTACAAGGTATGCAGCAGCACACATGACCTCTGTTCTCAGAACTATGAGGACGCCGGCTCCTCTTGAGAAGCTTCTTCAGGGTCCGAGTGCTCCACCTCAGGAGCGTCTTTGACGTCAGATGCCTCCACCTCCACCTCCACCTCGATAGCCTCGTCGGAGTCCGGCTCCTTCTCCAGCTGCAGGATCACATTGAACCCGAACGACGAACCCGGCGTGAACGACGACTCGAGGTTACCTTCCGATTGCGTTGTCGAGATTTCAGGGTTCACCGTCAAGCCTTCCTGCATCAGTTGCAAAGCTAAGCTAGCGTCAGTTTTCTGAAACCCCAAAAAGTCAAAAGGTTTTTTTTGTCTTACTATCTAATTTTACTTGAAATGGCACCAACCTTCTTGACAAAGTCCCCGACGGTGACGCTGAGTATCTCCTGGAGGATGAACTTCGTGACCCGGCTTTTGCCGAGCATGGACAGGAGGATGCTGCTTGGTATCTGTATACAGTACGAAGGTGTGGTCAGTTCAGTTGTTAATGGGGGGTCAGGACAGCAGTGCATGCTTGATCCTAGTAATAAGTTGTGTCCAGCCGTGTAACTTGTTGATTGCAATTTTGTATTTAGTAGCCAGCACTTTCGGTTGAAAATTTTAGCTGGTAGCGGTTGCGGGTACTCGTGCTAGACGGAAAACACTCCCTGTGTGCTTTTATTGCTGAACAAGGACGGTATCTTAACTCCGAGCAAGAGTTGGCAAACAACCCACCTTAAACAGTTATCGTTGGAAGAAATTCTAGTCAATGTATGCGTGAAACAAAAGAGATCCTTTTTGCAATTAGAAGTGACAGTTGCAGGAGCTGAGTCCCATTCAAAATGCAGGGATTACACACATAAATCAGAGGGAGAAATCACAGGAAATTTGCAAGTGAGACGTTTATAGGCACTTACATTTGATGTTTTCCCTTCAATGATCCAACATGGCCAGGAAGAAAGAGTAAAACAGTATTGTTAGCTTATTCAGTAGCTTGAAGCAAGCAAATAGATAAACTGTTTCTTGCAAGGAAAAATAAGGGGGGATTAATACCTCCCTTGGACCTTCTGAAACCTGGAACCGGCGGCGCATCACGAGCCAAGCTTGTCAGAGCCTGATCAAAGACCTTCTGTGTCACCTTCCCAGGCAAGTCGATTCTTAACTGCAGACAGCGCATTCCCAGCATCAGATGGATCAAGTACACTCATCTCAAAGTCATTATGTGTCCTAGACTACTACTGACGTGAAGTGATGTATTATTAAGTTGAAGAGAAATGTCTGTATAAACTGATGTGACCAGGAAAATTAAAGAACTTGGTTTACAGTTGTGGACAGCTTCAGCTTAACACACCGTAGCGGAGTTTACAATCTCACATTGATCTTTTCGTCGGTGCGCGAGACAACTGATGTCTTGAAGCTATCCAGCAACAGCCCCGTCTTCTCTTCTTCAGCAACCGATGAGCCCCGACCTGCAGTTCTCTGAAAAGGTTAACACGGGTGTCCGGTTCTGAAGGTTTTTTCACATTGCACTTGACATTGTAGCAGAAGCTGCAGCTCACCTGATCGAGCCGCCGACACCGGCAGGAATGTATGCCTCGAACTTCTCCCATTAGAAACAAGCAACCTGGTGAAAAGTGAAATTAACCGCAACTGTCCTATTGGTGAACTGAAGACCGAAGCAACAAAAGCAACACAGATACAACCATGGTACATGGAAAAACTTAGGGTTTACCGTTGGGCGGGCATGGGACAGTTGCAAGCATCGCCAACCTTGATGTGGATATGAGCCGGGTCAGTCACCTACAAGGTTGAAACAATGGCAAGCCACCGTGTAAGATTATGTGAAAATCACTCGGAAAACTGCAGCTCAACTCGTGTGTCTGTACGGTTGAAGAAATCAGGGGGACCTGATGCTGGGAGTAGCCGTGGCATCGCGGACCAAGCTGAAGCTTCGGAAAGACTGCGGCTGAAGCCATGGACGCGACTTCGAGCTGCGATTTGGAGAGGCGGAGTTGGGAAGAAGGGGAGCCGTAAAATGTTATCCGAAATTATCTGCAGCTTGGAAGGGGGAAGCAGCCTCCTCTCGGGCGTTCTTCGATGGGCTAGTTTCAGTAAACAGCACCACTGTTTGGGCCGTAGTGGCCATTGTTTCAACAAGGGCCGCATTTAGCCCATAAATAATTGGAAAATTCGCAATTAGATAAAGCCTAGAACGCCCACTAAAAGAAGAGATAAAGCCCACAATTTATATATATCTTCCGTTAAAATAAATAAACAAAGGTGATGGTTCTTCTACCACAGCCTTTATTATACCTCTCAAGGTAGGCAAGGCATGCATGATATACTACTTGATACGACGCCTAATAGTTAAAAATTCTGTATAGCCTAAGACCTTTCACAATGGGAGAACTTAGCGTTGCATACTAGGCAAAATACTTATGTGGCATATCAATTAAGGAGGAGAGATAATTTGGTACATCTTAGCTAAGATATACCCCTTGTACGTAATCATAGACAAAAAGAGTGATAGACCAATTAAATGCATGTATGAGAGAAAAACATTAAATTAAGATAATACCTCTAAGATACAATGCATTGGAGAGGTTGTCTCTTAAGTATTTATAATTTCTATGGTAACGCGCTAAGATACACCCTATTGTGAAAGGCCTAAGAATTATTCTATACGAGTTAACCCATAACAACGTACTCCCTCCGGTCACTGGCAGATGTAGGA
The DNA here is from genome assembly GCA_910589775.1 of Avena eriantha. Lineage (NCBI taxonomy): Eukaryota > Viridiplantae > Streptophyta > Magnoliopsida > Poales > Poaceae > Avena > Avena eriantha. Next base: position 307,565,309 of record OU342746.1, read on the forward strand.
CTAAATCGGAGGGGTGCCAAGTTCAATATTAGTAGCTTATATATCATATATAAGTATTTCTTAACACATATAATAGACACAAAATGAGACCAATCTCTACAAATCAAAAGAATCTGTATTTTTTAGGGGGTGCCATGGCACCCATGGAACCCACACTACGCCCCGCCTCCGTTCCATATTAAGTGTCACTGGTTTAGTTTATGGATCGAAGAGAATAATAAAATCCTTGAATTGTAAATTTTGAGATTCTAAAACTTTGTAATAAAAGACTGTGTGGCCAAGTTTCGGCCCCTTTTCAGAAAGAGCCAAAAGAATCTGGCTCAACGAATCTATAGGAAGTGCCATTATTAGGCATCATACTCCTAGTCCAATTCAAAGTTGGTAAACTATGTAAGAGTATAGATGTGTGACCAATCTTATTAGCGAAAAATATCAATATATAATACTAAAAATATCAATATCACCTTCGAAAGTTCAGGAAACTTTGGAACTTCACCTCACAATTAATCCTTAATGATGATTTTATGGATTCTGTTGTTTGGAAGCTCACTCCCTGTAGCATCACAGTTGTCTAACAATTGCAATGCTACTAGCCTAGTCTATATAATGCTACTTCCTACATATAATTGTTGCATCATAATTATATCATGCTCATGTCATCATGACCCTTTTCATTTGGTTCTTATCTCATATGCATTTATTAATTGTATTTGCCTCTTGATACATTATAGTTGGTTCTTGATATATGTTAAATGCCCAAGTTGAGTTGAGGGCATATATTTTACTTCACCTTCCATCTACTGACTTGCCATACACCTCTCCTTTGATATCATCTATTTTTCCACCATATACATGTATGTGGCCTTTTGTTGTTAGTATTTTAAAACCAAGCCACATATATTTGTATGGATCCAAATCTACCTATCTCATACACTCATACATATGTGATATGTTTCACCATCTTAATACATCATGCATGCATGGATGTAATCTTGCATGTCTCATGCAAATAAAACCCTCCACCTTCCTTTTTACCTCAATCTTTTATTTTGGGTGTGGTGTCCATTCTACCTTGCATTTCCATCTCCTTCTATTCAATTCTAGTGCTTGCCTCTCTCAAACATTCATATGTGCATGTGGCATTCCTTTTATTCAAATCTAGTTCCACATGCAATATGAGCCTCTAATCACATGTGATATCAATGCCACTAGTGACCTTTCTTTTATTCAAATTCTTTTGCACTTGTATGCTTGTTCAAAATTTTGATCAAATCCTATATCTACACTCCATCTACCAAGTTTTTCTAGCTAATCTAGATATCTAAATAAAGACTCCATCTCTAATATTTATTTATTTATTTTTGTCTCTTGATCTCTGCCCAAATGATTGACACTAAATCCGTCTAAAGTTTTGTCTAAAACTAGTCTCATCTAGTCTAGTTTGGACTATATAAAAACTCTAATCTCCTTCTTTTCCAAAATTCGGGCAATGTGTACAAATCACACACATACACTCCCTATCCATCGACACACACAAACCCAACCTGTGTGCCTATCTAGCTAGCTATACACCAATGCTTCTTTGTTTTGGATTAGACCGTGTGGTGCATCAAAGATCAAGATCAGCCTGGTACAACCTTCTGGGCTCCAACTTGATCGAGCCACACCCAGCCCGCAATAGCAGCGACCCACGCCCATGTTCCTCTTCTCTCTCGATCACCTGGTCGTGTCCCTCCTAGCTCCCTCGCTTTGCCTGGCATAAAGTAGCAGCAGCAGAGACGACCTCCCTCGCAACCACTCCCGTCCTATCCCTTCCCCTCTCCAAGACAAACCAGATCGAGATCCTCCTCTACCCCCTTCTTCTCCAGCAAGACAACACCACGCCACCATGGTCGAGTCCCTCGCCTAACCCCTAGCCGTCGTCCGCCGTTTCCGCCGCTGTTCTGCAGTCGCCGGAACGTTGCGGTACCAGGAGCAAGGAGGAGACGCCCCCGCGCACGGCCATGCCCCAGTACCCGCCCGCTCGTTGTTCCGGAACGCTGCCGCGTGCCGTGCACCACATCACCGCCACGGACGCCGCGTCACGCTTCCGCCTCCATCGCCCTCCGGCCGACCACCTCGGTGAGCTCCTTCCCTCGCCTCGCTCCCCTCTGGAACCCTGTGCACCGCCTCGCCGCGTCGCTCGCTGCCGCAGCACGCGCCCATGCCACAACAGCCGCGACAGCATCTGCAGCTGAACCGCCTCCGTTCCATTCAAGTTTCCGACCTGTGACGCTCATCTCTGGCAACCCCCGGCACACCCCGTCGAAGAGGGGTATCTCAGCTCCTCGTAGGAGAAAACCTCACGCAAATCCGCCACCGGAGTCACCCGGAACCATCATCGCAAGTTGGCCAAATCTTCTCTGTAAACTGCACGTAGTTCTTCAGTTTCGTGCACGAGAGATGTGCCCCTGTTCATCCAGATCTATCCGACGCCACATCGTGTTTTAGCTATATACCCCTGAATCAAAGTTGTAGCCTGCTTTGTCCTCTTCAAAACGAGTTATCACATGCTCCGATCGGTGCAGTATGGCTCTCGGAATCGTCTCCGCAATTCGTGTCACCGCGCCGTCGTTTTCCCTGACGAGATTCAGTCCGCGTGTTCGTTTTCCTTCGGAGACCAGCGTCCAGCAATCTAAGTCAAAGGAAATCCACCTCCCAACCTGACATCAAACCATCTCCAGCCCAGTGGCTTGGCCTTTGTCCCTTTAGGCCACGCTCCTTGAGGTCCCAGGTTCAATCCCCTTACGCCCCTTTTCTTTTGTTTTTCCCCACCGACCACAGGCCCACTGGTCAGCCACCACCCTGTCCCCGCCTAGTCAGCTTCGGCCGGATCCGCGTGTCGGTGACCGTGGCTGGTTTTGTCTCGGTAACAAAATAACTCCATATCTTTTTGGAATAACAATTTTTTTTCCCTAGCAAACACATAAAAGGATAAATCTATATCTCTTAATTGCTAATTCCAAAATGAATGTTTGATATATGTTTTTAAATCAGAAAAATGTGAGGAATTCAAATATGCCATTCAAAATATCTTTTGGACAAATAAAATTTTCGAAATTGTTTAAATGTAATAAAAAGGCCTTTTCTTAATTAATTAATAACTTTAATTCTACAACTCCAAATTCGACAAATAATATGTCTAAATCGATCAGCGCGACGAGCCCGTTCCAACTATGCATTCTTTGTTATGAATTGAAGCATGCATCATATAAATAATAAGTATACAGCAACTTAATTGGGAATAAAAAGTGTCTAAAACTCGATAAAATGCTGTACTCTTGTAATCCACACCTCACCCATGCCATGCTACATTATTGCCATGCAAATTGTGCATCATTCATCATGACATGCTTGTTTGCTTGTTGCATTTTAATTCATATGCTTGTGCACTTTATTTATGTTGTCTCTTGTTTGTTTGGTTCTTCTTCGAATAGACGCCGAGCAGGGGATATATCAGGAATCCCAGGAGCACTACTCAGATCCGTCTCTCGCTTCAACTGAGCTGCCAGGCAAGCACTACCACATGCTTGCATACATATAGTACCTATTGCCTCTATCTTATTCTTGCATCATTGAGTCACGATTGCATTAAATTGAATCCCAAGTATTGCATAGCCTTTACTTTTAAGCCCCACCGAAGCTTGTTCCTCCATCCCTTGAGCCATTACTACAGGATGTTTGAGCCATGCGGGTCGTAGAACTGCATGTGTAGGGTATGTGAGTGTCTGATGGATAATGAGGTACCTGAACAACTTAACCTGAGTAGTAATGAGATAACTAATGAAAGCGGCACCAGTGAGCAATATCTGCTATTTGGTTTTTCATGCTCACTTGTGTCCCGTAGGACCCCGAGTACTTGATTCCTGTTCCTTGACTATTCACACTATCCACATCCGGGAGGCCTTTGGACCCCCCTGAGCCAGAGCTTGATTCATTCTTATTTCTTTGGGCCACAAAGTAGTTTGGGGCTTTATTACTATCCTGTACTTATGCCATGCTCTACTGTTTTATTTAAGATTGTGCGTGGAGCACCTGTACTGTTTTGGATGCGGAGTGTTTTCGCGGTATCGACAAGCCCAGTCACATTTTCGGGTTCCCAGTCGTTTACAGCCATTGACGCAAACCTTGGATCCGTCTCGGAGCCGGCCAACTTCGTTGCGGGTAGCTTAATGGGGTGCCCCCCTGAAATATTTCTGAATCCTGTGATCGCTTTGTCGTGAATGCCTCGTTGGGTTTTGAGTTGGTTTTTCCGAGGTTGATCGAGTGTGTGTTGCTATTTGTGCACCCCTGCAGGGTAAATCTTTCTGAAAGCCATGTCCGCGGTTATAGACGACTTGGAGCACAGTTTCTCGATCATAGACAAGCATAACTAAAGTACCGCTTTTAATTTGACTAAGTACCTGACTAGTAAATAGGGCAATACTCATGGAATGGTTAATAAAACTGCCAATGGATGGGTTGTTCGTCCGCTTTCTCGTTGGTAAGCGAGAAGGAGGATGGATCTGTTAATTATACTGTTATAACTGTTGTTACTAATTAACGGACATCCGTCTATCATTGGTAGGCGGATGGTTAGCGAGTATCTCTAGACTTGTGAGTTATTATCTTTTGCTGCAATTGCGTCACCCCAGGTATATGTCCCCTTAGAGGCATAAAGACTTGCTGAGTATCCCTAGGGTCTCACACGATAAATTGTTTGATTCAGATGAACAAGTGTATTCACAAGATGGATATTGGGTGGAGGAGACGGATGATGTTGGCAACGATCACTCGGTGTAGAGATTCCGGGAACGGGGATCCGTGAGATCTGTGGGCGGGATGTGTTTATTTATGTGGCATCTTATGCCGATTTGCTTCTTATCCGTACTCGGATCTTGTTTTCCGCTTCCGCCTGATACTCTGATGTTTGATGTATGAGGAGCTATCCTAAACTATTATCTCTATCTAGGATATTTGGATCTTGCCGTATGGCGTTGCAATATTTCTATTTTTTTTAGATGGAATGGCTCTGAGGACTGTTGTATGTGGCTTGCATACATACTCACTTGTGTATGTAGTTGATCCCTTCGCCTGCCGATTACGCCGCTCGTTCTTGTCCCGATGTTCTGAAAGTGGTTAGGACGGCCGAAAGGTCTACCGTGAGTGGCCCCGGGCCCCACCGTACTATTTTAACCACTTTCGCTCATCCAGGCATGCAACTAAGAGCGTAATTCACCGAGGTAGTTATACTCCCTCCGATTCCTACAATTGCTCATCGGCTTATAAAATTATTTCCTCCTATGAAATTTGTTTGCCCATGGACCCAGCTTGTTTAGAAAAATTGGGAACCTCAAAAGTACAAGTTCTTCTCATGGCCCATTCTCCAAAACCGTGTTTGGACAGCCGACCGTCTAGAGAGGCGAGGTTATCCCAGTGAGTGTGTTTGGCCCCTTTGTCGACAATTCAATGAGTTGTCACGCCATCTCCTCCTCCATTGTCGCTATTTCACCTGCATTTGGAACATGATTAAGGACCGCCACCTCCATCTATACGACTTTGATATCCCACGATTTAGGCTACATTTGATTTGGTGGAGCCTTGGTGTAGTCATCTCGTCCTCTCCCACCCCGATCGGAGGAAAGAGATGTCCTCGCTCGTTATGCTCGTTTCTTGGGATCTTTGGAACGAGAGGAATCGAGGATTTTCAAGAACAAGTCCACCATGCCCTCTATCGCTTTCACGAGAATTATGAGTAAGATCATACGTGGGCTCTTGCGAGGGGCTAGACTTTTCTGTCATTTATTACTGGGAGATTATGCTTGTTCTTTTTTGGTGGTTGTAAACTTAACACCTTTGTTAACTCCTTCTCTATTAATGAATTAAGAAAAATCTATTGCCTTTCTTTCAAAAAAAAGATTGGTTTCTATGGTAAGTGCTTTGTTCAAAATGGGAGCGAATATCTCCACATCTATATTATGTGCACATGTGTTGAGATCATGATCCATCAGTTCAAACAATTCAGCATTGAATTATATATCGTTGGTCGTATATTTATTCACCTGGACTGATCAATGTGAGATATCATTAAAATGTCACCAAACCAATCTCAATACATCGACACTCTATATAGCCTAACAGAAATATGTAGGTTCATCCAACAATACTCCCCTCTTTTTATCACTGAAGCAAGCAAAGTTGGAACCAATGATCTTTGAAGAGTGCGCCGGGAATGGGAAGAAAAAAAATAAAATCGAAAGAGTTTTGAGAAGTGAACTCGGAATGGAAGACGTCTGGAGATAAACATTTTCTTGTACTTGATATTGAGTTTCATTGAAAATCTGATAAACTAGAGAAACTCTATGTTGTTGATACCAGATTGGTTATTTGGTAGTTCGGTTACAATAAGTCTCCACATAGCCAATACTACAATGACCGGTACAAAGGGAGCTGGTGAACAAATAACGTGGATATCGATGGTTGTAAGCACCATATGCAAAGCAAGTCTAGATAGGTCTATGCTTTTGGAAAACCAATCAAACATGATATTTGCATAAGGCCTAATTGGCTACTTATAAATAAGTAGTTCATCAGCCTGCAGTAGTCGATCGAGAATAAGAGAATTCATTCACTAGTGCTTTATTGATCTACTTTATTAACCAGGTAGACTACCACACGGAGTTCTGTTTGGTTAAAATTGACACGGACTGTATCGATCCAGATCGGTCAAGACAGCAAATGACGAATAAAGCGTACCCCTATTGATCTAGACATGTTGGTTCATCGGTTGCTGAAGAAGAGAAGACCGGGCTATTGCTAGATAGCTTCAAGACATCATTTGTCTCTCGTGCGCGCAACGGCGAAAAGATTGTGAACTCTGCTAAAAGGAGTGTTAAGCTGAAGTTGTCTGCATCCATAAACCAAGTTCTTTAATTTTCCCGGGAACATACATTTCTCTTAACTTAATGTTGGGGATACCCCCGGATAGGGTCACGCCGGGGTATAGAGGCCGAGTTAGCCGAGGTATGGCAAGGTCAAAGCGAAAGCTGGTCGGGACACCTCAAGGCAGACCGACTCACGGAGTAATCCGGACCGGAGGAAGTCCACCTGACTGAGTCCCGGCCGACGTATGTCGTAAGCCGGCAGGCTATTTGTAATTTATATGTAGGTACCAACGGGTCCGGATCATACCAGGCTTGCAAGAGAAGGAAGGATCTCGCTGGTCAAAAGGTGACATCTGTGCGCAGGAGCGTGAGCGAAGCAAACAGAGGAAGGGACCAGCGAGGCGTGGCCGACAAAGGTGACGCACCCTATATCGGACTGTATCGATCCAGATCGGTCAAGACAGCAAATGACGAATAAAGCGTACCCCTATTGATCTAGACATGTTGGTTCATCGGTTGCTGAAGAAGAGAAGACCGGGCTATTGCTAGATAGCTTCAAGACATCATTTGTCTCGCGCGCGCAACGGCGAAAAGATTGTGAACTCCGCTAAAAGGAGTGTTAAGCTGAAGTTGTCTGTATCTGTAAACCAAGTTCTTTAATTTTCCCAGGAACAAACATTTCTCTTAACTTAATAACACTACTTCCTCCGATCCATATTTAGTTGACTTGGATTTGTCTAGATACGGATGTATCTACTACTAAAATATGTCTAGATACATCCGTATCTAGATAAATCTGAGTCAACTAATATGGGTCAGAGGGAGTACATCAGCTCACCTCTGTAGTAGAGTGTAGGGCACATACTGACATGGAGCTGCTTTGAGGTGAGTGTAGTTAAACCATCTGATGCTGTCTGCGGTTAAGAATCGACTAGTTGACACAGAAGGTGTTTGATCGAGCTTTGACGCGCAACCGATGACGATGAGCCTCGACGAATCGACTCATTTAACTAACAGGTTTCTCGTTCTTAATTATTTTCTGATGGTGTTATTCTAGTATTTTGTTCGTATGTGAGTTGAGAGCCCAAAGAATCTGCCTCAACGAATCTGTAGGAAGTGCCATTGTTGTGCAAGCTGTCAACGGGGAGTACTCCTTGTCGCCATGCTGTGGTGCTATTCACCAAGGGAGCATCTTTCTGTACTGTGTCAGCACGCATCAAGCTACTAACTCTGTTTCATAAAACAAGAACGTACTATGTTTTCAGTCAATGGAGTTCTGTACTCTTCAATATTATGGTGGATATGTTGACAGTCCTTATTGTTAGGGTAAGGAAAATGGACAAGTTGGGGGCTCATACCTCATCCGGTCGTTTCCATCTTGCAGTACGCCGATAACACAATCTTATTTATGAAAAATGATTTATAGAAAGCAGTAAATATGAAGCTTATTCTATGCATTTTAAAACAATTTTCGGAGTTGAAAATTAATTTCCACAAAAGTGAAATATTCTGTTTTGGTAAAGCAAAGAAAATGGAACAACAATATAAACAAATATTTGGTTGTAAATCTGGTCATTGCCTTTTAGGTATCTTGGAATACCTATTCATTATAGAAAACTCAACAAATGCTTTTTCCGCGTGCCAGCCCGCCAAAGCCCAGCCCGTTGGCCAGGTTTGGGCGGCGCCGCAGGGGGTTAGATGGGAAGGCCAGTTCAGGGAAGGGACGATGTTATCATCTTCGGGTGGGTGGACTACAGGCTAGTTCTGGACATTTTGTGGACTAAAGTGCAAATTTGCTAGTAGCTTTGACTATTGAATTGTTGCCCGAATCCAGAAGCAACCGATGGCTGTGATAAGCCGGGGACACGAGCGTCGGGGTGGGATCGCCGCATTCGCAATAAAGGGAGTGAGGGAGCAATACTAGTAGTGGAGTAGCGCCGGGTGGGATCGCTGCGTTCGCAATAGAGGGAGTGAGTGAGGGAGCAGTACTAGTAGTGGAGTATATAACACAACACGGAAATTTTACCGGAGCCGTTACCTACCGGCACGTGATTCACCATTGATTCAAGCTCTAAGATTCGTGCCCAGCATGAAACCTTGATGAATCTAAAAATTCCTGGGATGAAACCATAATGAATCTAAAAATTTGATACTCGACACGGATCTTACAGCGTGAATCAATGGTGGATCTTGTACCGATAGTTAACGGTTCCTGTAAAAAAGCATTCGCCTATATAACACCACAATATAGGACCTTGGTCATACAGAAACCTCAAGATAGTCGAACGAAAGCTACATCAAGAAATGCAAGTGGCTGAGTGGGCATGGTGGTTCGGCCTCGTCTTGGGCGCTGCCCCGCTGCTCGCCCTCGCGCTGTGGCACTGCGCCGATGCATACTACCGTGCCCGCTTCCATGGTAAGCTCAAGCTCCCGCCGGGCCACATGGGCTTCCCCTTGGTCGGCGAGACCCTGTCGCTGCTGTGGTACTTCAAGGTCCTGCGCCGCCCCGACGGTTTCATCCACGCCAAGAAGAAGAGGTACGGGGAGGAGGTGTGCATGTACAGGACGCACCTCTTCGGCTCGCCGTCCGTGCTCGTCTGCTCGCCCGCGGCCAACAAGTTCGTCCTGCAGTCCCCTGACAGCTTCGGCATCCGGTGGCCGTCGCCGGAGCTCGTCGGCGCGGCGTCGGTCTCCAACGCCGAGGGCGCCCAGCACGCCAGGCTCCGCGGCTTCATCGTGGCGGCCATCAACCAGCCCAGCTCGCTCCGGGGGATCGCGCAGGCCGTCCAGCCGCGCGTCACCGCGGCTCTGCTCTCGTGGGCGGACAGGGGAACCATCACCGCCGCCACGGAGATCAGGACAGTAAGTCGATCAGCATTAGGTTGTTGCCTTGTACTCCTAGATGCTTGTGTTTAAATTTAGGCTTGTTTTATAGTACCTTTTACTACTCTTGGGCTAAGGAGTAGTATAAATTGGATCCAATGGATTAGATGTGTGGGCATTTTTGACTTTTTCATGCGCTCGTGCTAGACCATGCGAGCGCTCACAAAGAATGAAGCACAGCTGACTCGCTCCCTTGGTCGACACCACAAGCTACGGCCGCTCATTGACTCGCCCGCCGGCTACTCGCAGTAACAGGCCATGGGGAACCAACAGGACGCGAACCAGAGGCACTGCAGGTCAGAGGCGCCGTCGCCGTCGCCGTCCATGCTGCTGGGCCCGTTACTCGGCGGCAGTCGTCGTACCTGGACTTAGACGACCTCTGCTCGGAGCCCCTCAAGGACTTGACGCACGCCTACAAGGGGCCGATGCAGCACAATAGGTCCTGCATCGAAGACTGCTTGGCCGTGGTGACCGCTGCGTGGCTGGAATTGCGGGAGGTGTGCCTGAAGAAGGTGCTCTTCCCGGGGCTTTCTCCGGCGTGGCACGGACCAAGATACGCAACTTTGCTCCCGCCAGGCTGCGCTCCCGCAGGAACGTCTAGGTGCCCGCGGAGGCGAGCGCCTCGGACGCCAACGAGCCGGTTGGGCCGCTGCCCACCACGGCCACACGCAGGGGGCACGCCGGCGCGGAGGAAGAGCAGGAGATGGAGAAGCGAGCTAGGAAGTGGCAGCCTGGCAGGCATCGATGTTCGCTGCCATTGTTCCGCTGGGTCAGAGGTTGGAGACCAGATTAGCTAATCTTGATTTTTCCTATGCGGTGCCGATTTTACCCTCGCGAGACCAGTAGTATGATTTATACTTGTCATATTTTTTGTACTAGTACAAACTGTTATGGGCCTTTAGATGGACAAAAATAAACGGTTGTTATTTATTTGAGGGTACCACAAAACTCCTCTAAATTTAATGGTTAAGGGCAGGAACACATGTAATGCTAGGTTGCCATGCTGCAGGTGACGTTTGACAACATATGCGAGACGTTCGTGAGCATGAAGCCATCGCCTCTTACAGCCAAGATTCGGCAGTGGTTTGCCGGTGTGGTTGCTGGGGTCAGGGCAACTCCATGGGACATTCCCGGCACAGCATTTCATCGTGCTCTGAAGGTACTTAACTAAATAAAATTAGATCTAAAAAAACTCAATTAAATTCATGTAGTCCCTCCATGCCCCCCCCAAAAAAAGATTATATAGATTCACATGTATTTATACACTAAAATGTGTCTAAATACATAAGAATCTACATAATAAATTTGTGACATCCCTTTCAGAACAGATAGATGGAATATAGAGAGATGCAATGCATGTATACTACAGTAATAGGGCAGCGAACTAGACAATCATCACCTGTCGTGCAGTGCCGCAGGAAGCTAAACGCGGTGTTCAGAGAGGAGCTTCAGACCAGAAGGAAGAATAATGTAGCATCGGAGGAAAAGGATGATCTGATGAGCGGGCTGATGCGAACGGAGGACGAACATGGGAACAAGTTGAGCGACGACGAGGTGGTGGACAGCATAGTCTCCCTGGTCGTCGGGGGCTATGAGTCCACTGCTAGTGCCATCATGTGGGCTGTCTACTACCTCGCTAAATCACCAGATGCCCTTGCCAAACTGCGTGTAATAGTTCATGAATACTATACCCATGTTAATACTACATCTTATATTAGAACTGGATGGATTATATATTAATCTGTCAGTGATCAACACTTGAACAGGAGGAAAATGTGGGGATGCGCAGGGAGATGAATAATGGAGCGAGTAACTTCCTTTCCTTTCAAGACACGGCCAAGATGAAGTACACTGCTAAGGTGGTAGAAGAAGCAATCCGGCTGGCCAACATTGCCTCAATGATCTTCCGTGTGGCTCACAAAGATGTCCAGTACAGAGGTTATACGATACCAAAGGGGTGGAAAGTTGTGGTGTGGCTCCGTTCCATGCACACCGATGCACGATACTATCCCGACCCACTCACCTTCAACCCCGACAGATGGGATGTAAGTGCGTCTGATTTATTGGCAACACAAGAACAATCCGTTTTTCAAGCAGAACCCCTATTTGTCTACTTCAGAAACTTGAGATGATTGTTCAATCTGGTGTGCTCCTGCACTTCTTGTTGTCAATATGATGAATTATTGATCAATGATTTCGCAGAGACCGGCGAAGCCAGGAACATACCAGGTGTTTGGAGGTGGACATAGGATCTGCGCAGGCAACATGTTGGCAAGACTTCAGCTAACCATCATGTTGCATCACCTTGCCCTTGGTTACCAGTGAGTAGCTAAGACCTAAGAGCCTAGTTAGAATTTACTATATAAGAACCCGTAGTAGGTATTTATTTGCTGAATCTTTGTTGGTTTCATTTGTTTTCTCTCCAGATGGAAGTTGCTTAATCCTGATGCTGCCATTGATTATCTACCACACCCAAGGCCAGTAGACGGTGCAGCTATGGCCTTCCGTAAGCTTGGTACAAGCTCCTCGGCAGATCCATTTAAATGAAAAATATGGTGTCTTAAATATATGTGCCTCCTAATGTTGTCTCAGGAGTCAGGACCCCAAACAATATTGTCTCTGCTTATTTTATTACCAGCCAGTCTATCACTGTTATGATGTTTGTATGAGTGTATCACCATATCAGACCATCCAAATGTGTAAACCACTTTGCAAGTGTTCTAAATCCGGGCTCTATGCGTAAATCTACATGAATGCAGTTCCCTGGTCTCTTGTTCGTTGGATTCTTTTTTCGGAATAGGGAACAGAGCGCCGACCTGTGCATCACACGACATTGTTGTAATATTTCAGAGTGCAAAATCAGCAGCCGAACAAGTTCGATTCCGAGAAGAAAATCTCAGGCCATATGCAAACGGGTTGGCCCAAACAATTGAGCTTGGTTTCTACTGCAGGTGTTTTCTTCAAAATTAATGGAGAATTTTGCAAAAAAAACATCACAATTGTGGCTAGGGTTTCAAAAAAACCACCACTATACTTTTTCCTCAAAAAACCACCGCTCTACCCTCTAATGGTTGCAGAAAACACTGATCAGACAATTTGTGTTATTTGACGTGTTTCTGACCAGACGAACCCACCTATAGGCTGACGTAGCGGCTTTTTTTATGAAAAACACCTCCACATATTATAAGTTCTAATCATGCCACGTCCCTTTTCTATTTTTCAATTCCTTCTCATTAAAAAATCTCTTTTTCTTTATTTTTCTTTTTTCCCTGGTCATTGAGGCATTGACCCATCCCATCCCGTCACCTCCACATCCCCGTCGTCTTCCTCATCCCGCCGTTCCTCTCCCCAACCTCCCTCCTCCGGCCAGAGCTCATCCAACGCCCCCGCCGGCCTCGCCAGCACCGCCCGCAAACCGGAGCTTGCCCTGCGTCTCCCCCTGGTCAGCGCTTGCCCCACGCCGCCCGCTGCCTCGCATGCGTCTCCCCTGGCCGACGCTCGCCCGCACCGCCCGCTGGCTAGAGCTCGCCCAACGCCCCTCGCTGGCCTCGCCAGCGCCTCCCTCAAACCGGAGCTTGCCCTGGCCAGCGCTAGCGCCTGCCCCTGGGTGGCGGCCGCCACGCGCAGCCCGCTGGCCAGAGCTTGCCCAGCGCCGCCCGCCGTCCTTGCCAGTGCTGCCCGCAAATCGGAGCTCGCCCACGCTTCCCCTTTGTCAGCGCTTGCATCGTGCCGCCCGCTGGCCTCGCCCGCGCCTCCCGCGGGCCGGAGCTCACCCGGGCATCCCCCTGGCTGCTTGTCCCCTGGCCTTGCGGGGCCGCCCGCTGGCCGCACTGCTCGGGCCTCCCCTGGTCTCGCCGCCTGCTGGCCTCTTTGGGGCCTCCCCTAGCTGCACCGCCCGCTGGCCTCGCCGGGCCTCCCGCGGGCTAGAGCTCGCTGGCGCTTGCCCTGCGCCGCCCACTAGCCTCGCCTGCACCTCCCGCGGGCTGGAGCTCGCCCTCGCCTCCCCCTAGCCGATGCTTGCCCTGCGCCACCCGCTGATGGCCTCGCCGGAGCTTGCCCGTGCCATGCCTGACCGGTGACGGGATCCTCATAAATTTACAAAAGAGCCCAGAATTTAGTAATAGTCTCACCGTTGTGTCCCTCAACCGATTAAGTCATGCCACATCAGTCTGCATGTGGGTCCGTCTGGTCAGAAACACCGTCAAATGACACAAATTGTCCGATCAGTGTTTTCTGCAACCATTAGAGGGTAGGGTTGTGTTTTTTTTTGAGAAAAAAAAAGAACAGTAGTGGTTTTTTGAAGACCTAGCCCCAACTATGGTGGTTTTTTGCAATTTTCTCAAATTAATGGGAGCAAACATCCGCACATCTACATAATATGCACATGTGTCGAGATCACGGTTCATCAACTAAAACAATTTAGCATTCAATGATATATCTTTGGTACATTATTTATTCACCTAGACTGATGTGAATATCATTGAAATGTCCCCAAACCAACCCTATATAGCATCAAACCAATCCATTGACACTCTATATAGACTCACAAAATACATTAAATTCATCCACCCCTACTGCCCCCTTTTTTATCGGTCAGGCAAGCAAAGAAGGACCCAATGATCTTTGAATATGTGCATTGGGAATGGTACCAAACAGAAGAAATCAAAGGAGTTTTTGAAAAGTGAATTGGGAATGGAAAACTTCAGAAGATAAACATGTTCTAGTTCTTGATCTGGAGTCTCATTGGAACTCTAATGAACAAGAAAATTTGTGTACCGTTGGTGCGGGATCAGTTACTTTGGTAGTTTGGTTACTATAAGTCTCTACATAGCAATGTTATGATGGCAGGTATGAAAGGAGACACTGAACAAATATCATGAGCATCAATGGTTGTAACCATCATATGTACACTGATTCTAGATCCTTCTATAATTTTAGCAACCAATCAAATATAATATTTGGTTAAGGTTCAACTGGCTACTAATTGAGCAGTTCACATAGCCAATGCTGACCAGGAACTCCTAGGAACTTTAGCTTCTTTTTTGCCCTATGGTAGTCGACCAAGCCACATACTTGATTGACATTAAGAGACTTAATTAATTCACCGGTGATCCATTGATCTATTTTATTAACAAGGCAGACCACCATATGTTGGTTAAAATTGACACAAACTGCATAGATCAAGATCAGCCAGGACTCCAAATGTCAAATAAATCACACCCCTATTGATCCAAATGTCAAATATAAGACACTTTAGCTTTGTGATGAAACGAATGTATCTAGATGTCTTATATTGTATAGGTTCACTCCGAATCTATACACAAAGCTAAAACGTCTTATATTTCTAGATAGAGGGAGTAGATGTTAAGCCTCCACACACCGAATAAATCAGAGTTGTAAATTTTAGATCTAATTGTAAAATTAATTGGATGATGTGACTTAATGTGGGATCTCTGTTAGAGTACCCTTATCTTGCTTTTAGCCTTATCTTGCTTTTAGTATATAGTATATTGTATACCTTTATGCATTGCCCGCACCATTATTACGGGTTGATTTTTTTTATTTTTTACTCACATACAAACAAGATACTAGAATAACTCAACCGAAAATTAGTTAAGAAAGAGAAACCTGTTAGTTAAACGAGTTGATTCGTCGAGGCTCATCAGTTGCTCGTCAAAGCTCGGTCAAACACCTTCTGTGTCACCTAGTCAATTCTTAACAGTAGACATCATCAGATGGATTAAGTACACTCACCTCAAAGCAGCTCCATGTCAGTATGTACCCTACACTCTACTACAAATGTAAACTGGTGTATTATTAAGTTAAAAGAAATGTCTGTTACGGAAAATTAAACAACTTGGTTTACGGATGTGGACATCTTCAGCTTAACACTCCTTAGCGGAGTTTACAATCTTTTCGCTGTTGCGCGCGCGAGACAACTGACGTCTTGAAGCTATCTAGCAATAGCTCGGTCTTCTCTTCTTCAGCAACTGATGCACCAACATGTCTAGATCAATAGGGGTACGGTTTATTCGTCATTTGCGATCCATACAGTCCGTGCTAATTTTAACCAAACAGAACTATGTGTGGTGGTCTGCCTGGTTAATAAAGTAGATCAATAAAGCACTAATGAATGAATTCTCTTATTCTCGGTCGGCTACTGCATGCTAATGAACTACTTATTTATAAGTAGCCAATTAGGCCTTACGCAAATATCATGTTTGATTGGTTTTCCAAAAGCATAGACCTATCCAGACTTGCTGTGCATATGGTGCTTACCACCATCGATATCCACGTTGTTTGTTCACCAGCTCCCTTTGTACAGGGCATCGTAATATTGGCTATGTAGAGACTTATGATAACCAAACTATAATAAACTAACCAATTTGGTATCGGCTGCATACAACTTCTCTTGTTTATCAGATTTTCAATGAAACTCCGTACAAGAACATTGTTATCTTCCAACATCTCCCATTCCCAGTTCACTTCTCAGAACTCTTCCAATTTTCTTTAGTTTCTCCCAACACAATTTTCAAAGGTCATTGGCTCCTACTTTGCTTGCTTCGGTGATAAAAGGAGGGGAGTACTATTGGATGAACTTACATATTTGTGTGAGGCTATATAGAGTGTCAAAATGTATTGAGATTGGTTTGGTGACACTTCAATGATATGTCACATCATATCAGTCTAGGTGAATAAATATTGGACCAACGATATATCATTGAACGCTGAATTGTTTGGACTGATGAATCATGTTCTCAACACATGTGCACATAATATATACGTGGAGATATTCGCTCCATTTTTTAACAAACACTTGCCATAGGAACCAATCTTAAATATCTTTTCTTGAAAGAAAGGCAATAGATTTGTCTTAATTCATTAATAGAGAAGGAGTTAACAGAGGTCTTAAGTTTACAACCACCAAAAAAGAACAAGCCTAATCTCCCAGTAATAAATGACCAAAAAGTTTGGCCCCTCGCAAGGAGCCCACGTATAAGCTTCCCTCATAATTCTTGTGAAAGCGGCGGAGGGCATAGTGGACACCTTCTTGAAAATCATCGCATTCCTCCTGTTCCAAAGCTCCCAAGAAACAAGCATAACGAGTGAGTCCATCTCTTTCCCCTGAATGTAGTGGGAGAGGACAAGATGACTCCACTGAATCAAATGTAGCCCAAATCACGAGATCAAAGTCGTCTAGCCGGAGGTGGTCCTTAATCATGTCCAAATGCACGTGAAATAGCGACAATAGAGGAGGAGATGTCATGCCGACTCATTGACTTGTCAACAAAGGGGACAACACACTCATTGGGCCAACCTCACCTCTCTAGACTGTCTGTCATCCAAAAGCGGGTTTGGAGAATGATCCATGAGAAGAACTTGTACTTTGGCGGTGCCAATTTTTCCAAAAAAGCTGAGTCCATGGGTCAAATTACACCAGCGAAAAGAGCTTTATAAGCCGATGAGCAAGAGTGGGAACCAGAGGGGGTGAACTTCCAAACAATAGAATCTGAAACATCATCATTGATGATTAATTGTGAGGTGAAGGACCAAAGTTTTTTGCACTTTTGAAGGTGATGCTAGGAAAGACCATAGGAGACGCCAGGTTGATGGATCCAAGCGTCCATGGTGATGACTTGACGAATGGTCCAAATTTTCCACTTGGAGAGCTCAAAGAGGGAAGGCGCAATGGTCTTAAGACTTAGCCCATCTGCCCAAGGGGAGTTCCAAAAGAAAGTTTAGTTTCTGCCTCCGATGGTAACCTTAGTCATGGCAAAGAATAAATCCATATCATCCTAATTCATGGATTTTCCTAACCCACTGCCTCTTTGGAGCCTTCCAAAGAATCCATGGACATCTAAGATGTAAGGGCGAGATCCCCCCCTCCCCCGCGCGGGGCGATCTAATTTCCCTTGATAGCGATGCCTAAAACCGTTAATCTCGCGTGGTTCCTACTAACTCTGCCTCCCCTGTCCGTGTGTCCCTCCAAGGCCGATCAAACCATTCTACTAAGAGCCCATCTACAACCAAGGAGAGGCGCCTATATATATAGCACAAAAGCACTACCAGGCCACGGGCCCCTGGCCCTATCTGTTGATGCGTCCGATTGGAGAATTGGCCAAAACGGTTAGTACAATAGCACACACGGTAGGTCAGATCTTCTTTCTCATCTCTGCTTAGCTTGGCGCCTACCTGACGGTTGACGGAGAGGGCTCCAATAGAAATCGATCGAATCAAGATGATTAAGACTGAGAACTCAGAAGAGGGTGGGAATCCACAACCTAGCCGCCGGGGCGCAAGTCCGGCCGGCCGCGCAGTTGAGTATAAGCGATGAGGTGAGGAACAAAGGCAGTTTACTCATCTTCGCTAATTTCTATTGTGTCTTTGTTAGTCCCTTTGATTATCTCTCGACATCAGATTAATGGTTGCCTTAGAAATAATTGTTTTTTTATTGCCTACTTGTGCTTGTGTAGATATGAAGAAGAGATGAGTCGAATCAATTTACAAATTAATTCGAAATGTTCAATTTTCTTATAAGACAATTGATTAATCTATTAGGTATGATGTGCATCTCGTTCACCAGAGATGACAAATTACATAATAGTTCATAGACTGGAAAAGAAATTGGCACGAAGGACACCCATAATGAGTTCAATAATCAATATTGTCATAGGGATAATTTAGAATTTTTTGATTTTGTGTTGTCTTTTCAAAGAAATATTGCTATGTTTTGGTATAAATGCTATAGTGAGAATCCTCTATATGGGATGTCTTATCTCCACAATTTTTCTTCTTACTACAAAACAACACGCATTTTGGTGTGCATAAAAAAAAACTCCCATACAATCGTTATCCTTTCCGCCCCATCATAGTGAAATCCCGGCTCCGTCCCTGGATGTAAGGCTCCTCACATATATATGGTATCACGGGTCTTGCCATGTAAAGCATGGCCTGCAAGTCCTCCACGTTTACGTTTATAAAATATGAATTCAGATCCAAGTCCTATTCTAAATTAGGCGGGTCTCCTCCGTCTTCTACTGAAACTTGATACTAGTAGGTTTTCGTATCTGAGTCAAACTATTCTCCGTGTTTGACTCGACTTCTCTGGATCTGTGCTGGAGTAGAACCCACCTGGCCTTCATGTCGGAGTTGAACTCATTTGGTCTTTGGGCAGGAATCTGGATCTTCTATCTTTGGCCTTGCTCAAACATGTCTCACAAGATATTCGAGGATATGGTACTAGTTTACACGTCTAGGTACCATGCATGAGAATCTCATGTTCAAATTCTTCTTATATCTTAATAAGAAATAAAAGACACATCAGGCTATGAACGATATCAAATTCAAATCTAGAGTGAATAGTATCACCTAGGTACCATTCGAGGTCCTAATTTTCAATTTTGTTTCTTGAGCTGTGAGTTTGGTGTTTATGTGAAATTTTGAGACATGGTAGATGTATGTTGTGTCAATGTTTTTAACGTTTTCATTCCTGTTAAATATTTGAATCAGATAACCAATCATCTACTAGTAGTATATTTGTACACCTCATATTCTTAGCCACCCTATATGCCCCCAATTTTAATTTTCCTGGTGTTTATTTTTTTTAAACGTGAGCCATAAAAGCAACATCAACGAACGAATTGTCGTTCAGTCTTGTTCTTTGGACCATTCAGAGCGCTTAATTGTCCAAGTCAAGGTCGCAACTTGAATTTGGTGATCATGATATATAGTTCATTTTGTTGAGACAGGCATTGGCCTCTATAATCGTTTCAAAAAGTAGTGTTGCCACGCAGCTTATGTTGCGTGTGACACGTGCTTTCATTTTCAACTTATGTGTGCACCCCCAAGTTTCCTCCTTTGAATATTGTTTGGCATTGACCAGGACTCCAAGAGAGCGCGGATCTACTTAAAGTTTGAAATAGAGGCAGTGTCTCGTTGCCTGTAACTAGCTACTTACTATTTCTGTATTTTCGTTCTTTGTGAGTACTTAATTAAGTTCGGAGCTAAGCATGACGCGGTGGGCACGTACTTCGTCACCAAAAGTCCAACACTATCTTTTCTCTTTACATGAAAAGTCCAATCCTGCCTAAAACCTCAAGCAATTCCTCCTCCTTTCAAATGACTAAATGAAAGAAAGCAACTTTAGAACTCTTCCATATATTAACCATCCATCACACCTGCTTTAGTTTGGTTTTGCTCCTAGACACGCACAAGGCAGCAATAACCACACAAAACTGCGTATAGTGGGCTTTGTTTCTCAGATTATTCCATCTGTGTACATACTGGGATGGTAGATCTGTACACTTGTATTCACCTCTTGGAGGTGCAAGACAAAGATGGTATAATGATATTGGGAGAAAGAAAATCAACAAAAAACCCGCATCTAAGCCTCTCAAACCTCTCTAAGCTACATCATGTATACCCGTCGCTAAGTACAGTAACTCTGAACCAGGTGATCAGTGCCCCGCGCCTCCTCTGCTCGGCCCCATGGGCAGCATCTCCATCAGCGTCGACACCAGTGCGGACGCCGGGCTGGGGGGCACGGGCCTCGCGGCGTCGGCGCACGGCAGGGAGCTCGCGGCGAAGATCACGACGAGAGCGGCGACGAATACGACGACGAACAGGCCGCGGGCGTCCATGGCTCCCGAGATGAAACGAAGGCGGTGATCTTGGATCTCCTCTGATTATCTCTGGCCGGAATGCGGATGGTCTTTGTTTTTTCAGGGGAGTGTACGCAACGCAGGCAGATGGTTTGGTGGTTGCTAGTCAGGCGCGTGCGTGCATTTATAGAGTCGTGCTGGGTCGCCCCGCCAAACGTGCGTGCGTGTCACGTTCTTCTTCTTCGCAGCCAGCCAACTACGTAGCTAGATAGGTTGGAAATTCTCGTGCTGACCCGTTCGTCGTGGCGCATGAAAGGAACGGGGCCAGGAATTCCAAGACGGCCGGTGCGTGTCCGTGCGCCGGGAGCAGCTGCGGCCGCCGTATTAACGCAGAAACGCTGACCGGGCCGCCGCCGCTCGACCTGCCGTGTCCGGGCACGTTGGAACGGGTCTGGTGCTGGAGGTGCACCGGCGCCGGCCGGCGACTTGAAACCTGAAGCTCGTGTCGCGTCGTCGTGTGGTCGGAAAGTCCGCTTCACTCCCCGGCCGGTGCCTGTCTTGAAAGTCAGAGGAGCAAAGCGGGCCCCGGTACTCGATCGGATGAATTGACACGGCAGCGCCGCGTTTACCGGCCGTGCATGCCGGCTTTTATATCCTTTTCTTTTTATTTCCCTTTCCCTTTTAGTACTAGTATTTTCTTTCCCTTTTCACGTGCATGCCGGGCACACGTGTCTCCGGCCACCGGCTCTACCGTACCGGTACAACTCCAAAAGATCTCACAAGCAACTCTTGGCTAGGGATCATGCCTAAAAATATTTGATCTATCAACGAAACCATTAATCATGGGAAGCAACTCACGTCCCCGTCGAATGAAGGGCCAAAAACACTTATTAAAAAAGTTGTTATTTTCATCAACACGAAGGTCAAGAAGATAGATGACCACCAAATCTGACACAAACTACTAAAAACTAATTTCTATTACAAACTCCACCATCAGACCAGATTTCCCGCCCCTCCAATTTCGGCAAGGCCGGACGAAAGAGGGGGGAACATATCGACAAAGGTTCTAGAGAAGGCGGCAGCTTGAGTCTCTAGAGGCGGCGGCCGCGGAAGCTGGTATAAGATTGTTATGTTAGTGTTATGTCTATCCCGGCCGCTACGTCCACGACAACGGGGATACGTACTCTCGCTCCCAAGCGACTTCGAGCCAGGCTGTTCGGTTCGTCTTTCATGGAATACTGGTGTATGTCCTCTTGCCGATGTTGGTTGATTACTACTACGGCTCAAAAAATTATGGGAAATTTTCGTTGGTATTTATAGGTCTATTGTTTGGTTTCCTTTTTTCTGTGGCTATCTTTGGAAAAGTACAAGATTATGTCATAGAAGAACAAAATGTTTGAACATCTCGATATTTTGCTAGTTTCTTTTAGATTTTATTTTGCAATTGCTGAATACATGTCATGTATCTTTGCCATGTACTAGTTGTTACGATAAATATATACGGTATTGATACCGAAAATAACTCTTGGCTTAACATATGCCGTACATAAAACACTTCCCCTAAACAAATCCACTGAAAGATACGAATTAAACATCACACTAAAAAGTTGGAAGAAAAAAGGAAATCCGAGAAAACAAATGGAAATTGCAAAACAAGCCGGACTTTGAAATCAGGGAATGTGCTTGCTACTGTTCTACTCGAGCCTCCATGTAGTCTAGCCTCCA
This sequence comes from Avena eriantha, assembly GCA_910589775.1. NCBI lineage: Eukaryota > Viridiplantae > Streptophyta > Magnoliopsida > Poales > Poaceae > Avena > Avena eriantha. The sequence goes on from OU342746.1 coordinate 307,587,420, forward strand.
TGTAGTCTAATTACAGTAGCACTCTAAATTTCTTGAAGAAACTGACCATATATAACACACCCACACATACATTTCATTGCACATCCACAAGTACTCCCTAAGCCATGAATGCACTATTGTGCCGTCTTTTTATACAATGCCATGTTCGAGTGTTTACTAGTATTACTCTTCATCAAACCACAAACAACCACTTGGTGCTAACAACTATAGCAAGCAACAATGAGATAGAGAAAGTGGTGTAGGGAAGAGGAAGCAGATATGCGCATGACATAGAGAAGTTAAATTGATGAAAGAACATGTAGTTAAGAACCATATGGTTATATGGTGTGTCTTACTTAAGAATAGGACGCATTTGGGGATATCGACGGGAAACCCTAGTGAAGTGTATTGTTCCCCTGCTCTAGCCTCTTGCATTTTCGATCACTAATCGTCTACCAATCTTCCTCTTGCAAACCTTCGTCGACTAAAACAGTTGTGATCGCAAGCGAGGCAGTACTACTTCATCAACTCCCATGCATCAAGCATACATTTGTCTATCTTATGTTCACTCCTCACTCAATGTGCTATTTACACTACCCCAACATATGGGTTCCCTACAAGCAATATAGATGAAGTGATTAGGCTAGCAAGAGGTTTAGGATGACCTCTCATTATTTGCTTCCAAATCAAGGGAAAGTAATGATACATTGCAAATGTATCTATAATTTTTGATGTTCCATGCTTGGTTTTATCCACTTTCTTGTGTTTTGTTCCAACTTTGGAGTACTTTTCTTGTGATTTCTTGGACTAACCTATTAACAAGAGCCACAGTGCCAGTTGCCTGTTTTCTGCTGTTTTTGGTTCCAGGAAGTCAGAAAATGAATATTCTCGGAATTGGACGGGACAAAAGCCAAAGTTACTATTTTCCCGGAAGACTCACAGAGCCAGAAGGAGAGTCGGAGAGGGTCCATAGGGTGACCACACCACCCCTAGGCGTGGGTCCACCTAGGCCGCGCCAGGGCATGGTGTGGGCCCCCTGGCCGCCCACCGACCTTGCCTCTTTGCCTATAAGAAGCCTCCCGAGGCAAAAACCCTAGAGAATCAAGCCTCCAGCCACGAAAAGTTCCGCAGCGCCGCCGCCACCGAAGGGGAGATTCGGGGGATAGAAAGTCTCTGTTCCGGCACCCTGCCGGGACGGGGAAGTGCCCCCGGAGCCATCTCCATCGATCTCCACCACCATCTCATCACCATTGCTGATTCCCATGATGAGGAGGGACTAGTTCTCTCTCGAGGCTAAGGGTTCTACCGGTAGCTATGTGTTCATCTCTCTCTCTATGCATGATCTTATTGAGATCATGAGCTTGTAATCTATAGATCTATTCTACTACTCAAGTGCTTTAATGAATCTCTGCTCTCCCCATGTGTGTGAAAGTGACAGCGTGCACACCATGGTGGCACTTATGAGTTATATTTGGAGTTGGATGTTTCTATGAAATTGTGGTGTTTGTTGGACTCATCTAGTACTCAAGGTGACAGTGTGGGGTTTCTAGATGGAAAAGGCTTACTTTGAGGTGTGCTGTTATAGCCCTACCATTGATTAGAGGGTCCAACCGGAGAGTAGTTAAGAGTAGTATCATAAAGAGAGGATATATTTATGAGAGAGTGTTCACTAGTGAAAGTATGATCCCTAGGCCTTGTTTCTAAGCATTGATACACCGTTTGCTACTAGATCCGTTACATGTTTGCTTGCTTCCATCTTTATTTCAGTTTGCCTTTAGTCTCTTCCACACCATCAAGCTATTTTCTATCACCGTTACCACTTATAATTATCCATACCACTTGTATTTCACTATCTCTTCGCCGAACTAGTGCACCTATACACCTGACAAGTGTACTAGGTGTGTTGGGGACACAAGAGACTTCTTATATCTTGATTGCAGGGTTGCTTGAGAGGGAATACCTTTGACCACTTCCTCCCTTAGTTCGATAAACCTTGGGTGATCCACTTAAGGGAAAACTTGCTGCTATTCTACAAACATCTGCACTTGGAGGCCCAACAACTATCTACAAGAATAGAAGTGCGTAGACATCAAGTAATCAAGAGCGTATGTTTACCAATCCTATTAGTTATCTTTGCCACTGAAATGAATTACATTGTGATAAGATAATACCACCTATCATCTCTACAGAAAACCACTTGACCAATTGCGAGGAAGCCATATCCAACTTGTATTTTGTTTAGTGATAGATGCAAGGAAAGAAGGAAACAATGGATGGATACTACAAAACTATAAATTGTGTTCACAGCTTGGTATCTCTTTGATACATTAATCTATAAAAACATATCTTGAAAGACACCATAAATAACTTTGGATAGACAAAAAGAAAGAGGAAAGCACTAAAACAACAATAGTAGAAACACTAAGAAAACTGCACTCCAATGTGATTTGGAAAAAAACTTCAATCCCACAGAATGGAGACTCACATAACCGGTTGATGACCAAGCACAATAAGTCATGGTAACACACATATATTATCAGTTTCGGATGATAAGTATATAACTACACAGACACACACATACACATGTGTTGGTTTTCTCATAATTCTTTATTAGAACATCTTCAGCTTATACTTCTACATGTAATCCAACAAATTGTTGAGCTCCTTGGATCCTGCTGACTACGAAGAATAGTACTGCAATAGAACCACCACCACCACCACCACCACCACCAACAACAACAACAACACCACCAATTATTTATATACCTCTTTCTATATGTTATATGCTCGCTGCTCTCTAACGATAAAATTGAGTTGTTTAGTACCCTTTACCGCTTCTTCTCAAACCATGGGAAGCATCTCCACAACGAGTCGACATTAGTGATGACACTCTAGAGGATGACATCTGGCTTAGGTGCATGGGCCTCACAGAGTCGACACACTGCATGAAGCACGAGGCCACGATTGCAATAAGATTGATGATGAGGAGGAAGAATTCACGACATACCTATTCTTTGCTCTTCTGGGAAACTATATTGAACATGTGTATATTAATATATAACCAATTGTGCTTATGTTATTAATTCACCCTGCATCATACCAATGTTGAACGCAATGAAAAACAAAATAGGGTTTGAAATTCATAAAGCAGCTAGCATGGAAACGGGCTCTACATGCTACCCTTTTTCTTGAGCAAGCGTCCACTCCTGAGATACATTCTTAGACTCGCAGTAATCAAAGCATATGTTTGTCACAACAATGCTTTGTAAGTCAAGACCTCTTTGATCGTTTGTGCGTCTCACATTACTAGAAAAATCTTGATTTCCAGTAGTTCAGTCAAGCAATCCCCCTCTTTATTTACGAGAAGATATCATAAACATTGCAAATGTGTCAAACACAAAATTTGCATGGATGAATGTGTCCTAGCTAACATAGTTCTGCTCATCCAACTACTTCTAAAGCTTTCACTCATTGCTTCCCATTTTCTATAGTGAGTTGGGATCGATATAGTGAGTTGGGATCGATACTGACTTAATTTCGCCAAACATAAAAGTGCCCAGAACACAACTAAATACCTTAGTTATATTGAGCTTCAAAATCATTTCTAGCACTATATTCAATGTACTCTATAAGCAAGAGATTTTTTCACTCCTCGTGGTTAGAGTTCTGTATTGTGAGCCTATTCCATACTATGTACTACATTGTAATGGGTGGTGTCATCGGCATACATACCATTCATCTTTTGGTGGCAGTTATTCCATATTTCGATATAGGTCAAAGTATTAAAAGATTTATTGACCATTCTTCAAGAACTATCAATGCAACCCGTGAAATAGTAAAAGAAATGTTGCAAAATTTGTAGGCCAATTGACTCTGCAATTGACATATGTTTGTTGATAATGGCAGGTTGCTGTTGCGCACATGGTCCACGCACGTAGAGAACTGCAAAACTAATTCCAAATATCTTGATGAGCCTGCGCAAAAGAAATGCACCCACACGGACCTTTCTTTCACATATACGAGTTCTCTACCCACTAGGTCGGACTGAGATCCTCTGACGTGCCCATCCCTGCAGTCCCCTGAATTTGGGTCGCTGACAAGTGGGGCCCGTGTCCTGTGGGACCGGCATGTCAGGGACTCAAAGGCAGGATCGACCATGTCAGGGGAGCCACGTCCCACTAGGTCACGAATGATAATACGCATGTTTGACTGTTCGATATATATATATGCATACTCTGAAAAAATAAGATATATATATACTTCTTCTGGGTGCAAGGCGAAAATGACATTAACAATATCGTGGAAAACAAAATGGTATGAATTTTTTTTTTTTAAAAGGGGTTGGCCTATGCATCATGCAACTCGCGGCGACGGCTGACAAGATGCTACACTGGGATTGTGCATGGACCGTGTACATTGTTCTATCGATCTCCTCCTAATTCCGGGGAGCTCCCGCGTCTCTCTGAGTTTTTGACCTGCCTTGTGGTATGCATGAGGTTTTGGGCTAACTAGTGTAAGACGTGTGAACTTACAAGGAAAAGAATGGGGGTGTGGTGGCTCGTGTTCTTTGTGGCCAACTAGGTCGGAAATTCTCGTGCTGAAATGGATCTTTTTTTTGAACAGGCGAGGGGCCCAGAAGACCACAGGAGCTGCATAAATATATCGTCGGTGGGTACAAAATACAATTAGGATCCCAAAGATAAAAGAAAAATACAAAGCAGTCCTAAACATATGCAAGGAGGACCCTGGAACAATTGCTGAAAAAGCAATCAGGTCCTTTGACCTCTTCACCCCCGGAGAACCTTTACCGCCGGCCACCTCGACGCCCTCGGGGACGAATCACTTGGGGATGAAGAGGCGCATGAGCCCGACGCAGGGTTCCAGGGAAGGCCTCCACAACGGAGGTTGAAAAAGTGCCTTGCCAGGGCCAAATCGGGCTGCCCTTTCGGCCAAGGATCGCGACAGCACTCTCGGCCACCACGTCATGTGCTCGAAGCAACATTCCAAACTCCAATAGCCGCCGAAGGAGGATTGACGGCGTGCTGTAAGAAGAGCTCCCCTCGCCTCCACGGCCGGACGGAGCTCCGTTCAGTGCACCATCAAACGACCAACAACATCGAAGCAAAGCGACACCTTTATTTTTGGAGACCGTGGTCATCCCCGCCATCTTGAGCTCCCCTCTCCCCTCGCCTCCATGGCCAGACAGAGAGCGGAGCAGCACACCGAGGAAGAACCCTACAAAGCAGCAGATCCGGCCGCACAGGTCTTCTACCCAACTCCCAACTACAGGCAAACATCCTAAGACCCTAACCCTAGAACCTACTCTACTAAGCAAGGCAACTTGCGTCGGCCATCCCCAAGCGGCCGATTCTCCGAAGGAGACTCTCAACAGGTGGTAAGAGACGGAGAAGGGTACGGATGAAATGGATCTGCTATGGGCTTGTGGTGAAGAAAAAAAGATCAAGAAGGTTGGGAGACACTGTTTCCGTGCACCGTGAGCGCGTATCCACTAGTGCACCCCCCCTCTAACACCGGTTTGGAGGGCCCTCTAACAGCGGTTGTAGAACCGCTGTTGAGGGTTCGGTGTTAGAGGCCCCCCCTTTAACACCGGTTCTTATACGAACCGGTGTTAAAGGGTGGCGCACGTGGGGCTACCGCAGGGCTCAGGCCCCCCCCCCTTTAACACCGGTTCGGCGGCAGGAAAAAGAGATAAATCTCTGCCGCGGCAGGAAAACGGCCTAAATCTCTGCCGCGGCAGAGTTCTGCCCCTGCCCCGTTCTGGGCGTATTTCTGCGGCGCGGCGGGGACGGGGAGGGGGGAGGGGGAATCGATCGGGAGCGGTATACACATACATCGTCATTGGTACATACGAGTATATGAATAATTAAGCAACTAGTATTATACACAACATCGTCATTGTGTGGTATTCTCTGTAAACGTTGAAGCATCAAGTACAAGACAAACACGTTCAAGCATATATACAACGTTCATTTTGGTGGATATCTAAAGAGTTCTCCGCCAGACGTGACGACCTCATCAAGTATGAACCCCGCCAATTCCTCTTGAATGGCTCGTATGCGGTCAAATGGTAGGAGTTGGTCCCGCATCCATTCGATCTGAATATATATGAAGAATGGGGTCAATATATATATATATATAAGAATAAAACTCAACACAATTGATGGTAATAAAATAATGTTGTGTACTTTGTTTACTTACTCTAAGTTGTTCTAGTGCAGCTTGGCCCGTCGCACATATCGTGTTGCGAATGAACTCGCAAACATAGTACCCACATAAGTTATTGCCGTGTCCCTGATGCGTGCACTTTACGAGAATAGAGAGTTCAATCAAAATAATAATCAATAAAGCATGAGATACGCAGACCTAGCTAGCTAGTATTACTTACATTTTGGTCTACAAATTTTAGTTCTTATGACCATTCACCCACGGCCCTGCCCGTGAACCTTTTCCAAACCCTGTCCGGCAAAGAAAATGGATAAAGGAGTAATTAATTACTTGTTGTCACGAAAGTTTCTGATCTAGTGCGATAATATGATTGAAATTACCTCTGGAGCATCTCTCTAAAGTCTGCCCATAGCTCTTTTTCTTTTCATAACGAGTCCATGACAAGGACTTTTCCTGAGTCAGGTTGAATGACTAGCAGAATAAAGTGGAACCTACGCACGCATAACTCATCATCAGTTACACTTAACATCGAGTAAGCCGAAACAAAATGTGTACAAGAGAGGGTAACAGTACTCACGAGAAGTTGTAAGGCAATAGTATTTTCCTTTTGGTTTGTTGTCTCAGTAAAGACCTTAGCAATAAATCTTCTGTTTGCCCGGGTTTGGTTCTTACCACTTCTTCATGAACTCTATTTGGGTCAACGAACCCAATGTCAAAAGGTCCTCCTTTCATGCATTACATAACCTTTTTCCTGCATAATAGTATATACATATATGGTGAGCATATATATATATACATGCAATTAATGGAGTGAATGAGATGAGATAGAAAATACAGAAATAGTACTTACACACAATAAAGGCTGATGGCAGCTTTGTCGAGTTCCTTCTGATTGAATAGAAAATGCAAGTCTTCAATGTTGAAGTCGATCTCGTCGTCTCCGCACAAGAAAATCTCATCTCTTATATGCGTCGTGATCCATTCTTCCTTTCTCGTCTTGCAGAAATCAAGGTACCACTTGTGCAATCTTCGCATCTTTGTTGGTAGATTCTTGAGCTCCTCTTTCTTGACGAGATTCTTCCCATACTTCCATGGTTGTATGGGGTTGGCATCGCATTTGGGCAAGTTGTCTCCCATGATGTTCAAGTATGCAATTAAGTCATCCCCATCTCATTGGCCTTTCTTTGTAGCTCTACCTCATAATCATTTACGGGAGGAGCGTCCTGTGTGTCGAACACTTGGAGCGGGGCGCATGATTGGTTTTCCTGCTCTCCGAGCATGGGAACTGTTTTCTGGGGTGCCGCACGACTGCTACTTTCAGTCTCCCTACGGCGCCTTGCATCCGCCTTCAAAATCTGGCGCTCGTAGTCCGGCACAAGTGGGGTTTCAGGTTTCAAAAGATTTTTGTAAAACTTCTCCACCATCGCCGGATCTATTTTCTCCTTTGGCTCGGCCCGTCTAGGTGCAAAGAATTTCTTGACCTCTTCTTCCGAGATCCTATTGGTCTCCTCGTCGCTGCGATTCCACGGTAAAACCAGCAATGGCTTGGCGGAAGGCTGCGGGACGTAGTTTTTTGAACTCTTTGGCGTACGGCTTCCTGCGGATTTCTTTGTGGCAGTGCTAGTGATGCTCTTCGTGGCAGTGCTCTTCCGCTTACGCTGAGGAGATGGCTGAAGCGCCGGAGATGGCTGACGGGCAGGAGATGGCTGGCGCGCCGGAGATGGCTACCGCGCAGGAGATGGCTGAAGCGCCGGAGATGGCTGCCGCGCAGGAGATGGCTGAAGCGGCTCAGACTGCTGACGCTGCGGAGACGGCGGGGGTGCCAGTGGCGTCCAATTTGGAAGCACGATGTGTTCCTTCTTCCAAAGAATGGTTGTTTTCACTGCAAATTTGAGTTGAGTTTCCCCTTCACCTGTAGCATGGTCAAGCTGTGCTTCCTCATATTCCTTCACAACCTCATCCACCCCGACAATAGCATAGCCATCTGGAATCGGTCGGCAGTGGTAAGTTCCACCAGCTACAGGAGGTAAGGCATAGCCGACAGCCACCTTAACGGATAAGCCCATTAATCTCACATGCAGCTCAGCGTGTTCGCTCTCCGTGATCTCATCCACGGGGTATCGAGGACCCGCCATTTCAAGCGTGGGCTGCACGTTCTCCGTGGAAGCCACGCTGCTTTTCCGCGCAGAGTCTAGGCCGCCGGCAGATTCCAATGCAGGCTCTTCATGCTGCTGAGATGGGCCGGTAGCTTGATGGCTCTGTTGTGCATTCACTTGCGCCTGCAGCGCCACAAGTGCATGTTCTATCTGTTTCATCCGCTCTGTACGCTCTTTTTCTTTTCTGTCGCGCCATCTGTAAGAGTCGCTCCACTCGGCAAACCCATCCTTCCACGTCATACCCCCTGTGCGTCGTGCATGTCCAGGGTGTTCTTTTTTACCGATGGCGCGTGTGAGCTGGTCATTCTTTCTGTCGGGATGGAAGGTCCTGGCGGCTGTTTCCTCGTATGCCATGATGAGTTCAGTGACGGGTTTGGCAAGGAGGGTTGGGAAGATACACAATCCTATTTCTAGGTCCAACCTTGCCCCGATTCCGTAGAACCAAGTCTTTGCACGTAGGTCCCACCATGGTGTCTGGGGTGTGATCCCTCTGTCGCGCAGGGCCTTCTCAGCTTCCTCCCACTTAGGCCTCTGAGATATGTAGCCACCTGACCCTGTCCTCTGGTGATATTCCTTCTTCTAGGCATTTAGCGTATTGGTTTGTGACCTCTTTGTAGCTATAGCACCTTTCTTGTATGCCACAAATTCGCGCCAGTGAGGTCTTATCTTCGCATAATATGCGTCTTCGAAATCTGGAGTCTCGCGAGCTTTGACAAATTTGTTCAATTTTTTCTTCCAGTTGCGGAAAGCGTCAGCCATCTTCTTTAGAGTCCACTCTTTGACCTTTTCCTTTATAACCGGTTTGTTTTCATCCTTCTCTTGTGGAAGGGTGAAATTTACCAACAGCGAATTCCAAAGCATTTCTTTGGATCTTTCATCGACAAAGGTACCGTCGCCCTTCTTTGGCTTATTCCAATATTCAATTATGATTGGGATTTGGTCCCTAACAAGAACTCCAGCCTGACGTACAAATTTGTCTGCGCCCTTTTTGGGCTCCATCGGCCTGCCATCAACACGGACTGCTTCGATCGTGAACTTTGCACGATCTTTCAACCGATGGCTCGCGCCTCGCTTGCTCTTTTTCGTAGAAGAAGACGGTTGCTGGCTGGTCGATCCAGAGGGCTAAAAGAAGAAAGAAGCGTTAATTAATACATGTAGAAGAAGATTGTTGGTGGAAGTCAGCAGAGGCTTATTCAATGCATATACCTCGCCGGATTTTGTAATCACTAAATTGCGTTCACCGGAGTCTTCATCTTCTCCATGACTACTTGAGCTGTCATCATGTCTCTCCAAGTTCAGATATTGTGAGGTGTCCTCATCGATAATGTTCTCCATTATTTCTTCTTCTTTAAGGTTTCTACTAAGTGGATCCATAGTTTCTAAAACAATAATATTATCTAGAGTAAGAGAGTAAACATTCAAGTGGACTTGGATTCATACACAAATATACATATTATTCATACAAAAATACACAAATAAATACACAAATAAATACACAAATGAAATTAAAACCCTAAGGATGCTTGATCATTTTAAACGAGTTCCGAGGGGTCCAAACCCTAATTCGGAGAAATCCCGGATGCATATGAGAGGGGATAGCTACAGTGGCTGACCGGAGGATGCTCCAGAAAGCGGCGGCTGGCGGCGCTGGAGAGCGACCTAGGGCGCGCGAGGTAGCGGGTTCGCCTCAGCGTGATGCGGCCTACCTAAAACGGGCGGCGCCACTACCTAGGGGTCACCGGAGCGACGTTAACGATGACGGCCAGCGGCGGCGCTTGCAGAGCAGCGAGGTGACGACTCTAAACTAATACTAACTATAAAATACACTAAATAACCCTAAACTAAATACACTAAACTAAATACCCTAAACTAATAACCCTAAACTAAATAAACCCTAAACTAAATACCAGCGGAGGCTTCGGTGTTGGCGCGCGGCGGATCCGAGCGGCGGCGACGGGGGTGGCGGCCGACGCGGGCGCGCGCGGTGGCGGACGGTGCTAGCGCGGCGGGGGGCGTCGACTGCGACGGAAACGGCTCGCGCGCGCGGGGAGCAATGCACACAAGCCAAACCTAGTTATGCTAGGAGCAGTGGATCGGGTAATATAAGCTCATAGGGAATAATGCAACGGATAGGATACTCTATCTATCGATAAAATACCATAGTAGAATCGTATGCATCATGGCAAGAATGAAATACTTTCAAAATCATAGGATTCTTTTATGTGTGAGGCTATGCTTGCCTTGTTTGTTGATACCCAGATATAGATCTTTGGAAGCCTTGTGCTTGACTTGATTATAGTTGATCAAGTATTGTTCTTCAAGCTTCGATGATGTTGATCTCGGTCTTCGATCTCGGAGTCGGTATCGTATTCTACCGGGAAGAAGCAAACATCGAAAAGAAAGGGAGAACAACAATCAACACATGGCATCGATGCAATGATCAAACAAGTATGATGATATGACAAGTTAAATAGATCTTAAATGAAACCCTAGGGCATGCTTGATCATTTTAAACAGGGTCCGAAGGGTACAAACCCTAGAACAGGGGAACCCCGGAACACCTATGAGGGGCTGATTTAGTTCTCTAATTAAAATTGTCATTTAAGTTGCTTAACAATGCATGATTATAGCTTAAACAAATAGATCTCAATTTTATGGACATTTTGATAATTATACATATTTTTCTAACTTATAAATAATTAGTTATTGAATTTATAAGATTTAAACCAATTTCTGAAATTATTAAACCATTTAAAAACCTTTTATTGTGTCAGCATGACGTAGGACTGACGTCACCAGAGGGGACAGGTTGTTTCTCACCGGGGCTGGGTCTAGCCAGTGCAACAGACGGACGGGCCCGAGGCCACATCGGATGCCACCGTGGCGGTCAGCGGTCAACGGGCCCACGGGCCACGTCGGGTGACGCCGCGGTGACATCATCGCAGTGGCCACCGTCGGGTTATCACCGGTGACGGCGACAGAGGGCGCACGCGGGGCTGCGTGAAGTGGTGTGTTCGGGCGAGCGCGTCCAGGCGGATCAGAAACTAGCGGCCCAACTGGCTTTTAGTCGCCGGAGCAGTAGCGACGACGGTGGTCTACAACAAAGGGCAGGCGCGCGACGCGAGCTCGGTACAGAGCGGGAGGAGGACGAGAAGGTGGTCCCTTCGAACCGGAAGCTTACCCTGAGCATGTAGCGCGCGACGGAGAGGCCGGAGGAGGGCTATGGAGACGACGCGGATGACGGAGATGGTCGTCGGAGGTGGAGAGGCCGGAGGAGGGCTATGGAGACGACGCTTTCGATCTAGCTGGAGGGAAGAAGGAAGGGGAAGGGCGTTATAACACCCCCCCTTTAACACCGGTTCGTGGCTAGAACCGGTGTTAAAGGGGGGGGAATTCGTTTCGCGCCCGCACCCCCCCTTTAACACCGGTTCCAGCCACGAACCGGTGTTAAAGGGTGGGCGGGTTCCAGCCACGAACCGGTGTTAAAGGGGGGGGGTGTGCGCGCGCGAAATGAAATAAATGCACCCCCCTTTAACACCGGTTCGTGGCTGGAACCGGTGTTAAAGGGGGGGGCATTTATTTCATGCATTAAAGGGATGGGGGCATTTATAATTCAAAAAATAGGATATGAATTTAGAAAATTCATATCTTATTCATTTCAACTCAGAAAAATATGAATAATATATCATATTTTCAGAAAAATAATATCTATCCATTCATGTAAAAACATTTTATATTTACTTTAGATGAAAATTTCCAAAATGATTAAAACACTTACATATAAATTTTGATTATTCAATTCAAACAAAAATAAATTTTCAAATCCTAAAACTTTGAACATAAGAAATATTAAGCATCTAAAAAGGAATCTAACCCTATTTTATTAGAGCAAATCATATTTTATTTTGTATTAACATTTTTGAATTGATTGGATATTTAAATGCCGCATCTTTTGTATACACTTGAATCTGACAAAGCCTCGCTCAACTTGCATTGGATTTTTGATAAAATAGCATATTGTGAACCTAAAAATGATTTTTGTAAAAAATCATGAGCATCGTATCATTTTGTGAAGGAGATAGAACTGAAATTAAAATACAGAATGCAACTTAGTAAGTTACATAAATCACGACTGAAAATTAAGATACATAAAAGAACTGAAAATTAAGATACATGGCCAGATTAAGTAACAATCGGCCGAACTTGTTTCGAAATGTTGGAGTGATTCAGTCATGCTCCTGCCTACACCTATAATACTCGCCACTGTAGTCGTCGTACTCACCGCCGCCGTCATCGCTGTCATCGTCGGGGTCGCCGTAATTGAACTTTGAAGGCTAAGTACGCGTGGGCTGGACTTGAGGGTAGCGTAGACGGGGGTTAGAGTCGGCGGCAGTGTCATAGGCCATGATGCTCTGGAGAGTCCGACCGCGCCAGCATAGCTGACGGCCAGCCTCGTTGAAGTTCGGAGGAGGTGGGCTGTCCTCCTCGTGCCTGGCGAGCGCCCTCTCACGCCGATCCACGAAGAAGGCTTCCCAAGTAGGGAAATAGTCGGGATGCCATCTGGGATTCCTCCGCTGCTCCGGCGTGAGCTCGAAGTAGTAGTGGTTCGTGATGGCCATCCGGCGCGCCACACCTAGAGGGACAGGAGGAACCGGCACGCCTCCGGCGCTCAGCATCCAGCCGACGGGGACACAGTAGCCCAGCGGGCAGGGGTAGTTCGAGGCGCAAAGCGCCTCCGCCTCCGCCTCCCTGGGGGTTAGTGCTACGGTGGAAGCCATGGGAAAGAGTGATGAGGTTGCATATATGAGTCTAGAGATGTGCAATGACAATGGAGGCCAACCCTACATATATATATATATATAGTGAAGAACTGGCGGGAAGAACTGGAGGGAAGAACTGGCGGGAAGAAAAATGGAGGGAAGAAATAGAAGGAAGAAAAATGGCTCATTTAATACATATACTGTTAACAGAAGAAATATGACATTGATTTCCATGTTGAGATACATATGTGTGCCAAAAATGGCTCAATTAATACATATAGTCAATCTTATGATCGCGTCGGCCGTAACCATGGAGTATCAACACCGTTTAACAGGATGGTTGGGTCAGTCTTCACTCTGAAGGGCGGAATTTCATCAAACTTATTATAATCTTCTGACATGTCTGTCTTGTCCTCCACTCCCACGATGTTTCTTTTCCCTGAAAGAACTATGTGACGCTTTGGCTCATCGTGTGATGTATCTGTTTGCTTATTTTTTCTTTTTTTCGGTTTGGTAGACATGTCCTTCACATAGAAAACCTGAGCCACATCATTGGCTAAGACGAATGGTTCGTCTAAGTTCTTGTCTACCTTCATAAGATTGTTGAGATCCACCGTTGTCATTCCGTACTTCTTGTCTATCTCAACCCCCCCTCCTGTTAGCTTGACCCATTTGCATTGAAACAAGGGGACCTTAAAATTAGGTCCATAGTCAAGTTCCCATATCTCCTCTATGAACCCATAATACGTGGTCTTTTGCCCATTGTCTTCTGCTGCATCGAAGCGGACACCACTATTTTGGTTGGTGCTCTTTTTATCTTGGCCTATCGTGTAAAATGTATTCCCATTTATCTCGTACCCTTGGAAAGTACATACAGTCGAAGATGGTGTCCTGGCCAACAAGTACAGCTGATCCCCAACAGTGGTGTTATTTGTGAGAAGTCGTTGCAGCCAGCCGCCAAAACTCGCCATGTGTTCACTTATAATCCATTCATCAGACTGCCCTGTTGGAGATATGCCCAAGAGGCAATAATAAAAGTGATTATTATTATATCTTTGTGTTTATGATGAATGTTTACATCCCATGCTATAATTGTATTATTAGGAAACACTAATACATGTGTGTTTTGTAAACATATAAGAGTCCCTAGTAAGCCTCTTGTTGAACTAGCTTGTTGATTAATTGATGATCATGGTTTCATGATCATGGACATTAGGATGTGATTAATAACAAGGTTATGTCATTGGGAGAATGATGTGATGGACACACACCCATAGTAAGCATAGCATAAGATCAAGTCATTAAGTTCGTATTGCAATAAGCTTTCAAATACATAGTAACCTAATCCTTCGACCATGAGGTTATGTTAATCACCATCACCTCATGGATACTTTGATGACATCAAATGCCGCTTCGTAACTGGGTGGTCATAAATGTGTCATTGGGTATTCTGAAAATATGTGTTGAAGCGCATAGACCAAGATTGGGATTTGTCCATCCATATGACGGATAGATATGCTCTGGGCCCTCTCGGTGGAATGTCATCTAGTTAGCTTGCAAGCATGTGACTGGGTCACAAGAGATGACATATCACGGAACGACTAAAGAGTACTTATCAGTAACGAGGTAGAACTAGGTATGGAGATGCCGACGATCAAACCTCGGGTAAGTATAGTATCGCGAGACAAAGGGAATTGGTTTCGTATGTAAATGGTTCAATCGATAACGAAGTCATCGTTGAGTATGTGGGAGCCATTATGGATCTCCAGGTCCCGCTGATGGTTATTGATAGGAGATGTGTCTCTGTCATGTCTACATATTCACGAACCGTAGGGTGACACACTTAAGGTTCGAAGTTGTTTTAAGTAGATATGGAATGTGCGTTGGAGACCGAATGTTGTTCGGAGTCTCGGATTGGATTCGGGACATCACGAGGAGATCCGGAATTGTCCGGAGAATAAGATTCATATATTGGGGATCATTTTCTGAGTTAGGAAATGTTCCGGAGTGTTTGTATGAGGATTCTAGAAGGTTTCGGAATGTTCCAGAAGGTTCTAGAAGATTTCTTGGAGTTTGCTTGAAAACCAAGGAAGGGATCAAGGAGTCCTGGTGGGTCAAGACTAGGAGTCGTGGGGGAGGAGGACTCCTCCCCCCACTCCCCAACCCGCCGGCCATAGAGGAAGGGGAGTCCTACAAGGACTCCCCCTCCCCAAGGCACCCTCCCCCCTTAAATAGAAGGGCAGGGGCGCCGCCTCTTGGCCCTCTCCCATAACTCCCAATATCTGCCGCCTCTCTCCTCCACCTTTCTTCTGCACAGGCATAGGCGAAGCCCTGCAGAATTCTCTACTCCACCACCACCACGCCGTCGTGCTGCTGGGATTCCGTGGAGAAGATCTACTACCTCCGCTGCTCGCTGGAACGGGGAGAGAAAGGTCTGCTTCGACTCCGCACGTGTGACCGACTGCGGAAGCGCTGCCGAATCGCGGCGCCGGAAGGATCGTCCACTTGACCGACTGCGGAAGCGCTGCTGGAACGCGACGCCGGAAGGATCGTCCACACGATCTTGAGATCGGCAAGTGATCGACTACATCAACCACGAGATCTAATCTCGTTAACGCTTTCGGATCTATGAGGGTTAGTTCCTATCTATCTCGTTGCACATGTCTAATAGATTAGATCTTGGCTTTTATCTAGATTAGATCTGGGTTTTGTTCGTTCTTGCGGTAGAATTTTTTTGTTTTCCATGCTACGAACCCATCATGCCCCGGGTGTTTGAGGCGTATTAAATTCTTGTGTTCATTGATATACGGGGCAACCAAGATAGATCTTTGTAAAACCGTGTAGTGTGCTTGATTGAGACAATGCCCGTCCCTACATATCATTGCTTTACATCCTAGGGTGCCTTTTCCACGCAGTCTCCCCTCATGTCGTGATTCTGGAACACCAATCGCCTTAAGGTCAGAAATAAAATCAACACAGAACTCAATGACCTCCTTTGTTACATAGCCCTTGGAGATTCTTCCTTCTGGCCTAGCACGGTTATGAACATATTTCTTTAAGACTCCCATGTACCTCTCAAAGGGGAACATATTGTGTAGAAATACAGGACCGAGAATGGTAATCTCTTCTACTAGGTGAACCAGTAGATGCGTCATAATATTGAAGAAGGATGGTGGGAACACCAACTCAAAGCTGACAAGACATTGGGCCACATCTGTCTGTAACCTTGGTAGGCTTTCTGGATCAATTACCTTCTGAGATATTGCATTGAGGAATGCACATAGCTTCACAATGGGTACTCGAACATTTTCAGGTAGAAGCCCCCTCAATGCAATCGGAAGAAATTGTGTCATAATCACGTGGCAGTCATGAGACTTCAGGTTTTGGAATTTTTTCTCTGCCATATTTATTATTCCCTTTATATTCGACGAGAAGCCAGACGGGACCTTGATACTGCTCAGGCATTCAAAAAAGATTTCCTTCTCTGCGTTGGTAAGAGCGTAGCTGGAAGGAGTTAAGTGGCATCGTTTACCCTTCTCGTTCTCAAGATGCATAGGTTCTTCAGGGTCTTTCAGACGTTGCTGGTCCTACCGTGCTTCCGGTGTATCTTTTGTCTTCCCATACACTCCTAGGAAGCCTAGCAGGTTCACGCAAACATTCTTCGTCACGTGCATCACGTCGATTGAAGAGCGGACCTCTAAGACTTTCCAATAGGGTAGGTCCCAAAATATAGATTGCTTCTTCCACATGGGCGCGTGTCCGGCATCGTCATTCGGAACAGATAGACTGCCAGGACCTTTTCCAAAGATTACTTCTAGGTCCTTGACCATACCAAATACCTCCTCACCGGTACGGAGGACAGGCTTCCTCCGGGGTTCTGCTAGACGTTTGAAATGCTTGCCTTTCTTTCTTACTGGATGCAGGTTCGGAAGAAATCGATGATACCCTAGGTACACAACCTTCTTACATTTATCCAAATATACACTTTCAGTCTCATCTAAACAGTGTGTGCATGCATTGTATCCCTTGTTTGTCTGCCCTAAAATGTTACTAAGAGCAGGCCAATCATTGATGGTTACGAAAAGCAATGCTCGTAGGTCAAATGGCTCCCCTTTGTGCTCATCCCACATACGTACACCTGTTTGGGCCCACAGCTGTAAAAGTTCTTCAACTAATGGCCTTAGGTACACATCAATGTCGTTGCCGGGTTGCCTCGGGCCTTGGATGAGCACTGGCATCATAATGAACTTCCTCTTCATACACAACCAAGGAGGAAGGTTATAGATACATAGAGTCACAGGCCAGGTGCTGTGACTGTAGCTCTGCTCACCAAAAGGATTCATGTCATCTGTACTTAGACCAAACCTTAAGTTCCTTGCGTCACGTGCGAAGTCCGGGTACTCTCGCTCGACTTTTCTCCACTGTGACCCATCAGCGGGGTGTCTCAACATCGCGTCTTTCTTACGGTCTTCCATGTGCCATCGCAACAACTTGGCATGCTCTTTATTTCTGAAGAGACGTTTTAACCGTGGTATTATAGGAGCATACCACATAACCTTGGCAGGAACCTTCTTCCTAGGGGCCTCGCCCTCAACATCGCTAGGATCGTCTCGTCTGATCTTATACCGCAGTGCAGTGCATACCGGGCATGCATCCAAATTCTCGTACTTCTCACCGTGGTAGAGGATGCAGTCATTAATGCAGGCATGTATCTTCTGCACGTCTAATCCTAGAGGGCAAACAACCTTCTTTGCTTGGTATGTACTGTCGGGCAACTCATTATTTCTTGGAAGAAGATTCTTCATTTTTACCAACAACTTTGAAAATGCGCTGTCAGTCACACCGTTCTCTGCCTTCCATTGCAGCAAATCCAGTGTGGTACCTAGCTTTTTGTGGCCATCTTCGCAAGTTGGGTACAACAATGTTTTGTGATCCTTTAACATCTGCTCCAGCTTCTCCTTCTCCTTTTCAGTTTCACATTCTTCCTTTGCATCAGTAATGGCCCGACCAAGATCGTCATCAGCGGGCCCATCTGCTGCCTCTTGATCTTCATTATCTACCCCCGTTGCAGTATCATCATATTCAGGATACATATTATGATAGTTGTCATCATCCTCTTTTTCTTCGTTGTCTTCCATCACAACCCCTTTTTCTTCGTGCTTGGTCCAACAATTATAGTTGGGCATGAAACCGGATCGAAGCAGGTGGGCATGAATGGTTCTGGTATTTGAGTAGTCTTTCTTGTTCTGACAGTGAACACACGGACATCACATAAAACCATTGTGACCACGGTTTGCATTAGCCACAACGATGAAATTTTGGAGGCCCGTAATGTACTTGGAAGTGCGGCGGTCACCGCACATCCATTGCCGGTTCATCTGCATTAATATATAGTATATATCAAAAAATAATAGGGAGATGACCATTTATATATATACTACATCAATGACACATGAAAGGATAGTTGCCGACCTCGACCGAGAAGGAAAGAGCAACGAGAAAACTTATTTTGAGCTCTCGGGCATTTCAACGAACACCTCTTGTGCATACGAAAAAAACACAAACTAGCACACTTCACACCCTCTTGCTAGACTCCAAAATGAGATAGTGAAAAAAATGGAAGAGTGGGGTGTGGACTGCGGTGTCTTATATAGCCCCCCCTTTAACACCGGTTTAAGGGGGGCTGCGCGGGCCACTTGTGCAGGGGCCTTTAACACCGGTTCGTGCCACGAACCAGTGTTAAAGGGGGGCTCCTTTTTGCTGCACGGGCCACGCTGGTACATGCCCCCCCTTTAACACCGGTTCGTACCCATTTCCAGGCTCAACCAAAGGTCGCGTTTCCACTGGTGATCTCTCACCGGACGCAAACTGTCTTTTTTTTTTAGGAAAGCGTATACGTAGATGGTTTGATGGTACTAGCTAGTAGTAGCACACGTAGACGTGCAGCTGGGTTCGCCCGCCCTAACGTTCGTACGTGTCACGTCACGTCACGTTCTTTGCAGGCAACTAGCTATAGCTACCATGGAAATTCTCGTGCTAGCTAGAGAGTGGAACGCTGACCCGTTGGTTGTGTTGCACGAAAGAAACGGCCAGGAATTTCAGGACGGCGTGTAGTGTCCGTGCGCCGGGAGCAGAGCAGCGGCCGCCGCATTAATTAATTATCGCAGAAACGCTGACCCGGCCACTCGATCTGCCATTGGAATGGGTCTCAGGCACCAGCGCCGTCCACCTCTTGTTCGAAACATGAAGCCCGTGTCATCATGTTCGGATTGGAAGTCCACTTCCCTCCCCGGCCGACCCATGAAAATTGGAGGAGTCGGGCCGGCCGTGCCGAATTTTATCTTGTTTGCCTTTTCTTTTCTTCTGTACGACTTCAGAAAATTTCACAAGCAAGTCTTTAACCTTCCACTCCTGCCCTCCTGTTCAGTTTTGTTTTACCTTCTCTACTATTTCTTCTTGTTTTGACTTTTTTCTCTGTTTTTCCATCTTTGATGTCTGGGTTTCTTAGCGATGTATCCTATGTACTTTGTAATGTGGCAAATATTTCGCACCACCAAGAAAAACAATTAAAGTGTACTTGATGTATCTGTAGGCTGGATATTGGTTTTATGTGTGATCAGTCACACTTTTGATTAGGCTACCCTTTTTTTATATACGTGTGGCCCGTCACACTTTTTCTAGGCTACCTGTTATCATAAGTGCCGTCTTTTCATAAATTATGGGCTATATGCATCTATAGATGCAGAGGTCGTGGGCAAAGGAAGCTTCCAGTTTAAAAAGAAAAGGATTTACTGAATGCACAGATCTTTATATTGCCGGTCTATTCCATAACATGTTCTATG
The DNA here is from genome assembly GCA_910589775.1 of Avena eriantha. Classification (NCBI taxonomy): domain Eukaryota; kingdom Viridiplantae; phylum Streptophyta; class Magnoliopsida; order Poales; family Poaceae; genus Avena; species Avena eriantha. The sequence continues at coordinate 307,607,343 of OU342746.1, forward strand.
AAATGAGTGGTAGGATCCGCATAATGATTGTCAATTTTCGTGATAATCCTTCCAATTTTAAAAGTCTAGAGTGTTTGGAGATTGTTTCTCGTTCTTATAGAAAGTTCAGTGCACTTTTCAAAGGATATACTACGACATATTGCAAAATCTATGCGATGAGTAACTCCACACATAACAGATATCTGCCAATAACGGTAGGATGCTACTATGCACAATGCTAAATATATAAGCACTCTGAGTATCTTAAAGAGACTGACCAAAAGTACTGCACGTACATACGTTTCATCGCACATCCAGAAGTACTCTCTAAGCCATGAATGCAATGTTTTGCGTCTTTTTATACCACCCCATGTTTGATTCTCCATATATGACGTGACGTCGTAACCCTATAGCAAGAAATGGAAGAGCAAGTGGTCTAGTGGAGAGGTAGCAGATGTGTGAAGAAACGAGTAGTTAAAATGAAAAAAACATGTAATTAAGAACCATAGGGGTTCTACGATGTGGTTTGCTTAAGAATAGGAGGTATTTCGGGATGTTGACGAGCAAATCTAGGAAGTCTATTGTTTCCGTCCTATAACCTCTTTCCGCTTCTTCTATTAATATATCCTACATCTATTCCTTTGAAGAACATGTGCCTAAGCTATTGTAGGTTGTGGTCATCACATTCCTTCTCTTACCAAGCACATTGTGCCCGCTTCATCTTTTTTCTCTCCATGCGCTGGTTCCATTTCCTTTTGTCATATCAGTGCCCAATAGGAGAGATGGAAGAGGATGGACACTAGCAGGAGGTTAAGATACATTTGATAGTTTGAGGATGAAGACGATGGACACTAGAAGAGGATGGATACTAGCTTGAGGATGAAGCGGAAGACGGTGGCGGTGAGGCTTCCCGTCACTACTGCGTAACCTAGATCAGTAGGGTATGTCGGTGGGGGGAGCGGCGGCGCGACGAACCTTGTGTTGTGCCCCGCCCCACCTCTTTATATACGCAGCGTGACAGGGGCCCACCAACCATTGTACTGTTGGGGCACCCCCGATCAGGGCACGAGCAAGGGCTCGATCGATCCGTTGGGATCGATCGTGTAACACCCTCAAATCGGCCCTATGCAAGTTTCAGCGCTTCCCGCCAAACCCGTATAGAAACGATTCAAGGACGCCCACCAGGCACTTTCGTGCGGGTGGAAAACGAAGTAATACCGTTACACAACAGTCCTCGACGGGACCCACAGAACAGATATATATATATATATATATACAACAGCGACTCAGCGAGTCAAGCATACAACTATACAAATACGAAGATCCAAATCACATTGAAAACGATACAGCGTCCGAGTACGGACAAGATGCAAATTAGGCTAAGAGCCCTGAAGAATAACCAATGGCATCCATAACCCTGCCTAGACCAAGCCGGAAGGGTAACCCTGCTAACAACGTCGATCTCAAACCTGCTAAAACAAAAGGGGTGCCGACAAAGGCAAAGGGAAAAAGAGGAGCGTCAGTACTGAGGCCAGTACACGGCAAGGCTAGAATTCGGCGGCTCTCCCCTACATAGGTATGGTGGACTGAAGCGGCAGCGCAGCGACACTAAACAACCTATAGAGACTCGGTATCACTGGCGGCTATTAGAGAGGGGTAAGAAAGACCTATTCGGATCCTACCTGATACTAACACCAAACATACCCATCCTGGTATTTCCCCCTCGAGACCAAACGAGGAAGTCGGACCAAGGAACTCACACAGTTGGCAATTTTACTCATTCCGTTATAGTTGCAACACTTACTAATCAGATATAGATAGCACGAGTCATCCTGATAGCATAAGTAGTGGGCAGTTTTAGTTAACCATTCAGTTGTAGTTGTAACACTTACTAGTCAGATACAATTAACATGTGACATCCCAAACCCAGCAGTTGTTGGCACTTTTATCACATTTCATTGGAGTTGCAATACTTACTAGGCAGGTATAGTATGACACAGATCACCACAGATCCGCCAGTTGTTGGCATTTTTATTATCCATTCTATTGTAGTGAAGCTGAATTACTAGTCACATATTAAGTCAAATTTATAACACTACTTTAGTTATGCTTGTCTATGATCGAGATACTGTGCTCCAAGCCGTCCATAACCGCAAACACGGCTTTCAGACAGATTTACCCTGCAGGGGTGCACAAATAGCAACACACACACGATCAACCTCGGAAAAACCAAATCAAAACCCAACGAGGCTTTCACGACAAAGCAATCACAGGATTCGTAAAATATTTCAGGGGAGCCACCCCACTAAGCTACCCGCAACGAAGTTGGCCGGCTCCGGAACGGACCCAGGGTTTGCGAGAACGGCTGTAAACGACTGGGAACCCGAAAGTGTGAGTGGTCTTGCCGATACCGCGAAATCGTGCCGCGATCCAAAACAGTACAGGTGCTCCATGCACAATCGTAAATAAAACAGTAAAGCATGGCATAAGTACATGATAGTAATAAAACTCTAAACTAGTTTGTGGCCCCAAGAAATAAGAAATGAATCAAGCTCTGGCTAAGGGGGATTCATAGAGTCTCCCGTATGTGGATAGTGCGAATAGTCAAGGAACATGTATCAAGTACTCGGGGTCCTACGGGACACAAGTGAGCGTGGAAGAACCAAATAACATCTATTGCCCACCGATGCCTCTGCATTAGTTATATCTAGCAATTCAATATTAAGTTGTAATTAAAGCCATGATCATCTCCACCATAAACATCTGTCAGCATTCTAACAACTGTGGTACTTGACAACACGAGATCGCACCTGAGCAAGCAACTACGACTCGCAAGGCCAGCTATCGACCAAACACAGGTAATAGGAGGTGTCTAAGGCAATATAGAGGCTGCACGGGATATAACTGGTGTTCGGAAACTAAAGCATCGCGACACGGATAGCAATAGGTCAACAGGAGGAAATAAAGACTATAAATGCAAAATAGGTAGAAAGGGGGAGAATGCTTGCCTAGGAAAACACTGCCGACGGATCATATCCGGAGAACTTGTCGATACTCGCATCAACTCATCGGCCTAATCCGCGAAGAAGCAAACACTAGAACAAACATCGGATGCACTATTTAATACTACGGCAAAAGAATCGGCATGTTTATGATATGATGCATGGCATGTTAAGGATGCGGTGCAATTAGGCAGTATTAAGCGGAACCGGGGTCCCGACAATTAATTAATAGGTTCCAGTTATTTAGAAACCCCGCAATTTAAATGTTGTCTTAACAAGGCAAAACATGGCATTGGTTCGGTACACAGATTTAAATGGAGATGATATATAAGACTAAAATAGTCCGCATATAGCCTCCATATTTAATTATGAGGTGAAACGCCAAAATAACCCGCACCCACAGAATATGTATGCATGCATGAATAATTGATATGCAACAATTTATATAAATGTCAATTTATAAAATAGGGCTCGGAAAAGAGGTCACACATGTCAAATCGAAGATCTTGGGGTTCACCAAGGGGTTCGACGGGATCGGTCTTCAGGGTCTCGGTCATCGGATCTATGAAGGAGATCTTGGCGTGCTAAGGGTTCGTGTTCGACGGGAACGGTCTTCGGACTCCGGATCGGGGTCACGGAACCGTGTAGATGATCGGGGACGCGGGGCCGCTCGGACCGGCGAGCGCGGGGCCGGGCGCTGCGGAGGGCGCAGGGCCAGCGGCGGCTGCAGGGGCCCGGGCTCCCGTGCAGGACGGCGGGGTGGAGGAAGCAGCGGCGGGATGCGGTCGAGTCCGGCGGATGCGAGGAGAGCACGGGGAGGTGGATGGCGACCGCGGGGCGACAGAGAGGTTTCTAGAGGTGGCGCTGCCGCGGCGCCTGCAGAGCTTGAGGCGGCCGGCGGTCTTGGAGGTCGACGGGAAGCTCCGGATGAAGGGGCGGGGAAGAGGGCGTCCACGTGTGGCTGCTAGCGAGGCGGAGATCGACGGGGATGCAGGAGCGTGCCGAGGTCGGCGAGGTCGCCGGCGGACGTGGCCACACGCGGGGCGAGCGGGGCCAGCGCGTGGGGTGGAACGGGGGTGGGGGAAGGAGGCGGCAGGGCGAGCGACCGAGGTGGACAGCGGCGGAGCTTGCCTGGGGGATGCGGGGGGGGGGGGAGGGACATGGTGGCGACGAGGCCGGAGTAGGTGGCGACGGGGGTAGGTGGGGAGAGGAGAGAGGCGAGGAGAGGAAGAGCGAGCGGGGCGGGGACAGGTGGTGGGCCAGGGCGACCAGGAGACGTGGGGGAGCGGGCCAGGCGGGGTAGGCACGGGGGATGGATCGGTGGGCGGCGTGCAGGTGCGGGGTGGGCCCGGCTTGGTCGGGTGGAGCGTGTCCGGGGCATGCGGCGTGTTGCGCCTGGTGCTAGGGGGTGGTGGCGGTGGGAGTTGTTGGTGAGGGATTGGGCCAGGGGTGGGGCCAGGGTAGGCAGGTGGTGGCCTGGGGTGAGGTGGCGTTGTGTGGGTGGCGCTGTGTGAGTGGGTGTGTGTGTGCGGGTGGAGGGAGTTAGCTGGAGGCGGGGTGGAGGATTAGGTGGGGGTGTGGTCGGGCTAGGGTTTGGTCAGGATATCTTGGGGGTGGCCGGCTGGGCCGGTTCGGGCCTGGCGAGCTGCCCCCTAAAAACAATTTGAAATTTTTTATTTATTTTAAAACGGGGCTTTTGCAAATCGTATTTAGACAAACCAAAATATTCCAGAGACCTGGGTTTTAATTTGAATAAAGACGGGAAATTTGGAAAACAAAACTAGGCGTTTCGAAAGTAGTTTAGGCAAAAACCATGCATGCTGATGACGATGCTCAAATGCAAGGTGGCATGATGACATGAGCATGCGGTTATGATGATGCAATGCACAAAACACAGCGATTTTCTAGTAGTGGTTTTAGCGGGATGCCACAGATCGGGAACCTAACAACCCCTTGTCCCTTGCCCTAGATCAAAGGGCGCCGAACCGTCACGAGGCAAAGCAGATCCCCCAAGAACATAATAGGGCTGCACGAACGGCAGCCGAAGAGGAAGCAGACAAACATATAGGTAGCTCCACCGAGACCACCACCACTAGGAGCAAAGCTACCGTCCGGACCGAGGCTGTTGGACGGAGACGCACCGAAGAAGAAGCGACGAAAGAGGGCGACTACCATCCCCGCGGAAGAACATGACCACCATAGCAACACCGCATGCCAACCAGGAACCATTGCTGTCGGAACCCTTTCCCTCTCGCCCAGACTCGAGGGCGTCGACCCACCGGCAAGCAAGGGCCATCGTCCAGCCAAGAGCACAAACTAGGCACCTGTCATTCAACACGGGGCAAGGTGGTCACCACGAATGGCAAGTCGCCTCGGCCATCCCCAGATAGACCAAAGCTCGTCCCACACCCCTGTAGTCACCAAGACGACCCCTCCAAGAAGGGGAACGACGTCATGACACCGTCGTTGTCCGAAAGGGGACCATGGCTTTCACCCAAGCAGGGGAGGGTAGCGAGGTGTGGTACCTCGACGGGGCCTTGAAGAAGGGCATGACGCCATCGGCGCCGCCACCATCGTGGCCAGAACCGCTGACGAAGGATTTCCCCTAGTACCCACTACTTCCACTACCAACCTGACCCAGATCAAGCACCGGTGAGGCCGCCGGGCTCTAGATCGAGCAGGAGGACAAACAGATCAGGGGGGAGGGATTCTCCATCGGATTTGGAGACAAGGCTCGCAGTCGGCCCCTGTGACGTGACCTCCATCCGCCGGTTCCCGCCGCCCACGCTGGGCTTGTTCGTCTGCGGTACCAAAGTTGGCAGGCCAGCGCATGGCGGTACCTAAGTTTCCTGAAATTACCGCGTTTCGAAAAGTTGGGCCGCCAACTACCGAGAGGGGCCATTTAGATGCAAACTCGTCTCACCCCTACCAAATCCAAACATGCTGTGAAATTGCCCCGTGAAGTAGACGGTCGGGACCCTCATGTTAGTAATATTTCCGTGACGCGAGTGCCAACGCAGCAACCACATAGGCGAAATGAGATACTAAAGGAGCATGGTGCGTTGACCAAATTCACAAATCCACTCCCAGCTTTCCCCTAGCACCGGCGGCGTCGGAATCCACCCTCTAGGCAGGACGATCCCTTCGGACATTTGACTTCCGGGGACAAGTTGCTGCGCCCAGTCGCTGATACCGAGCTCCAATGGCGCATGCCGTAGCCGTCGTTGCGAGGCTCTAGCCCGCCTCCGCCGACGACGAGCCGAGCAGTTCGGAGGATGGCAGATCCTACTATCAAGGAAGAAGAAGTTCTGGCTATAAGCGGGTGAGCTACCCTTCTCTTTGCTATTCACACTAATTATGACTACTAGCTGGCTACTGAACCTCAAATTGTTTGTTAGCCCAACGCTGACAAACATATTTTGTCCACAGTTTTCTATCAAGTGGGATCTGCGCGGACCCCCTTACCTGGTTACGGTAGTCCTCTACAGGTACGACTCTAAGGGCAAGAGGTATGTACACTGTTGTTTCACGATGGAAGAAGCACCTGTGCAGATCTGCACTATATCTGGTATGGTTGCTGCTCTGCATAATCATGTTGAATTATGGCCGAAATAGACTGCAAAGTTCAGCTTCATGGATGAACGTGGCATCCTGGTTCCTATAACGTGTGACAGTTAGCTAATTGGGTTGATGAAAAGGTATGCTTCGGCTGCCATGTTTGACCTGAAATGTCATGTACTGGATGTGGAAGCTGCTACAACTGGGAGTCGCCCTTCTATTCTTGGACAGGGTGGTTGCTCGAACTCAATTAGTTCCTGGTAAGCAAAGATTGCTTGGGGTTCGCATGTTTGTGCTGAATTATAATTTTTGTTTTATTTACTCTATAGATATTAGGCAGTTATGCAACAGTCTTGTTTCTTTGACAGGAAGCGCCACAAGGTTAGAAACATGACTGTCGGGTCAGTCATTTTGCTGCCCGAAGAAATTAAAAACGAGTGGAAAGATGATGCTGGACACTATTCTGGTGCCCATTGTCCCGACGATGCAGAGTACATGAAGCTAAGAAAATTGGCACCGAGGAAGAGGAAGAAGGCAGGAAATGAAGAAGCCAGTGGACGTGAAGGCTTGGCACCCAGGCTGCGGAAGAAGGTTGCTGGCAATGAAGATGCATAGTAATGTGTTGAACTTGAACCTATATATATAATTCTGTTAAATTCTGGAGCTCTGTGTGTGGCATGTTGCTAGGCGAAACAATCTACCCATGTTCTCTGAGTAAAATGTACCGCGACTTAGGGTTTGGAAACGCCCGAGTCAGTAGTTGAATCCGAAATTGTGATTGTGCCACTACTATCTGAAAACAAGGATCCACTGGTTCCACGATTGCTGAGGGGCAGGAGGTCTCCAAATACGACGGAATGTAAGTGGCACAAAAATAAATTATTTAAGCTGCCACACTCCATGAAGCAGCAACTTATTTCAGATGCTGCACAACGACGTGGCAACATAAACAACAATGTTCTCACCGATAATGCCCAGATGAGGAGGAAATTGGTACCACTTTTTGGCCTAATCTTGAGCCCGTCTATCTCACCGCCTCTCTGCTCCTACATCCCCTGCATCTGGCGAAGCTCCTGTGAAAGGGCATGTATGCCCCCATGTGTGTTTCTGGTAATTATTGACAATCCCTATGGACTAATGTGCAAATTGAGTTTCACTTGTAGGTTTGTCCATTGGCATCGCTTGGACCATGTGTTGGTTTCAAGGATGAAAAAGAAGAAGCATCGTCCAAGGGCTTTGTGCCTATTGGAATCAAGTAGAAGAAGAAGAAGATCAAGTATGCCTTGAAGAAGAAGAAGAAGAAGATGGAGTTCCTCATGGCTTTGTTCAAGACATCATCATCAAGATTTGATGTGCAAGCTCACGGTGCGCCATCTCTAGAAGATATCATGCTTGGAGCTTGCCATCCTCGATGTTCATGGAGTGATGAAGACAAGGTCAAATAAGAGGTTTCCTCATGGAGTATGGGGCGCCATTCACAAGTCTTCATCAAACAAGAGCATGCAATAGCAATCAAGAAAGGTGTTCCATCTTGAGAAGGACAAGATGGTCTACATCAAGCTCAAGTGGGATGCTCAAGGCAAAGGTATGATCTTGATAGGGTTTCTATTTTACCGGTCTCTTGTAGTGTTCTTGTAGTGTTGGGAGACCGGGTTTAGGATAGATAGCCATACTATCAAGAGGGGCTCTCGAGTGGGTGACTCGTTCGTATCTTTCGAAGAGAGCTCAAACCTTTGCATACATAGCATCATCTTTCTTGGTTATTGTTTGGTTCTTGTCCATGTGAGGTTCTAGAGCTTGTGGTTATCTTCATAACAAGCTCTAGTTCATCAAAAACGGATTTCCCTTGCATATCTTATTGCGTTTTTGATCTCGCAGGTTTTTCGGCTCCACACCTTGGGAGGTATCTCACATATATATATTCATGGTATTTTCTCCCATGGTGATACCCAATATTTTCTTGGATTCTACACATCGTTATCTTTCCAACAAAATTGGTTTCATCTCGTTTGGAGTTCGGATGTAAAAGTTGTGGCAGTTCTGGTTCTGAAGTTTTTGCCTGTCCGGTAGTTCCGGCGGGCCACTGGTAATACCGCCAGGGCAGTTTGTCGCCGGTAGTACCGGTTAATTCCGGCCCAACTTCCGGCAACCACATTTTTGGTTATGTACCCTCTCTGTCTTGGTGTGCGTATTTGTTGGAACTTCGGTCGGAATCTTGGGCGGTAGTACCAGCCCAGGCGGTAATACCGGTGACCCACCGGTAGTACCGGCTGGCCTTGTTTCTGTGTTCGTTCGCACCTCGTTTTTGGACCGTTGGCTGAGTGCCACCGGTAGTACCAGCCACCCACCTGTACTACCGGCCATGCGCGATTCTATGGGTAACGGGCAGATCGGGGAGCCCTTTAAAAGGAGCTGCCCTTTCCCCTTCGGCCCTAACTAGCTTTTTCTTGGTTCTTGCTCTCTCCCTCTCCTCCATTGTTGACCTTGAAGAGCTTGCCCTCTCCCCTTCTCCCTGCTATGATTCTTGCATCTTTTTGAGGTATTTGAGAGAGGAGATCTAGATCTACAAGCCCCACCAAGCAAAATCCCTTCTTTGTGAAGGAATCCTTGGGATCAAGATCTTGGAGAGTTTTGTGGTGTGTTCTTGGGGCTCCAATTGAGTTGTGGAGGTTCCTCAAGCTTGTTGGCCTTTTGTGGCATTGTGGAGCCTTTGTGACGTTTCTTGGGAGCCCTCCAATTGAGTTGTGGAGATTGCCCCAAGCCTTGTACGGGTTCGGTGACCGCCCTCAAGTGTCCCATAGTGGAACGTGGCGTCGGTAGGTTGCATGGCATCGGTAGGTTGCGTGCCTTCGCATCTTGGGGTCAGGCCTTGTGTGGCATTGGGTGAGCATCGTGCCACCAAACCTCGAGGTGAGCCACTTGTGGCGTTCGAAGTACATTGCGCCCCCGCACCTCTCCAACGGAGACGTAGCTTCTTTGGAAGTGAACTTCAGGAAACAAATCTTCGTCTCCGTGTCCACCGGTTATCTCTCAACCGAGCCCTTTACTTATGCAATTTACATTGTGATAGCCTTCATGCTTGAAGTACTATATCTTGCTATTACCTTGTTGCTTGTCTTGCTTAGCATAGGTTGTTGGTGCACTTAGTGAAACTAGTGGATATAGGTTTTGGCTTGATAAATTAAACGTTAAGTTTTATTCCGCATTTATTAGAGCCTAAACCATAATAATTTTAAAACGCCTATTCACACCCCTCTAGGCGACGTCCATTTCCCTTTCATCCCGGATCTCCAGTAACCGGGTGTACGTGTTTCCACTTTATAAATTGTGGTTATGCCATTTTCATGCGGCCAAATCCACGTAGATTACGTTTAAACAAACCACCAATGTCAGAATACACTAGTAGAAAAGGGGTCTTTGGTCCACGGTCACGTTCCCAATTCGGGACAGAGATCTAAATCGAGGCAGAAATTGATCTAAATCACAAATTTTTCCACAAATTAATCGAGACAGAGATCTAAATCGAGGCATTTCATTAATTCAACCACAAATTCTTCTAAAAAAAGGTGCAATTTCACATCCTACATTAATTCAACCACTAGTCAACAATTTCACTTCCGCTGCCGCTGTCCTCCGAGCCGCCGGCTTCCTCATCTTCGTCGGACGAAACCTCCACGATTTCTGCATTGTTCGCGAGACAGAGCACCTCTTCGCGGCGAGCGGCGGCGATGACGGTGAACTTGGTCCGTCCAGGGACGGACCAGAACCTCTCCCGCCCTACTCGGTTGCAGAGATCCCGGTGCACCACGCGCCCGTAAAAGATGCGGTTGCCAATCTTGGCCTTCCGCTCCTTCTTGAACAGCGCCGGCCAGTACGGGCTGGCCGCCGCGTACCGGGGCAGCACTCTCTTCCACACGGGCATCTGGCGACGGCACGCCGCGATTTCGCTCTCTATCACGGCTCCGCCGGGGATGAGGAGCGGACTCACCGGCACCCCCGCATAGCTGATGCGCCATCTGTGGGGCACCGTCGCGGCCGGCGGCGCGAGGATGTCGAAGTGCATGAACATCATCGCCTCGTAGAAGTTCAGCGAGGGCATCTCCATGGCGGCGCGGTGGAGATTGGAGAGGGAGCGAGGGGTGGATGACGAAGCGACGGCACGGTGGAGATTGGAGAGGTTCGAGGGGATGGGCGACGAAGCGACGCATTGTGGCGCCTCCTATTTGTACACGAGGACGACAAAGCGACGGGCAGAATATCCAAGGGGCATTGGTCAGACAAAAGGAAGTAATGCAGGGTTAAGACAGATTAACGGGCGACCAATTTTTTTACTCCTAGGACTCTAGGGCCAATAGTTCAGACCGCTAGGTCAACAAGTACAACTATTACAACTTAAAAAAGGCACGAAGTTTAAGCTAAATAGAACTAGTTATCACACATCTCCTTGATCTGACTAATCTTAGCCCTATGCTCATCTTCCTGCGAGAGCAAGGATCGAATCATCTGCTCCTTCCTTTTAGCATCTTCCTTGCACAACTTCAATTGTTTCTCTGCATCTTTCCTCATGCACTTGTCAATACTCGTAGTTGTGAACTGCAGGACTTTGGCCTGGTGAAGATCCTTCCTTGATTGAGTCAGTTCTTGCTCTGCTTTAGCCTTCAGGGCCAACGCCGCGTCCCTCTCCTTCTCGACTTTGCTAACCTTGTCTTCCACCCCCATGAAATCTCGCTTATGCTTGGTCGTGTCAACTGGTTCCCATAGCTTTATCTCAACACTGTCAAGAAGTGAGCTGAATGCAGATTCTTTTAACTCAACAGTCATTTCCCATAGTTTGTCCAGCATTTTCTGCATCGATTTGGGCCACTCTAGATCTACCCATTTGACAACACCGCAACTTCCGCCTCGCATCATTGCACGATGTCCTTGATACCGTAGAAACCTCCTGCCCGCGTTTCGTCCTTCGAACGCTACAAATTTAGCGGGCACATATCCATGTTTACATCGCAAAGGACTGTCTTCATCCGCTAAACCGTGATAGTCAACGTCATACATCATCTGGTTGGCCTAACACATCATACGCGCATGAGTAAACGGAGTAGATCTGGCTCAAAAATAGATAACTGGCCACAGATGATAGAGATAGAGATGAGACGACTCACATCGAAATCACCATCCCTATCGTCACGACGCGTTTCCTCGCCATCTCCCCTTGAACCCATGGTGAGAGGGGAGGGTGGTGGCTGCCGGAGAGGGGATTGGGATGGAGGCACCGTCGGCTTGCGGTTATGGCAGGATGAGAGTGCAGTGGGGAAAGTGGCTTCGAGGGGAAGGAAGAGAAGTACGGGGAGGAAGAGAAGTAATGGGGACGTGACACTGGGATATGGCCCACTCAAATCGTGAGTCGTGACACTCGCAATAGGGGAGCCCCCGGCGTTGCCAGTTTTTCCAGAGCAAGTGTGGCCAATCAGGCCGCAGAACAGACTACTCGCGGATCGATCTCATGAAAACCATCCCAATCATCCAAGCACCCTGATCGAACGGTATGTAACAATCATCAAGCAGAACAACTGTGTTAGGGCGTGCCTTCTAGAATACTCGGTCTAACGCTAAGGTTAATTAGGATCCATATGCGGTTTATGAAAAGAACATGCATCCAATGACACTGGTGGATCCATATGTGGTTTGTGAGAAGAACACACATGCAATGACACTGGTGGATCCATGTGTGGTTAATGAGAAGAACACACATGCAATGACACTGGGTGTGGTTCATGATATGGTTTGTGAGAAGAACACGCATGCAATGACTCTAGCTGTGGTTCATGAGAACAACAGACATGCGATGAATCTAACTGTGGTTCATGAAAAGAGCAGACATGCGATGACACCGGTGGATCCATGTCTGGTCTATGAGAGGAACACACATGCAATGACACCGATAGATCCTTACGTGGTTTGTGAGAATAACACACATGCAATGACACTGGTGGATCCATATGTGGTCTGTGAAAAGAACACACATGCAATAACACTGGTGGATTCATGTGTGGTCAATGGGAAGAACACACATGCAATGACACTGGTGGATCCATGTGTGGTCTGTGGGAAGAACACACATGCAATGACACTGGTGATATGTCGTCTGTGAAAAGAACAGACATGCAATGACTCTAACTGTGGTTCATGAAAAGAGCAGACATGCGATGACTCTAACTGTGGTTAATGAAAAGAGCAGACATGCAATGACACTGGTGGATCCATGTGTGGTTAATGAGAAGAACACACATGCAATGACACTGGGTGTGGTTCATGATATGGTTTGTGAGAAGAACACACATGCAATGACTCTAGCTGTGGTTCATGAAAAGAGTAGACATGCGATGACTCTAACTATGGTCCATGAAAAGAGCAGACATGCAATGACACCGGTGGATCCATGTGTGGTCTATGAGAGGAACACACATGCAATGACTCCAAATGTGGTTCATGAAAAGAGCAGACATGCGATGACATCGGTGGATCCATGTGTGGTCTATGAGAGGGACACACATGCAATGACACCGGTGGATCCTTACGTGGTTTGTGAGAAGAACACACATGCAATGACACTAGTGGATACATATGTGGTATGTGAAAAGAACACACATGCAATGCCACTAGTGGATCCATGTGTGGTTCATGTGAAGAACACACATGCAATGACACTTGTGGATCCATGTGTGGTCTGTGGGAAGAACACTGACTACTCTTGAAAACACTAAGTTGTGTGACTTCACTAGCACCAACAACAATGATTTTATGAGCACATCTTTTGCTCCACCTGTGCCTGAAGATACTTTCTTTGAGATAAAACCTGCGTTACTCAATCTTGTTATGAGAGAACAATTTTCTGGTATTGGTAATGAAGATGCTGCTGCCCATCTAAATAACTTTGTTGAACTTTGTGAGATGCAAAAGCATAGGGATGTAGATGGAGATATTATTAAGCTGAAATTGTTTCCTTTCTCTTTGAGAGGAAAAGCTAAATAATGGTTGAATTCCTTAACTAGGAATATTATTAATTCTTGGACTAAATGCAAAGATGCTTTTATAGGAAAATACTATCCTCCTGATAAGATTATATCTATGAGGAGTGAAATAATGAAGTTTAAACAATCTGATAATGAACATGTTGCTCAAGCTTGGGAAAGAATGAAATCTTTGGTTAAGAATTGTCCCACTCATGGACTGACTGCTAGGATGATCATCCAAACTTTTTATGCAGGATTGAACTATTCTTCAAGGAACCTATTGGATTCTACTGCTAGAGGTACCTTTATGACCATCACTTTGGGTGCTGCAACAAAACTTCTGGACAATATGATGGTTAATTATTCTGAATGGCATACTGAGAGAGCTCCACAAGGTAGGAAGGTAAATTCTGAGGAAACCTCCTCCTTGAGTGATAAGATTGATATTATTATGTCTATGCTTGTGAATGGGAAAGCCCATATTGATCCAAATAATGTTTCTTTAGCCTCTTTGGTTGCTCAACAAGAGCAAGTTGATGTGAACCTGATAAGAAATAAAACTTTGGCAATAATGCTTATAGGAGTAATTTTGGTAGTAACAATTATAAGCCATCTCCTCCGAACAATGGTAATGCTTATGGAAATTCTTACAACAATAATAGGAGTGCTCCCTCTGAACTTGAAGTTATGCTCAAAGATTTATTAGTAAGCAAACTGCTTTAAATAAAACTATTGAGGAAAAACTCTCTAATGCTGAAAGAAATATAGCATCTTTGGCTGAAGCTCAATCTTATTTGAATAAAATGGCTGCTAAACCTGAAACTAATGATAATCCCTTTGTAGCTACTAATGCTATACAAGTAAGAATTCATGAAAATATTAGACTATTAGGTGAATTACATGCTAAGTGGGAAAGAGAAGATGAAATTGCTAGAAACATTAGTGTTTCTACTATTACCACCACTAGTGTTGAGGCTAGTAATAGTTCTACTACTTTAGATGATAATTTTGATTTTAATCTTGATGGTTGCAATACCTCTGAAGTTATTAAGTTCCTACAAAAGCTTTCTAAAAGTCCTAATGCTAGTGCTATGAACATGGCTTTTACAAAACACATTACTGATGCTCTCATAAAGATTAAAGAAGAAAAGATGAAACATAAAGCTTCTATTCCTATAAAATAAGAAGATGGTTGGGAACCCATCATTAATATTAAAGTGAATGACTTCGATTTCAAAGCTTTATGTGATCTTGGTAGTAGTGTTTCTATTATGCCTAGCAGGATTTATGATATGCTTGATTTGCCTCCACTTGAAGATTGTTATTTGAATGTCCCACTTGATGATAATGCTAAAAAGAAACTCATGGGGAGTCTTAATGATGTTCTTATTATGGTTAACAATGCCTATGTCCCCGTTGATTTCTATGTTTTGGATGTTGAATACAATGCTTCTTGTCCTATTACTTTGGGAAGACCTTTTCTTAGAACTGTTGGTGCCATTATTGATATAAAAGAAGGCACCATTAAATATCAACTCCCACTCAAAAAAGGTATAGAACACTTCCCTAAGAATAGAGATAAGATTTCTTTTGCTTCTCCTATGAAAATAAAATTTGATCTTAATGCTTCTTCATTTGAGAACACTTGATTCTTTCTTGCTTCTTTTGCCTAACTTAAAGGCGTTAAAGAAAAGTACTTATTGGGAGATAACCCAAAAGTTTTAGATGAGTCTTGGAAGTTATTACCTCTGTAATAACCGCTCCTTATCCTTTTTATTTGCTTTTTGTGCCAAGAGTAACCTCTAATGAGAGAGAAGTAATGATTGGGAAAGTTGTTGTCTCGAAACAGATTTTTGTGCTTCACTGTAAAAATTCGTGTAAAATCTCTGTACGTATTTTTGAGACGTGAATTTTTGTGATTCTGCCCCAGGTTGTTATCTAACTTTCATTAGTTCAACACGTTTTGATTTCAGCAACAAAAGGTCTTAGAAAAAATTCGTCTTTACCTGCTGGTCTGTTTTGACAGATTTTTGCCATTTTCTGCATTTGCTTCTTGTTGGTTCCTTTTTGAGTTCTTTTGAGAAATTGAGCTTTTGAGGGAAGTGCTTCATTATCTAGTGTTCTCATGGAAGTTTATTTGGTGTTGGAACTGAACCTTAATACTTATTTATCTTGAGTGCACTAATGTTGCTAATAAAGATTGTGTGAAGTTTTGTATGAAGGAAAATTTTCATGTGTTAAGGGAAGAATGATGTAATGAGATGAAGAATGGACTAAAGCTCAAGCTTGGGGATTCCAACCGTGTCACCCCAAGAAATATCCAAGAAGTACAAGCGTCAAAGCTTGGGGATGCCCAAGTCATCCCCTTCTTCATTAATAAAAATCCCAGGTTTCTTCCAAACGCTTCATTTTTATTGTTTCATGCACAGTTGTGTTTTTCTTGGAGCGTCTTCTTCTTCGCTTTCATTTTGGTTTTTAGTTTGCTTTGGTTTTCTTAGTTTGCTAAATAAATTGTTTGGACCCCCTCTTTCATACATTGGTTTGCAAATAGTTTAGTTTGGTTTGGAAAAGAGTAGGAAAGTTCATGCTTATGTGGTAAAAAGAGCTCGTTTTTGACTGTGGCCTATGCTTTGTCGTGCCATGCTTGATATAATTTTAGCTTTATGGTTAGTATTCTTTGCTGTAGCATGACTTGTTATAAACAATTGAGATTTCTTAATGTGCCTTGGATGAATCATGCGTTGTTTTAGCATATTAAAGCATAGTATAGTGGTATTCTCCTTTGATGCTTTATTTGGGTTGACTTGGCGCATGCTCACACCATGTTATGACTATCTCAAGTCACCATATCCTTTATGATCCTTTAGTTTTCAACTTGTAGTATCACTTTATTCTTTGATCAATGATGTTTTGTCGCTCTGCATGATTATGGCCATTATTGCTCTCTTAGTTTGTCGCTCCCAGTCTTTTGCTAGCCTTGAGTTCCACTCATGCATCCAACTCCTTAAACCAAGTTATTCCAAAGAGTCCACCATACCTACCTATTAGCTTATGCTATTCCAAGTATATTCATGCTTTTGTTTACCTTCCAAATTAAACTTGTTATGAGAAAACTAGTGATTAAAGCTCTCACGAACTTGATGGCACACTTTACTTTTCTTGCCCTTAATAAAACTTGAACCATTGTGTTGTCTCTGTTGTATATGCTTGAACTTATTTGTTGGGAATTAGCAGAATCATGCTGTCATGGGGAACGCTTTCAACATTACACTTGGTACTTGTACCTAGTTGATATCATGCTCTTTTGTATACGGATGTCGTCGGTGTGAAATGAAAGGGGAGCTTGTAAGTCCATGGAGTTATGTATATGTGTTAGAGAAACGCCTGGGCCGCTGGTCTAATCCATGCTAACATGCTGGAAACCTGCAGCGTAACCATAATGAGCTATCTATGAAGCATTCTTCTTATAAAAAAAGAGTGCTATATTGAGAAAAAAGAGAAAAATAGAAAAAAAGAGATTATGAAAAGAGGAAAGAGAGAAAAAGCACCATATTCCCATGGTAAATAAGAAGATTGCTGAGATGCTCGTTGTCTGCTTGCCTTATCATTTTGATTTGGGGATTCTTCCGTATCATCGGGCAAGGGGTACCCCGTTGGCGGTTCTCTATGAAACACATATACTTACAATGACAAGAACTTACCGGTGACTAAACTTGAGTAGCATGAGGAGCGGCCCTCGTATACAAGGGACATGAGATTTCTAACTTATACTTTGTCAAGCATGTACACCATAGTTTGTTCACTTTAACCTTAATCACTTCAAGATGCTTATGATAGGGGCAATGAGAGATATAAGTACAACAATTTTTGGAAGCTCTTTATGAGACTTGAATCCCTACTTCCTTTTATAAAAAGTCCTTTCTTCCACCAATATATTGAGTCTCCACCTTCTATCTTTATGCACCTACTTTGAGAGCATAGTGGCCATTCTTAGTTCTATGTGCATTGTCCCAAGACTAGTTGATTGATGCATAACTTGATATTGCTTGTTTTAAACTATTTGTATCTAGTCACTCTTATGAACTTTGAAGGTGTCCTATGCATTTATATTTGCTACTCAAGCTGAATACTAGTATGCTATGTTTTCTTTATGTGAAACAAACAAACGTCTTGCAAAGCATTGTAATTCATGAATCTTTTGTTTGTGCCTTTTCATGTTGCGTCATAGCTTCTATATTATTGCTAGAACTGTGTCTTTCATGTTATGATTGAAGTACTATGATCCCAGCTTTGAATGCTTTACAAATACTTTGATCAAGTCTTTGATGGCGCATGTCACCTCAACAATTATTCTTTCTTTTTATCAGTTACCTACTCGAGGACGAGCATGAGTTAAGCTTGGGGATGTTGATACATTGCAAATGTATCTATAATTTTTGATGTTCCATGCTTGGTTTTATCCACTTTCTTGTGTTTTGTTCCAACTTTGGAGTACTTTTCATATGATTTCTTGGACTAACCTATTAACAAGAGGCATAGTGCCAGCTGCCTGTTTTCTGCTGTTTTTGGTTCCAGGAAAGTCAGAAAATGAATATTCTCGGAATTGGACAAAACAAAAGCCAAAGTGCCTATTTTTCTAGAAGTCATCAGATGCCAGAATACGAGACGGAAAGGGGCCAGGGGGCCACCATACCACCTGGCCGCACGGCCCAGCCTGGCCCGCGCTAGTGGGTGGTGTGGCCGCCTCCGGCCCCCCCTCGGCCTCCCCTTCCGCCTATAAGATTCCCTCGGGATGAAAACCCTAAGTACCCGATCAAAAATCCACGAAAGAGTTTGTAGCCACCGTCATCTCCAGCCCTAGCTCGGGAGGGATTTGAAGCTCTTCCCGGCACACTGCCGGAGAGGGGAATTCACCCTGGAGGCCTTCTTCATCACCATGCAAGCCTCCGGTGTGATGCGTGACTAGTTCATCCTTGGACTACAGATCCATGTAGTAGCTAGATGGCTGGTTCTCCTCCTTTGTGCTTTCATGTCTAGATCTTGTGACCTCCGTTCATGATCAAGATCATCTATTTGTAATTCTACATGTTGTGTTTGCAGGGATCCGATGGATATTGAGATGCTATTTCAGATTGATTATTGATTCTATCATGTCTTTGTTATTTGTGATCTTGCATGCTTTTCGTTGTTAGTAGCTATCTTGGCCAAGTAGATGCTAGCAACTCCAAGAGTTAGTATTTATGCTCGATAGTGGGTTCATGCCTCTTGTAATCTAGGGAAGTGACAAAAATCTCTAAGGTACTAGATGTGCTGTTGCTACTTGGGAGAAAACAACAATCCTTTGTTCATAGAACAATCATATTGTTTACTTTACACGCAATTCGTAAAGCAATAATCTGTTGCTTACAACTTAATACTAGAGGGGGTTCGGATGATAACCTGAAGGTGGATTATTAGTCATAGATGTAGTTGGATGGCGGTCTATGTATAATGTTGTAATGCCCAATCAAGTTCCAAAGGAGTCAAGATGATTACTATATGCATGTATTGCTTTCTTGATGTTTGTAAATTGACCCGCTGTAGTTTGTTCACCCAACATGTTATCTATCTTAAGGAGAGCCACCTCTAGTGAACTATGGATCCCGGTCCTCTTCTCTTACATACAATCTACAAACTGTTTACTGCTTTGTGTTTACTTTCTGCAAACTACTACTTCTTTCCATTGGATACATTTAATCCTTTGTTTTCAGCAAAACACAGTGAGATTGACAACCTCATTGCAAGTTGGGGACAAAGTTCTGTGGTTGTGTTGTGCAGGTCTCCACGTTGCTACTAGCACCGGTAGTGCGCCCTGCCAAGGCTCAGCTAGCAACACCTTTGGGGTGTTTCCTTGCTCCTACTAGTTCGATTAAACCTTGGTTTCATAACTGAGGGAAACTTGCTGCTGTGCTCATCATACCTTCCTCTTGGGGTTCCCAACGAGCTCTACATCAACATCGAGCCATCACTTCCCTATCTTCAGCGTCCTGCGGCACAATTAGTGGTGCATCACAGGCCTGATTGTTGCCGCTAGAAGATGCTGCCTCTCTGTTTGCCGCTTCAGCTCCAGCCTCTCTGTTAGCTGCTTCTTCAGCTGCAAGCTCTCTTTCAGCTGCTTCTGCAGCCTCTCTGTTAGCTGCTTCAGATGCAGCTAATTTCTTTGCATATGCAGCTTCAAACTTAGCTATTCTGCATTTTCTACAAAGGGCTCCCCTAAGCTTGTCTTCCCTCTTGCAAATAGGGCAAAACACGTGGTAACATAGAAAAAATGGATGTTCTTGTACAGTTGGTAGGTCACGTGAGCATCTATTGTTGGGGATATACTTTTCAGGTATCCTCACAGTTCCTCACTGACCAGGGTGGCCCGCTTCGGGTTAGAGATTTGCTTCACGGGCGGCCCAGTCAGGAAGTGAAGACGGATTCCAATCCGGCTACAGGAAGGCCTAGAAGACTTACCGACTTAGGCCCATAATCTTACTTGTAGTTCAAGATGTAATCTGTAACTAACTCTTAGTCATAGTCGGATCGATCTATCCTGTAAACCCTAGGCCGGATATCTATATAAGCTGTCCTAGGGAGAGCCCTTAGGGCACAACCCAATACTTTAGACCCTCCACTCGCATAGGCGAAACCCTTGTAACCCATATCCGGCTCTGCCGTATTACTGGATTACTAGCAGGAGTAGGATCCGTCCAAAGCCGGCAGATTGGAACCTGGGTAAACTTGTGTGCTCACCGTCCCAGAATACTGTACGTCTCACACCCCTCTCTTCCGCATGCCTCAAGGACCCCCTCATGGCGTACTTGTCATCAATCCGACGACAGTTGGCGCCTACCGTGGGGCAAGTGAGCTTCGGATCTGTGTTCCGAGCGGAATCTGCAAGAATCTGAATCGGCAAGACTATCGCCGTCGGTCGCATCCTCTACGCCAGCGACGCCCCTCTCATCGTTCTCGACGAGACTTGGATTCCGGCTAGGGAGGCCGTGACCGCTTACACAATCATGTCTTTTGGCGAGATCGATGTTTACATTGGTTTCACTGAACCTGCCCAACCCACCCCAGCGGTGATGATAGAGGCAGAAGAATCTCCTGGGTCCCCTTTGTCCGCGGAGGCGGCAGAGTTCTGGATCTCAGAAAACACTAATCCCACCCAGCCCGCACCAGTTGTGGAGATAGTGGAGAAATCCGAGCCTGAAGAAGACCTAGCGGTCTAAGTCGAATCTGGAGTGGATTTCCCTAGGGAAGCCGGATCCCAGATCGACCCATCCGTGGAAGTCGAAATTCAGGAGGAACATCTCAACGACACTGATTCTGGCTCTGATGATGCCGTGAGAGACAGGCCTTTCCTGAGGTACACACTACGACGTATGATACTGCAAGGCGAAAGAGCGGATGCAATTCTCGAGTCCATCAAAAGTTTCGACATGGCTGATCGTGAAAGCCGCAGGTACCTCAGGAAGCACGCATCGCACTTCATCGGATACGTGAGATCCGGATCCGGCTCTGCCGATGCTGGAGAAAACACCGACTCTGTGTTGGAGGCAATTGGAACAAAAGCTGACGTACCCGCATCCTCGGATGAATAAATGATGTCAGCAGATTTCCAAAAGTTCTCCGCGGAATATGAAGAGGAGTATAACTCCAAAGCTGCAGAAGAAGGAGAAGCCATGGATGAAGGATCCGGGGAACACTCTCCCAAAGCGCAGGATGACATTGACGTCAAAGATAATCTCGAGGTCCAGATGTCTGAAAGTACCGATCAGAGCTTGACTCCGGGAAACGGACCCAAAGCCGTCTTTGCTACCGGCGCTGCCAAGAAGGCAAAGAAGAAGAACAAGAAGAACAAGACCCTGGCAAAAGACCCTCTTCCAGAAGAAGTGATTGCGGAGGAATACGAAGAAGACTCAGATGGAGCACTTATCCCAGACGAGCCGAAAAAAGAAGAATCGGTGGATGGACACGTGATCATCGAAGGTGCGTGTAAACTCATCGATGCTGCATTAACCACACCTATCCCTACAGCTGCAGAACTTACTGCTGACGAGCTGGACGAAAGGGCCCAAGCCCTAGAAGCGCGTCGTCAACTACTCCTAGATGAAGCCAAAAACATCGAGGAGGAGAAGAAACGCATGGCAACTAAGGATTACATGTCTCGGTTGCATCAAAAGACACGAAAGCGTCATACCAATGACGACCAATTCCCACATGTCCGTGCCGTCCTTTTCGGAGATGAGATGGGGAAGCCACGGAAAGATAGCAAAGGAGATTGGGTATATCCAACCCCAGTGCAGAATACCGTGGCGGCCCGAGAAATTTTAGCGGCTAATCCAGGACCGGAGGAGATCCGTTTGGGTATCAAACTACTCAACAAGGGACCGGAGCAGCAAAAGGTCGCCCTGTCCGGAAGTCAAAACTAGTCTCGGATTCCGACCAATGTCGCACAGATCCGGCATGGGCTGACGTAAGACCCCATCGCGTCCAGGAGCAGTATAATCGCCCCGAACATCGGGAAGACAATTATTCAAGAACCAGATCATCAAGACAGCATCACAGAACTACGCGTGACTGGATCAACGTCGCCCCAGTGGCCGAAAAAGAGGCCATTGCTGCACTGACTCCGAGGAACCCTCCCCGGCGAGAGTCTAACGATCGAAGGGGATAAGATAAAGAGAAACATCGGGAAGAGGATCATCAAAAATGCCACCTCCTAGACATACAAGCCGTCCGGCTGACCCTCATCGTAGTGGGAACGACGGACGAAGGAACGACGGAAACCATTCTGGCACAAGCCGGCAGGGGGCTCGTCGTAGCGAAGACCCTCCCTGGAACCGGAATAATGACGCTCCGGACGGAGGCCGGTGATTAGCCGGAAACAATTCAGCTGCCCCACCCTCTCCACCAAGTAGTCATCACAACGGCTCCCAAGGGGGACAAGGAGGACGGCATGGCAGAGGAGGTGGTGGCAGAAGCCGGAGTCCGGCTCCAAGGAACCGCAGCCATAGCCGACATTCGGGATGATCTCTATCCCTGAACAACGCAAGGCACATGATCAACTCCAACATAGAGGCGCGTCGCTGTGAAAACGATGATATCTACGTGGGCCCAAAATGCTTCGGACCACGCATTAGAGCTACAAGATTCCCAGAAGGATTTGCTATCTCAAGACATATCCAAGCCTACGACGGCATTGCTCGGCCAGATACCTGGCTACAGGATTTCTTCCAAGCTTGCTGCATTGCTAAAGGCGGAAACAGCCTGGTCGCAACCTGATATCTCCCACTTATGCTGAGGAAGACGGCACGATCATGGCTCAATGAACTTCCGGAGAACACCATCCATAACTGGTATGACATGCAAAGTGCGTTCTTTCAGAATTTCGAAGGCACACATCGAAGGCCCTGTACGGTCGGAGACCTACAACGTTGCACCCAGAAAGCCGGAGAATCTTGCCGGGATTACCTCGGACGATGGATCGACACCAAGAACTGCTGTGAAGGAGTAAACGACCAAACTACGATTGAAGCTTTCATCGCAGGACTCCCAATTAGTCTACTACGTCACCGCTTGAAGTGTGACAAGGTCACTGATTTGGGAGAGATGATAGAAACAACGAGCAAGTATGCAGATGCTGACGACGATGCAGAGGGATTACTCAATGTCCTAGCCGTGCCTTAGTCGGCAAGACAACCAAAGCAACAAGCTTAGAAGCGCAAGAATACCTCGGAAGAGAAACCCAGCACGGAAACAGTGGTGGTTACTACTGTTTCCGGGTCTGAAGGACGAGGAGGACGCGACGGAGGCCACGGGCGTGGCCGTGGGACATCAAGGGTCCAAGGTAGAGGAGACCAGCAACCAGGCAAAACCTACTCTTGGGCCAACATTGCCAATAACCCATGTGCGCATCACCTAGACGCCAATGGGGGCTCGTCCCACACCAACGCTGAATGTCGTTTCAATGACGACATCAAAAGAGATGACACCGCGGGCTACAAAGCTAAGCGAAAGAAGGGAAAGAAAAATCCCGAAAAAGACAAAGAGACCAAGGAAGATTCCAACATGGAGGAAGCTGACGCTTCAAATCCCAAGCCGGAAGGGAAGAAAACTTTTCCCACCAAGAAGGACACTTACGTCACTTTCCTCGGATCTCAACCAGCAAAGGTCAAGAAAGCAGTTCTACATGAGCTCAACACAACAGTTCCGGCTGTCCCCCAATACTTGGACTGGTCGGAAGTGGCAATCATGTTTGACCGCGCTGATCATCCGCCTAAGTTGCACAGGCGAGGAAAATACGACTTAATCGTCAACCCACTTATTGACGGTTATGGTTTCTCCAAGACCCTCGTGGACGGTGGTAGCAACATCAATATTCTCTATGTCGAAATGCTACGACGGATGAAGATCTCGGAAACCCAGTTGAAACATAGCTCTGTGATCTTTCACGAAGTTGTCCCAGGAAGACAAGCTAATTCCCTGGGAGAGATTACTTTGGATGTCACCTTTGGAACTCCAAAGAATTATCGGACGGAGGCACTTTCCTTCGAAGTGGTCCCATTCAAGAGCGCGTACCACGCTATATTCGGACGTCCGGCTTACTGGGCTTTTATGGCTCATCCGTGTTACATTTACAATATGATGAAAATTCCAGGTCCCAACGGCGTAATCACTATCAGGGGAGACCCAAAGAAAGCGCGAGAGTGTGAGGATGGAAATGCCGCCTTTGCCGAAGCCGTGCTGCACGCCTAGGAGTACCAGGAGATCAAGAAGAGAATAGATCCGTCCGAGATGCCAGCAACGAAGAAGGAGGTGACAAAGCCAAATCCGGAGTTCAAGGCATCAGAAGAGACGAAGAAGACGCCGTTGAAGGATGATGACCCCTCCAAGGTGACCCAGATAGGCGTAGGCCTAGGTAGCGCATAGGAAAGCGCGCTCGTCAAGTTCCTCCAAGCAAATCAAGATATCTTCGCATGGCAGCCATCTGACATGACCGGAGTACCTAGGGAACTTGCCGAGCACTCTCTAAATGTAAACCCGAACGCTAAACCCGTCAAACAGTCCCTATGATGATTTGGCGATGAAAAGCGTAAGGCAATAGCTAAGGAACTATCACGGCTCGAGTTATCCGGATTCATAGAAGAGGTCATCCACACTGAGTGGTCGGCCAATCCTGTAATGGTCCCTAAAAAGGACACCACTAATTTAAGGACGTGTGTTGATTATACTACCTTGAACAAGGCTTGTACAAAAGATCCATTCGCTCTGCCTAGAATTGATCAAGTTATCGATTCTACGGCAGGCTCGGAACTCCTCTGTTTTCTCGACGCATATTCCAGTTATCACCAAATCTGGATGAAGGAATCTGACAAAGTCAAAACTTCATTCATAACCCCTTTCGGAACCTTCTGTTTTGTTACGATGCCCTTTGGGCTGAAGAACGTAGGAGCTACGTACTAGCGCACGATGCAGCGTTGCCTCCACGACCAACTCGCACGCAATGTACATGCATACGTGGATGATATTGCGGTGATGTCCAAAAAGAAGGAAACGCTGATTTCTGACTTGGAGGAAACGCTCGCCAATCTACAAAAATACAACATCATGCTTAACCCGAAGAAATGCTTCTTTGGAATACCAGCCGAAAAATTGTTGGGTTTCATCGTGTCTCAAAGAGGCATAGAGGTGAACCGAGACAAAATCAAGGGTATACTCAATATTTCTAGGCCAACTTGCCTGAAGGACGCACAAAGATTAACTGGCTGCATCGCTGCGGTCAGTCGATTTGTAAGCCGGCTTGGTGAAAGAGCTGCACCATTATACAAACTCCTGAAAAAGACCAAGGATTTTGTTTGGACTGACGTAGCTGAAGCTGCACTACAAGACCTAAAGAAAGTACTCTCATCTGCTCCTATCCTTGCAGCACCGGAACCTCAGGAACCGATGTTTCTCTATCTTGCTGCGACAAATAAGGTTGTTAGTATCGTCATGGTGGTGGAGAGACCAGAGGAAAATCAGGAACACTTGGTGCGGCGTCCGACTTACTTTGTCAGCGAGGTCCTGACAGAATCAAAACAGCGGTATCTGCACTATCAAAAGTTGGCTTACGGTGTTTTTCTAGCATCTCGTATGTTACGACACTACTTTCAGAAGCATCCAATTACCATGGTGAGCACAACTCCCATGAGAGATATAATCAACAATAGTGACACCATAGGACGCGTCGCCAAATGGGGCATAAAGCTTTCAGCTTTTGATATTGAGTATAAACCTCGGACAACAATCAAATCCTAGATCCTGGCTGACTTTGTCGCTGATTGGACAGAGACAAAGGAAAACATGATCCTCCCTGAGTCGGAATACTGGACCCTCTTTTTCGATGGGTCTAAGGCTCGAGGGGGCTCGGGGGCTGGCGTGGTGCTCAAATCACCCCAAGGAGATAAAATTTTATACGTGTTGTAGATCCACTTCACAGCGACAAACAATATTGCCGAGTATGAAGCACTTCTACATGGAATCCGGATTGCTAAGGATATTGGCATCCGACGTTTGATGTGTTATGGAGATTCAGATCTTGTTGCTCAACAAGTGTCGGATATTTGGAATGCAAATAAACACATGGCAGCATATAAAGCTGTCGTGGACGATCTATCTAAATCGTTCGAAGGGTTTGAGGTTCAACTCATCCCTCGAGCAGAAAATGAGGAAGAAGATGCACTATCTCGGATAGGCTCTGCACGGAAAGAAGTCCCGGATGGCACTTTTTTAGAGCACCTCAAAGTTCCCTCAATAAAGGGAGTAGATGAGGAATATCCAACCAAATCCGACTCACCTTTGATAGCAGTTCTGGCTGTAATTCCCAGATGGACTCAACCCTACCTCGATTATTTGGTAGATGGCATGTTACCCGAAGACAAGGTGCTGAGTCGGCAGATTATCCGATGAGCAAAAGCCTATACTATTATTAAAGGTGAGCTCCATAAACGAAGTGTTTCTGGGGTTTTTCAGCACTGTGTATCTCTAGAAGAAGGAGTGGAAATCTTAAGAGAAATCCACGAAGGCGAGTGTGGTCACCACGCTGCAGCCAATTCTTTAGTGGCAAAAGCTTTTAGACATGGATTTTTCTGGCTTACAGCTCAGGGAGATACCAAACGATTAGTCAAGACGTGCAAAGGCTGCCAAAAGTACGCCAAGCAAGCTCATGTTCCGGCTGATCAGCTGCGAACAATACCTATAACATGGCCCTTTGCGATCTGGGGGCTTGATATGGTAGGACCATTTAAACGAGCTCCAAGTGGATTTACTCACCTCTTAGTGATGGTGGATAAATTCACAAAATGGATTGAGGCTAAACCGGTCACTAGTTGTGATGGAGCAACATCCATAAGATTTGTCAAGGATGTTATAATCCGGTATGGTTATCCACATAGCATTATCACGGACAACGGGAGTAACTTCTCTATGGGAGAATTGGCTGAATTCTGCAACGAGCAAAATATCTGGCTTGACATTGCGTCAGTCGCACATCCACAAGCTAACGGACAAGTCGAAAGAGCAAATGGTTTAATCCTACAAGGCCTGAAACCGAGACTCGAAGCACCACTATGACGTGCTGCAGGGCTTGGGCAGAGGAATTACCCTCTGTAATATGGAGTTTACGAATGACTCTGAATAGGTCAACCAGATACACACATTTCTTCTTGGTCTATGGCACGGAAGCAGTTCTTCCTAGTGATTTGATTCACACTTCTCCTAGAGTGGCCACGTATATTGAAGAGGATGCCGAAGTTTCTCGACAAAACGATCTCGACTTAGTCGAAGAAGTTCGCGTCATTGCTGAAATGAGATCTATAGCCTATCAGCAAGTATCATAGCCAGAGAGTCTGAAATAGATCTTTCAATAAAGGTGATTTGGTTCTCCGGCTTGTGCAACAAAGAAAGCACAAATTTTCCCCAGTATGGGAAGGGCCCTTTCTAGTTAGTCGAGTATTGCACAATGGATCGTACTACTTAACTGACATGAGGCCAGCCAAAGAAAGACCTGCTACTAAGAAGAGAAAGAGAGTTGGAGGCAGTACAAATTTGGATGAGTTAGACAGACCGTGGAATATTGCTCAGCTACGTCCCTTTTATTCTTAGTTTATCCTTCTTTGTAAAACATATATATGTACATGCTCTGAGAGAAATAAAAGTTTTGGTTACCTCAAGTTTTTTCTGAGAAGTTTTTACCATATTATTTCTGAATGATCATGTCATAGTCGAAAATCCCAGAATGCTTGAAAGTACTTTATGCTCATGTTCATTCTGGTATAGATTTCCGATTCTAAAACTGCTACCCTTGGGTATAACTCTGACAATTTCTAGTCTTTGCTTTGGTTATTTGTCTGTTTGCTGGATGCGGGCATTTTTCGAGTAGTAAATTGTTGGTACTGGAAGCCGGCTTTGTTTCCGAGTTTAAACTAGTTTAGCAATTGAGCTCCATTGCTCGGCAAAGTTTCCGGTAGAAGGTTTAGCCGGCTCACGAAAGGGACGAGGCGGAAAGCCAGATAAACGATAAGTATAGAAGAAAAAGTACAAGTGCTTATGTAAAACATTTCAGGCACGCAAAAAATTTAACAGCCAAAAGTGCTGAATAGATCAAAAGCTTAGCACTAGCAAAATCATAGTACTTCATATTTACAGACGCATCCTGTTTTTTCAGGATAATACAAATATTTCTGGAAATTTATGATGCATGAGGAGATGAAGGAGCTGCCTGCTCGCTGGAGACGCCGCCTTGGTATCGTGCCGAGATGTCCGCATCCGAGATGGTGCGTTCATCGTTGGAAACTTCTGCTGATTCTTCTGGAGGAGGAGGCAGAGTGTCCACGCGGGTGAAGAAAGGGGTCTCATAGCTGGTCAGGTCAGCCACGTGACACCCATATCCGGCGCAGGAATGCATGATGGCTTGAAGGTCTTGCTCCTGTCTGTCTTCATCTACTTTGCAGTACCCTCTGGTCACTTACCATATTTCCATGTTTCCATGGTGGCTCATGACCGTGGTGAGAGCGTTCTGCGCCGCAGTCCGCGCGTAGGACATGTTCCAGTCCTGAACAAGTTACTGCATCTCCTTTGCCTTGTCCCGCACCTTAAAATCCGGCATGTTGTGCATGTTCGGAATCTTGAGAGCTTCGCCAATGTCCGCAAGGGATTAGCAGAAGTCATGAAGAAGGTCACCGACTTGGGTAAGCTGGTGGGTGTGGGGCTCAGCGGAGGTGGAGTCCGTCAAGTTCAGAGGACCTGTAAACAAAAGACAATTAAAGAAAAATCCGACATTGTGAGAAGTCGAAGAAAAAGACAAGTCAGACAGATGGAACGTACCGAAAATGACATCGTCAATTTTGGTCTTCTCCTCCCGGAGACTCTAGAGTTCAACCCGGAGCGCCTGGGAAAGATCCCTCTCTCTGCTAAGTTCATTCTTGAGGTCCGAGATTCTTTTATCTTGAGCAGTGATCTTGCGATCACGCTCATCAGTAGCCATGGAGGAGGATTCAAGGATTTGAGCGATGCTCTTTTCATGATCCGCCTTGAGCTTATCCAGCTATTGGCGCAGCTCCTTGTTCTCCACCACCAGGGTCTTGAGGTTCTCGGCCTCTTCAATCATGGCGCAGGATTGTTTTACCAGCGCTGTAAGTCAAAAAAGAACAACAGTTCAGAAAAAATTTGACATTGAAAATACAAAGACAAGGTTTGAGTCTCGGAATGTGTACCTTCGACCTCATTCTTGGTAACTTTTAGCTCAGCATTTTTAAGCTAGAGAGCTTTGATCTCTCTCCGCTTATCGCAAACATTCTTCAACAAATCCTGGTTATAGGAATATACTTTCTGTAAGTCAGAATACCCAAAGTCAGAAAGCTACTAAAGACTCGGGCTAATATTTTTGCTAATATCAGCATGAGCCTTGGGGGCTACACTAGTTCGTTCTTTGGCATCCTAAGGAAGCATAAACCCGGATTAATTATCCTACTTCATGCTTGGGGGCTAGAGGATATGATATGAAATAAAGGAAAAATAGGAGATTGGAATTCGAACTTACATATTGTTCACGAGTAAGTTTATCCAAACTCGCATTTACTTCAACAGCAACCTTCTCGGCGAGAGTCAAAGGGGTCACTAGAGCTGTTGGAAGCTCACCGGTCCTTATCCTCTCGTCACGAAGGCGCACCTGGGCGAGAAGGTCAGAGAACTTGACGTCCTCTGCCTCTTGTGCTTCTTCTTCGGTAGACAAATTTATTTTCTCCAGGCATTGCCTGGCTAGCCGCTGGATCTCTTCTGCAAATTTCCGGGACATGCCAAACTTGGCAAGTCCCGGATTGCTGAGAATATTTTCGGCGAGGTTTATGCCAAGGGATCATTACCCAAAGAGGGTTCACCCTTATCTAAATCTGACTCACCCATGGTGATGTCAGTTTGTGATTCAAGGATCGTAGGCTCCGTGGAAGGAGTCGGATCTTCTGCGACGACCGGAGAAGGGATGATCATCAGTGTTGCGGAAGGTTGAGGGGCAGGAGTCGGAGGAGCCACAGCAGCAGAAGCTATGGTAAGCTTCGTCTGTCGCAGGGGCTTCGAAGAAATCCCCTTCCCCTTACCCTTGAGAAGCGGTTTTGCTCTGAGAATGTAGTAAAGTCGGAAACATTACATCTCGGAAAGAAATTCGAGTAAAGTACAAAGGCAGAAGTTGTGATTGAAAGTTACCTCTTCACGATGGGCACCTCCTTTGTGCCAACAGCCACTGTCGGAGCTTTGCGCTTCTTGAGCGCAAGGTCCGGCAATGGGACTACCTCTGTCTCCTGAGAAAACTTAGGAGGATATCCTTCGAGCGGAGCAAATTCCGACTCGGGGAGGTCAGCAAGCTGAAAAGAAGAAAACATATCAGTATTGCAGTATAACTCGAAGATTGAAACACATAAAAAGGTGTACTGTTACAAACTCACCGGCACCACGGGGTTTTCCGCCGTGTGCATATCCAGAGAAACCTCCGGGATTCTCCTCTCGATCCGCTCCCTGATCAGCCACTTGATCTGGCTTATATAGCCCTGTGTGGTGTAGGCTTTGGGGCTGATGCGGAGGGAATCTTTCTTCGATGACGTGATGGAGTGCATCAGTCGATCTCCATGGTACTGAAGGGGCTGGATCCGACGTGAGACCCAGCATTGGACTAAGTCGGATCCCTTTAGTCCTTTATGTTTGATCAAGTATTCGATCCGCCTCTTGGTGATGATCAGATCGTTAGTGAGAGCTGCAGCAGCCTCGTCCCAAGACGGTTGGGCCATGGCAGCTCCGTCAGCAAAAGCCGGCAAAGCAGTAGCTTTGCCGGGAGCCGGTATATCCCTATGATAGAAAAACGTGGCTGGCCATTGTTTGACCGAGTCACTAGCTAAGATTTTGGGATACGCGCGCTCGCGTCTAAGTGAAAAACTAATAGTACCGGTGATGTAAGGAACACCGGCAGTAATAGAGTTTCTCTGGACATGAAAATAGTACCGAAATAGAGTCAAACTCGGCCTAATGCCAAGAAAGCCCTCACACAAAGAAGTGTAAGCGCTCATCTCTAAGAGAGAGTTGGGAGGAATATGATGGAGTTGAACTCCGAAATGCTCAATCACCTCGGAGAAGAACTCCGAGGGAGGAAACGACAAACCTCTGTCGAGGTGGGTGCCGAAGTGGACCCGCTCGCTGGCGCACGGGTTGGGGATGGTTTCCTCGAAGCCGCTCTGCCAGTCGCCGGTGCGAAGGAGCCCTTCCTTCTGCATGTTCTGGAGCTTCTCGTCATCGAGGACGCAGGGAATCCAGAGCCCACAGAAGCTTTCTTTCTCCACCACCGCTTTTGTCGCCGCCACTGCCGCCAAGCTGGAGGAAGAAGAAGAAGCCATTTTCCGGTGGGCAGATGACATAGAACGGGCGGCGCTAGGAGTTTTTGGTGGAGGAACGGAGGAGCTCTGTGCATGCAGAGAGATTGGGAGGAGAGGAAAAGGCAAAGGACTGGTGAAAGGAGAAGGAGAAAATCCTAACCCCTTATATCCACCTAACTGCGCCAAGATTCGTGCAAATGCTACAGTGTAACCGCCACGCGTCGTGGAAGGAACTGGGAAGGTGATGACCCACAAGTATAGGGGGTGTATAACAGTATTTTCGAGGGAAGTGAAACCCAATTTATTGATTCGACACAAGGGGAGCCAAAGAATACTTATCAGTCTTAACAACTGAGTTGTCAATTTAGCTGCACCTGGAAACAATCTTGCTCACAGCAGTTTATCAGTAGCAACAGTTTTGTAGTAAGAATAGTAAAGTAACAGCAGTAGCAAAGCAAAGACAGTAGTAACGAAAGCAGTAAATAGTGGGATTCGAGTGCGGTAGGCATAGGGATGGATGGATGGGCGTTGCATGGATAAGACAACTCACATAGCAATCAGAACATAGGGCAATTGCAGATAAATAAGATAAAGCACCCAAGTAGACAATCCTAGGCATGTGTTCCATATATAGTCATACGTGCTCGCAATGAGAACTTGCACAACATATTTTGTCCTGCCAGCCCATTTGCAGCGGGGCCTCTAGGGAACTACTGGCAATTAAGGTGCTCTTTTTAATAAAGCACCAGAGCAAAGCATTAACACTCCATGAACACATCTGATCCACACATCAAAGCCTTTCCCTTCCGGCTACCCCAATTTCTGTCACTTCGGGACCATAGGTTCCGGACAACGACATGTGTAAACAACTTGTAGATAAGACCCAAAACAATACTATCATGATGAATCAATAATGAGTTCAGATTTGAAATCATGGCACTCGGGCCCTAGTGACAAGCATTAAGCACAACAAAATTGCAACAAAGTCATAAAGCACTAATAGAGATACTAGACACTATGCCCTAACAATCTGTTGCCATTACATGAACGATCTCATCCAATCCCTACCATCCCCATAGCCTACAGCGGGGGATTACTCACTCATAGATGGGGAAACATGGATGGTCGATGGAGAAGCGATGGTGATGATGATGGTGATGATATCCTCCAATTCCCCGTCCCGGCAGGGTGCCAGAACGGAGTTTCTGGTGTTGTTTCCTGGAATCTGGTGGCGGCGGAGCGGAACTCCTTCTGGAAAAACGCCGACCCCCTCGAAGTTTTTAGGTCAGAAGGCTTCTTATAGGCGAAGAGAGAGGTCGAGGGGCTGCCTCGGGCCACCACACCAGGCCCTGGCGTGGGCAGGCCTAGCCCGCGCCTGGGAGGGGGGGTGTGGCCAGCCCCTGGCCCTCCTCCGTCTCGTATTCTGGCTCCGTGAGTCTTCTGGAAAAATAGGCACTTTGGCTTCTGTCCCATCCAATTCCGAGAATATTCATTTCTGACTTTCCTGGAACCAAAAACAGCAGAAAACAGGCAGCTGGCACTGTGGCTCTTGTTAATAGGTTAGTCCAAGAAATCATATGAAAAGTACTCCAAAGTGTGGACAAAACACAAGAAAGTGGATAAAAACAAGCATGGAGCATAAAAAATTATAGATACATTTGCAATGTATCAATATCCCCAACCTTAACTCCTGCTCGTCCTCGAGTAGGTAAGTGATAAAAAGAAAGAATAATTTTTGAGGTGACATGCACCATCAAAGACTTGATCAAAATATTTGTAAAACATTCAAATCTGGGATCAAAGTACTTTAATCATAACATGAAATACAAAGTTCTTGCAATAAGCAAAGAGACTATGATGCAACATGAAAAGGCACAAACAAAAGATTCATGAATAACAATGCTTTGCAAGACGTTTGTTTGTTTCACATAAAGAAAACATAGCATAAAAGTATTCAGCTTGTCCCTCAATAGAGTAGCAAATATAAATGCATAGGACACCTTCAAAGTTCATAAGAGTGACTAGATACAAAAGTTTCAAACAAGCAATAACAAGTTATGCATCATAGAACTAAGAATGACCACTATGCTCTCAAAGTAGGTGCATAAAGATAGAAGGTGAAGACTCAATATAATGGTGGAAGAAAGGCCTTTCGTAAAAGAAAGTAGGGATTCAAGTCTCATAAAGAGCTCCCAAAAATTATGGTACTTATAGCTTTCAGCTCTCATTTCCCCTATCATAAGCATCTTGAAGGTGATTAAGGTTAAAGTGACACAACTAAGAGGATATGCTTGACAAGTTATAAACTGAAACCTCATGCCCCTTACTTACGAAGACCGATCCTCATGTTACTCAACTTCAGTCACGAGTAAGCTCTTGTCATTGTAAGTATATGTGTATCATTAAGAACCGCCAACGGGGTACCCCTTGCACATGATACGGGAGCTTTCCCATAATCAAAATGACAAGGCAAGCAGACAATGAGCATCTCAGCGATCTTTTTATTTGCTATTTGCATAGGTTTTTAATGAGGTTGCTTCATAGAGTGCTCATTATGGTGATGCTGCAAGTTTCCACCATGATTAGGCATGGCTTAGGCTAGCGGCCCAGGCGTTTCTCTAACACACATACAAACTCCATGATCTTACAAGTTCCACTTTTATTTCACACCGCCAGGATCCGTAAGCAAAAGAACATGATATCAACGGGGTACAAAGTACAAGTGCAATGTTGAAAGCGTTCCCCATGAAACATGGTTCTGCTAATTTCAACTTATAAAGCGCAAGCATATACGCACCAAAGAAGGACCCAATGGTTAAAGTTTATTAGAGGCAAAAAGTAAAGTGTGCCATCAAGTTCGTGAGAGCTTTAATCACTAGTTTTCTCATAACAAGTGGAAGGTAAACAAAAGCATGAATATACTTGGAATAGCATAGGCTAGTAGGTAGGTATGGTGGACTCTTTGGAAAAACTTGGTTTAGGGAGTTGGATGCATGAGTGGAACTCATACTTTGTTGTGGAGGCTAGCAAAAGACTAGGAGCGACAAACTAAGAGAGCAACAATGGCCATAATCATGCAGAGCGACAAAACATCATTGATCAAAGCATAAAGAGATACTACTAGTTGAAAACTAAAGGATCATAAAGGCTATGGTGACTTGAGATAGTCATAACATGGTGTGAGCATGTGCCAAGTCAACCCAAATAAAGCATCAAAGGAGAATACCACTATACTATGCTTTAATATGCTAAAACAACGCATGATTCATCCAAGGCACATTAAGCAATCTCAATTGTTTATAACAAGTCATGCTACAAAAAAGAATACTAAGAATAAAGCCAAAACAATATCAAGCATGGCATGACAAAGCATAGGCCACAGTCAAAAACAAGCTCTCTTTACCACTTAAGCATGAGCTTTCCTACTCTTTTCCAAACACCACCAAACCAAACTATTTAAACACCAATACATGAAAGAGGGGGTCCAACCAATTTATTCAGCAAACTAAGCAAACCACGCAAACTACAAACCCAAACGAAAACAAAAAAGAAGACACTCCAAGAACAACACAACTGTGCATGAAACAATAAAAATGAAGTATTTGGAAGAAACCTGGGATTTTTATTGATGAAGAAGGGGATGCCTTGGGCATACCCAAGCTTTGACTCTTGTACTTCTTGGATATTTCTTGGGGTGACACGCGTGGCATCCCCAAGCTTGAGCTTTAGTCCATCCTTCATCTCATTACTCATTCCTTCCATACACCTGAAAATTTTCCTTCATACAAAACTTCACACAATCTCATTAGCAACATTAGTGCACTTAAGATAAATAAGTCTTAAGGTTCAGTTCCAACACCAAATAAACTTCCATTAGAACACTAGATACTGTAGCACTTCCCTCAAAAATCTCAATTCCCGAAAAGAACTCAAAAAGGAACCCACAAGAAGCAAATGCAGAAAATGGCAGAAATCTGTCAAAACAGACCAGCAGGTAAAGACGAATTTTTTTGAAGACATTCTGTTGCTCAAATCAAAAATCGTCGAACTAACGAAAGTTAGATAACAACCTGGGGCAGAAGCACAAACAATTACAACTCCATCCGACGTACAGAGCTCTCTCAGGAATTTTTACGTTGAAGCCCAAAAATCTGTTTCGGGACAACAACTTTCCCAATCATTACTTCTCTCTCATTAGAGGTTACTCTTGGCACAAAAGCAAATAAAAAGGATAAGGAGCGGTTATTACAGAGGTAATAACTTCCAAGACTCATCTAAAACTCTTGGGTTATCTCCCAACAAGTACTTTTCTTTAACGCCTTTAAGTTAGGCATAAGAAGCAAAAACTAAAATTGATAGAATAAAAGTAAGCGGAGATAATCATGGTGCAAACATTGTTTTGTTCAATGAAATCCTTTTGTTAACAAGGTTTATCAGGTCTTGTTAGCAAAACAATTCCATATGAGACAAAACTTTGTATGCCACTAATGATTATGTTACCTCAACTTTGATAGCAATGGTCCCAATCATAATAGTTTCAAATTTTTCTTTTGGTATGGGACAATATATTTCTTCAACTTGAATGCCTTCGACATGTTCAATTGAATTTAAACCATAAGTCCTTTCAATCTTCTTGGGGAAATAGACAGTATGTTCCTTGTCATTAACATTGAAGGTCACCTTTCCTTGATTACAATTAATAACAGCTCCTGCAGTATTAAGAAAAGGTCTCCCAAGAATAATAGACATATTATCATCTTCAGGCATTTCAAGCACAACAAAATCAGTTAATATCAAGCAATTATGAGCCACCTGGACAGGTACATCCTCACATATACCCACAGGAATAGTGGTAGACTTATCAGCCATTTGCAAAGATATATCAGTTGGTATCAATTTTTCAAGCTGAAGCCTCTTATAGAGAGAGAAAGGCATAACACTAACTCCAGCTCCCAAATCACACAAAGCAGTTCTAACATAACTGTTCTTAATAGAGCAAGGGATAGTTGGAATCCCTGGGTCTCCAAGTTTCTTAGGAACCTTACCATTGAAGGAATAATTAGCAAGCAAAGTAGAGATTTCTTCATTAGGATCTTCCTTTTATTCGAGACAATGTCCTTCATATACTTTGAATAAGGAGGAAATTTAATAGCATCAGTCAAAGGAATTTGCAAGAATAAAGGTTTCATCCACTCACAAAACTTATTATAGTGTTCATCTTCCTTTGACTTGTGTTTCTTATCAGGGAAAGGCATAGGTTTTTGGACCCAAGGTTCCCTCTCACTACCATGTTTCTTAGCAATAAAATCTTCTTTGGTTTATTTAGTAGTCTTAGTGTGGTTTTCAGGTTCTTCTTCAACTTTTTCTTCATTAGGCACTTCATTTTCTTCATTACCACTTTCAGTTTCAGCATTAGAGATAGATATACTATTAGGATCTATAGCAGGTTCAGAGGGTTCTACCACAGTTTTATGTTTCTTTTTTCCTTTTCTTACGAGTAGAACCACTATTTTTAACTCGTTGAGAGTCCTGCTCAATTCTTTTGGGATGCCCCTCAGGATATAGAGGATCCTGGGTAGCAGCACCACTTCTAGTTCTAATTTCATAAGGATGTTTTTCTTTAGCAGCATTAACTAGCAAGTCGTTTTGCACTTTAACGAGTTGATCTATTTGAGTTTGAACCATTTGAAAGTGTTTAACAATCATTTTAACATCATTAGAGGTTCTTTCCATAATATCTTTCAACTCAACAATAGCTCTAGTGTTTTCCATTAGATGATTTTGCACCCTTTTATTAAAGTTATCTTGCTTAACAATAAAGATATCAAATTCTTCTAAGCATTGATCAGGAGGTTTCAAGTAGGGGATATCACCTTCATCAAAGTGTTGGAGAGAGTGTACCTCAATAGTGGGTGAATAGGGAATAGGTTTACATAACTCTTCTATAGGAGGTAAATTCTTGACATCTGCAGCTTTAATTCCCTTCTCCTTAAGACATTTCTTAGCTTCCTTCATCACTTCATCTTTTAATTCAATAACTCCCTCTTCTTTGATGTTGGAATAGGCACATGAATAGATGGTTCAGGTACAATTACTTCAGGAATAGCTTGTTTAGGAGGAGTCCAATCTTCATAATTCTTGCTTATTTTAGCCATTAATTCCTCAGCTTCCTTGGAAGTCCTATTCCTGAAAACACAATCAGCACAACTATCAAGGTATGTCCTAGATTCTTCGGTTAGTCCATTATAAAATATATCAAGTAGTTCATTCTTAGGTAATGGACTTCCAGCCTGTGCATGAATCAAAGTACAAAACCTTGCCCAAGATTCGGGCAATACCTCTTTGTTTCCCTGTTTAAAATCAAAAAGTTCCTTCAAAACAGCATGTCTAGCACTAGGGGGAAATATTTCTGCAGGAAAGTATGAAACAAGCACTCAGGGCTATCAATAGATCTAGGAGGTAAATTACCAAACCAAGTTTTAGCTTCTCCTTTCAGTGAAAAAGGGAAAATCTTAGCAACAAAGTAAGTACGCATCTTAACATCATCAGAAAACAAGCCACTCATGGTAGAAAGTTCATTCATATGTGCTACCGCACTTTCATTCTTAGTCCCACAAAAGGGTTCTTTCTCGACAATAGCTATATAAGATAGATCGAGAGAGAAATCATAATCTTCATCTATAATATTTATGGGAGAAGCAGCAAACTTAGCAGCAGGGGATACTTTGGGTCTAATAGTACGCCTCTCAAGGAGACTCTTAGCAACACTCCTATCATGGGTGTTCCTACATTCTTCAATAAACTCATCAGTCATCTCAACATAATCTTCTTCAGCATCATAACTCTCACTAGACTCAGGTGAGCTAACAGGTGTAGCAGTGTGTTCATTAGGAGTTTCGGTATTTGCAACTATAATTCTAGCAATCGTAGCATCTAGGAAAGGACCTAAAGAACCACTCTTATCAAGCATAGTAGAAGCAGCATCATAAGCATCAGAAGTTTCAGATTCAGCAGTAGTAGCAGTGTGTGTAACATGTGTATGTGGTGGTGTAAGGAACTTACTCAGAACAGACGGTGAATCAAGAGCAGTAGAGGTGTTCAGAACCGTACCTCTTCTTGTAGTGGATGGTAAAATAGGAACCTTGCCATCACGATGATGGATGGAAAGCAGCGAACAATAGAGGATCCGAGTGAACTTGATAAATAAAGCTATGGTCCCCGGCAACGGCGCCAGAAAATAGTCTTGATGACCCACAAGTATAGGGGGTGTATCACAGTATTTTCGAGGGAAGTGAAACCCAATTTATTGATTCGACACAAGGGGAGCCAAAGAATACTTATCAGTCTTAACAACTGAGTTGTCAATTCAGCTGCACCTGGAAACAATCTTGCTGACAAAAGTTTATCAGTAGCAACAGTTTTGTAGTAGGAATAGTAAAGTAACAGCAGTAGCAAAGCAAAGACAGTAGTAACAAAAGCAGTAAACAGTGGGATTCGAGTGCGGTAGGCATAGGGATGGATGGACGGGCGTTGCATGGACAAGACAACTCACATAGCAATCAGAACATAGGGCAATTGTAGATAAATAAGATAAAGCACCCAAGTACTAGACAATCCTAGGCATGTGTTCCATATATAGTCATACGTGCTCCCAATGAGAGCTTACACAACATATTTTGTCCTGCCAGCCCGTTTGCAGCGGGGCCTCTAGGGAACTACTGGCAATTAAGGTGCCTCCTTTTAATAAAGCACCGGGGCAAAGCATTAACACTCCATGAACACATGTGATCCTCACATCAAAGCCTTTCCCTTCCGGCTACCCCGATTTCTGTCACTTCGGGACCATAGGTTCCGCACAACTACGTGTGTAAACAACTTGTAGATAAGACCCAAAATAATACTATCATGATGAATCAATAATAAGTTCAGATCTGAAATCATGGCACTCGGGCCCTAGTGACAAGCATTAAGCACAACAAAGTTGCAACAGAGTCATAAAGCACTAATAGAGATACTAGGCACTATGCCCTAACAATCTGATGCCATTACATGAACGATCTCATCCAATCTCTACCATCCCCATAGCCTACATCGGGGGATTACTCACTCATAGATGGGGGAAACATGGATGGTCGATGGAGAAGCGATGGTGATGATGATGGCGATGATCTCCTCCAATTCCCCGTCCCGACAGGGTGCCAGAATGGAGTTTCTGGTGCTGTTTCGTGGAATCTGGTGGTGGCGGCTGAGCAGAACTCCTTCTGGAAAAACGTAGAACCCCCCGAAGTTTTTAGCTTAGAAGGCTTCTTATAGGCGAAGAGAGAGGTCGAGGGGGTGCCTAGGGCCACCACACCAGGCCCTGGCACGGCCAGCCTAGCCCGCACCTGGAGGGGGGGGTGTGGTCAGCCCCTGGCCCTCCTCCGTCTCGTATTCTGGCTCCGTGAGTCTTCTGGAAAAATAGGCACTTTGGGTTTTGTCCCGTCCAATTCCGAGAATATTCATTTTCTGACTTTCCTGGAACCAAAAACAACAGAAAACAGGCAGCTGGCACAGAAATCATATGAAAAGTACTCCAAAGTGTGGACAAAACACAAGAAAGGGGATAAAAACAAGCATGGAGCATCAAAAATTATAGATACATTTGCAATGTATCAGAAGGACCCACGCGATGATTACGTCGCCTCGATCTCCGCGCACGCATTGAAACGGCGCCTCGGTTCCGCAAACCGCGGACCCACCAACGGTCGTGCTGACGGAATGCCTGTCAGATGACGTGACTTGACCATGACTTGTGTCAGGTGGCGTTAGAGACCGAGTTCCGGCTTAGTTTGAAATCAAGCTGGAAAATCCGAGTAACCTGTTAATAGGTCCGACTTATTTTTAAGACTCGGATCGTATTTTTTGTTGTGAAGCTTTAGGAACCCTTCAAGATTCTGCAAGCCGCAGATCAAGCTAGACGATGGTAAATCTGACTTTGGATCTTGGAGGCCTCCGAGAGCTGCTGTTGGGGATATACTTTCCGGGTATCCTCATAGTTCCTCACTTACCAGGGTGGCCTGCTTCGGGTTAGAGCTTTGCTTCACGGGCGGCCTAGTCACGGAGAGAAGACGAAGTCCAATCCGGCTACGGGAAGGCCCAGAAGACTTATCGACTTAGGCCCATAATGTTACTTGTAGTTAAGGATGTACTCTGTAACTAACTCTTAGTCGTAGTCGGATAGATCTCTCCTGTAAACCCTAGGCCGGATATCTATATAAGCCGTCCTAGGGAGAGCCTTTAGGGCACAACCCAATACTTTAGACCCTCAACTCGCACAGGCGAAACCCTTATAACCCATTGGTGACCCACAAGTATAGGGGGTGTATCGCAGTATTTTCGAGGGAAGTGAAACCCAATTTATTGATTCGACACAAGGGCAGCCAAAGAATACTTATCAGTCTTAACAACTGAGTTGTCAATTCAGCTGCACCTGGAAACAATCTTGCTCACAACAGTTTATCAGTAGCAACAGTTTTGTAGTAGGAATAGTAAAATAACAGCAGTAGTAAAGCAAAGACAGTAGTAACAAAAGCACTAAACAGTGGGATTCGAGTGCGGTAGGCATAGGGATGGATGGACGGGCGTTGCATGGACAAGACAATTCACATCGCAATCAGAACATAGGGCAATTGCAAATAAATAAGATAAAGCATCCAAGTACTAGACAATCCTAGGCATGTGTTCCATATATAGTCATACGTGCTCGCAATGAGAACTTGCACAACATATTTTGTCCTGCCAGCCCATTTGCAGCGGGGCCTCTAGGGAACTACTGGCAATTAAGGTACTCCTTTTAATAGAGCACCGGAGCAAAGCATTAACACTCCATGAACACATTTGATCCTCACATCAAAGCCATTCCCTTCCGGTTATCCCGATTTCTGTCACTTCGGGGCCATAGGTTCCAGACAACAACGTGTGTATACAACTTGTAGATAAGACCAAAAACAATACTATCATAATGAATCAATAACATGCTCAGATCTGAAATCATGGCACTCGGGCCCTAGTGACAAGCATTAAGCACAACAAGTCGCAACAAAGTCATAAAGCACTAATAAAAGATACTAGGCACCATGCCCTAACAATCTGATGCCATTACATGAACGATCTCATCCAATCCCTACCATCCCCATAGCCTACAACGGGGGATTACTCACTCATAGATGGGGGAAACATGGATGGTCGATGGAGATGATGGTGGAGATCGATGGAGATGGCTCCGGGGGCACTTC
The DNA here is from genome assembly GCA_910589775.1 of Avena eriantha. NCBI lineage: Eukaryota > Viridiplantae > Streptophyta > Magnoliopsida > Poales > Poaceae > Avena > Avena eriantha. Next base: position 307,649,087 of record OU342746.1, read on the forward strand.
CCCATCCCGGGAGGGTGCCGGAACAGAGACTTTCTGTCCCCCGAATCTCCCCTTCGGTGGCAGCGGCGCAGCGGAACTTTTCGTTGAAAAACGTCGAAACCCCGGAGTTTTTAGGTCAGAAGGCTTCTTATAGGCGAAGAGGGAGACCGAGGGGGTGCCTGGGGCCACCACACCATGCCCTGGCGCGGCCATGCCCAGCCCGCGCCTGGGGGTTGTGTGGCCAGGCCCTGGCCCTCCTCTGTCTCGTATTCTGGCTCCGTGAGTCTTCTGGAAAAATAGGCACTTTGGCTTTTGTCCCGTCCAATTCCGAGAATATTCATTTTCTGACTTTCTTGGAACCAAAAACAGCAGAAAACAGGCAGCTGGCACTGTGGCTCTTGTTAATAGGTTGATCCAAGAAATCATATGAAAAGTACTCCAAAGTGTGGACAAAACACAAGAAAGTGGATAAAACCAAGCATGGAGCATCAAAAATTATAGATACATTTGCAATGTATCAACATCCCCAAGCTTAACTCCTGCTCGTCCTCGAGTAGGTAAGTGATAAAAAGAAAGAATAATTTTTGAGGTGACATGCACCATCAAAGACTTGATCAAAGTATTCATAAAACATTCAAAGCTGGGATCATAGTACTTCAATCATAACATGAAAGACAAAGTTCTAGCAATAAGACAAAGAAACTATGATGCAACATGAAAAGGCACAAACAAAAGATTCATGAATAACAATGCTTTGCAAGCCGTTTGTTTGTTTCACATAAAGAAAACATAGCATAGTGGTAATCAGCTTGTCCCTCTAGAGTAGCAAATATAAATGCATAGGACACCTTCAAAGTTCACAAGAGTGACTAGATACAAATAGTTTAAAACAAGCAATATCAAGGTATGCATCAATCAACAAGTCTTGGGACAATGCACATAGAATTAAGAATGGCCACTATGCTCTCAAGAAAGTGCTCAAAGAATAAGTGGAGACTCAACAAGTAAAAGAAAAGGTTTTGCATAATTTGAAAGGCTTCCAAATGCTGAAAGTATGGTACTCATTAGCTTTGAGCTCTCATCGCCTCTATCATAAGCATCTTTAAAGTGGTTAAGGTGAAAGTGAGGTCCAATCTGAGTTATATGCTTGACAGAATATAAACTGAAAATCCCAAGTCCCTTGAGTACGAGGGCCGCTCCTCATGCTACTCAACTTTAGTTACCGGTAAGTTCTTTTCATCGTAAGTATGTGCGTATCATGTGCGTATAATTGAGAACCGCCAACGTGGTACCCCTTGCCCGATGATACGGAAGAATCCCCATATCAAAATGACAAGGCAAGCAGATAATGAGTATCTCAGCAATCTTCTTATTTACCATGGGAAAATGGTGTTTTTTTCTCTCTTTCCTCTTTTCATAAAACTCTTTTTTTCCTTTTCTCAATAGCTATCTCTCTCTTTTGTTATAAGAAGAATGCTTCATAGATATCATTATGGTTACGCTGCAGGTTTCCACCATGTCAGCATCGATTAGACCAGCGGCCCAGGCGTTTCTCTAACACACATACATAACTCCATGGACTTACAAGCTCCCCTTTTATTTCACACCAACGACATCCGCAAACAAAAGAGCAAGGTATCAACTGGGTATATATTTACAAGTGTCGAAAGCTTTCCCCGTGACAGCACGGTTCTGCTAATCCCCAGCCTATAATTTGCAAGCATATAACTTTCATGGAGAGTTCACAATGGTTCAGGTTTATTAAGTGCAGGAAATAAAGTGTGCCATCAAGTTCGTGAGAGCTTTACTAACTAACTTTCTCAAAACAAGCAAACATTTTATTCGGAAGGAAACAGGGCATAATGAATATGCACGGAAGTAGCAAATGATGCTAATAGGTAGGTATGGTGGACACTTTGGCAATATTTGGTTTAGGGAGTTGGAAACTTGAGTAAAACATACTAAGTGAAAGTGAAGGCTAGCAATAGTAAGGGAGCGACAAACGAGAGAGCAATAATGGCCATAATCATGTAGAGCGACAAAACATCATTGATCAAAGCATAAAGTGATACTACAAGTTGAAAACTAAAGGATCATAAAGGCTTATGGTGACTTGATATAGTCATAACATGGTGTGAGCATGCGCCAAGTCAACCCAAATAAAGCATCAAAGGAGAATACCACTATACTATGCTTTAATATGCTAAAACAACGCATGATTCATCCAAGGCACATTAAGAAATCTCAATTGTTTATAACAAGTCATGCTACAGAAAAGAATACTAAGCATAAAGCCAAAACAATATCAAGCATGGCATGACAAAGCATAGGCCACAGTCAAAAACAAGCTCTCTTTACCACTTAAGCATGAGCTTTCCTACTCTTTTCCAAACCAAACCAAACCATTTGAACACCAATGTATGAAAGAGGGGGGTCCAACCAATTTATTCAGCAAACTAAGCAAACCACACAAACTAAAAACCAAAACGAAAATGAAAAAGAAGACGGTTCAAGAAAAACACAACTGTGCATGAAACAATAAAAATGAAGCGTTTGGAAGAAACCTGGGATTTTTATTGATGAAGAAGGGGATGCCTTGGACATCCCCATGCTTTGACGCTTGTACTTCTTGGATATTTCTTGGGGTGACACGCGTGGCATCCCCAAGCTTGAGCTTTAGTCCATTCTTCATCTCATTACTCATTCCTTCCATACACCTGAAATTTTTCCTTCATACAAAACTTCACACAATCTTTATTAGCAACATTAGTGAACTTAAGATAAATAAGTCTTAAGGTTCAGTTCTAGCACCAAATAAACTTCCATTAGAACACTAGCTACTGTAGCACTTCCCTAAAAAAGCTCAATTCCCCAAAATAACTCAAGAAGGAACTAACATGAAGCAAATGCAGAAAATGGTAGAAATCTGTCAAAACAGACCAGCAGGTAAAGACGAATTTTTTAGAAGACCTTCTGTTGCTCAAATCAAAAAGTGTTGAACTAACAAACGTTAGATAACAACCTGGGGCAGAAGCACAAAAATTCACGCCTCAAAAAGACGTTTAGAGATTTTACACGAATTTTACGGTGAAGCACATAAATCTGTTTCGGAACAGCAACTTTCCCAACCATTACTTCTCTCTCATTAGAGGTTACTCTTGGCACAAAAAGCAAATAAAAAGGATAAGGAGCGGTTATTACTGAAGTAATAACTTCCAAGACTCATCTAAAACTTTTGGGTTATCTCCCAATAAGTACTTTTCTTTAACGCCTTTAAGTTAGGCACAAGCAAAAACTTAAATGGATAGAATAGAAGTAAGCGGAGATAATCATAGTGAAAACATTGTTTTGTTCAATGAAATCCTTTTGTTAACAAGGTTGATCAAGTCTTGCTACCAAAACAATTGCATATGAGACAAAACTTTGTATTCCACTAATAATTATGTTACCTCAACCTTGATAGCAATGGTCCCAATCATAATAGTTTCAAATTTTTTCTCTTGGTATGGGACAATATATTTCTCCAACTTGAATGCCCTGAACATGTTCAATTGAATTCAAAACCATAAGTCCTATCAGTCTTCTTGGAGAAATAGATAGTATGTTCCTTGTCATTGACATTGAAGGTCACCTTCCCTTGATTACAATTAATAACAGCTCCTGTAGTATTTAGGAAAGGTCTGCCAAGAATAATAGACATCTTATCATCTTCAGGCATAAAAGTTTGAGAGGATGCTCTCATAAGAAATATGAAGTGAAGTAAAAGAGAGCATCAAGAAGGAAATCCAAAACGCATTTAAGTCTAACCCACTTCCTATGCATAGGAATCGTGTACGCAAATAAATTCACAAAGAACAAAGTGACAAGCATGGGAAGATAAAACAAGAGTAACTTCAAAACTTTCAGCACATAGAGAGGTGTTTCAATACCATGAAAACTTCTACAACCATATTTTTCTCTCTCATAATAATTTTTAGTAGCCTCATGAATAAACTCAACAATATAGCTATCACATAGAACATGCTTTTCATGATCTACAAGCACTAGAGATTTATTATAAACATTTTCAAAAGAATCCTCACGAACATAACAGTCATCCTCCTTTAGTAAGCATGGAGAAAAATCAAATAATGTAAGGGATAAAGAGTTACTCTCATTATAAGGTAGGCATGGGTAGCTAATCCATTCTTCCTCCTTTTGTTCATCACTCTCCTCCTCTTTTTCATCTAGTGAGATTTCAGGTTCATCAATTTCTTCTTCCATAGGATCCTGCAAGGCATTAGTCTCTTCCATTTGTGGAGAGCATCTATTAAAATATTCAAGAATATTGCCATTTTCATCCTTGTAATTATCAAAGCAAAATTTAAGTATACCATAAACCTCATACTTATAAGGTGAATCATCAATATTTTCAAGCAAACTAGCAAGTTCAAAAGCACCCTTCCAAGCAATAAATTCTTCAATTTGTTCCGCATCATAAAAGTCATAATTCCTTTAGCATAGGAAGATATGGTATCATTATCATTATACTCACATTGAAAAGGGAGGTGTTTATACCTCTTTCTGCAACGAGATTCATCATAGAAATAAGTAACATTATAAGTAGAGCACACATTTCTAGCAATGGTATACAATCTATCAATTTGTTCCCATAAGTGTTTCCCTTTTTGTGACAAGCGGTGTTCCTTATAATAATATTTTTGATCTTTCCTGAACCCACCTTGCCAATAAGCTTCAGTTTCAAAGAAACCAACTATTGACAACAAGCATGATAAGGCAAGACAATAACGGACCAACAAAAATAACAACTAGAGTAGGAACTATTTTTTTGTATTTTCAATAAAGGAAGAAGCAAACAAGGCAGAAATAAACTTAGCTTGAACAATAGTGAATCCAAGTGAACTTGATAAATAAAGCTATGCTCCCCGCCAACAGCGCCAGAAAATAGTCTTGATGACCCACAAGTATAGGGGGTGTATCGCAGTATTTTCGAGGGAAGTGAAACCCAATTTATTGATTCGACACAAGGGGAGCCAAAGAATATTTATAAGACTTAACAACTGAGTTGTCAATTCGGCTGCACCTGGAAACAATCTTGCTTACAACAGTTTATCAGTATAACCTTTTTGTAGTAGGAATAGTAAAGTAACAGCAGTAGTAAAGCAAAGACAGTAGTAACAAAAGCAGTTAACAGTGGGATTCGAGTGCGCTAGGCATAGGGATAGATGGACGGGCGTTGCATGGACAAGACAATTCACATAGCAATCAGAACATAGGGCAATTGCAGATAAATAAGATAAAGCATCCAAGTACTAGACAATCCTAGGCATGTGTTCCATATATAGTCATACGTGCTCGCAATGAGAACTTGCACAACATCTTTTGTCCTGCCAGCCCGTTTGCAGCGGGGCCTCTAGGGAACTACTGGCAATTAAGGAGCTCCTTTTAATAGAGCACCGGAGCAAAGCATTAACACTCCGAACACATGTGATCCTCACATCAAAGCCATTCCCTCCGGTTATCCCGATTTCTGTCACTTCGGGGCCATTGGTTCCGGACAACAACGTGTGTATACAACTTGCAGATAAGACCATAAACAATACTATCATAATGAATCAATAACATGCTCAGATCTGAAATCATGGCACTCGGGCCCTAGTGACAAGCATTAAGCACAACAAGTCGCAACAAAGTCATAAAGCACTAATAAAAGATACTAGGCACCATGCCCTAACAATCTGATGCCATTACATGAACGATGTCATCCAATCCCTACCATCCCCATAGCCTACAACGGGGGATTACTCACTCATAGATGGGGGAAACATGGATGGTCGATGGAGATGATGGTGGAGATCGATGGAGATGGCTCCGGGGGCACTTCCCCATCCCGGGAGGGTGCCGGAACAGAGACTTTCTGTCCCTCGAATCTCCCCTTCGGTGGCAGCGGCGCAGCGGAACTTTTCGTTGAAAAACGTCGAAACCCCGAAGTTTTTAGGTCAGAAGGCTTCTTATAGGCGAAGAGGGAGACCGAGGGGGTGCCTGGGGCCACCATACCATGCCCTGGCGCGGCCAGGCCCAGCCCGCGCCTGGGGGTTGTGTGGCCAGGCCCTGGCCCTCCTCTGTCTCGTATTCTGGCTTCGTGAGTCTTCTGGAAAAATAGGCACTTTGGCTTTTGTCCCGTCCAATTCCGAGAATATTCATTTTCTGACTTTCTTGGAACCAAAAACAGCAGAAAATAGGCAGCTGGCACTGTGGCTCTTGTTAATAGGTTGATCCAATAAATCATATGAAAAGTACTCCAAAGTGTGGACAAAACACAAGAAAGTGGATAAAACCAAGCATGGAGCATCAAAAATTATAGATACATTTGCAATGTATCAACATCCCCAAGCTTAACTCCTGCTCGTCCTCGAGTAGGTAAGTGATAAAAAGAAAGAATAATTTTTGAGGTGACATGCACCATCAAAGACTTGATCAAAGTATTCATAAAACATTCAAAGCTGGGATCATAGTACTTCAATCATAACATGAAAGACAAAGTTCTAGCAATAAGACAAAGAAACTATGATGCAACATGAAAAGGCACAAACAAAAGATTCATGAATAACAATGCTTTGCAAGCCGTTTGTTTGTTTCACATAAAGAAAACATAGCATAGTGGTAATCAGCTTGTCCCTCTAGAGTAGCAAATATAAATGCATAGGACACCTTCAAAGTTCACAAGAGTGACTAGATACAAATAGTTTAAAACAAGCAATATCAAGGTATGCATCAATCAACAAGTCTTGGGACAATGCACATAGAACTAAGAATGGCCACTATGCTCTCAAGAAAGTGCTCAAAGAATAAGTGGAGACTCAACAAGTAAAAGAAAAGGTTTTGCATAATTTGAAAGGCTTCCAAATGCTGAAAGTATGGTACTCATTAGCTTTGAGCTCTCATCGCCTCTATCATAAGCATCTTTAAAGTGGTTAAGGTGAAAGTGAGGTCCAATCTGAGTTATATGCTTGACAGAATATAAACTGAAAATCCCAAGTCCCTTGAGTACGAGGGCCGCTCCTCATGCTACTCAACTTTAGTTACCGGTAAGTTCTTTTCATCGTAAGTATGTGCGTATCATGTGCGTATCATTGAGAACCGCCAACGGGGTACCCCTTGCCCGATGATACGGAAGAATCCCCATATCAAAATGACAAGGCAAGCAGATAATGAGTATCTCAGCAATCTTCTTATTTACCATGGGAAAATGGTGTTTTTTCTCTCTTTCCTCTTTTCATAAAACTCTTTTTTTCCTTTTCTCAATAGCTATCTCTCTCTTTTGTTATAAGAAGAATGCTTCATAGATATCATTATGGTTACGCTGCAGGTTTCCACCATGTCAGCATCGATTAGACCAGCGGCCCAGGCGTTTCTCTAACACACATACATAACTCCATGGACTTACAAGCTCCCCTTTTATTTCACACCAACGACATCCGCAAACAAAAGAGCAAGGTATCAACTGGGTATATATTTACAAGTGTCGAAAGCTTTCCCCGTGACAGCACGGTTCTGCTAATCCCCAGCCTATAATTTGCAAGCATATAACTTTCATGGAGAGTTCACAATGGTTCAGGTTTATTAAGTGCAGGAAATAAAGTGTGCCATCAAGTTCGTGAGAGCTTTACTAACTAACTTTCTCAAAACAAGCAAACATTTTATTCGGAAGGAAACGGGGCATAATGAATATGCACGGAAGTAGCAAATGATGCTAATAGGTAGGTATGGTGGACACTTTGGCAATATTTGGTTTAGGGAGTTGGAAACTTGAGTAAAACATACTAAGTGAAAGTGAAGGCTAGCAATAGTAAGGGAGCGACAAACGAGAGAGCAATAATGGCCATAATCATGTAGAGCGACAAAACATCATTGATCAAAGCATAAAGTGATACTACAAGTTGAAAACTAAAGGATCATAAAGGCTTATGGTGACTTGATATAGTCATAACATGGTGTGAGCATGCGCCAAGTCAACTCAAATAAAGCATCAAAGGAGAATACCACTATACTATGCTTTAATATGCTAAAACAACGCATGATTCATCCAAGGCACATTAAGAAATCTCAATTGTTTATAACAAGTCATGCTACAGCAAAGAATACTAAGCATAAAGCCAAAACAATATCAAGCATGGCATGACAAAGCATAGGCCACAGTCAAAAACAAGCTCTCTTTACCACTTAAGCATGAGCTTTCCTACTCTTTTCCAAACCAAACCAAACCATTTGAACACCAATGTATGAAAGAGGGGGGTCCAACCAATTTATTCAGCAAACTAAGCAAACCACACAAACTAAAAACCAAAACGAAAATGAAAAAGAAGACGGTTCAAGAAAAACACAACTGTGCATGAAACAATAAAAATGAAGCGTTTGGAAGAAACCTGGGATTTTTATTGATGAAGAAGGGGATGCCTTGGGCATCCCCATGCTTTGACGCTTGTACTTCTTGGATATTTCTTGGGGTGACACGCGTGGCATCCCCAAGCTTGAGCTTTAGTCCATTCTTCATCTCATTACTCATTCCTTCCATACACCTGAAATTTTTCCTTCATACAAAACTTCACACAATCTTTATTAGCAACATTAGTGAACTTAAGATAAATAAGTCTTAAGGTTCAGTTCTAGCACCAAATAAACTTCCATTAGAACACTAGCTACTGTAGCACTTCCCTAAAAAAGCTCAATTCCCCAAAATAACTCAAGAAGGAACTAACATGAAGCAAATGCAGAAAATGGTAGAAATCTGTCAAAACAGACCAGCAGGTAAAGACGAATTTTTTAGAAGACCTTCTGTTGCTCAAATCAAAAAGTGTTGAACTAACAAACGTTAGATAACAACCTGGGGCAGAAGCACAAAAATTCACGCCTCAAAAAGACGTTTAGAGATTTTACACGAATTTTACGGTGAAGCACATAAATCTGTTTCGGAACAGCAACTTTCCCAACCATTACTTCTCTCTCATTAGAGGTTACTCTTGGCACAAAAAGCAAATAAAAAGGATAAGGAGCGGTTATTACTGAAGTAATAACTTCCAAGACTCATCTAAAACTTTTGGGTTATCTCCCAATAAGTACTTTTCTTTAACGCCTTTAAGTTAGGCACAAGCAAAAACTTAAATGGATAGAATAGAAGTAAGCGGAGATAATCATAGTGAAAACATTGTTTTGTTCAATGAAATCCTTTTGTTAACAAGGTTGATCAAGTCTTGCTACCAAAACAATTGCATATGAGACAAAACTTTGTATTCCACTAATAATTATGTTACCTCAACCTTGATAGCAATGGTCCCAATCATAATAGTTTCAAATTTTTTCTCTTGGTATGGGACAATATATTTCTCCAACTTGAATGCCCTGAACATGTTCAATTGAATTCAAAACCATAAGTCCTATCAGTCTTCTTGGAGAAATAGATAGTATGTTCCTTGTCATTGACATTGAAGGTCACCTTCCCTTGATTACAATTAATAACAGCTCCTGTAGTATTTAGGAAAGGTCTGCCAAGAATAATAGACATCTTATCATCTTCAGGCATAAAAGTTTGAGAGGATGCTCTCATAAGAAATATGAAGTGAAGTAAAAGAGAGCATCAAGAAGGAAATCCAAAACGCATTTAAGTCTAACCCACTTCCTATGCATAGGAATCGTGTACGCAAATAAATTCACAAAGAACAAAGTGACAAGCATGGGAAGATAAAACAAGAGTAACTTCAAAACTTTCAGCACATAGAGAGGTGTTTCAATACCATGAAAACTTCTACAACCATATTTTTCTCTCTCATAATAATTTTTAGTAGCCTCATGAATAAACTCAACAATATAGCTATCACATAGAACATGCTTTTCATGATCTACAAGCACTAGAGATTTATTATAAACATTTTCAAAAGAATCCTCACGAACATAACAGTCATCCTCCTTTAGTAAGCATGGAGAAAAATCAAATAATGTAAGGGATAAAGAGTTACTCTCATTATAAGGTAGGCATGGGTAGCTAATCCATTCTTCCTCCTTTTGTTCATCACTCTCCTCCTCTTTTTCATCTAGTGAGATTTCAGGTTCATCAATTTCTTCTTCCATAGGATCCTGCAAGGCATTAGTCTCTTCCATTTGTGGAGAGCATCTATTAAAATATTCAAGAATATTGCCATTTTCATCCTTGTAATTATCAAAGCAAAATTTAAGTATACCATAAACCTCATACTTATAAGGTGAATCATCAATATTTTCAAGCAAACTAGCAAGTTCAAAAGCACCCTTCCAAGCAATAAATTCTTCAATTTGTTTCGCATCATAAAAGTCATAAATTCCTTTAGCATAGGAAGATATGGTATCATTATCATTATACTCACATTGAAAAGGGAGGTGTTTATACCTCTTTCTGCAACGAGATTCATCATAGAAATAAGTAACATTATAAGTAGAGCACACATTTCTAGCAATGGTATACAATCTATCAATTTGTTCCCATAAGTGTTTCCCTTTTTGTGACAAGCGGTGTTCCTTATAATAATATTTTTGATCTTTCCTGAACCCACCTTGCCAATAAGCTTCAGTTTCAAAGAAACCAACTATTGACAACAAGCATGATAAGGCAAGACAATAACGGACCAACGAAAATAACAACTAGAGTAGGAACTATTTTTTTGTATTTTCAATAAAGGAAGAAGCAAACAAGGCAGAAATAAACTTAGCTTGAACAATAGTGAATCCAAGTGAACTTGATAAATAAAGCTATGCTCCCCGCCAACAGCGCCAGAAAATAGTCTTGATGACCCACAAGTATAGGGGGTGTATCGCAGTATTTTCGAGGGAAGTGAAACCCAATTTATTGATTCGACACAAGGGGAGCCAAAGAATATTTATAAGACTTAACAACTGAGTTGTCAATTCGGCTACACCCGGAAACAATCTTGCTCACAACAGTTTATCAGTATAACCTTTTTGTAGTAGGAATAGTAAAGTAACAGCAGTAGTAAAGCAAAGACAGTAGTAACAAAAGCAGTTAACAGTGGGATTCGAGTGCGCTAGGCATAGGGATAGATGGACGGGCGTTGCATGGACAAGACAATTCACATAGCAATCAGAACATAGGGCAATTGCAGATAAATAAGATAAAGCATCCAAGTACTAGACAATCCTAGGCATGTGTTCCATATATAGTCATACGTGCTCGCAATGAGAACTTGCACAACATCTTTTGTCCTGCCAGCCCATTTGCAGCGGGGCCTCTAGGGAACTACTGGCAATTAAGGAGCTCCTTTTAATAGAGCACCGGAGCAAAGCATTAACACTCCGAACACATGTGATCCTCACATCAAAGCCATTTCCTCCGGTTATCCCGATTTCTGTCACTTCGGGGCCATTGGTTCCGGACAACAACGTGTGTATACAACTTGCAGATAAGACCATAAACAATACTATCATAATGAATCAATAACATGTTCAGATCTGAAATCATGGCACTCGGGCCCTAGTGACAAGCATTAAGCACAACAAGTCGCAACAAAGTCATAAAGCACTAATAAAAGATACTAGGCACCATGCCCTAACAATCTGATGCCATTACATGAACGATCTCATCCAATCCCTACCATCCCCATAGCCTACAGCGGGGGATTACGCACTCATAGATGGGGGAAACATGGATGGTCGATGGAGAAGCGATGGTGGAGATCGATGGAGATGGCTCCGGGGGCACTTCCCCGTCCCGGCAGGGTGCTGAAACAGAGACTTTCTGTCCCCCGAATCTCCCCTTCGGTGGCGGCGGCGCAGCGGAACTTTTCGTGGAAAAACGTCGTAGCCCCGGAGTTTTTAGGTCAGAAGACTTCTTATAGGCGAAGAGGGAGACCGAGGGGGTGCCTGGGGCCACCACACCATGCCCTGGCGCGGCCAGGCCCAGCCCGCGCTTGGGGGTGGTGTGGCCAGGCCCTGGCCCTCCTCCGTCTTGTATTTTGGCTCCGTGAGTCTTCTGGAAAAATAGGCACTTTGGCTTTTCTCCCATCCCATTCCGAGAATATTCATTTTCTGACTTTCTTGGAACCAAAAACAGCAGAAAACAGGCAGCTGGCACTGTGGCTCTTGTTAATAGATTAGTCCAATAAATCATATGAAAAGTACTCCAAAGTGTGGACAAAACACAAGAAAGTGGATAACACCAAGCATGGAGCATCAAAAATTATAGATACATTTGCAATCACCCATATCCGGCTCTGTCGTATTACTGGATTGCTAGCAGGAGTAGGATCCGTCCAAAGCTGGCAGATTCGAACCTGGGTAAACTTGTGTGCTCACCGTTCCGGAATACCGTACGTCTCACACCCCTCTCTTCCACACGCCTCAAGGACCCCCTCATGTCGTACTTGTCATCAATCCGACGACATCTATGGCTGCATACTTCAGGTTTATATCAGACAACGGCCACTCGTCCTAGAAATCGTGCCTATCCGTAGGGAAATCTTCCTTCATTTTGTCGTATGACTCATCGATGATTCTAGTTGCGAGTGATGCCACTCCATCCTTCCTCGAGCCCCCTAGGATCTTGACAAGACTCTGAATATCGATCCACTTGTGCGCAGGAATTATAATTTCCTCTTGATAAAATTTCGAAAAATCAGTTGGTTTATCGACAGTGCAGAAGACAATTCCCTTTTCTACAAGGAACTGGCGCAGCGCCGGACATTTCCTGTCAGTCTTGAAAGTATTTAGTTTGTCATCACCAAAATTTGTAACTACAAATATTTTGTCAATGTAAGATCATCATCTCAATATAATTTTGAAAAGTTTAGTAAATGCAAGATCAAGACTCTCAACATTGTATTGTCATAATTTATTTGGTTTTGCTATTTCTCAGTCGTCTGAACGAGTTGCGCAATTCTTTTAACTACAGTTGCACTTTTCTTAGGTGATTGAGACTAAAGAAAATATCAGTCGATTGAGACATAGGCAAACCCTAATTATTTGGTCCTAAATAAAATCCAGTAGTTACAAGATGAGCAAGTGGATAAAGAACAAGAGGAGAAAACCCTAAAAACGCTTAGCTACAGAGAGCAGATCTACAAACCGAGAGAGGTGGTAGACGAGGACGTGTTTCCGCATGGCCAGTTGAACGACGGCGACTTCACTCCCTTCATATGGGTTCTTCGGGGTGTACTCGAGGTCCAATCCCACAAACTTGTCCTTGTCTATCACAAGTCAACCCTCGTACATCCTCAGGACATGCACCATTGTCTCCTCCTCGTTGGTGTAGACAACGTCTATCTTCTTATTGTCATGGGTAGTGAAGCTTGTCTCTAGAGTGCGTAGATCTTCCATGGCGGCAAGGAGAAGACGGAAAGAAGATAGTAGATGACATGAAGAAGAAGAGTGGTTTCTGCGAGGCAGGGGAACGGTGGAACCATGAATGCGCTTTTAAGGTAGTGGTTAACGATTGAGACGGAAGTCCAAGGAGAGACGTGTGGCGGTGGCCGTTCCAACTTCTGAGTAGACAAAAAATAATTATAACGCCGATACATGTGTCCTGTTTTGTCACGTCAATACACTGGGTATGGGGTGTTGTCCTATCCATTGTGCCAACGCTGCAAACCTACGTGACAGCCACACCGCCTAAGCGATGGGAGCAACATAACGGCGAGAACTGATAGGGGGGCCCAACTTAACGGCCGTTAGCCTGATTTTTTGTATTGAAACGTAAAATTGAATTCGTGCCGAAAAAGACCCTCTGGGTATTTGGCACACCAACTGTAGTCATCCCGGCTGATTTCAGGAAACTTGGGTACCGTGTTGCTTGTACACCCCAACTTTCGGACCAAAAAATGATATTCTTGCCCACGCGGCCAAGGCAACCGGCCCACTTCACTACGGACGCCACCGGGTGGCTTCACTCCTATACAATGCTGATCTATATAACATCGCTCCCTTTTTTTGGCTTATGCTTGTGCAAAATTGTCTTAAGAGCTGGCATAGAGAAGCTGGAGTGGAAATCGGCCCTAGAGAAGCTGGAGCGGAAACCAGCCATTGAGAAATTGCAATTCAGCTCTTTTGCGCTTATGTCATTTCAATACCCCTAGAACGTGATCATGTGATATATAGAACTTATACTACATAGTTATCTGATGTGTTTACCGTATATACGCGAGCAGAAAAACGATTTACAAGTATCATAAAATGCAAAATATTATAAAAATTAAAAAGTGTCGTACCTTATCAACATCTAAAACAAAGTAAGGTCATGCATCAAAGCATACCAACCTCAAGCTCGTGCGGTTGGAAGTCTATTTTCCTCCCAATGCCTGCCCGGACAATGTCGGTTTTACCGGCCTTGCCAACTTTAATTTTTTTTCTCCTTTTGTTTCTTGGGTGAAAATTACTCATACATGGCAAGTTTGTGTCAACATATTTTGTACCAGGCACTCCGCTATATTCGGTTGGTGGTTCACATAGCTCCAAGATGCTTTCACACAATTGTAGTAGCAAACTACTTACCAAACATACATATTTTTGTTATACGATGGTTTTCTATATTAGAATGGCCTATATCTTTTTTTGCTTTTCACGTCTCCAAGAAAATATTGCTTTAACTAAATAATTTAATAATGCCAAGAGGTATCTGAAAGAAGATGAGATAAAACATTGGAATCTAACAAACACACTATTTGTAGGGAGAAACGTGACCTGGTTCCAACTAACATATGTCTGGCCGTCCAACAGTTATTTATTTATAAGAAATTCTTCTACAACATCTGGAAGTTCTTTCAAAACTATCTACAGTGAGCGGGGATTGATATCAACATAACAAAAGAAACATCCAACTAACTTGTATTACACTCCAAATTCTTTCACACCACTAAGACAAAACAATCTGAGTATACACAATGTATTTTTTCAGGCTAGATATTTTCTCAATGCACAATGTGTTTGGAACTAGTGTGCCGCTCTTCCTTAGACTAGCCCAATGGGGGGTATCGTAGGTAATATCATGCATGCCATGTTGGCAAAATTCTGATATGACATGCTAATTAATGATGAAAGAGGTTTGTGTTGGTATCATAGGTAGATACGTTATGATAGCACGTAGAACTAGAAAAACTAATCCTAAATAAATCTTGTACACAATTTTGCATTTAGATTCTACAAAACAATAAATATATACTAAAACTATGATACTAATACATGATACTGTGCATTATAGAGATGGTATCATATAGTACATCATATACATGATACTACTATATAATATTTCCCATTGTGACTATTATTCTCGCTGCAAAGTCTAGGGACCTCATGTACTCTTGAAATCTCTGACCACCACCTTTGTGTGCAGATGGTGTAGTTGTTGTCGTACGTGTCGAGGTCATCTCGACCGCTCTTCGCAACCTACGCGTGCTGGCCCAGACAACTTTCGATTCTTGTTTGAAACCTGAAGATCTCGCGTGGGTGTAGCAGAGGTGGCCTCTCTGTCTCCAGGTCCACTTCCCAGCATTTCTTTGATCGGATGTTTGCCAGCAGAATGAATTCAGAAATAAGGGTGAACTAGCATCGGTTGACAAGGCAACGCCATGTCTACCGGCCTCACTTTTATTTGGGTGTGTCCAATTCTAAGGCGATTGAGAAGTAGCTTAATCCTTAGGGCATCTCTAACCCGATCCCCTAAGATCGGTTAGAGGAGTAAAAATAAGCAGCGGCGGCACCTAACCGAACTCCTAAACGGTTAGAGGAGTAAAATTATACTCATCGGGGGAGTAAAAGTGGCGGCCGACTCCTAAATTTACTTCTCCGAGGCCAATTCCGAGAAAACCTCCCGCCTCCCGACCTCCTCTTCCCGCCCTCCACCGTTCTTTCCCGCCCGCCTCCCCACCGGCGCCGATGTCGCTGACTCTACCCGCAATCGACGCGCAGCTCTCCGGCGCACCTTCTCCGACCATTCCCGGCGCCGGAGACGCCCCAACGCTGCCGCAATCAGAGATCTCTACCGCGGCCGCGGGTGGGAAAAGATTGGGGGCCAACAACATGGTCCAGCCGGGTGGCACGGCCGTCGAGGCCTCCGGTAAGACCGGCGGCAAGCGCGTGGAGGCTCCCAAGGTGGCGCCGCGTCCTCCCCTTGCTCCTGTGGCCGACCGGAGGCAGAGCAAGCTGACTCCGGCCAAAGTGGTGCTAGTAGAGGCGGCAACCAAGAAGAAGAGGAAGAAGGCCGAGGCGGCGCCGGCGAAGGCTACAACTGACTCATCGACGCACAAGGCCTCGACAGCGAACCCTCCCCGAGGCCGGCCACCGCGGGCGACCGTTATCAACGTCGACACGAGTGCGAGGTGTTCGATGGATCGTCAGCAAGGTAAAAAAATCTCTTTTTCTCCTCTCCTCTCATCGGTTTGCGATTTGTAGACACATGGTGATGTTGTTTTGATGAAGTGTAGTGTGGTGGAGATGGAGATGGCCTCCTTCGTGAGCCAATTGGAGGATAGCCATGCCGCCGGGATCGACGACCTCAACTTTGACGATAAAGAGGTTGAGCCCACCACCAAGCAAGGAGAGGTGGAGGAAGTCAAGGTGGAGGACACACAAGGAAGCGCAAAGAAGAGCCGAGCCTCCAACTTAACTATAGCGAGAAGGAGGACATCACATTGTGATGGTGGCCGAGGAGGAGGATATGGTGGTGGTGATGGTCATGGTGAGGATGGTGGTGGCTGAGGAGGAGGAGGTGATGATGACGAGTTCTCCGGAGACGGTCTTTGAGCTCTTCGATGGTGGTCCACAACATATGAGGTGATATGTTGGTGGTATTTTGGATCAAACAAGGTCGATAGCTTTTTTTTGGTGACCTTGATCGATGTTGGTGGTAGAGTCTACTTTTGAATGAACTCTATGCATGTTCTATTTCGATCTGTTCGATTCGATGAACTATGCCTATGTATGTCATTTAAGTGGTGTATTGCTTGTGTTTGAATTTTCCGTATGTTTGAATTATTTGTTTGAACTATATGTCAGATATTTGAATGCATATCTGGAGTGGTGGAAAAAATGGGGAAAAAAAGTTTACTCCTCTAAATTTTGGGGATCGGTTCGGCGCCAACATCCTTTAGAGGAGTATATTTACTCCTCTGAAGTTTAATCCTCTAACCGATTAGGGATTGGTTAGAGATGCCCTTAGTCAAGTGATATCATTCAATTTCAATTGCAAACTCACTTGCGGATATTCACTTCGGCTCGCAAGTCCAAATACACCCATTGTGAAAAAACATATTTTGCAATATCAAAAAAAAAATTTAAAAATTCTACATATACATTTGAACATTTTACATTGGTTCACAAGTTTTCGAGATGAAATAACATTTTATGTGTCGTGTATAAAAAAATAAAATGTTACGTGAATATGACTATTCACGTGATTTTTTTTGTCTTTTTTATATATGACATATAAAATGTTATTCCATCCCGAAAACTTGTAAACCAACACATATAAAATGTTCGAATGTATATGTACAAATTGTTTTTGATTTTTTTAACATTTTAAAATATGTTTTCTCATAACGGGTGTATTTGCACCTACGCGCCAAATTACCGCCTCAAACTTACTTGTAACTAGAAATATCTTAGTTTCAACCTCATTTTGTAACTAAAAAAATAGCAGTTGTAACCCCAACTGCAACCGAAAAATCTCGGTTATAACCTCACTTGCAACTCACATATGAACAAAAATGATGCAAATCCAGTAGATAATAATCTAACTGAACTCAAACTTAATTCTCGGTCCACTGGCAAATAGCAAAACCACTTATAATTTGTTCATAACACTAATAAGTTGTGCTCGCCTTATTGTTATTACTTAGCTTGTAAGTTTATTTTGAGAGAAACCACGTATATTTCATTAATATAAAATCTTATGACATGATTAGATACATGTGAAAACTAAAAAACTGACCGAAAAACGATTATCCTCGAAACTTTGCAGACAAAACCCTAGGATGCCGAAAAATACAAAACGGTACCTAGGGTTTCCTGCAACCACTGAAGTCAGTGGCCGCCGTCCAACTCTAGCGCCGCCGAGGCGCACGCCGGAAGAGATGCTGAGCCTCCAGCATTGCCAGATCCGGACCAACATCCTTGCTCTAGAAAAACCACCTTGCCTAGGTCGCTAGCATTGTCGCGGATAACGACGACCACCAGTGACATATCGAGAAACCGATCTCGCCAGATCTGGACCTACTAAAAAATGTATATTCTCAAATAATACTAAGAAAATATTATTAAGAACGACGAGAAGACCAGGCTGCTGATCTGATGGACCGAGCAGGACACGTTGCCATCAACTTCGAGATGCCACCGTGAAGGAAGTCGCCTTTTCGGACGGAGGGGTAATTAATATTTGTTGTTGTTTGTACTTCCTCTGTCCATAAATAAGTGCAATTATTTAGGTTTGTCCTCTGTCAAATTTCGTTAAGTTTGACTAACTTTATATAAAATAATAATAGTATTTATAAGACCAAATTAATATCACTAGATTTATTTTTGAATATAATGTAGTTTCATAATATAATTTTGTATGCCATAAATATTGCTATATTTTTAAAGAAGTTAGCCTAATTTAATTTTATTTGATTTGACTTAGGACAAATATAGAAGTGCACTTACTTGAGGATGGAGGGAGTAGGCTTGTAGCTAGCTAACTTGTACTGCGGGGGTCTTCCATTTTTGAAAAAAAGCTAACCTGCGATCTAGTCCATCTTTGATAAACGACGATCCCGCGGCTACCAGCGCGTCGTGCCATGAGACTTAATTTCATTCTCCCGGTTGCGAAATAAAAGATCCTGTTGATATAAGTAGAGAGCTACTGCGGGCGCTGATTTGTCTAGTTGCATGCTGAAGGGCTCTACAACGTGGACTTCAACTCTTCAAGTATGGTCAGCTGTACATACACTATACTTAGAATACAATCACTAGTAGAAAGAGGGCCTTTGGTCCAGCGTCCAAATTTCATTGGTCTCAGTTCGTTTCCGTAATCGGGACCAATGCCAGGCACCGGTTCCGATTCATGCCGCCAGGGTATTGGTCCCGGTTCATCTGTAAGCATTGGTCCCGGTTTATGGCACGAACCGGGACCAATGACCCCGCGATGCACACGTGGCTCTCTTGGAGGCATTGGTCCCGGTTCATGCCAACAACCGGGACCAAAAGCCCCGCGACGGTCATGAGTCCAGGAATTAATGTAAATTAATTCGGCGCAGAAATTAATTCGAGACCGAAATTAATTCGAGGTAGAAATTGAATTGATCACTATTTTTGAACAAATCTTTCACGAATTAATTGAGACAAAGGTCTAAATTAAGACATTTTATTATTCGACCACAAATTTTTCCATACAAATTTTTTCTCATCGTCGTCGGACGAAATCTCCACGATTTCGGCGTTGTTCGGGAGACGGAGCTCGTCTACGCGCATAGCGGCGTCGATGGCGGTGTAGATGGTCCGTCCAGGGACGGACCAGAACAACTCCCGCCCTTCTTGGTTGCGGCGATCCGGGTGCACCAGGCGCCCGTCCATGAAACGGTTGTCAAACTTGGCCTTCCGCTCCTTCTTGAACAGCCAGGGCCAATACTCGCTGCCCGCCGCGTACCGGGGAAACGCCCTAATGCACGCGGGCAGTTGGCGGCGACGCTCCGCGATGACGTACTCCATCTTATATCCGTGGGGGTTGAGGAGCGGAGCCACCGGCACACCCCCCTCGCTGATGCGAAATCCGGCGGGAAGGGTCGCGCACGGCGGCGCGAGGATGTCGTAGATCGCAAACTGCGCCGCCTCGTAGTGGTTGAGCGTGGGCACCTCCATGACGGCGCGGTGGAGATTGGAGAGGGAGGGGAGGAGAAACGACGGCGCGGTGGAGAGGCAAAGTGGTGGGGTGGAGAGGGACTGCAGAGAGGCAGAGGCGATGGCGAAAGCGAGCGCTGTGGCCTCATATTTATGCACGGGGACGACGAAGCGACGGAGGCATTGGTCCCGGTTATTGCCAAGAACCGGGACCAAAGCCCCTCCCGCGCGACACGTGGCGGCCCAGCAGCGCGCCCCCCACCGAAGTCATTGGTCCCGGGTCGTGCCATTAACCGGGACCAATGACCTGGGTGGGGTGCGAGCTGCTGGGCGGCCACGTGCCGCGCCGGAGGGGCTTTGGTCCCGGTTCGTGGCAATAACCGGAACCAAAAACCCTCCCCTGGCTATATATAAGCCCAGCCCTTTGCCCACCAAATTTTGCTGGATTGTGTGTGAGGAGTGGGTGCTAGCTTTTTTTTCTTTGATTGCACACAAGGTGTTCGACGAAATGTCCGAGCCACACTTTAGTTCGCACAACACGGTATCCTCGGCTGAGGTTAGCAACCTTATCTTCTTTATCTGTAACTGATACAAAAATATTGCATCTGTCCATGTAGGGTGGTCATTTTACTATTCACGATGTTATTGTAATGGTTAATTATTATAACGCAGATCGATGCACAGATGCGATGGATGTATGGCGACCGACGCCATTCCGATTTTATTACAGGCCTCCATAAATTTATCGATTTGGCTAAGGCAA
The DNA here is from genome assembly GCA_910589775.1 of Avena eriantha. Classification (NCBI taxonomy): domain Eukaryota; kingdom Viridiplantae; phylum Streptophyta; class Magnoliopsida; order Poales; family Poaceae; genus Avena; species Avena eriantha. The sequence goes on from OU342746.1 coordinate 307,669,674, forward strand.
ACAAAGTGGATAATTTTATGCCTTGTCCCTGCGTCGACTGTCGGAACGTGGCGGAGCACTCTGCCCCGAGAATCCTTCAAAGCCATCTGCTTCAGAGAGGTTTCATGCCCGGATATTATTGTTGGGCCATGCACGGAGAAAGAGGGGTTAGGCTGGAAGAAAATGAAGAAGAGGAGGATGATGACAGCTATCCTATGTCCCCTGAAGAATACGATGATACTGCAATGGAAGACAATGAAGAAGAGGGAGGCGCCAATGAAGAAGAACAACGGGCATCAGATGAGCCCGCTGATGGTCTTGGTCGGGTCATTTCTGATGCAAAGCAACAATGTGATACAGAAAGGGAGAAGCTTAAGTTGGAGGCCATGCAAAAGGATCACAAAAAGTTGTTGTACCCAAATTGCGAACATGGCAGCACAAAGCTTGGTACCACACTTGAACTGCTGAAATGGAAGGCAGAGACTGGCTTATCTGACAAGGGATTTGAGAAGTTACTGAAAATAATGAAGCCGAAGCTTCCAAAGGATAACGAGCTGCCCGAGACAACGTACGAAGCAAAGAAGACTATCTGCCCTCTAGGATTAGATGTGGAGAAGATACATGCATATATTAATGATTGCATCCTGTACCGAGGTGAGAAGTACGAGAATATGGATAAATGCCCGGTATGCAATGCATGTCGATACAAGATCAGACAAGATGACCCTGGTGATGTTGAGGGCGATGACGAGCCCTCCAGGAAGAGGGTTCCTGCTAAGGTTATGTGGTATGCTCCTATAATACCACGGTTGAAACGTCTGTTCAGAAATAAAGAGCATGCTAGGTTGTTGCGATGGCACAAAGAAGAGCGTAAGAAAGACGGGAAACTGAGACACCCTGCCGATGGGTCGGAGTGAAGAAACATCGAGAGAAAGTACTCGAACTTTGCAGGTGACGCGAGGAACTTATGGTTTGGTCTAAGTACAGATGCCATGAATCCTTTTGGGGAGCAGAGCTGTAGTCACAGCACCTGGCCAGTGACTCTATGTATCTACAACCTTCCTCCTTGGTTGTGCATGAAGCGGAAGTTCATTATGATGCCAGTGCTCATCCAAGGACCGAAGCAACCCAGCAACGACATTGATGTGTACCTAAGGCCATTAGTCGATGAACTTTTGCAGTTGTGGGCAGAACCAGGTGTAAAGGTGTGGGATGAGCACAAACAAGAGCCATTTGACCTGCGACTGTTGTTGTTCGTAACCATCAATGATTGGCCTGCTCTTAGTAACATTTTAGGACAGTCAAACAAGGGATACAATGCATGCACGCACTGTTTAGATAATACTAAAGGTACATATTTGGATAAATGTAAGAAGGTTGTGTACCTGGGGTATCGTAAATTTCTTCCGACCAATCATCAAGTAAGCAAGAAAGGCAAGAATTTCAACGGTGAGGCAGATTACCGGAAGAAGCTTAAGCTCCCTAAAGGTGCTGATGTATTTGGTATGGTGAAGGAGCTAGAAGTAATCTTTGGAAAGGGTCCTGGCAGTCAATCTGTTCCGAATGACCCCATTACCAGACACACGGCCATGTGGAAAAAGAAATCTATATTTTGGGAGCTTGAGTATTGGAAAGACCTAGAGGTCCGTTCTTCAATCGACGTGATGCACGTGACGAAGAATCTTTGCATGAACCTGCTAGGCTTCCTAGGCGTGTATGGGAAGACAAAAGATACACCAGAAGCACGGAAGGACCAGCAAAGTATCAAAGACCCACACAACAAGCATACTGATAAAGGACGTAAATACTTAAGTAGCTACGCTCTTACCAAAGCAGAGAAGGAAATCTTTTTTGAAGTCCTTTACAGTATCAAGGTCCCGGCTGGCTTCTCGTCAAATATAAATGGAATAATAAATATGGCAGAGAAAAAATTTCAGAACCTGAAGTCTCATGATTGCCACGTGATTATGACATAGTTGCTTCCGGTTGCATTGAGAGGGCTTCTACCGGAAAATGTTCGATTAGCCATTGTTAAGCTATGTGCATTTCTCAATGCAATATCTCAGAAGGTAATCGATCGAGAAAGTCTGGAAAGGCTACAGAAGGATGTGGTCCAATGTCTTGTCAGTTTTGAGTTGGTGTTCCCCCCGTCCTTCTTCAATATTATGACACATCTCTTAGTTCACCTAGTCGATGAGATTTACATTCTCGGTCCTGTATTTCTGCACAATATGTTCCCCTTCGAGAGGTTCATGGGAGTCTTAAAGAAATATGTTCGTAACCGTGCTAGGCCAGAAGGAAGCATCTCCAAGGGCTATGGAACAGAGGAGGTCACTGGGTTCAGCGTAGACTTTCTTCCTGACCTTAAGCCGATTGGTGTCCCTGAATCACGGTATGAGGGGAGACTGAGTGGAAAAGGCACGCTAGGAAAGAAAGCAATGATATTTCGGAACGGACATTCTTTGAATCAATCACACTACATAGTTCTCCAAAGTTCTACTTTCGTGGCTCCGTATATCGAGGAACACATGAATGTTGTACGCTCCAAGTTCCCGGGGAAGGATGACTACTGGATTAAAAAAAATCACATGGAGACTTTCGGCACTTGGTTACAATTACATCTCATGAATGACACCACTATTGGAGATCAGCTCTACTTGTTGGTCGCGATACCATCTGCGACTGTATTGACTTTTCAAGGGTACGAGATAAATGGGAATACATTTTACACGATTGCCCAAGATAAAAAGAGCACCAACCAAAACAGTGGTGTCTGCTTTGATGCAACATGCGAGAATGGAAAAAAGGACACATACTATGGTTACACAGAGGAGATACGGGAACTTGACTATGGACCTACTTTTAAGGTCCCATTGTTTCGGTGCAGTTGGGTCAACATGAATGGAGAAGGGGTAAAGGTAGACCAGCTGTACAGAATGACAACAGTGAATCTCAAGAATCTTGGTTACAGAGACGAACCATTCGTCCTAGCCAATGACGTGGCTCAGGTTTTTTATGTGAAGGACATGTCCTCTAGACCGCAAAAAAGAAAAAATAAGGAAACGAATACATCAGACGATGAACCTAGGCGTCACATAGTTCTTTCAGGGAAAAGAAACATCGCGGGAGTCGAGGACAAGACAGACATGTCAGCAAATTATGATAAGTTTGATGAAATTCCGCCCTTCACCGTGAAAACTGACCCAAGCATCCCGTTAAGCAAAGAAGATGCTCCATGGTTACGGCCTAAGAAGCGATCATAGGCAAGGGATCGACATACGCAATGCAGGATTCATATCCTAAACCCTAAACCCTATGTAAATCTATGTAATGTATGGAAACTTTATGTGATGTATGGAAACTTTATGTGATGTATCGAAACTTTATGTAATGGAGTCTTTCACGGGCTTGCAGGGAAATTTTTCCGAGGCGGAGCTTCCGAAGATGCCGTAGGGCGTGTGCACCAACGACATCTTCGAGAAGCTCCGCCACGGGAGATTTCTCAACCCTTTCCCCAACACTGTTAGAGGAGATGGAGTCTTTCACGGGCTTGCAGGGAAATTTTTCCGAGGCGGAGCTTCCGAAGATGCCGTAGGGCGTGTGCACCAACGACATCTTCGAGAAGCTTCGCCACGGGAGATTTCTCAACCCTTTCCCCAACAATGTTAGAGGAGATGGAGTCTTTCACGGGCTTGCAGGGAAATTTTTCCGAGGCGGAGCTTCCGAAGATGCCGTAGGGCGTGTGCACCAACGACATCTTCGAGAAGCTCCGCCACGGGAGATTTCCCAACCCTCCATCCATGGGGATGAAACTCTCTCTACCTATGTTGGCTTGTTGAGCTACTTGCCATGGCGTATCGATGGTCCTTTTATAGGCACGGCGCCGCTTCTACTTTGTCTTGTTCCTCCGACAGGGCGTCGTGCGCTACATGCTTTATCTCATCGAGCAGTGCGTCCACCCACACGTCCTTATCTCGCCGATAGCTTTAGTCTCGGTTGCACCCACCAACCGGGACTAAAGGTTACCCACGCGTCCTTATCCCACCGACAACTTTAGTCTCGATTGCACCCACCAGCCAGAACTAAAGGTTACCCACGCGTCCTTATCCCACCGACAGCTTTAGTCTCAGTTGCACCCACCAGCCGGGACTAAACGTTACCCACGCGTCCTTATCCCACCGGCATCTTTAGTCTCGGTTGCACCCACCAGCCGAGACTAAAGGTTACCCAAGATGCAGATGTGTACACAATATGGGCACATTATCACAAACTATGCCCTGATTCTAGCCATACCATTGGTGGTTTGACCTAAATGCCATGAAACCTCGAACATGATAGGTCATTTTGTGAAGGATTTTTTATGATGTTTGCAATTTTTCAAGTTCAATATTTTTCCTTGCAACTGTGACACATAATATGACACCACGCGAAGGTTTCACATTGTTTGGATCATTTTTGAATTTCTTATGCCCGTTTCAAACTATATTCAAAACAGCGGGCATGAAGCTTCTTAGCCCGGGCTGAGCCTCGCTGAACTTGAACTGGATCTCTGATGAAATAGCATGTTGTGAACCTATAAATGATTTTTTTAAAAAAATTCACAAGCATTATATCATGTACTTGTAGTTCAAATCTTGGCAACCTCCTATCGATTCGGCAGGAATTTGTCTTTTTCATGAGGGATGGACAAAAAGGTTCCAGATACACCGGTTGGGAAATTGTCCATATAAGGTGGTATAGTATTTTTGAAAAATGGTTTGGTACCAATGCCAAACTTTAATTTGGTGGTTGCTTCACAGAACACCCCGATTTTGGCATCTCAAAAATGGAAATTGGCTTTTTCGTGTGTCGAAAGGGAAAACTTCCTCCTGCAACATCGTAAGCCATCCCAAGATGCACATGTGTGCACAATATGGGCACATTATCACAAACTGATGAAATAGCATGTTGTGAACCTATAAATGAATTTTTTAAAATTCACAAGTATTATATCATGTACTTGTAGTTCAAATCTTGAAAAGTTTTTTAAAATTCCAAATTATGCAATAAATATTTTGTTAATGCAATTTTATTTGTAAATAGTACAATTGTATAGTTCAAATAAAAATATTTGAAAACAGAAAATGGTTTTTGATTAGTTATTTAAATTGAAGCACTTTTCCTGTTAAAAGTTTTATAAAATTCCAAATTATGCAATAAATATTTTGTTAATGCAATTTTAATTGTAAATAGCACAATTGTATAGTTCAAATAAAAATATTTGAAAACAGAAAATGGTTTTTGATTAGTTATTTAAATTGAAGCACTTTTCTTGTTAAAAGTTTTTTTAAATTCCAAATAAATAACCATCTTAAATTGAAACATCTTATTAATTAAAGAAGAAACAAATTTGAAAATGGCTGGAAGACCAAAAGGTTTGCCAAAATCTGAAAAACGGGTCAACGATCCCGGTTCGTCCCACGAACCGGGACCGATGATCCTGGATGCGCGCGCTGCAATTAACACGCCTTTGGTCCCGGTTGTTGGTACGAACCGGGACCGTTGATCCTTTGGTCCCGGGTGGTAGGACTAACCGGGACCAATGGCCGTGCACGTGGCAGCACAGCAACGCTCGTGCCCCAGACCTTTGGTCTCGGTTATTGGGATGACCTGGGACCAATGGTCTGTACATATAACAGCCCTGGCCTTCCTCCTCCCCAACTCCACCAATTCACAAAGCACAGTGACGCGCGGCTAAGGAAAATTTGCGGCGGAGCAAAATCACGCTGGCAGGCTGCCCAAATCTAGAGCGGCCGCTTCACGCCGTCGACGCCCGCGGCCGCCGCGCCACCACCGTCTGAGGAATCGACCGCGCACGCTGGAAATCGACGCCACGGTCACCGTCTGCTCCGACTCCGGCCATCACGGTTGCCGCTGCTTTCGAGCTCCTCCGGCCTCGTCGACCCGTCCATCGTCTTCGTGGTGAGCCCTTGGTCCTCCAGGACCTCTCCTTTCTCTCTCTCGCTCCGTTTCCTTCTGTCGCCGAGCGCCACTGTCCGCCGCCGTCGGCCGCCGTCGTAGACGACGCTCCGATGACCAATAAGGGGCGGCGCGACCACCGTTAGCTTCCTCGCGAGGCGCTCGTTCGAACCCGACCTTCTGCGCGTTCCGGCAAGCACTCTAGTGCCGCTAACCACCGCCGGCCGATGTGCCCTCCGGCGAGCCCATGTGGCGCCAAGGTGGCGCTCATGTGGCGCCCTGACGTGGGCGTCGAGTAAGCTCTGCCAGCGTGGCAGCCCGACGTGGCCCTGGCCCCACTAGTCAGTCACTGTGGGTAGGCAATGCATCTGTGAGAAAAGGTTCCCGGTCTTAGGTGACGTCAGCCTTTACCTATGCTGACGCAATAAAAGTTTAATAAATGTTTAAATAATTTCAGAAAAGAGTTTAATTTTATAAATTCAATAACTAATTATTTCTAAGTCAGAAAAATATGTATAATATATCAAAATGTTCAGAAAAATGAGATCTACACAATAGACTCATAATCATGCAATTTCAACAACTTTAATTACAAGTTTAATAAGAGAATGAAATCAACCCCTCGTAGGTGATTTCGGGGTCTCTCCTGTACTAGGGTTTGGACCCTTCGGATCTCACTTAAATTGCCAAGCATGCCTTAGGGTTAAATTTCAACTATGTTTAAATTGTCATATCATTATCGATGCCATGTGTTGATTGTTTAACTTGCAGATACTATGGATCCAACACATCAGGAAAGCATCCTCCAAAGGATGATCTGCAAAAATAAAGATATCGATATCGATGTCACGAGTGAGTTTATGAACGATTCCGGTCAGGGAGATGAGTCTCTCAACCGAGGAGACGGCTCCGGTGAGGTAGAAGCCGAAGCCTGGGACAGGGGAGAAGCCGATAAGGAAGAAGGTGACGGCTCCGGCGGAACCTTAAATCTCGCAAACATCGGCGAGGTGTATATATGTATTTTTGTAATTAAAATGCTACTGTCTATATATACATGCATATATTAACACTCTTTCTTCTTTTAGCCCTCCGGATCGAGAACTTCTTCCGTAAGAAAGAAATGAGGCCCAACAAAAAAGTTGGATGACACTGTGAGGTATAGGATCGACGTGGTCGGTGTAGATGGCGAACCGCAAGCTCCCGTCGATGTCGCAAGAAATTTTTTCAAGCAATGCGGAGTTCTTGTGAGGGACTACATCCCGATCACCGTTCAAGAATGGAATCGGCCAATCGGTGGTGCAGTCCCGTATGTCGGCGACAACGCCAAAGATAAGCTGTTTGACAAGCTCATGACTAATTTCCTCCTACCGGAACCAGATGTGACTCCAGATGAGGAGGAGAGAGCAAGAAGGGAGCTTGTGCAAAGAGTCAAGAAGTTTGCTCTCAGCAAGATGGCCGATGCATTCAAGAACTGGAAGAAGAAACTGTACCATAACTTTGTCAAGGTAGAGAAGACTCTGAATTTCGATGAAGCCGGCTATGCTAAGTTAAGACACCAGTGGGAGGATTTTGTGAAGTACAAGACATCAGAGAAAGCTAAGGAAAGGTCTAGGATAAATACGGAGAACGCTGCTAAGAAACTGTACCATCATAACATGGGGCCTGCTGGCTACGCCGGTTGCATCCTAAGTGGGATGCACTTGAGGTCAATTACATAGCTGCCGGGATCAGACCAGAGCCCGCAACATGGACACCACGGGCGAGAAACTGGTTTTACGGCCATGGGGGCATGTTGGACAAAGAAGGGAGGGCAATATATAATCAGAAACACAAAGATGATCCCCTACTGCCCATCAACGATATTAGAAATGCAATAGATGATGTTGCAGCGGGACGGTTCGTTCCTGATAGAGAGAACGACGAGCTCACACGGGCCCTTAAAAATCCTGAACACGATGAACGAGCACGATGCACACCAGGATCCAAGCCGTGGAAGGTTGCCTTCCCCCCAGAAATGAAGAGAGATCCCGATAAAAGCCATCAGAGGAAAAAGGAAAGGGAGACAGCTGAGAAAGCGGCCGCTGCAGACCGGCTACGTGATGTAGAAGAAGCATTAAAGCGGCACCAGGATCAACTCGACATACTTAGCCAGCAAGGTACTAGCGGCCAATCTCAGTGGCACGTGGTAGAAGCTGCATTCGAGGGTACCGGCGCCCCATCGAATAAGAAAAGCAGCGTCGCTTCCACGCAGCTCCATGATGTTGATGATGATGCACCGACGACATCTCCTCCTAAACGCTACCCAGTGGATGATATCACGGAGGCAACAACTTGTGAGCTAAATGTGCAGGTTATGAACTTAAGGGTGACGGCGGCGATTGGCATGGCGGTACCAATTGGGCCTAACCCAACTTGGCATTGCAGACCGGTTCCAAAAGGGTACGTTGTCGTCACGGTGGATGAGGTGAAGGAAGATTTTGAGGAGCTGAAGCTAGACCACCCTGCAGGGGAAGATATGGAGCTGGCTCAACTAGGAGAAGCCAAAGGGGGGACTATTCTATGGCTAAAGGAGCACATCATGCTTCCAAATTATTTGCCGCCAAGGCCACCCACTCCTCAGAGCAGCAATCCACCTTCGCCGCCACCTCACCATTCTCCAGCGCAACCGTCTCCTTCACCGCCTCACCGCTCAGCGCAACCGTCTCCATCGCCGCCTCAGCCGTCTCCACCGCCGCGTCAGCCGTCTCCGTCCCCTGAGCCTCAGAGACAAAAGGGGAAGTATACTAAAGGGGGCAGCACCACCAACAGCAGCAAGAGCACGTTCCGATCAGCGAAACGTAAGCAATCGCCCCTCCCAAGAGTACCGCATCAGAATATGAAGAAGCTACCTTGCGAGAAGACAGATGAGGAAACTGATGCAGCCGCAGCTGCCCATTATGAAAAGTGGAAGATTGACATGGTAACAAGAAAAAGGCGATAGAGACATTTTTCCTGGTCACTGCAGAAGATAAAGGCAAAGCAGCCGCGCTTAAGATTCAGCTTCACCAACCCATAGCGCTCACATCAGACTATAATCGCTCTATTACCAAGTCGGCTGAGGCAAAAGAGCGGAGAGTCGAGAAAGAAGTTGCCCAGCTCGGACAACAGAAAAATCAATCGATCGAACCGCTTAAAGTGTACGATACCAATTTGTGGATGATCCAGGAGCGGCATGATCCGAACATTGATCCGGAGTTTGTTCGAATGTACGGAGAAAAAGCCCAATTATATGGACTATCTATTACTGAGTACATGAGCCGTATGCATGAGTTCGAGAGGTACCAAGAAACAGCATACGTGTACCAGTACGGGGCTCCTCTCATCAAACCTGAGTTAGTCAAAGATATACCAACAAAAATGCGAAGATTGCATAAACGGTACATCCAAGCCTGTGCTGATTCCAAAAACTGGATCTATGCTGCATATAAACACCACCATTATGGTAATGCAGATGGCTTCATACTGATTGAATTTCCAGAATTATTTCAGTTTTACCAACAAGACGCCCTCGACAAAGCTATCGTCAGTGCCTATTGTTTGTAAGTATTATTAATTTCTGTAATTAAGTCTTTCTAGCTCATCTCATTCGTTGCTTGTATAATCTTACTAATCACTATACTAATTATATATGCAGAATGAAGATTCAAGAATGCAACAAAGTTCAAATTTGTGACCTTGGGTTTGTTGACTGTAATTTCGTTCATGAAGTTACTCTAAAAACAAATCCCAAAGAGACAGAGGATAACTTGTTCCAAGCGTTGAAGTATTTCAGCAACAGAAAGGAAATACTATTTCCTTACAAAGCTGCGTGAGTGTTACTGTCTTATACACATTCTATTTTCGATTACTCGATGTTAAGCGTATAATTGACTCGTGTTATATTTTGTTAGTGTGTCAAGCTTCCACTATATTCTCTTAATCATTTCTGTTGACACCGGAGTAGTAAAAGTCCTGGACTCGAAACGCACACCATTAGAAAGGTGGGTGGACATGCAGGAATGCCTCTAGAGGGCTTGGAAACGGTTCATCGCCAAAACTAGGGGTGTTTGGAAGCCAGAGCTTACATTTCAACCATTGACTGTAAGTACTACTTGCTAGATCCATGCATCTCTTTGATTCTAGTTTCAATACCACCATTATCATGCTTGATTATTATTTTGATTGAACTCCGTTCTCGTAAAGTGCTTGAGGCAGGAAGCCAGAAATAACTTATGTGGATACTATGTCTGCGAGTTCATTCGTCAGACGACCAAAGAGAAGGGGGCAGACCGGAACATCAAAAAAATTGAAGTACGATAAACAATAATCACAACTTTATTTTATTAGCACCAATTGTGTTTAGTTTCATTCATATATATTGATCCCTTTCTTTATATTAGATCGAACGGATGCGGGACGGTCTTCTATCACAAGAACGCATGCAAGCAATTCAAGAGGAAATTGCCGGATTCTTGTTAGAACAAGTCATAGATCTGAAAGGAGAATACTATTACCCACTTCATTTGGAAGGGTGAAGTGTATAAAAGAAGTGTAAATTAGATCAAATTCATGTGAGAGTATCGTTTGTAATTATAATATGTTTCGACCAAGAAGATGGATGAGACGGTGTATATATTGTGATCATGCATGATGTGTAATATACATATCGTGGTTTCATTATTGCTGTATATATGTAGAACTATTAAATTTATAAAAAAATCCTGCCGTGACAGAAAAATAGCCCGAAATCCTGCCGCGGCACAAAACCCTGCCGCGGCAGAAAAATAGCCCGAAAATCCTGCCGCGGCACAGAGACCAACGATTCCGGTTCGTGCCAAAAACCGGGACCAATGATCCACCCCCGCCCGTCTCTGGCGCTGCCACGTGGGGACCCATTGGTCCCGGTTTTTCCCACGAACCGGGACCAATGATCCACCCCCCCTCGTAGCTCGCCCGCCCACGTGGAGACCCATTGGTCCCGGTTCGTGCGCTAACCGGGACTAGCATTAGTCGCGAGTGATTGGTCCCGGTTTATGGCCCTTATGAATCGGGACTAGAGACCATTTTTCCACCAGTGAATATATTTCATGTATATGTCCTTGCTGGAAGTAAGAACTCTCTCGGGTTAGTTTTGTTTAATAGATAGCGTAACTTATTGCCAATTTTGACATAAGTAATTTGCAGCCAGCTAGCATATGCTTTGTGCTAAGGAGGTAAGAGAATTAGTCATGTCCTTCTTTTTTACGCTATTAAAATATGTTGACGCCAACCCGCCGTTGCTCACAGGCAGTGGTGGTTGGGGATCCTGCCTTGTACTCGATTTGACTGTGTAACTCTTCTCTTATCGACTTAATGCAATGACTTGCGGGTTCTTGAAAAAAAATGTTGATAATTAGCCGATTTTTATGAGGTTACGACTTACGAGTATTTGGCTTGAGGAACACCGTTTGCCCCGCCCTCTTCTATTTTTTCCTTAGATTTCTTCTTCACTAACATCAGACCAGCCGACTGCAAGTCGACAAAACTAGCCAAAGCGAACCTACTAAGCTACGCAAAAGGAAGGATTCAAGGGTTATCTCCTAGGATTAATACAGATTCTCGTATTTTTTCCCTCACCTTTACAGAGAAACGTCTCAAGATTTGCTTCATTATAGAAAGACTCATATTTCTAAGAGCATCTCTAGCGGATTTTATAAAAACACATCTCCTACTCCTACCTGATTTAGAGAGGCTCCCCTATCCTAAGGGGATCATTATTTTTGCTGCAACTCCTCCGGCAGACTACCTTAAACCCACCTTGGGTTTTGTCGCGAGTTAAGGGGGAGTTTTTTAGTAGTGTCTCTTATGTGGTCAGGAAAATATTATTGGAACTTAAAACTTTCAAAAAATAATATTTTAGGTGGTTCTTATAGAATTAGTTTGCTAATAAAAAATAACCTTACAAAGACGAATTAGTAAAAAATTAAAAAAATTGTTTGTTTGACATAGACAAATTAATACAACACCTTTTCATCATATGCCCCTTTGCTCAATTTATTTGGCGTACTGTTCATACTGACATTTATTTATCACCCCCAAGTAATATCATGAAAATGGTTTTTGTTTAGTTAAAAAGGTAGCCATTGCTAAGGTAATGAATTGGCACCATGATTAAATGAGAGGCGATCGTGGGGCGGCTACCCTAAAACCCACCTTGGGTTTTGTCTTCCTAAATGGCGATGCCGCCTATCCGCTCCGTCTCTAGTGGCCTTGGGGTCATGGAAGTGTGGCTGAGCACGGCCTCTCGTTGGCGGGAGGTTTCCGCCTTTTTCTTCTTATGTTGTTTTTTAGCATCTTCTTCGGGATGTTTAGAGGGAGAAACATCCTGAAGTAAGAATAAGGTCATCCCTACCCAATTGTCGTTGCGGTGGTGCATCTAGCGCCGATGGGAGGAGTGTTGAGTCATGTGTCCGGTGGATCTCCTACAATCCAGTATTTTTTATGTCTGTCGGTGTGCTTTCAGGTCAGTCTCTTCTATCTACTATTTTATACTTGGTGATGGTTGCTGCTCTAGTACGCCTGTTTTTTGGGGCCTTTGCGCGACCGCTTCTCTGTCTACTATAACAAACTCTACTACGATAAGCTTTGTCCGACTCTGGTGATGGAGGGACGAGGACGGTAGCGCACGCACCTTTATCCTGCACTAGTGTCACTAGTAGTCGCGAGTTTGTTCTAAGACCTTTTTGAATTTTTATAACTCTTGGCGCTCTTTGTACAATTGATGGTTATTATTAATAGGTCGGCGGAATTTGGGAAAAAGAAGTAATATCACAAATATTTGTGGGGATCTATTGGATAGATTTAAAGAAAAATAATGTTCAAATTGGTGTTGAAGTTTACGCTTTAGTTTAGGTTATATGACATGTACGTAACGATTTTGTTTTGTTAACAAAGACTCCTCTATTTTGCAGGTTATACGTTTGCCTACTCACTATATCTATACGTGGTAGGTGGAGAAGCAGGTGACCATGGACACTAGGTGGGACCATTTTCATGTGGCTGCACAAGGATTGTTCCACCGGCAAATTAACAAAAGAATCACATAGTGACAGATGTGTTCCATGTTTCTTATTTTCCGAAGTTTGGTTCATGCGGCTGCGCAAGGATTGTTCCACTGGTACGGCCTGGCCGTCGTCATAGCTCTGGTAGCCGTCCGTCAGTTTACCCGCGCCGACGGCCATATTATGCCGAGAGCTAGACAAAAGCCGTCGGCGTAGGAAATATATATGCCGATAGCCTGGGCTAAGCCGAAGGTCAACTTACCTGTGGCCGACAGAATCGTTGCCGACGGGGCTAAGGCGAGGGCCACCGTCGGCGTACCACTATGCCGAGGGTTTTTGGCCATGTGCCGACGGCATCGGGCCCTCGGCATAGCACATGTTTCCTGTAGTGCATGGTTTCTAGGTGCTACGAGGTGAAATATATAAAGTGGTGAACCGTATTCAAATCAGAAATGGTTAACCATGTTTAAGTAGAGAGCCGAACTCAATTCCTCACGAACACAGATTTGAGTTATTATTATTCTTTAAAGAATTACCAATGTAGGGATTTCTCCTGTGGCATTCCTTAAAAAAAACTATATGCTTAGAGGTGGAACAACATCGTAAATTATCCAGGGTAAATGTGGCTTGTCCAAACGGTCAACATTCATTTATCTGAGTCTATTGCCCACCCGATCATCGGTTTCTAGTAATACCTCTTCACATACGCACCATTTTTGTTTTATAGTTATGTTCGATGTAAAAGTTTATCTTCTAACATTCTAACATTAGCAATATGTGTGTGAACCTCTTGAATTATTTTTTCTTTTCGAAATGGGGAGTAACCCGGCCTCTGCATCAAGTAATGCACACAGCCTTTTATTTATTGCAAAGTTTAGTTATAGAATTACATCACGGATCAGCTAGGGTTGAGACATGAATCAACCAACAAAAAATGAAAAGCAACAAAAAACTATCCATTTTGAAGTCTACTAATATACCGCCATCCAGTAGCCTGGAAATAGAAGTTACCAAACATATTAGTAATGCTAGTTGGAGGAGTCATATTATAGGTAAAGTTTACTATTCGCCATATAATTTTTGCAAACGGACATGAGATAAAGAGATGTTGTATAGACTCCATTGAGTCACAAAAACAACACTTTTGACACCCATTCCAATTGCGTTTCGCAAGATTATCTTTAGTTAAAAGGACTTTCTCATTAAGGAATCACCTAATTTTTTTTATTTTCAATGGAATTTTTAGCTTCCATAAGTATGTTCGTAAAAATCTAGTGTGACCATTCATAATGTCAAGATACATTGATTTGACCGAAAATACCCCAGTTGTAGTAAGTCGCCAAACAAAGGAATCCGGCGTTTGAGTTAACTGAACCATCATAAGCTTCTGACATAAGTGTGATACATTGTAAATATATCTATAATTTTTGATGTTTCATGCTTGGTTTTATCCACTTTCTTATGTTTTGTCCACACTTTGGAGTACTTTTCATATGATTTCTTGGATTAACCTATTAACAAGAGCCACAGTGCTAGCTGCCTATTTTCTGCTGCTTTTGGTTTCAGGAAAGTCAGAAAATGAATATTCCCGGAATTGGACGGGACAAAAGCCAAAGTGCCTATTTTTCCGGAAGTCATCAGATGCTAGAATACGATACGGAGAAGGGCTGGGGGCCGGCCACACCACCTGGCAGCGCGGCCAGGCCTGACCCGCACCAGGGGGTGGTCTGGCTGACCCTAGCACCCCCTCGGCCTCTCCTTCCGCCTATATATTGCCCTCGGGACGAAAACCCTAAGTACCCGATCAAAAATCCACGAAAGACTCTGTAGCCACCATCATCTCCATCCCTAGATCCAAGGGATCTGAAGCTCTTCCCAGCACCCTACCGGAGAGGGGAATTCACCCTGGAAGCCTTCTTCATCACCATGCAAGCCTCCGGTGTGATACGTGAGTAGTTCATCCTTCGACTACGAGTCCATGTAGTAGCTAGATGGCTGGTTCTCCTCCTTTGTGCTTTCATGTTTAGATCTTGTGAGCTCCGTTCATGATCAAGATCATCTATTTGTAATTCTGCATGTTGTGTTTGTGGGGATCCGATAGATATTGAGATGCTATTTCAGATTGATTATTGATTCTATCATGTCTTTGTTATTTGTGATCTTGCATGCTTTCCGTTGTTAGTAGCTATCTTGGCCAAGTAGATGCTAGCAACTCCAAGAGTTAGTATTTATGCTCGATAGTGGGTTCATGCCTCTGGTAATCTGGGGAAGTGACAGAAATCTCTAAGGTACTAGATGTGTTGTTGCTACTAGGGAGAAAACAACAATCCTTTGTTCATAGAACAATCGTATTGTTTACTTTACACACAATTCGTAAAGCAATAATTTGTTGCTTGCAACTTAATACTGGAGGGGGTTCGGATGATAACCTGAAGGTGGATTATTAGTCATAGATGCAGTTGGATGGCGGTCTATGTATAATATTGTAATGCCCAATCAAGTTCCAAAGGAGTCAAGATGATTAGTATATGCATGTATTGCTTTCTCGATGTTTGTTAATTGCCCCGCTGTAATTTGTTCACCCAGCATGTTATCTATCTTAAGGAGAGCCACCTCTAGTGAACTATGGATCCCAGTCCTTTACTTTTACATACAATCTACAAACTGTTTACTGCTTTATGTTTACTTTCTTCAAACTATTACTTCCTTCCATTCGATACGTTTAATCCTTTGTTTTCAGCAAAACACGATGAGATTGACAACCTCATCGCAAGTTGGGGACATAGTTCTATGGTTGTGTTGTGCAGGTCTCCACATTGCTACTAGCACCGGTAGTGCGCCCTGCCAAGGCTCAGCTAGCAACACCTTTGGGGTGTTTCCTTGCTCCTACTGGTTTGATTAAACCTTGGTTTCATAACTGAGGGAAACTTGCTACTGTGCTCATCATACCTTCCTCTTGGGGTTCCCAACGAGCTCTACATCAACACTGAGCCATCAAGCACTTTTCTGGCCCCGTTGCCAGGGAGTCAAGGACATCTTCACAAGGGGAGTCCCTCATAACCAATCTCTTTACTTTGTTATTTTTGTTTTGCTTAGTTTCCTTTTGTTTTGTTTGCTTGTTTCTTTATCAAAAACACAAAGAAATTAGTTTTACTAGTTTGCTTTCTTATTGGAAAACACAAAAAAATAGTTCCTTTCTTAAGTTGCCACTATGTCTAGCCTTGCTCCAATCACTATGTCACCTGAGGAAATGATTTTCACTTTTAAACAAGGAATTGAGGTGAGCTCTAAGGAAGCTTGGTCTAGAATCTCTGATCTATATGAAAAAACTGAGCCTAAAATGACTCAAAGCCTGTTCCTTAGTAGTTTTTACCTTGGAATTGCTCTGTGCTATAGATATGATTTAGATGCTGTTGTGGGAGGAGATTTCCTCCAATGTAATGAGGATGATGCTATAAATGCTATAAATAAATTGAGCCTTACTTATAACTTGCCTAGACAAACTGATATTTCTTTCGCAAAAATATTTGCTAGATTGAACACTCTTGAGACTAGCACTGCTAGCTTAAAAGATTGCTATAATACGCTTAGGGAGCATCAAAATTATGTTCCAACAAATTCTGAGCCATCAAAGTGGCTCCCTACAGTAAAGATTGAGATAAACACTGAAAATTTTCAAGCTCGCTGTGATATCATGTCTGAATTTTGTCTTCTGCCCAAAGATATTTATGAATCTTTGAATCTTTGGGGGCTTACTGAAGGAGGAAAAGAAATATCTCTTGCTAATAATGCTACCATATTACCTATTGGAATAGCTGAAGGAGTGTTTACAAAGATCCTTGGGAAAATGATTTCTACTGATTATCTTATTATTAAATGTGCAGGAAAAGGACAAATTATACTTGGAAGGTCCCTATTAGAACTCCTTGGAGCAATAATAGATATGGGAAAGGGGACCATGCACCTTTCTTCTCCACCAAACAATCACATTTTCCCCAAGGTTAAGACTAAAAGTAAGAGAGATAAGGGCAAGAAATTTGGTTTTAATGCTTCTTCATTTGAGAAAACTTGATTCTTTTTCTTGCTTCTTATACCTAACTTAAAGGCGTTAAAGAAAAATACTTATTGGAAGATAACCCAAAAGTTTTAGATGAGTCTTGGAAGTTATTACCTCTATAATAACCGCTTCTTATCCTTTTTATTTGCTTTTTGTGCCAAGAGTAACCTCTAATGAGAGAGAGGTAATGATTGGGAAAGTTGCTGTCCCGAAACAGATTTATGTGCTTCATCGTAAACATTCGTGTAAAATCTCTGAACGTCTTTTTGAGACGTGAATTATTGTGATTATGCCCCAGGTTGTTATCTAACTTTAGTTAGTTCAACACTTTTTGATTTGAGCAACAGAAGGTCTTCTAAAAAATTCGTCTTTACCTGCTGGTCTGTTTTGACATATTTCTGCCATTTTCAGCATTTGCTTCTTGTTGGTTCCTTTTTGATTTCTTTTTAGGGAATTGAGCTTTTTGAGGGAAGTGCTACAGTACCTAGTATTCTAATAGAATTTTATTTGATGTTAGAAGTGAACCTTAAGACTTATTTATCTTGAGTGCATTAATGTTGCTAATAAAGATTGTGTGAAGTTTTTTATGAAGAAAAAATTTCAGGTGTATGGAAGGAATGAGTAATGAGATGAAGGATGGACTAAAGCACAAGTTTGGGGATGCCACGCGTCTCACCCCAAGAAATATCCAAGAAGTACAAGCGCCAAAGCTTGGGATGCCCAAGGCATCCCCTTCTTCATCAATAAAAATTCCAGGTTTCTTCCAAACGCTTCATTTTTATTGTTTCATGCACAGTTGTGTTGTTCTTGGAGCGTCTTCTTTTTAGTTTTTGTTTTGGTTTTTCGTTTGCTTGGTTTGCTTAGTTTTTTGAACAAATTGGTTGGACCCCCTCTTTCATACATTGGTTTTCAAATAGTTTGGTTTGGATTGGAAAAGAGTAGGAAAGTTCATGCTTAAGTGGTAAAAAGAGCTTGTTTTTGACTGTGGCCTATGCTCTGTCATGCCATGCTTGATATTGTTTTGACTTTATGCTTAGTATTCTTTGCTGTAGCATGACTTTTTATAAACAATTGAGATTGCTTAATGTGCCATGGATGAATCATGCATTGTTTTAGCATATTAAAGCATAGTATAGTGGTATTATCCTTTGATGATTTATTTGGGTTGACTTGGCGCATGCTCACACCATGTTATGACTATCTCAAGTCACCATAGCCTTTATGATCCTTTAGTTTTCAACTTGTAGTATCACTTTATGCTTTGATCAATGATGTTTTGTCGCTCTGCATGATTATGGTCATTATTGCTCTCTTAGTTTGTCGCTCCTAGTCTTTTGCTAGCCTCCACAACCAAGTATGAGTTCCGCTCATGCATCCAACTCCCTAAACCAAGTTATTCCAAAGAGTTCACCATACGTACCTACTAGCTTATGCTATTCCAAGTATATTCATGCTTTTTTTTACCTTCCAAATTAAACTTGTTATGAGAAAACTAGTAATTAAAGCTCTCACGAACTTGATGGCACACTTTATCTTTTTGCATCTAATAAACTTGAACCATTGGGTTCTTCTTTATTGCGTATATGCTTGCGCTTTATAAGTTGAAATTAGCAGAACCATGTATCATGGGGAACGCTTTTAACATTGCACTTGTACTTTGTACCCCGTTGATATCATGTTCTTTTGCTTACGGATCCCGGCGGTGTGAAATAAAAGGGGAACGTGTAAGACCATGGAGTTTGTATGTGTGTTAGAGAAACGCCTGGGCCGCTAGCCTAAGCCATGCCTAATCATGGTGGAAACTTGCAGCAACACCATAATGAGCACTCTATGAAGCATCCTCAATAAAAACCTATGCAAATAGCAAATAAAAAGATCGTTGAGATGCTCATTGTCTGCTTGCCTTGTAATTTTGATTATGGGATAGCTCCTGTATCATGTGCAAGGGGTACCCCGTTGGCAGTTCTGTATGATACACATGTACTTACAATGACAAGAGCTTACTTGTGACTAAAGTTGAGTAGCATGAGGATCGGTCTTCGTAAGTAAGGGGCATGAGATTTCGGTTTATAACTTGTCAAGCATATCCTCTTAGTTGTGCCACTTTAACCTTAATCACCTTTAAGATGCTTATGATAGGGGCAATGAGAGCTGAAAGCTATAAGTACCATAATTTTTGGAAGCTCTTTATGAGACTTGAATCCCTACTTCCTTTTATGAAGGCCTTTCTTCCACCATTATATTGAGTCTCCACCTTCTATCTTTATGCACCTACTTAGAGAGCATAGTGGCCATTCTTGGTTCTATGTGCACTATCCCAAGACTAGTTGATTGATGCATAACTTGATATTGCTTATTTTTAACTATTTGTATCTAGTCACTCTTATGAACTTTGAAGGTGTCCTATGCATTTATATTTGCTACTCTATGAGGGACAAGCTGAATACTATTATGCTATGTTTTCTTTATGTTAAATAAACAAACGTCTTGCAAAGCATTGTTATTCATGAATCTTTTGTTTGTGCCTTTTCATGTTGCATCATAGTTTCTTTGTCTTATTGCTAGAACTTTGTCTTTCATGTTATGATTGAAGTACTATGATCCAAGCTTTGAATGTTTTACAAATACTTTGATCAAGTCTTTGATGGTGCATGTCACCTCAAAATTTATTCTTTCTTTTTATCACTTACCTACTCGAGGACGAGCAGGAGTTAAGCTTGGGGATGTTGATACATTGCAAATGTATCTATAATTTTTGATGTTCCATGCTTGGTTTTATCCACTTTCTTGTGTTTTGTCCATACTTTGGAGTACTTTTCATATGATTACTTGGACTAACCTATTAACAAGAGCCATAGTGCCAGCTGCCTATTTTCTGCTGTTTTTGGTTCTAGGAAAGTCAGAAAATGAATATTCTCGGAATTGGATGGGACAAAAGCCAAAGTGCCTATTTTTTTGGAAGTCATCAGATGCCAGAATACGAGACGGAGAAGGGCTGGGGGCCGGCCACACCTCCTGGCCACGCGGCCAGGGGGTGGTCTGGCTGACCCCAGCACCCCTCGGCCTCTCCTTCCGCCTATATATTGCCCTCGCAACGAAAACCCTAAGTAGCCGATCAAAAATCCATGAAAGAGTCTGTAGCCGCCATCATCTCCATCCCTAGATCGGGAGGGATCTGAAGCTCTTCCCGGCACCCTGCCGGAGAGGGGAATTCACCCTGGAGGCCTTCTTCATCACCATGCAAGCCTCCGGTGTGATGTGTGAGTAGTTCATCCTTGGACTACGGGTCCATGTAGTAGCTAGATGGCTGGTTCTCCTCCTTGGTGCTTTCATCTTTAGATCTTGTGAGCTGCGTTCATGATCAAGATCATCTATTTGTAATTTTGCATGTTGTGTTTGCGTGGATCCGATGGATATTGAGATGCTATTTCAGATTGATTATTGATTCTATCATGTCTATTATTTGTGATCTTGCATGCTTTTGGTTGTTAGTAGCTATCTTGGCCAATTAGATGCTAGCAACTCCAAGAGTTAGTATTTATGCTCGATAGTGGGTTCATGCCTCTAGTAATCTGGAGAAGTGACAGAAATCTCTAAGGTACTAGATGTGCTGTTGCTACTAGGGAGAACAACAATCCTTTGTTCATAGAACAATCGTATTGTTTACTTTACACGCAATTCGTAAAGCAATAATCTGTTGCTTGCAACTTAATACTAGAGGGGGTTCGGATGATAACCTGAAGGTGGATTATTAGTCATAGATGAAGTTGGATGGTGGTCTATGTATAATGTTGTAATGCCCAATCAAGGTCCAAAGGAGTCAAGATGATTAGTATATGTATGTATTGCTTTCTCGATGTTTGTCAATTACCCCGCTGTAATTTGTTTACCCAGCATGTTATCTATCTTAAGGAGAGCCACCTCTAGTGAACTATGGATCCCGGTCCTTTACTTTACATACAATCTACAAACGGTTTACTGCTTTGTGTTTACTTTCTGCAAACTATTACTTTCTTTCATTCGATACGTTTAATCCTTTGTTTTCAGCAAAACAACGGTGAGATTGACAACCTCATCGCAAGTTGGGGACAGAGTTCTGTGGTTGTGTTGTGCAGGTCTCCACGTTACTACTAGCACCGGTAGTGCGCCCTGCCAAGGCTCAGCTAGCAACACCTTTAGGGTGTTTCCTTGCTCCTACTGATTCGATTAAATCTTGGTTTCATAACTGAGGGAAACTTGCTGCTGTGCTCATCATACCTTCCTCTTGGGTTCCCAACAAGCTCTACATCAACACTTAGCCATTAAAGTGCAACCAGTCGTTCCACTTGTGGCCAGTTAAACCCCTTCTGAAAGCAATATTCAGCAGGGACTTGATTTAGCACACTTGCCACTAGAACATTTTTTCTTTGGGCAATGTTATATAATACGGGGTATTGATGGGCTAATGGCGTGCTACCCAACCAAATATCCTCCCAAAACCTAACCATATTCCCATTCCCAACTTCGAAAAATCCTCTACTGAAGAACTCATCCTTAACACGCATGAGGTATTTCTAGAACGGTGATCCATAGGTTTAGTGGCCACCTGAGCTAATGTTTTATTACGAAGGTATTTGTTTTGTAAAAATTCTTGCCATATCCCATCCTCAGTAAGTAGTTTATAAAGCCATTTGCTCAACAAACATTTATTTTTAAGTCAAGAACCTCAATTCCTAACCCACCTTGGTCCTTTGGGCGATATAATATATTCCATCACGTTAATCTATACTTCTTCTTTGTATCATCACTTTGCTAGAAGAATCTTGATCGATAAAAATCCAAACGTTTTAATACTCCTTTGGGTATTTCTAGGAATGATAACATAAACATCGGTAAGCTTGTCAACACAGAGTTGATAAGAACCAAACGATCTCCATAAGAGATCAACTTGCCTTGCCAGCATCCTAGTTTAGACATAAGTCTACTCTGCACTAGATTCCATTCAAAAAAATTCAATTTTCTATGATGGATAGGTACTCCAAGATATCGGAATGGCCAGGAACCAGACTCACATCCAAAAATCTGCTTGTACTGATGTTCCATGTCTTTCGCTTTTCCAAAACAGAAAATTTCACTTTTATGAAAGTTGATTTTTAAGCCAGATAACTGCTCAAACATACAAAGAATGAGTTTCATGTTAACAACCTTGTGAAGGTCATGTTCCATGAAAAGAATAGTATCATCGACATATTGTAGAATGGATACCCCTCCGTCAACCAGATGAGGTATCAGACTACCAAGTTGGCCATCATCTTTTGCTCTCGCGATAATTATCGCCAGCATATCCGCAACAATATTAAAAAGGATTGGAGACAAAGGATCCCCTTGTCTCAATCTTTTTCTAGTTTGGAAATAGTGGCCAATGTCATCATTGACTCTAATTCCTACACTACCACCTTGTATAAAGTTTTTAATCCATTCACACTATATCGGATCAAAACCTTTCATACGTAGTGCTTGTTGCATAAATGGCCATTTAACTTTGTTATATGCCTTTTCAAAATCAATTTTAAAAATGACACTATCGAGTTTTTTCTGATGTAACTCATGTATGGTTTCGTATAAAACAACCACACCTTCTAAAATATGGCGACCTGGCATGAATGCCGTTTGAGATGGCCTAACCACCTTTTGGGAAATACCAGTTAAGCGATTCATAGCAGTGAATATCTTAAAGCTTACATTAAGTAGGCAAATCGGCCTATATTTTTGAATTTGCACTGCATTTTCCTTCTTAGGTAAGAGAGTAATAACTCCAAAATTTAGTTTATACAATGGTAACTCTCCTAACTGAAGTTGTCTAAATAGAGACATCAAGTCAACTTTGATTGTCTCCCAATTTTTTTGATAAAACTCCGCCGGAAATCCATCTGGTCTAGGAGCTTTATTATGTTCCATCTCAGAAATCGCTTTAAAGACATCTTCCTCAGTAAAATCAGCTGTTAAGAGAGCATTCTCTTCAACAGACAATTGCGGGATATCCTCATTTTGACTCTCCATCATGGAGAAGCCATCATGATTAGGTTTCCCAAACAATTTTTTATAGTATTCTGTAATGTAAACTTTAAGATTCGCCTACGATGGTTCCTTCGTCCTGTTCTAGTTGAAATATCTTTTTCTTCCTATGTTTTCCATTCTCTATTAGGTGGACATATTTCGTGTTGTTCCCCCCTTCCTGTATATGTTTTACTTTTGCTCTTTGGGCCCATTTAGTTTCCTCATCTCTTCTAAGTTTAGAGATCTTCTCATTTGCTTATCTCAAAAATTGTTTTTCCTCCGTAGTCAAAGGTACAAATTCCACCTTAATGTCTAATGTATCAATAATGTTCGAAAGTATTTCTTTTTCTTTTTTATATTTTCTACTCAGGTTTTTCGCCCACCCTCTTAAAAAACGTCTAAGGTGTCTCATTTTATTTTGCCATCTCTGAATTGGTGAATCACCATTGGATACCGACTTCCATTCATTAGCCACCATCTCATAAAAACCATCATGACTGAACCATGACAATTCAAATGAAAATTTAGCCTTATTTCCTAGGTGGGCCTGAGACCCCGAGTCAATTAAAAGGGGTGCATGATCAGACCTAGCCCTCGTTAGAGCCCTAACCGTCACCAAGGGGAATTTCTGCTCCCATTCCACACTAGCAAGAACACGGTCTAGCTTTTCATAAGTCGGAATATCTCCTAATTAGCCCATGTATATTGTCTACCTGAGAGAGCAATTTCTCTAAGGTCTAGACTCTCAATGATCGCATTAAACACGAAAGGCCAATGTGGATTAAACCTATCGTTATTTTTATCTTCTTGTCTACGCATAATATTGAAATCGCCTCCTACCAACATAGGATGTGGTTCAGCTTCACACATTCTAACTAGTTCCGATAAGAATTCTGATTTGTGTGCGTCCTGCGTGGCTCCATACACCGGTACAAAGACCCATTCAAAACCATCTTTTTTATTTCTCATATGCATCTTAATGCAATAGTCCCCTGTCTCTATTTTGTTCACTTTCAATGTTTCGCAATTAATCCCTACTAAAATGCCCCCGACCGCCCATGCGGCGGTAGACAAAACCAGGCAAAATCCCTATTAGGCGCAAGTTGTTTTAGAAATGGAATGGTAAAGTTGAACCTCCCTGTCTCCAACAACGCTATAAAGTCTTGTCGAAACTCTCTTATTGACTCCTGGACAAAATTGTGTTTTCCAGGGTCTCGAAACCCCTCACTATTCCATGACATATCCCTCAAACCATCCATTTTGATATTTTTTGTTTTTTATTCTTACTCTAGTGCTCATCCGTACATTTGTTGTATCATACAACTTGCGTCTTCTTGTCCGTCCCACCTTTACTATTGGTTCAACTTGTTCAAGACATTCATCTGACGACTCAACCTCGTCCTCTACTAAGTCCTCACACAAATTTGATACTCGTGACACCAACATAAGGTGCACACCAAGATTAGCATTAGTATTATCACACAAATTTTATAATTCCCGCATTTTGAAAATCATACGAATCAAACGAGACCTAAGTATCTTGAATTGACTAATGGAAATGAATGCACCAATAGTCCTTTGATTGCACATTTACGAGTATCATACCCACTCAACCTTGAATGCTTCATGTATGAATCTTTTCTACATACTATTGATCTCCATCAGACTATATATAATGGTGAGGTGGTAGCAGCTATAACATGAAACGAGGAGGCAAGAAAACCTAGTGAAGAGGCTAGATGTCTAACAAACAAGAGGCATATTAATTATAGAGGTAGTAGAAAAATATGTAAGAGGTATGTATTACTTAAGAATAGGATGCATTTGGGCAAGTTAAAGGGGAAATTTAGAAAATAGTAGTACGGTTGCCGTCTTCCAGCCTGGTGGCTCCACTTCCAATAAATATCTACATTCTTTCTGCGAATGACCCGATATTTTTGATCACATAGTGGTCCATGTCAATCCAAAATCAATCGAGCACGCCACCACTTTGAACTTCCTATCGAGCATCCCTGACTTGTTTTCTATTACTCCTCCTCCATGTGATCTATCATTGACCATGCCTCCTCCATGCCACTGGAGTTCACTTGGAGAGCTAATTCCGTAGGAATTTTTGTCAAGTTTGGTTGTGTAATAAGCCCACTATCTTTAGGTCTCATTCTTGTTGGGATATATATAGAGCCCACAACAAACTATATCTATATCGGATAATTCTGGATTAACTGCAAAAATGCATAAAGGAACTGATTCATTTTATATTGTTTGCATTTTACTTGGTGATAAATGAAATTAAACAAAAGATGGATATTATAGAAATGCATGTTTTTTCATGGCTTGATAGCTTCTTGTCTGTTCAATGTAATAGAAAAAAATACTTAGAATATACTACAAAAATTTATGAGCACTTAGTACAGAAAGTACCTAACAAGAGACACGATTCACACATTGGAATTGGTGAAGCATCAAGGCGTGTGTGTGTGATGAGGCATGCTAGAAACCGGAGACAAGACATTTACACCCATCGTCAACAAAATAAACGAATGTTGCCTTGTGGGCAATAATTTACGACATCTATGTATGACGTAGACCTCCTATGAAACAATTAAATCATATTAACCATTAATGATTTGACCATGGAATTATATATCATCCTAAAACTCTAAGAAGCCCTCACTCACTCACTCATATTACCTAGACAAGGTGGCGGTGGTGCAAGGTATCACTCTCTCGCATGTTTCACTCTCAAGGTAGGATGAGGTTGCTTTTTTGTCCATGGCCACACAAGCCAATTAGGAATGAATACAAAGCAGTAGTAAGACACATTTTCAGGATGCCATAATGCACAATTGGACGGGAAGCATACATACATAATACATGTGTCGTTCAAATGTCCTAATAAGCCCCTTAAAAGCATGCCATAAGTCTACAAAATAAAATCCGAACAAAGTATATTTCATTTTCATTAAATGACACAAATACCTCTTACTAAGGTTATCAGCGAATACATAACTCTTTGTGTTTATCACTCTCCAACTTTACAATAATTATTGGTCATTGCCTTCTTCCCATGCATTTTAATTAGAATTCAATAGTATAATTACACATAGCCTCTGCAAAACTCAATATCAAGTAGAGACATGGAATATGCACACACCCGAATTATTAAAAATAGAAAAAGAAACTGAACAAACATAACACGAAAGCATCATGCTGAAATAACAAAAGGTATGCAAAGCGACGATATCAACCACTTTCCTAGGCAACATAGGGGTCATGAGAAATGTTCTCAAACTGCAACATCTTCAGTAAGGAAACTCCGCATACATGTCATTATAGTCAGATCGGGTCAATAATAAAGACCATATCATAGGTTTTCGCTCTTAGAAGTAGGTGTCAAAAGTATCCTTGCATTGCATTCATCAAGGTAAAGTACCACATTTGCTAGGTACAACCAGTAAAGTTCAAACCAAGTGATTTTCAGCCATCATCCGGGTTGGTGCCCCTCGTACTTTTCATTCTATAGCATGCTGACATTTTTCTAAAAGCAATCAGGTCCTTGTGCCATCGTCCCTAAACCGACCATGCTCCCTCGATCTCACCAACTCGCCACCTACTCAAGCAACCTCACCTGCTCACCGCGGTCCTCTACTCCAGGGAACCTACACCGACTACATGCTCCACGGCTCCTCCCAGGTCCTCTCCGCTGCTAGGACCTCGAGGTAAACATTGGAAGCTACCAAGCATGCAATTTGTAGGGAGAAATGTGACCCGACCACAACTAACATATATGTCCGACCTTCCAACCATTGTTTATTTATGGGAATTTCTTCTACAACATCTGGAAGTTATTTCAGAACTATCAACCGTGAGTGGGGTTTTATACATCTTAACAAAGAAACATCCAACTAACCCGTATTATGCTGCAAAATCTTTCGCACGACGAAGACAAAACAATTTGAGTATACTCAATGTATTTTCTCAGGCTAGAGATTTTCTCAAGGAACAATGTAATATCTTTATATTATCAGTATATTCCATAACATATTCAATAAACTACGTGGTGTCACCGGCATGACGATGATTGTCTTTTGGTGGTAAAATGTATTAGGAAAGTATTGCTCATCATTATTATGGAATTTTTTGGTGTCTATTTGAAATAGTGTGTGGCATATTACAAAATCTACTGGTTCGAGTAATTTCTCACTAAAAGAAATATGTTGAGAGTGGTAGGGTGCTACTATGCACATGCTTTGCACATGTGCACAAATGAAGAAGCACTCTAAATGCCATGAAGATACTGACCAAAACTAATGCACCAACATACCTTTCATTGCACATTCACAACCACAAATAATAAGTATGCACTTTTTTATGTCTTTTTATACCACTCCATATTCGAGTCATCGCTATTTCTCTCCAAAAAATCATATATATCAATGAAGTGGTAAAAACTATAGCAAGAGGCATCCAAAGAGAGTGATCATGTTGCAAAATCTACTCCGAGTAATTTCTCACCTAAAATAAATATATCGAGAGTGGTGGGGTGGTACTATGCACATGTGCACAAATTAAGAAGCACTCTGGATGCCATGAAGATACTGAACAAAACTAATGCACCCACATACCTTTCATTGCACGTTCGCAACCACAATCAACAAGTACCTCAACCATGAATGCAATTTTTGATGTCTTTTTATACCACTCCATGTTCGAGTCATCGCTATTTCTCTCCAGCAAATGATATATTACAATGAAGTGGTAACACCAATAGCAAGGAACATGCAATGAGAGTGATCTAGTGAAGAGGTAGCCAATGTGTGGATAAACAAGGAGTTAAAATGGGGAAAGAATATGTAGCTAAGACCCATAGGGTTCTATGGTATGTATTACTTAAGAATTGGAGGCACTTTGAGATACTAACAGGAAAAGCTAGGAAAACTTACTATTCCCATGATCTAGCCTCTTGCCTCTCGAGCTACAAGTCGCATGTATCTCGTTCTACAACAAACTTGACCTCATCGAGGATGATTTAATCATCCCATTCTCTCCGCTACCAACACTACAGGAATCGCAAGCTACGCCGAGGGCCAAAAGCCGTCGGCGTAGCTCCGATCCCCGTCGCCGTAGGCTACGCCGAGGCTGCCCTCGGCATAGCTCCTCGGCAACGATCTCCCTCGGCGGAGCGCGAGGAGGCCGTCGGCGTATGGAAAAAGCGTTGGCGTAGGCTACGCCGACGGCAGCCCTCGGCGTAGCTACCGTCGGCATAGCCTAACGACCGGTTGCAAAAATAATTTTAAAAAAAATTCAAAAGAAAATTTAAATTTTTTTTCTGTATTTTTTTTAATGTTTGAATTGTTTGACTCGTTAATCTCTCACTTGGAACAATTTTAACCCTAATTACACTTAATCTTAGGTCAAATTGTACTTAAGATGAAACTTCCCAGTCGGTCACCCATCCTAGCACTACTCCACCCCAGCACGTTTAACTTCTCTGTTCCTTCAAAATCTGTTCCCGCAAAGCAGTTTATACATTGTTGGCAATACTATGATATCAATCATATTAACTCTTATATCATCATGTCACATGTTTGTATTTTTTGAAATTACAAACAATTATTTAAGTAAACAACAATGAATAAGTAAAAATACTATTGAATTCAAATAAAAATATAACGATTTTATTTATTTTGTATTTTTCTATTTAATATGAAATAATTAATATCTCTAAATCTGTAAATCGGAATTCGACAAATAATATGTCTAAATTGATCAGAAAAATGATACAATATGATATCCATATCAACTTATAACTAATTATGACGTGATTCTAGCTATTATTTCATTTGCCCGTTTAAAATGGCAGACATAAAGATTCTTAGCTCGGGGCTGAGCCTCGCTAAACTTGAAGTGGATCTGATGAAATAACATATTGTAAACCTAAAAATGATTTTTGTAAAAAATCATGAGCATCAAAACATGTACATATAGTTTATATCTGGCCTACTTCCTGCTGATTCGGTAAAATTTGTCTTTTTCATCACGGATGGACGAAAAGGTTTGAGATCCCCATATTAGGACATTGTCCATGTAAGGTGATTAGTATTTTTTAAAAATGGGGTGGTAGCATTTTGAATTAGCCATTTGGTGGTTGTTTCACAAAATCCCCCCGTTTTGCGCTCAGAAAATGGAAAATGGCTTTTTGGTGCGATGAAAAGGAAAACTTCCTCCTACAACATTGTTCTTCATCCCATGATGCACATGTATGCACAATATAGACACATTATCACAAACTATGCCTTGATTCTAGCAATAGCATTGGTCATTTGACCCGAAAGTCAGGAAACCTCAAATGAGATAGGTCATTTTGTGAAGATTTTTTTGAGACATAATCAATATACCAAGTTTGATATTTTTCCTTGCAACTATATCACATAATATGACACCACACGAAGGTTTCGCATTGTTTGGATCCTTTTTAAATTTTGTATGCCCGTTTCAAACTATCGTCAAACTTTGTCGAACGACGGGCATGAAGATTCTTAGCTCGGGGCCGAGCCTCGCTAAACTTGAACTGGATCTCTGATGAAATAGCATATTATTAACCTAAAAATGATTTTTGTAAAAAATAATGAGCATCAGATCATGTACCTGTAGTTCATATCCGACCCACTTCCTACCGATTCGGCAAAAAATTGTCTTTTTCACCAGAGATGGACAGAAATGTTTGAGATCCCCCTGTTAGGATATTATCCATGTAAGGTGGTCTAGTATTTTTGAAAAATGGGGTGGTAGCATTTTGAATTAGCCATTTGATGGTTGCTTCACAAAACTCCTCGTTTTTTGCGCTCGGAAAATGGAAAATGGCTTTTTGGTGCGATGAAAAGGAAAACTTTCTCCTCCAACATTGTTCGCCATCCCATGATGCATATTCAGGCACAATATGGGCACATTGTCACAAACTATGCCTTGGTTCTAGCAATACCATTGGTCATTTGACTCGAAAGTCAATAAACCTCGAATGAGATAGGTCATTTTGTGAAGGTTTTTTTTAGACATAATTAATATACCAAGTTTGATAGTTTTTCTTGCAACTATATCACATAACATGACACCACGCGAAGTTTTCGCATTGTTTGGATCCTTTTTGAATTTTTTATGCCCGTTTCAAACTATCGTCAAACTTTGTGTCAAACGACGAGCATGAAGATTCTTAGCTCGGGGTTGAGCCTCGCTAAACTTGAACTAGATCTCTGATGAAATAGCATATTATTAACCTAAAAATGATTTTTGTAAAAAATAATGAGCACCAGATCATGTACCTGTAGTTCATATCTGACCCACTTCCTACCAATTCGGCAAAAAATTGTCTTTTTCACCAGGGATGGACGAAAATGTTTGAGATCCTCCTGTTATGACATTATCCATGTAAGGTGGTCTAGTATTTTTGAAAAATGGGGTGGTAGCATTTTGAATTAGCCATTTGGTGGTTGCTTCACAAAACCCCCCGTTTTTTGCGCTCGGAAAATGGAAAATGGCCTTTTGGTGCGATGAAAAGGAATACTTTGTCCTGCAATATTGTTCGCCATTCCATGATGCACATTCATGCACAATATGGGCACATTGTCACAAACTATGCCTTGATTCTATCCATAACATTGGTCATTTGACCCGAAAGTCAATAAACCTCGAATGAGATAGGTCATTTTGTGAAGGTTTTTTTGAGACATAATCAATATACCAAGTTTGATATTTTTTCTTGCAACTATATCACATAATATGACCCCGCGCGAAGGTTTCGCATTGTTTGGATCGTTTTTGAATTTTTTATGCTCGTTTCAAATTATATGTAATGTTTTATGTTTTACTTAATTTTTATTTACAAATATGTAATATTTGAGTGTAGATAGATAGATCTTATTTTTCTGCAAATTTTGATATATTATTTGTATTTTTCTGAATTAGAATGATTTAGTTATGATTTTTCAAAGATTAATGAGGTAAAAGGGAAAATAGCTATGCCGAGGGCAGCCGTCGGCGTAGGCTACGCCGAGGGTAGCCGTCGGCGTAGCTCTCATACGCCGAGGGCAATTCTACGCCGACGGCCAGCTTCCTGGAGCGCCCAGCTCGTGACCTACGCCGACGGCCCCGACGTTTGGCCGTCGGCGTAGCTATCTATTCCTGTAGTGCAATAACCCAATGTCCACTTCATCTTCCTCATTACCATCGAGCATTCACAGAATGTGGTTTGCTCACTCCTCACTTCATGTGATCGTCCCACTCCTTCCAACCATACAAGCGTCCGACCTCTCTCACACCTTGTTTCCATTATGAGAAATTATTCAGGAAGCATATGCATATTGGTCCTACTAGCTCTGTCATTGAATTGTTTTGTGGCAAGATCCCACCGCAGACCCTCTCTCTTGAAAAATACTTGAAGCCATCCTCTGTTTATAGTTTGCTAGGTGAGAAGTGCAAGAAGGGAGTGGACTGATATTCGATAAATGTAAGCTCTATCCTTCATTTGATATTTCTATGACACGTCGATCCGAAATGCTAGGAAGAGCCAAGTTTTATATCCCCACTGTTACAGCTTAACTCCTTTGTAATAAAGACTCGCATAGCGGGTGAGCGGCCAAGCACATGAGGTCACGTCAGTGCACGCGTACACATTCTTGCCAATGACGGTTGTGTTGGTTTGCTCGGAACTAGCGTACTGAAATATCTGACAACCACTGTGTACATGAGGTCACGATCCCATTCCCTCAATCGCTCTCGCCGCAAACTCTAAGGAGCTCATGTACGTGACCACTCTGAAATATTTGACAACCACTGTGTGTGTAGTTGGTGTAGCCATAGCCGTGCGTGTCTCAAACTCTCAATCGTTCTTTTTGCAACCAGCGCTGGCCCGGCCGGCCGGCCAACTTTCGATTCTTGTTTGAAACCTGAAGATCGGAGGAGCCCTCTCTAGCTCTCTAGGTCCCGCTTCCCATCACGTCTTCGGTCCGATGTTTTGCCATCATAACAAATTCGGAAATAAGCGGGAATTAGGATCGATTGGCACGGCACCTTCACGTTTCCTCGCCCCAGTTTTATTTGAGTGTGTCTAATTCCCGTCGATTGAGAAGTAACTTGATTTGTAGGCAGGTGATGTTATTTAACCTTAGTTGTAAGATCACTTGTAACTAGAAGTATTTTACTTTATTTGCGAAATAACTACAAGTATTTTAGTTGCAGCCCCACTTGCAACTAAAAATATCTCAGTTGCAACTCCACTCGAACTGAAAAATCCCATTTACAACTTCACTTGCAACTCAAAGGATGCACAAAAGCAATGTGAATCCAATAGATCATAATCTTATTGAACTCTAACTTAATTCTCGGTTGAATGAGAATGAACAAAACCACTTTTATTTTGTTCATAACACTAATTTGTGCTGTCTTATTTGTTATTACTTAGCTTCTAAGTTGTGATATGTGCTGGCAGGGCCAGAGATAACAAATCCAACGTTTATTCGCAAAAAAGAAAACATTAAATCCAATGTTTCACTCTCAAGGTGGGTCGTGGGCGATTTCGTGCCCACAGCGCCACGTGCAAATTAGGCATGGACCGATGAAATAGAGCACAAAGTGGTGCCTCAAATTGGAGGCATGCATGTACGTCGTCGTACATGGACAACGCTGGAAGATAGTATTGACTTTTGTTTTGATTGAGAAGATATCGACTTGAATGGAGAAGAAAATGTATAACCATGAACCAACTTGGAGAAAAGCAACTCGCAACGACCAATCAATTAACGAGCTTAGCATGGCTCTCACGGCTGCTATCGATGACAGCAGGATGTCAATTTCTTTTATCCGTATTATGGCAGTATACATACACACAGATACGGCTCTATTAGTAGTTTACATTTTATTGTCTATCTAAAAAACTACGGTGTGTGAGGGATAAGACAAGGCTGTCCTCTGTCTCGTTATTACTTATCTCTTTTTCCAAGAAGAAGCAATGCAAGCTAATTAAACCACAAACTGACAAATATTTTTCTTGACCAAGCTGCCAGCCTATTCATTCTCTCGTGTATTACTCCCTTATGGCGTGGGTTCAAATTCAGTTCACTTATGGCATCCCCAAGTCTTGCCCCCCCACGACATGTCATTGGCTTATTGTTTCCTCACTGGAAAGTGTAATTCAATACTCTGTGGCTACAAGGGAAATAAAATTCAACTCATTTCTCCCCTCTTTTTCTGATCTATAGTTCTTATTTATATAAATTAATATTCCGATTAAATGGGGGTAAATGTTCACACATTGTCACAAATATGGGGCAAAATGTGGCACAGAACATTAAGGACGGCAACTAGTCTCACAAAATCACAAACTTGGGGTAGAAACGGAACTCAGTCAAACAAGATAATAAAAAAACATAGAGAAATTCGTCACATAAGACAATAGATACACCTTAAAAAAACATTGATCGCAACCTCATGTACTCTAGAACAATAACCTCGAAGCTACCGATCTTACCATGGACCTATGTTTCGTGCGAGAACAAAATATATGGAGGCCCACCTCCACTTTGTTTGATAGAAATCCAGTCCACTAGGAGCCAAGGATAACTTGCATTATGTTAGATCGATGTGGAGGTAATCTCAACCTTATCTCAGCAGGTAGAAATCGAGGGGACATGTTAACTGAAGCATATCAAATCAAGAACATTGGTATATATGGTTGGTAGGAAGGCACCTATTTATAAAGGATTATTATGATCTACTCCCCCGGTCCCAAAAAGGGTGTCACGGATTTGTATAGATTCTTATGTATGTATACACTAAAACGTGTTAATATACATGTGAATCTAGACAAATTTGCGACATGTTTTTCAGACAGAGGGGTAATTAATATTTGTTGTTGTTTGTACTTCCTCTGTCTATAAATAAGTATAATTATTTAGGTTTGTCCTCTCTGTCGAATTTCGTTAAGTTTGACTAAGTTTATATAAAATAATAATAGTATTTATAAGACCAAATTAATATCACTAGATTCATTTTTGAATATAATGTAGTTTCATAATATAATTTTGTATGCCATAAATATTGCTATATTTTTTTGAAGAAGTTAGTCTACCTTAATTTAATTTGACTTAGGACAAATATAGAAGTACACTACTTGAGGATGGAGGGAGTAGGCTTGTAGCTAGCTAACTTGTACTGCCGGGGTCTTACTTCCCTTTTTGAAAAAAAGCTAACCTGTGATCTAGTCCATCTTTGATAAAAGCGTGCGCTACAACACGAGCTTCCATGCATCCGATAAAACCGACGATCCCGCGGCTACCAGCGCGTCGTGCCATGAGACTTAATTTCTCACGGTTGCGAAATAAAAGATCCTGTTGATATAATTAGAGGGAGCTACGGCAAAATTTCCCGTCGGACTCCACCATATTAGAACGGGAATGACAACATAACCACAGATTCACAGCTGTTGTACAAGGACGACTGCCCACGATAAAGATACCATTTTGGCACGAAAAAGCTAACCAATACACAAGAAATCTTTCCTCCAAGAAACATGTGATCAAAAGTTACACTAATTAACTGTATGTGATGTCGATTCTAACCTAATTGCTCACAGAAAAGTAGTACGTATCTAAGCTTTACACGACCTTCTGGCGAGGAGTCGTGTCGTTGTACCCGATGCCCTTCCTTTTGGTTGGGAAGACGAGGAACACGAAGCTTGACAGAAACGCCATGCCCAGCGGCAAGTTCTTCAGCAGCTCCTCGGTGTTCCTGCCAGCTTCGGCGAAGAAGCAGTTCTGGAGCCCCACGTCGCTGAACGCCACGGTGAGGAAGACCACCGCCGTGAAGAAGGCGTGCATGAAGTCCAGCGGCCGGATGCGGAGCCTCCTGAACTCCTCCGCGCCGCCGAAGGCCTCCTTCTCCTCCTCGCTGGAGAAGTTGAAGACGTTGAAGCCGCGCAGGGTGGCGACGCCGTAGTACAGCTTGTTGTCGCGGCCGAGGACGCTGTCGGTGAAGGCGAAGAAGAGGCAGCTGGCGGTGAGCACGATGACGAGCGCCACGGTGAGCCACTGGTTGGAGACCTCGCACTTGCCGTGGTTGGTGAAGGACGGGGACAGCGCCTGGTATGCCAGCACCGTGCCCGTCGGCAGGAGCTGAGCCAGGTTTGCGACGCTGGACATGACCTTGTCCGTCGCCGCCGTACCAGCTGTTGGAGCCGCGGTGGAGGCGCCCTTGGGCGTGGCGGGGGCCGTGCCGGCTGTTATCTCACCGTTGTTGTTCGCCTGGGTTGGCATGTGGATGACGATGGGCGAAGAAGAAGATGCCATTGTGTGCTCGATTTGGCCGTGTACTACGGTAGGAATATTCAAAGCTCTGTGTTCCACTCGTGCGGGAACGGTTAGTGTTTATATAGGGTGTTTTCCTCTGCGAATGATTCCAACTGCGGGCGCTGATTAGTCTACTTGCATGCTGAAGGGCTCTACAACGTGGACTTCAACTCTTCAAGTATGGTCAGCTGTACATACACTTAGAATACAATATATTCCATGTATATGTCCTTGCCTGGAAGTAAGAACTCTCTCGGGTTAGTTTTGTTTAATAGATAGCGTAACTTATAGCCAATTTTAACTTATAGGATATGCTTTTGTGCTATATTGAAGTCTTCTTCCATGAAGGTGAGGTGAGAATTAGTCGTCGCCTTCTTTTTTACGCTAGTATTAAAATATGTTGACAATTAGCCATCGATCGGATTTATGTGAGGTTGCCAGTATTTGGCTCGAGGCGCACACCGTGTTTGTTCCGCCCTCTCCTGTTTTTTTCTTGACTTTTGTTTAGGTGTCCTTCCACTCTTCCTAAACTTAGAAAACTAAAAACATAAAAACATAAGAACGGTTAGGATTAGCTGATACCACTTCATACCCTCCGAATCGAAGAGGTATTGGTCAATCTAGGGCGCCCCTAACGTCAGACCAGCCGATTGCAAGTCTCCAAAACTAGCCCCAAGATTTGCTTCATTATAGAAAGACTCTTATTTCTAAGAGCATCTCAGCGAATTTTCTAAGAGCACACCTCCTACAGCTACCTACTACTTTAGAAAGGGAGCATCTTTTTTGCTGCAACTCCTCTGGCAGAATACCCTTATACTCAGCTTCACAATTCAGCTTTAATGTATATCTCTCCCTGTAGTGCATATGCAAACAATATGAAAACACATTTGATGCCAAAATTTAATGTTATCTCCACACATATAATGCAATGACTTTTAAACGAGGAAGGGTCTGACAAGAGTTGCCATGAAAGAAGTATTGACGGTCAAAAATGATGTTTCAAGTAAAAGCAAATCTACGGATTGTCCTTTTTGGAAAGGTATGCGAGTTAAAGAGGAGTTTTTGGTAGTGTCTCTTATGTGGTCAGGAAAATAAATTTGGAACTTAAAACTTTCAAATGACAAAGAAATTTTGGTGGTTCTTATAGAATTTGGTTGCTAATAAAAGACCGCCTTGCAAAGAGCAATTGGTAGAAAATAAGAAATGTTGTTTGTTTGACACAGACAAAACAATGCAAGACATTTTCATCATATGCCTGTCTGCTCGATTTATTTGGCGTACTATTCATATAGCCTTTTACATATCACCTCCAAGTAATATCATGAATATGGATTTTGTTTAGTTAAAAAGTTAACCATTGCTAAGGTAAAGAATTAGTACCGTGATTAAAGGAGAGGCGATCGTGGGACTACCCTAAAACCCACCTTTCATTTCATATTCCTAGATGGCGATGCCACCTATATGCTCCGCTCCGGTGGCCCCCGGGGCCATGGAAGTGCGGCAGACCACATCCCCTCGTCGCTGGGAGCGTTCCGGTTTTTCTGCTTAGGTTGTTTTTCAGTGGCTTCTTCGAGATAGTTAGACGGTGGCAACATCCTGAAGTAACCCCGCCCAATCTTCGCTCTTGTGGTGCGTCTAGCACCAGCGGAGGGAGGGTTGAGTCGTGTGTCCGACGTATCTACTAGGATCTACTATTTTTGTGTGTTTGCCAGTGTGCTTTCAGGTAAGTCTCTTCCATCTACGGTTTTCATAATTGCCAATGGTTGTGGCTCTACTGCTCTGGTCCTTTGGGGCCTTTGCACGAGGCCTTATCTTTCTACTATACAAACTCTACAAAGACAAGCTTTGCCCGACTCTAATGATGGAGGGGCGAGGTTAGCATCGCGCCTTTGCCCCGCAATAGTGTCTATAGTCATCG
This sequence comes from Avena eriantha, assembly GCA_910589775.1. NCBI lineage: Eukaryota > Viridiplantae > Streptophyta > Magnoliopsida > Poales > Poaceae > Avena > Avena eriantha. The sequence goes on from OU342746.1 coordinate 307,707,018, forward strand.
CGAGGTGGTTCGAAGACCTTTTTGAATTTTTTATAACTTTTGGCGCTTTTTGTACAACGGATGATTATTATTAATAGGTCGGTGAAATTTGCGCAAAAGACGTAATACCACGAATATGTTCGGCGATCTATTGGATGGGTTTTTTTAAGAAAAATAAATCTGAAATTAGTGTTGGAGTTTACTCTTTAGTTTAGGCTATATGATGTGTAGCGTAACGATTTTTTTAACAAGACTCATCTATTTTGCAGGTTATAAGTTTTCCTACCATGTGGTCTTGTGTCTAGCTGGTGGAGAAACATGTGGCCATGGACACTAGGTGCAGCCATTTGCATGGGCTGCACAAGCATTGTTCCACCGGTGCGGCTGCCAATTTGATCAAAAAATCACTAGTGATGCAGATGTGTTTCATGTTTCTTTGTTTGCAGGTTGATTCATGTGTTCACTTTATGTGGCCTTTCAGTCGTGAACATTTTGAACTAAAATATTATACTCTCTCCGTCCCAAAATAAGTGACTTGAATTTCTCTATATTCATATGCATCTACACACTAAAACATGTCTAGAGGCATGCGAATATAGACGAAACTAAGTCACTTATTTTAGGACGGAGGGAGTAATAAATAGGGCTATATGCATATATAAATAAAATTGTTAGAGCTCTGCCTTGAAAAAAAATGCAAATTCAAATATCAGAAGTGGTTTCTATGTGCTACGAGGTGAAATGTATAATGTGGTCAATCGTAGTAAAATCGGAAATGGTTAACCAGGTTTACGTAAAGATCCCAGATCACTTTGTTAAGTAAGTGGGATGTACAACACAGCCACTTGATTCAATTCCTCACGAACCCAGATTTAGGTTATTATTATTTTCTGAAATAAATAGAGATTTCCCCTATGGCATTCCTTTCAAAAAAAGCTATATGCTTAGAGGTGCAACATCATTGTCAATTATCCATGATGAATGTGGCTTGTCCAAACCGTAAACATTCGTTTAATTTAGTCCATTGACCACCCGATCATTTGTTTCTAGCAATACATCATCAGACAAAGCACCCTTTTTTTTCATAGCTGTGTTCGATGTACAAGTTTACGTTCTAACATTATAACATTAACAATATGTGTGTAAGCCTCTTGAATTATTAACACTACACTATGCGCTCTTAATTAGAACTATGCCAAGGGGGTAATGGGTCCAATGTTTCACTCTCAATATAGGTCGAGGGATGAAAAACCTTTGAAATACATGGATAATGGTAAGACTCTACTTTTCTAATGATTTGTACATGTCCACAAATCCAGAGGCTCATTTTATTCAAAAACATTGTGTAGGATTTTTGTATGAATCGAATCCTTAGGATTTTTTCCTACAGGAGTCCTTTGATTCTACGGATTAATATCCTTAGGAATTCCTTTAAAGTATTCCTTTGCACTCTAGTGTGGAGGAAATTTTCCATCAACTCCATCTTCCTTTTACAATTCCTTTGAGTTTTCTGTACAATCAAACACTACTTGATCTAAAATCTTGTAGTTTTCTAATGCTATAGGATTCAAGTGGACATGTCACGCGATTCCCGCGGTTTTACAATTCCCTTATTTTGAGAATCATACGAATCAAATAAGCCCTAAGTATCTTGAAGCGACTAATGGAAATGAATGTGCCACCTGTCCTTTGATTGCACATTTATGAGTATCATACCCACTCAACCATGAATTCTGCATCATGAGTCTTTGCTACATACTATTGATCTCCATCACATCATATATATTGGTGAGGTGGTAGCAGCTATAAGATGCAACGAGGAGGCAAAACAATCTAGTGAAGAGGCTAGATGTATGAGAAACAAGAGGCTAATTAAAGTGGTAGAAGAAAAATATGTAAGAGGTATGTCTTACTTAAGAATAGGAGGCATTTGGGAAAGTTAATGGAGAAATTCATGAAACCGTAGTGTTCCCGTGCTCCAACCTGGTGCCTCCAGTTCCAACAAAATTCTACATTCTTTCTTCCAAGGACCTGATATTTTGCATCACAGAGTGGTCGATGTCATTCCAATAACAATCAAACATGCCACCACTTTGATGTTCCCATCGAGCAGCCTCGACTTGTTTTCTGATCATACTCCTCCCAAAGATCTATCCATGATCATGCCTCTTCCATGCCATTGGAGTGTAGTTGGAGAGCTAATCGGGATTTTCTGTCAAGTTTGGCTGTGTACTAAGCCTACTATCTTTAGGTTTCATTCTTGTTGGGATATATAGAGCCCACAACAAACTATATCTATATCGGATAACACAAGATTAACTGCAAAAAGGCATAAAGGAACCGGCTCATTTTGTATTGTTTGCATTTTATTTGGTGATAAATGCAATTAAACAATGGTTGGATATTACAGAAATGCATGTTTTTTCATGGCTTGATAGCTTCTTGTGTGTCCAACGTAACAGAAAAAAATACTTAGAATACACTACAAAAATCTATGAGCACTAGTACAGGAAGTACATAACGAGACACGATTCACACCTTGGAATTGGTAAAGTATAGGGTTTGCCTATGTCTCAATCGACTAAGATTTTCTAAAGTCTCGATCACTTAAGAAAAGTGAAACTGTAGTTAAAAGAAATGTGCAACTCGTTTCAGTTGCACTTTTCTAGCAGAAACGTGCAATTGCATTTTTCTGCCAGAAAAGTACAACTGGGTTTCAGTTACACTTTTTTTTGAACAGACGGTTGCAATTTTCTTAGGTGACCGAGACTTAAGGAAATCTCAGTCGACTGAGAAATAGCAAAACAGTAAAGTATAAGGGCGTCTATGTGATGAGGCATGCTAGAAATTGGAGACAACAAGCTAACACACATCTTCAACAAAATAAACGAATGTTGCCTTGTGGGCAAACTACGTCGGCCATGGATAATTTACGACATCTATGTATGATGTAGATCTTGTTAGGATACGTACACAACTAGAGATAGAATAGGACTTTAGAGATCATCTTGTATTCCAAGTCATAGGCTTCTTGCCCTCCAAATTTATACAAGATGATCCCTTTAGAGATCCCTAATATATTTTGTTGTCTATTGATTGATCCTCATGGGGAGTATATATAGACGTACAAACTTGAAGGGCAAGAAGTCTATGACTTGGAATACAAGATGATCTCTAAAGTTCTAGTCTATCTCTAGTTGTGTACGTATCCTAACATTCTCCCTCAGTCGTAGCGGGAGTGAAACGGACGCTTGCGACTAGATTTGAAGTCTTGCGCTTCCGTCGTCTTCACCTCCTTGTCATCATCACCTGTGTGGACATGCTCATGGCTAACACCTAGGGGCGGTGACTGCGTCCCCTTCTGGTGCCTCTCTTCCCGATCCCGCAGTCATAGCGGGAGTGGCATGGACGCATGCTGTTGACTGGAGTTCTTGAGTTGTTGTAGACGTTGATCTTGATGTCGATGTCGAGGTAGCCAATCATGATGTGGTCGTGGTCGAGGTGGGTGTGGTCAATGTCGTATGTTGTGTGGCCACCATTGCCGGAGGCACAAAAAATTGCGCGTTTTGTTGTTGTTGTTGTTGTTGTTGTTGTTGTTGTTGTTGTTGTTGACGGAGCTACAGTTGTGGATATTTTGCACCTTGTAGAGGTACCGTCGGGGACGTCTCTTGCGGATGTGGTCATAGGTGAGACCACCAGTTTTGCTAGGACCGAAGGAAGTCACCGAGCACACACGGTTTTGCCAGAACCGAATACGCGGTCGTAGGGGCATCACAATTGTGACGCCGGTTTGTTGATGCAGTCATCGGTGTCGTGGACACGGCCATGTCGTCGTCGTGCCTTTCAGTTATACTGTCAGGCGTCTTAGTTATATGTCCATCATGTGGACGGGTATAGAGGCGGCAGTAGCGATATGTCGACGAAAATGTTGATGAAGACCACGTTGACATAGACCTTGGCGATGTTGTGCCGGCGATGTTGGAGCGTGTCGGCGATGATTCTCACTCGAAGGCGTCCCTTGTGGCAGCGATGATGTCGAAGCCTTGATGTCGGAGAAGTCAATGTACTTCCACACCGGCCTGGCGTGTGGATGTTGTTGATGTCGCTTCTCCGTGGGTGTACTCGACGAAGATCTTGATATATTCGTACAACTTGATGTCATGATTTGGGTCGATGTAGTCTGGCTTGGTACAGTGCAGATCTTGGTGTTGGTGTAGTAGCGTCTCGGAGCAGTGTACATCTTGTTGTCGGTGTAGTCACGTGTCGAAGCAGTGCAGATCTTGGTGTCAATGTACCCACGCAACATACTCGAAGTAGATTTGTATCGCGGTATGGTTGGTTGCTCTATGATGCATCTTGAAGCTAGCTAGATCCGAACTGATCATAGACACACAAACATGTCCACACACGTACCTGACTTCCGTATGCATGCAAGTATTGACACGCAGACATGTCCACGCACGTACCTGACTCCCGTGTGCATGCAAGTGTTGATCGGAAATGCAATACCACACATACGTTGGTTCCTCAATACCATCGTTACCATTGATTTGTTGAAGATTTGTGCAAACTATTTTATAGAAATACCCTTTTACCTCAGTCTAGATTTATACAACATTTATTAGAGATCTGAAACTGCTTTAAATCTGTAGACACATACACGATTCAATAGCAACCATAGAAAAAATAGAAAAAACAACTAAATTAATAGTAGAAAATTAGAAAAAATAACAAAAATTTGAAGATTCATACAAATTTCAGCAGATCCAGTAAAGAAATATACAAGTTTCACTTCCGGGTGGAGCTCAGATTGTTTCCAACTTTCCAAGGGGGCTTAAGTGTAAATGTGTGGCGGTTGTTGACTTCGCGGACTTTGCATAAATCTCCAACAATCATAGGGCACCTGTGATGCCGGGGGACCAACGCCCTTGTGATGAATCCGGACTCAAGTATTGATGCCGCTGTACGCGCGTGCATGCCTGGATCGATCTAGCCCGCCGCCTCGTTTCGCTGCTGGATATTGCCGGTATGCCGACCAAGGTCACGTCCAGCCGGGATCGCTCGATGAAGCTAGTTGCGCTTGGCGTCGCTATCGTGCGGCGTGCGCACATGCCGCCCCGAGCTTGTCGGTTTCGTACCGATTTGCACCGGCCGATTTCTGCACCATGTCGCCGGATATTTATGGCTGTGGTCTAGCGATTTATTCATGGCCAATTGGATCTAATCTACGGAATTGAGAAATTCGAAAATTTGGATCTAAGAGAACCGATCTAATCTTTGATTTTGATCGGGGGTCGTGCCCCCGAGGAGTAATCTCCCCGGAGGTGGCGCGTTGCGAAAGTGGTGGAAGAACATAGGATCGGCGTCGTGAGGGTAACCGTTTTGATACCATGTGAAAAATATTGATACCTAGAATATTGTGTTATGTATTGATTTGACCCTCACATGGAGTATATATATACGTACAAACTTAGAGAGCAAGAAGCCTATGACTTGGAATACAAGATGATCTCTAAAGTTCTAGTCTATCTCTAGTTGTGTACGTATCCTAACAGATCTCCTAGCAAACAATTAAATCATACTAACCGTTACTGATTTGACCATGGAATTATATAAGAAGAACTCCATGACTCTCTCTCTCTCATCCTACTTGGACAAGCTGGCGGCGGTGAAGACCTCGCTCTCTTGCATGTTTTACTCCTAAGGTAAGCTTTTCTTTAGATCAAACGCTGCGATTGTATTAGTTCATAACACGAGAGTCAAGTACAATTCTGTTCTCAATACAATCCGGTGGAACTCGAAGCCACACCTTACACGATTTATTATCGCAGCCTTCCTTCGCCATTTTATGGGCAGCTTCATTCGCAGATCGCCCCAACGAACGCACCAAGGATTCTTCAAAACCTTGTAGCAGAGACTTTTTGATCTTGTCCCTCCTTACCAAGTTTTGCCTCCACCTCGACACTGTCTGTCTCCAGAACAACACGCTTCACCTGAACCTCGCTCGCAACCAGGAGTCCCCTCTTGCATGCCATCATCTCAGCTCCTTCGGCGTCAGCGACATGTGGAAAAAAATGGCAAGCTCCTACAATAAAGCTACCAGGGCAGTCTCTAACAACTGCACCACCACCACCGTTGTGCTCCAAAGATCTGAAAGCACCATCGACGTTCATCATGCAACACCCCTGACCTGTCGGGAGCCAGTCCTCCTATGCCTTCAGTGTTGCCCCTCGTGTTGGTTTATGAACATTTAGCCGTTCCTCCATCCGTGCAATAGTTCTTCTCACAATAACCGTGGGATCAGCAATGCATTTAGTGTCACAAGCAGATAACCACATATTATAAATCAGTAGCATACTCCATTCTATCATATGCCCACTTGCCTTTCCGATCTGGTCCAAAAGCCGCCCCTTGAGATCTGAATGACAAGGTAGGCTGAATGCTTTTTTGGCCACGGACACACATGCCATAGGCATGAATACAAAAATGTACTAATACCAAGAAATTGAATTTTGTTTTTGAAAATTTACCAGTCCCGAGATGAGATGGGAGAAATTCACCCATTTTGATATTTTTGGTCAAATCTCAGACACAAAGAAAAAACCAAATTTAAATCTAGGAACGAAATATGACCAAAAATTGACTGAAATTCCGGGCAATTTTTGACCAAATTTTTGGTTTTTCAACAAAATTTTCCAAAATTCAAAAGATTTCGCCCGACAAATCTTATTACCAATCCTGACCAAATGGGTGAAATTCAAATCTCTGACTATGACCCCTTTCGGGATAACATAATGCACAATTAGACGGTGAAGCATACGTACATAAGACATGTGTCATTCAAATGTCGTAAATAAACCCCTTAAAAGCAGGCCATAAGTTTACAAAATAAACTCCGGACAAAGTGTATTTCATTTTTGTAAAACATCACAAATACCTCTTAGTAAGGTTGTCAACGAATACATACCTCTTTGTTTTTGTCACTCTACAACCTTACAATAACTATTGGTCAACGCCTTCTTCCAATGCATTTTTCATATTGAGTTGCCTCTGCACAACTCAATATCAAGTAGAGACATCGAATATGCACACACCCAAATTATAAAAAATAAAGAAACTGAACAGACCTAACACCAAGCATCATGCTGAAAATAACAAAAGGTATGTAGAAAAACGATATCAACCACTGTCCTAGGCAACATAGGGGGTCATGGGAAAGGCTATCAAACTGCAACGTCTTAACTAATTAAACTCCGCATACATGTCATTGTAGTTGGACCGGGTCAAGAAAATCTAGAACATAGGTTCTCACTCCGAGAAGTAGGTTTGAAAAGTATCCTTGCACTACCTTCAACAAGGTAAAGTGCCGCATTTGCCAAGTACAACTAGTAAATTTCAAACCAATTGATTTTCAACCATCGTCTGGGTTGGCGCCCCTGGCACTTTTTGTTCTATACCCTTGCCAACTTTTTTCTAGAAGCAATCAGGACCTTGTGACATCGTCCCTAACCTAACAATGCTCGCTCGATCTCTCCAACTCGCCACCTACTCAAGCAACCTCACCATCTCACTGTGGTCCTCTTCTATGGGGAACCAACGATGTCCATGTGCTTCATGTCTCCATGGTCTGCCTCCTAGGTCCTCTCCACCGCCAAAACCCCGAGGTCAACCCGACCATGCCTCCAAGTGGTTGCAGTGCCTCCAAGTGGTTGCAGCGCCTCCATGTGCCATCACCGAGTACGACCTCCTCTCTTATTCCGGCAATGACTGCCGCAACCACCAGTGCTCTTGCATGACGTCTCCACCCGCCTCAACGCACATGCCACCTCCTACAAGGGGTGCACCCTAGTGTTCCCTGCTGCATTTGGCTCCCCACAGCCATGGCTAGCTCTAGGACCTCTGGTGGTCTGTGTTTCCTCCGTCTCGATCCAACCATGATGACGATGCTGGCGGACTCCCTCTGCTCCATAGCGGTGCCCTGCACTGTCAGTGCTACGAGTGTTGTCCCCAATGCTACGAGCGTTGTCCCTAGTGCTACGAGCGGCGACCGCGAATATGCTACCTAAGGCGTCAGGCGTTGCTACCATTGGCAAGGGAAGGTGCTACCATTGGTGAGGGCGGGTGCTATAGCCTCACAGGAGGATTTTTATACGACGCTACAATAGCATTAATTTTTTGCTACATTTTTTTTGCATTTAAAGTATCAAGGTAATGCTGCGAGGTCTCCAGTGAAGTAGGTTTTGCTACATTAGCATAATGTTTTTGCTACAATAGTACAAAGGTTTTTCTACAATAGTACAAAGGTTTTGCTACAATAGTACAAAGGTTTTGTTGCAGATGTTCTATATTTTTTGCTACAACGGTTCTATAATTTTGCTACAACTGAACCGGTATGAGAGAGAGGGGAGAAAGAGATGCTTGGGAGGAGGTGGCTACAACCCATCTTGGGTTCCTTCCCTCCGCTGGAGACATCACTGGTCCGTCCCTTGTCTGGCGGCCTTAGAGCCTTGGAGGCGTGGCACACCACGACCCCTCATCAGCGGGAGGTCTTGTGTTTTTAGACTATTTTCAGTGTCTTCTTCAGAATATTGAGGCAGCGGCTATGAGCTGAAGTCAGAACAAAGTCCTTCCTATCCTATCCTCGCTCTAGTGGTGAGTGTAGCATCGGCGCAGGGCATGTGGAGTCATGTGATCGGCGGATATCTTTGGATCCGGTCGTTTTTCGTATTCGTTGGTATGGTGTTAGGCCATATCCTCTTTCGATTTACGTTTCTCATCATCGGCGATGGTTGTTGGGCGCTGGTCCTCTGGGACCTTAGCACGACGACTTCCCGTCCGTCTACTACAATAAGCTTACTACGATAAACTTTGTACATCTCCGGTGACGAAGGTGCGAAGACGATGGCGCACCTTCAGCTTGTTCTTGTGTATGTAGTCGTCTCTAGCTGGTCCAATGACCAATTTGTAATTTTTATTACTTTTAGAACTCTTTGTACTTCTGTTAATGATTAATAATGAATGGGTGGAATTTTGCAAAAAATACGGATTTGCTATAGTATTACAACTTTTTTTGCTACTAGGTCTCGCCAGTATTTTTTGTCCAAAGAATCTTTTTAGCGTGAACCGTTTTTTGCTTTAATGCATAAAAATAGGATTTTCTTTGCTACAATGTAGCGAAGCGGGTTTTCCTGGTGTAGATGTACACGTGCCACGCAGGGGAGGGGGAGGATTTAACCCTGTCCTTTTTAGAGATCCACATAATGGATATGGCTTGTCCAAATCAACAACTGGTTGGGTCTACTCGCGATCCTGTGGTTGTGGTGATACCTCATCTCACAAGAGCTCTTTTTGTTTCACGATGTCCATTGAAGGAACTGTCTTCTTGATCTGTACTTGTGAGAATAAGGACGCGACACCACGTTTCTAACGGACCAACATCAACAAGACGTGTGTAGGGCCTCCTGAGCCATAAACACTGCACTTGGTGTGCTTTATTAGCCTGTGATGTAATTTGTCTCAATTAGACGCAGGCTGAGGGGATACAGGGATAATCAATCCAACCCTTGTTCTAATAGTAGAATGCTACTACATGCCGCTCTGTGATGTGTTCACAAATAGAGAAGTACTCAAAATATCATGACACGGCTGACGAAAATAAATGTACTCCCTCCCATCCAGAAATAACTGACTTGGATTTAAATAAATTCGAATGTATTTAGACGTGTTTTTAGTGTATAGATACATTCGAATCTAGATAAATCCAAATCAGTTATTTCTGGATGGAGTGAGTACCAAATTACACATCTATGAGCATCGTACCAACTCAACCATGCATACAAAATTTGTGTTGTTTTTTTATACCACTCAAATGTGAGTCTTCGTTACATACCATTGATCTCCATTGATCCAACCATATATAATTGTAAGGTGGTACTCTCTCTGTTTCAAAATATAAGATGTTTTAATCTTTGTGAAAGTAGTATATCTAGACCACTTTTAGTGTGTAGGTTGTTATATTTTGAAACAGAGGGAGTAACTGTTGGAATTTGATGAGTTTTGGGCTGTTGGTCCATTAGACAAATTCTGAAATTCTCTTTAGTCCATTTGTGCATGGCAGCATATGGCTGTGCTAGTGGTGCCAAAGTTTATCCCACATTGCTAGTTGAGTGAGAATTACACCTCCTTATATACTACGTTGTTCCACCACTCACTAAGGTGTGAGAAGAAGAGCAGCTCTCGCGCACTCCTCCTCCGAGGCCGCCCACCTCGCCACGACGCGCGTGCGCGCGCCGCGGGTTGCGGGAATCTCGTCGAGCCGAGCTTTAGTTTTGCTAGTCGAGAAAATTAATCTTGAATTAATTACGAATCATTAATGGACGCGTTAATTAGTCAGCCGGTTCCAGTCTTTATGGGACGTGAGCTGTTACCGACTCGGACGTGGGCTGAGTCCCACGATCTCCCTGACCTGCTCTATATAAACCTATGCGCTTACCCTAATCGGCACGACCAACACACGCGTCTCCTTCCAGTCTATTGCGCCACCGCCTTCGTCTTCCCCATCCCGTCTTGCGGCGTGCACCGCAGATCGGGACAGTAGGCCTCCGGAACCCCTCTTGTGAACCTGTACGGGTGAGGGACGATCAGGTTTTTGGGAAGCGCTTCCACGCGACTACTGACGCCATCACGGACGACTCCTTTCCGGACGAGGACTTCTTCTCGGACATCAGCAGCCTCTACATCGACGACATGGCTGACGACGTTGGTACCACCGCTGCAGCTACTGGTGCTGCTACCGCCGCGGCTAGTGCTGCCGCTGCTCTACCGTACGTAATACTGAACTGTCTCTTTCAGATTCTGCTAGAGTTTTTTATTCTAGCGATTTGTGTAGATGTGATAGATTTATCTTATTTAGATGTAATATGTTCATCTACTTTGTTGATCTGCATGATTAGTTTTGATACTGTCTGTATGATCATGATTTATCAGTTTATTATTCGGATTAAACCATATGGATTATTGCTTATATTTTCAACAATCCAAAAATCTGATTATAGGCAACTGAATTCTACCGGTGTAGCCGCGGCTACGAGACCTCCTTTGTTTGATGGTATGCATTATAAGAGATGACGCGCGAGAGCAATTCTATGGTTTAAAAACCTAAACTGCTATAGCGCCACTCTTGGCAAACCCGAAGGAGATCTTTCTGCTGAGCAGGAAGCGGCCTTTAAAAAAGACGATACCATGTTTATGGCGGCTCTGTTCAGTATTTTTGGGGACAACATTGTTGACCCATATATTTCATTTGATAATGGCAAAGACGCGTGGGATGCGCTCGAGGCCAAGTTTGGGGTCTCGGACGCTGGCACTGAGTTGTATGTCATGGAGCAATTCTATGACTACAAGATGGTTGGTGAGTGCTCCGTCTTTGAGCAAGCTCCTGAGATACAATCACTTGCCAAATAACTCGAGCAGTTCAAGTGTACCTTACCGGACAAGTTTGTGGCCGGAGGCATTATTGCCAAGCTTCCTCCCATGTGGAGGAACTTTGCTACTTCTCTGAAACATAAGAGGCAAGAATTATCCGTTATGGATCTCATTGCGTCTCTTCATGTGGAAGAGAAGGCGAGAGCAAAGGACACACGTGCTCGAGTATTTGAGGGAGTTCCAATCCCACAAGTTCAAGAATAACAACAAATCTGATGACAAAGGGAAGTTTGATGGCAAGAACAAGGCCACTCACTCAACCAATTTCAACAAGAAAAATGATAAGAAGAAAGGCTCTTGCCACGTCTGTGGTGATCCCGATCATTGGGCTCCTAGCTGCCCTAATCGCTTTGATAAGCGGCAACATGGGAACAATGGCAAGACCGCTAATGTTGTTATTAGCGATACTGAGATGAAGGATGTCGGGTACGGTAGTTTACCTACTATCCTTTCAGTATATCATTCTTCTGATTGGTGGATTGACACGGGAGCTAATACACATGTATGTTCTGATATATCCATGTTCTCTTCTTATCAAGTGCAAGGACTTCCTCCGTGCTGATGGGAAACGGCTCACGTGCTTCTGTTTATGGTGTTGGTACGGTAAATCTGAAGTTTACTTCGAGGAAGACCGTACAGCTAAAGAATGTGCAGCACGTTCCCTCCATCAATAAGAATCTCGTCAGCGGATCGCTTCTATGTCGAGATGGTTTCAAGTTGGTGTTTAAGTCTAATAAAGTTGTAATTTCTAAGTATGTACAATCTATCTATTATATACTAAAAGTAATATAAGGTTGTTTTTCGAGGCACCACGTTAACCCACATCATCAGAATTATTCTTATTGTTAGATCTAAAATATATGGTTTAGATTTAACTAAATAAGGGTTACATAATTATGGTCTGCACACACATATTAGGTAGCTACCACGTCACGTAAAAGTTCAACGAAAAAGGAATACCACGTCGTCACGTGACAGTTCAAGAAAAAAGGCTATTACGCATAGGTTTACAGTCCATCGGTCCTCAACTTCCGGCCGGCCATACCTATATAAGTGTTTTCCGACCGGCAGCAAAAGGAAAGAAGTCCATGCGTGAACCGATGGACAGGACTAGAGAAAACATGACGGGGATATCCGGCTGTGGCTGCACAAGGAATTGCAGGAAAGACACATCTGGGCTAGAAATTCACAGCTACGTGCAACAGAATACACTCCCTCAAAAATAAAAAATACATGTGAACAGGTACAGTACTACTTCAGTCAAAAAACAAAGTATATACATGCATATATTCAAAGATAATTCATTTGTTCTTCTCACGGGTTTACCCATGCTGTTTTTTAGGGAGAAAAAATGAATTTCGATAATGATGTCAGGATTTTCTTTTACAACTAACATTTTCACTCAGAAGAAAAAATACGAATGTCCGATGAACTTATTTTGGGTTAAATTAAGCATGGTTGTATATCCAACACACTGATTATTCAATGATAAGAAAATCTTCCATGTATGAATGATTATATGAAGTAGTACACTCTCTATACCTCTATCAAAGAAGTAGCTAAATAAAGGCGAAGCGGTGTTGCCCACACAAACGTAGATATGTCATTCTTCCAAACTGCGAGATTAAGAACAAATCTTATTTTCCTGAGAAAATAGCTCGATATTACCAAGTTGATCTAATAATATGGCATGGTTTTGCAACAAAAAAAATGCGTGATGTCTATATACAAGCATTAAAATATCAGTATAAAACTATATTAAAGGGAAGAGAGACATAATTCTCTTAAATCCCATAGTACCTTATCAACACTGTCCATGGTTTAAAATATAGCAAAATTTTCAATGTGCATGTAATATTGCACTTTTTGTATCCAAGACCTTAACATAAATCCCCAAGAATATGCTTCGTACAAAATAGATTCATGCTAGGAGAAATTTTAAAACACATATTGAATGAATAAGCTATATTGTATACATAAAACAATAAGCAATACTAAAAGCATACTGAAAAATAAGCAATAAAGTGTGAGCGCATATGGATCTATGCATTCACTTTGAGCACCGAGTAGCCCCATACAATCTAAATGTTCTAAATTTTTCTTAACCTGAACACAATTTAAGTAAGGAAAATTACTCCTTCCGATCAATTATAATCCTATATATAATATATGTAAAGTCCCACGAATTCAACCATATAGTGTCTTACGCCAAGGGATTCACAAAACATAAAACTATAGGAATATCCCTACTATCAAGATCATTTCGAAAGACAGTTTTTCACCAAGTGCAACATGCCTTTTGCTTGGTAAAAAATATTTTTCGAACTTACATATTCGAGCCCAATGCCTATGTCTAAATATCATGTATTTCAAAATAGGTAGTGAAAACTTCATGTATATTCCTTAAAACCAGATTAAACAAGAGGAAGAGATGTGTGGATGAGGTAAAATGAGAATTTTCATCATGTTTAGTTGTAAATGCAAGGAAAAACATTTGGACAAAAAACAACTATCATTCACTTCAAATTTGGCCAATTAATTGTATGGTAAAAAAAACCACGCCTTTAAACCAAATTAGGTTCATGTCTAGGATTACGGCCTCGACAAAATGTTTAAAAATACAAACCTGGAAAGCAGAAAAATACCATAATGTTACTTCAACAATGTGAAATATTTTACATTTTGATTTACTGATACTCAAAAAGTTATACTTTCAATATTTTATTTCTAAACTATTTTTATGAGTATTTGTTCTGTAGTATTATCTCTAAGTCATTCTATCTTGATTTAACGAACTCACTCCTCGGTGCCGATTGTACAAACACATAGCGGAAGGGAGACAAGAACATTCACAAATATATGACATAGACACATGTATTAGAACCACAAACATAAGCAAGTAAAACTCATTTACATTGCTAAAATTCATTAGACTCTATAGGTTTGGCACTTCTAATAATTACATAAGATTACTTCTATAAAATTAGAACTTAAAAATATGACAATAAATAGGAACATTTTAAAAATTAAAATCGACTTTTGCGATGTTGCCCTCGCATTGAGAAGGCCACCGTGCTAGTTTGTTGGAAAGGGTTATGAGTGCGGAGGTCTGTTCCGCTTATCTTTGTCAGACTCATGTACTAAAGTTATTAAATCATGTTTGCAATGATAATGAGTCCAATATTTGGCATTCACGACTCTGTCATATTAACTTTGGTTGCATGACGCGGCTAGCCAATATGAATTTAATTCCGAAATTTACCACTGTCAAAGGTTCTAAGTGCCAAGTTTGTGTGCAAGCAAAGCAACCCCGCAAGTCTCATACGGCTGCGGAACTGAGAAACTTAGCACCTCTGGAACTTATACATTCAGATCTTTGTGAGATGAATGGTGTGTTGACAAGAGGTGGAAAAAGATACTTTATAACGTTGATTAATGACTCCACTAGATACTGCTATGTTTATCTTCTGAAATCTAAAGATGAAGCTTTAAATTACTTCAAAAACTATAAAGTTGAGGCAGAAAACCAACGTGATCTTAAAATCAAGTGGCTAAGGCACTTTTCAAATGAATTTGATATATTCTGTATGGAACATGGTATTATTCATGAGAGGACGCCTCCCTACTCTCCTCAGTCAAATGGGGTGGCCGAAAGAAAGAACCGCATTCTAACTGATTTGGTTAACGCCATGTTAGATACATCGGGTATTACCAAGGAATGGTGGGGGGAGGCGCTAATGACTGTGTGTCATGTCCTAAACTATGTTCCCATAAAGGATAAAACCCTGACTCAATTTGAGGAATGGGAGAAGAAAAGGCTTAAACTCTCTTACTTACGAACTTGAGGATGTTTGGCGAAAGTCAATATTCCAATACCCAAGAAGCGAAAGCTTAGACCAAAAACCATGGATTGTGTTTTTCTGGGATATGCTTTTCATAGTATTGGCTATAGATTTTTGATAGTAAAATCTGAGGTATCCAACATGCATGTTGGTACGATTATGGAGTCGAATGATGCGACTTTCTTTGACATCTTTCTCATGAAAGGTATGTCAAGCTCATCAACTCAGGAGATGACTAGTTCATCTAGTCAGGAATTTGTTATAATTCCTGAACCCACTATGCTGATAGAACACTATGATGATCCTGTGGAGGACGACAATGAAGCTCCTAAAAGGAGCAAGAGACAAAGGACTACAAAGTCATTTGGTGATCATTTCATTGTGTACCTTGTGGATGATACTCCCACCTCTATTTCAGAAGCCTATGCATCTCAAGATGCTGACTACTGGAAAGAAGTTGTCCATAGTGAGATGGATTCCATCTTAGCTAATGGAACTTGGGAGGTAACTGATCGTCCTTATGGGTGCAAACCTGTAGGATGTAAGTGGGTGTTCAAGAAAAAGCTTAGACCTGATGGTACTATTGAAAAGTACAAGGCACGTCTTGTGGCCAAGGGTTATACCTAGAAAGAACGTGAAGACTTCTTAGATACCTACTCACCCGTAGCCAGATTGACCACTATTCAAGTACTACTATCCTTGGCTGCCTCACACGGTCTTCTCGTTTATCAAATGGATGTTAAGACAGCTTTCCTAAATGGAGAGCTAGATGAGGAAATTTATATGGAGCAGCCTGATGGATTTGTAGTAGGTGGTCAAGAAGGAAAAGTGTGTAAGTTAGTCAAGTCTTTATATGGTATTAAGCAAGCTCCTAAGCAGTGGCACGAGAATTTTGAAAGAACTTTAACCGCTGAAGGCTTTGTTGTAAACGAAGCTGATAAGTGTGTGTACTATCGCCATGGTGGGGGCAAGGGAGTTATTATGTGTCTCTATGTCAATGCCATATTGATATTCAGGACCAACCTCGCTGTTGTTGAGGAGGTCAAAGAGTTCCTATCTCGCTGCTTTGAGATCAAGGACTTGGGAGTGGCTGATATAATCTTACACATCAAGCTACTAAAGCATGATAATGGTGGGATTACACTGCTTCAGTCCCACTATGTGGAAAAGATATTGAGTCGCTTTGGGTATAGCGACTGCAAGTCTTCTCCAACGCCTTATGATCTTAGTGTGTTACTTCAAAAGAATCGAAGGAATGCTAAAGATCAATTGAGATATTCTCAAATCATTGGCTCGCTCATGTATTTAGCCAGCGCTACGAGACCTGACATCTCCTTTGCTGTAAGCAAACTGAGTCGATTTGTGTCAAATCCTGGAGATGATCATTGGCATACTCTTGAGAGAGTTTTGCGCTATTTGAAAGGCACTGCGAGTTATGGTATTGACTATACTGGGTATCCACGGGTACTTGAGGGTTATAGTGATTCAAATTGGATGATGCTGATGAGATTAAGGCCACAAGTGGTTATTTATTTACACTTGGTGGTGGCGCTGTTTCCTGAAAGTCTTGCAAGCAGACCATCTTAACGAGGTCAACTATGGAAGCAGAACTCACAACATTAGACACAGCCACTGTTGAAGTAGAAGGGCTTCGTGAGCTTTTGATGGACTTACCTGTGGTTGAAAAACCAATACCCGCCATCCCGATGAACTGTGATAATCAAACTGTGATCGTCAAAGTAAACAGTTCTAAGGATAATATGAAGTCATCAAGGCATGTGAAGAGGAGATTGAAATCTGTCAGGAAACTGAGAAACTCCGAAGTTATTGCGTTGGATTATATCCAAACATCAAAGAACTTGGAAGATCCCTTCACAGAGGGCCTATCACGTAATGTGATAGATAATACATCGAGGGAGATGGGTTTGAGACCCACACACATTGGCAACCCACTCTATATGATCGGAGATCCCGTGAATTAGAGTTGGGAGACAAGCTGTTGTTCAGCTGAGAGGAGAGTATGCCCATATTATATTTACATCTCCATAAAGATGCAATACTCTCTTATTCTGCATGGCAGGTTGATATTTATCTTAATGTGTTCTAAGTGGCTTTTCTAAGCAGAGATGTTGTCCTGCAAAACATCTATTGAGGAACACACCTATATGAGTCTGACTGTCAAACGTCGCAGTCAGTGAGAGTTGGGTGCTCTCTAATAAACTCATGAAAGGCCCTAGAGTATGACGCATAAGCTCCAAACCGCAGGGAAGCCCTACGGCAGCCGTGTACCGGTCTAGATTTTGTGTGAAACTAGTGTGCAGAAAACTTATAGTTCAAGACATCGTCCACTATTCAAGTTGCTCGCTAGTTTAGCATGAAGTTTAACGTGGAAGTTCAACTTAACAATCTCCACTACATACCGGTATATAAAACAATATTCTGGAATGGAAATGAGGAGATGTGCCAATGAGACTTTGTGGAGGATTGTTGGAATTTGGTGAGTTTTGGGCTGTTGGCCCATTAGACAAATTCTGAAATTCTCTTTGGTCTATTTGTGCATGGCAGCATATGGATGTGCTAGTGGTATCAAAGTTTAGTACCACATTGCTAGTTGAGTGAGAGTAACACCTCCTTATATACTACGTTGTTCCACCACTCACTAAGGTGTGAGAAGAAGAGCAGCTCTCGCGCACTCCTCCTCTGATGCCGCCCGCCTCGCCACGCCTCGCCTCGTCACGACGTGCGTGCTGCGGGAATCTCGCCGAATTAATCTTGGATTAATTACGAGTCATTAACGGACGCGTTAATTAGTCAGCCGTTTCTAGTCTTTATGGGACGTGAGCTGTTACCGACTCGGACATGGGCTGAGTCCCACGATCTCCCTGACCTGCTCTATATAAGCCTCTGCGCTTACCCTAATCGGCACGACCAACACACGCGTCTCCTTCCAGTCTATTGCATCGCCGCCTTCGTCTTCCCGATCCCGGCTTGTGGCGTGCACCGCAGATCGGGAGCCTCCGGAACCCCGCCTTCTTATGAACCTGTACGGGTGAGGGGCGATCAGGTTTTTGGGGAGCGTTGCCGCGCGACTACTGACACCATCACGGACGACTTCTTCCCGGACGAGGACTTCTTTCCGGACATCAGCAGCCTCTACATCGACAACATGGCTGACGACGATGCTACCACCGCTGCAGCTACTGCTGCTGCTGCCGCTGCTCTACCGTACGTAATACTGAACTGTCTCTTTCAGATTCTGCTAGAGTTCTTTATTCTAGTGATTTGTGTAGATGTGATAGATTTATCTTATTTAGATGTAATATGTTCATCTATTTTGTTAATCTTCATGATTAGTTTTGGTACTGTCTGTATGATCATGATTTATCAGTTTATTATTCGGATTAAACCATATGGATTATTGCTTATATTTTTAACAGTAACAACTATAACGTGCAACAGATGAGGCAAGAAGATGTAAAGACACAAGAGATGTCCCAGAAATGAGAAACTAATTAAAGTGGTGGAAGAAAAAGATGTAAAATGTATGTCTTCTTGCCTCCTCCCATCGGATGTATATATTTCTTCTTCCATTGACCTAATGTTTTGGATCATGCATGGAGTGACCATTTCATTCAATCATAACTGGGCATGTAATGTAAGGACTTTGATCCTCCTACCGAGCGACAATATCAACAACCATTGTAAAGTTTTTTTTATTGTCCCGCAAGATACAATTGCAGGACATAAGCCTCAAATCATCAATACTACAATAGGCGCACATAGTTAGCTTGTTATTATTTTTTGACAGTAGTTAGTTTGTGATATTTGTTGGCCAGGGATAATCAGTCAACGTTTCACTCTCAACTCATGTGCATGCCCGCAGCCACACACGTGCTAATCAGAGTATAGTTGCACAGACAAATGGAAGTAAGCCGCCGCCATATGCCTGCTCCTCGCCGTTTACTATCTGAATCAACGGGTCCCTGCCTCCTTTTTTTCATACCAGCTACGGGAGAGGTGGAGACCTCGGACCTGCGCTCGGCCTAAAGTTAGAGTTTGGACAACCGGCATCGACGTTATGGTGGCTATGACGGTGTTGTGCGTGACAACAATAAGGTATACCCGCCTCCTCTTCCACCTCGTTGTCGACGATCTTGCCGCTGGCGTTGAGGAGGGTGGCATTTCATCTGGTCGCTGTTTCCATGGAGCAGTGGTGGATGTCGTCCAATCTACGTGTGTTTTAGGTTTGGTGTTAAAAGTTTTGGATCAATTTAAGGGTTCAATGGCGACGGCTTCAGCTCTAGGGCGTTGTTCCTTAGGGGAACGTGCACGAAGACTTTCCAACTGTCATCAACAACGTCATGCCGGCTTCAGTAAGGGAGCGGCAACAACAACGCGTCGGTGGCTCGCTCTTCTGGCAGTAGTGGTTGTTAGATGGTCAAATGAAATATATACGGATCTTTTCTGCAAAAAAAATTACTCGTGGTAGAGATATCTTCTAGCTAGCCTAGGTACACGGAGAAGGAAAGAGACGTCCAAGGTGAGTCGAACCGGACGCCATGCATGAAGCCATGGACCAACGAAATGGAAAAGGAAGTTGTGCCTCGAACTCAGATGGAGAAATAAAGACATCGAAGAGGTTGAGAAGTAAAAGACTTGAATGCAGATTCGTTATTACATGATTTACGAGCAACTTGGAAAAAGAAACTCGCAAAACGAGCTTGTTAGCTAGCTATAGCTTAGCTTCACGGCTGCTACGGATGACATATGACAGCAGCAAATCAATTTTATTATCCCTACGAGGAGTCTCAGTCCATTGTATGTGATGTATCGTAGTGCATAGAGGTACTCCTCTCCTAGTTTATATTTTATTTTTTGATCCGCCAGATTACGATGCGAGGAGATTATACAAGCCTGTCCACTGTGTCATTACTAGTTTGACATTGTACTAGCTAGTAATAAGTCATCTCTTTCTCCAAGAAGCAATGCATGCTAATCGGCATCTACTTCTCTTGACCAAACTGCCCGCAGACTCATTTTCTCACGTCGATCCGATGACTTACTAGCTTAGCATGCTTATGTCTAGGAAGTCATTTTCATTTCTCGAATTCTTCTTCAATCTTACCATGATTCTAGTAATATCCCTAATTGGATAAAACAAAACAACTACAAGAATTAATGATGCTTAATCCTTCAAAAATGCTATGGTATAAATTTTAATAACTTTTTTTTACTAAATTCAAATTCTATTCACTCGGCATATTGTTTAATATGAGAATTCAAACTTTGTTCACCCGGCAGATTATTTCATCTGATAGGTGTTGTACTAAGATACATCTTTGACATATATATTGCACCTACGAGGGCTTCTCATTGCAAATTATTTCATCTGACTCCCTCAATTGTAAAGAGCAACATAAATCTTTATCCCTTGCTCCACCATAATAATGAAAACCATATATAGATTTAAACAACATCATGTCAAGACCAGCTTGAACGTGAATAGCCGAATAAGGTGTTACCAAAAGCCGAAATGCCTAAAACCATCTCTATTGCAGTGAAAGTAAACATAGACTACAAAGCCATGAGCACATCTACTGCCGGCTATTTGATCGAATTTGGGGGGATGAGGGGAGCCTCGAGAGTCGAAGTTGAAGTAGTTGAAGTGCCATGGCCATCCACCTTTTTCGTTACACGAGAGCTTGAATGGAGGTCCTCCGTGGAGCTCTGCATCACCTTGTACATAAGCGGGAAGAAATTATCTGCTAACTTCATCATATGGTCCTTGAAGGTCAACCTCCAAGATTTCACAGATCTCGCGATACACCTCCATATCTGTTTAATATCAAGCAATCCTTGATCATTAAAGGTCAAGTCATTTCTAACTTTTCTGAAACTCCATAGCACAACAGCACAAACAGGTCAACTTATTTTGTGGTAGGAGCTAAAAGGAAAATGTGAACCCTAAGGAGGATGTGCAATTTTCACATGACTGAAAACACGTCCGACTCTTCCAAAGTTCACAGACACATACACAGAGGAAGGTAAACATCCTTACAATCCATCATTATAAACAATACCAAATTCCAAACAACTCATATTGAAATAGCATAAACCCAATCATGCAGTTCTACCTGGCCACCAAAATGATACTACCTCTGACACAAATTACTTGTCGCAGGTTTAATGAACCTAGACAGATTTTAGGCAACATTTTGCCTAAATCCGTAACGAGTAATTTGGGTCGAAGGGATTACCTTTTTGACTGACACGAACAGACTAACAAATACACGTCTAACCTTACTTTCATAGAACACGTGATTATATAAGTTACATATAATTTAACTGTAACTTTATTGTACTGTAACTTAATTGCGCAAATACGACAATGATTTAAACGTTACACGACCTTGAGCTTCTGGCGAGGAGTTGTGTCGTTGTATCCGATGCTCTTCCTTTTGGTTGGGAAGATGATGAACACAAAGCTGGACAAAAACGCCATGCCCAGCGGCAGGTTCTTGAGCAGCTCCTCGGTGTTCTTGCCGGCTTCGGGGAAGAAGCAGTTCTGCAGCCCCACGTCGCTGAAGGCCACGGTGAGGAAAACTACCGCCGTAAAGAAGGAATGCACGAAGTCCAGCGGCCGGAGGCGGAGCTTTCTGAACTGGTCTGCCCCCCACTGCCCCTTTTCCTCTTCGCTGGAGAAGTTGAAGACGTTGAAGCCGCCCCAGGTGGCGACACCGTAGTAGAGCTTCTGGTCGCTGCCCAGGACGCTGTCGGTGAGGGCGAAGAAGAGGCAACTGGCGGTGAGGACGACGACGAGTGCAGCGGTGAGCCACTGGTTGGAGGTCTCGCACTTGCCGTGGTTGGTGAAGGACGGGGACAGCGCCTGGTACGCCAGTACCGTGCCCGTCGGCAGGAGCTGCGCGAGGTTCGCGGCGGTGGACATGACCTTGTCCGTCGCCGAGGCCGACGGTCCGGCACCTGCAGAAGCCGTGTTGGAGCCAGCGGCGTCCTTGGGCGTGGTGGGGGCCATACCGGCTGTGCCTAGCGTTATCTCGCCGTTATTGGCCTGTGGAGGTATGCGGATCACGATGGACGACGACGAAGATGCCATTGTATGCTCGATAGATATGGCTCTGTCCTAGGAAGATGCCATTGTGTGCCAACGGGTTGGTGTGTATATAGGGCGCGCCCATCCTCTGCGGATGATTCCAACTGCGACCGTTGATTAGTGAATTAGTCTACGGAGTACTTTCTTTTTTGCGAATAAATTAGTCTCTACTTGATATATGCTGCATGCTGGAGGGGTCTGCATACATGCATGAATGTACGTAGAATACAATACATTCATGGTATACGTACTTGCCGGGAAGATGAAACTCTCTCGAGCTACTGGTTGTTTAGTAGGCGGCGTAGCTTTTAAACAATTTTGACATAAGTAACTCGCAGCCAGCATATGTTTTTGTGCTATGGAAGTCTTCTTCCAGGAAGATGAGGAGGGAGAACTAGTCATCGATCGTAAACTTCAAAAATTATCCCCCATCCCATGAGGCTATATTCATCAATTTCTTATTTCCATTTCACCCGCTCTCTAGTGTGGATGCATGTGGGTGGAGGCGAGCCCACGGGACTAAGTTACAACAAGTTTCGACTGATAAATTTTTTAACTTACCTTTTTTGTCCATTTTATACAGATCATGTATACACATATTTGTGTTTCAAACATCGTACACACATAGATGTTCTGACTTTTCTAAATTCTAGAAATACAATTTTCGTACTCCATACAAAGAGACATACTCACTCCTCGAAATAGGCTTTCGTGCCGATTTATAAATAAAGCAACCACATGATACAAGAGATCTCACAAACGAAAATGCTAGGGCAACCGCTACAACATGCCCCCCCAAAGAAAGAGATAGAAAAGACGGCGATTCGACAAAACTAGGGTGACCCGCCATCACTGCGCCTTCCAGAAATGTGCCACCATGCTCCTCATACCCCGAATCGCCTAGTGCCAAACAACACCTTCAAGAAAGGGAGCGCCGTCGACACGTCGCTGCCGTCCGTACCAGCGAACTGGCCCTAGGGTTTCCCCTGGCACTTGGAGTCGAGAGGATGAGGAGTATCCACGATGCCCTCCAGGAAGGAAAGGCGCCACCCGAAGGCACCACCCCATCGAAGTCGGACAGGCCGACAAGGATTTCTCCCTATCCCCCCCCCCCAAAACCCGGGCAATTCAGAGCATCACCACCAACTTCATCACACACTAGCATGCGCCAAAACGATCTTGCAGCCACCACCGTCATCGTTGCATCGAGGACACCGTCAAGCAACCCGCACGATGGAAGCAAACGACATTGCTCGAGCTATGAACGACACCACTAAAGCCACACGGGAGGAGCCCACCTCCACCACCAAGTGGCGGTCCTCGTTCAGACAGGGCAGCAAAGGCACACCAGGCCCAAGCAGGCCCGAACAGGTCCAGTGGGCCCATAAAGCCCCTGCCGCCATGCTGCAAATGGGCAGGCCACTATTGTGCCATCCTCAACAAAACAATGTCCCCGCGGCCATCCATAGGAGTCGTCGCAGCTTCGGACACGCTGGCCCGTCGGAGCCCATATCGGGCCGAAGTGGCCGAGATCTAGGCTAGGAGAACCTGCACCAAACCTGCCTGCAAGGTGCCGCGCCGCCCTACCTAGCCACACAGGCGCTGCCAACCAGTGGCCCTCGAAGGATCTACGAGCCGTGCCATCCCGAGGAGCACCGGCGCTAGAGGGTGAGAGCCAACCCCGAACGGATCCAGGGGCGCGGGTAAAGGACGGTTGCTGCCGCAGGCGACCCCTGCCGGTGGCGGCGGCGGGGGGGGGGGGGGTGGAGGGGCGGGAGGAGCGGGCTCTCTTTTGATATTCTATCCCCACGGGCGTTATAGGTATTTCTTCAAAAGATATACTCATTCCGTTCACTATGTAAGATGTAAGACCGTCTAGATATTTCAAAGTAGACTATATTCCGATTAAAATGCATTAACATAAATAATAAAACATATCTAAATGCATGCATTTCCAAATAAAGCTAGAAGGTCTTATATTAGTGAACAGAGGGAGTATATGTTTTCTTCGTGGGCCCACCTCTTGCACTGTGCTTGTGGGAGCAAACCAGGCCAGGCTCGATTCGTCCACATTTCATTAGTCATCGGCTAGCTTCTGTTCTAAGGTACGAGTATTAGAATGTGTCGTCACATTTTTTCAGGAAATGAGTTGAGAATTAGTCATAAGAATTTATGTGAAACTAGGAGTATATTGTTTGATGCACAACACGTGTGCCGCTCTCTTCGAATCTTTCTTAGTTTTTTTCTCGTACGTCACACCGGCGGGTGGCAAGCTATTGAAGCAAGGGTTTTCTCCTAGTCGTCACATAAATCAATGCAGAATATGGTATTTGGTTTTTGTCAACGTCACATAGAACAATGTCACCTTTTACTCATTACGGAGGGACCCATTGGGGTTTGGAAAATGAGACTCAATCTTTGATACATACACAAGCATAGGGACGGTGGAAGAGCATGGAAATGTGATTCTAGCATCCATGCTATATCACATGCTACTCTATTTCATTGCAATTTATTTTGATACGGATTTCTGAAACATGATGGGACCATGGAGCGCGAATCTTAAAACCGCAAATCAACACATATCAACGACAGTGAGGTACACGTGATCTAGCATGTATGCTAGAATCGCTGCTCTCAAGAGGAGTGGCGAAGTTCAGGGTCTTCCCTTGCGATGGAACGGTAGAGCATTTTTTTTTCTTCTTTTGCTTTTCCTCGGACAACAGTTCACCGTTATATCCTTAAACATGTCTGCATCATTTTTCTTAATAGTTAATAGAGTAACACACTAACACGTATGCTTTTGCTTTGCGTAGGTTAAACAAGACACATGGAAGCACGGCCTTGCTGCTTGCTTGAGAAGCCCACCAATTACGACTGAATATATATTGAGCAAATCAGCCTCACACGGCTGCAGCCTGCAGCCCATGCTACTGTGTCATCCGCTGCTCGAGCGGAACGTTGAATCAATCAAGAACGAGATGCAGATCGTTGCTTCATTCCAGTCAAATCAGTATCTGGTCATGCCGACGCGAGACCGCCAGGCAGAGACGCCATCGCGCGCACGGTGACGTACACATCTTGGTTGCTTCAGCAAGGGAAAAAGCAAAGATGCAGGAAAAAACGATGAAAGAAAAGAAAAAAAACATCAAAAAATAAGCAAGAAGACGAATGAAGAAAGAAATGCGGGGAAAGCACGTCAGTGCAGATGAAGCGCAAAAAAGACCAAGAAAAAAAAGAAATCGAAATAAAACAAATGTGACTATAAAAGGCGGAAAAAACAAAGATGTAGAAAGAAAGACGAGGCGAACATGTAGGAAGTGAAAAGGAACTCGAGGAAAAACGGAAAACGAAACAAAAAGAATCGCGTCAGTAAATGCAAAGAGTAAAGAAAATGACACGACAGCGCTGACGGTGCACGTAGACATAGAAACACCACTTCCGGGCGCGACTATGCCGAACACTACCAGACGGACAAAGACGTTTTGACACCGCAACGAGGAGAGCGTCGTACTATGATTCTGCTCAAGGGAGTGCTGGAGCCAGGACTCCCAGGTCGACGACACATGATGTACGGGCGCAGGCAACAAGCACACCCAGCACACCGTTAGCACCTACACGTCTACCTAAATTCCTAACAGAAGACTAGTTCTCCTATGGACACATTGTAGTTGTACACAGAGCACAGTGAGTTTTCGCTTGCGACGATACTCCACCTAAAAGGAACCACGTGGACACCTAGAACACATTGGATATAGCTAGGCCATCGTTCGGGTGTTCGAATTAGGATGGCTGCCGCCGAAGCTAAGCCACGAGGTGGTAAAATAAAAGCAAGAAGAATGCATGGAGCGTTAAAGAGGGAGCGTGTTTTATAAGAGTTTTCTGAGCTGCAGAAACAATGTGCGAGAGATAGCAAAAATCCGGGCGGCGCGGTGAGGATTTCTAGAAGAGTTTGATTCTTGCATATGTTCATTGCATTTCCTGGAAAATGGCACGTACGCGAGCCAAGGCGCGTAGACGGATCCTCGTGCACAATCATCGTATGTGAGTGCCATGTTCCCGCGCGAACGACACCCACGGCATGATCTCGTCATGAGAACACGTGGCTGGCGAGGTTTTCCGCTGCCACCTCATCCATAAGTCGCAAGAAACCATAGACGGCGAGGATTTTCGCTTCCTGCACAGCCGCCATCTACGGAAACCCGCTATCGGCGAGTGTTTCCGCTGCCACGTCAAACGTCGATAGGCCCCATGACTCAGCGGGGCAAGAGATGGATGCATGCATGCAAGAGATGGAGGAGCTGACGAACGGTATTTGTGCGGCACCCCGGTAGCACATTTGTAGTAGTTTTTCATTTATTATCATGTTATTTCATCCGTACATATACTGCTAAAATATCTAACCTCTTTCGCTTGGCCCCATGGGCGGCATGTCCATCAACCTCGACACCCGACGCGGAAGTTGTGGAGCACGACACTGGACTCGAGGGCATGGGCCTTAGACTAGCTATAGTGGAGATATCATAACTAGTATTATGCATGACATGTTGGCAAAAATCTGACGTCACAACGATTAATGAAAAAGATATGGTTAGAGTATCACAGCATGTAAAACTAGAAATTCTAATGGCAGGTAAATCTTGTACACAATTTTACATAGAAAGTCTATAAATCGATAAATATACTACTACTATGATACTAGCACATAATATAATACACTGTACACATATATCATATACTAGTATCATATGCATGATACTAGTAATATAATACACCCACTATAACAAGCCTCCGCACAAAGCTCATGGGACGATAACGACGAGGGCGAAGACAACAGGTAACCAGCCATGGCAGCGGTGAGCAACCATTGCCGCCAACAAGCAAACGAAGGTGCTCTTCGATGTACGGTGAAAACTCCAGACGGGGCACGGCCGCACATCCTATGTCGCTCTTAATCTCTGTCCGGCTGCGAGTTTGAAGATGGTTTGCTAGTCTAGTCTAGCATATGTGTGTATATATACAGAGAAGAAGAACGGGGTTGGCGTGGAGCTGGCTGCTTCACCTTACTCGGTACTCATGTATTCTCTCCGTTTTAAAATATAAGATGTTTTAGAGTGTATCTCAACTGTTCTTAGTGTGTACGTTTACTCCAAACCTAAATGAACCTAGACTAGTAGAAAATGGGCCTTTGGTTCGGGCCACTAGTCCCGGCCGTGGCTGGGGCCGGGACTAATGGTCCGAACCAGACGGCCCGAGGAGGCCGAGGTACTTTGTCCCGGTCCGTAAGGAACCATATCTCAAACCGGGATAAATGGGTCTGGGCACGCGCGCGTGCTCCTGGCAGAACCTTTAGTCCCGGTTTGACCGGGACTAATGGCCGGGCCCTATATATATGCACCCAGCCCTCCACTCTGTCCTATTTTTTTTCCTATGTGCGAGGTGGGTATAACTTTGTGCTAACTTTTTTTCTTCATATGCACTAGAGGTGTTCGGTGAAATGCCTGTTAGAGCGATGCCACTTGAGTTCACACAAGACAAAATATGATATGAGGTGCCAGAGCGACACTTAAGGTTTCTCCTCTTTGTTTTGAAGTGTCCTAAAAGGTTAGCAACTATTTTCTCGTTTTGACCACGCGGTACTAATTTAAGCATCGTGATTGCGTTTGATATATATGCATGGTTGTACGATGCAGATGAGCCACCCATGGATGTACGGTGACCGACGCTTTGACGCTTACAGAGAAGGCATGCGTTCTTTTCGCCTTATGGCCGAGGCGAACAAGCGGCGGGATGGTTTTATGTGTTGTCCATGTGTTGAATGTCGGAATGAGCAGGCTCACACTTCCTCAAGAGTCATTCAGAGCCACCTGCTTCGGTCCGGTTTCATGTCCAGCTATAATGTTTGGACCAAGCACGGAGAACGAGGGGTTATGATGGAAGACGGCGATAAAGAAGGGAACGATGATGACAACTACCGATCTATGTTCCCTGAATACGATGATACCACAGTTGAAGATAATGAAGAAGAAGGGGGTGAAGAAAGGGAACCAGATGAGCCCGTTGATGATTTTGGTCGGGTCATTAGTGATGCAAGGCGAGACTGCGACACAGAAAAGGAGAGGTTGCAGTTCGAGCAGATGTTACAGGACCACAACACATTGCTGTATCCAACTTGTGAAGATGGCCAGAAGAAGCTGGGTAGCACACTGGAATTATTGAAGTGGAAGGCAGAGACTGGTATGACTGACTCGGGATTTCAAAAGTTGCTAGTAATAATGAAGAAGCTGCTTCCAAGAAATAACCAATTGCCCTCCAGTACGTACGAAGCAAAGAAACTTGTTTGCCCTCTAGGATTAGACGTGCAGAAGATACATGCATGCCCTAATGACTGCATCCTCTACCGCGGTGAGAAGTACGAGAATATGGATAAATGCCCGGTATGCACTGCATTGCGGTATAAGATCAGAAAAGATGACCCTGGTGATGTTGAGGGCGAGCCACCCAGGAAGAGGGTTCCTACCAAGGTGATGTGGTATGCTCCTATAATACCACGGTTGAAACGTTTGTTCAGAAATAAAGAGTATGCCAAGTTGTTGCGATGGCACATGAAAGACCGTAAGAAAGACGGGATGCTGAGGCACCCTACTGATGGTCGGCAGTGGAGAAAAATCGAGAGAGACTTCCCGGACTTTGCTGGTGACGCAAGGAACTTATGGTTTGGTCTAAGTACCGATGGCATGAATCCTTTTGGGGAGCATAACTGCAGTCACAACACCTAGCCCGTGACTCTATGTATCTACAACCTTCCTCCTTTGTTGTGCATGAAGCGGAAGTTCATTATGATGCCAGTGCTCATCCAAGGCCCGAAGCAACCCGGCAATGACATTGATGTGTACCTAAGGCCATTAGTTGATGAACTTCTATAGTTGTGGGCCAAACCAGGTGTACGTGTGTGGGATGAGCACAAACAACAGGAATTTGACCTAGAAGCGTTGCTGTTCGTAACCATCAATGATTGGCCTGCTCTTAGAAACATTTCAGGACAGACGAACAAAGGATACAATGCATGCACACACTGTTTAGATAAGACTGAAAGTATATATCTGGATAAATGTAGAAAGAATATGTACCCGTACAATCGTCGTTTTCTTCCGCCCAGTCATCCCTTAAAGAAGAAAGGCAAGCATTTCAATGGCAAGGCAGAAACCCGGACGAAGCCTGTCCCCCGTAGTGGTGCTGATGTATTTGGTATGGTCAAGGATTTGGATGTAATTTTTGGAAATGGTCCTGGAGAACAACCTGTTCCGAAAGACGCCATTACCGGACACGCACCCATGTGGAAGAAGAAATCTATATTTTAGGAGCTATCCTATTGGAAAGTGCATGAGGTCCGCTCTGCAATCGACGTGATGCACCTGACGAAGAATCTTTGCGTGAATATTCTAGGCTTCCTGGGCTTGTATGGGAAGTCAAAAGATACCCCGGCAGCACGGGAGGACCAGCAACATCATAAGGGACGAGACGGCAAGCATCTAGGGCAGTTTCAAGGGCTTGCCAGCTACGCTCTTACCAAAGAAGAGAAGGAAATCTTTTTTGAAGTCCTTTTCAGTATCAAGGTCCCGTATGGCTTCTCGTCGAATATGAAGGGAATAGTAAATATGAAAGAGAAAAAATTTCAAAACCTAAAGTCTCATGACTGCCATGTGCTTATGACACAATTGCTTCCGGTTGCATTGAAGGGAATTCTACCAGAAAATGTTCGACTAGCCATTGTGAAGGTATGTGCATTCCTCAATGCAATTTCTCAAAAGGCAATCGATCGAGAAAGTCTACCAGGGTTACAGACTGATGTGGTCCAATGTCTGGTCATCTTCGAGTTGTTGTTCCTGCCATCCTTCTTCAATATTATGACGCACCTCCTAGTTCACCTACTGGAAGAGATTAGAATTTTCGGTCCTGTGTTTCTACACAATATGTTCCCCTTCGAGAGGTTCATGGGAGTCTTAAAGAAATATGTTCATAACCGTGCTAGGCCATAAGGAAGCATCTCCAAGGGCTATGGAACAGAGGAGGTCATTGAGTTTTGTGTTGACTTTCTTCCTAACCTTAAGCCGATTGGTGTTCCTGAATCTCGGTATGAGGGGAGGATGACTGGAAAAGGCACACTAGGAAGGAAATCAACGGTATGTAGGGACGGGCATTCTTTCACTCAAGCACACTACACAGTTCTACACAATTCCACCGTGGTGGCTCCGTATATCGAGAAACACAAGAATATTCTATGCTCCGAAAACCTGGGGAAGCCTGAAACCTTGATTAAAGGGGAACACGAGAAGAATTTTGGCAATTGGTTGCAGACACATTTCATGAATAACACCACTGTTGGAGATGAGTTGTACTCGTTGGCCAGGTTACCATCTTCGACTATATGTACTCTCCAAGTGTACAAGATAAATGGGAATACATTTTACACGATCGCCCAAGATAAAAAGAGCACCAACCAAAACAGTGATGTCCGCTTTGATGCAACTGATGACAATGGGCAGAAGGACACATATTATGGGTACATAGAGGAGATATGGGAACTTGACTATTGACCTACTTTTAAGGTCCCTTTGTTTCGGTGCAAATGGGTCAAGCTGACAGGAGGCAGGGTACATGTAGACCAAAAGTACGGCATGACAACAATGGATCTCAACAATCTTGCGTACATGGATGAACCATTCGTCCTAGCCAACGATGTGGCTCAGGTTTTCTATGTGAA
Source organism: Avena eriantha (assembly GCA_910589775.1). NCBI lineage: Eukaryota > Viridiplantae > Streptophyta > Magnoliopsida > Poales > Poaceae > Avena > Avena eriantha. The sequence continues at coordinate 307,738,198 of OU342746.1, forward strand.
GGACATGTCTACCAAACCGAGAAAAAGGAAAGATAAGCAAAAGAGTACAGAATACGATGAGCCAAAGCGCCACATAGTTCTTTCAGAGAAAAGAAACATCGTGGTAGTGGATGACAAGACAGACATGTCAGAAGATTACAATAAGTTTCATGAAATTCCGCCCTTCAAAGTGAAAACTGACCCAAGCATCCTGTTAAATGATGAAGATTCTCCATGGCTACGGTGTAGAAGAAAACCACAACACTAGATGTGGGTGATGTGTAATAATGTATTAAACCTTTTATTTGAGACATAAATCTATGTAATGTATTAAACCTTTTATTTGAGACATAAAGGTCCCCTTTCATGTAATACATCTTGCTCAATCAAACTAGATGTTGACGACCGGGTTCTGAGCCACGGGAGGTGACCACCCAAAGAGAAGGAACCATCACAAGAGAAGGAACCCACAAACACTAAGGATACATAGCACAACTGAAAATTAAGATACATAGCACAACTAAAAATTAAGAAACATGCCTAATGTTGGAGTGATTCAGTCATGCTCCTGCCTAGCCCTGTAATACGCGCCACTGTAGTCGTCGTAGTTGGCGGCGCCGTCGTCGCTGTCGTCGTCGGGGTCGCCGTAGTTGAACCTTGAAGGTTGGGCACGCGTGGGCTGGATTTGAGGGTACCGCAGGCGGGGGTTATTGCCGGTCGTGTTGTAGGCCATGACACTCTGGAGAGTCCGGCCGCGCCACCACAGCCGACGGCCGGCCTCGTTGAAGTTTGAAGGAGGTGGGCCGTCCTCCTCGTGCCTAGCGAGCGCCCTCTCATGCCGATTGATGAAGAAGGCTTCCCAAGTCGGGAAATAGTCGGGATGCCAGTTGGGATTCCTCCGCTGCTCTGGCGTGAGCTCGAGGTAGTAGTGGTTCGTGATGGCCATCCGGCGCTCCACACCTAGAGGGACAGAAGGGACCGGCACGCCTCCGGTGCTCAGCATCCAACTGATGGGGATGCGGTAGCCCGGTGGGCAGGGGTATTTCGAGACGCAAAGCGCCTCCGCCTCCCGGGTAATTAGAGATACGATGGAAGCCATGGGAAGAGAATGATGAGTCTAGATGTGATATATAAATGGAGACCAAGCGTACATATATATACTGAAAAAATGGCGGGAAGACAGAGGTGGGAATCGGTGGAAAGCGCGGGAACGCAGTGGCGCAGGAAACTTTCATCCTGGGTGGGGGCTCAAATCGGGATAAAAGATGGGGGGCCTTATCTGGGGGAGGCTTATCTAGGAGGGCCTTATCTGGGGGGTGGCTAACCTTTAGTACCGTCTCGTGGGTGCAACCAGGACTAAAGGTGGTTTTTGTGTCATCTAACAAAACTGTCGGTGGGATAAGGACGCGTGGGTGGACGCACTGCTCGATGAGATAAAGCATGTAGTGCACGACGCCCTGTCGGAGGAAGAAGACAAAGTAGAAGCGGCGCCGTGCCTATAAAAGGAGCATCGATACGCCATGGCAAGCAAATCAACAAGCCAGCATGGATGGAGAGTTTCATCCCCATGGATGGAGGAAAGGGTTGGGAATTCTCCCGTGGCGGAACTTCTCGAAGATGCCCTTGGTGCACATGACCTACGGTATCTTCGGAAGTTCCGCCTCAGAAAATATTTTCCTGCTAGCCCGTGAAAGACTCCCCATGGATGGAGAGTTTCATCCCCATGGATGGAGGAAAGGGTTGGGAAATCTCCCGTGGCGGAACTTCTCGAAGATGCCCTTGGTGCACACGTCCTATGACATCTTCGGAAGTTCTGCCTCGGAAAATATTTTCCTGCTAGCCCTACATATATAGTGAGAAATGGCGGGAAGTCAGAGGAGGGAAGCGGTTGAAAAGGCAGGAAGAAAACGGGCGGGAAAAAATAAGGCGGGGTAGACGATCCAGGGCCCCCGGTCTAGGGTTTCGCCGGAGGAAGACCACCGGAGCGTCGGAATCACATGAAAATGGCAAAATGGTTAATAGTTTGACTAGTTAGAATAATTATTTTATAAAACAGAAAATTGATTTGAATTACCTATTCAAATTCAAACACTTTTTATGTTACAAATTTAGTGAGATTCAAAAATATGCAAAATATAATAGTTAATGCATTTTTAAATTGAAAATGGCAAAATGGTTATTAGTTTCACTAGTTAGAATAATTATTTTATAAAACAGAAAATAGATTTGGATTACTTATTCAAATTCAAGAACTTTTCATGTTGAAATTTTTCTCAAATTCATAAGTATGCAAAAACTATAAAATTCAAATGTTTAAAAAATATGCTAATTGAATTTTTTTTAAACAGGCGCCCCCTGGGGTGAAATTTTTGAAAAAAGGACCTTTAGTCCCGGTGCGTGCTACACACCTGGACTAAAGGTGTGGCGTTGGCGCGCGCGCGTTGGGCGGTGCCGAAAACCGTTTAGTCCCGGTGGTGGCACGCACCGGGATTAAAGGTCCCCCACCTATATATTTGGCGCGCCCCTTCTTCTCCCCATGCAGAGCACCCCCACGCGCGAGGACGACCTAACGCCGGCAGGCTGCCCGATTCTCCGGCCGCGGCCACTCACTCCAGCCGCAACCGCCCCAACCGCCACCGCCACTCCAGTCGCCGCGCGCGCGTCCTCGTCCAGAGGTACCCCGCGCCCCTCCCCTTCGCTTTCCCGTCCGGCTACGCGACGGCGCGACGACGCCGACCACTGTGGGCGAGCAGGCCAGGCCGCCCCCTCCCCTTCGCTCCCCTGTCCGGCTACGCGGCGGCGGTGCGGGCGATGCGGCCGCGGCGGCGCCCCTGACCGGCCAACTTCTTCTCTGTTTTTGTCCTTTTTTATTTTGTAGTATATAGTTAATTATTATTTAGTAGTGTATTTGTAATAGTAGTGTATTTGTAATATAATAATTATTTAGTAGTGTATTTGTAATAATTATTTAGTAGTGTATTTGTAATAATTATTTAGTAGTATATAGTAGTGTAATAGTAGTGTATTTGTAATATTATTTAGTAGTGTAATATTATTTTGTAGTGTATATAGTTGTAATTTTTTAGTAGTATATTGCATTATAGTAGTATATTATAATATTATTTTGTAGTGTATATAGTTGTAATATTATAGTAGTATATTGTGATAGTAGTATATTGCATTATAGTAGTATATTGTAATATTATAGCAGTGCTCGCGGGCCACCGCACTTAGGGTTAGGGTGGTGGTGCTCGCGGGCCCCTGCACTTAGGGTTAGGGTGGTGGTGCTCGCGGGCGCCTGCACTTAGGGTTAGGGTGGTAGTGCTCGCAGGGCCCCACACTCAGGGTTAGGGTGGTGGTGCTCGCGGGCCCCCGGACTTAGGGTTAGGATGGTGGTGCTCGCGGGCCACCCAGAGATAGGGTTAGGGTGGTGGTGCTCGCAGGACCCCGAAGATAGGGTTAGGGTGGTGGTGCTCGCGGGCCCCGGGACTTAGGGTTAGAGTGGTGGTGCTCGCGGGCCCCCGAAGATAGGGTTAGGGTGGTGGTAATCGCGGGCCCCCAGACTTAGGGTTAGAGTGGTGGTGCTCGTGGGCCCCCGGAGATAGGGTTAGGGTGGTGGTGCTTGCGGGCCGCCCGGACTTAGGGTTAGGGCATCACTAGAATTTTGCTATTGTTTAGTATTATTGTAGCAAATTGCGTGTTCATATTATTGTTTAGTATTATTTTATGCAGCAATATTGAATGAAAAATGTTATTGTGTGCATTTTGTAGAAAACTATGGATCCAATCTAGAGAGACCTAGCACAGGAAGAAATTCTCGAGGATATGATCAACGACACCCCCCATGTTAATCCACCCGAATCTCCGTCGATTTATCTGAACCCCTCCGGTGAGGGAGAGGAGGTCGACCGAAATGATGAAGGAGAAGCCAACGGCTCCGGTGGTGGAGAAGCCGACGGCTTCGGTGGACCCTTAACGAAGTCCGGCGAGGTATATATATGAAGTCTGGTGATCAGTAGATGCATTAACTGAGTTGTATATATAAATTGACGAATGTTTCTTCTCTTAGGCCTCCACATCGAGCAAAAAATATTCCAAACGAGGCTCGACCAAAAAGTTGGACGCATCTACGCGTTATACAATTACGGTGGTATCACCACGGGGTGAACCATTGGAACCCGAAAAGGCTAAAACTGTATTTAAACAACAATGCGGAGTTATGGTTAGGGATCGCATCCCGATCACCGTTCGAGAGTGGAATAAGACCAAAAGGGCGAAAGAGGGTGAGTATGTCGCCGACAGGTGCAAAGAGGGTCTTTGGAATGACCTCATGACACATTTCACCCTGCCAGAATGTGAGGATGATGCCGACACAGCTGCATTGAGGAAGAAAGTGAAGCAGTGGACTCTTACGAAGATGGCCGAACTATTCAAGAACTGGAAGAAAGCATTATGGCAAAAGTATCAGAAGACGAAGACTCCTCCTATATTTGAATGCTATCTAACGAAGCAGCAGGCTAACTGGGATGCATTTGTGAAGTACAAGGAGTCAGAACCTGCTATGGAAATGTCGAAAAAAAACAAGAAAAATGCCACGATGAAGAAATATCACCATCACCTGGGGCCAGGGGCTACGCGGCTGCCATGCCAAAGTGGGATGCTAAAGATAATGAGTTTCTTGCTAAAGGGATCACTCCAGAACCAATGCGCGAAGAATGGGATCTGAGGGCAAGGAATTGGTTCCTTGGGCATGTGAGTGAGTATGACGAAAGTACAGGGGACCTTATTTGAAGTGACGGGATTAGGATACCCCGGGATACATGGCAGAAAGTGGTGAAGGAGATTAAAGCGGGGACAACAAAGTTCCATCCCGATAGAGAGAAAGACTTGCTGACAAGGTCCTCGGGAATGACGAACGCGGAGGACGTGTACGAGGCCTTGGCCCTAGTTATACGTGGGAGATGGGGTTTCCCAAAGACAGAGATACTTATAGGAGCCGAGAGAGAGCAAAGAGGCGACGACAGGAGGAGGAGGGAGACAGGTTCACCGAGTTGCTAGGAACACTTTGAATGCATCAGCAACAGATTGACGAACTTTGAGGAGCAGCGCGCCTGCAAGATCCTGTACTCGATATTACCGCCGTCCCATCTCAGCGGAGAAGTAGCATGGCTGAATCAGAGGTCCCTTCTGACGATGCACATATGGTAGATGGCGGTCCCGGCTACCCTGTGGATGGAATCAAGGAGCAGGCATCTTGTGAGCTCCATCAGAAGGTGAAGAACCTATCCATCAAGGTGGCAGTCGAATGTACTTTACCTTGTCCACCTGGCGCACGCTGGCATGGCCGTGAGATTCCAGCTGGCTATGCTAAAGTTGTTGTGGATGAAATCGCAACAGGGTGGGACTCAATGAAGCTTGACATCCCTGGACCTGAAGGTGAGAGGACACTCGGAGAAGTACTGGGTGGTATCATTCTATGGGATAAGAACAACATCAAGCTTCCAGGCTGGACGCCAAAGCCAACACCGCCTCCGAGTCGTCGCATGTCACCTTCACCTCCATCACCTCCAAGAAGCCCACCCCATGACTACGACCACCACAGCCCGAGTCCATCTCGATCTCCGCCGTAGCCTCCGATTAGTACTAAACGACGCAGCAGCCCAAAACAACAAATGTCGCCCCTCCCAAGAGTACCTCATAAGAATCTTCCCATCAGACCTTACGATCATATTGACGAGGAAACCGACATGATCGTAAAGGCCGAATGTGTTGCGCAACTTCAAAAGAAGAAACCCGAGCCCGCCCCGGTATACACCGAGAAGCAAAAAGCGTATGCACTTTCTTTTCTGAGCACAAAATCGCAATATGAATTGCACCATAAGCCAGATGACTATCGACGCACACTTCAGAAGGAAGTGAAGAAGAGCAAATCAAGTAGAAGTGCAAGTGGGAGCAAATCATCAGGTCAAAGTGCAACCGAGAAAAGAATGGACGTCCCCTAGCTCAGGAAACAGGCCAAAACATCGATCCCACCCCTCCAGGTGTTATCCTATGACACTCCCCAGCAGGATATGGAAGAAGCTAAGAACTTGTGGCCGCTATGAATATGACTGTTGAGGAATTGCTAGGTGCCTAGGACGACAAGTTACCCAAGGCTCAGGTAGTCCCTACATATGTCCCAGGGAAGCCTCTGGTCAGCTTTGAGCAGTTTCAACAACTACCAACACAAGTGCGTAGTTTACATAACTGGTACTTGAAAGCCGTAAAGCAGGAAAGAATAATGATCGTGGCGAAAGTCCCACGTGACTACTACTTCCGAGAAGAAGAGGTCCATGTTGAGTTTTCAGAACTCTTCCAGTTATACAGTTTCGACGCCCTCGACAAAAGTCTCATGAGTTGCTATTGTCTGTAAGTTGTTGAATTCATTGTCTATATAAGTTGTTCACTTTTTCAGTTGTTCAGTTCATTGCATATAATTATCCTCATTATATCCTTTTGTACTCTGTTATTATGCAGAATGAAGATCATGGAATATAAAAGAAGGTCACTCTTTAGTGTTGGGTTCATTGACCCAGATAAAATACATTATAAAACGCTAAAGGATAAACCTGAGGAGACGTAGGAAAACCTTCTAAGGTTTCTAACAGAGCAACATTTCTGTGACCACATACTGTTTCCTTACAATTTCCGGTGAGGGTCTTACTATGTTGTACACATTCACTTTTTCTTACTCGATGTTAAATGTAATTGATGCGTTACTGATGTATATATAAACATGTGCAGTTTTCACTAGATTCTCATGCACATTCAACTTGATAAGGGAAGATTTGAAGTCATGGACCCATCGAAGAGACCCCTAAAACAGTTTAGGGACATGCAGGACATGCTCCAGAGGTAATTTCCGTGCTACATCGGTCTCTTTATTTTATTTCCTGAGATATCACGTAATAAATAACCCCTTCATTCATTTTCTTTGCCGGGCAGGGTTTTGAGCATGTTCAAGAGTAGGGTTAAGGGTTCCTTTAGTAAGGAGCTGATGTTTACTCCGGTCTCGGTAAGTAATACGTGATATGTTCGCGCATCTCTTTACTTCTAGTTTCAAGACAATTATGATGCTAGATTATAATTTTGATTGAATTCTATTCTCGTAAAGTGCGTGACGCAGCCACAGGGGACAAATCTATGTGGATTCTACGTTTGCGATTTCATTCGCATGTTTTCCACTGAGCACAAAGATTATAGAGTCGAGCAATACATTCACAACATTATTTTATTACTGTCACTTTTTGTTACCATGATTGATATTCATATTGATCTCTTTTTCTTATATAGTTCGAGAGAATGCGGGATCAGCTCCTACTAGAGCAACGCGTACGAGGAATTGCTGAAGAACTGGCAGGATTCTTGATGAACGAGATGATAGATGACGCCGGGGAATTTAGCGTGAATAGGCGCTACCGATGATCCCCGACCGTGTAATTGAATCGTCGAATTGTGATCTCCATGTAACTATCATGATCATGTATATATTTGTATGCTCAATATTAAGAGAAGTTATCTTATGTATGCACGAATGTGTACGGTATGTGGTAGCGTAGAAAACTATTTTTGAAATGACAAAGAGAAAAAAAAGATACAAATTGAATTCTCTACCGCGGCAGAGGAAGTGCCTAAACTTCTGCCGCGGCAGAGAACCATTTGTCCCGGTTCGTAATACGAACCGGGACTAATGGGAGGCACCCAGCGCCCACAGAGACGGCCATGTGGATACCCATTGGTCCCGGATGGTAAGCGGTCCGGGACTGGTTGGGGGGGGGCTTTAGTCCCGCCCCTCTAGTCCCGGTTACCAGGACCGGGACTAAAGCCCCTTACGGGCCGGGACTGGAGGCCCTTTTTCCACTATTGCTACACACTAAAATGAGCTAGATACACTCCTTTAAGAAAGCTAAAACATCTTATATTTTTAAATGTAGGTACGTTCACGCCTGTGTTCTTTGACTTTAGTGGTATAACCATGGTCGTGAACTTCTTTTTCGACGCTCTTGGCCCACCTGACATGGAATATCGGCACCTTCTCCGTAACGTAGTCGAGCTCCCATATCTCCTCGATCCTTCTGTAGTATCTTTCCGGGATGTCGTCGGTGTAGAATATCCACATTACCTCTGAGTTCTGGTAATCACAGGTATTGTCCTTTTCCTCGGTGTTGAGCGTGTATCCGTTGATATTGTATGCCTGATAGGTCATCAGGTAGTGCGCGGCTCCCTATGACAAGGCGAATATGATTTTCTCACCCTCTGAAGACTCGTCCTGCGGTGGATTAGCAAGAACTTTCTTCCTGAACCACTGCGTGAAACCGGTGGTGTGCTATTTGATTACATCTTCCTCTGTCCTCACCTGGACACGGTCAGAGTACTTCTTCTTTATAAATTCTTTGTGCTCATGTATATATGGATTGAACACCTGCATGTGTTGTAGTGTGACCAGGTTTGGTCTTTCAAAGTCATTGGTTCGGTCCTCGAAGTCGACATGCTTTGCATGTTGATCCTCGTGGTGACCCCATCCAGCGAGCCTCTCAAGATGTTTGTCGAATGGCATACCAATAGGGGTCTTGGTTTGTAGAAAATTCGAGCAGAAAGAGATGCGCTCTTCGGCCAGGAAGCTATTTGATATGCTTCCATCTAGACGGGACCTGTTACGAACGTATCCCTTGATGTATCCATTCAGCCCTTCGAACGGCATCATTCTTCGCAGAAAAGGAGACCCTAGTTGGACAATATCCTCCATGACATGAGCAACAGATGAAGCATGATGCCGAAGAATGCGGGAGGGAAGTAGATCTCGAGCTTGCATATTATCACCATGATCTCCTCTTGTACCCTCGTGAGCTTCTTAATGCCTATCGACTTCCGAGAGATGACGTCGAAAAAGTTGCAGAGGTCAAATAGCGTTTCACAAACGTGCTTGTCCATTATCCCCCGGTAGATGATGCAATCATTTATGCAGACGTGGTATTTCACGTGCAGTAGATCGAGAAGGGACACGACTTTCTTGGCCTCAGCGATACTAGTCGGACATGTGTTCCCCCTCTTGGGAAGACGATCATGCTAGAATTTCATGTTGTCGTCGAAGCATTCGTCGGTCATTTTGTGTTTCTCCTTCATCTCTAGAGGCCTGAGAATTACATTCATACGGGTATCCCCATCGTTGCATCTGTCAAACAATGGAGTAACCGCGTCTTTCTCCATTTTCTCCAACTTAGCTCTCTCGCTAGTCGCGGCTCTAGTGTTACTTTTCTCCCTAAGAAGCAGCTCTTGGTAATGAGGGTCTCGCAACCAGCTCGAATCATGCCCGACACCTTGATCTTCATGTTCCTGCTCGGCGCCACCTCGATCTTCATGTTCATGCCCGACGCCACCTTCATCTTCATGATCACCTGCCCTGCTGGCATCTTGATCTTCATCTTCACCATTATTGACATCCTCATCATCTTCTTCATCACATATCCACCGAGTGTAGCCATCCATGAAACCACGTCGGAGCAGGTGTGACTCCAACATTTCGCAATCATGATTTATAAAATACATCAGTTTGTAGTCATGACATGGACATCTTATCTCTGTCATGTTTGTCTGTGCCATGTCGTCCCTCGCGCATCTCTCATCCATGTATCCACGGGGGGTGTGCTCAGTGGTCGAACCATGGTCATCTGTGTGGTATACAAAGAGCAAGAGAATAATTACAGCATGGATGTCGAGATCGCCGGAAAAATTCGGCATGACCTCCCCTAAAAAGAGGACATTCGCCGGGTGCCAGAAATTCGCTAGAACGGAAATGAATCGACATTCCAGCAAAATATTGGCAATCCAAAATGAAATCCCTGCACAAAACAATGGAATAACACAACACAATCTAGTCGGTGTTGCCGACAATGCGCATACATACAACAACCCTTCATGCTTCCTCCAACGACGACTAGGAGTAGGAGAGCCGAAGGAGAAGTAAAGTGAGATCTTGTAGATCTAGAAGTGCAAGATCGTTCACTTACATATGTGTGTCAACAAATAGAGGTTTAGCAAGTTTCTACGGTGAAACAATAGAGAAAATGAGGTGGGGAGGAGGAGGAGGGCGACTATATCTATCTTATGTGGATGAGAAGCAAGTGAGAGAAGTGAGTGAGGTGTAGGTGGCTGCATGCATGTGCAAAAAGTAAAAAAGGTGGCCAGAATACTTGAGGCGCATCCCATACAAGATGCACCTTGTATACTTTAAGAATACAAGGCGAATCTTGTAGGGGATGCGCCTCCAGTATGTGGATCCTGCCACCCCCTGGCCCACCTCAGTTACTCGAGGCGCATCTAGCGGTGATGCGCATCCAATATCCAAAAATACCCAAGGCGCATATGAGCTGGTGCGCCTCTAGTATTAGGGCACCTACCACCACCAGGCCCACACACCTTACTCGAGGCTCACCCTGTCCATATGCACCTCAAGTAGTTGAACTACTTGAGGCGCATATGGAGCAGGTGCGCCTCGAGTAAGGGGGCAGCCAGATCTGGTTAGTACATGAAATATAGGAGACGCATCTCTCACGGATGCGCCTCCGGTTTTCCAATAAAGAAGGCACACTCTTTATCCATGCGCCGTTTATATTTAGTGGAGGCGCATTTGTTTGGGATGCTCCTCCTATAAGCCTGTCTCCTATAGGATTTTCCCTAGTAGTGCAACAAACTCCAAAATTGAGTAAACAACCTTCTTTTGGGTGGGCAGCAACATTTATTAAGTGATATTTACCCCCTTCGATGAAATTACACTCTGATTCAACAAAATGATGTTGCTAATGGTAAATTGATTATAGCATGTGCACGAATACAGAAGTTCTCAATAATAAGGAAACCTACGGAAAAGTACGCCCACTAAAGTACTCTAGCTACTCTCTCAATGATGAATGCACCTTTGCATGTCAATTTATACCACCCAAATGTAATAGTCTTTGCTATCTACTATCGATTCATGAAACCATATACACATTTGATGTGATAACATCTATAGAAAGCAACGAAGAGAGAAGATGGTGTATAAGTACGAATATAGCAAATGTGTCTAAGAAGTGACAAATTGGTAGAAGAATGACATGTTACTAAGAAGCATCGAGTTTTATGGTGTGTCTTACTTGAGAATAGGAGGCAATGGGAAAAATTAACAAGGAAAACTAGAAAACAATATTACTGCCATCATCTGGCTTCCTTAATATCCGGCCGCCACACTAACTCGGATGCAGTGAGCCGCTGACCAGGCCGTTCTGTTGTGTTCATGCCGGAACAGATCAAATGGCGGGAAATTTGTTTGCTGTGGGAAATGAGAAGTCGAGCAGAGACACTGTTGGTGAACTGGCACCGGCGTCGCTGCCGGACACCTTTTGAGGAATCTCCAAGTCCCTCCGAAAATTTGAGGATCACATTTGTTGAGTGAAGCAGCAGGAACGCGAATGGGTTCACACGACACCGCGGGGTCATTGGCCGTGTATGCCGCTTTATTTCGTTGTGCTTTTCGTGTTTTTTGCAGCTGTACTAGTCATACGTGCATGCAACCATGCACATGTAAACCTTACGATGTTCAACACCATGGTATGGTGGTGCGATTCCAGCATGCAACACCTGAAGTCTTGCCATGACGTCAGTTTTGAAGCGTGTTCGCACGAAACTGATACTCACTCCATTCAAATGCATAAGTTACAAATTGAATCAAAAGTTAACATCTTATAAGCATGACCAATGTTTTTTATGAATATATGAATAATTATAATACCAAATAAATGTCAATATATTCACCATAAAATATATTTTCATAATGTATTTGTTTTATATCATAGATGTTAACATTTTTCTATATTTTTGGTCAAACTTAGTAAGGTTCTATTTTCATAAGTCTTGTTAAATGGAATGGAGGTATTATGTGAACATGGTGCAAATTTGAAACATGCATTGTTTTTCGTCACAATTTAATTAAAATTAGTACCTCATCCTTTTCATAATAAAAGACAATTATTATAACCAAACATATAAGACCATCTTACATTATGAAACAAAGGGAGTAAGTCATAAGATTATAGACTCAAAAGACATGCACATGTAACATGTGTACGGTCAAGGTAGTCAATTTTGGTACTTCAATATTTTTTATAGACTTTCCAACATGAGTACCAGGTAAGAAAAATCCAGCAGAAATAGTTAAATCCAAGTATTGGCTTCAACTTTTTTTACTATCATGGTTGGATTTTTGTTGACATGACCACGCCTCCTTGTGGGCTTGCACGAGAGGTCTCTTGTGGCAAATGCAAAATCAATTTTGAAACGAGGCTTGCTTCAGTGCTCCACCCTCTCCCTAACGCTGAAAAGCACTAGGAGCTAATGGCGATGGTCCCGGGTCCTATGAATGTGCACATACCAAGAAGTATACATAATATCATAAAGCGACTGAAGAAAATAAGTGCGCCAACACTATGAGTATTGTACCCCTCAACCATGAAAGCACCTTTTTCCATAATTTTATACCACTTTAATGAGTCTTTGTTACATACTATTGATCTCCATAAAACCATATAAAATAGTGAGGTAATAATTATAAAGAGCAAACAGGAGTCAAAATGGTCCATGAACATGTAGAAGATGTCTAATAAATGAGAAACTAACTAAAATAGTGGATAAAAATATCAAACTAAACCACCATAGATTTTTTGTGGTTTATCTTAAGAATAGGAAGACTTTGGGAAATTAACGTCACAAGTTAGGGGAACCGTATTGTTCCGTGGCTAGAGCCTCTTGCCTCTTCCTTTCTTGAATGCCTATGTTTTTTCTTTGACACCTAGCCTTTCATGATGATTCAGTGATCACTCCTCTCTCACGTGTTTTTCCTATGGTCACGCCTCCTCCCTGCCATTGGAGCTCGGATGGAAGGCTAAGTCCACAATATTTTTTGTCCAGATTCTTCTTGCATGTGTACTAAACTTAGTATCTTCAAGTTCGATTCATTTTGGAATAGGAATCCACCAAAAGTTATCTAAATAAGATAACCGTTGGTTAATTGAAAAAAATGGATGGACCGAAACATTGATTCCTTTCACACGGTTTACTTTTTTACTAGGTAAAAAATTGAAAATCAACAAGGATGGAGATTACACAAATGCAAAAAAATCATGTCTTGATAGTTTGTGGTAATACTAGAAATACAATAAAATAAACTGAGAAAATATAACTAATCACCCCCACCCCGTTGATAGTTCTTTGGCGCATCCATAACATTAGGAAAAAAGTAAGAAAATGAATCTCAATAAAATATTAGGAAACACACAAGAAAAAAACAGTAAGAGAACCGCTAGGACAACTTCACTGTCGTGCAATGCATATTGACACTGCCGGCAAAGTGCCTATCTAGAATAGGTGTCACATTGTGAACAAATGTATGTAAAACTGAAATAGGTCCGTGCAGCATCACGCCTATAGGCCGATGGTACTTCCCCACCAAAGTTAAAATTTACCAAAAACAAGGAATTATTTTTCCTTGGTCCAACTAAAGAAATGGACCAGTCTGGCTTTGGAAGTCTTTTTTGGAAAATTAGATTTTTACTGTAGCTATGCATAATGTATCTGTAGCTGACCAAGTCTATATCCTACTCCTGTTTTTCCAGGATGTATATAATTTCCCCATTTTGATAGTTGAAGGTATTTAGGAATTAATAGCCATTTTTAATAAATTTTGATGGAATCGGTGAAAGAGTAAATTGAAATTTGCAAAATTCTGCGTGTATGTGTAAGGTAACTCCACATATTTGTTAATAATTGTAGGATGGTAGTTTGCACAAGTACACAAGTAGTGCACCTATGTTGAAGCGTTTTGATGAAAAGATATGTACCCTCAAACTTTTCACTGCAAACCTACAAGTGCACTTGCATCCGTTAATGCACATGTTTCCATCTCTTTATACAACCTCATTTCTGAGTCTGGAAGTCGCTAAAACTCTTAATCAAACAATATATAACAATGAATTTGTATCAAGTATATGAAGAAATGAGGAGAGAAAATGGTATAGTGAAGAGATGGCATGGAGTGTTTGCCATGCGCTAAATAGTTCTAATTTTTTCTGAAATGGGAATATCCGACCTGCGCTTGCCCATTATTTTTCAGAAAAGACGGAGCATGGCCCTCTGCATCGAAACAATGGACACAACCTGCATTGGCCCATCACACAACCATAAAGTTTAAAGCTTTAGAATATCTAATTATTCCATGTCCCCACGAAATAAGTGGATAAGGGAAATTTGGGACTCATGTCATAGGTTTCATCATGTAAACCCATCGCCTATTGGCATGGTTGGTTTGCTCATACTTCTTTCTTAGAACCTTTTACTTATACTTTAGAGTGAATTCCATTTTTTACACTAGAGGTGTGCTCCTGACATCTTGTTTTAAAAAAATTGGACCCTCACTCTAATGCATTTCTGTTTGCAAGGCTTGAGATGATGATCGAGCTTCGAGGATATAAGGAGGATGATGATGAGTATTAAAACATATGGAGAGGAAAAGGTTGTACATGATTGTTGATGACGCCCTCTGTTGTTCATGCATTGTTGCAGTGCCACATTTGACCCGGCATATCCACCCTACCTAACAATTAAGTGAAATGCTAAATGGAGTAAAACATGGTTGGAAGTTTTTCATGCTTCAAGTACTTTTGTAGTAGGTCTTCGCTCGTGCTATTTCATCGGTACACATACTGCTAAAAGATCTAAGTGACTACATCCATAGACCTATTAGAAGTGCCCGACAAAGGCGAAAGTGGCACAAGGAAAGAAACCAAGAACAAATGAACTGCCAACAACAACAAAAATTCACTCCTTGAGTTTCTTTAACTAGCTTGAGCTGGTCAGTGGCCCGCGCCTCCTCCGCTCGGCCCCATGGGCAGCATCTTCATCATCCTCGACACCAGGGCAGATGCCGTGGAGGATGTACCCGAACTCGGGGGCATGGGCCTTGCGGCATCGACGCACTGTAATAAGGTGGTGGAAACGATCAAGACGAGGGCGACGAAGACCACAGGGAACCAGCCCCGGCGGTGAGCGACCATGGCTCCCAAGAAGCAACCGGAGGTGCTTGTTGATGTACTGTGAAAAACTCTACGGATGGAGCACGCACGCACGCCGTATGCCTCTGACCGGCTCTGAGTGTGAAGTTGGTCTTGTGCTAGTGTAGTGTAGCACACGTGTGTATATTAGGGATATTACAACTAGGACAACAGGGAGATCTCTCACAGTCTAGGCACTCTCTATCGTCTGATTGAGTCATCTTGCTAATTCTGGCCATCAGATTTGCCTCTATTCCTAGACTGGGCCACTTGTCCCTAGAGAATGCTACTCTAGGCATCAAATAGACCTCTTATGGTGAATTGGGCCCCGAAGAAGCCATCAGAGCCCATATACATGAGGAGCAATTGGGGCCGACTCGGAGCTGCATGGGAGGAGAAGCCAAGGCGATGCCGCGAGCGGCTCGACCCACGGGATGCAGCCGGGATCCCATCCCCACGACCCTACGGTGGTTCCGATCCAGACCCAAAAAATACGAGAGGAGGGATTGGGACCGACGCGAAGCGGCGGAAGAGGAAAAATCACGTGATACGGCAAGTGGTCCGTGATTGAGAAGCTGATCAACCGGAGTTAAAGAGGGCAGCCATAAATTCATTAATTACTATTGAGGTGTGCCACTCGTTCGGCTATGTGGCGACCTGCTACATAAGCTCTCTCCCACGGGATCTCTTCATATCTAGATATGCTCGTCTATCTTCATCTTCTGCGCTGTACAATTCCTTCTACACTTAGTGACTTCAATTGGTTCAGATTCCATCATTTCATAATGTTCTTGCTCTAAATTTTCTGCAGGTTCTATCAATCCAAGTGTTATATTATGATTCTGGTCATTGTTCTGTGGTATTCGGGGAGGCTGATTTTTGTCTGCTGGTTCATGGTGCTTATCACGGGGCCATCTGGTCTCGGGGACTACAACTTCGAATGCTTTGCAGGTACTGGGAATGGTGCAACTGTTGTTGATCCTGTGTGTGGCAACAACGGCCTCGCTCCCCTCTTACTCGAAGATGACATGCGATGGATTTCACCACGCATCCTTCCCTTTCGGAGGTCTGATTAGCAGTTCCGATTGGTGACGATTTTGTTTGCTCCTTTAGTCTCCTTTACAGGAGTTTGTAACATGATCCACGGTCTTACAGGACCTTCGCTTGGTCTAAATGTGGAATATTTTTAGGGAGTCAGTTTCGTGTGGTGCATATTTTCTGCCTCTGAATGACGTTGAATGCTGGGATTGGATATGCCGAGTCTGTTGTAAATGACAATACGTACGGTGTCTTCTAGAGCTCCCAAAACCTATGCTGAACTTGGTTCTGAATCTTGTGGCAGTGCCTTCTTCACGAGAAATTGTTCCATGTTGCAAATATGATTCAAGCAGTTAATTACTAAAACCACGGCTTGTTGAGTCTTTCTCATAAATATAGTAATGGGTATGGTTTAATTTCAACCCATCCAGTAGTTATATTTTTCCTGCTCCAATGTAATGTGCTTTTGAGGACTGAATTCTTGTACTACCACCAGACGATGGTCTAATCCATCACTTAACCTACTTTTTCAAAGACATTTCAGAATATAAGACTATAGCTGTTTTTCTAATACTATCAAATATAAATTTGTTCCATTAGTCGCAAATGATAAATTGCTTTTAATTTTTATTATTGCATACTTTCATATTTTGTAAACTCCTACCATCATATCATCAAAATCGACGGGCGCAGCAACGCGCCACCATGATCTAGTATAGTAGAGAAGAAGAATGGGGTTGGTGTGCATCTTGCTGTTTCACCGTACGAATGTACGTATGTGCTGTAGGTGCCTTTTTGTTCGCAGCCAACTAGCTAGGTTTGAAACTCTGTTGCTGCGTTGGATCGTGATGGAACAGAGGAAGTGGTCATGACAGGGAGAGGTCCGGCGTTGGTGCACCACCGGCCGGCGCCGGCCACCTTTTGAGGAAAACAACCTGAACCTTGCAGTCTCCTAAATCCACTTCTCAGCCCTCTCTCACAGAAAGTAAGAGGAGCGAATTCGCTGAGCGCAGACCAACCCCGGAACACGGATGGGTAGACACCACACCGCGCGCGGCGTTCACCGGCCGTGCGTGTCCTTCTTTATTTGGTATGGCACACGCGATTCGAGCATGAACCACCTGAAGCGCACTCGATTGGAACTGATGTGTGAACCAGGTGCAAAATTAAAACATTCATCACTTTTACGTCACAAGAGTGATTATAGACTCGAAAGACGGTACTGTACGTGCGTACGGTCAAGGCCGGCAGTTTCTTCTTGAGAAACCCCCGGTCAGTTTTATATATACCGCCCAATGTTTGAATCTTTGCAACTACTATCGATATTCATCAAACCATATATATACCAGCGGAGTGGTAACAACTGTAGGAAGCAACAAAGAGAGAAAATGGGTATACAGCGAGGAGATACCAAATGTGTCTTAAGAAGTGAGAAACTGACAGAGGAATGACATGTTGCTAAGAAGCATAGAGTTTTATGGCGTGTCTTACTTAAGAATAGGAGGCAATTGGGAAAATTAATGAAGAGAACTAGGAAACAACATTACCAGCATGATTTGTTCTCGTTAGTGTTCAGCCACTGGAAGCCCACATCTCTTTTCGCAGTGACCTACTCATTCTTGTGTCCATCCAATTCCATCTATAGTCAAACCTCCAAAGTTGTCGATCCTTGCATCGAGCAACCACTTCCCATGTTTTGCATGCCCCTTCTCCCCTCCATGTCACTTTTTGCAAGCTATACAACAGAGATGAAAAACATTGGGCTCTTGCTGGATTGGATCTACTGGATGTTTTTGTTTTTTTCCTTCCAATCTGATGACTAAGAGTACACTATACAATTCATCTGCATAGCTCCTCGAACAGATCATCACCCTATAATTTTTCAAATTTGACAACGTATGGTCATCGGTGCTCTAGAAGGTCAGCTAATTAAGAAGTAGACACATGACCTAGAGTTAGGAGTGTGTGGATTTGGAAGGCATGGACTTGTATCAAAGGAATTACGTGAAAAATATTGTTAGATTTGTGTGAATAATTCGGAGAAGTATGTCTTTCATATTTAGTAGTTTTTCGCCGTAACTAAAAAGTTTGTATTGCGTCTCTCAAGACTATATATTTTCATAAACGTAACTTACGTGTTGGCGCTTCCCACGTAAAACGACCGCTTGCCGATGGCTTCCTCCATTGCTTGGATTGAGTTGGAAATATCACGTGCTACTGGCGAGAGGGTTATCATAGATGATTTTGCCTCGCCATGGTCGAGAGCATGTTAGTGAAATATTGGTGGGGATAGGCGAAATTGAGGATCTAGAACTCTAGTACAATATGTTTCTATCCACGGTTCCATTAGAACTCTGGATTTACGAAAAACAATTCTCCCTCCGATCCAAATTAGTTGATTTCGTTTTGTCTAGATTCGGACATATCTAACACAAAATAAGTCTAGATACATTCGAATCTAGACAAATCTAAGTCAACTAATTTGGGTCGGAGGAAGTAGTATAAATCTAGAGGCGGGGGGAAAGAACACCAGGCATAGCAGAGCCAACTTTCTCCTTGCCATCTCCTTCCTATGTAAAGCATATGAATCGTATGGCTTCTACGTCGGCCCAGGCATAGCAGAGCAGAGTAGCCGGAGGACGGATGAGTTGACACGACACCGTGGCGTTCACCCGCCGTGCATGCCGATCTTTATTTCCTTTTCCTTTTTGTTTTGTGCAGCAGTGTACTAGTCATACGTCATCTATACACAATTATACTTGGCTATGTTTCACACCAGGAATGGTGCAATACTGAAGTCCGTGTATCTGCACAAAATCTAAATATGAGAACATGATGTTTCAAAATTAGACCGCATGGAGTAAATGGTTCAGACCATTTTGACGTTGTAGTTTCATCAACGGTATACCTCACCACTCATAATTCGGTGCAAAGAGAAAGTCCAACAAAGGATTCATACACATATACTCCAAGAAAGATATCATACGTCTCTAATCACAAGATGGCCAGTTTGGCCACTCTTATTACTGGGTTTAAAATTTGGACCATGATGGAAAGCAAAATTCGCAGAACATAACATAATACTCCCTCTGTCCCAAAATAAGTGACTTGAGTTTGTCTAGATTTGCATGTACCTATATGCTAAAACGTATCTAGATACATCCAAATTTAGACAAACCCACGTCACTTATTTTGGGACGGAGGGAGTACTAATATTCTAGTCTCAACACATGTTCTGGCACCAAAGAGTCGAGTCAGGTGCACAATTTTAGGTTTTTCAAGTGTGTAACCTGTTTCCATTCATTGTTTGACGGAAATAACAAGTACTGACAAAGCAAAAGGGAATGGAAAAGAAAGTAGGAAGTCAGGTCGAGCACCGCGCTACAGGGAAAACTCCGTTAGTGTGATCCCATATCTATCCTAAGACAATGCCTACCTCGAAATCAAATAGGACTATTTGAGTTTGGGCTTCGAATTATTTTGTAGCACGAAAAAATGGTTTATGAATTGTATTTTTCAAGAAGGAGAGTTGCTCAATGCACATGGAAATAGTTTCTTGGTGTTGTACAATTTCATGATGGTCAATAGTGATGTCGTTGGCATACCAATGGCCTTTTTGTGGTAATTTGCCCAATTTTGGTAGTTCAAACTATTTTTAGATATTTATTATTCTTCTAGAAATATTAATGAAATCTATGAAAGCATATATATTTCACATGTTGCAAACATGTGCCTGTCAAACTAACCCACATCTATTCAGATTTTTTTGTAATGGTAGGATGCTACTTTGATCTTGCACAAATGCACAAGTACTCTCAGTAAAAAGGTTGTCAAAAATAAATGTACTCTAGCTACTCTCTCTCAATGATGAATGCACCCAAGCATGTCCTTTTATACCACCATATGTTTGGGTCTTTGCTATCTACTACTAACACTCATGAAACCATATACACAAGTGAAGTGTTAATAGTCAATATAAAGCAAGGAGGAGAAAAAAGTTTTATAGTGAAGAGATATTAAATGTGTCTAATAAGCAAGGGCAAGAATGACCGTTAACTAAGAGACGTACCGTTTTATGGTGTGTCTTGCTTAAGAATAGGAGGCAATAGGGAAATAGATAGGAGACAGGGGGACGGCATTGTTCTCATGATCTGCCCTCTTTACTACTCAGTGGCTTGCCGCACACCAGTTTACACAAAGGAACCTTCTAGCTCTTTCTTTGGTTTGGTAGTCCAATTCCATCTGTGGCCGAAATCATGAACTTGGCGGTCTTCCCATTGAGTAGCCAGTTCCCATGTTCTAATCACTCCTTCTCCCTCCGTCCTCCATTGGCGCAAACTTGCCAATACAGGTGAAAGTGATTGGGCTCTGTCAATATTGGCATATCCTCCTAGTTGAAGAATTTGAAGACCATGTGTCCATGCATTCGGGAGCAGCAGCAGCCAACACATTAACTCATAACCTCCAAACCGGGCACCTGTCTTCTCTGCTATGTGTTCGTGCTGGAACAGAGGAAATGGTTATGATAGCAGGAGATGTGGTGTTGGTGCACCAGTGCCAGTACTGGTGCCTTCCACCTTTTAAGAAAGGAGGCTTGCTTCGGTAACACCCCCCCCCCCCCCAAGATTTTTTTG
The DNA here is from genome assembly GCA_910589775.1 of Avena eriantha. NCBI lineage: Eukaryota > Viridiplantae > Streptophyta > Magnoliopsida > Poales > Poaceae > Avena > Avena eriantha. The sequence continues at coordinate 307,758,968 of OU342746.1, forward strand.
ATGGGAAAACCGGCTTTATTAGGAACCGGTCTAGGCCGTTATTTTTTTGTATCGGTATGCGTATCTAAGGCTTTATGTACATGTCGTGGGCAGTGAAAAAAGATTTGCCGCTCCCACATGCGGTTCTAAAGCAAATGACGTTCCACGCCGCATCTCGATCGTGGCCGATACCGCCTACGTCGTGCGCCTCCGATCTTGATTGAATCGCATCTCCTGGACAAACCCTAAGACACAGATGGAAGGAGAACAAGAGGTGGCCTCCTCTCGTGTAGCCGCAGTAGATCGGAGAAGATTTGGGCGAGAAAGAGGATGGGGATGGAGGCGAAGGGGCCCACGGTTCCTTCATGTGGACCGACCGTTCGGTCTCCGTATTTTACTCAGCAAAGTACGCATATGGGGCCGCGCATACGGATTAAAACAAACTGTGGATCCGGAACAAACCCGTAACCACCGAAAAACTGGTTATTCTCTGAACGATTCCCTTGGTGGGGGGGGGGGGGGGGTACCGAAGCAAGAGTGTTAAGAAAATCTGAAGATTGTTTGGGGTGAGTGTGTCTCCAACTTCACTTTGCCAACCCCTCTGAAAGTCAGAGGAGTGAATTCACTAAGCAAAGCAGCTAGAACACATATGGGTTAACACGATACTGCGGCGTTCACCATACGTGCCTACAGATATTTATCGCAATACTCTTTTCGTGTTGTGCAGCAGTACCAGTCATACATGGCGTGCAACCATTCACAGGAATACGTTGATGTGTTTCACACAATGTTATGGCGCGATTCCAGCATGAACCACCTAAAGTCTTGTCTTACGTCAAATCTGAAACGTGTTCGATTGGATGATACGTGAACAAGGTGCAAAAAAATCAAAAAAAAAATTGAAATGGGGAGCATAGCCTGGCCTCTTCATCGTATGATGCACACAGCCATTTTATTGTTTAGTTCAGAATGTTGGAACTACTGCAACCAGAGATCAGCTAAGGTTGACACATGTATCAACCAACAAAAAATTAAAAGCAACATAAAGCTATCCATTGTGAATTCTACTAATAGGCCGCCACCCAGTAGCCTGAAAATAGAAGTTCTGAGAAACCATCATTAGCCGGTTGAATTCAGTAGCCATATGTTTTCGCTGATCCGAGAGCAGGTATGACCATAGTTGAATCCAGTGCACAACCAGTCAAATAACCTACAAAAAAAGTATACCCTATTGCTTGTTAAAACAACATTGTTTCTACATGTCCAAATGGACCAACATAGAGCAGAAATGTGAATGCGTATTCAGGCTTTATTTCTCTTATCTACCCATTAAGCCAATTGCCGAACATATTAGTAATACTAGACTCCTCTAGTGTCCCCTCCGCCCTCCCTGGGGAGCGGCGGTTAAACATAACGTTGAATCGTTCGTGGAACTAGAAAGTGCTAAGTAGAACGACCGTTAAAGGATAAATTTGCGCCCACGGGACGCGGCCTTTAGGGAGGCCGTGTGATTAGTCAAATTGGCTGCCATATTAAGCAACCTAAACATACTGTGTAATGCCTTCACACACGCATAAGACTTCTGTACTCGACCTATAGTAAAAGATGGCAGGCCATGTCCTCGCATACAGGTAAATCTGTAGAAATCCGAACTATTGGAAGTAGGTAAAATAGATGAATCATAGTGCTTCGACACACGCCAGAGCTCACACATAATACCGTTAAACACTACTACGTACGTCCTAGTGTTTCGTAGCTTTACAGCAATCGATTGGTGCTGATATGTGAATTAGGTGCAAAATTAAATAATCTATCATTTTGATGTCACGAGATTATAGACTCGAAGGAAAGGTACACGTGTACGGTCAAGGCGGTCAGTCTTTTTTCTGAGAAACCCGGTCAGTTTAGATATTTAGTTGGGTATTTTTTCTCACTTTCCAAATGAACTTTTAGCTACATGTCTCAGGTGCACTCTAATGCTACCATTTTCTTGTCTAATTCAGAACAGACGTAGCTTTTAGAAATTAGAATGATGAGTTTAACTAAACAAACTTGACTAACGCGATCTCTGGTGGAAGCCGGCCTTGTGCGCATGGAGTAATGCAAGAGATAGGGAACGTGCCCGAAACATCCACTTAATTGTTCACTACAGGAGGAAGGCCTACATGAGCCAATGTTCAACACATAAAAATCCCCTCTTGTCCAAAAAGTCCAAACCAAGGAGGCGCCCTACTTTGCCAGCCCAGTTTTGATAATTCAAACTATTCTGCACTATTGGTCATTCTTTTAGAAATATTAGTGTAAGATTTGAAACTGTATATATGCACGACATGTTGCAAGCATGTGTGGGTCAAATAAATACGCATATAATAGATGTATGTTGCCAATGGTAGGATGATACTTTGCAGAATGTCTATTTATACAACCCAATGTTTGAGTCTTTGATACTACTATCGATGTTCATGAAACCACATACACGAGTGAAGTGGTAACAACTAGGAAGCAACGAAGAGATAAAATGGTATACAGTAAGGAGATACCAAATGTGCCTAAGAAGTGAGAAAATGACAGAGGAATGTGTTGCTAATAAGCATAGAGTTTTATGGTTTGCCTTTCTTAAGAATGGGGGGCAATTGGAAAAATTGATGAGGAAAACATTACCAGCATGATTTATCCTCCTTATATTCAGCCACTGGAATCCAACATCTCTTAGCACAGTGGCCTATTCGTTTGACTTTATTTGTGGCCATCCAATTCTATCTATGGTTGAACCTTCCGAAGTTGTCTATGTTTGCATAGAGCAACCATTTCCCATGTTTTGCTAGCTCCGTCTCCCTTCCATGTCCCTTGCTGCAAGCTTTACAAAAGAGATGAAAAGATTGGGCCCTGGCTGGATTGAATCTTTCTAAAGATCATGTTTTTTTCCTTCCAATGAGGACTAAGACTACACTATACAGTTCATATGCATAGCTCCTCAAACAGATTATCACCTTATAAATTTTCAAAATTGATAAAGTAATGGTCATCGATGCTCTAGAAGTCCAGCTAAGAAGTAGAGACATGACCTAGAGTTAGGAGAGTGTGGATTTGGAAGGCAAGGAATTGTATTAAAGGAAATACATGAAAATATTGTTGGTTTTGTGTGAATAATTCAGAGATGTGTTTTTCTTATTTTAGTAGTTTTTCTCCTAACTAAAACATTTGTGTTTGCCTCTCCTAGGAGTATAGCTTTTCGTAATCTTAAACAACTACAATGTATGTGTTGGGGCTTCCCATATAAAGCTAATGATTGCCAATGGCTTCATTCATTGCTTGGATGGAGTCGGGAATATCACGTGCTACTAGTGAGAGGGTTGTCATACATGATTTTGCCTGGCCATGGGTGAAGAGAAGCCTAGTGAAATATTGTCGGGGATAGGAAAAAATGAGGATCTAGAACTCTAGTACAATATGATTATATCCACGGTTCCAGTACAACTCAGGGTTTATGAAAAATAATAGTATAAAGCTAGAGGAAAGGGAAAATAACAACAACAACATGCTAGCCAACTTTCTCCTTGTCATCTCCTTGCTATGTAAAATATATGTGTTTGATAGATTCTACGTGGCCCAGGCATAACAGAGGAGAGTAGCCAAAGGACGAATGACTTGGCTTAACACCGCAGCGTTTACCCGCCGTGCTTGCCGATCTTTATTTCGTTTTCCTTTTATTTTGTGCAGGAGTGTACCAGTCATACGAGACATCCCACTATACACAATTATACTTGGCGATGTTTCACACCACGAATGGTGCAATACTGAAATTCACATATCCACACGAAATCGATATAGGATCGGAGAACATGGTGTTTCAAAATTAGACCACATTGAGTAAAACATTCGGACCATTTTGATGTCATAATTTCATCAACGGTATACCTCACAACTCATAATTTACTTCAAAGAGAAAGTCCAACAAATGAATTCATACATATATACTCCAAGAAAGGTATCATATGTCTCTTATCACAAGACGACCAGTTTGGCCGATCCTATTACTAGGTTTAAAATTTGGGCCATGATGGAAGGCAAAATTCGCAGAACTTAACATGATAGTAACATTCTAGTCTCAATACATGTAATGGCACCAAAGAGAAAGACAGCTGCACGATGATATAAAATGTAGGCCTTTTCAAGTGTGTAACCCGTCTCCATTAATTCTTTGACGGAAATAACGAGTACTTACAAAGCAAAAGGGAATGAGAAGAAGGTAGAAGCGAGCACTAATAGAAAACCCCTGTTAAATCCATGATCACTAGCACTGCTATTGGAAATAAAACCACTAGTATGATCCCATATCTATCCTAAGACAGTGCCTACCTCATAATCAAATAGAACTATTTGAGTTTGGCCTTCAAATTTTTTTATAGCACCAAAACAAAATGGTTCTCTTATATGAAATTTATTTTTCAAGTTAGAGATTTGCTGAGTCCACACGGAAAGAGTCTCTTGATGTTTTACAATTTCATGGCATAACAATGGCCTTTTTGTGGTAATTTGTCCAATTTTGATAGTTCATACAATTTTTAGCTATTCGTTATTCTTCTAGTAATATTAATGAAAGCTATGGAAGCATTTATCTTCGACATGTTGCAAACATCTGCGGTGAAACCAACCCACATCTATTCAGATTTTTTGGTAATAATGGTAGCATGCTACTTTGATCTTGCACAAATGCAGAAGTACTCTCAGTAAAAAGATTGACAAGATAAATATACTCTACCCCCCCTCTCTCTCAATGATGAATGCATCCTCGCATGTATTTTTTATACAACCATACGTTTCATTCTTTGCTATGTACTACTGACATTCATGAAACCATATACAACAGTGAAGTGGTAACAATCAATATAAGGCAACGAGGAGATAATTTTTTATAGCGAAGAGATATCAAATGTGTCTAATAAGCTAGAATATCACGGAAGAATGACATGTAAAACAAAGAACCATAGAGTTTTATGGTATGTCTTACTTAAAAATAGGAAGAATGGGGAAAGTTGATAGGAGAAACAAGGGAACGACATTGTTCTGGTGATCTCCCCTCTTTACTATTAAGTCACATAACACACACACACCTCTTTACAAAGTGACCTTCTAGATCTTTATTTGGTTTGGTCAACCCATTCCATATGTGACCGATGTGAAGAACTTGTAGGTTCCCGTGTTTTGCTCACTCCTTCTCCCTCCTTTCTATCATTGACGCAAACTCGACAAGAGAGATGAAGGGGATTTTGCTGGCTACATTGACATTTCCTCCTACTTGAAGAATTGCAAGACGATGTGTGCATGTGCACCGGTGTCATTAGCGGCAAACACATTAACTCATAATCTCTTACTCGGGTGCTATGTTGATTGTCCATGCTGGAACAAAGGAAATGATTATGACAGCAGGACATCTGGTGTTGGTGCATGGCCGCGGGTACTAGTGACGGACACCTTTGAGAAAATTCAGAGGAGCGAATTCGCTGAGTAGAGCAGCCAGAACATGGATAGATTGGCACGACATGGCATCCTTCACCGGCGGTGCATCCTGATTTTTATTTCGTTTAGCTTTCGTCTTGTGCAGCAGTACTAGTCATACATGGCATGCAAGCACATACATGTATACATTGAGTTGTTTCACACATGGTATGACACGATTCCAGCACGCAACACCTGAATCATGTTTTGACGTCAGATTTGAATCGTGTTCGAACAAAACTGATGTGTGCACAAGGTGCAAAAAAATCGAACATGCATCATTTTGATATCATAAGTAGTATGTCAAAATTAGCATTAGTAGTATGTCAAAATTAGTAGTAGTAGTATGTAAAAAGTACTATACTACTAAACTTTACAACTTGCAGTCAAGCACTCACTAGTCAGCGCCGAGGTCCCGATTAATCAAACGGAAACCAACTATGCGCCCATGGACTGCCTTGGACGCGCCCACTTACAGGCCTACTGAAGTGGGCGTATCCACACAAAATCGATATAGGAGAATATTGTGTTTCAAAATGAGACTGCATGGAGTAAAACATGCTGACCATGTTGACGTCATAATTTGTTCAGCTATATAGCTCACAACTAGTAATTTGATGCAAAAAGAAAGTCCAACAAAGGAATCCATATAGTACACTCCAAGACAGGTACCACCGCGTCTCTAATCACAAGACTGTCAGTTTGGACTGTCGTTGAAGGAAAAATTCGCCGAACCTAACATGATAGTAACAATCTAGTATCAACACATGGTATGGCACAAACGAGCGAGGCGCAGGTGCATGAGGATAGATACTTTTAGGATTTTTCAAGTGTGTAATACGTTTGTTGAATAAAATTTATAAAAAAGGACGTAGGCATCTTTTTAATGCATAGGCGGTGTGTCTTGACCTTCTTTCTGAAAAAAATAAGCATGTAATACCTTTTCATTTATTGTTTAACGGGAATAGCAAGTACGAACACAAAGCATATGTGAATGGAAAAAAAGATAGAAAGTCAGGGCACTAGCATAAAACCCGTTGTAAACGCTCATTGACGAGTAGGAAAAAACTTGTTGGCGTGATCCCATGTCTATCCTAACACAACTGCCTACTTCATACTAAAATAGGTGTATTTGATTTTAGGCTTCAAATTTTCCTTTTGTAGCACAAAAAAAATGTTTTTCTTATAATAAGATATTTATTATTCACGACGGAGAGTTTCTCAATGCACATGGAAAGAGTTTCATGATGTCGTACTATTTCAAGTCATGGTCAATAGAGTGAATGATGTCATTGGCATAACAATGGCCTTTTCATGGTAATTTTTTCAATTTTGATAAATCGAACTATTTTTAACTAGTGGTCATTCTTTTAGAAATCTCAATGCAAGCTTTCAAAACATATATATTTGGCATGTTGCAAAAATCTGGTGGTCAAACCAATCAACATCTATTTGATATTTGTTGATAATGATAGCATGCTACTTTGAGCTTGCACAAATGCAGAAGTACTCTCGGTAAAAATATTGAGAAAATTAAATGTTCTCTAGCTACTCTCTCTCTCAATGATGAATGCCCTCCATATGTTTGAGTCTTTACTATCTACCGTGAAGTGGTAATAATCAATATAAAGCAAGGAGGAGAGAATGTTTTATCGTGAAGAGATATCTAATGTGTCTAATAAGCAAGAAACTCATGGAGGAATGGCATATAAAACTAGGAACCATAAACTTTTATGGTCCGTCTTACTTAAGAATTGGAGGCAATGGGGAAAGTTGATAGGAGAAACTAGGGGGCGACATTGTTCTCACAGTCTGGCCTCTGGCTTATTTAGTCATGTAAAGCCCACACCTCTTTACATTGTGACCTCCTAGAACTTGGTTTGGTGTGTCCATCCCATTCCATATGTGTCTGCTACAAAGAAATTGTACATCTTTCCACTGGCGATCCACTTACCATGTTTTGCTCAGTCCTCCCTCCCTGCGTCACTGACACAAACTCGATAAGAGAGATGAAAGGGATTGGGGTATGGCTACATCGACATCTCATCTGACTTGAAGAATTACAAGACGGTGTGTCCGTGCATCGGGATCATCAGTGGCCACTACATTAACTCATAACTTCTGACCTGGTTGCTCTATTGAGTGCCCATGTTGGAACAAAGGAAATGGTTATTACAGCAGGGCATCCGGTGTTGGTGCACCGACGCTGGTGCTAGTGCCGGACACCTTTGAGAAAAGTCAGAGGAGCAAATTGGCTAAGCAGAGCAGCCGAAACATTGATTCAACGAAGAGCCATGAACATGATGAACTCGTTATAGGAGGTCATTCCGACTAGCTTCAGTCAAAGCTAGGTAAAATTTGACAAACGCCCCATGAAAAGTAAAAATTGATAACTGAAGATCTTCGGGCACCAAATGAAATTTTACTGACATGTCTCAAGTGCACTCTATTATCTACAATCAAGCTTTCTCGAATGAACTTTTTTAGCTCTTCCCAGATAGGTCACCCTATAGATTGTGATACTGATAGAACTCTAAATTTTCTTAAGAAGAACATTGAGACATCGATAGATGAGGATAGTGGTCCTTCTAATCTAGTGGCGTCACATGTTTCTAATCTTTGTGAAGATCTGATTGATGAGGAGGCTGAACATATATATTTAGAGGAGGCAGTGGAGATTACTTTTCAAGATCGAAAGAATAAAAGAACAAGGCAAAAGAAAACTTATGACATGTCTAATATTCGTTTGAAGCACTAGGTGTAGAACTAAAAAAAATTCATGATGCAGAATTTAAGAGGATTGTCTTGGAATAGTGAGGGTTTTAGAGATCCGGCAAAACACATCTTTGTTAAAGAAGCAATTAGGGAATATAAATTAGATTTTATCGCCTTGTTGGAGACAAGAAGATCTAATTTTACTGTTCCTTTCTTGAAACAACTTGCCGCAGGGTTTGATTTTGCACAATATTGTTTACCACCTTGATACGTCCAAAATGTATCTACTTTCCCGAACACTTTTGCTATTGTTTCTCCTCTATACTTGTGTGATTTGGATGCAACTAATGCAAACTGATGCTGTTTTCAGCAGAATTGCCTTGGTGTCTACTTTTTGTGCAGAAAATCTACTATCAGGAAAAATCCTGGAAAGTATGCCAAAAATCCTATTTCACCCGAAGACTCCAGGAGCTAGAATACGAGACAGAGAAGAGCCAGGGGGTGGCCACACCACCTAGTGGCGCGGGCCAGGCCAGGCCGTGCCAGGGGGTGGTGTGGGCCCCCAGGCACCCCCTTGGCCTCTCTCTTCGCCTATAAGGATCCTTCTGACCTAAAAATTTCGGGGGGTTCGACGTTATTCCAGAAGGAGTTCCGCTCCGCTGCCACCACCATATTCCACGAAACAGCACCAGAAACTCCGTTCTAGCACCCTGCCGGGACGGGGAATTGGAGGAGATCATCTCCATCATCAGCACCATCGCTTTCCATCGACCATCCATGTTTCCCCCATCTATGAGTGAGTAATCCCCCACTGTAGGCTATGGAGATGGTAGGGACTGGATGAGATCGTTCATGTAATGGCATCAGATTGTTAGGGCATGGTGCCTAGTATCTTTTATTAGTGCTTTATGACTTTGTTGAGACTTGTTGTGCTTAATGCTTGTCACTAGGGCCCGAGTGCCATGATTTCAGATCTGAACTTATTATTGATTCATTATGATAGTATTGTTCCTGGTCTTATCTACAAGTTGTATACACACGTTATTGTCCGGAACCTATGGCCCCGAAGTGACAGAAATCGGGATAACCGGAAGGGAAAGGCTTTGATGTGAGGATCACATGTGTTCACGGAGTGTTAATGCTTTGCTCTGGTGCTCTATTAAAAGGAGCACCTTAATTGCCAGTAGTTCCCCAGAGGCCCCGCTGCAAACGGGCTGGCAGGACAAAAGATGTTGTGCAAGTTCTCATTGCGAGCACGTATGACTATATATGGAACACATGCCTAGGATTGTCTAGTACTTGGGTGCTTTATCTTCTTTATCTGCAATTGCCCTATGTTCTGATTGCTATGTGAATTTTCGTGTCCATGCAACGCCCGTCCATCCATCCCTATGCCTACCGCACTCGAATCCCACTGTTTACTGTTTTTGTTACTACTGTCTTTGCTTTACTACTGCTGTTACTTTGCTATTCCTACTACAAAACTGTTGCTACTGATAAACTGCTGTGAGCAAGATTGTTTCCAGGTGCAGCTCAATTGACAACTCAGTTGTTAAAGCTTATAAATATTATTTGGCTCCCTTGTGTCGAATCAATTAATTGGGTTTCACTTCCCTCGAAAATACTGCGATACACCCCCTATACTTGTGGGTCATCAAGACTATTTTCTGGCACTGTTGCCAGGGAGCATAGCTTTATTTATCAAGTTCACTTGGATTCTCTATTGTTCGCTGCTATCCATCCATCATGGGTAAGTCTCGTGATGGCAAGGTTCCTATTTTACCATCCACTACAAGAAGAGGTACGGTTCTAAACACCTCTGCTGCTCTTGATTCACCATCTGTTATAAGTAAGCTCGTTACACCACCACATACACATGCTACACACACTGCTACTACTACTGAATCTAAAACTTCTTATGCTTATGATGCTGCTTCTACTGTGCTTGATAAGAGCGGTTCATTAGGTCCTTTCCTAGATGCTACGATTGCTAGAACTATAGCTGGAAATACCGAAACTCCTAATGAAGATACTACCACACCTGTTAGCTCACCTGAGTCTAGTGAGAGTTATGATATTGAAGATGGTTATGTTGAGATGACCGATGAGTTTATTAAAGAATGTAAGAACACCCATGATAGGAGCGCTGCTAAGAGTCTCCTTGAGAGGCGTACTATTAGACCGAAATTATATCCTGCTGTTAAGTTTGCTGCTTCTCCCATAAACATTATAGATGAAGATTATGATCTCTCTCTCGATCTATCTTACATAGCTATTGTCGAGAAAGAACCTTTTTGTGGGACTAAGAATGAAAGTGCGGTAGCACATATGAATGAACTTTCTACCATGAGTGGCTTGTTTTCTGATGATATTAAGATGCGTACTTACTTTGTTGCTAAGATTTTTCCCTTTTCACTGAAAGGAGAAGCTAAAACTTGGTTTAGTAATTTACCTCCTGGATCTATTGATAGCCCTGAGTGATTGATTAGTACTTTCCTGCAGAAATATTTTCTTCCCAGTGCTAGACATGCTATTTTGCAGGAACTTTTTGATTTTAAACAGGGAGAAAAAGAGGTATTGCCCGAATCTTTGGCAAGGTTTTGTGCTTTGATTCATACACAGGCTGGAAGTCCATTACCTAAGAATGAGCTTCTTGATATATTTTATAATGGACTAACCGAGGAATCTAGGACATACCTAGATAGTTGTGCTAATTGTGTTTTCAGGAATAGGACTCCTAAGGAAGCTGAGGAATTAATGGCTAAAATAAGCAAGAATTATGAAGATTGGACTCCTCCTAAACAAGCTATACCTGAAGTAATTGTACTTGAACCATCTATTCCTGTGCCTATTCCAACATCAAAGAAGAGGAGAGTTATTAAATTAAATGATGAAGTGATGAAGGAAGCTAAGAAATGTCTTAAGGAGAAGGGAATTAAAGCTGCAGATGTCAAGAATTTACCTACTATAGAATAATTATGTAAGCATATTCCCTACTCACCCACTATTGAGGTACACTCTCTCCAACACTTTGATGAAGGTGATATCCCTTACTCTAAACCTCCTGATCAATGCTTAGAAGAATTTGATATCTTTATTGTTAAGCAAGATAACTTTAATAAAAGGGTGCAAAATCATCTAATGGAAAACACTAGAGCTATTGTTGAGTTGAAAGATATTGTGGAAAGAACCTCTAATGATGTTAAAATGATTGTTAAACACTTTCAAATGGTTCAAACTCAAATAGATCAACTCGTTAAAGTGCAAAACGACTTGCTAGTTAATGCTACTAAAGAAAAACATGCTTATGAAATTAGAACTAGAAGTGGTGCTGCTACCCAGGATCCTATATATCCTGAGGGGATCCCAAAAGAATTGAGCAGGATTCTCAACAAGCTGAAAATAGTGGTTCTACTCGTAAGAAAAGGAAAAAAGAAACATAAAACTGTTGTAGAACCCTCTGAACCTGCTATAGATCCTAATAGTATATCTATCTCTGATGTTGAAACTAAAAGTGGTAATGAAGAAAATGTTGTTCCTAATGAAGAAAAAGTTGAAGAAGAACCTGAAAACCACACTAAGAATACTAAATACACCAAAGAAGATTTTATTGCTAAGAAACATGGTAGTGAAAGAGAACCTTGGGTCCAAAAACCTATGCCTTTCCCTGATAAGAAACACAAGTCAAAGGAAGATGAACACTATAATAAGTTTTGTGAGTGGATGAAGCCTTTATTCTTGTAAATTCCTTTGACTGATGCTATTAAATTGCCTCCTTACTCAAAGTATATGAAGGACATTGTCTCGAATAAAAGGAAGATCCCTAATGAAGAAATTTCTACTTTGCTTGCTAATTATTCCTTCAATGGTAAGGTTCCTAAGAAACTTGGAGACCCAGGGATTCCAACTATCCCTTGCTCTATTAAGAACAGTTATGTTAGAACTGCTTTGTGTGATTTGGGAGATGGAGTTAGTGTTATGCCTTTCTCTCTCTATAAGAGGCTTCAACTTGAAAATTTAATACCAACTGATATATCTTTGCAAATGGCTGATAAATCTACCAATATTCCTGTGGGTATATGTGAGGATGTACCTGTTCAGGTGGCTCACAATTGCTTGATATTAACTGATTTTGTTGTGCTTGAAATGCCTGAAGATGATAATATGTCTATTATTCTTGGGAGACCTTTTCTTAATACTGCAGGACCTGTTATTAATTGTAATCAAGGAAAGGTGACCTTCAATGTTAATGACAAGGAACATACTGTCTATTTTCCCAAGAAGATTTAAAGGACTTATGATTTAAATTCAATTGAACATGTTGAAGGCATTGAAGTTGGAGAAATATATTGTCCCATACCAAGAGAAAAATTTGAAACTATTATGATTGGGACCATTGCTATCAAGGTTGAGGTAACATAATCATTAGTGGATTACAAAGTTTTTGTCTCATATGCAATTCTTTTGGTAGCAGGACTTGATCAACCTTGCTAACAAAAGGATTCCATTGAACAAAACAATGTTTTCATTATGACTATCTCCGTTTATTTCTATCCTTTGCATTTTAGTTTTGCTTTCGTTTAGTTTTCTTTGTGTTGTTAGTTGCTTGCATGTTAGAACTTCTGTAGTTCTAGCCTTGTTTTGTCTTTGCATCATGTTTCCAAAAGAAAAAAAATCTGTCTATCAGAAAAATCATTCTTCTATTACTGAAAATTGCCCAAAAATAAAGTGTCTCGAAAAATTCCAGAAAATTCATATTAAATTTTTACGTGAAAAAAGGGGCAGAGGAGTACCTGGTAGGTACCAGGGGGGCCCACCAGGCAGGCACACCACATGGTGGCGTGGCCGGCCTTGGGTGGCGCCATGCCCTGGTGTGGGCCACCCTTGGCCCCCCACTAACTTTCTCACCTACCACTTTCTTCTATCTCCCGAGTAAGCTCCAGTTCGTAGCTCAGAATCACGTTCTTGCTGTGCTTGATTTTTCGATCTCCTTGCTCAGCCCATCTTTCTTGCTGAAATTTGGAGCATTTGTTCCCTGGTATGTGACTCCTCCCCTTGTCCAAGTAGATTTGTGTTTAGTGGTTTATATGTTTAGTATTTTGCTGCTGTAGGTGACTGGTTATGAGAGCTTGTAAGCTTGTTTGATGCTTAGAGATATAGTTTTGATGCATGTTTAGGCCTCTTGCAAGTCCCTATGAGTAGAATCCTTCATTATATTTACTTTGCAATCACTTGTTTAATAGGTGCTTAAATTTCAGAATAGCAAGCATGAACAACCATACTTTTGGAGAGATATTTGAGATGCACCTAGGAGGTCGACCCTCAAGAACAGCCTCTCAAGCTAGGCCATCATACAATGAAGATCTCATTGGAACTCGTATTGGTAGTGAAAGGGATGATGGGGATGCTCACCCATCCTCTTTTCCCTGTTTTACTTTCTTGCAAGCTGCAGGTATTCTTGATGATTTCTTGCTACTGATTGAGAGGGTTGGTTTGACCTCATATATGCAAGATGAGAGCACACATTACGCTATGCTCACCAAAATTTTTGTTGAGAGCTTCACGTTTACTAACACACCCTATCAATCTATTGTCTCTTTTAAAATCTATGATATGCCCTTCACCATGCCTTTGGAGAGATTTTGCAGTATTGTAGGTGTGCGTATGATAGGGACCGTGAAGAAAATTCAAGGGCGACCCGCTGATTTGTTGGAGCTTTACCGAGGGGTGACCAATGATGATGACCGCATGGCGTAGCGCGAAAAGATAAGAAATATCCAACTCCCTGCTCTTAGATACTTTTCATATTATCTTGCTACTAGTGTATTGGGTAGGGAGAACACTAGTAATATCTCCAACTATCATTTAGCTTTCCTAGCTGCTGCGCTTAACAATGATACTCGGTACAATCTTGGCTCGCTTATTGCTCGCCGCCCAGCTGCTAGGGGGCCTATCTATGCGGGCATCATTGCATCGCGCATAGTCAATGCATTAGGTATTTCAGTGGATCCCGGTGATGCTATGCTGGCACCACAGAGGCTTGACCTTGTTGCCATGAAAACTCATCACTTTATCATTGCTACCTCTGATTTGAACAATCTAGTATATAGGATGCTTTTCACTGACGGGGATGAAAGGGAGATCCTTTTGCCACAACCTGCTTTGTTTAGTGTTTACAAGAGACCATGGTCGCGCTCCAAGGAGGAGGTGGACGAGCAGCTTCGCTTGCTGGGTTTCCACGAGCAACACCAGGAGGATGTGCCCTCCTATGATTACTCTACACATTATTGAGGGATCTCTCGAGCTCGCACTAGGACGAGGGGACCTCTTCGTCGTACCACGGTGACACTTCATCCTGGCCAGCTTGGGATTGATACCCACTTAGGCCAAAAGCCTAAGCTTCGGGAGAGGTACGCCGACACCACACTCATCTCCATATCATGTTGCGTCGGTACTTTGTATATTCATGTTTTCGTTCTCTTTTTAGTTTTCGTTCTTCTTTGTTTTTGCTTCCTAAAAACACAAAAAGACCAAAAATATTTCTGTTGTTTCCCTTTGGTTTGCTTCTTCTTTTTGCCTTGGTTTTCTTTTCCCTTTTTGCTTTGTTTGAACTATTCAAAAACCCAAAAAGATTTTGCTTTGCTTGTTTTTCTCTTTTGGTTCTTGTTTAAAAATCGAAAATACCAAAAATATTTGTCGTTCTTCTTTGGGTTTTGCAAGTTTGCTTCAGGGTTCGGGAGTCCTCAGTAGATATTGGTTTCATATTATTCAAGCCACACAAGTGAAGAGCAATAATGAGGATCAGTGACAACTTGAGGCGTGGTAAGAGGCTGGTGACAAACTCTATTTGTTTTCATTTTTGTACATATACTCATCACTGTGGGCATGCTTAGTCCGTTCATGTAGAGTGTATGTTTTCTTTGGATGCTTAGTAGTTCTTGCTTTCTTATGATTAGCTCCAACTCGCTAATAGTTGGTAGCATGTCTTATGAATGTTTGCTTGCATTGCTCTATTCATAAATTGGTATGACACCGTGGTATCCTCCTCTGAATGTTTCATTTGATTAACTTGGCACATGCTCACGCATGCACATGACTGTAATAATCAGTTAAGCCTCGATGAATTATTTTGCCTTGAGGATCTTGAATCACTTTCATACCATGAGTAGTCATGTTTTGTTGCAAGCATGATAATGACAACTATTGCTCTCTCGTTTGTCGCTACCTTACTATTGCTAGCCTTCACTTTCACTGAGTATGTTTTACTCAAGTTCCCAACTCCCTAAACCAAATATTTCCAAAGTGTCCACCATACCTACCCATTAGCATCATTTTCTACTTCCGTGCATATTCAATATGCCTTGTTTTCTTCTGAATAAAATGTTTGCTTGTTATGAGAAAGTTAGTTAGTAAAGCTCTCACGAACTTGATGCCACACTTTATTTTCTTGCACTTAATAAACCTGAACCATTGCGTCCTTCTTTTTGTGCATATGATTGCGCTTTATGAGTTGAAGTTAGCAAAACATGTATCATGGGGACCGCTTTCAACGCTTCATAGGTACTTTGTACCTAGTTGATATCATGTTCTTTTGCTTATGGATCCCGGCGGTGTAAAATAAAAGTGGAACTTGTAAGATCATGGAGTTTGTATGTATGTTAGCGAAACGCCTGAGCCGCTAGCCTAAGCCATGCCTAATCATGGTGGAAACTTGCAGCATAACCATAATGAGCATTCTATGAAGCATCCTCAATAAAAATCTATGCACATGTAAAGAAAAAGATCGCCGAGATGCTCATTGTCTGCTTGCCTTGTATTTTGATTATGGGATAGCTCCCGTGTCATGTGCAAGGGGTACCCCATTGGCGGTTCTCTATGATACGTATATACTTACAATGACAAAAGCTTACTTGTGACTGAAGTTGAGTAGCATGAGGATCGGTCTTCGTAAGTAAGGGGCATGAGACTTCGATTTATAACTTGTCAAGCATATCCTCTTAGTTGTGTCACTTTCACCTTAACCACATTAAAGATACTTATGATAGGAGCAATGAGAGCTTAAAGCTAACGAGTACCATACTTTCAGCATTTGGAAGCCTTTCAAATTATTCAAAACCTTTTCTTCTACTTGTTGAGTCTCCACATATTCTTTGAGCACCTTCTTGAGAGCATAGTTGTCATTCTTTGTGTTTGTTCCATTACTTGATTATTTGTGTTATGACTTTGATGCTTGTATCCTTGATATCTTTACATCTAGTCATGACTTGAACTTTAGAGGTGCCTTGACATTCATAATCAAAGGCAAGTGAGATACCACTCTATCATACCTTTCTATGAGCATTGTAATGTTGCTTATGTTCGTGCTTCATGCTACTTATTATTCTTGAGTTGGAATCTCTTCATAGATTGCAATGACTATTAAGTAGGCTCAGTTGCATACTCTTTATTATGAATTGTCTAAGTAGATTGATCACATTGCTGAGAATATTTACATCATATGAAGCAAATGTGTTCGTGAAAGTTCTTTTATCGCACTCAGTTTTCAACTGAATTGCTTGAGGACAAGCAATAAGCTAAGCTTGGGGAGTTGATACGTCCAAAGTGTATCTACTTTCCCGAACACTTTTGCTATTGTTTCTCCTCTATACTTGTGTGATTTGGATGCAACTAATGTGAACTGACGCTGTTTTCAGCAGAATTGCCTTGGTGTCTACTTTTTGTCCAGAAAATCAACTATCAGGAAAAATCCCGGAAAATATGCCAAAAATCCTATTTCACCCGAAGGCTCCAGGAGCCAGAATACGAGACAAAGAAGAGCCAGGGTGGCCACACCACCTGGTGGCACGGGCCAGGCCAGGCCGCGCCAGGGGATGGTGTGGGCCCCCTAGGCACCCCCTCTGCCTCTCTCTTCGCCTATAAGGAGCCTTCTGACCTAAAAACTTCGGGGGGTTCGACGTTTTTCCAGAAGGAGTTCCGCTCCGCTACCACCACCAGATTCCACGAAACAGCACCAGAAACTCCGTTCTGGCACCCTGCCGGGACGGGGAATTGGAGGAGATCATCACCATCATTAGCACCATCGCTTCTCCATCGACCATCCATGTTTCCCCCATCTATGAGTGAGTAATCCCCCCCTGTAGGCTATGAGGATGGTAGGGATTGGATGAGATCGTTCATGTAATGGCATCAGATTGTTAGGGCATGGTGCCTAATATCTTTTATTAGTGCTTTATGCCTTTGTTGCGACTTGTTGTGCTTAATGCTTGTCACTAGGGCCCGAGTGCCATGATTTCGGATCTGAACTTATTATTGACTCATTATGATAGTATTGTTCCTGGTCTTATCTACCAGTTGTATACACACGTTATTGTCCGGAACCTATGGCCTCGAAGTGACAGAAATCGGGATAACCGGAAGGGAAAGGCTTTGATGTGAGGATCACATCTGTTCACGGAGTGTTAATGCTTTGCTCCGGTGCTCTATGAAAAGGAGCACCTTAATTGCCAGTAGTTCCCTAGAGGCCCCGCTGCAAACGGGCTGGCAGGACAAAAGATGTTGTGCAAGTTCTCATGCGAGCACGTATGACTATATATGGAACACATGCCTAGGATTGTCTAGTACTTGGGTGCTTTATCTTCTTTATCTGCAATTGCCCTATGTTCTGATTGCTATCTGAATTGTCTTGTCCATGCAACGCCCGTCCATCCACCCCTATGCCTACCGCACTCGAATCCCACTGTTTACTGCTTTTGTTACTACTGTCTTTGCTTTACTACTGCTGTTACTTTGCTATTCCTACTACAAAACTATTGCTACTAATAAACTGCCATGAGCAAGATTGTTTCCAGGTGCATATGAATTGACAACTCAGTTGTTAAGGCTTATAAATATTCTTTAGCTCCCGTTGTGTCGAATCAATAAATTGGGTTTCACTTCCCTTGAAAATACTGCGATACACCCCCTATACTTGTGGGTCATCACACCTCATGGGAGGTCGGGTGGTATTCTTATTGGCATTAATTTGGACACACTTCGATCGGGTCTTGAAAGTAGACACTGGGGATTATTGTGTTAAAATGCACATTCAGTGTAAGAACGATGGTTTTGAGTGGGTTTTTGTGCCCGTGTATATGGCTGCCCAAGATGCACATAAACAAGAATTTCTATCAGAGATGGTACGAATGTGTGAATCGGAGCCTCTACCTATGTTGGTAGGTGGAGACTTCAATATTATAAGAAATAGGAATGATAAGAATAATGATATTTTTCACGCTCGCTGGCCATTTGTATTCAATGCTATCATAGAAAGCCTTGATCTTAGAGAGATTGCTCTCTCAGGTAGGCAATTCATGTGGGCGAATTGTCGAGCTACACCAACATTTGATAAGCTTGATAGAATGCTAGCAAGTGTTGAATGGGAACAAAAAAATTCCTCTTGGATCGGTGCATGCGGTCACCCGTTCGGGCTCTGATCACACACCCTTACTTTTGGATTCGGGGGTTAAAGCTCATATTTTTAACAAGTCTAAATTTTCTTTCGAATTATTTTGGTTACGTCAAGAGGGTTTCTTTGATATGGTAGCAGATGAATGGGCTGCAGCCATAGAAGGAGTGACACCGATTGAGCGGTGGCAAAATAAGATTCGTAACTTGAGGTGTTTCCTGCGAGGGTGGGAAAAAATCAAAGTGGCAAGTACAAGAAATAAAAAGAAAGGCTTCTTTTAATAATAGATGAGCTTGACTTGAAAGCCGAAAATGTTCCACTTCTGAAAGAGAAAAATTAAAAGAGACGAATGAGAAGTTACTTAGGATAAGAAGGGATAAGGAAAGTAATTGGGCACAAAGAGCCAAGGTTAAACATGTTCAAGAAGGGGTAATAACACTAAGTATTTTCACTTAATTGCAAACGGAAAACATAGACGAAAGAAGTTTTTTCAATTGGAACAAGATGAGGAAACCATAATTGGAGAGCAAAACTTAAAAGTCTATATCACTGAATTTTATAAGATGTTATTTGGGGTGCCGACACCATCTAATGTATCTTTAATGGAAAATATTACTCAGGACATAACGCAGATTACTTTCGAGGAGAATGGTATTCTTACCTCTCCTTTTAGTGTAAAGGAGGTGTACGAGGCCATCTCACAGATGAAGCATCATAAAGCCCTTGGTCCGGATGGCTTTCCGGCGGAGTTTTATCAAATGTTTTGGGATGTGATTAAAATAGATCTTATGGCATTATTTGTTCAATTGCATGCAGGGGATTTGCCACTGTATAAATTGAACTTTGGTGTCATTACTTTATTACCAAAAAAGAAAATGTGGTTCAGATACAACAATATAGACCTATATGTCTCCTGAATGTCAGTTTCAAATTTTTTACTAAAGTTGGAGCCAACCGAATTATGGGAACCACCCATAAGGTTATTAGACCATCCCAGTCGGCTTTCATGCTGGGACGAAATATACTGGAAGGGGTCGTGGTGCTACATGAGACCATACATGAACTTCATAAAAATAAATTGGATGGCGTTTTACTTAAAATTGACTTTGAAAAGGCGTATGACAAAGTTAAATGGTCTTTCTTACAACAAACACATCGAATGAAATGGTTCGCACCGGAGTGGTGTCGATTGATTACACCATTTGTCCAGGTTGGTAGTGTTGGTGTAAAAGTTAATGATGATATTTGTCATTATTTTCAAACAAAAAAAAGGCTTGAGACAAGGTGATCCTATGTATGCCATACTTTTCAATATTGTTGCGAATATGCTAGCTATTCTCATTGCAAGAGCAAAACAGGATGGTCAAGTTGGATGCCTTATACCTCATCTTATTGAGGGAGGGGTTTCAATTCTGCAATATGCGGACGACACAATTCTCTTTATGGAACACGCTTTACAGAAAGCTTTGAACATGAAATTAATCTTATGTATCTTTGAACAACTATCAGGACTCAAAATTAATTTCAACAAAAGTGAATTTTTTTGTTTGGTATGGCAAAAGATGAAGAACAACAATACAAAGAGATCTTGGGTTGTGAATCTGGGTCTTTGCCATTTCGGTATCTGGGGATACCTATCCATTACAGAAAATTGAGAAATTCAGATTGGTGTCTGGTGGAAACCCGTTTCGAGGAAAAACTTGGCCGTTGGAAAGGAAACCTCTTGTCTTATGGTGACCGGCTTGTCCTTATTAATTTAGTTCTAACTAGTTGACCTATGTTTATGTTGTCATTTCTAGAGATCCCAAAGGGGGAAAGGAAACGACTAGATTATTATCGTTCTTGTTGTTTTTGCAAAATGATGAGAACAAAGCAAAACATAGGCTATCTAGGTGGAATATCATATGTAGACCGAAAGATCAAGGTGGTCTTGGACTTGAAGTTCTTGAGCTAAAAAATAGATGTTTTTTGAGTAAATAGCTTTTCAAACTTCTTAATGAGGATGGATTGTGGCAGGAGCTGCTACAAAACAAATACCTCAAGCACAAAAGTTTATCCGAAACCCACAGATTCACCTTTCTGGAAGGGACTCATGGGGGTTAAAGATGGATTTTTTAGGAGAGGTCATTTTAAAGTTTAGGATGGAGTAACTACAAGATTTTGGTAAGCTAAATGGTTGGGGGAGTTATCTTCTGGTTGTGAATGTTCTAGTTAATGTACCGCTGAATATTGTATTCCGAAGCTCACTCATCGGTAATAAATGGACACAATGGTTACATTTATGCCAACAGTTAATGATGGTGCAGTTATCATAGGAGTCGGATAAATTTGTGTGGAGATTAAATGCCTCAGGTTCTTTTATAGTTAAGTCTATGTATGAAGATCTTATGAATGGCCATACGCCTTTTCTTAGCAAATATCTTTGGAAATTAAAGATACCGTTGAAGATTAAAGATTTTATGTGGTTCCTGCATAAAAAGGTCTTACTTACTAAGGACAATTTGGTTAAGCGTAATTGGGTTGGATGCACAAAATGTTGTTTGTGTGGTTCCCTACAGACCATTGATCACATGTTTATCTCTTTCCCTTTTGCACGACTTATATGGCATACTGTTGCTTACTTTTGATCTGTTATCTCCAACTAGTGTGGACCATATATTTGGTACATGGTTTAGACGTATGGATAGTAAGACTAAAGCTATGATTCGCACGGGTGTATCGGCTTTGTGTTGGTCCATATGGAGATGTCAAAATGATATAATATTTAACAAAAAGAGATTTTTCAATTTCTTGTAGGTTATTCACATGATGGCACATTGGGTGCAGCTGTGAGCGTACCTTTTACCGCCGGAACACCGAGATGCCATGTCTTTCGGATGCGGACGGCTATTGACGGTCGCTCAGGAGTTCTTCAGTCAGGCTACCTGGCAGCATACTAGTCGTCTTCATGATGCTTAGTCTTTCTTTAAATATTGTTTTTTGCTGGTTGATCTATGTGGCAACTCTAGCTATATCTTGAATTGGTATTTTGTTACTTATCACTTTGGCTTAATAAAAGGCTGTGTGCATCAATTGATGCAGAGGCCGGGGAGTATTACCCCTATTTCGAAAGAAAAAAAGACAGGTCACCCTGTTTTTTATGATGAGCTCAACTGACCAAATACTCACGGTAGAAGAAGACTGGATTAAGGCGACCTCTAGTGTTAATTCAGCTTTGGTGTGCATCATGTAATGCCGACGTTGGACGTGCACGATTGTTCACTAGAGGAGGAACGCCTACATGAAATTCATCATGGAAATGTTTCCTCTCGTGTTCTAAACCAAGGAGGTGCCCCCATTTTACCAGCCTAGTTTTGATAATCTGAACTATTGATCATTCTTCTGGAAATATTAGTGTAAGCTTTGAAAGTATATAAATGTTATAAGAATCTCTAGGTGAGACTAACTGCTCCATATCTGAAAAGAATAACATCAACCGTGAAAACATCCTCCCGGGTCGCTCTCCGCCCGAGCGACTCCGGAGGTAGTTCCCGATTCCGCCATAGGTCCTCCCCCTCCATCTGACACTAGATGGTGTTGGCGCCGATGCCGATGGTGGTGGCGATGCCCTTCTCGTCAAAGGACGAAGGCAGGAGAGTTTACCGTGGTGGAGGCTCTACGGGTCGTGGTAGGCTAGGTGGGGTGGTGGTGGTGATACAAGGCGGCGTGGCCTTGGGCCCGGGGTCTGAAGCCGGAGAAGCAACATGGTGGCGGGTGGTGGTGCATCTCCAGCATGAACCTACAGCGGCGCAACGGCCAGTCGAATCTGGGCCTTAAGGCCCCATTCGGGGTGGCTACCTGCCATGGATGGATTATGGGCGTAGATAAGTTGCGGCCGCCTTCTCCTTTGCTGCTCCAACTGGCGGGGCCTGCTGGTATCCTCGAATAAAGAGGCGGTCCTAGGTTTCTCCTCATCCGAAGACGGTGTTCTGTTTGATGCATTCCCTCATTGATTTGGAAAGCGACGAGTTCCAGAAGGCCCAACCGTAGATCTTCATTGGGTGCTTGATGCATGTAGATTACTGGATCGGATGGGATTTGATCATATGCACCCCTATTTAACATCGTGCATCTTTAGGAGGGCATCATGCGAAGCTTCGTTGTCCATTGATATTATGTGACATGTCAGTGTTTCGATTTCCATGGTGAGGACAGTGGCGGAGAATGGCATGTCGGATGAGATCTGAGGTCTAGTAATGGTCTTCCGAGTCTTCGAGGTGATGAGCACTTTGCTTGATGATTCGTGACTTATAGCAGCGGTATCGTCAAGAGGGGGAGGAGGCACATGCGGAGTACATAGTCTTATCTTTCATGGTGAAAATCTAAGGTCTGACCTTAATTGGTTGTGCTTGCCAATGGCCTTATTAAAGGCATTGTTTTGAGTGTGTGGACTTAATCTAGGTCGAAAACATATGATCTATGATCAGACTGTGACGACCTTATGCACTATTTCCTTCTTGGAGGTGTCGCTTTTTAATAATTTGGACTTCTGGTGTTGTCTTGGGGGTGGTTTGTGTTGCAGATACAAGTATTGTATCACTGTAGTGGGATCTTTTGTTTCTTCTTCTTATTCTTTTTTTTAGTGTTGTGTGCATTCGTAATGTCTTTAGGATATTTCATTGGTGCAGAGTCTGGGTGTAATTAGTATCTCTCTGATATTACTATATTCCATTTTTCATATGGGTCAAATAAATAAAGATCTAAAATATATATACTGATAATAGTAGGATGATACTTTGCAACATGTGCACAAATACATAAAGTACTCTAAATAAAGAGACATATAAAAAGTATGTCCATTGATACTACTTTTGATATTCATGAAACCGATGAATGCACCCTAAAATAGAGACATACAAAAGTATTTCTTAAAACATCTACAGGCACCCAAGCTACTCTCTCACTGATGAATGCACCCTTGCATGTCTATTTATTCCACGAATTTTTGAATTTGCTACCTATTTTTGATATTCATGAAACCGTGTACACCAGTGATGTGGTAACAACTATATATAGAAAGAAACGAAGAGATAAAATGGTATATGGTAAGTAGACAGCAAATATGTCTAAGAAGAGAGAAACTGGCAGAGGAATGGCATGTTACTAAGAAGCATAAAGTTTTATGGTGTGTTTGGTTTAAGAATAGGAGGCAATGGGAAAATTGTTGAGGAAACCTAGGAAACAAAATTACTAGCATGATCTGGCCTCCTTAATATTTAGCCGCTAGAAGCCCAAATAGCCATCTATTTAGCTGTGGCCATCCGATTCTTTCTATGGTTGGAGCACCGGAGTAGTAAATCTTTGCATCGAGCAGCCGGGGGGGATCCAAGATCAAAATTTAGAGGGGGCAAAAATATGTCAATTAGGAGAAAATCTGTTTCTAAGTGGGGGCAAATGACTAATTAAGCTTGTTTTTATAAGGAGACAAAAAATGAGTGGGGGAAACTCCCCCCCCCCCCTCATTGTCAACACTCTAGATCCGCCCCTGCGAGCAGCTACTTCCCATGTTTTTCTTACTCCTTTTTTGCTTCCTTGTTCCTTTTTGAAAGCTATACACAAGAGATGAAAATGATTGGGCTCTAGCTTGATTGACATATGGAAGATGATGTTTTTGTTGTCTGCTTCCAATCTAACGACTACGCTATACAATTCATTTACATAGCTCGTCGAACAGATTATCACCCTATAATTTTTCAGTTCGACGAAGTATGGTCATCCGTGCTCTAGAAGGTCAGCTAAGAAGTAGGCACATGACTTAGAGTTAGGAGATTGTAGATTTGGAAGGCAATGGACTTGTACCGAAGGAATTACGTGAAAAATATTGTTGGATTTGTGTGAATAATTCTAAAAAGTGTGAGTTTCATAACTTAGTAATTTTCCGCCTTAGCTAAAAAGTTTGTGTTTACGTCTCTCAACAATGAACTTACACAACTATAATGTACGAGTTGGGGCTTTCCAGATAAATCGGCTACTTGATGATGCCTTCTACCATTGCTTGGTCGGAGTGAAGATATCATGCGCAATTGATGTGAGGGTTGTCATCCATTATTTCGCATCACCGCAGGTAGAGAGCAACCTAATGAAAGATGAGGTGGGTATATGCGAAATTGAGGATCTAACTCTAGTACAACACGTTACCAATTGTCTCCATGGTTACAGGCAGTGGTCCCATTACAACTCAAGATTTACCAAAAAGAATAGTAAAAAGATAGAGAAAGGGGAGGAACAAAAGCAACATGCTAGCCAACTTTCACCTTGCCATCTCCCTCCTATGTATAGTATGTATTAGAGTTAATTGGACAAAACTACCATAATTGGGGCTGTCCGAACGAGTCAGTACCACTTTCGGTAATTTTTGCGAGTCAGTACCATTTCTGAGCCATAATGTTGCGAATTGCACTAATTTTCATCTAACAGCACATTAACACGCTTGCTAACAGGTGGGACCCATCCGCAGAGCACACCCGCAGGCTCCTCTTCCGTTGACCTCATGCGAACAGACCGTCGCCCCGGTACCAGCCGCATCCGCCTCCGCCCTAGACCGGCGAAGCTCTGCCACTAGACGACGAGGCACCATCTCAAATTCTTCCGTCAATCCCCTGCCGCTTCGTCGCCCCCGAGCTCCCTTCGTCGAGCCCGTCAGCTGCGGAGGCGACCATCCAGAGTGGGATGCGGTAGAAGCAGCGGCGGTGTCCTCCATCTTCGGGCGGCAGCACTGGATGGACTCGAGCCCTAGAGCAGCAGGGTGTCGAGGGCGAAGACGCTCCTGCAGGCTGTCTGGATGGCCGTTGCGGCCTCAGTGGAGATCGTGGGTAGGTCTTTGGAGGTGAGATAGAGAGGGCCCGCAGTGGAGGGGGAAAGGAGGCCATCAAAGTCGGCGGACGCAACATTGCTATAGTTGCTTGCGACGGAGCAAGGGCTCCCACGCGCAGACCCTGGCGGGTCTAGTGAGGCGTCGGCAAGGGCGAGTGGTGCTAGTGCAACGCCCAGGTAGTCCATGGTGGTGAGCGCTCGAGGCTGGGGGTCAACAGGAGGAGGACGTGCGAGTGAGGGAGAACCGACGTGGCAATTTTGGTTGACGACTATTCTGCACTGTAGATGGGTCCCACCTGTCAGCAACCGTGTTAATGTATTGTTAGATGAAAATTAGTGCAATTCGCAATGTTGTGGCTCAGAAATGGTACTGACTCACAAAAATTACCGAAAGTGGTACCGACTCGTCCGGACAACCTCAATTGTGGTAGTTTTATCTAATTAACTCTATGTATTATGTATGGATTCTATGCCGACACATGCCTAATAGCGGGTGACCCAATCTCTAGGCTTATTGGTTGAAAGGCTCATTGACAATGAGAGAACGTGAGAGATATCAAGAGGAACGAAGAACATAGAATATAAATTAGAAATACATGGTGCCCACAGTGGACGGTCTTGTCACTTCTAGATTGGTCACTAGTACAGATCGGGTCTGTTAAGTCCCCGGTCGCACACAGGAAGGGTGTGTGGTGTGCCAGATCGGTGACGCTGAAAGTTAAATTTTTTTGATCGTCTGCTCGCGACCCAGGCAAGCTCCACGCGGAGGTGTGGCAAACAAAACATTTTTCCAGACCATAACAAATATGAAGCACACCATACAAAAGGCTGGAACCATTTGCTTATGCGAGAAGTTTCCCCCACAATTTGTTTGCTGGGAAACGTGTTCCTCTTATTTGCTACGTTTACTCGAGTCGCGGGCGTTTATTTTTATGTGCACTTTCTCACACGGCGAGTCATAAATTCTAGTATGTTTTTCTCGAATTCCATAAGATGCATGTGTAGCCTCCTCTTCTTCCTCCACGTTGGGGACGATACAGCTTCCCGGACGAGCTCCATAAAGATCCGTGCCGCCACACCCTCTTGGCACACACCATCTCTACGGTAGACCGTGTTGCCGGCCTCCGTAGTAAGCACACTGATCCGCCATCACCTATGGATATCGGCGGAGAGCCTCCAACCATGTATGTCCCCCTTGCTCCTAGCGGTGTCTGGGCACTACCTACCGCTCGGCCTAGCGAGGCTCTAACTCCTAGGCCCTAATGATAATTTCCATGTCACTAGGCGCACGTTGTTGCATAGTAGCTTGATATTGTGGGAAGTTGATCCTCCCCGTCCCCATAGTGCACTATCGCTGCCCATTTGTAGGTATGCGCCACAGTCTCCTAGTCACTCCAAACACCAAAGTGGTTCTTGATGCGATCGACCCTGATGGCCACTGCCCACGTGGGCACCTTCATCTTCTTCCTATAAATGCCACGATAATAGCATAGATCATCTGCCATGGTAGGCGCAAGAGAGCTAACAAACAAAAAGTAAAAAGTAATTATTAGAGATAACAAGTTGATATAATTACTTTTCTAAGATCATCTATGAACTAACATCCTAAATTCATCTACCAACTTACTTCATAAAATCATCTACACTAACTTCCTAAAATCATCTACTAACTAGCTTCCTAAAATCATCTATTACACAAATATCCTAAAATCATCTAAACTAAAATCCTCAAATCATCTATTACAATAATATCCTAGAATCATCTATTACACTAATATCCTAGAATCATCTAAACTCAAATCCTAAAATCATCTAAACTAACTTCCTAAAATCATCTAATAGACATCTAATAAACTACATATAATTAAATGAAACAAATACATAGGAAAAAAGGGAAGATATTGGGACTCATCTTTGGTGGTAGGTGGAGCGCAGGTGGAAGCAGTCAGAGGCGCGAACGGAAGCGGCTGGAGACGCGGACGAGCGGACATGGTCAGAGGTGCGGACGGTGGCGTTTACAGGCTCAGGTAAATGGCCGGAGGTGCGGATGAGTGACAGTCGGAGGAATGGGCAGATGCGGTTGGAGAAGGTGCGGGTGGATGCGGTCGGAGGCGCGAATGATGGTCTGATGCGTTTGGAGGCTCCTGCGGCAGTCGGAGGCGCAAGCGACGGTTGGATGCGGTGGCTGGTGACGGTCGGATATCGGTAGCATGCTATTTGTGTCGCGCTACCCATATGTGCTTACCTATAGCGCTCATGTAAAGTCGCACGCTAACATTAAGTACATGTCGTGCAAGTGCATGGACAACGTTTAGTAGTAGCATGTGCTCGTGAAGCAAACAATGTTCACATGTCTAACCAGTGGCATGCATGTTTTTCAAACGTTACTGATAATACCAGTAGCCTGCAAACTTTGAGACGTGCAACTAACGTTGGTGTGCATATAGCTATTTTCTTACTAGTGAAAATTTAACATAGGTTAACAAGCTCACAACGGGGTAGGTACAAGGCTACACCCATTCCCAACCATGACTAATGGGTAGGTTATGGGTAATACTCATGGGTATCAAAGTATCTTTCCCGTGCGGGTATGATACCTGCAGATACCCATACCTACGGATAAAATTGGTATTCTTATTCAACTGCTTGACAACCCCTCTCCCCATGGTATTAAGAAAATATAGCAACGAAGTTGTAAATATACCAAGTACTCCATCCAGAAAAGGATGTCGTAGTTTTGTTAAATTCGCATGTATCTAGACGTGTATTAGATTATAAATACATGTGAATCTAGACAAAGCAGCGATATCATTTCCGGGACGGAGGTTTTACTTAATTTGTATCGAACAATGTAGTCCCAGCAAACATATATAATTATGCCCTCTCAATGGTTTAAACTTTTTATGAATCATTTTAGGATTCTCTCATGGTTTTGCAACTTTTTTTCATGAGGTGGGATCGATCTGTCTTAACTAAAGAGAATAGATCACAACAAAATGTTTACCTTAGTGTATCAAACACACCCACTATTTCAATCTTCTTGTAGTGAGGTGGGATCAATTCTGACTTAATGAAAGAGAGAAGTAGCTAGATCGCAACCAAATACCTTAGTATATTAGGCTTCAAAATATTTTGCAATGCGAAAATAAAATAATTTAAACATATTGAATTTAATTTAGTAGGAGAAAGAGTTCATCAATGCACACATCATAAGATTTTTTTACTCTTTATCTATTCCATATCATGTTCTGTTAGTGGCTTCATTGCATTCTCATGGTTGCCTTCCGATGGCAATTTGTATAATTATGAAAATTTAAAGTAAATAGTAAATATTTTTCATTATTGTAGACATATGAATTGATCTTTCAACGAGTATACGACATGTTGCAAACTATATGAGGACCGAATGAATCCACCCTTAGCATAAATTTGTCGATACTGGTAGGGTACTACTTTCCACATGCTTTATGAATGTGCAAATACCAAGAAGTACTCTAAATATCTTAAACGACAGACAAAAAGAACCGCACCAACATTTTTTTGGTTGCACATCTATGAGTGTTGTACCACTCAACCATGAATGTACCTTTTTCCATCATTTTATACCACTTTAATGAGTCTTTGCTACGTACTACCTCTGTTTGGGATTATTAGTCCTAAGGGCCAAATTGTTAATACCAAGGCACTTCATAACTCTCCTTCATTAATCTATGCATTCACCAATAGTCTTACATGTATGAGAGAAGTGAGAGGAAAAAGAGAACATGCATTGGACGAGAGAGACTAATAAATGAGATAACCCTTATAATCTCAAACAATATAAAAAAGCTCTCCGGACCTATAATCCCGAACATAGGTAGTACTATTGATGTCCATAAAACCATATAAAATAGTGAGGTAACAATTATAAAGAGCAAAGATGAGTCAAAACAGTCTAGTTAACATGTAGAAGAGGTCTAAGAAATGAGAAGCTAATTAAAATGGTGGATAAAAATATATAACTAAACCACCATAAGGTTTTGGTAGTTTATCTTAAGAATAGGAAGCATTTGGGAAAATTGGTGTCACAAGACAGGGGAACAATATTGTTCCGTGGCTATGGCCTCTTGCCTCTTACATCCTTGAATGTCTATGTTTCTTCCTTCGACACCTAGCCTTTCCTGATGATTCAGTGATCACTCCTCTCCCATGTATTCTTCCTATGGACATGCACTACTGCAAAAATGCTTATAGCATCCAGGTGGTTAGTGACAGACAAAACTGTGCCCGTCATTAGTAAGTATCTCCAGCGACGGGCTAAAATAAGCATGTCGCTAGTACAGAACACTAGTGACAGCCAAATAAAAGGAACTGTCACTAGTACTTTGTATGGAAACCAGATAAATAAAAAAATTACGCAGTGACAAGCATTTATAAATGCACGTCACTAGTAAACCCTATGATTAATGATTGCCTTAAAATGTGCCCGTCACTATAATTTCTAACAGATGCCAACCGAAAAGGAAAAAAATAGTGATGGGTATCTTCAAGGTAACAGAGACTTTTTTCCAGCCAAAATTATAGATGCCACGTTGGCGCGGTTGTCCCCCATTTAGCGCACGTGGAGCAAAATATTTGGAGAATTAACCGTGCTGATTTGTCCAAATTTATCACTCCACCACTGAATCCCTAGATCCAAAATTCTCCATACTTAGCGCTTCTCCCTCCACATGGCGGCGCCACACTCTGCCTCCCGCGCCGCTGCCGCCGCACTCGTCCTTCTCCTCCCGCGGAGCAATGGTAGCCAGGACCACCTCTTCATCGCTCAGCCACCCAACCGGTCTTCCCCTCTTCCACGGTGAGCATGACTGCTGCCGCATCCATAAAAGTCCCCTTAACCTCTTCTTCTTCCCGCGGGAGCCCCTACTACGCCGTCCGATGCCGCAGTCTCTACTGCCGATGGTGACCGTCCTGTTGCCGCGTCCCTAGCCCTTTGTTGCTGCTTCACGACCTCCGCCACTAGGGGTACAATTACTGCGTCGACGCTGCTGTGACCATCCCGCCCCCATCCCACTTCAGGCTGTCCGTGAAGGTAAGCACGATATATTGATTTGGCTGTTAGGTTAGTTGATTAGATGTATTGCGGTCGAAATTGTTAACGTGATTTGTTAGGAGTACTTCTTGCCAACGCAAGGCATGACTCGGTAGTTTCCACCACCTGTCCAGGGTTGAGCCCTGGGATTTGACGACGGATCTTACTATTTTTTCAGATCGTGACTCTTCTCTTATCTATCTCTCCCCGCTTGCCTTTTTTCAGAAGAAGATAAAACGTTTTCGATCTGATGGAGATGAGTTCGAACAGGACATCATCCTCCAGATCAGCTAGCTCCTGTCGAATCCATATCATGCAGACAGAAGGATTAGAGTCGCCCCGCCATCCGTGGCCAATCTACATCATGCAGATTGTGCATCTCTGGGCCATGATGGCCAAAAGTTTGCACCATCGTGGACGGCCGGACGCCAATCTTTCAATAAAAAATTGACTGATTTTAGGTAAAGTTTCAGCAGCACAATCTTTTTCCCAGTCAGATCCGCCTTTTCTTACCATCAAAACTGTAGGGGCTCAGTCAGATATGTCTAATGTTTTGATCCAGAAAATCCAAGAGAAGTAGCTCCCCTCGTTGATGGATGGATTGGCCAGATCCTTTTGGTGCAAACACAATCGGTAAACACTAGGCTGTAAAGTGTGATGAATCGTATAATACAAGTGAATTGTTCCCTACAATATATATTTATCTTTTTGCTGCTATACTTTTCCATTTCTTTTTTTCAGATGATGTGAAGTGTCCTGAATCATATGACACACGTGAATTATTCCCTACAAAGTATGTGTTCTTGGATGTGCTGTCGAGCTGTAAAACTTGGCACCTCTC
Organism: Avena eriantha; assembly: GCA_910589775.1. Taxonomy (NCBI): domain Eukaryota; kingdom Viridiplantae; phylum Streptophyta; class Magnoliopsida; order Poales; family Poaceae; genus Avena; species Avena eriantha. Next base: position 307,790,369 of record OU342746.1, read on the forward strand.
AATCTCTTAACTTCCACCGTGAATGTGTTTAATCTATATAAGCTTTTGACATAACTTTCTCATTTATTTTTATAGCTATTGGTGCTTGAAGGAGATGAATTTGGAGACGAAGTCTTTGCTATTTTGGCGTTTGCTTCTTTTGTATCTTCTAAAAGAATGGACTACCAAAGCGACAAGGAAGTTCAGAAACTCGACACTGGGATAATCTGGAACAATTATGCTCAAAGAAACATGTGTGTTTGTCCAGATACAACATGTTAGTAACTCTGCTCATGTTTGTTGAGTTCTTTAGTCTTATGGCAATAAAATCTTTCTCTATCGTTCATAACGCACCATTGAAAAAGCTAATGCCATTGTTTTTTTTACATTTGAAGACTATTTGTTTATACAAAACTATATAATGTTGAAGCAAACACGAGTCATTGTATTCTATCTGTTTTTTGGATATCTATTCATATATATGCTTGCATAGGCCAAATGGCTAGGTAATTTTCTTGAGGAGGTTATTATCATGTTATGTGGTAAACCGTTAGGTGGTCTCTCATTAGTACTTCGATGAAACTGATCAGGATTATTTTGTCACATTGCCTATTTGTGTATATAGGTATGTTATCAAGTCATTACATGTAACATTCAGTTCCATTTTTTTCTTTCTATATGCCTCTTAGTGAGAGGAATAAGACTCCTTTATTGACTTGTGTTTGCAATTTATGATGAACTGTGGCAGGATCACGCAACTTAGAATATTGTGTTGCCAACTATGTGAGGATTGGTGAGTTGGTGTTTGGTACAGAGATGCAAGCATGTGGTGACCAGCCAAACACGATGGAAGTACATATTTTGCACTTTGGTAAAAATTTACATCAAGTACAGAGAGAGGATGTGGTTTCTTGCCATCGGCTAATTTAATTTGGTTTGACTTCCATTCATCGGCGGTCATCTGCTGTGTATTGGTACCTTATCTAGTTATTTTGGTTCAGTTATAAGTAGAGACTTGACAGTATTTGTTGCGAAGGTTATATGAAAATAAATGTACAATAGATATTGAAGAGTGAATAATTTTTTCGCTTATGTGGAATGTATGCAATTATGGTTGAATTGTATGTATCGATGGATATTGTGCTATCATGTTAATTCCATTGTGTAGTACTTATATTCTGTTATTTATGCATTTCTAATCATATTGTGTTATCGGTGTGCAAATGTAATATATTATTATTCCTAAAATATATTTTTTATTTCTAATAATTTACTAGTGACAGGCGAACTACCGAACTACTTAAGGATCTGTCGCTGCTAAGACACGAAAGCATGACCTGTAAAAACTAAGTAGTGACAAGCATGAATAAACGACTGTTACTAGTAAACAAATACTAGTGACAGGCGCTTGCCTGTCGCTGGTAGCCTGTTACTGGTGACATGTTACCAATGACAGGAATCTTGCATGTCACTAATGGGCCTTTTGAGCCTGTCAGTGGAAGGCTATTTTGTAGTAGTGATGCCTCCTCTGTGACATGGGAGCTCAGATGGAAGGCTAAGTCTGCAACATTCTTTTGTACAGACTCTTCTTGCATGTGTACTAAACTTACTATCTTCAAGTTGGATTCATTTGGGAATATGAGTTCACCAAAAATTATCTAAATAAGATAACCCTTGGTTAACTAAAAAATGCATGGAATGAAACATTGAATCTTTTCACATGGTTTGCTTTTTACTAGGTGAAAAATGAAAATAAACAAGTATGGAGACTACACAAATGCAAAAAAGAAATCCTGTCTTGATAGTTTGTGATAATAGTACAAAAAACTAAAAAACTGTAAAAAGCATATAACTAGTCACCCCCACCCCCTACCCTCCATTGATAGTTCTTCGACTCATCTATAATAGTAGGAAAAAAGTAAGAGAATGAATCTCAATGAAAGATTAGGAAACACACAAGAAAAGAATAAAATAGTAAGAGAATCATGGACACCTTCACCGCCGCAATGCATATTAACATTGTGCTGCAGGGATCCCAGTGAGAAGATCTACTTCCGCACTCTCGGCATGTATCGGAGAGCCGGAAGTTGTTGTCGTGCACCGGACTTCTGCGAAACCACAGAGGCGCTGCCACTTGTGCCACCTGGGTTGTCGTGCAAGGACCTAGGATGACTTGCGAGGAGCTTCGCGATCTTGAGGTCGGCTACGAGTTTGACTACTTCATCCACGTTCCCCTCAGAACGTTAAGCGCTTTCGATCTTCAAGGGTATGTTACCAAAATATTCTCTGTTACAACATTACTAATAAATAGATCTTGGCAATTGGTGCTGCGCTAGCTAAGGAAAAATTGTGTTTTATGCTACGAACCTCTTCAAAAAATGCATGGAATGAAACATTGATTATTTTCACACGGTTTGCTTTTTACTAGGTGAAAAATGAAAATAAACAAGGATGGAGACTACACAAATGAAAAAGGAAATCATGTCTTGAAAGTTTGTGGTAATAGTACAAAAAAAAACTAAAAAACCGTAAAAGAAACTGAAAAAAGCATACAACTAATCACCTCCCCCATTGATAATTCTTTGGCTCATCCATAATAGTAAGAAAAAAGTAAGTGAACCAATCTCAATGAAAGATTAGGAAACACACAAGAAAAGAGAGAAAAATAGTAAGAGAATCACTAGGACAACTTCACTGCCGCAATGCATATTGACATTGCCGGAAAAGCGCCTATGTAGAATACGTGTCACATTTTCCACAAATATAGGTACACGTGAAATAGGTCCGTGCAGCATCATGCCTATCGGCCGATGGTACTTCCCCACCAGAGTCAAAATTTACAAAACCAAGGATTTATTCCTCCTTGGTCCAACTAAAGAAATGGACTAGTCGGCTTTGGAACTCTTTCTTGGCAAACTCCATTCTTACTATAGCTATATGTATAGTGTATCATTAGCTGACCAAGTCTCTATCCTACTCCTGTTTTTTCAGGATGTATAATTTCCCCATTTTGATAGTTGAAAGTATTTAGGAATTAATAGCCATTTTAATAAATCTTGATGGAATCCGGTGAAAGAGTAATTGCCAATTTGCAAAATACTACGTGTACTTAAGGTAACTCCACACCTAATAGATATTTGTTAACAATTGTAGGATGGTACTTTGCACATGTGCACAAATACACAAGCATTGCACATATGTTGAAGCGTTTTGATGAAAAGATATCTACCCTCAAACCTTTTGCTGCAAACCTACAAGTGCACCTGCATCCGTGAATGCACATCTTGCCATCTCTTTATACCACCTCATTTATGGGTGAGTCTGGAAGTTACTAGAACTTTTAATCAAACACTATATAACAATGAATTTGTATTAGATATACAAAGAAATGAGGAGGGAAAATGGTATAGTGAAGAGACGGCGTGGAGTGTTTGCCATGCTGAATAGTTCTATTTTTTTCTAAAATGGGAATATCCCGACTTGCATTGGCCCATTACTTTTTAGAAAAGACGAACATAGCCCTCTCCATCGAAACAATCAGCCTACATTGGCCCATCACACAACCATAAAGTTTAAACCTTTAAAACAACTAATTATTCCATGTCCGCACGAAATAGGTGGACAAACGAAATTTGGGACTCATGTCACAGGTACCTATCGCCTATTGGCATGGCTTGGTTTGCTCATACTTCTTTATTAGAACGTTTCACTTATATTTTAGAGCAAATTCCATTTTTACCCTCTAGTTGTGCATGCTGACACCCTATTTAAAAAAAAATTGGACCCTCACTCCGATGCATGTCTGTTTGCAAGGCTTGAAATGATGATCGAACTTGGAGAATATAAGGAGGAGGATGACGAGAAATGGAACACATGGAGAAGAAAAGGTTGTACATGATTGTTGATGACGCCCTCCGACGTTCACACATTGTTGTCATGCCACATTGACCCAACATGCCGATCCAACCTAATAATTAAGTGAAATGCTAAATGGTGTAAAATTGGGTTGAAAGTTTCTTAGATGGTGTATTCCGGTGAAATTTTCACCAAATGGGATAGTACGTCCCACAAATGCGTAACTGGCCAAAGGGTTGTAAAAATGGAATCTCCTCCATAATAGAGTTCTACAAAAAAGAGTAAGAAATAATGCTTTATGTAATTTTGTAGTAGATCTTCACTTCTTATCGTGCTATTTCATCCTTACACATACTGCTAAATGATCTAATTGACTTACATCCATAGCCATGTTGGAAGTGCAAGGCAAAGGCGAAAGTGGCACAAGGAAGAAACCAAGAACGGAGAAACTACGAACAACTTATTAAAATGTGTTCCTGGATCTCTCTAACTAGCTTTAGTAGTTGAACCGGTCAGTGCCCCGCGCCTCCTACGCTTGGCCCCATAGGCAGCATCTGCATCAACGTCAACAACAGCGCGGGCGCCGTGGAGGACGTCTCCGGACTCGGGGGCACAGGCCTCACGGCATTGGCGCACCGCACTAAGCTCGTGGCGACGATCACGACGAGGGCAACGATGACCACAGGGAACCAACCGCGGCGGCCGTGAGGGGCCATGGCTCCCAAGAAGCAAAACGGAGGTGCTCTTCGAAGTACCGTGAAAACTCTATGGAGCACGTACGCACGCCGTATGTCGCCCTGAATCTCTGACGGTCTTCTACTTTGAAGATGGTCTGGCACACGTGTTATATATAAAGGGGTAGAAGAAGAAGCAGGACGGGGGCTGGCGTGCAGCTGGCTGGCTCGCCGTACTAGTAGGTTTGAAATTCTTGTGCTGGAAAATAATGCTGACCCATTCGTTGCACAGAAGAAACGGTCAAGACTCAAGAATTCCCAGACGGCTTGTCCGTGCGCCGCCGGGAGCACAGCAGCGGCGTCCGCCGCATTAACTCCGAAACGCTGACCCGGTTTGCTCTACTGTGTTCCTGTTGGAACAGAGGAAATGGTCATGACAGCAGAGGATCCAGCGTGAGTGCACCGGCGGTGGCGCCGGTGCCGGCCACCTTTTCAGCAAATCTGAAGCTCGTGTGTCTCGTTGCGTCTCCAAAAGTCCACTTCTCAGCCGCCTATCTGAAAGTCACTCGAGGTGCGAATTCGTCGAGCAGAGCAGAGCAGCGCAGACACGGATGGGTCGACACGATGCGCGGCGGCGTTCACCGGCCATGCATGCCAATCTTTGTTTCGTTTTGCCTTTCGTTCAGGGTTCACCGGGCGGTACTCTGGTTATCGTTTTTCCAGGCTTTCCACCATGAGTATCAGTCCATTTCGAAAAAAACAATGAGTATCAGTAAGGTTAAATCCATCAAATTTGTCGAAATAGGCTTTCGTCCCGCTTTATAGAATAAAGCCACATCGGCCGAACAGATACAAGATGGAGGGGGGACCCTAATACAAAGCAGATCAGAATAAATAAGAAAACCGCAGAAGACCTAAACTTGCCACCGAAGACAAAGAGCCGAGATCGGGGTGAACCGGGGCTCCACGACGACGCCCCCAAGAGAGTAACGACACACCGTGCCGCCGCCATCGAGACCAACGGTCAAGGGTTTTCACCCGGAGCCCTGGCACGATGAAGGTAACCCGCACCAGTGCCCCCAAGAGGGTAACGGTACCCACAGGCATCACCACCGACGGTGCCGAAGTATTGAGCTTTCGCCCGAAAAAACCTTCGAATCGCTCCCCATCTTCTGCCACGCCCGTTGTCCCCAAGATAGGTCTCTGGCACACGATCTGGGAGCTGCCGAAGCCGAAGCGCCGCCAACGCCGAAGCCTCCCAACGTCCTCTCCTTGCCATCTACATGACCAAGGAAAGGAACCACAACCACCGCCACGTTCTCGCCGAAGAGACCTATCTTGGGGCCTCCATCAAATTTGATCCGAATATATGTTGGCTTGAATATTTTGACCATCACCTGTTCGAGTTTTGTATCGTTGGCCTATTCCATACAAGGTTATATTAATGGCGTCATTACATTCTCACTGTCGTCTTTCCATGGCAATTTGTACAATTAAGAAATATGTGAGTACATTGGAGCTACTCCCTCCGTCCCAAAATAAGTGACGTGGGTTTGTCTAGATTCAGATGTATCTAGACACGTTTTAGTATATAGGTACATGCGAATTTAGACAAACTCAAGTCACTTATTTTGGGACGGAGGGAGTATATATTTCATTCTTCTAAACATATTAATAAATTTGGAATGAGTATAGTACTTCCTCTGTCCAGAAATAACTGATTTGAATTTGTCTAGATTTGAATATATCTAGACATATTTTACTATATAGATACATCTGAATTAAGATAAATCCAAATCGGTTATTTATGGACGGGGGAGTACATGTTGAAAAATGAGGACAGAATGACTCCACACCTAATAGAAATCCGTCGATAATTGCATGATACTACTTAATTTCTAAATGTGCTGCGCATGTGCGCAAATCCATAAGTACTCTAAATATCTTGAAGCAACTGACTAAAAGAAGTGCACCATTATTTCTAATGATTTCTCACCTACAAGTACTTTGCCCTCCTCGACCATGAATGCACCTTTTGTCGTATTTTATACCACTTCAATGAGTCTTTGCTACGTACTATTGATCTCCAATTCTCCATCAAACCATATAAAATAGTGAGGTGGTAGCAGATAGAAAAAGCAACGAGGAGTCAAATCGGTCTAGTGAAGATGTAACAAATGTCTATGAAATGACAAGCTAATTAAAATGGTGGCACAAAAATATGTAAGTAAGAATCATAAAGTTTTGCGGTGTGCCTTAAGAATAGGAGGAATCCGGGAAAATAAAAGTCAAAAGTTAGGGCAACGGTATCGTTCCGGTGCTACCGAATGTTGCCCCTTCCTCCATTGAGTGCCTACATCTGTTTCTGAAACGACATAGTCTTCACATGGTCACGCCTCCTCCTTGCCCGGGGAGCTCGGATGGACGGCTGACTCCATAGAATTTTTTTCTCGTTTCGTCGTGCTCCCTCCGTTTCATAATATGAGATGTTTTAGGTTTTGAGAAACGAATGTACCTAGTCATATTTTAGTGTATGAGTTCAGTTCCAGTTTACACAGTAAAACATGTCAATATACATTTGTTTCATAAAAGCTAAAACATCATATATTTTGGAACCGAGGGAGTACATGTGTACTAACCATAGTATCGTCGAGTTTCATTCTTTTTGGCATAAGAGTCCACAAATTATCTAGTATATTACCTTCGTCCAAAAATAAGTGGCACACCCCCATTTTAAGATTATATCTCAAAATCCTCCCGGGTCAAGACCCGGCCGAACTAGAAGACGAGGCCACCGCTGCTGCCAGCGCCGGCGGTGGTGGCGGCACCCATCCTGTCGGAACGACGGTGGGCGAAGATGGGCACTTGGTCACGTCGTGTAGGAGGCGGCGTGGCATTAGCTGAGGGTGCGGGGCGGTACGGCCAGGTCCTGAGGCCTCGAGCGGAGGAACAGCGGCGTGGAGGTGGCGGCGTGCTGCTGATGTGGCCGCCGACGATAGCGCAGATCCCCGGAGCGAGCGATCTGGGCCACTGACGACCGTGATTTGGTCCTTTTGGCCCTTGATCAGGGATGGAGGAGCCTAGGTTGGACTGCGACTGTGGGGGTCCTCGATCTCTTTGATGTCTCAGCCTTCTATTGCTTCCTAGCCATCTGTCTTCGTGCTAGAGGAGGCTAGCGGCGTGGGGGCCTATGAGTCTCGTGAATAATGGCGGTGGTCCTAGGGTTTCTCCCATGCCAAGACGAAGAACTGATGAATGTGTGTTGTCGTTGATCTGTGAGGATTGTCGAGTTCTGTAAGGCCCCACTGGCTATCTTCCTTGGGCGCATCATTCCTGGAATATGCTGGATCCAGTGGGATTTGGTCGTGCGCACCCATGCATTTTCTGGTCGTTTGGTTTCAGAGGGAGCGTGGCGAAGCTCTACTATTTGTACCATTATGTGACATGTCTTATCAGTCCATGGTGACGTCAGTGGCGGAGAATGTCATGAAAAGCAGAGATATGAGGATTAACAAGTGTGGTTTGAGTCTTCGGCACTAAGGATCTGGCTTTGGTGATTTGTGACTTGCAGTAGTGGCATTGTTAGTGCGGTGGCAGCACACAGGACGTTCAAAGTCCTATCTTGCAGGGTGAAATCCAAGGTATGGCCTCTATTGGTTGGCAATGGTTTTGTTGAAGACATTATTTTGCGAGCAAGGTCTTTCTCCTGGGTGAAAACCTATGATCGATGATCAGGACGATGACGGTGCTTGTGCACTGTTTTTTCTTGAAGGCATCGCTTTTGGATAAGTTGGATTTTTGGTGTTGTCTTAGTGGTGGTTGGTCCTGCAACAAGGAGTAGATCACTTTAGCATGACTTTTCTTCCTTTTTGTAATTCTTCTTCTTTTTCTCTAGGTTGAGTGCTTTCGTAAGGCCGCTAGGGCATGCAATGTTGCAAACTCTGGGTGTAATTGGTATCTCCGCGATATCAATATATACTCTTTTCAAAAACAAAGTGGCACGGTTTTGTCTAGATATGCTTGTACCATTTTTGACTAAGAAAATATATTTATATCGTGGAGATACCAATTACACCTAGCCTATGCACCAACCAAGTGTCAAAATACATTACATATGCACACAATCAAAAAAAGAAGAAGAAGAAAAAAATAAAGGTCCTACTTTAATGACCAATTTCTTCTAGATGCAGCACAAACTACTACCAAAAATAGCACCTGGAGTCCACATTGTCCAAAAGTGGCACCTCGAAGAAGAAAACAGTGCACCACTGTCATCATTTTCCATCAAAGATCTTAGGTTTTCACCCATGCAGAAAGTTCACGTTGTTAAAACAATACCTTAAACAAGGCCATTGCCAGGTACAACCTCTTAAGGTCAGACCTTGGGTTTTCATGATGAAATATTAAGACTCCGTAATCCTCTAGTGTTGCCACCCCCCACATGTCGAGGCCACTGTTGCACACAATGAATCACCAACAAAATTCTTCATCTTCTTGAAGACTCGGTCTGCCATTACCAGTCCTTAAATCTCAGCCGCCATGACATTCTCCGCCATTATTAACACCATAAAAATCGAAACACCGACATGTCCCATGATGTCAACATACAATGAACCTATTCCCCATGCCCTCCTGACACCGAGAGCCCCCTGACACCGCACGGGGTGATAATAAGGACGAGCACGACCGGATACCATCCGCTCGAACAATCTAGGGTCACCATACGCCCAATGAAGATAACCGACAGAACATTCAGGAACTCGTCAACGTCCAGATCAAGGAGAATGGAAACAAGTAGATCACCACCTATGTGCGATAAGAACTCTAGGACCGCCTCCTTATTCAAGACCAGCATGCCCCATGCCACTGGTCATATCAGCGGAGGAGAAGACAAGCGCCATGCCAAGAAGGCCAAGATCGGACTCACTACCGTCGTCTGGCCCTAAGCTCCCGCGAGATTGAGGCCGTCGTGACTCATCCCTGCCATTGAGACACCCAGCCATTGCACGCTAGTCCCTCTGGCCATAGTCCACAGTGTTCGTGCCTCCATGGAGAAGCACAACTTCGACGCCTTCTTCCCGCGCTGCCGCACATCCGTTGCAGCCTCCGCCGATCTCTAAAGTGCCTCCCCGCCGTGAGTCAAGACTCCGTGTCGGCTCCTCGCTTCGCCCCTGTGACGTGAATCCTTTGCACTCGGGACGCCTGTCAGGGGGCGCCGGCCATGCCTGCCTCCTTTGACGGTCGGGTGCCGCCACCACCGGTGGCACCGTAGCAGCCCGGGGACCACAGCGGTGGTGGTTCTTGGCTAGGGTTTGTGGGCACATCTGGAACCGCGCCCATGTGCGGACCGAGAGGTCCATTTTCGGTGAGAACCCTTGAAGTCTTAGCAACTTGTACCTATATATCTTGACACTAAAATACGTATAAAAACATGTGTATTTTGATAAAGCCACGTCACTTATTTTGGGAGGGACAGAGTATAAGAAAACACTTGCTTAATTGCAAATAATACATGTACTCAAACATTGATTCCGTTTGCACGGTTTGATTCACAGTGGACGGCTATTATTGTACCCCAAAAAACATGGGCTTGATAGTTCATGGTATGTCCAAAGTACTACTCCCTCCATCTGATGTAGTATAGATACATGCGAATATAGGCGAATATATGATATCCTTTTCCAGGAGTAAAAAACTCTTAAAATATAGTAATAAAAATTGTGAGAAACCATAAGAACTAATTTATCATCAAAGGAGAATGTTATGTGGTCAAGCACAACACATTCACATGCCGTAATCATAGTATATATGTACCTTTGATAATACAGGATACAGAGGCTGAGTGAGTAGTAGTGCATACTAAGAAGAGAGAACCGATAAAGTAACCTTGGCACATGAATGGGTAGTATGAACAAATTCCATGCCTGAATCCAGGGTGACCTTACTTGTTCACCATTGAGAAATTTACAAACCAAATTAGTACTACTACATTGGAAGCCGCCGAATCAAGAGTAGCAATGTACTATAGATTGAAAAATGATGCAAACGATACAGAGATGCCAAGTCAAGAACTTAGACAATTTACAAAGCCTGTCCGTGACAAGCAATAGATGCATTAGATGCCAAGTCAAGGACTTGGGCTCAAATACAGTGCAAGGCCTATCATAAACATTAGATGCATCCAGCTTTGCCGATTCAACAATAGGTAAGGTGAAATACTTGAAAGGTGTCAAACGACTGTCATTCTAGTGGTCAATGCCGGCCGACCATGAGAAGCAATCCACCACCTGAACCTTCAACTTCTTTATTTATTATTAAATCGTAACTTTACAAAAAAATACATAGATCAGTCCGAAGCCACATTATTAACACCTAAAACTTTGATAAGGGGGTGGCCATGTCAGGACCAGAGCCCTGACCTCAAACCTAGGCATCATCAAAAAACCATATGCCTCACAAAACCGTCACTGGCAAGTTGGGAACACAAACCGGTCAACCAAACTCTCAACACGCACCATCTTACGCGTTCCAGAAGTCATTGTCGTCTTCTGCTAATCCATCTTCGGGACATGGATCCATGCATTGACTTTGCTGGTCCTGCCATAGACGCAACCACCACCGTCATGCACGCATCCAACATGACGCATCCGTCCGCGGGATCTCACTGTACCATGCCGACGCGACTCGCCATCATCGACAAACTAGATAAACACTGCTCCCCGACCAGACCCCTCCAGCCAGTACATGTTCCAAAGCGATACCCCAAGAGGGTGAACGACACCGAAAACATATCGTCATCGTCCAAACCAGGAGCCCAGATGAAAGGATAGAGATGTCGCCTAGAGGGGGGGTGAATAGGCAATTTTAAACTATTACGGTTTTGGCTTGATAGAATGCGGAATTAAACTAACGTTTATTTTACAAGCACAAAACCTAAATACACTAGGCTCAACTAAGTGCACCAACAACAAGATAAGCTAAGCAAGATAGCACAAGATAAATATACCACAAGTGATAGGCAAGATAAGTACTTCAAGCTCGATGGCTATCACAAGGAAAGTAAGCTCGGGTATAGAGATAACCGAGGCACGCGGAGACGAAGATGTATTCCCGTGTTCCCTTACAAGTAAGGTACGTCACGTTGGAGAGGTGTGGGATTCCACGAAGGATTTCCCAACGCCACGAAGGCTCACCTTCTTCTCCGAGTCTATCCCACGAAGGAATAGGCCTTTTCCTTATGGCTAGCTTTTCCTCCACTCCAGAGATGGCAAGCTCCACAACCACTTCACAAGCTCCACGAAGGAGAAGCCCGGGTCTCTTCACAATCTTCCACGAAGAGGTCACCGTGGCACCAACCGCCAAGCCAACTAGGAGGTCACCCTCCAAGAGCAACAAGCTCACGGTCTCTCACTAGAACAAATCATAGTGGAGAGCTCAACACTTATGCAAGAATGCAAAGCAAGAACACCAAGGGTGTTCAAATCCCTCACTCTCAAATCTCACCAAAGCAACAAGTGCTAGGGAGAAATTAGAGAGGAAGAACAATGGTGGAAGTCAACTAATGACTTCAAGATCTAGATCCAATGGGTTCCCCTCACTTAGAGGAGGAATTGATTGGTGTGGATTGTAGATCTAGATCTCCTCTTCCAAAGCCCTCAAAAAGATGCAAGAATCATAGGAGGGAAGGGAGAGGAAGCAAGCTCAAAAGGGTCAACAATGGAGGTCAATTTCGGGCTCAAGAACCCCCAAAAACGTTGGGGGAAGAACCCCCTTTTATAGGGAAAAGCAAATATGGCCGTTGGAGAGAAAACAGCGAAAACTCGGTTCCAAAGTCGTTTGGACCGGCCCCAGAACTGGGAAACTCAGTCCCCAGGCCGGAGGACCGACCTACAAACCGAAATACCTCTGTTTGCCAACCCGGAATAGACTCGGCCGCGAAAACCGGAAAATCCGGTCTGAGATCCGGTCTACCGGAGCTGGAACCGGACCGTCCGGTGTGGGGTTCGGTTGAACCGGATCCACAACCGGGATGAAACTGACTTCATGAAAAACGCAACAACTTTTGCATCTGGACTCCAATTTCGATGATCTTGGGCTTGTTTTGACGAGGACAACAAGCTCTACAATATGGTGCATGAAAACATCATAGTACAACAAAGGAAGATCGAACCAAATGAGGAAAGGTATGGAGCCTCCCTATAAGAAGAACCGGTAAACCTTCAAACTCGAAAACGCCATATAAGATGCATACGAATTCTGTTTTCGTTGAACTTGGGCTTGTTGAAGAGCTAGCAACAAGCTCAAGAACCTCACATAGAGAAAATACCAAGAAGAAACAAAATAGGAAGATGCAAAGTATGCAAAGGATTGAGCTCCCTATGACGATGTGATCAAGTTACCCAACCGAAAGCCCCTCTTAATAGTGCGGCTATCTATCCGATAACCCGGTCTCCCAACAACCACCTTGAGACCGGAAAAAGGAAGACCTAGCAAGGCCATACCTTTGCCTTGTGCATCCCGCTTGATCTTGATGACAACGCTTCAAGCTCCATCCAAGCCGGAATGCACCACTTGATCATTGTTGCTTCATGAAGACTCATAATTTGCTCCCCCATAAACCACTATGAGATAGCTTCATTAAGACACGTCTTCACATGTCCATTATCACCAAAATGGAAGGCAAGCTTCAAGCAAATGATCTTCTCGAGATGCTTATCTTGAACTTGCCCTTCTCAACCTTGATGGCAATCACCACTTGATGCCATCCTCTCATGGGCTATTGAGATCTTCACTTTTGAAGCAAGCCCATGGAAACATACCTATCCCATATATAAACCACAAAGGAACATATATAATGGGTTAGTTCATGATGCATAAATGACAAGGCTTACCACACCACAAGATCCATGTGGTACATTATTTATGCTTCATGCGTTGACCAACTTGAAATCACTCTTCACTCTTTGCATTGGTCAACCAAGAGTCTTCTCATGCTCCATCTCAATATCTTGAGGTACATAAGGAATTCTTCATTTGATTACATGCTCTAAATCTTAGTCAGCCATAGCTCAACTAATGAGGCTATCATGACACCGGCTTAGAGCCGTATCTTGAATTCTTCTATTGAGATCACACTCTCAAGATCTTGAACATGTCATATTCTTCTCTTCAATTTGATGATCTTGATTCCAAAACTCAAGGTATATCTTTATCTTTATGGCATCCATACTTGAATCCAACACATGAACTACAAGCATGACCTATGGAATATTCCTTCATATAAAACTCAATGAAAACATTAGTCCATAGGGATTGTCATTAATCACCAAAACCACACATAGGGGTAGTTACCCTTTCAATCTCCCCCATTTTGGTAATTGATGACAATCACAACAAGAGGGTTTATATAATGAATATTAGAAACAAGTACGCAACTTACCCGAGAATAAGTTGTATACAAGAGGTTGTATTTGATATGGTTAAGTAACACAAAGATACTAGCCCATATCAAAACTGCTTCTACTCACACAAACTACAACTAATGCAAGAGATGTGAGTAGAACCAACATATATAGAACAAACTCCCCCATAATATATGCACGTGTGATGAACTTGAATTTCATTGCATACATTGTCAAGCATAACCTTTGGGAGAGTTTCCACTATATATTCAACCATGCAATACATAATAAAGATGAAATGCATGAAAGGCAAACACTTAAGAACAAACCAATCTTAAGTAGAAAACCATTTCCCTTAAAACCCTCTAAACTTCTCCCCCATTGACAACAAGTGCCAAAATGGATGACAAAGTTAGAAGGCCAATATAGTTCAAGTTCCTCCCAAGGTGTGCATTTCTCATAATATGAGTGAAATCATATGCACATATCCAATGACGAATACTTGGAGGAAATCAACTATATTTAGGATCAAATATTGCTAAAAGGATAACAAGGTGAAGAAACTTCAACGGATGAAGGAAGCAATCAAAAGATCCAAATAATCAAGTGGACAAATAGTTCTCTAAATGAAAAAGGAAGCTCCCCAAGGTTTGTGCATAAATTAGTTGTTTCATTTGAATACAATATGCACAAACATGGAATCCTCACTCCCTCTATATCATTTAGAACACAACCAAGACACAATGAGTAGAGATATAAATCAATACACTTGTCAAGACAAGATTAAGTCCAAAAGAAACCAAATATGAGATATGAGTGCATGAAGATGCAATGAAAGTAAACCGAGCACTCATAAATCAAGACCTTACCAAAACCATTAAAAACTAAGCGGATAAGTGAGATGGTTGGCAAAAGGCGAGGTATCAAGGCCATATGTTAACACTCTTGTGTATATAAGTTTCTAAGTGGGAAAACATGAGAATAATCCACAAAGAAACATCCACACATAAGAAGTTGATAAAGATAAGAAAACATGATATCCAAGAGGAAGTCATAAGATATACCAAAAAAAGATATTTTGCTTAAGTGCATATATATAGCCCATGGCTCTATTTTCTCTTATGGTATATCCATGAACTTCACCAAAGAAAAAAGAAAACCTCAAAAACATCACAACTAACACTAAGGGAACTAATGCTAGTTGGGATATTTTGAGAAAGGCAACAAGTATCAAAAGGAAGGATTCAATGCAATTTCAACAATATTGCACATGAGAGTACATTGAGGAATTGATATGCAATAAATTGCTAGAAGGCATATTTGGGATTGGTGAATCATGAGCATGATTTTATATACTCCCCATTATATGCATCATCTCAAATTACTCACATAAGCAATAAGGATTGAAAAGTCTTTCAAAGATCCTTGCAAGAACCGCAACATTTACAAACAAATAAATTCATGCCAAGATGCAACCTACGAGAGATTGGATGGAAGAATAGTACGCATGAATAAGATACTTGTTACCGAGATAGCAATGGTATGATGTAGTAGATAAGAATTCTTCAATCATCCTAGCTTGGCTCCAATTATAATGTGGTGATAACACCTTCCTTATAGATAAGACAAGCATCCATTGCATCTCCAATGTACCTAAAACAACATTCAAGTACATTTTGGTCCCCAAACTTATTGGGTCCAAAGTGGTTAGACTAACCACAACACATAGGACATACTCCATAAAAATATGTGCATATTTAGAGATGAAATTTGAATTTCATGCACATCATAGTCATTTAAGGATTTGATGGAGTATACCCTATATATTGGATCAAAGAAAGCAAAACACGATATAAGATATACATTTAGTAAACATGCATGCACGATACTTTCAAGAACCAACGAAGATATAATTTGGACAAAACACCAAAATATTCAAGAAGGCATACAAGGTGAGACAAAACACATTTGTTGTCCAAACTATATCAAAGAATCAAATCAACACAAGATTTGGTCAACAAAGTTCAACAAATGAACCAAGCAAAAACTATTGAGCATAAAAGATGAGATAAAAACATAAATGCTCAAATATTTATCTCATTCAAGCAAATAACATAAAGAATAAAGAATGAGATAACAAACTCCCAAGAGAGCAAGGTTTCAACAAATAAACCAAACCCTTAACACTTTTCACAATGGCACAAGGTTCCGAGAAGAAAAGGTTTGTCTTCCACTAAAATCACATTTGATGATAATCAAAAACACCATCAAAGAGATGTTCCAAAAGCCAAGGAAGACAATGGGAGCCACAACAATTTTGTAAAGACAAGCTAGAAGAAGTGGTATTTATACTCAAGGGAGAAATCTAGCCGTTTGTAGCATTTTCTGCGAAACTCGGTTTTAAGTTCGGTTGGACCGGACCACACACCGGACCGCCCGGTGTGCAGCCGGTCAACCGGAATCCAAACCGGGATGCTCACTGTGTGTGAGCCCGGATAGACTCGGTATATGAAACCGAGAATCCCGGTTTGGGTTCGGTTGACCGGAACTGGTACCGGACCGCCCGGTATACAACCCGGTCAACCGGAATCCAAACTGGGATGCTCACTATGAGTGAGCCCGGATAGACTCGGTATATGAAACCGAGAATCCTGGTTTGGGTTCGGTTGACCAGGACTGGTACCGGACCGTCCGGTCTGGGAACCGGTTCAACCGGCCTGAGAACCGAGTTTGGCAGAGATGTTATCAAACTTAGATTTCTTTCTTTTCTCGATAGAGATAAGCATTTGAGGAAGGCCACACCAAGAATTTCTTACTCAAACAAAGACCGAAAAGACGACCAATAAAAGCTTCTAACAAGAAAATAGGACCTTGTTTGAGCTAACATGCCACCTAGATACAAGATAATCAACAATATCAACTCTAAGTGGCACCACCTCATGTTCACATTTCCTAAGATTGTGATATGCAAAAGAAGCATATTACTCCCCCATAATGTGGTATCCAATTTTTCTTAATAAGAGGAAAAACAACCTCAACTAAATAATTAATGGACATTTAGAATTTGAATTTCTCATGAGTATGATACACCACATAGTGACTAGATAATCTTGCAATATCAATACTAAGTGGTAGTACTCATGTACACACATTTTAAGGTATGAGAGATGCACGAGGCATATCACTCCCCCAAAATGGGATGTTCCATTAACCACTCGAAAAGAGCCAAATAAGTTATCAATAAGATGCATTAGAGGCTCAAAGCAAAACACACAAGTAAATGATGTGCCAAACACATAGACATACTTGAATACACAAAATAAGCAAGCAAGAGGCACAACAAATACAAACACATACTTGGTAAAAAACCAAAACATGTAAAGGGGCAAGTAACTTTCAATATAAAAGAGTTGAGTTCGAGTTACCACAAAGAGGCACATTGGGTATATGGTAGGGAGATGATAATCCTTATAACTTGGCTTTATAAAATATAATATATGAAGATCCCTTAATTCTTCATGAGTTAGCCAACCCTCCAATGCCCTCCAAAAACACCTATTGATCAAGTTTGAGCTTGTTGGTCCCCAACCAAGTTGGGTCCTAAGAGGTTAGTCACAATAGGCTTAGCAACCCAAATGGTTCGTTTCTTGACACCACTTTGAGTTCCAACAAACTTGGCAAACACATTGCCATCCTTATCCTTCCCAAGAGAATAATAATCATCAACAATGATAGGGTTAGATAAGGTACCATTTGAACATGAAGAGGCCAAGTGCCCCTTCTCACGACATATGTAGCAACAAGTGCTCCCCTTTCTCTTCTTCATTAATTTCTTGGCTTGGGGAGCCTTATCTTGATTCTTCTTGGGAAGTGGCCTAGCTTCAACTTGAGGTTGAGATTGGGCTTGACCTTGCACTTGTGGCCGCTTCCCTTGTTTCTTCTCACTCAAGTGCTTTTTCTTCAATGTACAAGATCTTACATGATGTCCTTTAACCTTGCACTTGAAGCAAATAATCTTGGCCAAATCCTTGACTTGGTCTTGGATCTTATTCTTGTTGCTCTTGGACTTGTTCTTGTTATTGGAGTTGAATCCAAGTCCTCTTTTATCATTGGGGTATTTTTGCACACTCAAAATATTATCGAGTGTGGATTTGACTTCATGACTCTTTTCCAAGTCTTTCTTCAAAGAAGTGACTTGGGCCTTGAGCTCTTTGATTTCCTCTACATGGTTAGTAGAAATAGAGGTACTAGAGGAAGTATAAGCTTCATTGTTAGAGAAACAAGGCAGCAAGTAATCCAACACAAGGTTTATCACTAGTATGACTAGAAGGATCACTAGGACTAGCACATGGCAAAATAGCATTTTGAGTAGAAGTTGTCATAATGTCCAAAAGAGGCTCATAAGATGTTACCTTAGTGATACTTGCCTCATGAGCTAATTTTAGCCCATCATAGGAGATTAGAAGATCATTATGAGAGGCCAAGAGTTTTTCATGACTTTCTTCCAATTTCCCATAATTGCTAGTTAGCAACTCAAGTTGAGCCCTTAGCTCAACATTCTCCTTTAGGGTAGAAGCTTCACAAGAAGTAGAGTTAGTAGCACTAGCATCATTAATAGATTTTTCCTTTTCAAGCTCATAAGATTCAATTTTTTGTATGAGGAGACAATTAGTGTGCTTCTCCTCGGCAATCTCTTGCTTAAGGAGATTGAATCTCCAACTCCCATCATCAAGTTGGAAATCCAACTCCTCTATGGTTTACGTTTGTTTAGTTATGGTGTCCATAACGTGTTTGATACAAGCAACGGCCTTACTATTACCACGAAGAGAGGTACACAAAAAGGTCAGCTCAAGCACAAGAGCTCTAGTATCCTCATCAAGGTCATCATCACTATCATCATTATCATTGCTATTATCTAGAGAAGAGATGTTGGGATCCAAAGTAGGAGATACCTTTGATCCTCTTGCCATAAGGCACATGTGAGCACGGGAGGATGAAGATGAGGATATTCTTGAATCTTCATTCATGATCGTGCCTTGCTCCATAGGGTGTTTGATTTCCTCTACATTGTTAGATACACAACTAGAGGAAATAGAAGCATTTTGTTTATTGGAACAAGACAAATCAAGCATATCATCTACACTAGTACTCAAATAATTTCTAGACAATATGCAAGGACTAGCAACACAAGGGGATATAAAATTATCGTTGCAAGTAGTGCTTAAGTCCAAACTCTCTACACCATTAGCATTTATAGAACAGTAATCATTGGTGTGAAGAGAACCACTATCATTATTACATATGATTTCCTCACTCACCATGCCATTACCTTATGACTTGTCACATGTAGGTGAAATGGAGGGAATTGAAATCTCATCACAGCCGGAGGTGGAAGCCACTTGGAGCTCTTCATGATGTGAAGGAGAAGAGAGCTCCTCGGAGATACCACCGACCCTATGAGAAATGGACCCACCAAATATTTCTTTAAGCTTGGTACACATCTCATGAGATGACTTGCGCTTTACATTTGACAAGAACAAATCAACTATGGGGCTCAAGGAGAAAATAAGCTCATTGGATACTTGAGCTTCGAGATGTAAATTTTTCTCATCCTCTAAAGATAGATTTTGAGGATCCATTGGAGGAGAAAAACCTACATCTAGAAAACGCTCAATATTTGGACACACGGTCCGAAGATTACAAAGCAAGCAATTTCTCCACAAAATATAATTTGTGCCATCAAAGATAATTGTGTCATTGTGCACTATACTACTAGCCGACATCTTTACACTCTAGGCGGTGAAGCCTAAACAAGGAGACACCTTGCTCTGATACCAATTGAAAGGATAGAGATGTCGCCTAGAGGGGGGGTGAATAGGCAATTTTAAAACTATTACGGTTTTGGCTTGATAGAATGCGGAATTAAACTAACGTTTATTTTACAAGCACAAAACCTAAATACACTAAGCTCAACTAAGTGCACCAACAACAAGATAAGCTAAGCAAGATAGCACAAGATAAATATACCACAAGTGATAGGCAAGATAAGTACTTCAAGCTCGATGGCTATCACAAGGAAAGTAAGCTCGGGTATAGAGATAACCGAGGCACGCGGAGACGAAGATGTATTCCTGTGTTCCCTTACAAGTAAGGTACGTCACGTTGGAGAGGTGTGGGATTCCACGAAGGATTTCCCAACGCCATGAAGGCTCACCTTCTTCTCCGAGTCTATCCCACGAAGGAATAGGCCCTTTCCTTATGGCTAGCTTTTCCTCCACTCCGAAGATGGCAAGCTCCACAACCACTTCACAAGCTCCACGAAGGAGAAGCCCAGGTCTCTTCACAATCTTCCACGAAGAGGTCACCGTGGCACCAACCGCCAAGCCAACTAGGAGGTCACCCTCCAAGAGCAACAAGCTCATGGTCTCTCACTAGAACAAATCGTAGTGGAGAGCTCAACACTTATGCAAGAATGCAAAGCAAGAACACCAAGGGTGTTCAAATCCCTCACTCTCAAATCCCACTAAAGCAACATGTGCTAGGGAGAAATTAGAGAGGAAGAACAATGGTGGAAGTCAACGAATGACTTCAAGATCTAGATCCAATGGGTTCCCCTCACTTAGAGGAGGAATTGATTGGTGGGGATTGTATATCTAGATCTCCTCTTCCAAAGCCCTCAAAAAGATGCAAGAATCATAGGAGGGAAGGGAGAGGAAGCAAGCTCAAAAGGGTCAAAAATGGAGGTCAATTTCGGGCTCAAGAACCCCCAAAAACGTTGGGGGAAGAACCCCCTTTTATAGGGAAAAGCAAATATGGCCGTTGGAGAGAAAACAGCGAAAACTCGGTTCCAAAGTCGTTTGGACCGGCCCCAGAACTGGGAAACTCGGTCCCCAGGCCGGAGGACCGACCTACAAACCGAAATACCTCTGTTTGCCAACCCGAAATAGACTCGGCCGTGAAAACCGGAAAATCCGGTCTGAGATCCGGTCTACCGGAGCTGGAACCGGACCGTCCGGTGTGGGGCTCGGTTGAACCGGATTCACAACCGGGATGAAACTGACTTCACGAAAAACGCAATAACTTTTGCATCTGGACTCCGATTTCGATGATCTTGGGCTTGTTTTGACGAGGACAACAAGCTCTAAAATATGGTGCATGAAAACATCATAGTCCAACAAAGGAAGATCGAACCAAATGAGGAAAGGTATGGAGCCTCCCTATAAGAAGAACCGGTAAAACCTTCAAACTCGAAAACGCCATATAAGATGCATACGAATTCTGTTTTCGTTGAACTTGGGCTTGTTGAAGAGCTAGCAACAAGCTCAAGAACCTCACGTAGAGAAAATACCAAGAAGCAACAAAATAGGAAGATGCAAAGTATGCAAAGGATTGAGCTCCCTATGACGATGTGATCAAGTTACCCAACCGAAAGCCCCTCTTAATAGTGCGGCTATCTATCCTATAACCCGGTCTCCCAACAACCACCTTGAGACCGGAAAAAGGAAGACCTAGCAAGGCCATACCTTTTCCTTGTGCATCCCGCTTGATCTTGATGACAACGCTTCAAGCTCCATCCAAGCCGGAATGCACCACTTGATCATTGTTGCTTCATGAAGACTCATATTTGCTCCCCCATAAACCACTATGAGATAGCTTCATTAAGACACGTCTTCACATGTCCATTATCACCAAAATGGGCGGCAAGCTTCAAGCAAATGATCTTCTCGAGATGCTTATCTTGAACTTTTCCTTCTCAACCTTGATGGCGATCACCACTTGATGCCATCCTCTCATGGGCTATTGAGATCTTCACTTTTGAAGCAAGCCCATGGAAAGATACCTATCCCATATATAAACCACAAAGGAACATATATAATGGGTTAGTTCATGATGCATAAATGACAAGGCTTACCACACCACAAGATCCATGTGGTACATTATTTATGCTTCATGCGTTGACCAACTTGAAATCACTCTTCACTCTTTGCATTGGTCAACCAAGAGTCTTGTCATGCTCCATCTCAATATCTTGAGGTACATAAGGAATTCTTCATTTGATTACATGCTCTAAATCTTAGTCAATCATAGCTCAACTAATGAGGCTATCATGACACCGGCTTAGAGTCATATCTTGAATTCTTCTATTGAGATCATGCTCTCAAGATCTTGAACAGGTCATATTCTTCTCTTCAGTTTGATGATCTTGATGCCAAAACTCAAGGTATATCTTTATCTTTATGGTATCCATACTTGAATCCAACACATGAACTACAAGCATGACCTATGGAATATTCCTTCATATAAAACTCAATGAAAACATTAGTCCATAGGGATTGTCATTAATCACCAAAACCACACATAGGGGCAATTACCCTTTCACCAGATCTAGGGTTTCTTGCGGAATATCTGGGCAAGGGACCGAGACACGCAACAATGACGCCTTCAATAAGGTGGTTTAATTGAGACGTGGGTAACTTACATGCTGAAGCCATGATAACACTTGTGTTACTGGTAGTTAACGTTTGGGGCAAAAGTTGTGTTATTTAACCAAAGCATGCACGCGGGGCATCACTCGTGCGGGTTGTTGAAACGCGCGCCAAGTTTTGTAATTCTCGAAACGGTCGCGGGCACTTTTCCTGCATCCATTCAAAATAATCTCCACATAACATGGTTTATAGAGTGGGTAACTTATATAAGATAACTCATGTGTTATGGGTGGATAACGTTTGGTCCAAAAAAATATTAGAACATGCCAACATGGGATCTAGTTTCGAAGAACATGCCAACATGGGATCTAGTTTCGAAGATCTCGTCACGCCTAGTGCAACGAAGAAAACAGATCCTAAACTGGATAAACAGTTTGATCTACAAAACTTTTTAAATTATTCTATATTTTGAATTAATGTGGGTGATGTCAGCAAATTTGTCAACTAGTCAGCATGCATCACCCTAGGAAGTGTCTCTCCAAACCGGTTGTGTCCCTTGTTATTTATGCACTAAATGGATTGGATTAGTGTTTTGTCAAGACAAAGATTGTCGGAACTGCCCACTAGATTTAGTCAATTATAGACCGATCACCGGGTAGCAAACTCCATAAAATAATAATAAAAGGTTGTATGCACTTTTCAATGCAGAGTCCAAGGGCCATCCTCCATTTCGAAAAAGGGAGAAGAATAATGGGAGTTGGCATGCAGCTGGCTTGTTCACCTTATGTACTTACTCGTTTCATAATATAAGATATTTTAGTTATGTGAAAGAAGAAGTGTATTTAGACCTCTTTTACTGTATAGATTCACTTATAACTTATACATAAAAAAGTTTAGATACACTTCTTTTATAAAGCTAAAAGATCCTATGTTATGAAACTGAGGGAGTACGTATCTCGTTCTTCGCGGCCAACTAGGTTGGAAATTGGAAATTCTGGTGCTGGAACCGAATGGTGACCCATTTGTGGTGGCGAAGAAACGGTCAGGAATTCCAAGATTGTGCGTGTGTCCGTGCACCGGGAGCAGCTGTGGTCGCTGCATTAACGCATACTAGACAGATAAGCACGTTTCGCCGCGCCGCCTGCCTAGGATTATCGCAAGGCGTGATTTGGAATGGTGGGACAACAGGTGTTTTCAAGAGAATTTAGTGATCAACACCCAATAGCTTACAGTTTGTTTTGCTTCAAACAAATAAAGTTTGAGTATAATCGCATTGACGATCTATCGGTGAGTGACAAACTATTTGTGGTATGTGTAGGTTTATTCACCCAAATCAGATACCAAGAAACTACATATTTGTGTACAGCAAAACTCCCATGCGGTCAATAACGACAAGGAAATTATCCAATCATACTGTATATAATAGCACCACAAAAAATAATACAAATCTCTTAATGTAATTTTGTTTGTATACAACGGCAAGGTGGGATCATATCTAACTCATCACTAAATTGTCAACATAGTGCTGCATGTTGTTCTATTCTGCAGATACAGCCATTACCTACATATTACTGAGCAGTAATAGACACCAATCATTTAATTAGCTAAGAAATATATGCCAATGTAAAAATTGTGTACTTACTACATATATGAAGCCAACAAAATCACGTGCCACACTAGCAACACTCCTATTAGCATTAGCATCCTTTTATGTTTTCATTTACTTCTCAACACCCAAAGAACTCAAAAGTCCAAGAAGTGGTAGCAAGAGAAGAATTCTATAGTAGAGAAATCATACTCTCTCCGTCCGGAAATAAATGACTTGGATTTCTTTATATTTGCATGTATCTATGTGTTTGCGTCTAGATACATGCAAATCTAAAGAAATCCAAGTCAATTATTTCCAAACGGAGGGAGTACTATCAATGTGAACATTGAGAAAAGAAAGCTTGATAGAAGAGATCATGTAAATATAAAATATCTAGTTTACTCTGGAAGGCGCTAATTCTTCAAATATTAAGAGAAGAGAATGTCTCTGCTCATTTTTCATTACTCCCTCCATTCACTAATGTAAGACATTCTAGCATTTTTGTAAAACATACTTGAGCTTGTCTAGAACTCACGCTTAAATTCCCTCCGTCCAGAAATAACTGACTTGAGCTTGTCTAGATTCGAATGTATCTATACACTAAAACACGTCTAGATACATTTGAATCTATTGAAACCCAAATTAGTTATTTCTGGACGGAGGGAGTACATCATTTTTCATGTTTTACTCCTACAGATATTAGTAGTAATTTTTTCAAAAAGCTCGACTCTCCAACCACCACAAATAAAGAGCTTAATTGTGCAACAAATAAAGCATATACTGTAAGACAACATATCACTTCCATGGTAGCAAGTACCGAACAGAACTTAAAACAAAGAACTGGTTGTATTGGGCCACGAGGTAACAATTCACATGAGCACTTCAAGATACCACTAGCTTGCCAAAATCTAGAACCACGATACGATAGATATTAGGGAAAATATATAACACCCAGGTCCAACTGCTAAATTGTTCTGGAGAGCCAAAAAATCCAAGACCCAACTGACAGAGGCACAAATTTGGGAGGTGTTTTGTGCTAATAACCTAAACTATTTGCAAGACGGTTTGATATAGACAATGATCTTAGTCATATTCGATTGGTGTTATTGACAACCACCTGAGAAAATAATGAACTACTGAATAACCAAGAAATCAAGTAGGATCTAAAAAACCTGCTACCATGATCGCTACATGTGCGATGGCCTAGAGTAGATGGCGTCGGCTAGGAGGCTGTGTGTGGAGCATGTATGAAGATAGCTATTGGACACAAAGGTCTCACGTGTAGCTCTTTGTAATCTTGAAGTACATTTCTTGGTTGAGCCAGATGTGCCATGACTTGTGGGAAAGGGATTGCGGCTGATTTCACCAGCTACAAATAAACGAAAGAGACAAACCCAGGTGAAGCGCAACACATACATGTTATAACCATATAGATTTGAAATTCACAAAGAAAAATGCACTAACCTGGTAGACACGGCTGCCATGAATACAACAACATGGAACAAAATAACCAACTTCCCAGACGCGGCGCTCGAAGAACCCGCTGCCGCAAATAAATCTAGGACACCAGCCCTAAAAAAGTAGCCAACCTCTTGGCACTACCAAGTAATCTGCGGTGGGTTCTCAAACCAGTAGAAGGCATGCAGCTAGAAGAGGTGGAATGTTTCCTAAAAATGTAGGGATTGGAAATTAATATTCTCTAAGTTTGAAATCAAATATCTATTTGAGTTTTATGAAAAAAATCAACCAAAGAATTGCGGCATTAAAGAAATTAAAAGCAATCATATCACGACGCCAGAAAAGCAACTTGTTGAGTCTGAAGTCTAACCAAAATTTATACTGGGATAAGTGCAAGTAGAAGAAACTAACTAAGCGAGATGAAGATAACTTTATTTATGATGGACCTATATGAGTTTTTTCTGGATCTAGAAATACAGATCTAACTAAACATGTTTAGCATAGGAAAAGCATGTCCAGGTCAAATCAAGCCTTCAAAAAGTTATTAATAGACTCAATATTTAAATATAACATCACAAATGAGATAAAAAATGGTTTTACATTTTACTTTTTTTAGACATATAGCTTAAGTAAGCAGCGGTGCAGTGTCAAAGAAAAATAGAATGCAAACTTACATATTTAAAAAATAGGCTTTGGCTGGGATTTTCTAATGGGGTGAAGCATCCTGGATCATGCATAATGCGTGTATCTTACAAACTACCTTCCTCTCCACTCAGCACATCAATATGAATTACACAATGAGTAAGGTAAAGTTGTGAAGTGATCAAGATATTATGAGAAATATAATGTCCTATCCTCCAAAAAATGACATATTCTTTTGGCATTAAAAAGGAGGGAGGGAGCAGGCGTAACACGAGTCATGACCGCCCTGCTCCATGCGCAGCTAAGATCCAGACGAACACTACACAACAATAATTTTTGACAGAGAACATGTAATATCACCTATGTAGTTTGTCAAAGAAAATAATGTAGACAATCATCTAAGTAAGTTCTTCCTTTATATAAACATAGAAGTTAATCATCCAAAACGTGGAGTTACTCTAGGAGAGTGTATTTCATAGCATGCCTATGTCAATTATTAGCTGAGTTTCCACTGTGGCTTTTGACTCCTCAAAGCTTGAAAGCAGAAGCAAAACTATAATTCAGAAACATACTGCTCTCTTGAGAAAATTACATTATTGGGTCGTTGCTTGTTTAGTAACAATCTATGCTCACATCGGCATGCTTTATTCCTAAATATTCACTTGTACAATATTTCCACGGAAAAGGTAAAAAAGACTCAAATTAAGAATGAACACAAATATTGATTACAGACATAGCATTGTCAATGCAATATTTTCATATGAAAATTATATCGATGAAATTGAACTTGTTTTTCTTTACAAAATATAGGAATATACTTGTAGTTACCTTGAGCATCGTAATAAAATACCTTTGTGTTAGCATAGACTAAATTCTCCATCATAGTTATCTGATATGGACCATTCACTAAACAACCCCACAATTGTTTTGGTAAAACATCTTAGAAGCATTGATTCGAAGTGGATTTGCTTGCCTAAAACAAATCCTGCAATTCTAGTATCTGACATTAGTAGGTGATGACTCCCCTATTTAACCAATCCTAGACACAGTTCTATGGTAAATGCTGCATATAGGGCTGCTACACAAAGCGTAAATACCACTTTTACAGAAAATTTGCTGGAGAAATATCAATGTTTTCAAAGAAAATCATGATAAAGAATGCATTCAGCTGTCAGACTTCAGGCAGATCTGTTGCTACATTTAAATACCGCTACCATAGCATGTATCTTGACTGCCTTTCACTACGTATAATAGAGACAATCAAATAGCACAATCTGATTAAGTCATACTCATATTGTTTATCTATAATTATGTTTAGCTGTTGATTAACACCATGTTGATCGAAGAGCATGGGTTCCAAATTTCTTAAGTAAAAAATAAGAGAGAATACATATCTGTAATTATGCAGTCTATTTTATAAGTATCTACACATTGGCTAGAAATTTCCAATAAGTAAGAAAACTGGGATGCTTACGACTAATCACATGTCCCCAAAACACAATAAAGCCTTATCTGAAAATTCTAAAGGATGGCATGGCAACCATATAAGATAGAGGTCAATGCCCGGACTTC
The DNA here is from genome assembly GCA_910589775.1 of Avena eriantha. Taxonomy (NCBI): domain Eukaryota; kingdom Viridiplantae; phylum Streptophyta; class Magnoliopsida; order Poales; family Poaceae; genus Avena; species Avena eriantha. The sequence goes on from OU342746.1 coordinate 307,817,964, forward strand.
TGAAAATTTATGTAGTCACATGGCATAAGATAGTAATTAGCTATATACAATACACACGACCCCATGTGTCTTCGTGCATTTTATTTCACCGTGCCCATCACTAAGATTGGTAAATAGTGACACACTTGCAACCTTATACTCACACGCACCCATGTACTGGCAATCACATGTAACGCTGATACAGGCAGCACACAAAAATGTACCACATACCCGTCCGCAACAGCGCTGCCTAAAGCAAAAACTCAAAGAAAAGTCCGGCCAGCGGTTGACTGAGCAGCACATATTGATCCCCTTTCACCCTTGCCCCAGGTCCGAGCAACATCCATGGCCGCTCCTCATGGGAAGAGGATCCCCTGATGTGGCCTCTCCTGCCAAAAATTATCATAGATCGTCGTAGAGCACAAAGTTCATGGATCGCCGCAAGATATTTAAGCCCATTCAGATGATATTATAGGAGTTTGGTGTAAAATTAGAGGTCGGGATCAAAATATGCACTATTTTTCCGTCATGTATATATAAGTACAAATTCAGATGTAGCTTATAATCTTAGATCCTTAGACTATAGTTTGTGGTGTCCAACCAGAAACATGTAAGACTTGTTTTTCAAATATCCACCAAACGCACTGCAAACTCAAAATAAACTATAATAGATTTCTGATGCATGTAAAATACATCATAATTTGTAGTTTTATTGTGTTAAAAAATTAATATTTAGAAACTTTGTGTTAAATGCAGGTTAGGGAGGGTGGGGTGGTGGTGATCAAGAAAGTCTTTTTTGGGGGAGAATTGCACTTTCCCGGTCTAACCTAGTCAACAACACGCCCTCTTGAGTACTAGGATTTTAATATTGGATAAACACCAGGCCTCCTCAAGATGCCCTGCCTAACTTAGTCAACAACACGCCCTCTTAGACCATTGTCAATTTTGTGACATCAAGGGGTTTTGTGTAGGAAGTCCTCTTTGACCTTTCTGCTTACTATTATGCTAGAAAAAATAGCATACCTTGGATAGCTGCCAAGCACTAAATTATAAGAACGAAATATGGCTCCAACTAACATATTTATGCATCGCATATAGTGTTTTCCGATCCTCTTTTCTGTCTTCCAGTCATTACTTCACAAAAAGTTTATATAGTGAAATGGGATTCATACTAACTTGAAAATTGGAGAAGTGCCTCATTGAAACAAACCTGTTTTATCTCTGCTTCCATTTCGGGTGATGAGGATGACCCGGCCTATCCTCATAATTTTGGAGGAGCTGGAAAACGGAGCCTCAAAATCAGATAAAGATGTCTCCTACGCGAGCAGGTTTCAACTATGCTCTATAGGGGTCAGGAGGCTAAGTACTAAGGATGGAAAGTTTAAAAATCTTTTGCATAAAAGAAGACAAATTTGCTTATATGGGATTCAATTTGACGCCAAAGAGTTGCTAAATCTACATGGCAAGTCTCATGGACATCTCTGGTGCCAGCCAAATGCCTTGAAGAGTCTGAAAAGATAGATACGTCCACAAACCATTCATTGCACATTTACGAGTACCATTTTAACGATTAATGAACCTTTGGATGTATTTTTATACCACCCCATGTTTGATTCTTAGCTATATGTACTATTGATTTTCATGAAAAACTTTATACAATAGTGAAGTAGTAACAACTATAGTAAACAACAAGGAGAGATATGGTGGAATGAAGAGGTATCAGATGTCTCTAAGAAATGTGAAGCTAAAATGGCGGAAGAGAAGAACATGCAACTAATTAGATACATAGAGTTTTGGGGTTTGCCTTATATAAGAATAGGAGGCATTTGAAAAATTGACGCGAAAAGGTAGGGAATGGTACCATCTCTGTTCTTCTCTTCTCCATGCAAGTTTAGATAAGAGATATGAAAGAGATTACACTACTGCAAAAAGGCTTATAGCCTCCAGGTGGCTAGTGACAGGCAAAATTGTGCATGTTGCTAGTAAGTTTACCAGTGACGGGTCAGGATCACCCTATCACTAGTACAAAACACCTGTGACAGGCATATAAAAGTGACTATCACTAGTACTTTTTGTGGAGACCGGGGATGAAAAAATTACTTAGTGACGGATATTTATAAATGTTTGTCACTGTTAATGCTATGACGAGTGACAGACTCAAAATATGCTAGTCAATATATAGGCTCCATTTTCTTGGAGACAGTTGTTAAATGAGGCTCCGTAAATAGGTCACAAAACTCCACCTGATAAAGAGACGACTATAAATGGAGTGTACTGGTACTCCTGTAGATAACCAACATAGTCATGTCATCAAAAGAGATTTCATTTCTGTTAAAGAGGCTGAAACATAGGATAAAATTTTGGAGTCAATAGAGAGCTATGTAAAATGGACCTGGAAAATGTAGTAGTATTTTTCGTGGAGACACCTGAAAGACCAAATTTCTTAGCGACGAGGATGTCTAAAGGCCTGTCACAGGTAACCGGAATTTCTTTCCCTAGCTGAAATTACGAATCATGTACCGACATGTAGCCTAGTGCCAGTCACATGCCTCTAGGTCGGCGCACACGCGCCTCCTTCGATGGGCCGCACTCCCCGCACATCCTCCGCTAGGCTGGCCCACTCGGTCGCTCGACGCCTACTCGAGATGGACATCAATCGAGTCGAATCTACTCGCACCAGCTTTTTTTATAATGAGTTATTACTTAAAAGGTACTAAATGCACACAGCCGCCACAAATCTAGACTTCAAACAAGAAAAAAATAAAAAGTGAAATACATGAGAACATAGGTAAACTGCATAATTTTTAAGGTGATGATGGAACAATCTGAAGATCAGGCAGCCATCAATGTTGATGTAACACCCCCCCCCCCCCCCCTTCAAAGCATGTACATACCTATTTATCTATAAATAGGTTGCGAAACTCCACCCGATATAGAGATGACTATAAATGGAGTGTACTGGTACTCCTGTAGATAACCTGCATAGGAGAATTTTTATCGTTAAAAACCTTATCATATCTATATAGCTACAGTGGTCAAATAATTGCAAACGCTTCCACCCTAATTAGTATTATAGACCTATTGATAATAGCATGTAACCAATTTTCGAATATGTTGGCCACACACTATGTGGAGGATACAGTCGAGAAGCTACTTGGATGACTGATCATATAGAAGAAGCAAATTTGCAATAGAAAATAAATGTATGATTGTCCCATCATGGTGAAAAAATACACATTTCATACTTTCATGCCAATTTTTTTAAAAGGTTGTCTTTTGTAAGAATCATGCCATGACAAAGGTACGAAGCTAAGATTTTCTTATTTAGTGGTACCTTCATCTTCTAGATTATTTTTGTTATTATAATATAGCACGTCAGGTTGGACCAAAGCTCTATATATAGAATTAACAGAGAATACACCATCTCATGTAGATTCCAGGAAAACTCATCAGCACCATATTTTTCACCATGGTAAACGGTGCAATAGAGGATTCCACAATGCATGTCTAGGACCAATTAAACCTCTTCTGAACGTCACATTTGATCAGGAAGATTCCAAAACTATGGTGATGGTATCACCATTACGATGAGAAATATCGTATAGAGCTGAATATTATTCCTGGAGAGTGGCATTTCCCAACCACTTGTCCTCCCATAAATTGATTCCCGAGGCATCCTGAATAGAAAATGATCCATAGCAGAATAAATGCTTCTTCGTGGCCACTAGACCAGCCCAAAAGTGTGAATGCCCAGGCTTACATAGTACTTGGGATACCGCCTTTGAACCAACATACTTTCTTCTTAGGAATGTTTGACATACCCCATCTTCTGTAATTATCCTAAAATACATTTACCCAATAGAACAGTATTTTTAACCTCAAGGTCATGAATACCTAGCCCACCTTGGTCTTTAGGACAGAAAACCATATTCCATTTGGCTAGACTGTATTTCTTTTTATTGCTATATCCTTGCCAAAAGAATCTCGATTGGAAATAGTTTAATATGTGCAAGACATCTTTGGGTAGCACAAAGAAGGATATCATATATAGTACCATGTTACTCAGTGCTGAAAATTTATGAGTATCAACCTCCCACCAAGAGAAAGCAAATTTCCTTTCCAACTACTTAATATTTTCTATAATCCTTCCTCGACGTGTTTTCACTCAGCATTTGTTAATCTCTAAAAATGAATCAGAATCCCCAAATAGTTAATTGGAAACTAGCCCTACCCACCGCCGAAAATCTCACACATAGGTGGGTGTCGTCTTGTGCCTCGTCAAAACAAAACAATTCATTCTTACCAAAATATATCTAAGACCCGAAAGTTCTCGAATACTGACAATATTAATTTCATAATTCTTGCTTTTTATATGTCATGTTCATAAAGGAATTATATCATCAGCATATTGAACAATAGAAAGTCCACCGTCAACTAGATGAGGAATCACCCCGTCAATCTGGCCATCATCCTTTGCCCGCTCAATCAAGACAGTTAACATATCAGCACTATGTTAAACAGCATGGCGATAACAGGTCATCCTATCTCAGTCCTTTTTTCGTTTGAAAGTACCTACCAACTTCATCATTGACTTTGATAATCACACTTCCTCCAGAAATAAAGCTATTGATTAAAACACCCCACTCTTTAGAAAAATCTTTCATTCCGGGAGTTTGTTGTAGGAAAGACCACTTGGCTTTGTTATAAGTCTTCTCGAAGTCAATTTTTGAATTACTCCGTTCAACTTTTTCTTATATAGTTCGTGCACTATTTCATGTAAGATTACAACTCCATCAAGGATGTTCCATTTTATGTGTCACAATTCAAAAAAAATCAAGATTAAATTCAACAATCTGTTTTAGCTTAGTGCAAGCCATTTTTGCGATTTACTAAGAGAAAAATTCATCAAGAGCCAAGAGAGCAAGGGAGATGGAACAGAGAGGAAGACAGCACGGAGCTAGCGTTGCCTGGAGACAGTGGCAGCGCGCTGCTTCTGAACGGCGCATCACGCTCCAGGTGAAAGATGGAGCAACTGCAGGGTATTTGTGTCTCTATCCTTTCCTGATACTGGTATGAGAGCGAGGGGTGATATATCGCTGGTTAACACATAGCCAACAAGGAAAGCAAGATAAGCTAGTAGAGACAAATGCAAAAATATTGCACTGGAAGCGAGAAAAAGAATTTTCAGTTAATCAGCACCTTGACCTACCATAGTCCTGTCATCAAAAGAGATTTCATTAAATACTGAACGTGACTCGACCTGACTGGCCTTGCTTCACTGTACATAAGTAAGGAAATTATGTGGAACGGTACATGCAGCTGCCACGATGGCACATTGCGGTAGATGCAGGAGACATTCCTATTTCACTAGCATATACTAGTACTCCATCAGTTCCATATCAAAAGATGTTTTGGCAAATGTTGGAACAGATGAGTAACTCTGAACAGCCCAGGATGATGCCATGGAGATTGCAGAGTTTATGTTATCAAGTTTACAGATGTTGTAGCATATATTATTTTTTTGGTTTGAAATTTGCTCGACGGAGTGGGCATTGAGAATCAAAAGTCTCTTTTGATGACATGTTACTGAACAGTTAGGTAGGCTGTTAAATCTGCTAGCTGATGCTGGGGTGAATGCAACAGCTTTGATAGATTGCGACACTTTATTAATTAAGTCAACCTATATTACATAATCACTAGTAGTAGCATCTTGTATTATTGTATACAGTAACTTTATGTGTATGGATTCATGATTAGTGGCGCTAATATCTCTCCAACTTCATCTCCATTAATTTCCTAGGATTTACTTCATTCTGAAGTCTGAACCGCCCACTGTCAGAAATGTAAATTGAGAGAATTCCTTATTTAACACTACTTCCAAATATGATTCCTTATTTGACACTCAAATTTTTTCTATTCCCTATATAACACCGGGTGTAATTATTTTTGCCTTAGATAACACTCTAGTGCATTTTGAGAACTAACTGTGTTAGTTGGAGACCTACAAAGACTCTCTTGCCCTTGGTGCATAATGTGACCAAATTGTTTTTAACATAAATGCGGTTGTATTGTCATGTACTCCCTTGGGGATTGCTAGGCCGGATAGCTCAAATTAACCGGAAGAGAAACATGGTGAACGGTAGAACTGGCGCAATAATTCACTCCCTCCCTCTGTTTCTTTTTTCTCTTCCACGATAAAAAAGGAAAGGGCCTGGGAAACGGATGCCGATTTTAGCATTCCATCGGACCCTTTGTCGTACACGACATTAGGTGCAGCTTTCGATTGATACCGTGAAAACATACACCGGTGGTATTTAGTTTCCTAATAACTACTCCCTCTGTCCAAAAATAACTGACTTAGTTTTGTCTAAATTTAGACACGTTTTAATATATAAATACATTTATATCTACATAAACTCAAGTCAATTATTTATGGACGGAGGGAGTACTTGCAATGATCACGGATAATCCCACAATTTCCGGAGCCAGTTCAATGCATGCACTATATAGCTGGCCGAGATAAATGTACATAGTAGTACCATGGAGTTTCCAAATATTTTGGAGGCAACCCATCTAATTACAAAGGTTCCAAATATTCATTCTCGTTTTTAGAAACCCAGATAATCAGAATTATGAGGACACTAGAATAATTTAGTTTGCAGGGCCTTTTAGCACGGATCGTGCAGGACAAGCACAACACCCATGCATGGAGCAGTTAATGCGAGAGGCAAGCGGCCAGTTTAATGTCAGAGATAAACAAAACAGTGCGACCGGAGTATTTTGGTCCAGCCGGAACAAAATAGACGGAACTAGTTAACAGAGTCAACGGCAGTGTCATCAAAGGCAAAAAGAATTACACTTGGTGTCATATAGGGAAGAGAAAAAAATTGAGTGTCAAATAAGAAACCATATTTGAGAGTAGTGTCAAATAAGAAATTTTCTCATGTAAATTACTCTATCACTTTCACTGTATACCTAATAGTATAAATAAATATATTTTATTTTTAGCGAGATATATCTGGCTGGCCCTTTCTTTTAACGAGATAAGTAATGCATGTTTTCTTCCGTAGTAATGCATGTTTGCTTTATTTATAAAACGAGGCGAAAGCCTGATTCGAGGAGTACAGGCACTACAATATGTCACCCTCTTGTACTGCATTACTGAATAATGCGTTCAAGTTTTATCAGTTGCTCAAGTATGCAAGTAAGGTCCCGTCCTATGCAAGACTACTGTGAATAAAATTAGTTCTTCCAGTGCCGTAGCATTGATTACAATTTTGGGAGCAGGATCTGTAACGTGGAAAAAACCATTCTAAAAAAAATCATCCAGAAACTATATAAATTGATTAGAGTATACAACACTATACTAGTGTATCAAAGAGTATGACATAATTTTAGTTTTGGTTATCAGGCAGATTCAGAATCTCTAAACAGATGCTGTAGCAGTAGCACTGTCTCCATATGTTTGCTAAGTACCAGTGTGCAGTGGTAACTATGCAGATTATACGCCATAGTCTCTTTGAGTTTATTGCTGAATGCTTCAGAAGTGCTACACAGTTTTCAGTTAAGAAAATTTGGATGTTCAGTTCGAAGTAAAGTATGCATATAACATGAAAGGTTATCCTTCTTGTGATAAGATCTCTTCACATCTACAGCAGACTGCAGAGATGAACAGGTGCAGTTCAGCTTCTTTAATAAAAAAATATTTTTTTCACGAAAGCGCAAAAAGTCTTGCGCTTTGATTCATTGATAGAAAAAGAGAGTTTGTACAAATATTTACACGCTCAAAACAAACGGACACCCCGAACAACTCACTCCACTAATAAAAAAATATTCACCGACTTACATCAACAAACAAAAGTCTCTAGAATGATGTTACATGTTTTTTTTTAACACAGGCAGGTACAAGTTTGGAGAGGCCCCTCACAGTTGAAACCCTAGCAAAGCTAGAAAATAGAAAAAGGGGCCTCAAAAATACACAAAGCACCTCAGAACTAAGGGTAAAATTGCAATCAAGTCCCTTAGCACCTCTGCCACAACACTCCAGCGACCTCCAGTCGATGAAATCGGCGAGTTCGACAAGGTCTCTTGCTCGTGACGCCTTCCAGTCCGGAGCGGAAGCGCAGCCGCCAGCCATCTTGCCAACCGCGGGGAAGAACCACTTGCCGCTGACGAGCTGTCGAGCTCTGGAGCTGTGCTTCGAAAAAGGGCCTCCAATGGAGGTTTGGACCCTCGGCCGCCCTTCGGCCAGAACAGGCAGAGGCCCAGCAGCGCCGTTGCTATGGGGCCATTGCGGAGAAGAACCATTGGGAGCAGCTTCAACCGGCTTCCGCTTCCTCCACAACAGCCGCCTATTCGCCCATCCTCTCCCCGCCACCGCGGCTGGTCAGAGAAGAGACGAAGAAGCAACCTTCGTTGAGGAATCGTAAACCACCGGAACAGTACCCTTCTTCCAGAGCAGAGGCCTCCGCGCCGCCTTGCACCGCCTTACCCCCTCGCCACCACAGTCGGCCGGGGAAGGACGAACATCAGCAAGCGCCATACCTTTCTCCCCCTCCTCCTCGCCGCCACGGATGGCCAGGGGAGGAAAAGCGGCAACAGAAATCTGCAAGTAAGAAGGGCTCCTAGGGTGCCCTTTATTGACGGAGTTGCTGGCGTCCCTGCCGCTGATCACCTTCGGCTCCGTCCACCGGAGCGCCTCAACCAGCAGCAGCAGAACCAACGAGGACCAGATCTTGGGCCAGAGATCCCGCCCCACCCTCTCGGCATAATGCCAAACCACGGCAAACCGCCGCGAAACCCTATGACACCTACAACTAAACCTAGATCCCCCCCCCCCTTTGTCCATCTCCAGCCAGCTAGTCCGGCGGAGAGGACGCAGGGGCGGCCCAGGCAGTGGCGGCGGTGGACTCTCAAGGGGAGGGGAAAAGGAGGGGAGAGGGGAGAGGGGAGAGAGCGGTGGTTAGGAGGTGGGGATGTCTGAATGATGTTACATGTTATACCAAATATATGCAAGTGGATGCTGGAGAGGATACAACTACTCTATTATTATACTTTGATGTTTGCTGTAATTAAATCCACCTATAGTCTACAGCCACTGTCATGGTTTGTACATAATCAGTAATTCACTCTAATGTGCCGTGTACAAGATGTGCACTTGCTGAAGACCAGTAAAGCTTTTTTTTTTCATCCCAAACTCTCTTCCATTAGTCTCCCCTGAGTTTTCTTTCTCAGGAAGTAAACTCCAATATTGTCATTTGCACGTGATTGTCCTTCGATGCCTCCAAAGTTGGCGCTCGCGCTGGTGAGAGTTGCAACTGGGGTGCTGAGCTATCTCCTTGGGAAGCTCTCCACCCTATTGGAGAAGAAGTACAGCAGCCTGAAGGGAGTGGACGATGAGATCCTCGCCTTGCAGGATGAGCTGAGCAGCATGAACGCCCTGCTCCTGAAGCTGGCGGACATCGATGATCTGGATGTCCAGGTGAAGGAGTAAAGGAACCAGATCAGGGAGCTGTCATACGAGATTGAGGATTCATCGACGACTTCGTCCCCGTGTTGAGCAGCGTGACCCCGACAAGCGCCAGAACATGAAGGGTTTCTTCCAGGAGAGTATCCACAAGCTAAGAACACTTGGGGCCTCTGCGGTGAGATTGCCAGCAAGATCTTGAAGCTCAAGGCCTGTGTTGATCACGTTGGAGAGCGACGCAAGAGGTACAATTTTGATGGGGTGGCTTCGGGCTCTAGCACGGTGGTGCACATTGACCCTCGGTTACCGGCGCTTTACGCAGAGTCTGAAAGCCTTGTGGGTACTGATGAACCAAGAGATGAGCTCATCGAGTGGTTAGATGAAGGAGAGGCAAATTCCGTAAGAAAAGTGAAGGTAGTATCCGTTGTGGGACTTAGGGGTTTAGGCAAGACTACTCTTGCCCGGAAGGTTTATATGATAAAATAGGGAAACAGTTTGACTGTCGAGCATTTGTTTCAGTATCCCAGAATCCTGACATGAGGAAAATATTGAGAGACATACTCACTGCTGTGACACGGATAGAACACTATATCCAGACACAGAAGGATATGAGGAGGAGGAGCTCATCAACAAATTGAGGCGGCTCCTCAATGATAAAAGGTATTAATTTCAAACCTTTCCGTGATAATCTTGTTTCAGATAATTTCTATTTCCATATCCCCATTTTGGTTAGCCCATACCCCATAGTCATGCTTGTTCTCTGGAAAAGGTAACATTGTTGCCCAGATCTGGGCGTTGGGTAGCTCCTATGGTCGCAGCCATCTAATCTCTCCTTTGAATGGAGTATTTACTGTGGCCGATAAATTTTACACTAGGTAAACTGAGAGACGCAACTAAAAACAGAGTTTAGCGTGGTGTATAGAAATTAGTGTCAAACAACTGCAATATTGAATAGGTACACCATGCAAATATTTCTTATGATGAATCTATTGGTATTTATTTGGTATTGTGGATCATCATAGTTTTGTACTACGTATATATACTTGGAAGAAAACATTGAAAATTTTGACTAAATTTGTATGCCATTCATTTCAATATGGAAGGATCCAAGGCATGACAAAAAAAATTAGGTAACGTGATCAAGAAAAAATTGTCATGATCACTTGTGGTTATAACTTCAAGGTTTAAAATAGTCAGGCATATGTGTCGTCACCACCTAAATTGTCAGGCACCTGTGAGGCGAAAGGCGCGGATGATCCCGAAGGCAGCAATGGCACCAAGAAGCAATGTTGGCCATGGATGGGGGTGGCAGTGTTCACCATGGTCACTGGGTATAAGTAAAGAACTGGGCGTTCACCAGAGAGACACAACCTTCAGCAAAAGCAAACATTAGTAAAAGAGACCGAGAACTACAATTATGTACAGAAAAACTGAAAAAGAAGTGCATATAGCTTGTACTTTTTAAGCTAACTTGGAATATTTTATAGTCTGGCAAATTCCAAATCTTACTTCAAAAAAGGGACAGTGTCATATCACAAGCTTTGTGAGCGTTATTACCTGATCCGAATGAGTTGAAACTTGGACCGAGATGTTGCTGCTGCACACTAGGTGACCATGGGAGTGTAGCCATAGCCTGTGTTATGTCTGGCATCAGCGTACCCATTGTAGTAGCAGCCGTCTACGTTCCACATAATCTGCTGGTCTAGAGGTGTGCTGTCATGTTGAGAGAATATAAAACGTTGGAAATCGCCGTCGTCATAGGGTTGAAGCGTCTCCACCGTCTTCTTCACGAGGTCAATACAGATGGTCAATATGTGGTTTTCACTTTCTAACTTGTCTGTCTGTCTGCCATTATGCCCCTTTTTAGAGACGACGGTCAGATACACCACATGGCCGCCCTGCATACTCAGGGTCGGGAGTTTTGCATCCAGTTTTCTCAGCGTCCATCTTCCGGCGGCACCGCCGCCGTCCCACAGCTTAGACAAGATGACACGATGCCTCGGGTCGTAGACTGCGATGTCGTCGACATCGACAAGGTGCCCCTTGCGCCAGTAGCCCCAGGAGACATGCCTATAGCATGTCCGGATCTTCCAGCCATCCGGGACGTACACGACGTGTACGTGTTCGTCTTGGCAGATGAGCTCGGAGTCGAGAACGATGGCATTATTCACGTGGTCGAGATCCCTGATCGTCTTGATCACGGGCTTCTTCTCGTCCTTCCTACGACCGCAACATAGCGGAACTGGATATCCAGGTCGACGAGCACGATGAAACCATCGCTGTAGCATGCGACGTCCCGGTGAACCGGCAGCGGGGAACGGTCACCGCGCTTGTAGAAATCGGGCTTGGGGAACGGGATGAATCGGGTGCGGGCGGGATCCTGCGGGTCCATCCTCACGTCGCAGGCGATGATGCCTCCCCCGAGGCTGAGGTCAACCCAGCCTAGCACGCTTCCTCCGAGCGCGATCACCTTGTCGAACCTGCCGGGTACGTCGTCGTACCTGACCCCGGCAGGAGGTAGCAGCGTCAGCGCCCTGGTGTCCCACGCCCACGTCTTGGACGAGAAGACGCGGAGCTCGTAGGCCGGCGGGTACTCCATCACGGCGAGATAGGCAAGGAGAAACTCCGCGGAATCGACGAAGCAGGGCGAGATGGCGATGCGGGATGATGTAACACGGGTACGTGGCTCCTGTATAGTCGGCCTCGGCGGGGACGGGACCGATTGAGCGACGGCTTGCCGGCGGCGGCGTGGTAGAGGAAGTACTCGGCGTCTCTAGGATCTCCCCAGGTGCTACAGCGCAGGAGGATGAGATCCTTGGCGGAGTGTTAGTTTGATCTCCACGGTCGTCCCAACGGACGACCGATCCGGTCTCGCGTCCTAATCAGGGGCGCCTAACGTTACCATCGTTGGTGGGCCCCCGTCGCACAGCGCACATAAAAAGAGGTAGGGGCCGGGGACACGAAGGCTAAGGTTCGTTGTGCCCACTCACTCCACCAAACACCCTAAACCCTAGAGCCTCCGATTGGGCTAGCGCTATAGCGGCGGGAAGTACCACCACACCGCTGCCACCACTCCGTCGCCCCATGTCGACCTCATCCTCTACAATGAAGACCGACGGTATGCTATCTCTCTTCTCCTAGTCGTTCTCATCTAGATCCCACTAGCAAATTCATCTTTTCCTAAGTACAAGCCTAGTACTCGCTAGATCCACACCTAGAGACCCTAACAAGAACTAACAATGGTATCAGAGCCACCTAGAGTTGTCGATCTAGTCGAGGTAGTACAAGAAAAGAAAGGGGCTAGGGTTTACACAAAGCGTCGCCGCAAGGCCGCGCCGTTCCTCTCGATCTCGATGCGCATCGGCAAGCCGAGGCATCGGGAAGAAGAACCCAAACCCTACCCCGCATCCCCTAACCCCAAAGAACAACCGAATTTTTTCGGGAAGAACCAAGTGAAAAGGGGAAAGGGAAGAAAAAGAACAAATCCCCAAAATGATGAACCCTAGAATACCTATGATTCTCCCCCTAGTCAGATCTCGCCCTTGACAGAAAGAAATTCAAAAGAAAGCTCAAAATAGCCCAAAAGGGGCAAAACTCGGCCGCAGCCATGCGGGCTTGCCGGTAAAGGGCACCGCCTCTAAGCCGCTTGATGGCGGTGCACCCACCCTCGGGTGGAGGCGCTCGCCGGCAAGGGGGCCAGGGGGTGCCACCAGCTCGCCGCCACTTTTTTCCATACTGCGCGCGCAGCGCGGAGATGTGGTGGAGGTAGGCGGGGAGAAGCAGAGAGGGAGGGGCTAGCACGCCAGGCGTGGTTGCCAGGCGGAGCGGCCACCTCGCCTCACCGGAGAAGAAAGCGGCGCCGCCAGAGATCGTACGACCGCGAGGGCGAGACAAAAAGTGGCGCGGGGGGGGGGGAGTGGGCTAGGGTTTCCAGCTCAGAGGGGGCCAGATGGTTTTGTTCTCACGAGGGTCACGCGGAGCCGTCCGATCTAGGTCAGTGATCGATCGGGCGGTCGCTGGCTCGCCGCCAGGCCGTGGGCCGCCGCGGCACGCGGTTGGTAAGTGGGCCGAAGGCGGGCCGCCACGCATGCTGGAGCTGCAGTACGCGTCGCCAAGGCTCTGTGGGCCGGTTATCTTCCGCCCAGTGCATTTTTTTTACAGAAGTTTTTTTATATAGTATTAATTATCTGTTTTGATAATTTTTACACAGAATTTTCTACACAATATTATCCAACGATATTTTTGTCTAGAAAATACTAAAGTAATAGTAGAGTTTCTGTAAAATGTAAAGTTTGATGAATTTCATTCATATTTTTCCGCTGCAAATAGTTAAAAGTATTTACTTAATTGCAATAAAGTGAGGATTTCATTTGATGACCAACGTTGTTAATAAGATCTTCACTATAGATAGGAAGTTTTATCACTATTAGTTCTATTTCTGCCCAACGGTGATGTGGAATTAATATTGAGAAGTTTCATGTTTTAATTTGACCAACGTTGAATTAACTCATTTCGATGATATTTTGTTTTCAGGCAATCCTATGAGTTTTATCTCGGCTATTGAGCCCCTCAATGGAGGGAACTATGGCTCATGGCGAGAGAAGGTTGAGATGGGGCTTGCTTTGCTTGACCTCGACTTGGCACTGATTGAGACCTGTCCCAAAGAACCTGAGGACCCCGTGAGGGGCGAAAAAGAAAGTGAAGATGACTTCAACAAAAGGGTCCATGACCATGGACCAATAAGAATGAAGTACGACCTTGATCGTGCAAAGTGGGACTCATCTAACAGAAAGTGCTTGATGGTCATTAAGAGCTCCATTATGGAAGCAATAAGGGGAGCATTCCCAGAATGTAGCACCGCCAATGAGTACCTGAAGAAGGTAGAGAGTCAGTTTACTGGGTCTTCAAAGGCCTATGCGAGCTCTCTCATCAAGAAACTTGTTACTACAAGGTACACTGGTGGTGGAGTGAGAGACCACATATTGTGAATGAGTAACATGTCTTCCAAGCTTAAGCCCATGGGCATGGAGCTCCCAGTCGAGTTCATCATTCACCTGATCTTTGCCTCACTACCAAACCAATTTGAGACTTTTGCTGTGAACTACAACGCACAGCCAGAAAAGTGGGGCATTGAGAAGATGATGGCCATGTGCGTACAAGAAGAAGAGAGGCTTAAGGGGCAATCTGATGATTCTGTGAACTACCTGAGCCCAACCAAGAAGAGGAACTTTCAGGGTTCTAGGCCACAAGGGAGGCCACAAGGGAAACCTCAAGGGCCTCCCCCTCCTTCTAAGCCTCATGGAAAGGATGATGATCACCGACAGCAGGAGGTGGACAAGGACACCTGCAGGTGGTGCAAGGAAAAGGGCCACTACATGAGTGACTGTGTGAGCTTCCTAAAGCATCTATGCAAGAAAGGTGAGGATTTAATTACTTTTGTTGATGAATCACTATTTTTAAGTTATGCAAAATCTACTTGGTGGATTGACTCAGGTGCAACTGTCCACGTTGCAAATTCATTACAGGGATTCCGTATGAGAAGGACCCTGCAAAGAGGAGAAAGAAGAATTAAGGTGGCAAATGGCGTCCAAGCTGAAGTCGAAGCTATTGGAGATCTCCCATTAGAATTATCAAATGGCTTTGTACTTTTACTAGTAGATGTACTTTATGTACCCTCTTTGCATCGAAACTTAATAAGTGTATCGCGCTTAGATGATGATGGTTTTGCTTGCCATTTTGGTGATGGACAATGTAAAATCAAGCGTAATAATGAGATTGTTGGTCTTGCCTTCAGACAAGACAAGCTTTATTTCTTATCACTTTTTGAGAATGTGTTTGCATTAAGCGCTGAGAATGAGAATGCCTCCTCATCCCTGAATGGAAAGAATAAAAGGAAAAAAATGGATGATGTCTCTTCGAAATTATGGCACTGTCGTTTAGGCCATATTTCGAGGGGGAGAATAGAATGCTTAGTAAAAGAATCATTTCTACCGCCTTTAGAATTTTCAAATTTAGAGCAATGCATCGATTGCATTAAAGGAAAGTTTGTAAAGAACATTAAAAAGGGCGCCAAAAGACGCACAGGAGTCTTAGAAATAATTCATACGGATATATGCGGTCCGTTTCCTGTGACATCTGTGGATGGATATGATTCTTTCATAACATTCATGGATGATTATTTGCGTTATGGTTACATTTATCCAATTAGAGAGCGTTCTGAAGCATTGCATAAATTTAAGATATTTAAGGCTGAAGTTGAAAATCTGCATAGTTTAAAAATTAAAGTAGTAAGGTCCGATCGTGGAGGCGAATACTACGGTCGGCACACCCCACTATGGCCAGGTTCCTGGACCCTTTGCAAGGTTTCTACAGGAACATGGTATAGTAGCCCAGTATTCAACACCGGGCGAGCCTCAGCAGAATGGAGTAGCTGAAAGACGTAACCGTACCTTGATGGATATGGTAAGAAGCATGTTAAGTTACTCCACCTTACCGGTTGTCTTGTGGATGGAGGCGTTAAAAACCGCCATTCACATACTTAATCGAGTTCCTAGTAAGTCGGTGTCAAAAACACCATATGAGTTGTAACTACCTTGGTGAATTACGCTCTTAGTTAATGCCTGAATGAACGAAAGTGGTTAAAATAGTACGGTGGGGCCCAGGGCCACTCACGGTAGACCTTTCGGCCGTCCTAACCACTTTCAGACAACGGGACAAGAACGAGCGGCGTAATCGGCAGGCGAAAGGGATCAACTACATACACAAATGAGTATGTATGCAAGCCACATACAACAGTCCTCAGAGCCATTCCATCTAAAAGAAATAGAAATATAGCAATGCCATACGGCAAGATCCAAATGTCCTAGATAGATATAATAATTTAGGATAGCTCCTCATACATCAAACATCAGAGTATCAGGCGGAAGCGGAAAACAAGATCCGAGTACGGATAAGAAGCAAATTGGCATAAGATGCCCCATAAATAAACACATCCCGCCCACAGATCACACGGATCCCCGTTCCCGGAATCTCCACACTGAATGATCGTTGCCAACATCATCTGTCTCTTCCACCCAGTATCCATCTTGCGGGTACACCTGTTCATCTGAATCAAACAATTTATCGTGTGACACCCTAGGGGTACTGAGCAAGTCTTTATGCCACTAAAGGGGACACAACCTGGGGTGACGCAATTGCAGCAAAAGATAATACCTAACAATTCTATAGATATCCGCTAACCTTCCGCCTAACCAATGATAGACGGAAGTCCGTGAATTAAGAACAACAATTATAACAGTATAATTAACAGATCCATCCTCCTCCTCGCTTACCAACGAGGAAGCGGACGAACAACCCCCATCATCCATTGGTAGGTTTATTAACCATTCCATGAGTATTGCACTATTTACTAGTCAAGCACTTAGTCAATTTAAAAGCGGTACTTTAATTATACTTGTCTATGATCGAGAAACTGTGCTCCAAGTCGTCCATAACCGCGGACACGGCTTTCAGAAAGATTTACTGTGCAGGGGTGCACAAATAGCAACACACAGTCGATCAACCTCGGAAAAACCAAATCAAAACCCAACGAGGCGTTCACGACAAAGCAATCACAGGATTCAGAAATATTTCAGGGGGCCACCCCATTAAGCTACCCGCAACGAAGTTGGCCGGCTCCGAGACGGACCCAAGGTTTGTGTGGACGGCGGTAAACGACTGGGAACCCGAAAATGTGACTGGACTTGTCGATACAGCGAAAACGTGTCACGATCCAAAACAGTACAGGTGCTCCACGCACAATCTTAAATAAAGCAGTAGCATGGCATAAGTACAGGATAGTAATAAAGCCCCAAACTAATTGTGGCCCTAAGAAATAAGAATGAATCAAGCTCTGGCTCAGGGGGGTCCATAAGGCCTCCCGGATGTGGATAGTGCGAATAAACAAGGAACAGGAATCAAGTACTCGGGGTCCTACGGGACACAAGTGAGCATGAAAAACCAAATAGCAGATATTGCTCACCGGTGCCTCTTTCATTAGTTATCCCATTACTACTCGGTTATGTGGTTTAGGTACCTCGTTATTCCTCAGACACTCGCATACCCTACACATGCTTTGTACGACTCGCATGGCTCAAACAACTCCTGTAGTAATGGCTCATGGGATGGAGGAACAAGCTTTGGTGGGCTTTAAAAGTAGAGGCTATGCAGTACTTGGGATTCAATTTAATGCAATCACGACTCAATGATGCACGAATAAGATAGAGGCAATAGGTACTGTATGTATGCAAGCATGTGGTAGTGCTTGCCTGGCAGCTCAGTTGAAGCGAGAGATGGATCTGGGTAATACTCCTGTGAATCCTGGTAATTCTCCTGCTGGGCGTCTATTCGAAGAAGAACCAAACAAACAAGGCCAACATAAATGAAGTGCACAAGCATATGAATTAAAATGCGACAAGCAATCAAGCATGCCATGATGAATGATGCACAATTTGCATGGCATTAAAGTAGCATGGCAAAGGTGAGGTGTGGATACAAGAAATAAAGCACTTTATTATTTAATTACCCAAGTTTTATTGTCATAAACAGTTCAGGTTTTAAATTACGACATGATGCATGCTTCAACTCAGAACAAGGACTGCATAGATAGAACAGGCTCGTCGCGCTGATCGATTTAGACATATTATTTGTCAAATTTGGAGTTATAAAACAAAAGTTATTAATTAAATAAGGAAAAGGGCATTTTATGTAATTTTAATCATCTCGAAAATTTAAAGTGTTCAAAACATATTTTGAAGGGCATATTTGAATTCCTCGTATTTTTCTGATTCCAAAACATATATTATATGCATTATTTGGATTTGTATTTTAAAAATTATTTAAATCTGAATTGGATTTGAATTTAAATCAATTTGGAAAAGGTTTAAATAAAACAGACAAACGGAAAATATTTTACACCACAGGTAACTCTAGCCTAGACGCTGACGGGTGGGGACAATGCGGACTGGGGCCACGCGCGCGAGAAAAACGTTTTGCACCGAGGCAGGGGCTAGCCGAGGGGCTGACGTGCGGGCCCAACGATGAAGCTGGCCCCACGTGACAGCGAGGGGCGTGGGTGAGCCCGTCGCGCAGCGGGGACGGAGCGCGGGTTGAGAGCCGGGTCTGCTGGGGGGTTTTCTGCAATTTTCCAGGCGGCTGACAGGTGGGGACACTAGGGCTGCTGGGAACCTCGGTGTGATCGCCAAATAGCGCGGGGGTCCTTTTTGCAAAATAGCCGCGCGAGCGCTGTCTGAATCTGACGCCGTTTCTCTGAACTTCGACGACGACTGACGACGGTGCGGACTTCCGGCGAAGGTGGCGTCGCGTCCGCGGCGAGAGAGCTCTGGCCGCCCAAACGGAACTTGCAGAGGGAGGTCTCGGCTACCGATTTCGTTTAGGAAGGGTCGGCGGTGGCGGGCTGTGCTGGTCGGGGCTCGTCGGCGAACAGAGGGGAAGCGCTACTCTCAACTTGCACTCCGGCGGAGCACCTCACCGGCGGGGACCAATTACTGGCGGCGCTAGGCTCGCAGAGGGGGGAAAACGGAAGGGGCGAGGGGGAAAGCTCACCTCGTCCGATTCCCGCGGAATTCGGAGGCAGGGACAGCCGGAGCGGAGGGGAACAGCGGAGCTACTGCGGCGGTGCTGGCGGCTCGCGGTCGGGGGACGGGTGCGGGCAACCCTGGATCTCCTGGCTGGCGGAAACGTCGGCACGGACTACGGCGGCGCTTCCCGGCGTGTTCCTGGTCACCGGCGAGGACGGCAACGGCGGCGCGGCCCTCAGACTGGCGGCGGCCGGGAGGAGAGAAAAAGAGGGACGGGCAGGTAGCTAGGGTTAGGGAAAAGAGGGCGGCTCGGCGCGAGGATAAGGAGGAGGGCTGGCGTGCGGGCGGCGTGGCTGACGCAGCAGACGGCCACCTGCCCACGTCTGCTTTCCATCTGCGGCTGCGAGAGAGAGGGAGGGCGACGGCGTTAGACGGGGAGAAGAGGAACAGGGCGGCATCGGCGCCGAATCGGTACGGGCTGGGGAGGTGGGCCGAGAGATGGGCCGCGTCGGGCGAGGCCACTGGTGGGCTGCTGGCTGCGCTGCAGGTAAGGTTCTCTCCTTTTTATTTCTTTCTTTTTGTTTTATTATCTGATTTGATTTGTATTTTGATTTATTTCAGATTTAAACCAGCCCAAGAATTTATCTTGTTGGGAATTTTTGCATATTGGAAAAATGGAACAGGACTAGCTAGGGAGTGAGAGAAAAAGCTTGGATTAGGCTAAGATGAGGTGGAGGAAAAATAATCATGAAAAGAGAAAGAAAGGAGTATGGGAGGAATCCTTCATATAATCACAATGGAAAAAATAAAAGAACAAGGTGCTGATGAGAGTATGGGGATGGTGGAATGTAAGGAGATGGTCCACAAAGAAAAGATCCAATGAAACAAAAGGAAAACCAAAGAGATAAGGGTGGGGAGGAAGGTTGCATGGCCCATGCAAAAACAATAGTGCCATTAATTATTTTGTGACAACAATAATAATATGATGGCATTGTTCTTATGCATTTCCCATAAGTGGAATAGAAGCCAAGCAAAGGCTAAGTAGGATTAGATCCACCCCACCACATGAGCTAGTATAAAATCAAAAGAAAAAGAATTGTAAGCTCATGGACTAGTAGGATGGTGGAATTATAAAGTGGTGGAAAAGAAAGGTGGTGGAATGGAAATAAAAGATATGCCCCCAACTCAACTTGGGCATTGAACAAAATATCAATAACCAAATACAATATCAAGAGGCAAATACAATTAATAATACATATGAGGGAAAAACCAAAAGAAAGAGGGTTTTATATGATGCTCAAATGCAAGGTGGCATGATGACATGAGCATGATATAATTATGATGCAACAATAATATATATGAAGTAGCCAATAACTTACTAGGACAAGTAGCATTACAATTGTTAGACAATTGGGATGCTACATGAGTTATGGACTAGTCGCGAACCTTCACTCAATTATTTGCGAGTGTGGGGCTGTCCAGCTGAGGCTAAGCTCTTTAACCCAAACCTTGGGAAGTTAGATCCTAAAACAGTAAGTTGCCATTTCATTGGCTTCCAGACAAGTCAAAAGGTTATCGTTTCTACTGTCCAGACAGATTTAATAAGTTTGTGGAAACGAGACACGCTGTGTTTCTGGAGGAACAGATGATCAGGGGGAGCACGGTATCGCAAGAAATCATCCTTGAGGAGAAGCGGGTGCATGCACCCACTCCGATGATTCAGGAATCGTTTTTCTCGATACCTGCTGCTGCACCGACACAGGAATATGTCGATGTGCCACCTGTTGTTAGTTCTCCTGTGGCAACAATGAATGAAAATGAAGACCCTATTGTCACACAAGAGGGGGAGCTGGAACAGCCCCAAATAGAGAATGTGCCAGAAGGCGAGACCCTTAGAAGGTCTCAAAGAACTAGAAAGCCAGCTATTCCCAACGATTTTCAAGTCTATGTTAGTGAAGAAATTCAAATGGAGGGTGATCCCACCACATTTGAAGAAGCCATCAAAGGTGCTCACTCATCGAAGTGGCTTGAAGCCATGGAAGATGAAATGAGATCCATGAGTAGTAACAAAGTCTGGGATTTAGAAGAAATTCCTAAAGGAGCCAAAATAGTAGGCTGTAAATGTGTCTACAAAACAAAATGTGACTCTAGAGGGAATATTGAAAGATATAAAGCACAACTTGTTGCTAAAGGCTTCACCCAAAGAGAGGGAATAGATTACAATGAGACATTTTCTCCAGTCTCAAGTAAGGATTCTTTTAGAATCGTAATGGCTTTAGTGGCACATTATGATTTAGAATTGCATCAGATGGATGTAAAGACGGCTTTCCTAAATGGAGACCTAGAAGAAAAGGTTTACATGGCACAACCCAAGGGTTTTGTCGTGGAAGGAAAAGAACATATGGGATGTCGTCTAAAGAAATCCATTTATGGATTAAAACAGGCCTCCGGGCAATGGTACTTAAAGTTCCATGAAACAATAAGAAAGTTTGGTTTCGATGAGAATGAAGAGGACAATTGCATATATGCAAAGTTCAAGAATGGGAAATTCATTTTCCTTATCCTGTATGTGGACGACATTCTACTTGCCAGTAGTGATGTTAGTCTACTATTAGAAACAAAGAAGTTTTTTTCCTCGAACTTTGATATGAAAGATCTCGGTGAAGCTTCATTCGTTCTAGGAATTGAGATGCTCCGAGATAGAGAAAAGAGGGTCTTAGGGCTATCGCAGAAGGCATACTTAGAGATGATTTTGAAGAAGTATAGTATGCATGCGAGTAATCCTACGCCTGCTCCTATAGTCAAGGGCGATAGATTTGGGAATTTTCAATGTCCTAGGAACCAATATGAGATCGATCAAAAAGCGGTTCCATATGCTTCTGTTGTCGGAAGCTTGATGTATGCTCAAGTATGTACACGCCCTGACTTGGCTTTTGTTACCGGGGGTACTTGGCAGATTTCAGAGTAATCCAGGAATAGACCACTGGAAAATGGTAAAGAAGGCCTTGCGTTATGCAAAAGGCACGAAAGGCCTCATGTTAACATACAGAAGATCTGATTCCCTTGAGATAGAAGGGTATTCAGATGTAGACTATGCGGGAGATATAGATGAAAGAAAATCCATGTCAGGATACATATTTACTCTCGCAGGTGGAGCTATATCGTGGAAAAGCTCCAAGCAGACCATCACGGCATCGTCCACGATGGTAGCTAAGTATGTAGCATGTTATGAGGCCACAGGGTAGGCAAACTGGTTAAACAAGTTTGTACCCGGGTTAAGAGTGGTTGACAGCATTCAAAGACCACTCAGAATGTACTGCGACAATGAGCCAGCAGTATTCTATGCTCACAACAATAAGTCAAGTGTTGCTGCCAAACACATTAACATTAAGTTTTATGTTGTGAAAGAAAGAATCCAGGATCATACCATAAGTTTGGAGCATATAAGTACAAAAGAAATGCCCGGGGATCCGCTCACAAAAGGCTTACCACCCAGTGTGTTCAGAGAACACTTAGCCGGCATGGGTTTAAGGGAAACCTATGATACCTGGATATTAAGGGCCTAAGAACAAGAGTCTGTTTCAAAATAGAGAGGTGTATAGTGGCTGTTGAATCTATGGTACGTAACTGACCATTATGGTGAGACATGCTCTGTATGCTGATCTGTGATGAAATGGGTACAAAAGTATAAGTTGAATGAAAGATGAGATCAAGGGGGAGAATGTTAGTTTGGTCTCCACGGTCGTCCCAACGGACGACCGACTCGGTCTCGCGCCCTAATCGGGGGCGCCCAACGTTACCGTCGTTGGTGGGCCCCCGTCGCACAGCGCACATAAAAAGAGGTGGGGGCCGGGGGCACGAAGGCTAAGGTTCGTCGTGCCCACTCACCCCACCAAACACCCTAAACCCTAGAGCCTCTGATTGGGCTAGCGCTGTAGCGGCGGGAAGTACCATCACACCGCTGCCACCACTCCGTCGCCCCATGTCGACCTCATCCTCGACAATGAAGACCGACGGTATGCTATCTCTCTTCTCCTAGTCGTTCTCATCTAGATCCCACTAGCAAATTCATCTTTTCCTAAGTACAAGCCTAGTACTCGCTAGATCCACACCTAGAGACCCTAACAAGAACTAACACGGAGGAGATAACCTCGTCTTTCGCTGAATACAAGTCCAAACCCTTGGAGACCTGGGAGTCGATGTATTGAACGCGCAGGTGCGAGATGGACCGCGGGGACGCGAGGCAAAAGGTGACCTTGACGGTGCGGCCGGCTCTGGTGATGGCGTAGGCGATGGTGGCGTTGTCGCAGCTGGTGTGGCCGGCCTTGTAGTTGAGGAGAACCCAGGAGGGGGCGGCGTTGGCGTCGACGGCGTGGGGATGGAAGAAGTAGGAGGCGTTGAGCCATCCCTGCATCTCCATGGTCGACCGGCGGCGGCTCGGCGCTCGGGAGAAAACTAGATCGATCTTACGGGGCTGGGTCAGGGGTTGGGGGCGGGCGGAGGTTTTAGTTGGAACTTGGATTGGGCTTCAAGACTCAAGACTCGATCGAGCAAAGCCGCCAGATCTGTTTTGAGATCCGATCGAGAAAACGGAAGTTGTGAACAGCGCGCGGCAGGTAGCAGCAAGACGTGTCGATCAGTCGAATATGCACGTATACATAGTTCACAAATTACATTGTGAGGCTCACCTTGCGTGCACATGCGAGCCAACACGTGTGTACACGACGTGGGTATTAGGAGAAATGTACCACACCCGAAACAATTGTTGTGGCATGTTGCCATGTTGGTACTGGTGGGAGACGTCAAGCGGTGGATGGAGAAAAGGTGCAACAACCTAACTGAACGGCTAGATCGATCATAGCGCTGACCGCAAATTATAAATCTGCTTATCAGGATAAAGCTCATAGGAAAAAGGGTGACTTGGACAAAACCCTTGACTGATCATGTCAAGGTTAACATCGATGCTTCTTTCGACGATGATAATCTTTGAGGTACATCTGAGGTTGTGATAAGGGATGCTTTAGGCAACTTTCTGGTTGCATGCAATCGCAAAATTGAAGTGGTCCCTAATCTGATTTCAGCTGAAGCTCGCGCTCTTAAACATGGCCTCATACTGGCTCAATCCCTAGGCTGTAATCGAGTTATCATAGGCTCTGATAGTACTGATGTTGTGGAGAAAATGAGGAATCGGAGCACATGCACATGGTATAGCTGCAACTATGTTTGATCAGTGTTACCATCTATCAATTGAATTTCTGAAGATTCGGTTTGAGTATGAGCCGCGGGAGGCAAATGGAGTTGCTCAAGAGCTTATTTGGATGGCGAGAGTTTCAGATCAGAAGACTTGTTAGATGATCCACCAGCATGTTTACTTCATTTTAGATGTAACTTTGATCCATAATCAATAAAGAGGTCGTAAGTTGTCAAAAAAAAACTTGTGCATATGTAAAGACTTACGGATAGGAAGAGAAGCACTTTTTTAGTTTTAGAGGGCCTGGATCATAGGAAGGGCCCTCTCGCTCAGCAAACTGACACGGTGAATGCGGGCATAAGAACAAATGCCTAGGGCAGGCGAAGATGCATGCCTTGTAAGTTTGCACAATATTCTCCCTTTTTTTTGATGAAAGGGATAACCCCGATTTCCATTAATAAAAATCAAATTTAGTATCCACCTTACACAGCAACCATCCCCAAATAAGCGAAAAAGCAGTTCATCTTGGTTCAGCAAAGAAGAAGGAGCAATACAAAAGAGATGACGCTACAAACCTCTTTTTTCTTCTCGCCTTCCCAGCTCCCTACAAATCAACCAGGAGTCTTCCCATTTCCTACTTCCTCTAACAAACATCTCTCAAAGTGTTATCTTTATTTTTCCTTCACGTCCTTTTTCGCCGTTGACTTTCAGTTTTCCAGCCTTGGGATCCATGGGGCCCACCTTCGTCTTGCCGCGAACAGCTCAGCACCAACCTGTAATAGCAGTTTTGCGGCCCCTGCAGCTCCAATTTTGAGCCCTGCGTCATCTGCAAATTACTCCAATGATCAATCCAATAACACGCTTGATTTAGCACTGTGTAAGGCTCAGCTGGCCAGATTTTCTGAAAACACGCATTGTTCCTTGCTTTCCATATACTCCATAATATTCCAGCTACTCCAACCATGAGTAACTTTTTTCTTTTTCCCGAGAAGCCTCCTAACCAGATTACTAGACACTCGTTAACCGATGTGAAATGACATTTTTTGCCAATCACACAGCTAACAATGTTCCACAAGTATCTTGCTAAGGGGCAGTCGAACAAGAGATGATTTATAGTTTCTTTTTTTCCACAGAACAAACACCCAGGGTCACATTTTCCTCCCCTATTAGTAATACATCTTTGGTGAGTATACTTTTTTTGAGTACTAACCATACACATGTTTTGATGCGCAAAGGAATTTTGACCTTCCAAAGAAACTTGTGCGGTACAGTTCCAAAGTGTTGTAGAGCTAAATAAAAGGATTTAGTGGTGTACTGTTTTGACTCAGTTAGAAGCCAGACTAATCTATCCTTTTCATCTGTCAGTGTTACATCTTCACAGTTCCTTTTTAGCTCTAGCCACATTTCTGCCTTCACACCTACAAGAGCCCTTCTAAAGGTCAAATTACAAATCCCTTTTGCATAAGCTTCCTTGACGGTCAAATTTGTTTGCATGGAAGTAGAAAAGAGTCTAGGAAAGGATTCTGCCAGAGAAAACTCTCCAAGCCAGCAATCTTCCCAAAAAACTAGTCCTACTCCCATTGCCAACTTTGACCTTACAGCAGCTGAGAAAGAGATTTTTTTATCTCCATCAGTCCCAGCTAGAAATGTGAATCACCATTTTTAATAGTTACTTGCCTTAGAGTATGGTCCTGTACATATTTCTTCCTAAGTAAACACTGCCAAACTCCTTCGGTGTTAAAGAGTTTCCACAACCATTTAGCTAGGCGAGAAATACTCATAACATCAAGATTGAGGATCCCAAGACCCCCTTGGTCTTTTGGCAGACACACTTGATTCCAGCCAATCATGTGACACTTCTTCTTTTTTGGATCATTGCTCCATAGGAATCTAGACTTGAATATATCATATCTTTTCCTAATTCCCACGGGGATTCTATAAAAGGATAACATATATAGACAGATACTAGTTAGGGAGGAATTGATCAAAATTGTTCTACCACCAATTGACATATTCTTCCCCATCCAATTCCCTAGTTTATTCTCCATTTTGTTGATACTCTCATTCCAGTCACTACTTTTTAACCTCTTTTTGTTTATAGGTACACCCAAATACTTCATCGGCAGCATGTCGCTTTTGCACGTGAAGATTTCTTCAAAAACCTCATATCTATTGCATCTCCTAGGCAATAAACTTCACTTTTGTGGAAGTTTATTTTCAAGCCTGAAAGTTGCTCAAAAAGACAGAGAATAAATTTTAAATTTCTAGCTTGAATGGGATCATTTTGCAACAGGAGTATTGTGTCATCTGCGTATTGCAGTATGCCAACACCTTTGTCAACTAAATCGGTCCCCAATCCAGAGATAATCCCATGGTCAATAGCTCTCCCAATCATAATTGCTAGCGCATCAGAAGCTAAACCAAAAAGCAATGGGGATAAAGGGTCCCCTTGCCTAAGGCCCTGATATGTGCAAAAGTACGGTCCAATCTCATCGTTCACCCTGATCCCCACTTTCCCTCCGGTGACAGTTTCCATAACCAAATCATTCCAGTGGCTGGAGAAACCTTTCATCTCCAAAATTTGAAGGAGAAAAGGCCATTTGATTTTATCAAAGGCCTTTTCAAAGTCAATCTTGAAGAGGACCCCATCCAATTTCCTAACATGCAGGTCATTTAGGATTTCATGTAATATTACCACTCCCTCCAGAATATATCATATTCTCCCATTATGTTCATATGTTTTTCTCAACGGCATGTTCATCTTTGAATACGCTTCAAATCTTACATAAGACAAGACTTCGGGTGCTACAATGCTGGAACGGCATCATACCTAGTCTGAACCACCAATGCAATTCAACTACATTGATACATGCATGCCACGTAGAACCAATAACGCACAGAAGAAACGAAAAGAGAAACAAAATAAAAGTCGGCACACGCCGCTGGTGAACCATGCGCTGTCGTGTCAACTCATCCAAGTTCCGGCTGCCTTGCAAGTTCATTGCTTTGAACCCCCAACACATTCCAGGAAGCCCAATTCTTTACTGGAAATGACATCGACTGGCCGTATGAAGTGAAAAAATGGTATCTTCTCCTCTTTTTCAGACGGATTTCCCTCCTTGGCACTTATCGATGTCTCGAAAACTCTGGTGTCGGAAGTGGAATTTTTTGACTTTTCTGTGGAAAACAACATAGAAATACGGAAACGGAATTTTGCAGCACTGAAATGGAAACAAAAAAATATTATGCGGAAGCAGAAACAGAAATGAAACAATCTTCTGTCTAGAAGCGAAAATAGAATAACTAATTGAAAGCCGGGCTAGCTAAGAGATCTTGTTAAGCTGAACTAGCTAAGAGACCCATTCCAAGACTGGCGGCTAGCATAACTAATTGAAAGCCGGGCTTTTTAAGCCATTCGACCATTCTCCTCCACTGCATCGAGTACTCGTGCTAGGGTTAAAAAGTTTGTTGGTTTGCTTAAGTTACTTGAGTTTTTCTGCATGATTCAAGGGGTATATTGTTTCTGGTAACCATCAATTTTTCACTGTCTACATCCGGATCTGCTTCCGTCACCTCGATTTTGTCCGACAGGAACCACTTTCTATATCTGTTTTTTTCGAAATGGGGTTGACCCCGGCCTCTGTCAAGTTCAATCGCGACATTAGACGGTACTTACCGTTACAAAAAATCTATGAAGAAAAAGACCCCTTGGGCTGCAAATCAGTAGTCTCTTGCAATTTTATTTTATTTTTGAATCGAGGGAGGGGTCTAGAAAGACCCCAGGTGCTACATTAGATAACACGTGACGGGTACAAGTTTACAAAGAAGCCTTTTTTGATACTCACACTAATAAACCTAGTATTTGAAGATAAGGACTCCAGGCTTACAAAAAGCACCACAGAACAAAATATGGAAAGACAATCTAGTCCTTGGGCACCTCCGCCACCAATCGCCGGTGACCACAATGCGATGAACACGCCGAGATCGGAGAGGATTCTGCTCGTGACACTCTCATAGCCAGCGATGAACCACTGTCGCTGGCCATTTCACCTTCTCCGGGGACGAACCACTTGGCAAATATGAGCTGTCGAGCTCCGGCGCAGGACTTCGTTGTAGGCCTCTAGAACGGAGGTTGAAGAAGGGTCGCCTTGTCATCCACAGAGCATGGTGGAAACTCCGGGCACCATCTGATATGCTCGAGGAAGCAGCAACACACATCTCTAGGCGACGAGCAGCATCGGGAAGCTCACTTCCTCTCACTCGCGGCCATGGCCGACCAAGAGAAAAGAGCCCAAACGTAGGCTACCCGCCTGAAGAAGACGACGCCCCCTCCTGAATCCACACAGCAGCAATGCAGCACCAACCTCCCCCTCGCCTCCACGGTTGGCCGGAAGGAGCAACAACACTTTGGACTTGCATATCAGAAGAAGGCTAAGAATCACACACTTATTTGATGGGCTCCCGCTCGTGACCTCCTCCACATCGGACTCACACCGGAGGAGCTCGCAAGAGAGCAGGCAGAGCGGCCCTCTGACGCCGTGCAGAAGCGCTAGAGGGAAGAAACCCAGCACGCTGTGGCCTTGAGGCAGCCGAACGCCACCCACCTCTCCTCCCTCGCCACCATGGTCGGACAAGGAGATGGGCATCACCCGCCGACAGAGGCACAACCCCGTAGGGGTCTTATTGAGGGAATCAATGTCAGCCGAAAACTCCATCACCACCGTAGGACGACGACAACGATGAAGAGGTAGCACAACCACCGCCATATCTGGCCCGGAGACATCAGCGGTTTCCACACAGCACTAAGCCGACGGCCAGCACGCAACCAAGACCTACAACTAATATATACAGGGGAAGCGTTAGCGCCTCTCCTCGGCTTCCCTCGACCGGCACCGTCGACGAGTTCGGCCTTGGATTGGCCCGACACCCACGAGATCTTACTAGAGAACTGTAGCAGGGGAGGGGAGAGGATGAGGCCTCTAGCTCTCGTCAAATTTCTTTATGTGATCTCCTCTTGCAAGGTAGAAATTTGAGCCACGTTTGTGTGTGTCACAACAACTAGTCGATGGCACCGCCTCCGTGGTCGCTAGCATTGGTGGCAGAGGCACCGAGGACTCGATTGCGTTTTTCTACTTTGTTTCAGGGTGCTTTCTGTTTTTTGTGGATGTCCTTATCTTTGAATTCATATCCTTGTGCGAGTGTTGTTTGGATCTCCCTGTAATTTTTGACCTGCCATGAATTCTCTATGCAGCAATGAAAAGTTTGGTTGTGTTGCACCCTTATCATTCAAAAAAAAACTCGAGTGGTCGTTGCTCACCAAAAGGAGTTAATTGGATAGTGTTGGAAATATGCCCTAGAGACAAATAGTAGTAAGGACTATTATCATATTTCATATAGTTTATGATTAAGTTTTATATCATGCTATAACTGTATTGAGTGGAAACATCAATACACGTGTGATATACAAACAACCAGGGGTTCCCAGTGAAACTCTAGTCACTGGTTCATTGGTCAACAGATGATCAAGTTTCCTAATCATGTGGCATTTATGCCAGTTGGAAATGAGGTCATCTCATTCGGAGAATGAGATGATGAACCTATACCCAACCTAAACATCATGACCCTATCATATCACGAAGTTCAAGTTACGATGATTTTAAATGGATCTCGTAGACTATTCCTTAGACCGTGAGGCTATATCAATCACTGTCTCCCGAGAATGCTTAGATAGCATCATACGCCATCTGGTAAAATGGTGGTTATAAAGGTGTGTTCAGGTATTCGGAGGAAACCGTAGAGGCAATATATGTCGAGAGCAGGATTTGTCCGTCCATGTGACGGGAAGATACTCAAGGGCCCACTCAGAGAAGTTATATCCAATAGCTACGCAGCGTGTGATTAGATCACGGCGATATCACTTGTCAGGATGAGTTAAGTAGCATTGTTCAGTAACGAGATTGAACCCGACATGGTGATGTCATTGATCAGGTCTCGGGCAATGCAAGTATCGAATGACAAAGGGAATAAGACACGACTGTCCCGGTTCAAACGACAAAAGATCTTCGTGGAACACACATGGGTCACATGGCCATCCAGGTCCCTCTGTTGATCATTGGTGCGGGAGTGTCCCGACCATGTCTGGAGTGTTCCCGAACCGTAGGGTATCACGCTTAAGGGCTTGATGATGCTTAGAGAGTGTTTATAGGATCGGTAGAATCACCAAAGAAAAGAAGGGAGAAAACCGGAAGGGTTTCGGTAAGTCCGGAGGATGTCTGGAGTGGAGGTGGAAGGTGTTCCATGGCCACGGAGATTAGATAATGTGTCAATGAATGTTAAATATTGATTTAATCATTTAATCATAATTATTTAATAAAGAGAAAATCAATTAAAAGGTCAAAAGGCTTAATGGGCCAATTTCCGGAGGGAGAGGGCCCATTAGGGACAGGAGAGACGGAGAGGGACCAAGGGGGCTGGCCGGCTGGGCCTTGCCCCCCCCCCCCCACGGGGCCAACTAGGGGCTGGCCAGCGGCCTCCCCACCCCCTCCTCTCCTTTAGTCCCACCCCGGGACTTGAGGGGAGGTAGTACCTCCCCTCCCCCTATATATAGTGGGGTATTTGGCCTAGAAAATACAACGAATAATCAATAAAGGTCTCCCCACTTTTGGGAGGACCTCTAACTGATATTTTCTCTCTCCCCCTCTCTCTCTCTCTCTCGTGACTGTGGTCCCAAGTCTGGACTGCGCGAGCGAGAGACATCTTCATCGCGGAGCACCGTCGCGCTACGGGATTCGGATCTGGGAGCTCTACTTCCGCAACTGCTGTTGGATCCGGGAAGCGGGAGTCATCGTCAGGCACTGGACGTGTGTAACTCCCATGAGGTGTCACACTTGAGGCACTCAAGTCGTTGGAGCCAGAAGGAGCGCAAGGACTTCATCACGACCTTGAGGTCGGCTTCGGCTCGTCTACATCAACCACGCTCTCCTGAGCGTTGACAACGCTTTTCGGTCTTCGAGGGTAAGTTCGCGAAAAGCCCCTCCCGTTACTGTATTACTAGTAGATAGGTCCTGGCAGCTTCAGGGGTTTAGGGGCGTAGAGTAAAATTTATTGTTTTTATGCGCGGAACCCCTACAGATAAAACTACCACAACTGGGGCTGTCAGGACGAGATTGTACCACTTTTGGTAATTATTGCACGTTAGTACCAACACTGGGACGCCGACACGCTGATCGTGCAAATACCTGGTTGAACGCGTTTCTGACAAAGCTGGCCCACGTTCGGCGCTGACGTGGCCAAACGGTCGTTTCCCCTGCCGTCTAGGACGCGACCAGGTGCGATCGGACCAGACCAGGTCAAATTCGGTTCTCTTCTTCCCCAGGATGAGTCCCCTAGCTCTCAGTCCCTGATCTGGTGCCTCCTCCTTCGCCAACCCTCTACCCCCGCCGTCGCCGACCCTCTGCCCCCATCGTCGCCATGCCCTCCTAGAATGATGGAGAGACCAGCAGTGGAAGCCTCGTGTCAGGCTTCTCAGAAGGGCAGGATATTAGCCAACGTGCGCGGGTAAGTGTAGAAATAAGGTTCTTCGATTTATCCATTTTAGTTTGATTTTAGCCGATTTAAGCTCTTGTTTAGTGCAGGTTATTAGCTCCACTGAACCCTAGCTCGATTTAACCCTAGATTCATCAATTCATGTTACATTTCTTGCTTACTGTAGGTGCCAGATACTATCTTTGACCCTGATTACAACGATAGTGATGATGTTCAGCTCAGGTGCAAGCATGACAAGCCTCTGCACAAATTTGTTGCTTTTGAAGGCTCAGACACTGGTCGAAAATTTCTTGGCTGCGGTTGCAAGGTTTGTGGTGTCACTGATTGTAGAATTTGCATTGCTTCATCATATAATTTTCCATTGATTCACCAATGGCCTGAAAAAACTGATTGATTCATTGTAGAATTTTGCATTGATTCACAAATTTGTTGCTTAATGTATATTGCTTCACCAATATGATCATATATTGCTTTGCTTACTAAAATTTTCATTGCACTGCTTAATGAGCAATATGAACTAGAATATTGACAATGGCAGTACTAACTAATGTGTACGAAGAGGTCATTTGTGACACATTCCATTTGGGTGGATTTAGAGTGGCCACCTACATTGTAGAAAGCTTTGATTCGGCTATGGGGTATGTATGAGGAAGAGAACCAAACAAGAATCTCTAGCAATGTGGAGTATGCCACAAAAAATTACCAGCTGGTGTTAGAGAAAAGGGAACTAGAGTAAGAGAAAATAAAACTCATGAAAGAACTCAGCCTGACTCTGCCATTGAGTTAGTTGGAACTTGAGCAGGCAATGAAAGAGAAGGCTTTGGCAGAAGTTAGCACTTTGAAGGAGGAGAAGAAGAAATTGGAGTATTGCATTTAAGATCTTTTCAAGGCTCTCCAAGAAAAGAAGGAGAAGTTGAAGCAGATCTCAGAGCTATGTGCTGAATGAGTTGTGATTGTATTAAGTAGTTAAATTTGTGTGTTTCTGGCTATTGAACTAGAGCAAGAACAAGTATGTAGCATTTGAACAAGTATTATGGATGCTTTCTATATGTACCAGATATTATGATGATGTTATCTGCCAGACTTGTGTGTTTATCTTATTATGGTTATGATGTTCTCCACCAAATATGTTTGTGTACAATATTTTGAAAGCATTGGACATGATTGATGCATGTAGCACATTTTGACAGCATGTACGAGATCATTTTGACAGCATTTTCAACAGATGCATGTACCAGATTTTTACAACATTGTACCAGATGCATGTAGCACATGATAGACCGGATCATTTTGACAACGTTTTCAACAGATGCATTGTACAACACAAGATATACAACATTTTGAAAGATATACAACACAAGACTAGATCATTTTGACAGCATATTTAACAGATGCATTGTACAAAAATTTCCAAAGTATAAATATAGGACATCATACCAGAAATCAAGCATGCATTTCATTATATGTCCATCACATTCACAGCAACTCATCTGCATTAGTTACATTGATAGTTTGAATACCAAAAGAGGCAAACATGTGTGGTAAGGCAGATTGTACTAATTGTCCATTACAACACATTTTGCATCAACCAAAATAACTCCATTACAACATCATGCCTTGTAGAATTAGTTGTCTGATGGGCTAGTTGGTCCATCATCTCCTGGAACATAGCCACAATTCAAGTAGCTCCATGTTCTGGTCCTCTTGTATGAAGGAATAGATCCATCATCCTCTCTCTCTCTCTCTCTCTCTCTCTCTTGCAGCTTGTCTTGGAGCAACAAAGCTAGCCCTTGCAGCTGTAGGTGGACCCGTTGGTGGTTCCCTTGCAGCTGGATGTGGACCAGTTGGTGGTGCCCTTACTGTTGGAGGTGGACCAGTTGGTGTTGTAGTAGGAGGTGGAGCATTAGGCTTCACACAAGCAAACAAAATCAAATGTATTAGGCTACACACAAGCAAAGAAAATAAACCAAATTGAAAACAGTCATCTCACCACATGTTGTTCTTTCTTATCACCAAATCAAGCCTCAAAGGTTGTGAGCAGTTGGTGTATTTGTGCCCTTGCAGCTTGCAATTAGAGCATGTAATGGTTCCCATTCTTGATGTCTCTTTGGGCTTTGGCACCTCAAACTTTATCTTCCTCCTCTTCTCTTGCTTTCTGCCTTTCTTGATGTGGAAGTATGGTGGTATGATGTCAGGTGTTGGTGTTTTGGGCCAAGCATGATGGAAAGGCACTGGGTAAATGACAGGCTGAAAATCTTTGGCATACATATCTTTTTCGAAGAAATGGCTCACATAATGCTTAGGATTCTATTTGGCTTTAATGATAGAACTACATGCATGGCTACAAGGCAGCCCTGTCACATCCCACTTCCTACATCCACATGTTTTTTCCAACAAGTTGACATCATGTGTTGCATCCCCTCTAGCATTAGTAACTTGTCACAAACCAACATCTGCAAACCTTGGTGTGTAGAATCTAGAGTGCTTCTTGGCCATTTCTAGTTGCTCACTAAAGTGGGGAGTAATCTCCCATCCTGCCTAGCAGCACCTACCCTCTTCTCATGCAACCTAGTCATCAGCTTACCTTTTATCCCTTCAATCATAGTTCTAATTAGTTTCTTCCTAACATCTAGGATATATTTGTTGAAGACCTCACATAGATTGTTCACCCCAAGGTCAGTCTTGCAGTTGGTGTCAAAAGCATGCCTAGCCCATGTGTGCATTGGGATTGCACTAAGCCACTTCCAAGCAGCCTCACATTCTTTCTTCAAATTCTCCATGGCAGCCTCAAAATGGTGCTGCTGGTAAGCATATGAACCTGCATCCATCATCTTCTTCAAATCTTCACCAATAAAGCCAGCTGATTTGTAGTTGGCATATATGTGCCTTAGGCAGTATCTTTGAGGGATAAAAGGAAATACTTGGTTGACTGCTGCTATAAGGCCCTAAGTAACAAATAAAATCAAGTATAAGACAACTATAAGGCAATTACTAAGTAGCACACAACTTTAAGAGAAGCAAGTCAAGTAGAACACACCTTTTGTCTATCAGACATGAATGTATATCTACCAACTTGTCCTTCTTCTCCACCTAGAGCATACTTCAGCTGAGTTAAGAACCAGCACCATTTGGCTTTGTCCTCTTTGGGAACAACAGCAAAGGAAATAGGGTACATATTATTGTTAGCATCTCTGCCTGTTGCAGCCAAGATTTGAGCACTCGTACACAGCTTAACAAAGCAT
Organism: Avena eriantha; assembly: GCA_910589775.1. Taxonomy (NCBI): domain Eukaryota; kingdom Viridiplantae; phylum Streptophyta; class Magnoliopsida; order Poales; family Poaceae; genus Avena; species Avena eriantha. The sequence continues at coordinate 307,852,965 of OU342746.1, forward strand.
CCATCAAGTCCTGCACAAATAGCTTTTGTTACACAATATTAATTTAATGAATAACCTACATACTTTAAGAAAACAGATGCTCACCTATGAATGGCCTACAACCATTAAGAAAACCTTATCTGGCTCCATTGATACAGAAAAAGAATCCATGAAATGTGGGCCCTGGATTAGGGTTCTCTACAGTGGGTGCAGGTGTCACTGTTGTAACAACGTCCCTACAGCCATGGTTAGTGTAACACCCTCGAATCGACCCTATGCAGATTTTAGCGCTTCCCGCCAAACCCGCATAGAAACGATTCAAGGACGCCCACCAGGCACTTGCGTGCGGGTGGAGGACGAAGTAATACCATTACACAGTAGTCCATGATGGAACCCACAAAACATATATATATACAACAACTCCATGAGTCAAGAATACAGATATACAATACAAAGATCCAAATCACCTCGAAAACGATACAACATCCAAGTACGGATAAGAAGCAAATTGGGCTAAGAGCCCTGAAGAATAACCAATGGCGTCCATAACCCTGCCCAGGCCAAGCCGGAAGGGTAACCCTGCTAACGATGTCGAACTCGTACCTGCTAAACAAAAGGGGTGCCGATAAAGGGCGAAGGGAAAAAGAGGAGTGTCAGTACTGAGGCCAGTACACGGGGAGGCTAGAATTCGGCGGCTCTCGCCTACATAGGTATGGTGGACTGAAGCGGCAGCGCAGCATGCACTAAACTACCTATAGAGACTCGATGCAACTGTCGGCTATTAGAGAGAGATAAGAGAGACCTATTCGGGACCCACCTGATTCTAACACCAATTATACCCATCCTGATATTTCCCCCTCGAGACCAAACGAGGAAGTCAAACCGAGGAACTCACACAGTTGGCAGTTTTATTCATTCCATTATAGTTGAAGCACTTACTAGTCAGATATAGATAGTACTAGATCATGATGGCGCGCGTTGCCGCGCCCATCTATTTTAGATTCAAATATACATTTATATAAATATGTGCATAAATATTATACAATTTACTATTGTTAAGGTATTGTTAAATACGATTCATTGAAGGTAATTATTCAATAAACAAGGATGTAGTGGCTCTAGCCTTTATCTTATTTATTTTGTTATAGAGTAGAAAAAGGAAAAAAAGGTTAAATTGTCTAAGACAAATATGAATAAGTGAAATGATCAATTGCTTTGTGTTCAGCTCAAAATTCTTGGAAAACTAACAATGTCTTTTCTCCAATGTCCTCCTTGAGAGTATTGGCATGTTGGAGATCATATCTTATATGTGAGGCGACATCTTTGACAGCGGCTCCACGAACATGGGGGATGAGGACAAAAAAGACTTGGACGAGGCTGCAATCTCCTTCATGGCACCGAAGAAGTCCTGGGTCACCAGACCTATGTCCATCATATCATTTGCAGTGGTACCAGTGCCATTCTTAGAGAATGCCAAGAGGATGTTCAATCCTAAAGCAAAATATAGCATGTTTTGACAGTCTCTTATAAAAGAAGTGGAACATCATATGGAATATGGTAGAAATATGGCAATTTCTACCTATGTGGATTTTTTGTCGTATGGACATGTATACCTTGTGTTGCTAAAGATCATGCATGGTACATAAACATCAGCCTCCCGTGAAAGAATATTTCAGTGGCATGCATAGTCCCAATTGTAATGTCCTGCAACACTAATTTTTTGGAAAGCATACAGGAGAGCAAAAATAAAAATAATAGTAATGATATTAAGTTGCAAAAATAAAGGAATTTAGTTACCCGATAGATATATATACCTTGGCCAGTTTTTTATCTAATAATAAATCGGTTGATGCCAAATTCAACCCTTTCTAACTTTTAAAAGATACTTAGAAACTGTGTTTAATATAAACAATCGGAGACATTAAATATATGAGGTGTCAATATAAAGAACAAGTATAGTTATAGAGTTTGTACAATTCCCGAGCACGTCTGTAATAGGTCGGTGGCAGAGATGTACCTGATCTGATCACTGATGAAAAGATGCATTGTTTCTATCTGTGACCATACAAATAAAAGTAGGCGGAGGCACAACTTTGCTAGCTCTTTTACTGAAAACAGACGATACAACTTTCTGCAACAAAATGAACTTCATTTTTCATATATGTGAGTTTCCACTAAAACGGAATACATAGGTGCATGAAATATACAGCTGACGTGGGAGAAAAATCAATAGGCCAGCTGCATGATGTTGTGGCCGTAAAGCAGGTAAAAAAAAAGGAAGTTGTAACTGGGGATTTGGACTGACCGGTTACATGGGATTGAAACGACGTATGCGCCGGCAAAAGCTTCAGATGCCAATATTCATGCCGCTCAGCACAAGCGGCAAGAGCAGGTATGAGCACGGACGACCAAGACTGCAAAATCATCACGTCATGTATGCTTCGCTCTCATGTCCTCTTCCAATCGGATTGCCACAGGAGTGCGATCTACAGTCGTAGCAACCAAGGTGAATGATCGGTAGATTCTTATAGGTCATGAGAGAAGGACATGCGCCGCCACAATCGTTGGCCGAGCCTAGCAGGATTTCCCAAATAAATCAGGGATCAGCATATGTAGGCTCGTAAAGGGAAGGAGAAGAGGCGAGAGAGTAATAACTTGCGTCCACTATCGTCGCCAAGTAGTGGCCAGTACTTCTGCCATTAAGCGGCGCACCTACATGCAGCACACTGGCGCTCCTCTATCGTCTTGTCTTCCCCTACCGACGCCATGGGCACCTGCTCTCGCACGACGCTGCCTCCACGGTATAGGTGCTACACGAAATTGCCTAGGTACTGGGCTTTACTGAATTTTAGTGCCCAATTAACCAGGGTGGGCCGATTTGACCTGTAGAGTAGCTTCCCCTAGGGACATCCGGCCCAAATGCGGGATTGAGGGAGATCAAACGGCCAAAAACTATAGGGAAGGGCGATCTAATGGCCAGAAATGGTGAAGGCGTGAGAAGCTTCCTAATTGACTCGGTTATAATATCCCTAATGAGTCATCATGATAGCATAAGTAGTGGGCAGTTTTAGTTAACCATTCAGTCGTAATTGCAGTACTTACTAGTCAGATACAATTAGCATGTGACATCCCAAACCAGTAGTTGTTGGCACTTTTATTTCATTCCATTAGAGTTGCGATACTTACTAGGCAGGTATAACATTACATGATACTCCCCAGTTCCACTAGTTGTTGGCACTGTTATTATCCATTCCATTGTAGTGAAGCTGATTACTAGTCACATATTAAGTCAAATTTATAGCACTACTTTAGTTATGCTTGTCTATGATCGAGATACTGTGATCCAAGTCATCTATAACCACGGACACGGCTTTCAGAAAGATTTACCCTGCAGGGGTGCACAAATAGCAACACACACACGATCAACCTCGGAAAAACCAACTCAAAACCCAACGAGGCTTTCACGACAAAGCAATCACAGGATTCATAAAATATTTCACGGGGCCACCCCATTAAGCTACCCGCAACGAAGTTGGCCGGCTCCGAGACGGACCCAAGGTTTGTGCCAATGGCTGTAAACGACTGGGAACCCGAAAGTGTGACTGGGCTTGTCGATACCGCGAAAACATTCCACATTCCTAAACAGTACAGGTGCTCCACGCACAATCGTAAATAAAACAGTAAAGCATGGCATAAGTACAGGATAGTAATAAAGCCCCAAACTACTTTGTGGCCCCAAGAAATAATAAATGAATCAAGCTCTGGCTAAGGGGATTCATGGTCCCACATGCGGATAGTGCGATAGTCAAGGAACATGTATCAAGTACTCAGGGTCCTACGGGACACAAGTGAGCGTGGAAAAACCAAATAACATCTATTGCCCACCGATGCCTCTGCATTAGTTATATCTATTTCTAGCATTTTAACACTTGCATTTAAAGTCATGATCATCTCCACCATTAAGCATCTCCACCATTAAGCATGTGCCAACCTTCCAATAACGGTGGAACAACAACGACGCGAAGCAGCACATGAGCAAGCAACTACGACTCGCAAGGCCGACTATTTGTCAAACAACAGGCAATAGGATGTGTCCAAGGCAATATAAAGGCTGCAAGGGATATATCTGGTACGGAACACTAAAGCATCGCGACACAGATAGCAATAGATCAACAGGAGGAAATAAATACTATAAATGCAAAATAGGTAGAAAGGGAGAGAATGCTCGCTGGGAAACACTGTCGAAGATACATTTTTTGAAGAACTTGTCGATACCGCATCAACTCAACGGCCTAATCCGCGAAGAAGCAAAGCACTAGAAGAAACACCGGATACAATATTTAATACTACGACAGAAGATCGGGAACGATGCATGTATGATGCATGACATGGCAAAGATGCGATGCGACTAGGCAATATTAAGCGGAACCGGGGTACCGACAATTAATTAATAGTTCATGTTGTTTAGGTACCCCGCAATTTAAATGTTCACTTAACAATGCAAAACATGGCATCGGTTCGCTACACAAATTTAAATGGAGGCGGTATAAGACTAGAAAAGCCCGCATATAGTCTCCATATTTAATTATGAGTGAATCGGCATAATGCCCCCAAACCACCAAAGATGTATGCAAGTATGAATAATTTAATATGCAATAAGTATATATAGTATTTATAAAACAGGGGCTCGGGAAAAGGTTCACACATCGGGTTCGGAAGATCTTAGGTTCCGAGGGTTCGCGTCTAGGTCTCAGGGCTCCGGGATCTAGGGGTTCGGTTCGATGGGATCGGTCTTCGAAGATCGTCGCATGACTTGGTTTGGCGTCGGAGGATCCTCGGGTTTGCCCTGGTCGGTGTCGATCTTGTCGTCGCGAAGATCTTGTCGGGTCCACGTATCGGGTCGATCTTGGCGTTCGGGAAGAAGAACTTGGCGTTCCGTGTCAGCGATCTTGGCGTCCGGGTTCTCGGCATCGCATCCGGGAAGGAGGTCTTGTCGCATCCATGGAGATCTTGGTTCGGCCTCGGTCAAAGCGTTCGGAAGCAGATCTTGGTGTTCCGGGCATCTTCCGGTCGAGGTCTCGGCGTTCATGAAGAAGATCACGTCGATCCACAGGGTTCGGTCTTCGGGGATTCGGCTTCGTTGCTGAAGACGGACTTGTTCCGGGCGGTGTGGTCTTGCACGCGTGATGAAGATCTTGATATACCGGCATCACCGGGTTTGGTAGGAGAGCTTCGGTTCATCGTCTCCGGGGTACCAGCTGACGAGAAGATCTGGTTGATGGTGAACTTGGTTGGACGTCGGTGCGTCTTCAGGTACCCGAACAAACATAGATCTCGATATGCTGCGAGTCAGAATTGCCATTGCACTCCACTTATCTGCGTGTAGCTTCACCTGAGCCGGCCTTGGTCACATGATAGCACAACAGCAACACATCAACATGTCCGCACGGCAGCAAGCAGAAAGGTTTGCGGATCTTGAGCACATACTTGACCGGGTCAAAAACCGAGGAGAGGCACCGGGGACCCATGGCGCGTGGACTCGCGTCACAGGCGACAGGTTAACAGGAGGTGACAGTGGTGGCTCCCTGCCGAACATGGCCGAAGATGGGGAGCTCGGGCGGGTGAACGCACGCAGGGAGAAACTCCCGAAGAGGGGGGTGCGGGGCACCAGGGCGAGGAGGGGCCGCGGCAGCGCTACAGGGAGAGGGAGGCGACCGCGAGGTCCTGCGAGCGGTGGAGGAGAGGAGCTCGAACGAGGGGACTAGGTGGACGGGAGGCGCGGGGCTCTGCAGGAGCGGCCGAAGGGAGGAAGCTGGGTGGCGGCGCTGCCGGCCGGAGAGACGGCGCCAGGGGAAGGCGGGCTAGGTGGCACTGATGAGGCGAGGACGGCGGGGTTAGTGAGGAAGAGAGGGTGGGGGGAGGTCGCGCTGCCGTTGCTGCGGGAAGGCGGCGGCAATTCGGGCCTTGCGGGGACGAGCAGAGCCGGGGGCGTCGGCGGCGTGCCTACCGCGGGGTAGGTGGCCGACGAAGGAGAGGGATGACTAGTGGAGGAGAGAGGGAAAAAGCGGGGAGGGAGAAGAGTGGTGGGGCCGGGGAAAGTGGTTGTCGGCAGGTGGAGGTTGGGAGGCGTGGCGCATGCGGCCTAGGAGCGAGCGGGAGATGGTGGCGAGGGGAAAAGCGCCCAGGTGGGGTGCGGTCGGGCAGGTGGGCGGGAGATCTAGGGAGTGGAGCCAGCGGGGTGAGGTGGCGAGCAGGGAGTGGACGGGGTGAGGTGGAGGGTGGAGCAAGTGGCTGGCGGGGTTGGTGCGGTGTGGATAAGGGGAGGCGGCTGGGAGAGAGATAGGAGGGGGTTAGCTTAGGGGTTCTAGGGTTAGGGTTTGGTGGGGATTTAGACTAGGATTGCTCTGGTTTTGTTTACCGGGGGTGGCCGGCTGGGCCGGTTCGGGCCTGGTTTGGCTGCCCCCTAAAATTAATATAAATATTTCATTTAGCACCACAAGGCTTTTAGAATCCATTTTTAGACGATACAAAATAATCTAGAGACCCGGGTTTGATTTGAATAAAGACGGGGCTTATTTAGAAAAACAAAATAGGTTTTCGAAAATAGTTTCAGACACACATGTGCATGATGATGGCGATGCTCAAATGCAATGTGACATGATGACATGAGCATGCGGTCATGATGATGCAATGCACAAAAACACAACGATTTTCTAGTAGTGGTTTTAGCGGGATGCCACAGTTAGTATCAACAATTGCTTGGGCAAAATCCCTAAGTCTAACATACTGCTCCCTGTGATCACCCATAATTACATTTAGAGACAAATTTCTTGCCCTATATGCCATGTCCTTGTTGACTTCCACACCATGGTGTTGCCTTGCTGCATCTATGAGTGGCTGAACTCCTGTATTTGGATCAGACCTGAACATACTTGCATATATGTGAGCTAACTATTTAGCACTCACCCTAGAACTATCAGTGCTTGTATCACAAGTATGCTGCAACCTCATCTCCCTAATACAAAAGGTCTTCTCACCCTTTATCTCTGAAGCAGTCATATGGAAAGGACAATCCTTATGTGTGCAATGCACAATTATTCTCACATTTGAGTTCCTCCAATATTGGTTGTTCCTGCTTTGAGCAATGTGCAAATTTATCAAGGCATCTCTGAACTATTGTACATTTACAAAGCACATCTTCAAACATAATTGTTCATGTGGATGCAACCTTCTCTCATCATACCATATCCTCTTTCCATTTTCTTTACTCTGCTTTTTCTGCCTTTTGGTGGCACCATGATCAATGGTTCAAAAATATCAACTTCATCATCCTCAGAAAAACCAGCAGCATTAGCTTCATCATCTAATGATGGTATGTAGTATGGTGCTTCTTTAATCTCCATAAATGTATGACACCTTGATGTGGGTCCTTTTCTAACAGGACATTTCTTCTTCTTCTTTTCAGGTTCAGGGGCTGGTACATACACAGATGGTGTATCTTCTTCAGTAACAAACAAGTCTTCAATATCGGTGTCCCCTTCATAGTGTAGTAGGGGATCTTGTCTCTTCCTCCCCATCTCCTCAATTCTCTCTGCTAGTTCCCTCTTTTCCTTTATCCTAGACTCTTCTAATTGTTTAAGATTAACCTGTCCAATGGTACCGTCCCACCAAGTATCATCATCACCAATGTATGATCCCATGCCGCCACCATCCTCACAATCACTGTCTTCAATGGCTATTCCCTTTCCCTTCTCCACAATCTGACTTTCTTGAGTTGGAAGATAAGCATTTCTGCACACATAAGGATCATGTTCACCTATAACAGTGTTGCCAGTCTGACTAGTAAAAATGCATCCTTCCTTGTCAACAACATAGACACCAGGTTCAATGTAATAAGTGGGGACATGTTCTTGATATTGTACAATGGAAGATGATGTTGGTTTACTAGCTTTGGGTTCAGATTTCTTGTTCTTTCTACCTCTGCCCTCTTTACAAACAAAGACAACAGCTTGCTTGAATCAAAATGGTCTAATAGTTCATAGATTTTGTAGTTGTTATCAACTAATTCATCTACCCCATGCTTTTTGCAGTAAATAGAGTCCCTCTCCTCTGACTAAATCCTTTCTCCTCAATAACTGCAACTAAATTCAGATAAGTAATGTCGTCTGTGCAATTTTCTCTCTCTAAATTGTCCACTCCATCAAGCTGAATTATGACCTCCCAAATCTCCGGACCAAGACTGCAAAAACAATGCAAACAAATAACCCAGCTCAGCAAACCCTAACCCCTAAATCAAAAATTTCAGAGACTGGTGGGAGGGGAGAGATAGGGAGAGATGAATACATACTCCACGCCGCCGAGACTGGTCGTCCACCTCTCGAAATCCAATGGGTTCGCCACCTAGAGCTACGCCAGCATCGCCGCCGCTGTCGATGGCCGAGACGGCCAGAGCTCATCCAGATCGTCCATCTGGTCCCTTGTGGCTCCCGTGTTCCCGCGGCCTTCGTCGACATCACTAGACCCGCCTTCGTCGCCTGCGCTGTCGCCGTCGCCTCCAGGATTCGCCGACTCCTCCATCGCCTCCGAATCGCGAGTGGGAGAGAGAAAGGGGAGAGTGACCTAGTCTGGTCCGAGAAAGGGAGAGTGACCTGGTCTGGTCCGTCCGCACCTGGTTGCTTCCTAGACGGCGGGGAAACGACCGTTTGGCCACGTCAGCGCCGAACGTGGGCCAGCTTCATCAGAAACGCGTTCAACCTGGTATTTGCGCGATCAGCGTGTCAGCGTCACAGTGTTGGTAATAACGTGCAATAATTATCAAAAGTGGTACTGACTCGTCCCGACAGACCCAAATGTGATAGTTTTATCCACTTAACTCCGCCAAAAGGCACCAAACTGAACTGCAGTAGGATTCCGCGTGTACAGGTACGACGAATCGTGAGTCGCGACGACTGGACTAGCCATATGGAACAACGCGAGCCCCACACAGAGCCAGAGCCCCGGACGGGACGGCCCGAGCACAGCGAGTCGACGACGACCGTCTCCGGTCTCCCTGTCTCGCGCGGTGGAGTACGTAGTAAAAGTTCAAAAACACGTCAGTGCGACGACGTGGCCGCCCTTCATTGGCTTCCGCCTGAGCTCAACCGAGCTTCATTCGTTACCGGATTTATCCGTGGGGCCGGCGCACTGGTAGGGACGTCCCAACGCCGGAGCCGCGGGCCCACCACCGTGGCGAGAGTTGACTTTGACGGGTCGTCGCCGGCGTCCGGTGGTTGCGACGCGGGACGGGGAAGGCCCCGCTGCTTCAGTCCACACCTCCACTAGCCCCCGCAAATAGCCCCCGGTCTTCCTCAAACTACCGAAATGCCACGCCGGATCCCGACGTCGTTGGTCGGGCCGGAAGGGCAGTACCGTGAATACGCACCATATCCGGGGTCCAGTACGGCGTGGTGCGCGCTACAAATATTCCCTTTTGCTCTGCGAAGCCGAGCAGAAGCAGCACGACTGGGAGCCGCCACCACCACTCCGTCTCCGGCGAGCCACCGGCGATGGGTAGCAGCCGCCCGGGCGGGCACCAGAAGCTCCGGCTCCTTGCTCTTGCGTCCCTGCTTCTGCTCGCCTCAGGGGAGGTCATCTTCGAGGAGCGATTCGAAGGTACTCTGACTGACTCTGACCAGTTCCCTAGTTCAGTCTAGACTGCTAGCCGCTTACCAGTTTGGGAGGTGCCTGCGTGCTCCCTATTGTACTCGTACCTGCTGCTATTTCTGTTCTGGTGCTTGAATTGAATTGGCAGGGCTGGATTCCCTGCTCCCAAATTCCATTTTGGGGTGGGAGACTGATGAATTATTTCTGTCTCGCCCCCTCGTTTGACCACTATTTTGTTCGCGTCCTTGCAATTTCTGCTTCCCCTGCCCATGGCTTCTTGATTCACTTGAAGAAGCTAATCAAGTGGTTAACTCGAGAGTTAGAGTTGAGTGATGCAGTCAAGGTCTGCTGCTGAAATAATTAGTGCTTTGAACACTCTACGCTGTGAACTTGGAAGTAGTGTTTGTTTAAATTCAAGCACTGTCTGTGTTCATGGGTAGCATGAAAGTGATCGAGTGGCCAGTGAATTGCTAGCTGAGAGGCTGGTTTGTTTGACTTAACAGTGGCACCTTATCCAGTATATGAGTCTCAAGAAGCTATAGCTACTGCCAATTTCTAGGTGTCATACAGCTGTATTTTCCAATCTTCAGATGGTTGGGAGACTCGATGGGTGAAATCCGACTGGAAAAGAAGTGAAGGGAAAGCTGGTACATTCAAGCACACGGCGGGGAAATATTCTGGAGATCCTGATGACAAAGGTTTACATTCTCAGCCTTCGGTAGCTCTTTCTTAATTGATGATGCTAATTGTTTGGTCACGACTCAAATAACCTCTTGATTGAGCTAGCTTAATTCTGGACTGGACACGGTCTAATCCTTGTGTTTTATTCGCGTGTTCTAGGCATTCAAACAACAATAGATGCTAGGCATTTTGCCATCTCGGCCAAGATCCCGGAGTTCAGTAACAAGGGCCGAACATTGGTGGTCCAGTACTCTATAAAGTTTGAGCAGGACATTGAGTGTGGTGGCGGCTATATTAAGCTAATGTCTGGTTATGTCAACCAGAAGAAATATAGTGGAGACACTCCATACAGGTATGTTATTACATATTTCTTTTCTGGGGATTTTGCCATTCTTTCGGAGATCCACTGTTGCTGTTAGGAAGGCACCCTGTACCTGTTTTGACCATGTGATTTGGATGTTCATATAGTTGATGAGAAAATATATACCGTATGTAGTTTGTTATATCATATATGTGGAAGCCAACTGCTTATTTGTTCACTTCTATTAGTCTACTTCCGAATTAGGCGTGCTAACTTTCTCATGTTCTCTTATGCAGCTTGATGTTTGGGCCAGATATATGTGGAACTCAAACAAAGAAGCTGCATCTTATACTTTCTTACCAGGGACAGAACTACCCTGTCAAGAAAGATCTACAATGTGAAACTGACAGGTTGACGCACGTTTACACGTTCATTCTTAGGCCCGACGCATCTTATAGTATACTTGTTGATAACCGTGAAAGAGAATCTGGGAGCATGTATACTGATTGGGACATCTTACCTCCTCGTAAAATTAAGGAAGTTAATGCCAAAAAGGTAGCTCGCTTCTTGAAATACTGTATTATGACTAGAAAATTACACTGTGAGAATCATCTAACATGTATGCCTTCTTTGCAGCCCAAGGATTGGGATGACAGAGAGTACATTGAGGATCCTGATGAAGTAAAACCAGAGGTTTGTGTTCCCCTACATCTTTTTGTGAATCAAAATTTTTAATAGTGTCGTTGTTTTGCAACTTTTTAAAAGAGAATTGTATTGTAACTACTCATCCACCTTGGCCAGGGCTATGATTCTATTCCGAGAGAGATTCCTGACCCAAAGGACAAAAAGGTATTGCAAGTTCCAACGTTAATCATCCTAATGGCACCAAACTTTAATTTATTGGACTCGTATTCATACTACATTTTCTCTCAGAATAATATTCCATACCATAGATAGGCATGGCTTATTTAATGCATCGTTCAGTGCTAACTAATTTATTAGCATCAAGACTAACCAATTTAACCAACATATCTTGCTTACCTATTTGGACTTGCTGCAACATTGTTATTTTTGAAGCATTCTAGTTATTACCTCACAAATCACATGGAACTCTAACAGCAGTGCATGTCCTACACATTTAAAGACACTTTCCTGCAATGAAGCTCTCTTTATAACTAAACGCACAATTTGATGACAAATATACTCATATTGTGTTCTTAATCAGCCTGACACTTGGGACGATGATGATGATGGCATTTGGAAACCTAGAAGGATACCGAATCCAGCATACAAAGGAACATGGAAGCGCAAGGTATGTTGTGTTGTTTGCCCGTCAGTCATTCATGCTACTTTATTTTTTTTGGTAGACTCCATGTTCTCACATTCTTCTGCCCACAGAAAATTAAGAACCCTAACTACAAGGGTAAATGGAAGGTCCCATGGATTGATAATCCAGGTAATGAGAACAGGAAAACTAACATTACACTAAACACCTGATTTTGAAACGGACCTCTTGTCAAACTTCAAAACAGCCCTAACAAGTGAACTGTTCCACTTTTGCAGAGTTTGAGGATGATCCAGATTTATACGTACTGAAACCTTTGAAGTATATTGGAATCGAAGTTTGGCAGGTACCATTTGTTATGTATAGTGATCTTTCTGAGATGCATGGCATAGGTTATTCTGAGTGAACAGAATGCGATGTCTAACTTAGAGCTTAATCATATGCAGGTAAAAGCTGGCTCCGTTTTTGACAACATTCTCATTTGTGATGACCCGGAGTATGCAAAAAGAGCTGCTGAAGAAACATGGGGTGCAAATAAGGAGGTAACAGCACATGTTTACTGAATTTACCCATGCTGCTGATACCACGAAACCACAATCTTAATTTTGCTCTTCCATAAATTAGGCTGAAAAGGAGGCTTTTGAAGAAGCTGAAAAGGAGAGGAAAGCTAGAGAAGATAAGGTTACAATCTTCAGTTAGCAATCATTAATGGCCAATGTCCTTGAGGCAGAACCCAGAAGAATAACTGCCGCTGTGAAAGAAACTAAACATAACTACTCATATACAGGAAGCTCAACAGGCAAGGGAGGAAGGAGAGCGACGGAGGAGAGAGAGGGGCGACCGACACCGTGGCAGGGACCATTACAAGGACAGATACAAAAGAGTAAGCTCACATATCGTTTGTTTTCTTCCTGAAACCACTCTAGAGTCCTTTTAAGTATCAAACAAGGGGGGATTCTCTTAGAAGTCCTATTCGCTGACTCTCTTAGTACACTTATTGAATCATGGAAATATCAACATATTGCATAACCCAAGAAGATATTACTACTATGGTAGACAAGTTCAATTGATTATGTTCCAATGCTGGTGTTACTGGAAGGCCGTGGTGTGTTGACTTGTGTTGTGGTGCCTTAAGTGTATCATTCAACATACATATATGGTACAGTTTAATTATGTAAGACACCATAAGTAGATGAATGAATGATTTACCTAACATCCTTCTGTTCTTCCTTTTCCTTGTATTTCAGCGCAACAGGGATCGCTGGGATGACTACCATGTAAGTTGTGAAGCACTTACATTCTTTCATTCTCGTATTTACAACTGCTGAATCATTTTAGATATCAATAGCTTACTTACATAACATGTTGGTTTCATGTTCAGGATGAGCTTTGAAGGGCCTCCAGATGTTCATTTCTTCAAAGGAGAAGCTTGGATTTAACATTGATATCATGTTGTACTTGTTACCAATAAGTGATCCACGAAGCAGGAACGACCTGAAGTGTTTCTTGTCATCTGCGGGAGAAACTGGTTGAATTGAACTGAAACAAACTTGCCACGAAGATCATTCCTGTGTGACAGAACAGAGAATTCCACTTAGCAGCGAAAACTTGGCGTTGGCCCTGAACATTTCTGCTTGTAATGTACATTGTTTATCTGATTCGCTTACATTTGTGAACCCAAAACACTACCTTTGCTAATACGAATAATGAAGTGTTATATTTACTGCTGCTGAAGTGTTCTTACCTGCTGACCATACAATGTGTTTCTGTTTTTTAACCATCATAAGTAAAGACAAAAGAAAACATGTATCTAGAGGAAGCATATATTAATTTTCTTTTCTGCATCCTAGCGACGAATTTGTTGTACTACAAGTTGACATGTACCAATAGCATCTGAGTTGTTCAAACACATTGATGCAAGGGGGTCAGGTAACACAGCAATGGCTGGCAAAACAAGGCTAATGTATGCCTGTATTTGCAACAACATAGTACTAACAGTATTACTCTTAGGAACAAATTGAATGAGCATACCAGTTTTCCATGCAAGGTATATCATGCGCATGTAAATCAACATCTTGGTTTACAATTTGAATTTACAGTTCTGCACATTGGCAATGGAAACAATCTGATATGCACAGCACTAAGGAATTTTGACCATGCTTGGAACTTCCTTTACTTTTTTTTTTGATATGGGAATTTCCTTTACTGGTATACCAGAATAGGATCAGACTTATCTACACACAGTGATTCAATGGGGTGAGGTGACAAGGCAATGGCTGGCAGAAAAAAACTGGTGTGGGCTTGTATTAGCAACATATCACTATCTGCTCTTTGAGACAAAAAGAATGAGCATTCCAGTTCTTCATCCAAGTTAATATCCTGCATATGAAAAGCAATATCTTGGTTCATAATTTGAGTGTCCACATTAGCATAGAAACAGTCTGATATGCACAACACTGAACACATTCAGCTGCTCTTTTTTTAACATGCTATCCTTCACAAAAACAATCATTCCCGTTCAAAATGACTATGCTTCTGCATATTCAGATAAAAGAACCCCTTCACATCTGGATGCCCAAAGAAGCCAATAACACCATATTTTCAAAACTGGAAATATAGCATTGTGTCAACATGATACAGTTTTCAAAACTGTATCAAGACCTATCAAACTGGAAGTATGGCATTGTGTCAACATGATATCAAGACCTATCAAACATTTCAGTGACCAGCTCTTCCAGAGTGTATGTCATACAAGATCTGCAACTGCTCATTCATTCAAGGTGACACAGCAATGACTGGCCCAACAAGACTGATGTATGCCTGTATCAGCAACAATTTACTATCTGTGTAACAGTTCTTCATTCAAGCTATACCATTCATATGAAAAGCAGTTGGCATAGAAACAATCTGATATGCGCAGAACTGAACAAATTCAGTTGTTCCTTTTTACATTCTTCTTGATCCTTTACATGCTATCCTTCACAAACAATTTTCTTTCCATTCAAAATGAACATGTACCTTGAAGTCCAGATAAAAGGACTGCTTTACATCTGGAAGACCAAAGAAACCAATAAAACCATATCTTCAAAACTAGAAGTATAGCATTGTGTCAACATGATACAATTTTCAAAACTGGAACAAGACCTATCAAACATTTCAGTGACAGGCTCTTCCTCACTGTAGGTCATACAAAGTCTGCAACTCCTCTTCCCGGCAGCAAATCCATCCTACCAATTCTGGAGGAAACCACACCCACAGAAGGCAGTGAGGGGTCCGTAACTGGCTCAATCTCAATAAATCTCAGTTCCATAGACCCGGTACGCTTCAAGCTGAAAACAAACACAAGCACGATCCACCCAAGCATGGTGATCGCCCAGTAGTTGTTCATCCCGTGGATCAGACCCCAGGCGATCGAGTAGCCAACAATGATCCCCGACAAGTGGCCAATAAAGCTTGCCTGCGGCACCATGATAGATGTGAATATCAGGGACTCAAACGGGGCAAAGCTGATCGGCAGCGAGAGGATCCCGAAAAGGTTCAGCTTCGACGATGGCTGCTTCGCTGCCAGGATCGTCATCCACCCGAACACGACGCACGAGTACCCGACGGCGGTGACCCTCCTGAAGTACTCCACCTTGAACCTCTGGATCATCATGTGGTATATCCCGAGAACAAGCAGCCCGGACAGCACCACGAGCACGATGGTGTAATGGAGGTAGTACTCGACGCCGAGCCCGAGGTGGCCCAGCTGCTCGACGGCGCCCAGGCTCCACAGCGCGCTCATGTTGAACACCAAATGGACCACGCTGATGTGCGAGAACGCGGAGGTGATGACCCTCCAGTACTGCCCTCCTTCCATGACAGCCTCGTAGCTCAGGCCGACATCCGCGTACCCGATGCCCCTCTTCTGGATAAGGTACCAGATCAAGGAGCAGATGCCTATGACGCTGCTGCTGGCTGGCTTCTCCAGCATCTCGTAGATTAGAGGCTTGCCCATACTGCCCGGGACAAGCTCCACGGGATTGTAGCCCTCAGCTGACCAAAATCAATACTGTCCTACAATTGGTGGATCAGGAGGAAAGGATCTAACCGCGCGCAGGCGGCGGATTGAGTACTCACTGACCACCTGACGATTAGCGGCTGGCTTGAAGGACGAATCGCTGGCGGAAATTCTAGGGATCCGTGGTCCGAATTGAAGGATTTGAAGGGTGACGGGACGGATTAGTGGCTCTGACCTTGGGGATTTTGGAGGGGATTCGAGCGGCTTCTCGGCCCTGACCGTCCAATGCCCTAGACTGTTCGAATCGGGGGAGTTTTTTTCTATTTCCCCGTCCGGGAGGACGCCGGAACTTTTTACCTGTTTTACAGGAGGATTAGAAGAGTTTACCAATTTATTACTAATAATCCATACGAAAATCTGCCCTAAAACCGTCACCTTCGCTCAATTTTTTTTCCGAAGAAGTAACGTAACAATGACTTTTTACTCTAAGAACATATTTTGCGGTTGCTAAACTGTGTTATGATGTGCTTAGTTTCTATAGTTAAATATAGTAACAGTCCCTCATATGCTGATTGGGCTGACTCGATTTAGTCCTCGTACTTAGAATTTGCTGAATTTATCGATATACATGTGAATTGGCTTCGATTTAGTCCAATTTGATGACGTCTTTGAGCTGGTATGGACAATACGTGGACTGGAATCTTGCAAGAATACCCTCCCGTATCTGAAAAATTGCAAAAAAAACTACCACAACTAAGCCTAGACATACTAGCAGTCTCTATACTTGTCTGGTCAGCTCGATTTAGTCCGGATACTCATAATTTGCACAATTTAGTATGTGTACTCGTCAATTGGACTCGATAGTAGAACTTGAATTAGTCTAAAATTATGTTTATCGTCGAATTTGAGCTGACGCGGGCGACTTGTGGACGTGGTTCCCATTTGCAGGAGAGCGACTGGCGTGGAAACTTACACAACCCCCTCCCGCATCTAGAACGTATATTTTCATGGTTGTCGGTGTCGCTTCGAGGTTATCTCCCATCTTTGAAAAAAGTTACACGTTCTGGTCCAGTGATCGTCGCCACTGTCGCCTCCCTCTACATCGACTCCCTTCTTTTTCCTCCCTCTCAAATAGAATAGTCTTTAATTGAAGGATATTATAACGCCATGGAGTGTTGGCTTGTTGATTAGAAAAAAAAAAGAAACTGTGCTAGGAGGAACTAGACACTTTTTTGATATAGTAGAAGCGGGTCGGCGTGAGAATCCCGAAAATTTATCCCTGACCGGGATCGAACTCCGGTCGCTGGGATACACCAACTGTAACCCAACCACTAGGCTATTGTCCGGTTCTCTGACGATGAATATCTTTAAGGGGAGAAACCCAAAGCGCTTTTGATATAGTAGAAATATGCGTACGACCCCATATACATGTTGGGTCCGCAGCATAGAAAACAAAAAAATCCTACGATGAGAACTATACGCCAAGATCTATCTACTAGATACAGAGCAACGGGTGGATATACATCCATAGAGAACTTACCCTCGAAGACAACAGAGTTTTGTTAACGAGTTGGAACTCGTGGATGATGTAGTCGTACGCTTGCCGATCTCAAGATCGTGTGGAAGTCCTAGCGCCGCAAATCAGCAGCGCATCCGTCCTCGCACACACATTCAAGACACCGGACAACCTCCACCTCCTCGCTCCAGCGAATCAGTGGAAGCAGCAACTCCTTCCAGACGCAAGGCCACCGAAAACATGTATCTCGCTAATCCGAGACCATGGGAAAATATCTAGAGAGGGAGAGAGATCCTTCATGAGGAGGTGTGCTTTGTGAGGGAGGAGAGGGGGCCTTTTATAGGAGAGGGGGCTCCTCCCCTACCTTGGTCAGCGGCCAAAGAGGGTGCCCCCACCTTTTCCTCATTCATGTGGTGGAAGCTCCACTCACATCAATTTTGACTCCACCCAAAATTCCACTCACATGCATTAAATTTCCACCAAATTTAATGCAACTCTCAATTAATAAAACTATTTTATTTATTTTATTCAGAATTTTGTTAATTACTTTAATTAACAAACATTCACATAAAACCCCTTGCAACATTTCAATATCACATGCAGAACCACTTTCTGCAATTTCACCCGAAACAATTCCGGTTTCTATCGAAACAATTCATGTTTCTATTGAAACAATTCCTTCGCTTTGCAATCCTTTCGTCTAAAACATATGTGCTCCTAAATGGTGTCCGGCAACCCTTAAGTGTGTCACCCTATGATTCGCGAATAATGCAGACATGATTGAGACTCCTCTCAGATCAATAATCAGAAGCGGGACCTAGAGATCCATATTGACTCCTGCACATTCAACGATGACTTCTGTGATCGTGAGAACCTTTAACGCTAGTAACTTAATTCCTTTGTCTCATGATATAATACATGTCCGAGATTCGATCATCGATATCTAAACACCTAGTTTGATCTCGTTGACGACATGCACTCTTTTCTCGTTCCCTTGATATAACATTCTAGTGATCATATCACTTGCTTGCAAGCTACCTTAATGTGATATCACCGAGAGGACCCAGAGTATATCTATCCGTCATCAGGATTGACAAATTCCACTCTTGATACATGAGCCTCAACATAACACCTTTGTAGCACTGAACCCACCTTTATAGTCACCCTGTTACGGTGTGACGTTTGATGTTATCAAGATACTCTTCCAGTGTTAGCAATTAACATGATCTCATGGTCTAAAGACTAAGATTACTTCGTGTGATGTTATAGCAATATAAATATAATGACTTTGATCGTAATGCTATACTTTGGATAAATGTTCATCACATCATTTCACAAATGTTGTGACCTCGTTATTAACAACATCCAATGTCCATGATCAGGAAACTTTGATCATCTTGTTAATCAACGAGCTAGTCTATAAGAGAGGCATAACTAGGAACCTTTTTTGTTTATTAAACACACATGTATTGACGTTTCCTATCAATACAATTATATCATGCAAAATAAACATCTATCATATATAAGAAATACATAATAACAACTTTATTATTGCCTCTCAGAGCATATTTCCTCCAGTCTCCCACTTGCACTAGAGACAATAATCTAGTTTACATAGTGATAAATCTAACACCCATGGAGTTCTGGAGTTGATCATGTTTTTCCCTAGGGAGAACTTTAGTCAACGGGTCTGCTACATTCAGGTCCGTGTGTACTTTACAAATCTTTATATCTCCATCCTTGACATGCTCGCGGATGGAGTGAAACCGGCGCTTAATATGCTTGGAATTCTTGTGAGACCTTGGTTCCTTGGCGTTGGCTATGGCTCCATTGTTGTCACAATAGATCACCATTGGGTCCAATGCACTAGGAACCATACCTAGTTCCGTTACGAACTCCTTCATCCAAACCACTTCATGCGCCGCTTCTGAAGAAGCAACATATTCTGCCTCCGTCGTTGATCCAGTAACCACAGGTTGTTTGGAACTCCTCCAACTAACTGCTGCTCCGTTCAAGAGAAATACTTATCCGGATTGAGACTTAGAGTCATCCGGATCGGTGTCAAAGCTAGCATCGACATAACACTTAGCGACTAGCTCTTCTTCATCTCCGTATACAAGAAACATATCCCTAGTTCTTCTTAAGTAATTAAGGATATTCTTGACCGCTATCCAGTGTTCTGAAATAGATCAGATTGGTACCTACAAGTCAAACTAATAGCATGTGCCACATCCGGTCTTGTACATAGCATGGCGTACATTATAGAGCCTATGGCTGAGGCATAGGGGATCTTATCCATTATCTCTCTTTCTTCCGCCGTAGCCGAACTTTGAGTCTTACTCAGTGTCCTGCCTTGCAACATAGGTAAGAACCCCTTCTTACTTCTGTCCATATTAAACTTCTTTAATATCTTATCAAGGTATGTACTTTGTGATAGCCCAATTAGGCGCCTTGATCTATCTCTATAGATTTTAATGCCTAATATATATGAAGCTTCACCAAGGTCCTTCATCGAAAATTTGCTGTTTAGATAACTTTTAACGCTATTTAAAGGATCTATATCATTTCCAATCAATGATATGTCATCCACATATAATATCAGAAATGCCACATTGCTCCCACTCACTTTCTTGTAAATACAAGCCTCTCCATAAGTTTGGACAAATCCAAACTCTTTGATCACCTCATCAAAGGGAAGATTCCAACTCTGGGATGCTTGCTTCAGTCCATAGATGGATCGCTGAAGTTTGCATACCTTATCAGCATCCTTAGGATCGACAAAACCCTTAGGTTGTATCATATACAACTCTTCTTCAATATTATCATTGAGGAACGCAGTTTTGACATCCATTTGCCATATTTCATAATCGAAATATGCAGCAATTTCTAACATAATCCTAACCGACTTTAGCATCGCTACGGGAGGGAATGTCTCATCGTAGTCAACTCCTTGAATTTGTCGAAACCCCTTTGTGACAAGTAGAGCTTTATAGATGGTCACATTACCATCAGCATCAGTTTTTCTTTTGAAAATCCATTTATTCTCAACGGCCTTTCGATCGTGAGGTAAGTCCACCAAGGTCCAAACCTGGTTTTCGTACATGGATCCCATCTCGGATTTCATGGCTTCTAGCCATTTGTTGGAATCAGGGCTCATCATCGCTTCTTCATATGTCGCATGGTCATCTATTTCATCAATCATGAAATTCATAACATGATTGCCGTACAGTTCAGGAGCTGCACGTGTCCTGCTTGACCTGCGAGGCTCGATAGTATCCTCTTTCGGAGTTTCATGATCATTATCATTAGCTCTCTCTTCATCAGGTGAAGTCAACTCCGAAACAACTTCCGGTGCTGCACCACTCGCCAATTTATGAAGAGAAGGTTCAATAACCTCTTCGAGTTCTACCTTCCGACTACTCACACCTTTCGCGAGAAACTCCTTCTCAAGAAAGGATCCATTCTTGGCAACAAAAACATTGCCTTCGGATCTGTGATAGAAGGTATACCCAATCGTTTTCTTAGGGTATCCTATGAAGACGCATTTTTCCGCTTTGGGTTCGAGTTTATCCGGCTGAAGTTTCTTCACATAAACATCGCATCCCCAAACTTAGGTTTGTTTCCGAACCATAATTCATCCGGTGTCATTTCAACGGATTTAGATGGTGCGTGATTTAAATTGAATGCAGAGGTTTCTAGTGCATAACCCCAAAATGACAGTGACAGGTCAGTCAAAGACATCATAGATTAAACCATATCCAATAAAGTACGATTACGATGTTCTGACACACCATTACGTTGTGGTGTTCCGGCAGGCATGAGTTCTGAAACTATTCCATAGTCTTTCATATGTGTGCTAAACTCGTAACTAAGATACTCTCCTCCACGGTCAGATCGCAGAAATTTGATCTTTCTATTATGATGAATTTCCACTTCATTCTGAAATTCCTTGAACTTTTCAAAGATTTTAGATTTATGTTTCATCAAATATATATACCCGTATTTACTCAAATCATCTGTGAAAGTAACAAAATAACGATATCCACCTTGCGCCGACACACTCATTTGTCCACACACATCAGTATGTATGATTTTCAATAAATCTGTCGCCCGTTCCATTGAACTGGAAAACGGCGTTCTAGTCATCTTGCCCATAAGGCACGGCTCACATGTATCAAATGATTCAAAATCAAGTGATTTCAAAAGTTTATCAAAATGAAGTTTCTTCATGCGTTTAACGCCAATATGACCTAGACGGCAGTGCCACATATATGCAGATATATCATTATCAAGTTTAATCCTTGTAGCATCAACATTATGAATATGCGTAATACTACTATCGAGATCCAACAGAAAGAAACCATTCAACACAGGTGCATGACTATAAAAGATATCATTCATATAAATCGAATAACCCACTAGTAGAAAAAGAGCCTTTCGTCCACCCCTTTAGTCCCGGTTGTGGTTGTACCCGGGACTAATACTCACATTAGTCCCGGTTCCAATGGAACAACCTTTAGTCCCGGGTCAAACGGGACCTTTAGTCACGGTTGGAGACACCAACCGGGACTAAAGGTGTTGTGGCAGGCTGTGACCGGTGCCGACCCCTTTAGTTCCGATTCGTATCACCAACCAGGACTAAAGGGGTAACCTTAGTCCCGGTTCGTATTACCAACCGGGACTAAAGAAAATAGGCAAAAAAAATCAAATGGCCATAACGTTTGCATATGATATCAGAAAAATACGTATAACCTACCAAAACATACAGAAAAAAATTGCTCTTTGATTTCAACAGCCTTAGGCCGTTTTGGATTCTTTTAGATTCTCAAAATTTGAAAAGAAAAAAAGTTATTTCAATTTTTTTAATAATAATGGATATATTATTTCAAAAATTTCAAATAGTTATTCGTAATTTCGAAAAAAAGTTATGTCATATTTGAAAAAAAGTTATTCGTAATAATGGAAAAAAGTTATTTCAATTTTTTTAATAATAATAATTTTTATGTCATATTTGAATTCCTCACATTTTCTGATAATAATGGATATATTATTTGTCAAATTACGATTTACAGATTTGAAGATATTATTTATGTCATATTAAATGAATAAAATATTAATTTCGAATTTTTCATTGGACTAAAATATTATTATTACTTATTTATTGTTGTTTACTTAAATAGTTATTCGTAATTTCGAAAAATAAAGACGGTTGATATATTGATGTGAGCTAATAGGATTGAATACTAGTCTTAACAACAAGGTATAAGAGTCCTTTGTGCGAGGTGGGAGAGATAGAATGGGAAAGTTAAACGTGCTGGGGGTGGAGTAGTGCTTAGATGGGTGACCGATCGGGAAGTTTGACTATAAGTGTAATTTAACCTAAGATTAAATATAGTTAGTGTGAAAAATGAGAGATAAGCGAGTCAGATAATTCAAATGTTCAAAAAAAAATAAAAAATAATAATTTTTTTTGAAAAAAACCCTTTAGTCCCGTTTCGTAAGGTCTCGCAGTCTTTAGTCCCGCCCCTCCAGTCCCGGTTACCAGGACCGGGACTAAAAGCCCCTTACGGGCCGGGACTAGAGGCCGTTTTTCCACTAGTGATCATTGTTTTCATATTTAAAGGAATAACCACTTTGCATCAAACACGATCTGGATACAATGTTCATGCTTAGTGCAGGCACCAAATAACAATTATTTAAATTTATCACTAATTTTGACGGCATATGGAGAGGCAGCGTTCCGACGGCGATCACATCAACTCTTGATCCATTGCCGACCCGCATCGTGACCTCATCCTTTGCTAGCTGTCGCTTGTTTCGCAGCCCCTGAACCGAGTTACATATATTAGCAACCGATCCCGTATCAAATACCCAGGTGCTACTGCGAGTACTAGTCAAATACACATCAATAACATGTATATCACATATACCTTTGTTTACCTTGCCGACCTTCTTGTCCGCCAAATACTTGGGGCAGTTGCGCTTCCAATGGCCAGTCCCCTTGCAATAGTAGCACTCGGTATCAGACTTAGGGCCAGCTCGGGATTTCTTTTTAGGTGCGGCAACAGATTTGCTGCCCTTCTTTCCCTTCTGCTTGTCTTTCTTGTCCTTCTTAAAACCGGTGATCTTATTGTTCATCAACACTGATGTTCTTTCCTAATCTCCACTTCTGCAGTCTTAAGCATTGACAGAAGCTCGGGAACAGACTTCTTCATGCCCTGCATATTATAGTTTATCACGAAGCTCTTGTAGCTAGGTGGCAGAGATTGGAGAACATGATGTATGCCTAAGTCAATGGGAATCGTTATTTCCAAGGACACAAGCTTATTGGCGTACCCAAACATTTTGAGTATGTGCTCACTAACGGAGTTGTTATCCTCCATCATGCAGCTAAAGAAATTTTCAGAAGAATTATAACTTTCTATGGCAGCATGGGTATCGAAAATCATTTTCAATTCTCCCATGGTATCAAAGGCATTGCCATTTTTGAAACGCTTTCGAACTTCTGGTTCTAGCCCATACAGTATGCCACAATAAACTAAGTTGTGGTCCTCCTGATGAGTTTTATAGACATTATTTTCCTCGTCAGGGGCATCAGGATTTGGTGGGAGGCCTAGCGGCGCCTCTAGCACATATTGCTTTTGTGCAGCAGTGAGGAGAATCCTCAAATTCATAACCTAGTTGGTGAAGTTGCTACCATTCGTAGCAAATTTTTCTTTCTCCATGAACACATTGAAATTAAAAGCAGGTGGTGCCATCTACAACAGAATTTGTAAAGTTTATTTAGACTAAGTTTATGATAGATTGGGTTCAACTAATCCAAATTACTAATGAACTCCCACTCAAAAAACGACATCCCTCGTGTCTTTTTGGTGATTACATGAACCAAATCCACTACACCAAGTCCGATCATCACGTGAGTCAGTGTAGCTTCAAATGCGAGCATCTATATGGGCATCATATCAACTATATGACTCATGCTTAACCTTTCGGTCCGTGTTCCGAGGCCATGTCTATACATGCTAGGCTCGCCAAGTAAGAACCTTAGTATTCGCGTGTGTAAAACTGTCTTACACCCGTTGTATGAAAGCGTAGAGTCGAGTACACCCAATCATCACGTGATGTCTCGAAACACGATCCATAGAACGGTGCATACTTAAGGAAGAACACATTTTATCTTGATATCTAAATGAGGGATCATCTTACAATGCTACCAAAAGCGTCAAACTAGCAGTATAAGATGCTAACATCTAATGTGTAAAGTGAGATGGTATGGTCCATGCATTTGATCTCTATCATTTGCATCGTGGTATGATCTCTATCATTCCTTTGTGTGTAAGGCCAAGGTCTATGGAACTTACACGTCGAGTGTGTTGTAAGAGTATCTATCATACATCTACTTACAACAATACCATATCAAGACACTAGACCAACAATGATCTAAACTAGACGCCTCTAATTTATCAATTACAAGTTTTACGTGGCTTAGGGCTTTCAGAGATATAACCAGTATTACCTACGAACATGTACCACAATGAGGATAACCAAGTTATTAGCAACTCATTGTAAATCAGATATTGACTATAGTAGGAGAGACAGACACCCGCTAGCCACTTATGCAAAACTAGTTGCATGTTAGTCGTGGAACCGTTCTCATGTACGATGACATGTAAGGTTGGTCTGGGCCGCTTCATCCCACTATGCCACCAATATCCAAAATACATAGAAGATGCAATAACATGATCATCATCGCCCACATATAAACATATGTGTACTACCCGTGCAAAGCACCTACACATAGATCATGCTTTGATACCACTGTTGGGTCCGCAACATAGAAAACAAAAATTTTCCTACGATGAAAACTATACGCCAAGATCTATCTACTAGATACAGAGCAACGGGTGGATATACATCCATGGAGAACTTACCCTCGAAGACAACAGATTTTGTTAACGAGTTGGAACTCGTGGATGATGTAGTCGTACGCTTGCCGATCTCAAGATCGTGTGGAAGTCCTAGCACCACAAATCAGCAGCGCATCCATCCTCGCACACACGTTCAAGCCACCGAACAACCTCCACCTCCTCGCTCTAGCGAATCAGCGGAAGGAGCAACTCCTTCTAGACGCAAGGCCACCGAGAACATGTATCTCACTAATCCGAGACCATGGGGAGATATCTAGAGGGGGAGAGAGATCCTTCACGAGGAGGTGTGCTTTGTGAGGGAGGAGAGGGGGGCCTTTTATAGGAGAGGGGGGCTCCTCCCCTACCATGGCCGGCGACCAAGGAGGGTGCCCCCACCTCTTCCTCATTCATGTGGTGGAAGCTCCACTCACATCAATTTTGACTCCACCCAAAATTCCACTCACATGCATTAAATTTCCACCAAATTTAATGCAACTCTCAATTAATAAAACTCTATTTATTTTATTCAGAATTTTGTTAATTAATTTAATTAACAAACATTCACATAAAACCCCTTGCAACATTTTAATATCATATGCAGAACCACTTTCTGCAATTTCACCCGAAACAGTTCCGGTTTCTATCGAAACAATTCCCGTTTCTATTGAAACAATTCCTGCGCTTTGCAATCCTTTCGTATGAAACATATGTTCTCCTAAATTGTGTCCGGCAACCCTTAAGTGTGTCACCCTACGGTTCGCGAATAATGCAGACATGATTGAGACTCCTCTCAGATCAATAATCAGAATCGGGACCTAGAGATCCATACTGACTCCTGCACATTCAACGATGACTTCTATGATCATGAGAACCTTTAACGCTAGTAACTTAATCCCTTTGTCTCATGATATAATACATGTCCAAGATTCGATCATCGGTATCCAAATACCTAGTTTGATCTTGTTACCGACATGCACTCTTTTCTCGTTCCCGTGATATAACATTCTAGTGATCATATCACTTGCTTACAAGCTACCTTAATGTGATATCACCGAGAGAGCCCAGAGTATATCTATCCGTCATCGGGATTGGAAAATTCCACTCTTAATCCATGAGCCTCAACATAACACCTTCGTAGCACTAGACCCACCTTTATAGTCACCCTGTTACGGTGTGACGTTTGATGTTATCAAGATACTCTTCCTGTGTTAGCAATTAACATGATCTCATAGTCTAAGGACTAAGATTATTTCGTATGATGTTATAGCAATATAAACTTAATGACTTTGATCGTAATGCTATACTTCGGATGAATGTTCATCACATCATTTCACAAATGTTGTGACCTCGTTATTAACAACATCCAATGTCCATGATCAGGAAACTTTGATCATCTTGTTAATCAACGAGCTAGTCTATAAGAGAGGCATAACTAGAAACCCTTTTTGTTTATTAAACACACATGTATTGACGTTTCCTATCAATACAATTATAGCATGCAAAATAAACATCTATCATATACAAGGAATACATAATAACAACTTTATTATTGCCTCTCAAGGCATATTTCCTCCAATACAAGTACGGAGACTTGAACCTGGGCAGGCGGGTCCACTCCAACCTGGGCAGGCGGGTGCATCAGCCCACCCCAACCACTAGGCTGCTAATATCTGGGAGTGAAAATGTATGTTTTAGATGTGTGAGGAAGTTCCTGTAAGTGGGACATACGTTCACGTGTCGTCCACATCATCTCAAATTCAACAACAAACATGCATTTGAGCTAAATCGAGTTTATTTTACAAGTACATGGGTTAAATTGTGCAAATTTCAAGTACCAGGACTAAATCGAGCCATACAGACAAGTACAAGGACTAATGTTATATTTTGCAACATTTGTGGTTGTTTTTTGCAATTTTCTCAGATCAGGAGAGTGTTTTTGCAAGATTTCAGTCCATGTGTTGTCAGCGTGACCTCAAATTCGACGACAAACATCGAATTGGACTAAATCAAACACAATTCACAAGTACATAGAAAAAATTCAGCAAATTTCGAGTACAAGGAGTAAATCAAGCCAGCCCGACAAGTATAAGGACTGTTAATGTGTTTAACTCTAGATCAGGGTGAGTTCGCAGGTTGGTGGTCACTAGTGCTGCGATACGGCCCTTGCTATATGTGCAAAAGAACCACTTCGTTGATCATGCCCATGGCCCGACGGATTTGGAAGCATGGAACGCGGCGGTTTTCGACAACAATCAACTCAACGTGAGAATGGTGCGGGTTGGAGTGGACCTTTTGGTGCGGGTCGTGTTGTGGGCTCGATTGGATTGGGATCAAATGGTTATAAGAGTGAAATGGAGTGGTGTTGTGCGGGCTTATTAGAGAGTGCACTGGGGCGGTGCGGTGCGATCTTAGTTTTTTCTTCAGGAACATGCTAAACTTGCGGGTTCAACCCGTATGTGAAAGTTTTAGTCAGAGAAGACTACATAACTTTTACCTATTTTAGAGGGGGGTTAGAAGAGTTTACCGATTTACCAGGCCCTAGAAAAATCTTTGGATACAAGGGTATATCTTTCGTTTAACACAAACTTAGCATTGTTTTAACGAGTTATTCAACACTTATTCCACAAAATTATGCTGTGATGTGCTTAGTTTTTAACATGTTATAAAATATCTATAATGGTAGGAACATACTAGCAAAACAAACATTAACATGGGTAAAATCTAGTTGGGTGAACATTATAGTCCAACCCGCAATAAAGCCATAAACAACCTGATTTGTTGGCTTTGCGCCGTGATGGTGTGGACCCCATGGCACCTTTTTCTTCAGCTACCTAAAAAATCCATCTTTTTCGACGTTTTTGGAATGGTCAAATAGGTTGAGGAAGTCCACCTTATAGGAGTCGTTTGCAGCAAAAGCAAAAGACATAGTTTGTCAAAGATGTGACAACGGTGATGGTGAGGGAGGCGACCACTACGAATACTAAAAACTACAAGTTAGGTCAGAGTCATATGCGAAAAAATTACGTTGAACAAGAACCGCTACCCTACAAGCCTACAATTCCATTAGACCATAATTAGTCTAGTGAGAGTAATGATAAAAAATGTTGTCAATTGCACATACACAAGTAGTTTGGGTTCTTTGTGTTCACTAGACCACCTCTTCCAAATTACTACAGATTTTAGTCTTTCAAACATCTTATAATTTGGAATGGTGAGTGTAGTTATGTGGATAACATTTTAGA
Organism: Avena eriantha; assembly: GCA_910589775.1. NCBI lineage: Eukaryota > Viridiplantae > Streptophyta > Magnoliopsida > Poales > Poaceae > Avena > Avena eriantha. The sequence goes on from OU342746.1 coordinate 307,881,518, forward strand.
AAAAGTTGAGGCCTTTTAATCATACCTATCTGGAAATCATGGGCTCCTTTACATTGCAAAATCAACACATAGATGATAATTGAAGGCAGGGTTTGGACGGCTGATCTTTTGGTTGAAAGAGGTCTGACACATAATGATGGTTGTATCTTTTGCAACTCGGCTGAAGAGGATCATAATCTTTTATTATTCAGATGTGCGGTCATTAACCTGGTAAGGAGCAAAACTTTACTATGGACTATTCCAAGCATGAATCAAACCTTGAGAAGTTGGTGGAGTCAGTCAAAGGAGATGCTGCAAGGAGAGGAACACAAAGGTCCGAATTCCATTGTCAAGTTGATAATTTGAAGATAGCGTAACATAAGGGTTTTTTATAACCAATTCAAGACAATGGAGCAAATCATGCATCATCTCAAGCATGAAGCGAGACAATGGGGGTTGGCAAGTGGCAGCCATTTTATTCTACCCGCAGTGTAGATTAATATAGACTAGAGGCTTCATGTTCGACGTGATAGTTTTTTCGCTCTCGGTCTTTGTAGAGGTTGCATCATGTTGTTGTATTTTTTCTCGTCGTTCTTCCTCTGTTCAAACTATCTTTTGTACTTTGTACTTTGTGATTTTTTTCCTCTTTTTAATATATCACATGCAAGAATCCTGTACGGTTCGGAAAAATCTTCTTATATTTGTTTACAAGACTACAAATATACATGCGGCTCAAGCAAACCCCAGGAACATGAAGACAACTCCAACAGGTATCTTCACGAGGGGACTCCCATGATAGAAGAGGAAGAAGAAAATTGTGAATGCCAATACCTTATAGTGAAGTAAAAGCTCCGTTGGCATGAAAACAAAGGTATATAATCCCAAATGCCTGAAGCCGGTTATCAACTGGACAAACATGTTAACAATTTCCTGGTGAGGGCTCGCTGTTTGCTAGGAAGCAGAACCAATACAAACATCTAGAGATGCAAGTGGATTACCATTAGGACAACTTTGCCCTCATTGGTTCAAAAAATGAAGTAACTTCTCCAAATGATAATTCTATTGAAAAGTTAGTTCAGTTTGTTGAACTAAAAGGGTAGAAGGTACCCTAGTGTCGAACCACTTGCATCTGATTGTGATTGAATGAAAAACTAACTGATAACCAAATCAAAATCAGCTAGCTTTAATAATTGGACACACACGGTTACCTTGCAACCAAAAAAGTAAGTTTCTTATATTTGACTACCAGATTACAAGTATACATGCGGCTCCAACAAACCCCGCGAACATGAAGACAACTCCAACGGGTATCGTTACAAGGGGACTCGTTGGATAGAAGAAGAAGAAAGTTGCAAATGCCAATGCCATCGTGAAGTAAAAGCTCTATTGACATGAAAACAAAGGTATATGTATGTAAGCGTGAAAATCTAGCCAGAACAAATAGAGGAAAATGGGTCATAAGTCATAACAATCTTATATCAGCACATCATAATTAAATATAAATAAATCTCTACTTGGCACGGTAATACTAGGTTGCTGTATACTACAAGAAGAATTGAATTCGTTATGTTTCCTTAAAAACGGGAAGCACCTCTTGTTGCTATACAGTACATCTTTTTTTCACTAATATAAGATGTTTTGTCAAGTTCAATTAACTTGTCAAGGTGTCTTGTACTCCCTGCGGCTACTGACTTGGCTTTCTCTAGATTCAAATATATCTAGACATATTTTAGTGTATAGATACAGTTGAATCTAGAGAAACTCAAGTCAGTTATTTCTGGAAGGAGGGAGTACGAGAAAATAGTATATTTTGGCAATTAGACACATCTTCATATTGGTTTTATGAAACCAGCGAAAAATTATCTTGTAAAGTACTTTAAGGAGTAGGTTTTAAGGAAAATAAAGTTGTAGTACCTCCGGTCCATATTAATGTTTTCAACTTTATCTACACCTTCCGTCTCAAAATAGATATCGCAAACTTTCCTAAATTTGGATGTACCTAGTTAAGTATTGGATGTCGCAAACTACTACATCCAAATTTGGATGTCAAACTACTAAATTTGGATGTCGCAAACTTTTCTAAATTCGCAAACTACTACATCCAAATTTGATAAACTTTGGACATCTATTTTAAGACGAAGGGAGTAGATTCGGATGTATCTAGTTAAATATTCTTTTTGGGGTGATCTAGTTAGGTATTTAGACTAGTCGTATCTAGATAAAATTGAAAATATTAATATGAACCGGATGGAGTAGTAACACAACATAGTCGTAGTGGTTAAATTAAATATCTTGAACCGACCCCAAAGCGGATAAACCTAGACGATTGAGATTTTTTATCAGCTAGTTTGCGGGGAGTGAAGAGAGAGCGACGGATCGGACGGCGTTACCGTACGGCTATGAAGATCCTGCAGGCCTGGCGATCATCGCTGCTCTGTGGTTGTGGTTCGATGAGCGGGTATCCGATGACCACCCTGCCGCCATTGCCAGATCTTTCCATAGCGAGGGACGAGGCGAGGCGACGCCGACCGGGTTCGACTTCGATCGAGCAAAGAGAAGATGCGAGTGTGTATTGAAAATTTTAGAGGCGATCGATGTTGATCTGTTTATTATTTCCGCGTCGGCATATCCCGTGTCCGTGTTGTATTCGTACGGACATGGCACAACACCGATCGCGCGCGGACAGGTCAAAGTCGGCCGGTCGCGTTTACCAACGTTGGTACACCAACGATGCATTCACGCAAACTAAACTCGCCTGCGAAGTATGTACCTTTTGAAAATGTTGGATTATGTATACTGGGGCAAACATTTATATATACAAGTAAAATGTTGAAAATGTTGGATTATACTAGGGTGAACATTTATATACAAGTAGAAAAACAGGAACTGCCATAGCACACGCGACGGCCTGGCTCGCCACATGATCTCAATCCTGCGGCGAGCAAAAAATCTAGAGAAAAAACTAAAATTGCCAACAACAAAAAAATATTGGCAACTTACATTTTTCGTCGGCTCTGAGCGAGGACACATTTTCTCCTTATAATTTCCAAAAACTGAGAGATGCTGCGCTGCAATCACGATCAACTTCTGTTATACTAATAGAGACTATTAGAAGTTATTAGAATTTAAGAAACCTGGTCGTCGCCTCTAAGAAACCCAACATACACAGCGTCTAGATAGTACATATTTTCAGAAAAAGGCTGAATCATCTTATATTTTAGAAAGGGAGTAGCTTGCTATTGTTAGCACTACAAGACTTGCATGCAACTTAGATACTTTAGCAAGTAGATGGTGTTCAATACTTCCTCTGATTCATATTAATTGTTGCTGAATCGGATGTATCAAGCACTAAAACATGTGTAGATACATCTGGCTCAGCGATAATTAATATAGCTCATAGAGAGTAACTTTGCCCGCTAGAGGTGCCTGCATTTTAGAGCAAGGAGCAATAAAAATAGTGTCTGACCAAAGAAGAAAAGGTAAAAGTTGGAGAGCCAGAACGAGAGAGAGAGTGCCAAAGATAGGTAGTGGAAGAGAGCTGCGTGTTCATGTTTTGGAGGAGGTGAAAACACATATCGAAAGCTGCTGGTGAACTAGGAGGGAGACTATGTGTTCGACATGTACATAGGAGCTGGTAAATCGTAGAGGAGAGTAGCCAGCGTGTGGAGATGGAGAGTAGTTGCCATCTCCCGGTCGCACCGTCCCCAGCCGCTCCCTCCTGCGGTGAAGCTCCGACACCGGGTAGTAGAGGTCCCGTCACCGTCACCGCGGCACCACACGGTCTTTGCGGTGCTCGCCGGCGGCGGCGGGGGAGGTGGGATGATTTAGAGTTTCATGTTTCAGTTGCGACCGCGGGGGGGGGGGGGGGGGGGGGGGGGAATCAAAATCCACAGATTTTTCTGTACCACGAAGACATATTTTTAATTCAAGCAAGCTTTGCATGCACATCTTTCATGTATGTTGTCAAATTTATTTTGATGTTAGTATTCATGATACATTATTTGAGATATGTGAGATATGTGATATTCCGTTAAAATATGTGGACTAATATACCACGGTATATGCGGATGGATCCATAGGAGCCACTGATACGAACCAGACATTTAGCATGAATATGGATATGGAAAATGAATAGTGTGAGAAATCAAAATAAGTGTTTCTAAAAGAAAACTTGGTGTTATGAAGGTAATTGTAATATTGTACAGGTCAAATTTTGGGTATGGGACTAGCTAGGTTCTCCGCTAGGAATAACCATGCTTCGCAATGTGTCGATGATGGATCCTAGGAACATGAGTAAATCCAAGTGTCCGAGTTGTAGCGGGTAAAGGAGCTCTGCTTTTTTCTAGAGCCTACGTGCTTGTAATTGTGGTTGTTGATGTAAGGGTACCCCTCTTATAAGAGTGTAAAAGTGTAGGATTTCACCCGTGTGACTACCGGGTTTGAGAATCTTACTTTCATGTGCTACACCATGATTTTAATTGCTTAATTACACTATCAACATGTTTTCAGAAAAGCAAGTTTATTTTACATTTTATATAATTGTGTATGAATAGTAGTTTGCCAAATATGATTTGTCGTACTCACCCTTGCTTCTGCAACCTTTTTATATAGTCTTCAGTAGCTGTAATCGCGATCCAAAGCTGTCCTTATTCGAGAAGTTAGGCTGAACTAGGAGGATGGGAAGAGGTAGAGAACTTATTCATCTGTTATTTAAATGCAATGAAAACTTTTAAAATGTGTAAATGAGTTTCTTGAGATCTAATATGCCGGTTTATGCCTGCTTTTCTATGCCTTTGCGCGTGTATAGACCTCTCAGTCTATAGGCGCGGCGGTTATCTCGCGTTAGCCAGGTATATGGGTGTGACAGGAGAATGATTTGGTAAGTGATTCTTTGTGCATTTGGCCTTATTATACCACATGAAGGTGCTATGGGTTTTTGCTGGAAATGGAGACAAAATTATATCCTAATAGCATAGTGTAACCTGGTTAGTGGTAATTGTTGTGTGTTGGACAATCTAGTAAACTAGAAACGATGCCTTATTCAAAAGATGTTTTCATGATGATTCAACGTCTACCATATACATGCTTTGTGACATGCTCAATTTGTGGGCCATTTTGTAGAAAACCTAACGAAAAGGTCTTGAGGATGCAGCTCACAAGATCGAGAAGGTGATTAGAGAGGCATACTCAAGAATACATGAGTGGGCGCCAACTACTGCAAGTTTGATAAAGTTCTATCGCCCTGAACAGGATTATCGAGCATGGTATTTCGGAGTTAGCTTAAAATTACATGATCTTGGTTTTCTTCCAACAAAAGTAGATACATCATTATTCCTCTATAACAACTTTGGTATCACTATTTTTTGCTCATCTCATCTGATCAGGCTATTTGTGCACTTCTTTGAGATCTGGGTGATAATTTTCCTCAAGGAATTTGATGACTTACATTTCTATCGAGAAATTAAAGTCAAGAAGGTCAAAGATGGGCCGATCTTAACGCAAGAAAAATATATTGCCGATCTACTGGCTCGAGTTGGTATGAGTACTTGCGTGCCCACACCGACTCCATTATCTTCCACAGAAAAATTATCGTTGATTGAAGGCACTTCTCTTCGTCCTGAGGGAGATAATACACATTACAATGGCATTATTGGTGCATTAGATTATCTTACATTAACACGACCTGATTTTTCTTTTCTTTCTTAGTCAACAAGTGTACCAATACTTACATGCACCTACCATAGCTCATTGGACAACTAAACACATTTTGAGGTATGTCCGAGGAACATTGAAAGTTGGTCTCACTTTTCAGAAGGCCTCGTCTACCTCCTTTGTGCATTTCATATGCCAGTTGGGCGGACTGTGTCTCAACCTAGGTGGACAAAAAAAACAATTGGGCTTGTTAGGGCCTAGGTGGACAAATTTCATATGGCCAACTATTTTGCACTAGGCTACCGTCGCCGACTGGGGTAATCAAAGTAAATATTGATGCGTCTCTGTCCAAAGACAGTAGGACTGCGGCGCTAGCCATCATTGCTCGTGATGAGATGGAGCGTTTGTGGGGGGTGTTAGTCGTGGTTTTTGAAGGAGCAAACGACCCAGAAAGTTTGGAGGCAGCGACGTGTAGGGAGGGGATGGCGTTGGCATGCAACCTAAACCTGCACCGCGTTGGCATGCAACCTGGACCCAGAAATGAGTGTTTCTACATCTCTATTAGTGTGTAGGGTCACTCCAAACCTAGATAAACCACACACTAAAAGAGGTCTAGAGATCCACACAGCGTACCCTAGATAATTAGGGTTTCTCTACTCCGCCGACGACTCCGTCTTCGGTGTGAGTTTTTCCCTTGTATCCCCACCGATCTGCCCATCGAGGATCTCGATCCTGGTTCGTGGCTCGGGCTGATTAAGGGGACACCTCCGCCTGTCTTCCCGGCCTTGGCACCGCTTCAGGTTTCTAGGTTTCTTTCGGTGATCTTCAGAGGGGCTGTTTTTTTCGATCCTTTGAACGGAACTACGACACAGCACCAGGATTTATCATCGCTGGGGAAGGTTCTAGTCAAGTGCTAAAGGATGGAGGGGATGAGGCCCTCGCGAGGTCCATGCAACATCTGGAGCTCCGAGAGGGAGAGCTGGACGAGGTGGTTATTGCCGAGGCTGATCTGGCTACGATGAAGAAGAAAGCCAGGTGGCTAGCTATGGCTAGGGTAAACACAAAGAAGTCATTTAGCTCTGATGCGCTGTTTCAAACCCTGAGGGATGTCTGGGGTCTTGCGGTGGATCCGGAGATGAGAGAGGTGGATGATAATCTCTTTACTATCAAGTTTTTCTGCCTAGGGGATTGGAACAAGGTTATGAACCAGGGACAGTGGCTGTTTCGGAAACTGGTGGTTGTTCTGGCGGAGTATGATGGTAGGATCAAACCAGCGGAAGTTCCTCTGAATAGGGTGGAAGCGTGGTCGATCAGCTGGCAAGGAGGATAGGGAAGGTGAAAAGTGTTGAGATGAATCACCAACGCTGGTATGAAGGCGATTATGTCAGGGTTCGTGCCAGTATTGATGTGAGGAATCCCCTGATCCGTTTCGTTCCTCTGAATACAGAGGAAGGTAGACAACTGTTGCACATCAAGTATGAGAAGTTCGGCTTTTTCTGTGATGTTTGTGGCATCATGGGCCATGACACGGAGGAGTGTGGTGATGGAGTTCATGAGGAGAAGGACATACAGTATGGGAAGTGGTTGTATGCAAAACATAGGGCTCAACCAGGAGGTATGCCGAGTTTCCGTGCATCCTTTCCGTCTGCCATGGGTGGAAGGGGAAGAGGGAGAAGAGGTGATCTCGGTGGTCGCAAGCGCCCATCAGAACTTTTTGATGAGAAGAATGATTTGACAGATACTGCTTCGAGCCCGCTGAAAACGGGCCATAATCCAATGGATGAAGATGGCTCAGACGCATCAGACAGTCGGGACGGTCTTCAACGTAAGCTGGCCTTTGATGGCGAGCTCCTGATGGAAATACCTGGGGGAGATGGTGGAGGGAGTGGAGCTGCAGCCCCTGGTACGGGTCATAGGGTGCCACCTCCACCACCGATATACACACCTCCAAGAGACAAAAAAGGACCAAAAAGGGGAATGGTTCTGATCTTTCGAGTTCTACTACTAATTCTGTTGTGGCGACATCGGCGGCCTCTGAGGAGGACTGCCGGGCCCAATGAATACCATGAGCTTCAACTGCCGCGGGGCTGGCGATCCTGCGACAGTTCATGAGGTACGGGATCTTGTCCGTACTTACTCGCCGGCAGTCTTGTGCCTTTTGGAGACGCAGATTGTGAAGGACAGGTTGGAGGGATTGGCTCGGACACTAGGTTTTGATCATGCCTTTGGTGTTGGTAGCAGTGGCCAGAGCGGTGGTTTATGCATTTATTGGAAGGATTCTATAAATTTGGTTTTCCGGAACTTCTCGAAGTATCATATCGATATGACGGTGAATGTGCTGGGTGAACAACCTTGGAGACTTACGGCATGGTATGGCAAAGCTAACCGTAGCTTGCGTTACAAGACATGGGACATGATGAGGTATTTAAAGGCGGACAATGATATTCCATGGCTCTCAATCGGGGACTTCAATGAAGTTCTTCAAAGGGAGGAACAATTTGGGCCTAATGAAAGGGAGATGGCACAGATAAATCTGTTTAGGGAATGTGTCGATGTATGTGGTCTGACTGATCTAGGCTACCAAGGTCTGGATTGGACTTTTGAGAGAAGAATACAAGGAGGGGATTACTGCCGAGTCAGACTCGACCAGGCTCTTGTCTCTACTGATTGGAGTGCAAGATTTCCTTTTGCCACGGTCCACCATCTGACAGCGGCGAAATCAGACCACTCCCCTATATTGTTAATGAACAATATGGAAGCACAAAATAGGAGGATAGCCAATGAGAGACCTTTTCGCTATGAAATGATGTGGGAAACTCATGCTGATTTTAAGCACACAATGGAGGCTGCTTGGGGGAGGGAAGGGCGCGCAACGTCTCTGAACTGCATGAGAAATTAAGAGATACAGCGGCTGTGCTTACTGGCTGGGGCTCAACTTCTTTTGGGGCGGTGCGTACTGAGCTTCGCTCACTGCGGAGGAACCTCCGACAGCTACGTGAGGAACCAACTCGAGTTGGACCAACATATGAAGAGCAGAAAGTTGAACAGCGGATTGTTGAGTTGTGCTTCCGAGAAGAAGTGATGTAGAGACAACGAGCAAGAGTTCAATGGCTGCGTGAAGGAGACAAAAACACACGCTTCTTCCACCATAAGGCGAGTAATCGTAGAAAGAAAAATTCCATCACAAAGCTTGTGAAGGAGAATGGAGTGGTATGCGAGACCCCTCGGGATATTGAAGAACATGCCACATAATTTTTCAGTGATTTGTACACATCGGAAGCGGTGATTGGCATTGAGGAAGTGTTATCTCATGTACCTTGTAAAGTCACACCGGACATGAACATAATGTTAAACGCACCGTACAAAGCAAAGGAAGTCAAAGGGGCTTTATTTCGGATGTTTCCAACAAAAGCACCTGGCCCGGATGGCTTCCCGATCCATTTTTTTCAGAAACACTGGCATTTATGTGGTGAGAAAGTCACCGACGCTGTAATTCGAGTGCTAAAAGGAGAGGACTCGTCCGAGGAGATCAACAAGACGTTCATCGTACTTATCCCTAAGGTACTAAACCCCACATTACTGTCTCAATACCGACCAATTAGCTGTGCAATGTGATTTTTAAAATTGCATCCAAAGTACTTGCTAATCGGTTAAAGCAGTTACTCCCGGATATAATCTCTGAAGAGCAATCGGCATTTGTGTTGGGTCGGCTGATAACCGACAATGTCATCACAGCATATGAATGCTTGCATTTTATGAAAAGAAATAGAAGCAAGAGAAATGGCCATTGTGCTTTGAAAATTGATATGAAGAAGGCATATGATCGATTGGAATGGTCATACTTGGAAGCAATTATGTTAAAACTGGGTTTATCAAAGAGGTTTGTGGAAACTATTATGCGTGGTGTCAGGTCTGTTACATTCTCTGTGCTTGTCATCGGAAAGCCAACTCAGGAGTTTAAACCAACGAGAGGGGTGCGCCAGGGAGATCCCATATCCCCGTACTTGTTCTTATTGGCTGCTGAAGGACTATCTTGTCTACTTAAACAAGCGATGATTTCGGGAAGAATGGGAGGAATTCAGGTTGCTGCTACAACACCTAGGGTGAATCATCTTCTCTTCGCAGATGACTGTCTCTTATTTTGCAAGGCATCGGTGGTAGAGACGGGCCAACTAAAACAGATTGTGGATAAATACTGCATGGCATCTGGCCAGCGAGTTAACAATGAGAAGTCCTCGATCTATTTTGGCAAAAAGTTTGCTACAGAGACGAAACAGGAGATAAAGGGGATTCTGAATGTTCAATCTGAATCCCTAAATGAGAAGTATTTGGGTCTCCCATCGGATGTTGGGCGGTCAAAGAATGGCACCTTTGGTTATCTCAAAGACCGGGTTTGGAAGCGATTACAAGGCTAGATGGAGATGTTACTATCGAGTGGAGGCAAGGAAATTCTCATTAAATCCGCAATTCAAGCAATCCAAACCTATTCTATGGCTCTATTCAAGCTTCCTCGTGGCCTTTGTCAGCATATAACATCGATGATTAGGGTGGAGTGCTCCTGTGCTTTCCGTCTGTTTTTCGGCACGCTTTCCAAAGCAGCCTGACGGCTGAGATTAAGGGAACTGACATCAGATCCCGACCCGCATGATCCAAACCCAAACCAGGTGTGATTAGCACCCTTAATCTCAGCCGTCGGGCTGCTTTGAAAAGCGTGCCAAAAAAAAGACGGAAAGCACGGGAGCACTCCTCATGATTATGAAGTTTTTGTGGGGGAGCAAGAAGGGTGAGCGCAAGATGGCGTGGGTATCGTGGGAGACGATGACTATGCCCAAGTATAAAGGAGGGCTGGGTTTTAGGGACATTGAGATTTTTAATCTCGCCCTTCTAGCCCGTCAAGTGTGGCGTATTCTTAAGGATCCAGTCTCCCATAGTGCTTGCATTCTTAAGTCTGTTTACATCCCGGAGACCGACGTCCTGCATGCTTCTGTGGGTAGCAACCCATCACAGATTTGGCGATCCTTGTGTGAAGGTCGGGATGTGCTTACCCAAGGATTAATTAGGCGTGTGGGAGATGGAGTTTCAATTAATGTGTGGGAGGATAATTGGCTACCTACGCCCTATTTGTGTGACCAAGAGCGACCCACCTGAGAAGGTGAGTGAGTTTATACATGTGGCTACGCGGTCATGGAACCGAGAGAAGCTAGCTGAGTTTATGCTGCCAATGGATGTCGAAGTCATTCAACAAATCCCGATCAGTCACTCGCTACACCAAGATGCATGGGCCTGGCACTATGAGAAGACGGGAGTGTTCTCTGTCCGATCAGCATATAAAATGCTTGCTGAAACAAAATTCAGAAGGGAAGGCTGGCTCGAGGGACGTGCTGTGTCGTCGAATGCGGAGGAGCAAGAGAAGTAGTGGAAAAAACTGTGGAATACCAAGGTTCCGGCAAAGCTTAAGATCTTTGCTTGGAGGCTTGCGTGTTCTTCTCTTCCAACCGAGAAGGAGCGAGCTCGTCGTCATCTATCCAACTATGTGGTGTGCACTCTGTGCAATGCGGCTGAGGACGACTGGCGGCACTCCCTAGTGGATTGCAACATGGCGAGGGCAGTGTGGGCACTTGCGGATGAAGAACTGGTTGCTGTTATGCGCCAGGATGAGACTTCGGACCCAAAACTATGGCTAATGACTCTTTGCACTAATTTGGATCAGAAGAAATTTATCCAATTACTCGTCACACTTTGGGCGGTATGGTGGGCTCGAAGACGTGCGGTGCATGAAGCTGAATTCCAAAGCCCTTTATCTACTCATTGCTTCATAACCAGGTACCTGGCAGAGTTGGAATGGAGCCCATCGCCTACATCTACCACAGGTGCACCCCAGCGGTCTCTGACGGCGAGATGGATTGCTCCACCGGCAGGATGGCTGAAGTTCAATGTGGATGGTGCAGTCGCCAAAACAGCTTCGAAAGGCGATGTTGGTGTGGTCTGCCGGAATGAAACGGGCGAGTTTATGAGTTCGTCGGCTGTCGTCTTTGAGGGCATCACTGATCCTCTGATCCTGGAAACGTATGCATGCAAAGAAGCTCTTGATCTAGCTCTTGATCTAAATGCCCGAAAGCTGGCGGTGGCTTCAGATTGCCTCTCGGTGGTTAAGGATGCTAATTCCAAGATGTTTGATGGCATAAATGGTATGATTCTTCGTGATATTACCCAGAATATGATGCTATTCCAGGAAATTGTGCTATGACACGAACGGCGGGAAGCGAATGGGGAAGCTCATAGTTTAGCAAAGTTGGCGACCACCCTAGAGGTTGGGCGTCATGTATGGCTGTATGATCCTCCTGATCATTTTTGCATCCCTGTGAACATTTCTATTTAATAAAGCTGCCGCTGTTTCTCTAAAAAAACTAAAAGAGGTCTAGATACATTTTATTCACAAGGATAAAACATCTTATATTTTAAAACGGAGGTAGTATAAGGTGGGTGCTAAAAAAATTATTCTGCAGTTTTGCACCCAGTTGGTCCACCGGGCTTGCTGTTGCTTCGAACACACCAAATTAATAAGAGTAAATTCCAGTTTTTACCCCTTATTTTGTCATTTATGACAATAATTACCCCATTTAAGAAAAAGTTCTCGAGATTACCCCATTTAGGAAAACTTGTCCTAGATTTTACCCCACTTAGATAATCTTGTTCCTGATTTTACCCCATTTAAGTTCTAAAATCGTTCAATCAAGTGCAGCCTAGTCGTCGGTTCTATAATTCTATATATATAAGGCATATCACATCCGAGACTTATATTTTGTCCCACTGTCACTCGCTCACTACGACTCTCAGTGCAATCGAATGTGGACATTAATTCGACCATGGCAGAAGATGAAGCGCACACGTTTGCATCCAGCTCCACAAAAAATTACCCGCTCGCCGTGTATGTCAGCTAGCTATATAAGCAGACCAAACCATAAAAACGAAACAAAGTTGTTGTATATCAAAAATTCCTTCCGCTGAATTTTCTCCTTGTGTTTGTGTTTCGTGGAGGTTTTCTGGTCGAGCAGGATACAGGCATACGGCATGCTACAAACTGCTAATTCAAGATGAATCAAGCTGCTTCGTCCACCTATATACGCATGACAACTACTCCCAGCTAGCTACAGATGCGAGTGTAGGTGCTTGACGAAGGAATCCAAATGCTAATTATGCATACGTGCGCCAAAGGGGACATGCTCCCAGTAGATCAGGTTTTGCTATCGCGGGTGGTGTCTTCCTCGGCAAGTGAATGCGCTGGGAGACACCGTTACCTATGACAATAGAAATTGATGAACTCTAGAAGTTTAGAGCCGGGTGAACGGAGGAAGAAACGGAAGAACAAAATACACCTCCGTTTTGGCACTCCACGTGGACTCCCGAAGACAGGTTCCCGGCTGAAAAATATTTTCAAATCTTAGAAGGGGTAAAATATGGCAGAAGTATCACTAAATGGGGTCACTCGGAAGATTTTTTGTTAAATGGGGTAATTGTCGTCGCAAACCTACAACTATAGGGTAAAAAATGGAATTTACTCAATTAATAATATTGGGCTTGTTAGGGCCCAAACATTCCTCATTGGGCTGGCACGCCACAGCTCAGACCAATAAATTCCCTTCCCTAGAACACGTATATTCCTCATTGGCCAGGCGACCCATCAGAGGCCTCTGCTTCGAGCGCCTCGACCTGCAGCAGAAGCCGGGAAATCCTCTTCTACCTCGCCATTCCAGGGTCAGTAGGTCTTCTGCCGTACCTGAACACCATTATACCGATGGAACTTCAGGGTCCGGCTGCTGTTCTGTTTGGGACTGTGTTTTCCGCAGCCACGGTGGGAGCTTTGCTCGTTGCTCGGGCCAGAGACAGGACGGACCTGGAGACAGCCAGCATTGTGGGGGCACTATGTTTTGCAGCTTTCTCAGTTTTGGTGGTCATCTTTCTTTCTTTGGCTTTAGCAGGAGGAAACCTCGCTTTGATATGCATATTAGCAGCCATAATAGTTGTGATGCATATCTGGGCTTGGACTAGGAAATGATAATTTTGATGACCCTCAAGTAGAGTGGATATCCACTGTGGATTCAAACACATTGTGTGAACTTAGAAAATTTTGTACAAGATTAGATGTAGAGCACATGTTGCAGCATGTACTTTCTTATGATGGCAGACTGTGCTAGAGTGGCTGAAACTATTGCAATATATACAAGAGAAGAGCCAGTTGCAGTACTGAAATTTCTGTATTGTGCCGTTCGCTTATCATGTGTCTTTTTTTCGATAAAAGTTCATCTGTTTGGTTGAGGTTCCTGATTATTACATGAGTGCATTGATCTGTAGGAGCATGCGCCCCACAAAGTTGGTCTTGTAGATCCTCCTCAAGGATGGGCATCTGCATAATAATAGAAGTAAAATGAGATCACAGAATTGAGATATATAGTTTGCGGAGTCCCATTGTTTCTGGTCCTCAACCAAAGATCTTTAGTAGTAGTAGGGTAGGTAGTATTGTGTTGCACAATGACCATCTAGACTGTAGAGAATTCCACAGTGAACAGCAAGGGTTGTTGCAGATGGACGTATTTGCCATTGAAAATAAGTGCAGCTAAGGTGGGTTTAAAAATATGTGTAGTACCAGCAGCATCTTTGGGGAGTTTAACTTTTAAGGCAGATTTAGGAATAGCATACTGGCAGTCCAGAAAGTGGCATTTGGTAAATGCTAGAAAAAAAATGTTGGACATGCAGTAGAAGAGGCGGCTAATTTTTTGAGTGAGCCTCCCATTATTAGATATAAATGGTTAGCCTTATAGAAATTTAGCTCACAGTTTGTCAGAGATAAATTCATAGGAAGCAGATCATTTCTAGCAGGCACAAAAATGGGATGGCCAAGGTGAGTAGTGTTAGAATCCATGTCTAGCGCATCAAACAATGTTTTTCATTACCTACTTATGTTTTTGAAGGAAGATCATGCACATGCCTGGATAAGACGATTTATCCTAGTTTGGTCTGACCCAAGAGGTTGCACAACTGGTTCAGGACTTGATTACTCTTTGGTAGACAAAAGAGTTATATGCACTTTTAGAGTGCATTGACCTGTAGGAGCATGCACCCAACAAAATCGGTCTTGTAGATCCTCCTGAAGAATGGACATCTGCAGAATAATAGTAGTAAAATGAGATCACATAATTGAGGTATATTTTCTGCAGAGTCCCATCGTTTCTGGTCCTCAACCAAAGATCTTTAGTAGTAGCAGGCTAAGTAAATGAGGGAAATGGAATCCATCAGTTTCTTTTCCAAAATAGTAGTGGATGGTAGAGGAATTGATTTCCAAAATAGTAGTGGATGGTAGAGGAATTGAATTTAACGCAGAAGGTGAATTTAAATGCAAATGTAACAGAAATAAAGTATCCATAAGCACTATGATGCAAATAAACCAGTTCTTAAGAACGAGAAGCTGACATTCTCAATAACCTTCTCTAGGTAATAGCTTTCACGAATAATCTGCAGCTTTAAGGATATATGTTTGAGAATACTGATGATACTTCTTGATTTCCTGTTTTTCTGTTACTGTCAGTTTGTCGTATCCCTTATTTTTCTTCTTGTCTTCATTAAAAAACCAAGGGACACGAAAAACTGAAACTAAAAAGTAAGTTCCATATTTTTTTCTAACATTCTTGAAAATTACTTTTCTTACTTTCCCTTGAATTACTAGAGTATTTTAAGAAAGAAAACTAATTTTATCCTCTTTCGCTTTTCAAAATTTCCCCCAGTATGTATCTATCTACATATAAAAAACTAGTTACTGGTCTGTCAGGTGTACCAACGCATCATTACGTGCCGTCCTTAGGGACAAAGGATCAAACATACTACATTGATTTTTTTTTGCTAATGAACCTACATTGTTTTGACATCGGAGGTACCAATAATTTACAGCTGAGAGATTAAACTTACACTTTGGCAATAAGTGATAGGGCATAAATGTTTTTTCTTAATAGAACATAAAAGGCCTTGCTTAATGGAAAAGTAAAAGATAGATTGAGTAATGTCCCTATATAACTTAGAAAATAACAAGTGGGATATGGTTCCATGCGCACCCAATATGGACTACAAATTCAAAAATAAAACTAGAAAAATCCAAAAATCTGAATTTTTGGGATATCAAACTTGGTTGACGATTTTACTCACATGTGAAGTTTCATGAAGAAATGACACCCGTGCTATTCTAGGTGAAGAAAATACAATGGGGATTGTTAATCAAACATTGTTTTTAATATAGCGCCTGTTTTGCCATTTTTGCCTAGAGTACCATGGATGTCATTTCTTAACTTCATATGCGAGTAGACTGGTCGACTATGTATGTTACAAAAATATTAGATTTTGATTTTTCCTAGTATTGTTTTTGAATTTCACTATTCATAAGGGTGCCCATGTACCCATGTTCACGAAATCTCTGCATAATATACTGCAAATACACTTTCTAAACTTGCCAAGTACAAATAGCCGGAAACCACTCGTCATGGCGTGTATAATATAGTCTAGCATAAACTTCTCTAAATGAAATCCCATTGTTTTTTCGAAGAGATAAAAGAAAGAGAGATGAATCTCATAGTTTTTTTTTGAAAACAGGAAGAAACTAAGAGAGATGTATTCTTTCGATAAAGAAAATGTATTAATATTAAAAGTGTACCAGTTACACCTATAATTCATAAAAAGGGTATTAAAATCTAGTCTAAGACAACAACAACTTTTTTAAATGAAAATGGAAAGAGAAAGCAAGATAAATAGAAGAATTGCATCAACCACCAATGATGGCAACCCGAGGGTATCTAGCTTCATACGACTTCTCTATGATCAGAAAAAGAGAGAACTATTTCATTTCATTATTAACCCCCGGGGCATAGATAGAATTAGGTAAAATAAAACAGATGGCAAAGTCCTAAATTAGAAAAAAGTAATTATTTATGCTAGAATAAGAAAAAAAGCTGCTGAACTGATCTCATCCTTTACAATATTATAAATTTCTTTCTTTGTTCAGTAATAACTTAATCTTGAAATAAAACACTTGTTTAAATTGCCATCTTTCTCCACGTTTAAATTGCATTTTACGTCTCTCTGTCTTTCTACTAATAACTAATTATTATAAAGATGTGCAATCCTTGGTTTTAATTTGTGTTGTGCAGGAAATCACACTTTAAGGCGAAAAAGGAGCATTTATTGAAGATTATCACATTGCCTACTCAGCTAGGTCCATTGGGGTCGAAAAGGAGCCTTCAGAAGGTTTAACGACTAACCATATGGGCAAGCCCTGCCCGTACTGTGTGACGATGGCTCCGCTAGGTCAAACGGAACAACTTTCGCGAAGACGCCTATATATTTTGAGACTCCAGCCAACATGCAGAGAGCCGTCATTTTCAGATTGCATCACAACACCACCGAAGGAAATACTCTCCATCCTCCATCCACTCCATAGCCATCATCTTGTACTTAAGATCTTCTTATGATTTGGTCACCATTATAAGAATATTTATAAGTATTTTGAACAATATTTTCTATCCTTGGTTTTTTTGTTATGAGTGAGTAGTCCTCACAGGATGCAGGTTAGGGTAAAACCTCGCAACAATTATATGCATCTAATACATGAAAATATTATGTGGTGATTGAATAGGAGGTATGTATCTCATGATAGGTATGTTCTATGCCTCCCGCTTTACAAATTTGAAATGTTTTTCCTAGTTAGTTGATTTGTTGAGATGCTATGATAGTGGTAGTAATTCAAAATAGTTAGAGTAAAGCTTTTTATTTGTATGGATAATTAGTTGTGGAAGCTTTTGCTCTAGTCTTGTAGCTAACCGAGTCTTGCCTTGGAAAATATATTGGCAAACACGTACAATAAGAAAAAAAATCCAATTTATGACTTATATGTTGAGTGATCGTCTTAAATGTTTACCTTTGAAGATACTTAACCCCATAGATATATTGATGGACTTGATGACACTCTTGAAAGGAGTTGTTTGATTGAAATAAAGTCTAGTGGTAATTGAGGTGCATGCCAAAGATGAACATTGTGAGTCAAAATGTGATATTGTTTAAAGCCTACTTACAATTTTGTTAATGCACAACTTTGGGATGCCAATAACTCGGCTGACCTAATTTCGATTATTGAGTTGACGCCATGTGTAGCAATTGTTATCGTAATAGGAAAAAGTATTGGTACTCTTGAAGGTTGTGTAAAATGTTGCTAAAAGGTCATTCAATGATCCTTGTTGGAAACTACCTTTGAAATTAATAGAGAGTCACACAAAGAGTCTTTGGCATTGTATCGTTACTACTTCATGAATTTTTTTGAAAGGCAATGAATAGAATAGTAGTGTTTCAATAGTCTTGATCTATTGATGTGGGTGTCAATAAGACACTTCATTGGTATGCTACTTAGTACATGATCTCTCATACTTAATTTTGGTAATATGAAACTTCCTAATGTTCCTTGGCTAGCTGAGAGTTAACTAGAGGAATTGGAATGATTGTTACACTTCTAGTTGTTTATACTTATATCAACTTTGCTTTGATTGTTTTGAGTTAACAAAACTTGTATAGTACTCTTGGCACTTCTCTAATTTTGATAAGCCTTTCAAATGGAAGAGGTGTTGGATGCATATGATTACCAACCGCAAGTGATTTCATCTTCTCGTTATTTCAGTTTAAACATTGAGTTCTTTATGGTATTTTTTGTTTCTTGCTCGAGGACGATCAAGGTTTGATCTTTGGGAAAGTTGATGGCTGTGAAAATAGCCATATTTCTTCGCGTTTAAATAGCATTTTAAGTCATAAAAATTGACCAAGAATCTCTCTAGCCTTACTACTAATGACTACTTATTGTAAAGATGTGCAATCCTTGGTTTTAGTTTTGTTGTGCAAGAAATCATACTTGTAAGGAGAAAATGAGCCTCCATAAGGTCGAAAAGGAGCCTCCATAATGTTTAACGACCAACCGTACGTGCAAGCCACGCCTCTCTCTCTCCGTTGGATCTCGTGTGTGTTGTTCCAAGAAGAACTGCACGCATGAGACACGACACCACCCGACACGTTGTCACGCTGTTGGAACTCAGTTCTAGAAGGTCTACTTACGTATCCAGGTTGGATCAGGGAGAACCGAGGTCGTCGTCAGGCACCGGACGTGTGGGAAACCTCGGAGGTGCTGCCACTTGTGGTACCAGAGTTTTCGAGCAAGAGCCAGGAGGTGACGTGCGAGGAGCAACACGACCTTGAGATCGGCTACGAGTATGACTACATCGTCAATGTTCCCACGAACGGTAAACGCTTTCGGTATACAAGGGTACATTGCCGAAACCTCCTTTCCGTTACTGCATTAGCTCATAGATA
Source organism: Avena eriantha (assembly GCA_910589775.1). NCBI lineage: Eukaryota > Viridiplantae > Streptophyta > Magnoliopsida > Poales > Poaceae > Avena > Avena eriantha. The sequence goes on from OU342746.1 coordinate 307,900,538, forward strand.
GATCTTGGCAGTGGTATTGCGCTAGCTAGGAAACTTTTCGTTTTCTACTACGAACCCCTTCAAAGCGCGGTGATGGTGTTTGAAGTAGGCGAGAAGAACCCAGAGGCGTGACAAAGACCGTGTGCAGACAGCGGCGATCCGCGCCGTAGGATATGGCGTGGTAAAAGCCGAGGACATTAGTGTGCGGGGACAGTGAAGCAGACTGCGTGCAGCATCAGCACGACCCGAGGGGTGGCATAGCTGTAGGGCGCGAGTCAGTGTAGTGGCTGGGAGACCACCAACAACATACACACCAAGAAAGACGTGTCAGAAGCCGCTAGCATGGACCAACGGCGGCTATATGCACCATGACGTGGACGATGCATAGATCAGAGTCGATGACAGCATTATCGGTGACGTCCCGGACTATGACGACGAAGACGGACCGGCCATGGAGACCACGCTGTCACAACGGTTTGGCCGCTGCTCCGACCTCGACCTCTGCCGATATGCCTGCCACGAGAGCTCCTGTAGCGCAAGGAGACAAACCACCCGCTACCCTTGCTTATCGGCTTCCTCTGATGGGCCGAGGTGCGTGACGAGGAGAGGAGACGGAGGTGGGAGCTACTAGGGTTTCACTCAGCTACCGCCATGATCCCTCAGGCTTGCGTCTATTTCGGCTTCCTATCCGTTGGTACGATGCCTTTGCTTAGCTAAAAATAACTTACTCGCACCAGAAAATCCAAGGGCACAAAACTTAAATATTCATACAAAGTGCACGGGCGTTGAGAGAGGTAAGCTTATATTTGGTAAAAGTTAAATCAATGTCCGACTTGCCTCCGTTTATATTACACAAATGTATAAGCAGGGGTTATACATTATACATAAGTACATTCTCAATACAAAGCTCACCATACTATTACTCCCGTGAAGAAAAACCGGTCGGTGGAGGCAAGAAATCAGGTCTGGACTGTATCTTCCGGAAGATCGTCGCATCTAAACGTGAGCCTTAGTATACTGATCGGTATAACCCAAATCATGCACGTGCCAAGTATCTTCGCAATGAGTGGCCCATCACACAGGAAGAGCTCAACGGTAGAAATGATTCCCCAAGCGATCACCAAACACTGCAATGAACAAAGGGGCAACAAGACATCAAGTCGGCTTGCACTTTCGCTTTGAGGTGTAAAACTTGAGAAGAAAAATAAAAATACTAACTGAGGTTAACTTAAAATGACTCCCTCCATCGTATAATATACTCTTTCTGTTCTAAAAAAGAATGTCAGAGATTTGTCTAAATTTAGATGTATCTAGAAACACAATTTAGTACTATAGATATATCTAAATTTAAACAAATTTACGACATCTTTTTTAGTACGGAGAGAGTAAACTGTTTAGCAAACTGTTTTATCTTGTCAAAACGCTTTCCTTTTTTATACTATGAGACTGAGGGAGTAGATATTAGTTGTTGCGAGAGAGTACAGGAATGTGTTGCACGCAAATTAATTTTAACATTCTTTTTTTTGCACGGAACCTAATTGATCATATTAGAACTCGGTTGGTCGATCTTAGTTCCAAACAAGACTTGGACAAGTTTCTGTACACACCGGATCCATCTCTTGTTTTCTTATAATGTCTCAAACTTACTCCTTCCGTTCAGAAATATAACACATTTTAGCTTTGTGAAATAAATGTATCTAAACGTTTTTTTAGTATAGATTCACTCCAAACTATAATACACTAAAAGGCGTCTAGATATATTCGATTCACAAAGCTAAAACGTCTTATATTTCTGAACGGAGGGAGTACATGCTTACATGTACGTTTCTTGCTAATTTTGAGAAAGCAAGTCACGTATAAATAAATAGGAAATCCGATCTATAGTTCTATGGAGTTGAGTACGCATCTTACTCTGTAGAAGTGCTTCTCGCAGGGGCGAGGCTTGCGGTCGGGGAGAGGCTCGATGAGTGGGACGCCGATCGCCACCCAGGCCTCATGATCTGCTCGCATCTGCTGCGGCGGCACGATGAGCGGGACACCGATCGCCACCCTTGCTCCACGCTCGCCATTCATCTGCGGCAACGCACGGTAGGCTGGTGGATACATCGGCATGTCTCTCGATGACTATTCTGCTTGGGAAGTTGGGAGAGTCGAGGTCTATTCTGGGATCACGAACGGAACTTTTGTTTTCGAAAGATCGACCGGGATCAGAGAGGTACTACAAGCTAGTTATAATGCGTGAGGAAGTACGGCTCCGACCGGGTATCATAGACCATCACCCCGTACGCGAATCGGACCCGTGCGCCACCGGGAACCCGACCTACGTACTAAGCATGTGCTAATCCTAGGATCGTTCAGCTCCATTGATCCCAGTCTGGCGCGCACGCGCACCGTTACACTCTGCAAGATCTGCAACGACCCAAGCCTGCTGCAGCTTGTGTGAGGATGGACGATGATCAGTGGTAGATCCAAGAATTAGTCAGAGGCTGGACAAACAGTGTATTTGAGACATTATTTTTTACAAATTGCACCGTCAAATTTGGTTGTCGGGCGGTCAGAAGCCTGGACACTTAGACACGGTTGCGTCCGCCCGTGACTCGATGATTAGAGCGCCAAGGCTATTGGCCCGGCTTTAGAGGGTCCGCCCATCTTGATCTTGTACACGAAATTTGTTCGCGGCCACATTTTTGGGCCGTGTCCGTTTAGGTTAGGGGTTGTTCCCAGCAGCGCGACATATTTTTTCTCGTCCAATTTTTTTAATTAAAACAACTTAATTTACATAGGGGAAAAAGGCAAACCCTAGAAAACCCTAGCTTGGCCTAAACTCTAGGTTGCGCGTCAGCGCCGGCGACCTCTACTCGTCCTCGTCCTGGGAGGGATCGATGAATGGCGGCAAGGTCCATGGCCAGTACATCGGTTGTGGATGGTGGGAAGGGGAAACTTGGCCACACAGTCCACTGTCCTGGCCACGTAGGCACTGGCATAGCCGGAAGAGAAGGTGGCTACCACGTAGCTATCGCCAAGTCATGCAGACTAGTAGGAAAATTGCCAATAGCTATTTTGCCATTGCCGTGCCCTAGGAAAAACACGCCGTTGCTAGGAGCCAACATGCTCGTGGCATCTCTAATATACAGAACGCCGCTACTAGAACTTAACGGCGGCGTTCGGTGTACTCCGAACGCACCTACTAAATCGGACCCACGGGTGGAACCGGAGCAAACTTAGGGGTGGCATTCAGAAGTTGCAAACGCAGCAACCCCTACTGTTTTAGTGGTGTTCACGGACATGAAACACCATTGTTATTCTGATAAGTGGGGCCCACTGCGAGTGGACCTTTCCCGCGCCGGCCCGGCCCGCATCTCCGCCCCCATCACCCGCTCTCCCCTCATCCCTCTTCCCAACCGCCGCTGCACCCCGCGTCCACCGCATCGGCCGCCACCACACCCCGCGTCCACCGCATCGGCCGCCACCACACCCCACGTACACCGCATCGGCCACCACCGGCCCCGCGTACACCGCATCGGCCGCCGCCGCCCCCGCCTCCACCGCATCTGATCCTCCACCCTCCGCCTCGTCCTCTTCGTCGCCGCCTTGTCCTCCCCGTCGCCACCTCCTTCCCTTTCGCCGCCCCTTCCAGCCGCCTCGAGCCACCGCCGATGAGCCCCTCTCTCCCTTTTTTATTTATTTTAGTCTAGATGATTTAGTGTAGATTCTGGCGTAGATTATATTGTAGATGGTTTAGTGTAGATGATTCAGTGTTGATGATTTTAGACAGAAAATGTTAGATAATATACTCTAGACACTTATATTAATTATTGAGATGTTCATATGGTTCATAGTTGTATTAAATTTTATATGTTCAAATGTTCTTATATTCATATCTTCATATGGTACTATCATGTTGGGGCTGAAGTTTTGCGTCGTTCACAGGAAGCGCACAAAGACCCTGGCGTGGGGGCTCAGATCACTGTTGAACTATACCAAGTATTATCTTGGTACATGGAGGGACCCTGAGCTAGCGGCGCACGCGTCCGACTACGCAGCGGTTATGCACTTGGGGCCACATGCCTAGCTGAACTTTGAGTAGGATCGAGCGATGGCTGATGGCTCAAGATATCTCGACCTCGTTGGGGAACCTCAAGAGGAAGGTATGATGAGCACAGTAGTAAGTTTCCCTCAGTTGTGAAACCAAGGTTGTCGAACCAGTAGGAGCAAGGAAACACCCCAAAGGTGTAGCTAGCTGAACTTTGGCAGGGCGTACTACCGGTGCCAGTAGCAATGTGGAGACATGCACAACACAACCATAAAAATCTGTCCCCAACTTGCGATGAGGTCGTCAATCTCACCGGTTTTGCTGAAAACAAAGGATTAAACGTATCGAATAGAAGAAAATAATCGTTTGTAGAAAGTAAACACAAAGCAGTAAACAATTGTAGATTGATGGTAGAAGAAAGGACCGGGGTCCATAGTTCACTAGAGGTGGCTCTCCTTAAGATAAATAACATGTTGGGTGAACAAATTACAGCGAGGCAATTGACAAACATCGAGAAAGCATACAAGCATATACTACTCATCTTGACTCCTTTGAGATTCGATTGGGCATTACAACATTATACATAGACCGTCATCCAACTGCATCTATGACTAATAATCCACCTTCAGGTTATCATCCGAATCCCCTCCAGTATTAAGTTGCAAGCAACGGAGTATTGCATTACGAACTGCGTGTAAAGTAAACAATACGATTGTTCTATGAACAAAGGATTGTTGTTTTCTCCCAAGTAGCAACAACACATCTAGTACCTTAGAGATTTCTATCACTTCCTGAGATTACCAGAGGCATGAATCCACTATCGAGCATAAATACTAACTCTTGGAGTTGCTAGCATCTACTTGGCCAAGATAGCTACTAACAACAGAAAGCATGCAAGATCATAAATAACAAAGACATGATAGAATCAATAATCAATCTGAAATAGCATCTCAATATCCATCGGATCCCCGCAAACACAACATGCAGAATTACAAATAGATGATCTTGATCATGAACGGAGCTCACAAGATCTAAACATGAAAGCACAAAGGAGGAGAACCAGCCATCTAGCTACTACATGGACCCGTAGTCCAGAGATGAACTACTCACGCATCACACCGGAGGCTTGCATGGTGATGAAGAAGGCCTCCAGGGTGAATTCCCCTCTCCGGTAGGGTGCCGGGAAGAGCTTCAGATCCCTCCCGATCTAGGGATGGCGACGACGGTGGCTACAGACTCTTTCGTGGATTTTTGATGGGGTACTTAGGGTTTCCGTATCAGAGACAATATATAGGCGGAAGGAGAGGCCGAGGGGGTGCTGGAGGCGGCCACACCACCCCCTGGCGCGGGCCAGGCCTGGCCGCACGGCCAGGTGGTGTGGCGGCCCTCTGGCCCCTCTCCGTCTCGTATTCTGGCTCCAGGTGTCCCCCGGTAAAATAGTGACTTTGGCTTTGGTCCCGTCCAATTCCGAGAATATTCATTTTTTGACTTTCCTAGAACCAAAAATAGCAGAAAACAAGCAGCTGGCACTGTGGCTCTTGTTAATAGGTTAGTCTAAGAAATCATATGAAAAGTACTCCAAAGTGTGGACACAACATAAGAAAGTAGATAAAACCAAGCATGGAATAAAAAAAATTATAGATACATTTGCAATGTATCAATGGCACATCTCAATGGGCCCCCGAGTATGAGGTTCTGCATGAAGGAGTAGGAGAGGGAACACCGTCAGACGGTGAGCCAGCTAGCGGAGTTGCAGCAGAGGGAGCGCCAGCAGGAGGAGGTAGAACCCGCGTTGAGGTAGTTCCTCGATGATCCCAAGGTTATGGCATATAACCTCCAGTTATTCGGTAGGGGCTCCTCCACCACTTGCTAGGAATTCCGCGTAGGCTCCTCCACCATGCGTCAGGAGGCCGACCCCTCTGGACTGCCGATGTAGGCTCCTCCACCCAGCGCTATGGGCCCCCATACTACGGCTTCAGCCCAGGCGACTTTACCGTTGAGACGACGTCTCCTCTGCACTCATTGGACATCGCCTTCTCTAGCTCCGACAATTTCACCGACTCGGAGTAGAGCCTTAGGATGTTTATCTTATGCACTTGATCGTACTACTTATCGTACTCTATCTTGCTAGACTTTAGAATGCTTAATATGTTTAATGCTTATCGTACTCTATATGTACTACTTATATATCGTTCTATTTGTGCTACTTAATTTGTGCAATCGTGATGCTAAGTTAAGATGGTGATATATGTAGCATATGGATCCGCCATGTGTCATGTGTGGTTACACCTCGTGTATGGACAGGAAGTTTTGCATAGTGATCCCTCCGAATTTTCAAACTAGAACCATATGTTCTTTGAACTATATGTATATTCAATCTATCTTGTTTATACTATATGTGATATAACAGTTGAAACGTTTTTTTCTCTCATAATCTTACTCAGAACATCTCGTGCAAGTCAAGATCTGGTTTCTTAGAGCAGGTCTTCAGAATAAAACAAGACTATGGAACGTCTGAAGTCATCATTGAGTCACACAAACAGCCTAGACCCAACTTCATGGTTCAAATCACCAATGAGCCGACTGTCACCTATTTCAATGGACCTACCTAGATAGTGTTTCTCAATCGGTACCACATGAACATCGGGGACATCATCATCTTCACCCTTGACTATGTGTATCGCATGATTTACACTTAGATAACACCATCTTAATATCTCATCAAACCCTAGCAACATTAAATGTTAAGTGTGTGACCATATGGGTTCGAGAACATGTGGACATGATCCAGAAATCCTCTCTAATCAATAACTAATAGCGAGACCTATCATATTCTACAAAGATCTTTCATCGGTTGAACCACGATGTCGAGGATTCAAACAATCATGTATACAATTCCCTTTGTCTCGTGATATGTAACTTTCTTGAGATTTGATAGTTGGTATCACCATACATAATTCAATCTCGTTACTGGCAAATATATCTTTACTCGTTCCATAAAACAATATCCACATGAGTAAACTCATTAGTCACATGCTTGCAAGCTACTTAAGATGTTATTTTACGGAGAGGGCCTAGAGATATCTCTCTGTCACGTGGAGTGACAAACCGCAGTCTTGATTCATGCAATCCAACAAGTATCTTCCGAGATACCTAGAGAAAACCTTTATAATCACCCAATTATGAAGTGACGGTTGATGTTCACAAAGTATCTTTCCAATACCATGGAGTAACATGATCTCATGGTCTAACAAAATGATACTTGACATTTAGAAAGCTATAATAATTAAAACTTACCGCCACAATCAAATTGCTATGCTTAGGTTGAGTCTATCCATCACATCACTCTCCTAATGATATGACCTCTTTATTAAATGACAATGTATGTCCATGGTTAGGAAACCTTAACCATCATTTAATCAACGATTCAGTCTAGTAAAGACTTACTAGGGATACAATGTTGTTTATGTATCTGCACATGTATTTAGTTTTCGGTTAATACAATTATAGCAAGAGAATAAACATTTATCATGAAAAAGGAAATATGATATTGCCTACAGGGTATATTTCCTACATTTTCATCGTTTGTTTTTGGAACTCAAGTGAAATGTTTTTGCTTCGAACCGCCAAAAAAATTGTTGGGATCGTTGGGGCCCAAATAGGATCATGTACATCACTGTGCTCGTATGATATATCAAGCGATTTACTTAGGCCAACAAATCTCTGACATTCCCTAAAAACATGTTTCCATCCATACAAACAAAACAAATTCCCCGCACTCCCACTCTCTTTAGTCATCGAGACAATACATTCCCCTCATTCCTTCAAACCCCTAAATCATCTCTTTGTCACTCAAGAACACTTCTTATTCTCTGTCCACTTAATATTTGAACCACCAACAAATTAAAATAGATATAATTTATACTAAGTGTTTACACTTCTCTAGTTCTTATTTTAGCATGATATGCCTACTTAACGAGTGAATTTGTGTTACTTCTTTGGCATAATTAACCATATATTTTGAATCATTGCTAACTATTAGTTGTAATGTTCTCTATTATCTGTTGTAATGTATCATAAAAATACTCCTTTTTTCCTAAATTTGAATTGTATTTCATAGCATAAGTTATTTCTCATATTAGTTTTTTGACGACTACACAATCTACATGAATATGTTTTTGTGGCATAGATCCAACGAATATATTAATACCAGTTCCCATTATGTGTGATCAGATATGCATATTTATATAACTTCTATAGTGTAAATTTAATCGTTGATGTAATTCTTACATTCATTCTATAACCAAATGCGCCTTACAAGCACAATGGATTGAACGATAAGTTGATACCGTGGGCTCTCTTTGTACTTGGTATTGAAATATCGACTTTTTTTTATAATCACCGAAGAACATAAAATGGCTTGGATTCACTTGTTTTCTATACATAGCTGCCATCCACCTGCAGAGCTTGCACTGCCTAGGGTGTCAAGCGGGGCGGATTGCGCCCACAACTTTTTCACTAATCTTTTTCTAATTTTACTAACTTTCGTGGCCCCTTTTTGTCTATATTTTGCTTCACGGGTCATTATGCGGGTGCTGCTTGCCATCCTAGCGCTGCCCCTTACCGCCATCATCCCTGCCGAGACCATGCTACCATGCCTCGCCGCTAGTGGAACTAGTACAACCTCACTTGGACCCTGCCTCGCATGGATCGCCACCGCGGTCACAAGGGAAGCCATTGCCGCCACATACTGCACGTTCCCACCGATGCCCGTCCGGAAAAGAGCCCTGCCGCCTAAGCTCCACTGCCACCACAGCGCACCGTCTGCCAGGCCAAGGGCCCCCGATCTCCTCTCCTAGCGTGCGAGTAAGGGCATCTCCACTGGGGGCTTGTTCGTCTGCGGTACCAAAGTTGGCAGGCCAGCGCATGGCGGTACCTAAGTTGCCCGAAATTACTACGTTTCAAAAAGTTGGGCCGCCAACTATCGAGAGGGTCCATTTCGAGGCAAACTCATCTCACCCCTGCCAAATACAAGCATTCCGTTAAACCGCCCCATGAAGTAGACGGTCGGGACCCACATGTCGGTCATCTGTTCGTGACGCGGGCGCCAACGCGGCAACCTCTTAGGAAAATCGAGCAGCTAAGTGGATTGGATGCGTTGACCAATTTCACAAATCCATTCCCAGCTTTCCCCTAGCACCGGCGGCGTCGGAATCCACCCTCCAGGCAGGATGATCCCTTCGGACATTTGACTTCTGGGGCCAAGTTGCTACGCCCAGTCGCTGATCCCGAGCTCCAATGGCACATGCCGTAGCCGCTGTTGCGAGGCTCTAGCCCGCCTCCGCTGCCGACGAGCCGAGCAGCTCGGAGGATGGCAGATCCTACTATCAAGGAATAAGAAGTTTTGGCTACAAGCGGGTGAGATACCCTTCTCTTTGCTATTCGCACTAGTTACAACTGCTAGCTGGCTACTGAACCTCAAATTGTTCGTTAGCCCAACGCTAACAAACATATTTTATCCATATTTTTCTGTCAAGTGGGATCTGCGCGGACCCCCCTTACTTGGTTACGGTAGTCCTCTACATGTATGACTCTAAAGGCAAGTGGTATGGAAGCCATTGTTTCACGATGGAAGAAGCACCTAGGCAGATCTGCACTATATCTGGTATGGTTGCTGCTCTGCGTAATCATGTTGAATTATGGCTGAAGCAGACTGCAAAGTTCAGCTTCATGGATGAACGTGGCATCATGGTTCCTATAACGTGTGACAGTCAGCTAATTGGGTTGGTGAAAGGTATGCTTCGGCTGTCATGTTTGACCTGAAATGTCATGTACTGGATGTGGAAGCTGCTGCAACTGGGAGTCGCCCTTCTATTCTTGGACAGGGTGGTTGCTCGAACCCAATTAGCTCCTGGTAAGTAAAGGTCTCTTGGGGTTCGCATGTTTGTGCTGAATTGTAATTTTTGTTTTATTTACTCTGTTGATATTGGGTAGTTATGCAACAGTCTCGTTCCTTTGACAGGAAGCGCCGCAAGGTTAGAAACATGATTGTCGGGTCAGTCATTTTTCTGCCCGAAGAAATTAAAAACGAGTGGAAAGATGATGCTGGACACAATTCTGGTGCCCATTGTCCCGGCGATGCAGAGTACGTGAAGCTAAGAAAATTGGCACCGAGGAAGAGGAAGAAGGCAGGAAATGAAGAAGCCAGTGGACGTGAAGGCTTGGCACCCAGGCTGCGGAAGAAGGCTGCTGGCAATGAAGATGCATAGTAATATGTTGAACTTGAATCTATATATGTAATTCTATTAAATTCTGGAGCTCTGTGTGTGGCACGTTGCTGGGTGAAACAATCTACCCATGTTCTCTGAGTAAAATGTACCGCATTTTAGGGTTTGGAAACGCCCGAGTCAGTAGTTGAATCCGAAATTGTGATTGTGCCACTACTATCTGAAAACAAGGATCCACCGGTTCCATGATTGCTAAGGGGCAGGAGGTCTCCAAATACGACGGAATGTAAGTAGCACAGAAATAAATTATTTAAGCTGCCACACTCCATGAAGTAGCAACTTATTTCAGATGCTGCACAACGACATGACAACATAAACAACAATGTTCTCACCGATAATGCCCAGATGAGGAGGAAATCGGTACCACTTTCTGGCCTAATCTTGAGCCCGTCTATCTCACCGCCTCTCTGCTCCTGCATCCCCTGCATCTGGCGAAGCTCCCGGATCTCCAGTAACTAGGTGTACATGCTTCCACTTTATAAATTGTGGTTGTTCCATTTGCATGCGGCCAAATCCACGTAGATTACGTTTAAACAAACCACCAATGTCAGAATACACTAGTAGAAAAGGGGTCTTTGGTCCACGGTCACGTTCCCAATCCGGGACAGAGATCTAAATCGAGGCATTTTATTAATTCAACCACAAATTCTTCTAAACAAAGGTGCGATTTCACATCCTACATTAATTCAACCACTAGTCAACAATTTCACTTCCGCTGCCGCTGTCCTCTGAGCCGCCGGCTTCCTCTTCTTCGTCGGACGGAACCTCCACGATTTCCATATTGTACGCGAGACGGAGCACCTCTTCGCGGTGAGCGGCGACAATGACGGTGAACTTGGTCCGTCCAGGGACGGACCAGAACCTCTCCTGCCCTTCTCGGTTGCGGAGATCCTGGTGCACCACGCGCCCCTAAACGATGCGGTTGCCAATCTTGGCCTTCCGCTCCTTCTTGAACAGCGCCGGCCAGTACGGGCTGACCGCCGCATACCGGGGCAGCGCCCTCTTCCACGCGGGCATCTGGCGGCGGCGCGCCACGATTTCGCTCTCCATCATGGCTCCGCCGGGGACGAGGAGCGGAGCCACCGGCACCCCCACATAGCTGATGCGACATCCGTGGGGCACCGTTGCGGTCGCCGGCGTGAGGATGTCGAAGTGCGCGAACATCACCACCTCGTAGAAGTTCAGCGAGGGCATCTCCATGGCGGCGTGGTGGAGATTGGAGAGGGAGCGAGGGGGTGGATGACGAAGCGACAACGCGGTGTAGATTGGAGAGGGCGAGGGGATGGGTGACGAAGCGACGCGCTGTGGCGCCTCCTATTTGTACACGAGGACGACGAAGCGACGGACGGAATATCCAAGGGGCATTGGTCAGACAAAAGGAAGTAATGCAGGGTTAAGAAAGATTAACGGGCAGCCAATTTTTTTACTCCCAGGACTCCGGGGCCAATAGTTCAGACCGCTAGGTCAACAAGTACAACTATTACAACTTAAAAAGGCACGGAGCTTAAGCTAAATAGAACTAGTTATCACACATCTCCTTAATCTTCCTAATCTTAGCCCTATGCGCATCTTCCTGCGAGAGCAAGGATCGAATCGTCTGCTCCCTACTTTTAGCATCTTCCTTGCACAGCTTCAATTGTTTCTCTGCATCTTTCCTCATGCACTTGTCAATACTCGTAGTTGTGAACTGCAGGACTTTGGCCTGGTGAAGATCCTTCCTTGCTTGAGTCAGTTCTTGCTCTGCTTTAGCCTTCAGGGCCAACGCCGCGTCCCTCTCCTTCTCGACTTTGCTAACCTTGTCTTCCACCCCCATGAGATCTCGCTTATGCTTGGTCGTGTCAACTGGTTCCCATAGCTTCATCTGAACACTGTCAAGAAGTGAGCTGAATGCGGATTCTTTCAACTCAACAGTCATTTCCCATAGTTTGTCCAGTGTTTTCTGCATCGATTTGGGCCACTCTGGATCTACCCATTTGACAACACCGCAACTTCCGCCTCACATCATTGCACGATGTCCTTGACACCGTAGAAACCTCATGCCTGCATTTCGTCCTTTGAACGCTACAAATTTAGCGGGCACATATCCATGTTTACATAGCAGAGGACTGTCTTCATCCACTAAACCGTGATAGTCGGCGTCATACATCATCTGGTTGGCCTAACACATCATACGCGCATGAGTAAACGGAGTAGATCTGGCTCAAAAAATAGATAACTGGCCATGGATGATAGAGATAGAGATGAGACGACTCACATCGAAATCACCGTCCTTGTCCTCACGACGTGTTTCCTCGCCGTCTCCCCTTGAACCCATGGCGAGAGGGGAGGGGGGTGGCTGCCGGAGAGGGGATTGGGATGGAGGCGCCGTCGGCTTGCGACTTCGGTAGGATGGGATTGAAGTGGGGAACGTGGCTTCGAGGGGAAGGAAGAGAAGTACGGGGAGGAAGAGAAGTAATGGGGACGTGACACTGGGATATGGCCCGCTCAACTCGTGAGTCGTGACACTTGCAACAGGGGATCCCCTGGTGTTGCCAGTTTGTCCAGAGCAAGCGTGCACAATCATGCTGCAGAACAGACTACTCGCGGATCGATCTCACGACAACCATCCCAATCGTCCAAGCGCCCCGATCGAATGGTATTTAACAATTGTCAAGCAGGACAACTGTGTTAGGGCGTGCCTTCTAGAAGACTCGGTCTAATGCTAAGGTTAGGGCTCTCCAAAGGTTAATTAGTATCCATATGCGGTTTATGAAAAGTACATGCATCCAATGACACGGGTGGATCCATATGTGTTGTGTGAAAATAACACACATGCAATGACACTGGTGGATCCATGTGTGGTTAATGAGAAGAACACACATGCAATGACACTAGGTGTGGTTCATGATATGGTTTGTGAGAAGAACACACATGCAATGACTCTAGCTATGGTTCATGAAAAGAGCAGACATGCGATGACTCTAAATGTGGTTCATGAAAAGAGCAGACATGCGATGCCACCGGTGGATCCATGTGTGGAATATGAGAGGAACACACATGCAATGACACCGGTGGATCCTTATGTGGTTTGTGAGAATAATACACATGCAATCACACTGGTGGATCCATATGTGGTCTGTGAAAATAACACACATGCAATCACACCGGTGGATCCATGTGTGGTTCATGGCAAGAACACACATGCAATGACACTGGGTGTGGTTCATGATATGGTCTGTGGGAAGAGCACACATGTAATGACTTTGGTGATATGTGGTTTGTGAAAAGAACAAACATGCAATGACTCTAGCTGTGGTTAATGAGAAGAGCAGACATGCAATGACACTGGTGGATCCATGTGTGGTTAATGAGAAGAACACACATGCAATGACACTGGGTGTGGTTCATGATATGGTTTGTGAGAAGAACACGCATGCAATGACTCTAACTGTGGTTCATGAAAAGAGCAGACATGCGATGACTCTTAACTGTGGTTCATGAAAAGAGCAGACATGCGATGCCACCGGTGGATCCATGTGTGGTCTATGAGAGGAACACACATGCAATGACACCGGTAGATCCTTACGTGGTTTGTGAGAAGAACACAAAGGCAATGACACTGGTGGATCCATATGTGGTCTGTGAAAAGAACACACATGCAATGACACCGGTGGATCCATGTGTGGTTCATGGGAAGAACACACATGCAATGACACTGGTGGATCCATGTGTGGTCTGTGGGAAGAACACACATGCAATGACACCGGTGATATGTGGTATGTGAGAAGAGCACACATGCAATGACTCTAGCTGTGGTTCATGAAAAGAGCAGACATGCGATACCACCGTTGGATCCATGTGTGGTTCATGGGAAGAACACACATGCAATGACACCGGTGGATCCTTACGTGGTTTGTGAGACTAACATACATGCAATGATACTGGTGGATCCATATGTGGTCTATGAAAAGAACACACATGCAATGACACTAGTGGATGCATGTGTGGTTCATGGGAAGAACACACATGCAATGACACTGGTGATATGTGGTCTGTCAGAAGAATACAAATGCAATGACTCTAGCTGTGGTTCATGAAAAGAGCAGACATGAGATGACACTGGTGGATCCATGTGTGGTTCATGGGAAGAACACACATGCAATGACACTAGGTGTGGTTCATGATATGGTCTGTGGGAAGAGCACACATGCAATGACTCTGGTGATATGTGGTTTGTGAAAAGAACAAACATGCAATGACTCTAGCTATGGTTAATGAGAAGAGTAGACATGCAATGACACTGGTGGATCCATGTGTGGTTAATCATAAGAACACACATGCAATGATACTGGGTGTGGTTGATGAAAAGATCAGACTTGCGATGCCACCGGTGGATCCATGTGTGGTTCATGGGAAGAACACACATGCAGTGACACTGATGGATCCTTACGTGGTTTGTGAGAATAACACACATGCGATGAAACTGGTGGATCCATATGTGGTCTGTGAAAAGAACACACATGCAATGACAACGTGGATCCATGTGTGGTTCATGGGAAGAACACACATGCAGTGACACTGGTGGATCCATGTGTGGTCTGTGGGAAGAACACACATGTAATGACACTGGTGATATGTGGTATGTGAGAAGAACACACTTGCGATGACTCTAGCTGTGGTTCATGAAAAGAGCAGACATGTGATGCCACCGGTGGATCCATGTGTGGTTCATGGGAAGAACACACATGCAATGACACCGGTGGATCCTTACGTGGTTTGTGATAATAACACACATGCAATGACACTGGTGGATCCATATGTGGTCTGTGAAAAGAACACACATGCAATGACACCGGGTGTGGTTCATGATATTGTCTGTGGGAAGAGGACACATGCAATGACTCTGGTGATATGTGGTTTGTGAAAAGAACAGACATGCAATGACTCTAGCTGTGTTTAATGAGAAGAGCAGACATGGAATGACACTAGTGGATCCATGTGTGGTTAACAAGAAGAACACACATGCAATGACACTGGGTGTGGTTCATGATATGGTTTGTGAGAAGAACACACATGCAATGACTCTAGCTGTGGTTCATGAAAAGAGCAGACATGCGATGACTCTAGCTGTGGTTCATGAAAAGAGCAGACATGCTATGCCACCGGTGGATCCATGTGTGGTCTATGAGAGGAGCACACATGCAATGACACCGGTGGATCCTTATGTGGTTTGTGAGAATAACACACAGGCAATGACACTAGTGGATCCATATGTGGTCTGTGAAAAGAACACACATGCAATGACACCAGTGGATCCATGTGTGGTTCATGGGAAGAACACACATGCAATGACACTGGTGGATCCATGTGTGGTCTATGGGAAGAACACAGATGCAATGACACTGGTGATATGTGGTCTGTGAGAAGAACAAACATGCAATGACTCTAGCTCTGGTTCATGAAAAGAGCACACATGCAATGACACTGGTGGATCCATATGTGGTCTGTGAAAAGAACACACATGCAATGACACCGGGTGTGGTTCATGATATTGTCTGTGGGAAGAGGACACATGCAATGACTCTGGTGATATGTGGTTTGTGAAAAGAATAGACATGCAATGACTCTAGCTGTGGTTAATGAGAAGAGCAGACATGGAATGACACTAGTGGATCCATGTGTGGTTAACAAGAAGAACACACATGCAATGACACTGGGTGTGGTTCATGATATGGTTTGTGAGAAGAACACACATGCAATGACTCTAGCTGTGGTTCATGAGAAGAGCAGACATGCGATGACTCTAGCTGTGGTTCATGAAAAGAGCAGACATGCTATGCCACCGGTGGATCCATGTGTGGTCTATGAGAGGAACACACATGCAATGACACCGGTGGATCCTTACGTGGTTTGTGAGAAGAACACAAAGGCAACAACACTGGTGGATCCATATGTGGTCTGTGAAAAGAACACACATGCAATGACACCAGTGGATCCATGTGTGGTTCATGGGAAGAACACACATGCAATGACACTGGTGGATCCATGTGTGGTTTGTGGGAAGAACACACATGCAATGGCACTGGTGATATGTGGTATGTGAGAAGAGCACACATGCAATGACTCTAGCTGTGGTTCATGAAAAGAGAAGACATGCGATGACACTGGTGGATCCATGTGTGGTTCATGAGAAGAACACACATGCAATGACACTAGGTGTGGTTCATGATATGGTCTGTGGGAAGAACACACATGTAATGACTCTGGTGATATGTGGTTTGTGAAAAGAACAGACATGCAATGATTGTAGCTGTGGTTAATGAGAAGAGCAGACATGTAATGACACTTGTGGATCCATGTGTGGTTAATGAGAAGAACACACATGCAATGACACTGGGTGTGGTTCATGATATGGTTTGTGAGAAGAACACACATGCAATGACTCTAGCTGTGGTTCATGAAAAGAGCAGACATGCGATGACTCTAACTGTGGTTCATGAAACGAGCACACATGCGATGCCACCGGTGGATCCATGTGTGGTCTATGAGAGGAACACACATGCAATGACACCGGTGGATCCTTACGTGGTTTGTGAGAATAACACACATGCAATGACACTGGTGGATCCATACGTGGTCTGTGAAAAGAAAACACATGCAATGACACCAGTGGATCCATGTGTGGTTCATGGGAAGAACAAACATGAAATGACAATGGTGGATCCATGTGTGGTCTGTGGGAAGAACACACATGCAATGACACTGGTGATATGTGGTATGTGAGAAGAGCACACATGCAATGACTCTAGCTGTGGTTCATGAAAAGAGCAGACATGCGATGACACTGGTGGATCCATGTGTGGTTCATGAGAAGAACACACATGCAATGACACTAGGTGTGGTTCATGATATGGTCTGTGGGAAGAACACACATGTAATGACTCTGGTGATATGTGGTTTGTGAAAAGAACAGACATGTAATGACTGTAGCTGTGGTTAATGAGAAGAGCAGACATGTAATGACACTTGTGGATCCATGTGTGGTTAATGAGAAGAACACACATGCAATGACACTGGGTGTGGTTCATGATATGGTTTGTGAGAAGAACACACATGCAATGACTCTAGCTGTGGTTCATGAAAAGAGCAGACATGCGATGACTCTAACTGTGGTTCATGAAACGAGCACACATGCGATGCCACCGGTGGATCCATGTGTGGTCTATGAGAGGAACACACATGCAATGACACCGGTGATCCTTACGTGGTTTGTGAGAATAACACACATGCAATGACACTGGTGGATCCATACGTGGTCTGTGAAAAGAAAACACATGCAATGACACCAGTGGATCCATGTGTGGTTCATGGGAAGAACAAACATGAAATGACAATGGTGGATCCATGTGTGGTCTGTGGGAAGAACACACATGCAATGACACTGGTGATATGTGGTATGTGAGAAGAGCACACATGCAATGACTCTAGCTGTGGTTCATGAAAAGAGCAGACATGCGATGACACTGGTGGATCCATGTGTGGTTCATGGGAAGAACACGCATGCAATGACATTGGGTGTGGTTCATGATATGGTCTGTGGGAAGAGCACACATGCAATGACTCTGGTGATATGTGGTTTGTGAAAAGAACATACATGCAATGACTGTAGCTGTGGTTAATGAGAAGAGCAGACATGTAATGACACTTGTGGATCCATGTGTGGTTAATGAGAAGAACATACGTGCAATGACACTGGGTGTGGTTCATGATATGGTTTGTGAGAAGAACACACATGCAATGACTCTAGCTGTGGTTCATGAAAAGAGCAGACATGCGATGACTCTAACTGTGGTTCATGAAACGAGCACACATGCGATGCCACCGGTGGATCCATGTGTGGTCTATGAGAGGAACACACATGCAATGACACCGGTGGATCCTTACGTGGTTTGTGAGAATAACACACATGCAATGACACTGGTGGATCCATACGTGGTCTGTGAAAAGAAAACACATGCAATGACACCAGTGGATCCATGTGTGGTTCATGGGAAGAACAAACATGAAATGACAATGGTGGATCCATGTGTGGTTTGTGGGAAGAACACACATGCAATGACACTGGTGATATGTGGTATGTGAGAAGAGCACACATGCAATGACTCTAGCTGTGGTTCATGAAAAGAGCAGACATGCGATGACACTGGTGGATCCATGTGTGGTTCATGAGAAGAACACACATGCAATGACACTAGGTGTGGTTCATGATATGGTCTGTGGGAAGAACACACATGTAATGAGTCTGGTGATATGTGGTTTGTGAAAAGAACAGACATGTAATGACTGTAGCTGTGGTCAATGAGAAGAGCAGACATGCAATGACACTGGTGGATCCATCTGTGGTTAATGAGAAGAACACACATGCAATGACATTGGGTGTGGTTCATGATATGGTTTGTGAGAAGAACACACGTGCAATGACTCTAGCTGTGGTTCATGAAAAGAGCAAATGTGCGATGACTCTAACTGTGGTTCATGAAAAGAGCAGACATGCGATGCCACCGGTGGGTCCATGTGTGGTTCATGGGAAGAACACACATTCAATGACACCGGTGGATCCTTACGTGGTCTGTGAGAATAACACACATGCAATGACACTTGTGGATACATATGTGGTCTGGGAAAAGAACACACATGCAATGACACCGATGGATCCATGTGTGGTTCATGGGAAGAACATACACGCAATGATACTGGTGGATCCATGTGTGGTCTGTGGGAAGAACACACATGCAATGACACTAGTCATATGTGGTATGTGAGAAGAACACACATGCGATGACTCTAGCTGTGGTTCATTGAAAGAGCAGACATGCGATGCCACCGGTGGATCCATGTGAGGTTTATGGGAAGAACACACATGCAATGACACCGGTGGATCCTTACGTGGTTGATGAGAATAACACACATGCAATGACACTGGTGGATCCATATGTGGTCTGTGAAAAGAACACACATGCAATGACAATGGTGGATCCATGTGTGGTTCATGGGAAGAACACACATGCAATGACACTAGTGGATCCATGTGTGGTATGTGGGAAGAACACACATGCAATGACACTAGTGATATGTGGTCTGTGAGAAGAACACACATGCAATGACTCTAGCTGTGGTTCATGAAAAGAGCAGACATGCGATGACACTGGTGGATCCATGTGTGGTTCATGGGAAGAACACACATGCAATGACACTGGGTGTGGTTCATGATATGGTCTTTGGGAAGAGCACACATGAAATGACTCTGGTGATATGTGGTTTGTGAAAAGAACAGACATGCAATGACTCTAGCTGTGGTTAATGAGAAGAGCAGACATGCAATGACACTGGTGGATCCATGTGTGGTTAATGAGAGGAACACACATGAAATGAATCTTGCTGTGGTTCATGAAAAGAGCAGACATGCGATGCCACCGGTGGATCCATGTGTGGTTCATGGGAAGAACACACATGCAATGACACCGGTGGATCCTTACGTAGTTTGTGAGAATAACACACATGCGATGACACTGGTGGATCCATATGTGGTCTGTGAAAAGAACACACATGCAATGACACCATGGATCCATGTGTGGTTCATGGGAAGAACACACATGCAATGACACTGGTGGATCCATGTGTGGTCTGTGGGAAGAACACACATGTAATAACACTAGTGAAATGTGGTCTGTGAGAAGAACACATATGCGATGACTCTAGCTGTGGTTCATGAAAAGAGCAGACATGTGATGCCACTGGTGGATCCATGTGTGGTTCATGGGAATAACACACATGCAATGACACCGGTGGATCCTTACGTGGTTTGTGAGAATAACACACATGCAATGACACAGGTGGATCCATATGTGGTCTGTGAAAAGAACACACATGCAATGACACTGGGTGTGGTTCATGATATGGTATGTGGGAAGAGCACACATGCAATGACTCTGGTGATATGTGGTTTGTGAAAAGAACAGACATGCAATGACTCTAGCTGTGGTTAATGAGAAGAGCAGACATGCAATGACACTGGTTCATCCATGTGTGGTTAATGAGAAGAACACACATGCAATGAATCTAGCTGTGGTTCATGAAAAGAGCAGACATGTGATGCCACCGGTGGATCCATGTGTGGTTCATGGGAAGAACACAGATGCAATGACACCGGTGGATCCTTACGTGGTTTGTGAGAATAACACACATGCGATGACACTGGTGGATCCATATGTGGTCTGTGAAAAGAACACACATGCAATGACACCGTGGATCCATGTGTGGTTCATGGGAAGATAACACATGCAATGACACTGGTGGATCCATGTGTGGTCTGTGGGAGGAACACACATGTAATGACACTGGTGATATGTGGTCTGTGAGAAGAACACACGTGCGATTACTCTAGCTGTGGTTCATGAAAAGAGCAGACATGTGATGCCACCGGTGGATCCATGTGTGGTTCATGGGAAGAACACACATGCAATGACACCGGTGGATCCTTACGTGGTTTGTGAGAATAACACACATGCAATGACACTGGTGGATCCATATGTGGTCTGTGAAAAGAACACACATGCAATGTCACTGGTGTGGTTCATGATATGGTCTGTGGGAAGAGCACACATGCAATGAATTTGTGATATGTGGTTTGTGAAAAGAACTGACATGCAATGACTCTAGCTGTGGTTAATGAGAAGAGCAGACATGCAATGACACTGGTGGATCCATATGTGGTTAATGAGAAGAACACACATGCAATGACACTGGGTGTGGTTCATGATATGGTTTATTAGAAGAACACACATGCAATGACTCTAGCTGTGGTTCATGAAAAGAGCAGACATGCGATGACTCTAACTGTGGTTCATGAAAAGAGCAGACATGTGATGCCACCGCTGGATCCATGTGTGGTCTATGAGAGGAACACACATGCAATGACACTGGTGGATCCTTACGTGGTTTGTGAGAATAACACACATGCAATGACACTGGTGGATCCATATGTGGTCTGTGAAAGGAACACACATGCAATGACACTGGTGGATCCATGTGTGGTTCATGGGAAAATCTATCTTGGCATAATTTGATCTATGCCACGATCTATTTCATTGTACAAGACACTCACTTTCCATTTTTATACTACTCAGTATCGCCCTTGGTTTTATGTGGTACTACTCAGGTTTGCCCCCCGTCTCTATCTTTCTTAGAAGCACAAACCTGTGCTCACCCTGTCTGCTACTCCCTGATTGGTTATCATAGTTGTCACGCGGATCGTGCGCACCAACCGTTGATTCTGTGCGATCCAATGATGATTGTTGCACACGTCGTGCCCTTCACAGTACAGCGTGGCCCCAGCGTGAGACAACACGGACGTCTCCCTTAGCGAGACTTCTACAAGAAGGAACACGATGCCGTCCATGGAAAAAGTCGTCGAGCGGTCATGTCATGTTTAATCAAGTCTAAAAAGCCTACTACTACTACTACTACTACTACTACTACTACTACGCCACAACGCATGCGTCATCGAGTGCACGGTCGTCGATGGACAGCTGCAATTTATTGCCACTTGATTTTAATAAGACATATCCCATTTTTTATGCAGCGGCTCTCAATCTCTCTTCCAACTGGGCCCGACCGTAAGAAGCTTGCACGCGCTATCCGGAGACCGAAGAGCTGAGCTCGACGAGACCTAACGTCTCCGCCTTAATCAACACATCCCTCTACCCGATCTAGCATAACCCCACAAATCTCGCCATACAGCCACCTACCTTCCCCTCTACATTTCCACTTTTAACTATCGCCAATTTTAGGGCCGTGTCAAACTTCGTACATAGAAATTGTGTATGCGCCCTTTGCATGCGGCTCATGAACCACACATGCTCGATCTTCTTACATCATCTACTCCCCCATTTTCCTTTTCTTCCAATAGGTTTCCGGCAGTGATGTCTGCAGTGATGACGAGTCCATACACACCAAGACTCGTTAGGCGCTGAGGAGGCTGCGGGCCAGCAAGTACGCCGCCTTCTTCAGGGGCGGCCCCTAGCGTTGCCCGTTCCGCAAGGGGATTGCCTACAGTTGTGCGAGTGGCCCCGACCTCACCGACTTCCTCTCCTTAATGAAGCATGCAGAGGCCGCGGGCTCCGACATCCACAAAGGCGGCGTGCGTGAGACCGTGAACATCAACGCCTACATCGCTGAACACCGGGCTCTCGGCATTCACCTCCAAAACCTCCCGCGGTTGGCCATCAAAGAGGGTCGCATTGCTCCAATCAGGCCCAAGGTCCCCAAGATCAAGAGACTGGGCAGCAAGAAGTGGAGGAAGCGTCGGATGGAGGAGGAGGAGGCGGAGGCGCGGGCGCGTGCAAGATTTGCCTGCAGCTGCGGCGGCTGCCGATGCATCTAAGTAGCTTCTTTCTAGCTATATCCTATTTCTGGCTGAATGCATCGAACCTCGTTAAGCAACGTACTTTCTATCGCTATGTCCTATTTAGCTGCGCAGAGCTATATCTACATTTGTTTTGTTTTCTGAATGAATGTATTCTGCCTGGTGTGATTTGCTACTTTAGATTTGCTACCTGATCGGAGGCAAAAAGAGGTCCAAAAGGGAACGAATTATCGAAGAGAGAATCTTCTCTAGATTTGCTACCAATTTGGGCAAATATGAACATATCTGTTTAGCGAGAGATGAAGAGGGTACTCTTTCAAACTGCCAGTTAACGAGCTACCATCTTGACGTCTCCCTCTACAAGAAGGAACACGATGCCGTCTATGGAAAAGTCGTCGAGCGGTCATGTCACGTTTAATCAAGTCTGAAAAGCCTACTACTGCTGCTACTACGCCACAACACATGCGCCATCGAGTGCACGATCGTCGATGGACGACTGCAATTTATTGCCACTTGATTTTAATAAGACACATCCCATTTTTACGCAGCGGCTTTCAATCTCACTTCCAACTGGGGCCCACCATAAGAAGCTTGCACGCGCTAGCCGGAGGCCGAACAGCTAAGCTCGACGAGACCTAACGTCTCCGGTTCATCGAGTCACTCGCAGTCATCAACACATCCCTCTAGCGAATCTAGCACAACCCCACAAATCTCGCCGTACAGCCACCTACCTCCCCCTCTACATTTCTACTTTTAACTATCGCCAATTTTAGGGCCGTGTCAAACTTCGTACATAGAAATTGTTTGTGCGCCCTTTGCATGCGGCTCAATTCAGAACTGCCATGCATGGCCCGAGAAAAAAACGTGACGTACCGTGCCCGTGTCACGGTGCACGGTGCAGTAGACTGTGCGGCGCGTTGCACGGTGTTGCAACGAAATGTGTCTTGCTTCTATCCACCTTAACTATTGAGCTCACTGACCCCACACAACCCTCTCCACTATCCCACCAGCATCCGCAAACTCCCGAGAATACCCTGTCCGCGCCGGCGATGGCCGAGGAGGATAAGGTGGCCATTGTCGCCTCCGTGGCCGCCGGCGAGGAGGCCCCCGTCTCCTGGCTATATCCTATTTCTGGCTGAATGCATCGAACCTCGTTAAGCAACCTACTTTCTATCACTATATCCTATTTAGCTGCGCACAGCTATATCTACATTTGTTTTGTTTTCTAAATGAATGTATTCTGCCTGGTGCGATTTGCTGCTCTAGATTTGCTACCTGATCGGAGGCAAAAAGAGGTCCAAAAGGGAACGAAATATCGAAGTGAGAATCTTCTCTAGATTTGCTACCAATTTGGGCAAAATGAAACATATCTGTTTAGAGAGAGAGAGAAAAAGGGCACTCTTTCAAACTGCCAGTTAAGAAGCTACTATCTTGACAAGCTACAAGACACATACATAAACATAACACAACGAGGGTTAAATTTATTTTACTAGTATCACTTAAGGCGCTAGACATCTTGGCAAGCTAACTGAGTTCCACAAAACAGAAACATAACACTGACAAGTAAAATTTAATTCACTCCTCATCAGACCACTTGAGGCGCTTGCCATCGTTCCTAGGCGACGAACTGCGACCATTCCAGGTACTCCACATCTCACGAACTGCTTTGTCCCACCTGGCATCTGACTTGGCTTCCCTATCTTCAGCGTCCTGCGGCACAATTAGCGGTGCATCACATGCCTGATTGTTGCCGCTAGAAGATGCTGCCTCTCTGTTTGCCGCTTCAGCTGCAGCCTCTCTGTCAGCTGCTTCTTTAGCTGCAAGCTCTATTTCAGCTGCTTCTGCAACTCTCTGTCAGCTGCTTCAGATGCAGCCAATTTCTTTGCATATGCAGCTTCAAACTCAGGTATTCCGCATTTTCTACAAAGGGCTCCCCTAAGCTCATCTTCCCTCTTGCAAATAGGGCAAAACACGAGGTAACATAGAAAAAAATGGATCTTCTTGTATAGCTGGTAGGTCACGTAAGCATCTATGGCTGCATACTTCAGGTTTATATTAGACAACGGCCACTCATCCCAAAAATCGTGCCTATCCGTAGGGAAATCTTCCTTCATTTTGTCGTACGACTCATCGAGGATTCTAGTTGCGAGTGATGTCATTCCATCCTTCCTCGAGCCCCCTAGGATCTTGACAAGACTCTGAATATCAATCCACTTGTGTGCAGGAATTATAATTTCCTCTTGATACAATTTCGAAAAATCAGTTCTTTTATCGACAATGCAGAAAACAATTCCCTTTTCTATAAGGAACTGGCACAGCGCCGGACATTTCTTGTCAGTCCTGAAAGTATGTAGTTTGTCATCACCAAAATTTATAACTACAAATATTTTGTCAATGCAAGATCATCATCTCAATATAATTTTGAAAATTTTAGTAAATGCAAGATCAAGACTCTCAATATTGTATTGTTATAATTTATTCGGTTTTGCTATTTCTCAGTCAACTGAACGAGTTGCACATTTATTTTAACTATGGTTGCACTTTTCTTAGGTGATTGAGACTAAAGAAAATCTCAGTCGATTGAGACATAGGCAAACCCTAATTTATTTGGTCCTAAATAAAATCCAGTAGTTGCAAGATGAGCAAGTGGATAAAGAACAAGAGGAGAAAACCCTAAAAGTGGTTAGCTATAGAGAGGAGATCTACAAACCAGGAGAGGTGGTAGACGAGGACGTGTTTCCGCATGGCCAGTTGAACGACGGCGACTTCACTCCCTTCATATGGGTGCTCCGGGGTGTACTCGAGGTCCAATCCCACAAACTTGTCCTCATCTATCCCAAGCCAACCCTCGTACATCCTCAGGACACGCACCACTGTCTCCTCCTCATTGGTGTAGACAACGTCTATCTTTTGTTGTCATGGGTAGTGAAGCTTGTCTCTAGAGTGCATAGATCTTCCATGGCGGCAAGGAGAAGACGGGAACAAGATAGTAGATGACAGGAAGAAGAAGAGTGGTTTCTGCGAGGCAGGGGAACGGTGGAACCGTCAATGCGCTTTTATGGTAGGGGTTAACGATTGGGACAGAAGTCCAAGGAGAGACGCGTGGCGGTGGCCGTTCCAGCTTCTAAGTAAACAAAAAATAATTATAACACCGATACATGTGCCCTGTTTTGTCACGTCAATACACTAGGTAGGGGGTGTTGTCCTATCCACTGTGCCAATGCTACAAGCCTATGTGATAGCCACCCCGCCTAAGCGACGGGAGCGACATAACGGCGAGAACTGACAGGAGGGCCCAACTTGACGCCCGTTAGCCTAATTTTTTGTATTGAAACGTAAAGTTAAATTCGTGCCGAAAAAGACCCTCTGAGTATTTGGCACACCAACTGTAGTCATCCCAGCTGATTTCAGGGAACTTGGGTACCGCGTTGCCTGTACACCCCAACTTTCGGGCCGCAAAATGATATTCTCCTCCACCGGGCCGACCCAAACAGGTGACCAAAACGGTCAGTTTATGTCCATTTGGATCGGTCCGTGGTTGCTTTGGAACACGGTCCGGCCTGTCCGGCCAGCCACGCCCAGCGGTGCGACCTATCTGTCCGCACCTAGCGTTTCTTGGCACCATCGCTAGCTAAGGCTTTGCCAATGGTCAAACACTCAAATTCACAGGTAATAGTACACAAACTGACTATTAATAAATGACGTGTGCATCATCCTTTGGGCATCGCCAACTAGTGGTCAGTGGATCTCATATGTGCAAAAGGGGGCTATATCATACACAATGTCCAAAAGAACGACAACTTCTCTGCCTAAAAAGTTGTAGTCGCTGTCGTCATTGTCGTTCAAGCATCACATGCCCAGATGGTCTGCTGCCTACGCACGACCCAGGCCCTGCGATCAGGATCAGCAATGGTGTCCAGGTCAGTGAGCATGATGGCATTCTCTCGGCCATCATCTTGGCTTCGGCCTCCTTGGCCTTGGCCTCTGCCTCCGCCACCATAGACCTGACCTCGGCTTCCTTGCCCTTGGCTTCGGCCTCCTTCGCCTTTGCCTTAGCCTCGATCTCCAATAGCATGGCTTTGGCGTTGGACTCCTCCACCTCGATAGACCTTGTCTGGATCTCGACAAAGGTCTTGGAGGTGTCCTCTTTCTCTTTGCGCCGCCTCTCTTCCCTCTCAGCGATGGCCTCTTCCTTCTTCTTCAGGATCTTTTTTAACGTCTCTTGGAATGCCAAGGAACCAGCCTGGCGGGAGATGTCGGCCTTCGTAGCCTTGTGACCTCCAGGCCAGCAGGCACGGGTGGCTACCTGGTTGGCGAAGCCTTCGTCATTGATGTCGTCTATGTCGATGGCACCGGCAGTAGAAGCATTGCTCTTGCCCTTCTTCTTGCTGTCAAGTTCTTTCCAAAGTGCATAGCTAGTCTCCCATTTTCTGCAGTCCTTGATCAACGTCCAACAATGGGACAACGTGAAGGCCTTGTTATCATTCACCTTTTTGAAATGCTCTATTCATTTCATGACCTACATATATGGATGTCAACAATGGCTCAATGCATATGCAAGACATCGAATGGGAGAGGAAGAGGTTTTACCATGTCAACCGACATCATGCCGCTTATTTTACTTTTCATCACCATCTCGTAGGAGCCTTGGAACTTGCTACACTCGGCATGGATGGTGCCCCATCACTTGGAGAGAGAGAGAGAGAGATCATTTCGATTGCTATAGAAGGCGTCCTTCCCGAATTTTCTATACTCATGGAAGAACCTTCCCACCTTTTTAGTAGGCAAAGCCCTTTTGTCGGTGTCGCATAGTGGATCTTGCGAGACCTCCATCCATGTCTTGCATAGGATCTTGTCCTTGTCGGTGGTGTAGCTCGAGGTTCTTTGGCTCAACTTCTTGTTGTCGACGAGCGACGTTGCAAGTGAAGCGGCCAGTGACGCGGCAGTGACCCCCTCGCCCATGGAAGCGTCATCGTTTCCAAACAATGATGACTTAACTACAATGTTGTAGGCATCTTGCCGGGTCTCTTGCTGGGTCTCTGCGTCCTCGCCATAGCCTTCGCCACCCACGTTGATCATGTCGTGCATGGCGTCATCGGCATCGTTGGCCACGAAATCCTACACCCAATTTGTCCACGATAAACAGACAGGAGCGATGTGCAGGCAAAGGCAGAGAAATGTCGCGACCATACCGTGTCGTCATCGGTCGGTGGTGTGTCGGTCATTCTGCCGAACAGGTTGACTGGCGCTAGCATGTCCGCGACGGAGATGGACTGTTGCTTATTCGATGCCTCCAAGGTTGTGTCCGCGATCGTTGGAGTGCGGTTGAGGTCGATGATGGGCTCTCCCGCCTTCGGCAACGTTGTGCAGGGATGGACGAACTGGGAAAGTGAGGCGACGATCCTAGTGTGGCCTCCGAGCGAAGGTGTGCGCGGGCCTGGCGTCCTAGGCTGGCCGCAAGGGGTGGACGTGATAGAGCTGGTAGAGGACGCGCCGGCCATGGACAGGCCGGGGACAGTGACACCGCCGGTACCGAAGGCCACGGTGCCACCGAAAGCGGCGGTCAGTGCCTCCTGCTTTATCATGTTCACGGCATGCTTGGCGCCATCTGCTGCTAGCTCGTTGTGGTTAGCCCTGTTCTGCATAGCGAGGAAGCGCTCGTTCTCCTCACGACGCTCCTTGTCGAGCTTGGCTTGGGCGAGTTGAGCCCGCGCCACACGCCGCTGGCCTGCACGCTTCTCCGTCTCAGTTTTCTGCTCCTCCGTTGTCAGGTCCTTGGCAAGCTTCTTCGCCCGGCCACGCTTCTTGGTGGCGGGAACACCGGAGGGCGCAACATCGACCATGGCGGCATGATCCATCGCCTTTCCCGCCGCTCCCGCCAGTGGAATTTTGGGAGAGAGGTTTTGGAGGGAAAAGTGGAGTGGTCTATGTGCCACTGGCGGGAGGGACCACCAAAGTTGATGGTCGGACACATGAGGCCGCGTGCGCTGTCCGGGCCGACCCAACCGTCCCAAATTAGGTGCACGGATGAGTCGAGCCGAACTCGTCGGGCCACTAGAAGGCCGCACACGTCTGTGCGGACGAGTTCGGACGCGCCCGGGCTTGTTGGGTCGGCCTTGGTGGAGATGCCCTAATATCACGACCGTTGCTGGTGGTAGAGAGGTGGGGGGAGGGGTCTGGAGGAAAATAATATTGGCATCTGTTGAGGAATTTTTGAAAGACCCCTAAAAAGTACTCCCTCCGTACAGAAATAATTGACTTGGGTTTGTCTAGATTTGGATGTATCTAGACGTATTTTAGTGTATAGATACATTCGAATCTAGACAATTTTAAATCAGTTATTTCTGGACGGAGGGAGTATATAAATTGATCCTTCAATTTTCTAACACACCCCCCCCCCCCCCCCCCAAGTAACATAATGTCCAGTTGTTTCCTTCAATTACCCCCCTTCGACTCAAATTTACCAAAATACGGATATATCTAATACCAAATCATGTTTAGATACAATCGAATCTAGACAAATCTAAATCAATTAATTTAGGTCGGAGGTCGGAGTATTCCTAGCTCAGTCCCCGTACATCTGATCTGATTCCTCTTCACTCACAGCACTTAAATTCTGCCTCAACGAAAGTGGCAAACAAATTATCCGTGCCGTTTGATCTGAAAAAAAAGGAAACTGTCGAATAAATTGACCGAGTTGCGTTATGAACAACACTAACCTACATGGATTTATTATTTATGCTTGAAGTAAAACATACACATATTCTCTGCGTCTTTGCATGTTTAATTTGGCCACACTTAAAAGTTGGCTTGACACCTAAGGATTGACACACTTGGAATACATATATGCTTCAAGTAAAACATACACATATTCTGCGTCTTTGCACGTTTAATTTGGCCACACTTAAAAGTAGGCTTGACACCAAAGGATGGACACACTTGGCATACAAATATCTCACGGAGTACACTGAATCACACGGTTGGTTGCTCTTAATTCCCACCATTAAAATACCTTGAAAAGCCAGCATAAAGGTGCCTAGTTTAACCCAAAACGAGGTGCGCGACGACGCAATGCATGCACAAGCAATGTTTCGAGGTGACGGATCGGGTAGCCAGGAGGCAACTAGTTTCAGGATGGAGACATAATTGGCAAAGAAGGGCCACGGATATGGCCTACATGGGGATGATGTTAGGAGCAACTCCCAGCACTCTCTCCTGATCTTGATGATGAAACCAACTAGGCAACTAGGCTAGCTACTAAACCTAATTCTAGGCGATGTTTATCTTCCATTTGGTCTTTGGACTGAAGTACCTTGCAAGCAAGATGACGTTGCCTACTTAATTAAGCCACTCAATCCCATTCATCACCCCCTACTTTTGCAACACGCCTACGTGGGACTGGCACATTGGTGTCTTCACTCTGTAATTTAGCCGATTTTAACGTCCACTGAAAAGGTCTGATAAACAACTGGTGAAAGAAAAAGGGTAAAACCATTTGTTTCCGGTTTTTGCACACCGAAGCTTCCTTTTCAAGAAGGAGACCCTCCCGAATGCAAATATTTCGATGGTAGTAAGTAGTACTACATTTCGCTGAAAAAGAAAATGCTAAGCATGATCATTGTGTGAGACGAATCATCATCATCACGCTGGTCCAGAGGATTCAGCCCTAAGCAAGTGTGCTCAAATGACACGCACATGAAGCTAGTTTACCCAAATGGCTGACAGCTGCTCGAACACACATGATAGTTACAAAATGATCAAGCCTGTGATTTCAACCAACCACCAGCACGAGCGTGAAAGGATCATTGCCCGCTGCGAATTCCCCCAGACGCTAGTGACAAAACCGAATCATCAGCTCGCTGCGATCGTTACCGGTTCGATCCGGTGGACGACAGCGCATGGTAACAGATGAACAAAGACCATCAGATGAAGGTGAGCTACCATGTCCGTCTGTCCGATCGACTGACGACTGACCGTGCCTGAACCCTGAACCCTCGCTCTCACGCCAAATAAACCCTTTGCAGATGCACAGCTTCCTGTGGACTCTTTGTGAAGGAATTTTCCCCCTGTACTGACCCACGAGAAGCCATGTTGTGCGTCTGCGTACATCACACATGGATCTGAAGAAGAAATATATGTTTGAGGTACAGTACAACAAAGGCAAGGGACACCGGCCGGAACAGTGCCGCTGGGGGTTGTTCACCCTGCTGCACCTGCTGCGGAAACTGGCCGACTCGTGAGGCTTGCCGCTGAAGCAAGGTTGGTTGGTGTGTCATCGAGTGGGGAAGTGGCTGGCCTCTCGCCTTCACCACCCAATCCAGTAAAGGATCTATATAACAGCCTCGTCTCGCAGATGGAGAGGGAGTTGGACGGTCTGGAGACTGAGTGCGTGCAGATCGATTTGCCATGAGATTCTGAGGACTACGTTGCTACTCTACCGAAGCATCGGCAAGATTTTGCAGAGGAAAGGAAAGCTCAAATAAGGTATGATGGAGTTGTTGCTTGTATTAGTATGTCTTGTTCATATTAGCAAATACTAAGATAGTAGTTTCGATGTAGTACAAAACTTGGCCACACCGCCTCATGTAAGTAGCTATAGTTCAGTTCTTGCTCAACTTAATTTGGCATCAGATACAATGGTTTCTGTCTAAACTGCATACGATTCATTGATGTTTATTCAGACAAGAGAAACATACAGATGTTGATGGAATCATTGCAGGGGCGTGCCTTGGAGAAATGTTAAGGAGATGGGCAAGAAAGGAAACTGGATCACTGCACTCAAGAAGGCGTTCACCACAAACCCCAAGGACAAGCCCACAAATGTAATATACTGTAAACTTTACATGATAAGTGTAGTACTAGTTGTGTAGGCTCCCCCCTGATTTACCTTTTACTTAGAGGCAAAAAAAAAAAGAATCAGCAAGAAAAATAAGTCAGGTGTTTCTCTCCCACTTGGGAGGAGCACGTGTATTGGAATAATAACTTGGCTGCTTACACAGACTTATGCTTTGGCCTGAAGCAACCACTGCACTGCATAGCTGTATGCGCATGTAGACTGACAGGTGCAGGTGTATCGTGGTGGGCGACAAATACACAAAGAAATTCTGTACAGAAAATTGCACTTTATCTACTTCGTTGATGATTTGCGAATATGGATTTTTGTAAAGATTTACTGTATGCAAACAGAGGGTTTTTACATGTAAAGTTTGAACAGAGATACACTAGCTGACTGGTGAGATGGATTAAATGGCAGGTTCTGGTAGCGCAGTACCAGCAGGCACCGGCGGCGCAGCAGTACCGGAGCAGCGAGCGGGATAAGAAGCGATGGGGCTTCGGGCGGTCGCGGCAGCACGCCGATCAGGCGGCGCCGGCGATTCCCGGCGCAGGCGCGCTGATGAGCATCCCGCTGTACCGTCAGCCAAGCAGCATCGAGAAGATCCTGGGCGACGCGGAGATGGAGCGGCAGTACTTCGGCAGGCCGCCCGCGCAGTACCAGATCACCCCGGCCAGGCCCACCACCACCACCGTCGCCGCGGCCTCTCCCCACGCTGCCGCCACGGGGCCGACGACGCCGTCGCCGCGTGAGCGCGAACGGGACGGCGGTGGCGGCGAGAAGCAGCAGCAGTACACCACCGCCGCGGTGCTGCCGCTGCCCGCACCGCCGGCGTGCTCGCCGCCGCCGCTGATCAGGCGGTTCGACCACGACAGGGAGCAGCAGCAGCGGCTGCACCGGCTGCAGCAGGGCAGGGCCGCCGAGAAGATCACGGAGTGGCGGCAGCCTCAGCAGCAGCAGCAGCAGCAGCAGCGTCCCAGGACGAGTGCCGCGTCGAGGCGGCGCGCGGTGCCGCCGGAGCAGGCCCGGGCGGCCGCCGTGGCGATCCAGGCCGCGTTCCGGGGGTACAGCGCGCGGCGGAGCTACCGGTCGCTGCGGGGCCTGATCCGGCTGCAGGGCGTGGTGCGCGGGCCGAGCGTGCGGCGGCAGACGGCGCACGCGATGCGGTGCATGCGGACGCTGGTGCGCGTGCAGGCGCAGGTGCGCGCCAGCCGCGTGGAGGCCATGGAGCGGCGCAACCGCCACGGCGCCATGTTCAGGGACGGCAGGTCGCGCGGCGGATCGCAGGTACGTACGTGCATATATATTGATATACTAGGTTTGTCCGGGCGGATCGCGTGACGAACGAGCTCGCCGGTGCGACGTGGCAGGACGGCGGCATATGGGACGACAGCTTGTTGAGCCCGAACGAGGCGGACGCACGGACGAAGCGGAAGGCGGAGGCCGTGATGAAGCGCGAGCGAGCACTCGCGTACGCCTACTCTCACCAGGTACGTAACACGTACGTATGTCTCAACTCTCAACCATAAAGCACAACGCTGAGAAACACAAGACGAGCACGTCTGAAACAAGGAAAAGAGACAGATTCCGTCAGTCAAACTACAGTAGTTAGGGCAGATTAGCGATCGGGAGTGAGAGGGTGACTGATCGTTCCATCGGACAGAGACCAGTAGGTACGGTGGTGATAAAATATGTTTGATGCTACGTCAAATACGCGCATGCACCGATCGATTGCCCAGCTAGAATCGCACTATCCATGATGTTTTTTCAATCAAAGTTGTAGTGTCATTGTTGCTTGTTGGAGTGTCTGTTGGAGAGGTGGAATGTGCTTTCGCTGCACCTGTTAACCTCGCACCAACTGTTTATTCTGTCAGTCAGACTGTAGTAATCCATGCATTCATCTGTAATAAGATGTTGTTCATGGTACCGATGGGCAAGCTAAAAGCACATTGCCTAGTCAAATTAAGGTATACCGTCACCTTTTGTTTTTTGTTTTGCGAAGAGGGTATACTGTCACTGACTCACTGTATGCCTGTATCTTTATCTGATACTACTACTTACTAGCTGTGCTCTCGTCGTTGTAGTAGTAGTAGGTACTCCTATTGGAGAGCTGACTAGGTTTCGCACTCACTTTTCAGTGAGACCAGCTGTTCTTAATCTGTTCCTAATTCCAAATGTGGGCCGGCGGCTGCAGGTGCTGAAGGCGACGCCGATGGCGGCCCACGCGATCCTGGCGGACCTCCAGTCCGGCCGGAACCCGTGGTGGTGGTCCCCGATCGACCGCACGCACCACGAGCCGGACTACCGGCGCCACGTCGATCCCATCGTCGTGCGACACAGGCCCGCGCCCGCCGCCGTCGCGCACCGCGAGACGATGAGGCCGATGATGATGACGCCCATGACGACGGCGGCCACGACGCCGGCGCGGTCGGTGGCTTCGGCCTACTACCCGAAGCAGCCCGCCAGCAGGCCGGTCACGCGTGCCGCGGCGAGAGGAGGGGCGCCGAGCCACAGCGTCCGCGACGACGAGAGCCTGACGAGCTGCCCTGCGTTCGGGGTGCCCAACTACATGACGCCCACGCTGTCGGCGTCCGCCAAGGCCCGGGCGCGCGCGCACATGCTGCAGCAGCAGCTGGACAAGGAGCGCCGCGCCGCGGAGCAGAAGCCGCGGTTCTCGTTCGGGCTCGGGCAGAGCATCGGGAGCTGGGCCAAGAGCCCCTTCTGGAAGGGCGGCGGCGGGGATCCGTCGGTGCCGTCGTCCCGGGCGGGCACGCCGGCGGCGTCCGTGGCCGGCGGAAGAAGGCACCGGCGGTCCGTCAGCGGGCTCAGCGTCGACTCCACCGTGTCCATGCCGGCCGGGGTCGGCAGGAGGACGTTCAAGTCGTAGCTCCTGGTGCTTGCGATCTTGCTTTCATGCGTACTATTGATTTGTGCTCCGTGTAACAATCTGTATCGTGTGTGTGTGATTGGTTTGGTGCGTGTGTTGTCGATCTTGCATGTCGCATATTCGTTTGGTGATGATGAAGATGATTCGTTGTGCTTGGTTTACCCCGTGGCTGCCCCGGCTCCTTTCTGATCTTGCTTTCGTTTTTGAGGGACCGATCGGTGGCTGCGAGGTAAATGCGGTGCGGCGAGTCCATGAAACAGAGGTTGTGCATGCGAGCATATGTGTTCGTGCTGGGAGATGTTTTACTAGCCATTGCTGGAACCGTGGCAGACATATTCCTTTTTCTCGAATTGATTTGTTCTGCTCACCGTGGCAGTTCCTAACAAGGTGACCTCTGAAAATTTTAGTCTTCCTAGGAAGCCACTGAAGTAAATTTTGGTTTTGCAATACACCTGGTTTTCCTATTCTACCCGTCATGTTGATTTATTATTTTAATGTGTTCTAAGTGGCTTATCTTAAGCAGAGATGATGTCCTGTAGAATATCTTTTAAAAACACACCTATATGATTCTGATGGTTAAAATGCAAAAACTCAAAAATAAAAAAAAGTGGGAATAAAAAAAGGTGGGAGGTAGGCCCGAGACCAACCCTCTCCACCAGACACAGACGACGCCAGCGAGCTCTCCGCCGGCGAACTCGTCGGCGAGCTCTCCACCGCCCTCTCACCGGCTCAGAGGCCTGCGTCGTCCTACAACATTCCTCGGGACGGCGGCCTCCGGCGCGCGGCTAGGCGGCGCGCGGCGAGCTCCGGCAAGGACGGTAGAGCACGGTGGCGGCAGAGCACGGGGGCGACGAAGCACGGAGGAGGCGGTGCGATGGGGGCGGCGGAGCACGGAGGGGGCGCGACAGGGGCGGCGAGGTCGGCGGAGAACGAGGCATGGGGCGACGACGCCGACGAGCTCTCCGCCGCCCCCTCACCGGCCTAGAGGCCTGCGTCGTCTTACAGCATGCCTAGGGACGGCGGGCTCCGGCGCGCGGCTAGGCGGCGCGGGGCGAGCTCCGGCAAGGGCGACCGAGCACGGGGCGGCGGAGCACGCAGGAGGCGGTGTGACGGGGGCGGCGAGGTCGGCGGAGCACAAGGCATGGGGCGGCGCCGGAGCCAGGCCGGTGGGGTTCTGGCCGGACATGGAGGGGGCAATGGGACGGTTCAGGCGGCGATGCACTTGGTCGTCGAGGCACGGGGGCGACGCCGGAGCTAGGCCGGTGGTGTTCTAACCGGAGATGGAGGGGGCAAGGGGATGGAGACGACTCCCCTTTTTTTTCATTTATTTAGTATTTTTTAGCTTTTTTAATTGTCCTGACAGATGGGACCTAGTCTTACTCAGCAAATTGGCCCTGACAGGTGGGTCCCACTAGTCAGGAAGGCCCTGACAGGTGGGTCCCACTAGTCAGGAAGGCCCTGACAGGTGGGTCCCACTAGTCAGGAACGGTGTCAACCGGCCTCAAATTGAGTTTTAGCGCGAATTGCAAAAAATTACTGAAAAGTGGTCATATTTTGCGATTTTTTTTGTGAAGTGGTGGTTATTCGAACATTGCGTAGATATGTGGTGGTTTTATGCTAATGACTCGATTCTAGTGAATCCCAATAACACTAGCATTTTTGCTATTCCATGGAAGTCGAAAACCATTGGAAGAAGCACTGGTGGCAGAAGATGTTCTTCAGATTGATTTGTTCCTTTCAGCCTAGTAGATGACTGAACGCGTCTTCCTGAAAGGCTAAATTCTTCTTTTTCGCTATAAAATGGTGTAGCCATGCTACCACCATACTGTTATTAAGTTAGCTCATAGGTGCGCATTGCACAACCCTTCTAATCGTCCCCATCCGACAGATATCTATGTTGACGGTGACGAGTAGGATAAACCCAGTATGGATCAGGCACGGGCCATCTATTAACATAGACTCCTTTGTAATCTCGGCAGCAGCAACAGTCTGTTCTCCATTCAACCGACTTACGAATTCTAGAATTATATCCCTTGGTAGGTAAGGAGTATTTTCCATGTCATAGTAGTTCAAGCCAACAAAGTTCCCATCAAAATCGACCAGAGGTCCTCCAATCCCAGCCTTGGAGATTTTACAAGTGGACATCTTAAGGTCTCCGCAATCGAACCTGCTTCGTTCGCCAGTCACCACCACCTCGTCAGTGACCATTAACTCTCCTGATCGAAAGCCACGCCCTAGAGCTACTACCTTAGTTTGAAGCGCTTCACTGAGTTTTAATGCGCCATGGCTACTGTCACCGGAGAAGCTGACAAGAGCCACATTGTTTACATGGAAGGCACACTTCGATCCTTAGCTTACGAATCTTGTTTTCAGGACCGGAAGCTCTAACCGGACTTGCTGAAGTCGGAACTCTAGTGGTGGATTTGTTGCATTC
This sequence comes from Avena eriantha, assembly GCA_910589775.1. Lineage (NCBI taxonomy): Eukaryota > Viridiplantae > Streptophyta > Magnoliopsida > Poales > Poaceae > Avena > Avena eriantha. Next base: position 307,937,394 of record OU342746.1, read on the forward strand.
TATCAGTATACCCGTACAAGCGCAAAATGTCTTCTTCCTTCATCGTCGAACGGAGCAAGCGCAACAACATATCGAGACATCTCTGAAGCAAGCGCACGACTCCTTGAATCAGCTTGCGGTTTGGCAGACCAACTCTTATCCTCAACGACGGTTTGTGCCGGCGCTGCTGTGTGAATCTGAGGTTGTCAGGAACGACGCGCCGGACGGCTGTTTCTGATGGCTATGCCCGTGCATTGTTTGTACATCGTCCCGTTTCCGAACGATGCCAGCGAGAATGATGGTTGGAGATAGCTTTGAAGAGAGAGCTGGGCTCAGTTGGCTCCATCCGGCTTCTTCGGCCGAATCGCTTGGGGTGATTCTGGTCTTTGTCTCGATTTTCTGCATCTTTTAAACAGCTTGGGTTGAGAGAGAGCTGGGCTCACCGAGGGCTGGAACCGTGCGGAAGAACGAGCATAAAGTAGCGGCGCGGCGTGGAGCAGATCGGTTGAAGAGCAGATCCGGTGGCGGAGCGACCAGGCGCCGGCGGGGGACGGACGAGATGCCCAGGCGGCGGAGGAACAGGGGCCGATTTCTGGAGAAAACGCTGGCAAGACGATTGTTCTGACAGCGGACCTTGCTGGTGAATTTTGTTACTCCACACAGTTTGTCCGCGAGAGACACGTTTTGGGTCGGAACTGAATTAGCCTGTGCTTTGTTTGTGAATCTGATCTCTGGCAAATTCGCACAAGTTTCTACTAGTAATAATATTTTGAGATTGATAAGTTGAGTGCATAAATCTCCTTTTCGAATCATCGTATATCCAATGTGAATTCAGTCTTACAACAAAGTTCCAGAGTCCAAAGCAATACATATTTGCCTTGACATCTTATCTTACTAGTAGTAGTACAAAAGAATTTGAGAGCACGGTACAGTACAGAGCAGTACAAAAGAATTCAGACAACAGTTACAGCAAAGCAAATCAGCGCATCCTTGCGCCTGGAGGCACCACGGCACGAACGAAGCAGCGGCTCAGACATGGTAGGAGTCGGCCCAGTTCTTGGCGCGGCGGAGGTCGTCCTCCCCGTCGTAGTTGTCGCCGTCGTCGTCGAGGCGCAGGGAGAAGGCGAGCGCGAGGGCGGCCCACTCGAGGACGAAGATGGCGGTGCCGAGGCCGCCGACCATCTTGAGGATCACCGCGCCGTCCTCGTCGCGGACGTAGGACTGGAGCTCGGCGAGGAAGTCGGCGGTGCGGGTGAAGGCGAGCAGGGCCACGGCGCCCTGGAAGATGGCCGTGAGGGCGGCGCCTGCGGTGTGGGCCGTGTGCCACGGGGCGGGGCCGGCGGTGAAGGAGCCGGAGCAGCCGGCGGCGGAGAAGACGGCGGTGAGGGCGTGGAGGAAGATGAGGAGGAGGCCGCACGGGGTGGGCAGGAGGCGCAGCGAGAGCGTGAGGAAGATGCAGCTGGAGGCGGCCCCCAGGAGCGCGTAGTTGCAGAGCAGGAAGGCCTTGTGCGTGTGCGTCTTGCCGCCCGCCATGGCTCTGAGCGCGGAGTGGGAGTGGGAATGGAGTGGGGAGTTGAGTGAGTGAGCGGGGGTCAGAAGAATTCTTTGGCCGGGGTGAGGATTGGAGGTGAGGACCGAGTGAGGAATGGGAGGGTGGAGGGGTCGGGGTTTTATGCGGTGCGGTGCCGGGGGATTCGGCCGTTGGGGAGGAGCGGCGAGAGCGGCAACGGCTAGTCGCGAGAGAGAGACGTTGCTTTGCTTTATTGACCGAGTGGGTTTCTCGCTGGCTCGGACCTGGAAATCCTATGGTGCCTCGAGGGTAGATGGCGTCTCCGTCGCGCCGATCCAAAACGTCGGTTTCTATCCGCTTTTGTCAAATAGACCATCACGGAAGCCATCGGTGCATGTGTATTTTCAACGTGTTTCTACCACCCTCGTTTTTTGCCTTTATTTCTCACTGCTTCCCGTCTGTTCTGAACATTTTCCGCCGCGTCCAGCGCAACCATAAAAGAGAAAGACCAGACAAGATAGACACAACTAGAAATCCCCCCATAAACCAACATGCCTGGCCGTCGGCGTCGCGGTACTGGTGTTCGCAACCACGACAGAGAAGAGCCGCCGTGGCCGCCGGACTCACCGAGTTACCGGACATGTTACCGCCTCCGATTCAGGAGTGGCCACAGATATTCAGTTTCTTCAGCAATTGGCGGTCATGGCGCACTCACTTCGACCACAACAGGACCACTGGCGAGCCTTTCACGTGGGAGGTAATGGACCGCGTCTTTCTGCCGGAGCACCTGCGGCGTCAAGCGCTCACAGACGTGCACAGTGGGGACCAGGCAGCGGTGCGGGCCAATCCCGACGACACTCACCTGCGTGTCCACCTCGCCCAAGCTGAAGAGGAGTTGTAGACGCAGATTGCGATCTACCGCTCTCTCCAAGAAGAATGGGGTCTTGTTGCCATCGTGTTATATGTTGATCCAAATTCTACAAAGTAAAGGCCAACTTCTAACGGAGCGGAGCGAGGCTCGTCGCCGGAGGCTTGGGCCGATGCGGAAAACGACATGTCGTCATTGAAGTGGTATTATTTTCGTTCTTCGTTATTTACTTGTCGCAAAGCTAACAAGTGGTATCAGAGCCCCAAGTTCTAATCTAGGGTTTGCGACATGTCGTCATTGAAGTTTGATCTACCGCAGCTGGACTACTCCACAAGATTCTACTTGTGGCAGGTGAAGATGCGGGCGATTCTCGCCCAAACTTCAGATCTGGATGATACGCTAGATGGATTCAGAGAAAAGGATGTTAAGAGCTGGTCTGACGAACAGAAGCGCAAGGACCGTAAGGCTTTGTCTATGATTCAACTTCATCTATCCAATAATATTTTGCAGGAAGTCTTGACAGAGAAATCTGCTGCTGCCCTTTGGGGGAAACTGGAATCGATCTGCATGTCAAAGGATCTAACCAGTAAGATGCATGTGAAGATGAAGTTGTTCTCGCATAGATTGCAGGAAGGTGAATTGGTAATGAATCACTTATCTCTTTTCAGAGAGATTATTTCTGACTTGCAATCCATGGAAGTAAAATATGATGATGAGGATCTAGCCCTATTACTCTTATGCTCGCTGCCTAGTTCTTATACTCACTTTCATGATACAATGTTGTTGAGTCGTGATAAGATAACCCTTGATGAAGTGCAAGATGCCCTCAAACAGAGGGAAAAGATGAAATCTATAGTGTAGGCAGATGGGACGTCTTCCAAGGCTGAAGCTCTGCAGGTTCGTGGCAGGACCGAGCAGAGATTTAACAACTATGGCAATCGAGATAAGAGCAAAGACGACAGAAGTCGTTCGAAGTCCAAGGGAAAGGACAAGTTTTGCAGGTATTGTAAGAAATCTAATCATCTTATTGATGATTGTTGGAAGCTGTAGAATAAGGAGAAAATGAACGATACTTACCAACCGAAAGATAAGGACCAAGGTAATGGTAAGGCTGCTGTTATTTCTGGTGATAGTTCTGACGGTGAATGTTTAGCCGTTTTTGCTGCTTGTGCTTCTCGTGATGATGAATGGATACTTGATACTGCATGTTCGTTTCATATTTGCTGTAACAAAGATTGGTGCAGTTCATATGAGTCTGTGCAGACTGGAGATTTTGTACGTGTGGAGAATGACAACCCATGCCATATTGTCGGAGTTGGATCTGTTAAGATCAAGACACATGATGGCGTGACACGTACGTTGACTGAGGTGAAGCACATACCAAGCATGGCCAGAAATCTGATCTCCCTGAGTACCATGGACGTTGATGGATACAAGTACGCCGGTGGGCATAGGTTGTTAAAGGTATCGAAAAGCTCTCTTATTCACATGATAGGTGATATGAATTCTGCTAAGTTATATGTTCTTAGAGGTAGCACTTTGCCTAGTATTGCTGCTACTGTTACTTCTAATGATTTTGATGATTGTGGTAAAACAAATCTGTGGCATATGCGTCTTGGGCATATGAGCGAACATGGCATGGCAGAGTTGGTTAAGAGAGAAATGATTGATGGTTGCAACTTGGGTAAGTTTGAGTTCTGTGGGCACTGCGTTTTTGGTAAGCATAAAAGAGTTAAGTTCAATGCTTCCGTTCATACCACCAACGGCATTTTAGATTATGTGCATGCTGATGTATGGGGGCCTTCCTGTAAGACATCTATTGGTGGTGTTAATTACATGCTTACTATCATTGATGACTACTCAAGAAAAGTGTGGCCATATTTTCTGAAACATAAATCTGATGTTTTTGATGCTTTTAAGAAGTGGAAAGTTATGGTAGAAAAGCAAACTGAAAAGAAGGTAAAGGTACTATGTACTGACAATGGTATGTAATTCTGTTCTAATGATTTGAGGAGTTTTGCAGTAATGATGGTATGATCAGGCACCACACCATCCCTTACACTCCTCAGCAGAATGGCGTGGCTGAGCGCATGAACAGAACCATCATCTCGAGGGCTCGCTGTATGTTGTCCAATGCAGTATGCATAGACGTTTCTGGGCTGAAGCAGCCAACACAGCGTGTTACCTCATCAACAGGTCACCTTCTATTTCACTTGAGAAGAAAACTCCCATTGAGGTATGGTCAGGTTCGCCTGCTGATTATTCACAGTTGAGAGTTTTTGGTTGCACTGCTTATGCTCATGTTGATAATGGAAAGTTAGAGCCTAGAGCTATTAAGTGCATGTTCCTTGGTTATGGTTCAGGAGTTAAGGCATATAAATTATGGAATCCTGGAACTAAAAGGATTTTGTTGAGTAGAAACGTTGTTTTCAATGAATCTGTTATGTATCATGACAGCTTGCCATTAGATCCCTCTACTGTTGCTATTGGAGAGGAGGGAGTTCGTGTGCAGGTGGAGCACCTGCAGAAAACTGTTGATAATAATGCTGTTGTTGATGATACTCATGAGGAAAATATTGATGATGATGTTGTTCAGCACTCACCTACTGTTTTGCAGCAGCCACAGGAATCTATAGCTGCTGATAGATCGAGGCGTAACATAGTTCCACCTCGTCGTTTAATTGAAGAGTGTAATCTTGCTCACTATGCTTTGAGTTGTGCCGAACATGTGGAGCATGATACTGAACCTGCTACATACAATGAGGCCGTTGCACCCGTTGACCGCGAGAAGTGGGTTTCTGCTATGCAAGAAGAGATGCAATCGCTTGATAATAATGTGAAAGGATAGAGATGTCGCCTAGAGGAGGGGTGAATAGGCAATTTCAAAACTATTACGGTTTTGGCTTGATAGAATGTGGAATTAAACTAACGTTTATTTTATAAGCACAAAACCTAAATACACTAGGCTCAACTAAGTGCACCAACAACAAGATAAGCTAAGCAAGATAGCACAAGATAAATACACCACAAGTGATACACAAGATATGAGTACTTCAAGCACGATGGCTATCACAAGGAAAGTAATCTCGGGTATAGAGATAACCGAGGCACGCGGAGACGAAGATGTATTCCCGTGTTCCCTTACAAGTAAGGTACGTCACGTTGGAGAGGTGTGGGATTCCACGAAGGATTTCCCAACACCACGAAGGCTCACCTTCTTCTCCGAGTCTATCCCATGAAGGAGTAAGCCCTTTCCTTATGGCTAGCTTTTCCTCCACTTCGAAGATGGCAAGCTCCACTACCACTTCACAAGCTCCACGAAGGAGAAGCCCGGGTCTCTTCACAATCTTCCACGAAGAGGACACCGCGGCACCAACCGCCAAGCCAACTAGGAGGTCACCCTCCAAGAGCAACAAGCTCATGGTCTCTCACTAGAACAAATCGTAGTGGAGAGCTCAACACTTATGCAAGAATGCAAAGCAAGAACACCAAGGGTGCTCAAATCCTTCACTCTCAAATGCCACCAAAGCAACAAGTGCTAGGGAGGAATTAGAGAGGAAGAACAATGGTGGAAGTCAACCAATGACTTCAAGATCTAGATCCAAAGGGTTCCCCTCACTTAGAGGAGGAATTGATTGGCGGGAATTGTAGATCTAGATCTCCTCTCCCAAAGCCCTCAAAAAGATGCAAAAATCATAGGAGGGAAGGGAGAGGAAGCAAGCTCAAGAGGGTCAACAATGGAGGTCAATTTAGGGCTCAACAACTCCTAAAAACGTTGGGAGAAGAACCCCTTTTATAGGGAAACGCAAATATGGCCGTTGGAGAGAAAACAGCGAAAACTCGGTTGGACCAGCCCCAGAACCAGGAAACTCGGTCCCCAGGCCGGAGGACCGACCTACAAACCAAAATACCTCTGTTTGCCAACCCAGAATAGACTCGGTCGTGAAAACCAGAAAATCCGGTCTGAGATCCGGTCTACCGGAGCTGGAACCGGACCGTCCTTTGTGGGGCTCGGTTGAACCGGATCCACAACCGGGATGAAACTGATTTCATGAAAAACGCAATATTTTTGCATCTGGACTCCGATTTCGATGATCTTGGGCTTGTTTTGACGAGGACAACAAGCTCTACAATATGGTGCATGAAAACATCATAGTCCAACACAGGAAGATAGAACCAAATGAGGAAAGGTATGGAGCCTCCCTATAAGAAGAACCGGTAAAACCTTCAAACTCGAAAACGCCATATAAGATGCATATGAATTCCATTTTCGATGAACTTGGGCTTGTTGAAGAGCTAGCAACAAGCTCAAGAACCTCACATAGAGAAAATACTAAGAAGCAACAAAATAGGAAGATGCAAAGTATGCCAAGGATTGAGCTCCCTACGACGATGTGATCAAGTTACCCAACTGAAAGCCCCTCTTGATAGTGCGGCTATCTATCCTATAACCCGGTCTCCCAACAACCACCTTGAGACCGGTAAAAGGAAAACCGCAAGGCCATACCTTTGCCTTGCGCATCCCGCTTGATCTTGATGACAACGCTTCAAGCTCCATCCAAGCCGGAATGCACCACTTGATCATTGTTGCTTCGTGAAGACTCATAATTTGCTCGTCCATACACCACTATGGGATATCTTCATTAAGAAACGTCTTCTCATGTCCATTATCACCAATATGGACGGCAAGCTTCAAGCAAATGATCTTCTCGAGATGTTTATCTTGAACTTGCCCTTCTCAACCTTGATGGCGATCACCACTTGATGCCATCCTCTCATGGGCTATTGAGATCTTCACTTTTGAAGCATGCCCATGGAAAGATACCTATTCCATATATAAAACACGAAAGGAACATATATAATGGGTTAGTTCATGATGCATAAATGACAAGGCTTACCACACCACAAGATCCCTATGGTACATTCTTTATGCTTCATGTGTTGACCAACTTGAAATCACTCTTCACTCTTTGCATTGGTCAACCAAGTGTCTTCTCATGCTCCATCTCAATATCTTGAGGTACATAAGGAACTCTTCATTTGATTACATGCTCAAAATTTAATCAACCATAGCTCAACTAATGAGGCTATCATGACACCGACTTAGAGCCATATCTTGAATTTTTCTATTGAGATCACACTCTCAAGATCTTGAACATATCATATTCTTATCTTCAATTCGATGATCTTGATGCCAAAACTCAAGGTATATCTTTATCTTCATGGCATACATACTTGAATCCAACATATGGACTACAAGCATGACCTATGGAATATTCCTTCATGTAAAACTCAATGAAAATATTAGTCCATAGGGATTGTCATTAATCACCAAAACCACACATAGGGGTAATTGCCCTTTCAATCTCCCCCATTTTGGTAATTGATGACAATCACAACAAGATGGTTTATATAATGAATATTAGAAACAAGAACGCAACTTATCCGAGAATAAGTTGTATACAAGAGGTTGTATTTGATATGGTTAAGTAACACAAAGATACTAGCCCATATCAAAACTGCTTCTACTCACACAAACTACAACTAATGCAAGAGATGTGAGTAGAACCAACATATATAGAGCAAACTCCCCCACAATATATGCACATGTGATGAACTTGAATTTCATTGCATACATTGTCAAGCATAACCTTTGGGAGAGTTTCCACTATATATTCAACCATGCAATACATAATAAAGATGAAATGCATGAAAGGCAAACACTTAAGAACAAACCAATCTTAAGTAGAAAACCATTTCCCTTAAAACCCTCTAAACTTCTCCCCCATTGACAACAAGTGCCAAAATGGATGACAAAGTTAGAAGGCCAATATAGTTCAAGTTCCTCCCAAGGTGTGCATTTCTCATAATATGAGTGAAATCATATGCACATATCCAATGATGAACACTTGGAGGAAATCAACTATATTGAGGATCAAATATTGCTAAAAGGATAACAAAGTGAAGAAACTTCAACGGATGAAGCAAGCAATCAAAAGATCCAAATAATCAAGTGGACAAATAGTTCTCTAAATGAAATAAGGAAGCTCCCCAAGGTTTGTGCATAAATTAGTTGTTTCATTTGAATACAATATGCACAAACATGGAATCCTCACTCCCTCTATATCATTTAGAACACAACCAAGATACAATGAGTAGAGATATAAATCAATACACTTGTCAAGACAAGATTAAGTCCAAAAGAAACCAAATATGAGATATGAGTGCATGAAGATGCAATGAAAGTAAACCGAGCACTCATAAATCAAGACCTTACCAAAACCATTAAAAACTAAGCGGATAAGTGAGATGGTTGGCAAAAGGCAAGGATATCAAGGCGAGAGATTAACACTCTTGTGTATATAAGTTTCTAATTGGGAAATCATGGGAATAATCCATAAAGAAACATCCACACATAAGAGGTTAATAAAGATAAGAAAACATGATATCCAAGAGGAAGTCATAAGATACCCAAAAAATGATATTTTGCTTAAGTGCATATATATAGCCCATGGCTCTATTTTCTCTTATGGTATATCAATGAACTTCACCAAAGAAAAAGAAAACCTCAAAAACATCACAACTAACACTAAGGGAACTAATGCTAGTTGGGATATTTTGAGAAAGGCAACACGTATCAAAAGGAAGGATTCAATGCAATTTCAACAATATTGCACATGAGAGTACCTTGAGGAATTGATACGCAATAAATTGCTAGAAGGAATATTTGGGATTGGTGAATCATGAACATGATTTTATATACTCCCCATTATATGCATCATCTCAAATTACTCACAGAAGCAATAAGGATGGAAAAGTCTTTCAAAGATCCTTGCAAGAACTGCAACATTTACAAACAAATAAATTCATGCCAAGATGCAACCTACAAGAGATTGGATGGAAGAATAGTATGCATGAATAAGATACTTGTTACCGAGATAGCAATGGTATGATGTAGTAGATAAGAATTCTTTGATCATCCTAGCTTGACTCCAATTATCATGTGGTGACAACACGTTCCTTATAGATAAGACAAGCATCCATTGCATCTCCAATGTATCTAAAACAACATTCAAGTACATCTTGGTCCCCAAACTTATTGGGTACAAAGTGGTTAGACTAACCACAACACATAGGACATACTCCAGAAAAATATGTGCATATTTAGAGATGAAATTTGAATTTCATCCACATCATAGCCGTTTAAGGATTTGATGGAGTATACCCTATATATTGGATCAAAGAAAGCAAAACATGATATAAGATATACATTTAGTAAACATGCATGCACGAGACTTTCAAGAACCAATGAATATATAATTTGGACAAAACACCAAAATATTCAAGAAGGCATACAAGGCGTGACAAAACACATTTGTTGTCCAAACTATATCAAAGAATCAAATCAACACAAGATTTGTTCAACAAAGTTCAACAAATGAACTAAGCAAAAACTATTGAGCATAAAAGATGAGATAAGAACATAAATGCTCAAAGATTTATCTCAATCAAGCAAATAACATAGAGAAGAAATAATGAGATAACAAACTCCCAAAAGAGCAAGGTTTCAACAAATAAACCGAACCCTTAACACTTTTCACAATGGCACAAGGTTCCGAGAAGAAAAGGTCTGTCTTCCACTAAAAGAACATTTGATAATAATCAAAACACCATCAAAGAGATGTTCAAAAGCCAAGGAAGACAATGGGAGCCACAATTTTTTTTGAAAAAAAGGCCATAGGAGGTGAAATCCAAGGTGAAGATGATCCACAAATGCTACCACACGCAAGTATATCAATTGTCGAAGACAATGAGTGTATTGGAATTTATTTCCGGTGGTATATTGCACGGATATTTAAAGATAAATCTTCACAATAAAAAGCATAGTACAGGAATAAAAAGATTAAGCACTATGCAAAGATAGAGATTCTTGATAGCTTCAACTAGTCACACAATCATGCAAAGCAATGATTATAATAGCTTGAAGCAAATGGTCTCCCAAATAAGATATAGAGATATGCATTTGAGGAAGGCCACACCAAGAATTTCTTACTCAGGCAAAGACCAAAAAGACGAGCAATAAAATCTTCTAACAAAAATCAGGACCTTGTTTGAGCTAACATGCCACCTAGATACAAGATAATCAACAATATAAACTCTAAGTGGCACCACCTCATATGTTCACATTTCCTAGGATTGTCATATGCAAAAGTAGCATATTACTCCCCCATAATGTGGTATTCATTTTTTCTTAATAAGAGGAAAAACAACCACGACTAGAGATAATTAATGGACATTTAGAATTTGAATTTCTCATGAGCGTGACACACCACATAGTGACTAGATAAGCTTGCAATATCAATACTAAGTGGTAGTACTCATGTACACACATTTTAAGGTATGGGAGATGCGCGAGGCATATCACTCTCCCAAAATGGGATGTTCCATTAATCACTCGAAAAGTGCCAAAAAAGATATCATCAAGATGCATTAGAGGCTCAAAGAAAAACACACAAGTAAATGATGTGCCAAATACATAGACATACTTGAATACACAAAATAAGCAAACATGAGGCACAACAAATACAAACACATACTTGGTACAAAACCAAACATGTAAAGTGGCAAGTAACTTACAATATAGAAGAGTTGAGTTCGAGTTACCGCAAAGAGGCACATTGGGTATATGGTAGGGAGATGATAATCCTTATAACTTGGCTTGATCAAGTATAGTATATGAAGATCCCTTAATTCTTCATGAGTTAGCCAAGTCTCCAATGCCCTCCAATAACACCTATTGATCAAGTTTGAGCTTGTTGGTCCCCAACCAAGTTGGGTCCTAAGAGGTTAGTCAAAATAGGCTTGGTAACCCAAATGGTTCGTTTCTTGACACCACTTTGAGTTCCAACAAACTTAGAAAACACATTGCCATCCTTATCCTTCCCAAGAGAATAATAATCATCAACAATGATAGGGTTAGATAAGGTACCATTTGAACATGAAGAGGCCAAGTGCCCCTTCTCACGACATATGTAGCAACAAGTGCTCCCCTTTCTCTTCTTCATTAATTTCTTGGCTTGGGGAGCCTTATCTTGATTCTTCTTGGGAAGTGGCCTAGCTTCAACTTGAGGTTGAGATTGGGCTTGACCTTGAAATTGTGGCCGCTTCCCTTGTTTCTTCTCACTCAAGTGCTTTTTCTTCAATGGACAAGATCTTACACGATGTCCTTTAACCTTGCACTTGAAGCAAATAATCTTGGCCAAATCCTTGACTTGGTCTTGGATCTTCTTCTTGTTGCTATTGGACTTGTTCTTGTTATTGGAGTTGAATCCAAGTCCACTTTTATCATTGGGGCATTTTTGCACACTCAAAATATTATCGAGTGTGTATTTGCCTTCATGAATCTTTTCCAAGTCTTTCTTCAAAGAAGTGACTTGGGCCTTGAGCTCTTTGATTTCCTCTACATGGTTAGTATAAATAGAGGTACTGGAGGAAGTAGAAGCTTCATTATTAGAGCAACAAGGCAAAGCAAGTAATCCAACACAAGTTTTATCAATAGTATGACAAGAAGTATCACTAGGACTAGCACATGGCAAAATATCATTTTGAGTAGATGTTGTGCTAATGTCCAAATGAGGCTCACAAGATGTTACCTTAGTGATACTTGCCTCACGAGCTAACTTTAGCCCATCATAGGAGATTATAAGATCATTATGAGAGCCCGAGAGCATTTCATGACTCTCTTCCAATTTCCTATACTTGCTAGTTAGCAACTCAAGTTGAGCCCTTAGCTCAACATTCTCCTTTAATATAGATGCTTCACAAGAAGTAGAGTTAGTAGCACTAGCATCATTAATAGATTTTTTCCTTTTCAAGCTCATAAGATTCAATTTTTTGTATGAGGAGACAATTAGTGTGATTCTCCTAGACAAGCTCTTGATTATGGAGATGGAATCTACGACTCCCATCATCAAGTTGGAAATCCAACTCCTCTATGGTTTCCATTTGTTTAGTTATGGTGTCCATAACATGTTTGAGACAAGCAACAACCTTATTATTACCACGAAGAGAGGTACACAAAAAGGTCAACTCAAGCACAAGAGCACTAGTATCCTCATCAAGGTCATCATCACTATCATCATTATTATTGCTATTATCTAGAGAAGATATGTTGGGATCCAAAGTAGGAGATACCTTTGATCCTCTTGCCATAAGGCACATGTGAGCACGGGAGGATGAAGATGGGGATATTGTTGAATCTCCATTCATGATTGTGTCTTGATCCATAGAATGTTTGATTTCCTTTACATTGTTAGATACACAACTAGAGGAAATAGAAGCATTTTGCACATGGGAACAAGACAAATCAAGCATATCATCTACATCAGTACTTAAATAGTTTCTAGACGATATGCAAGGACTATAAATACAAGGGGGTATAGAACTATTGTTGCAATAAGTGTTTAAGTCCAATCTCTCTACACCATTATCATTTATAGAACAAGAATCATTGGTGTAAAGAGAAACACTACCATCATCACATATGATTTCTCCACTCACCATGCCATTACCTTGTGACTTGTCACATGTAGGTGAAGTGGAAGTAAATGAAATCTCGTTGCGGCTGGAGGTGGAAGGAATTTGGACCTCTTCATGATGTGAAGGAGAAGAGAGCTCCTCGGAGATACCACCGACCCTATGAGAAATGGACCCACCAAATATTTCTTTAAGCTTGGTACACATCTCATGAGATGACTTGCGCTTTACATTTGTCAAGAACAAATTAACTATGGGGCTCAAAGAGAAAATAAGCTCATTAGATACTTGAGCTTCGACATGTAAATTTTTCTCATCATCTAAAGATAGATTTTGAGGATCCATCGGAGGAGAAAAACCTACATCTAGAAATCGCTCAATATTTGGACACAAGGTCCAAAGATTACAAAGCAAGCAATTTCTCCACAAAATATAATTTGTGCCATCAAAGATAATTGTGTCATTGTGCACTATACTACTAGCCGACATCTTTACACTCTAGGGGGTGAAGCCTAAACAAGGAGAGACCTTTCTCTGATACCAATTGAAAGGATAGACATGTCGCCTAGAGGGGGGGGGGGTGAATAGGCAATTTCAAAACTATTATGGTTTTGGCTTGATAGAATGCGGAACTAAACTAACGTTTATTTTACAAGCACAAAACCTAAATACACTAGGCTCAACTAAGTGCACCAACAACAAGATAAGCTAAGCAAGATAGCACAAGATAAATACACCACAAGTGATACACAAGATATGAGTACTTCAAGAACGATGGCTATCACAAGGAAAGTAAGCTCGGGTATAGAGATAACCGAGGCACGCGGAGAGGAAGATGTATTCCCGTGTTTCCTTATAAGTAAGGTACGTCATGTTGGAGAGGTGTGGGATTCCACGAAGGATTTCCCAACGCCACGAAGGCTCACCTTCTTCTCCGAGTCTATCCCACGAAGGAATAGGCCCTTTCCTTATGGCTAGCTTTTCCTCCACTTCGGAGATGGCAAGCTCCACTACCATTTCACAAGCTCCACAAAGGAGAAGCCCGGGTCTCTTCACAATCTTCCACGAAGAGGACACCGCGACACCAACCGCCAAGCCAACTAGGAGGTCACCCTCCAAGATCAACAAGCTCACGGTCTCTCACTAGAACAAATCGTAGTGGAAAGCTCAACACTTATGCAAGAATGCAAAGCAAGAACACCAAGGGTGCTCAAATCCTTCACTCTCAAATCCCACCAAAGCAACAAGTGCTAGGGAGGAATTAGAGAGGAAGAACAATGGTGGAAGTCAACCAATGACTTCAAGATCTAGATCCAAAGGGTTCCCCTCACTTAGAGGAGGAATTGATTGGTGGGGATTGTAGATCTAGATCTCCTCTCCCAAAGCCCTCAAAAAGATGCAAAAATCATAGGAGGGAAGGGAGAGGAAGCAAGCTCAAGAGGGTCAACAATGGAGGTCAATTTAGGGCTCAAGAACTCCTAAAAACGTTGGGAGAAGAACCCCCCTTTATAGGGAAAAGCAAATATGGCCGTTGGAGAGAAAACAGTGAAAACTCGGTTCCAAAGTCGGTTGGACCGGCCCCAGAACCGGGAAACTCAGTCCCCAGGCCAGAGGACCGACCTACAAACCGAAATACCTCTATTTGCCAACCCGGAATAGACTCGGTCGCGAAAACCGGAAAATCCGGTCTGAGATCCGGTCTACCGGAGCTGGAACCGGACCGTCCGGTGTGGGGCTCGGTTGAACCGGATCCACAACCGTGATGAAACCGACTTCATGAAAAACGCAATAACTTTTGCATCCGGACTCCGATTTCGATGATCTTGGGCTTGTTTTGACGAGGAAAAAAAGCTCTACAATATGGTGCATGAAATCATCATAGTCCAACAAAGGAAGATAGAACCAAATGAGGAAAGGTATGGAGCCTCCCTATAAAAAGAACCAGTAAAACCTTCAAACTCGAAAACGCCATATAAGATGCATACGAATCCCGTTTTCGATGAACTTGGGCTTGTTGAAGAGCTAGCAACAAGCTCAAGAACCTCACATAGAGAAAACACCAAGAAGCAACAAAATAGGAAGATGCAAAGTATGCCAAGGATTGAGCTCCCTACGACGATGTGATCAAGTTACCCAACTGAAAGTCCCTCTTGATAGTGCAGCTATCTATCATATAACCCGGTCTCCCAAAAAACACCTTGAGACCGGTAAAAGGAAAACCTAGCAAGGCCATACCTTTGCCTTGCGCATCCCGCTTGATCTTGATGACAACGCTTCAAGCTCCATCCAAGCCGGAATGCACCACTTGATCATTGTTGCTTCGTGTAGACTCATAATTTGCTCCCCCATACACCACTATGGGATAGCTTCATTAAGACAGGTCTTATCATGTCCATTATCACCAATATGGACGACAAGCTTCAAGCAAATGATCTTCTCGAGATGCTTATCTTGAACTTGCCCTTCTCAACCTTGATGGCGATCACCACTTGATGCCATCCTCTCATGGGCTATTGAGATCTTCACTTTTGAAGCATGACCATGGAAATATACCTATTCCATATATAAAACACAAAAGGAACATATATAATGGGTTAGTTCATGATGCATAAATGACAAGGCTTACCACACCACAAGATCCATGTGGTACATTCTTTATGCTTCATGTGTTGACCAACTTGAAATCACTCTTCACTCTTTGCATTGGTCAACCAAGTGTCTTCTCATGCTCCATCTCAATATCTTGAGGTACATAAGGAACTCTTCATTTGATTACATGCTCTAAATCTTAATCAACCATAGCTCAACTAATGAGGCTATCATGACACCGACTTAGAGCCATATCTTGAATTCTTCTATTGAGATCACACTCTTAAGATCTTGAACATATCATATTCTTATCTTCAATTCAATGATCTTGATGCCAAAACTCAAGGTATATCTTTATCTTCATGGCATCCATACTTGAATCCAACATATGGACTACAAGCATGACTTATGGAATATTCCTTCATATAAAACTCAATGAAAATATTAGTCCATAGGGATTGTCATTAATCACCAAAACCACACATAGGGGCAATTACCCTTTCAGAATGGCACATGGGAAGTTGTGCGCTTGCCTAAACAGAAGAAGGCTGTCCGCTGTAAGTGGATATATAAGAGAAAGGAAGGTTTGTCTCCTAATGAGCCTCCAAGGTTTAAGGCAAGGTTAGTAGCAAAAGGTTTCAGCCAGATTCCAGGTATTGATTGTAATGATGTTTTCTCTCTGGTTGTGAAGCATAGTTCTATTCGTGCTTTCTTTGGTATTGTTGCTATGCATGATCTTGAGCTTGAGCAGCTAGATGTAAAGACTGCTTTTCTGCATGGTGAACTGGAGGAGGAGATTTACATGGACCAACCTGAAGGGTTCATAGTTCTTGGAAAAGAGGATTTTGTGTGCAAATTGAAGAGGTCGCTTTATGGTTTAAAGTAATCTCCAAGAAAGTGGTACAAAAGGTTTGATTCATTTATGATCTCACAAGGTTTTAAGAGGTCTCAGTTTGATAGCTGTGTTTATATAAAGTTTGTTAATGGATCACCTATTTACTTGCTGTTATATGTTGATGATATGTTAATTGATGCCAAGAGCATGAAAGAAATCACTACTTTGAAGGCACACCTAAGTAGTGAATTTGAGATGAAAGATCTTGGTGCTGCTAAGAAAATCCTAGATATGGAAATTAAACGAGACAGAAATCTAGGTTGTTGTTTCTTAGTCAGCATAGTTACGTTGAGAAAGTTCTTCAACGTTTTAATATGCATGATACAAAGTCTGTTAGTACTCCTGTTGCTCCTCACTTTAAATTGTTAGCATTGCAATGTCCTAGTTCTGATGAAGATATTGAGTACATGTCTCGAGTTCCTTATTCTAGTGTTGTTGGTTCCTTGATGTATGCCATGGTTTGTTCTCGCCCTGATCTATCATATGCTATGAGTTTGGTGAGTCGTTACATGGCTAATCCTGGTAAAGAACATTGGAAAGTTGTTCAGTGGATTTTCAGGTACCTACGTGGCACATCCAACGCTTTCTTGAAGTTTGGCAAGACTGATGAGGGACTCGCAGGCTATGGGATTCAGATTTTGCTGCCGACTTGGATAAGAGGAGGTCCCTCACAGGTTATGTGTTCATGGTAGGTGGATGTGCCGTGAGTTGGAAGGCAACGCTGCAACCAGTTGTTGCTCTATCTACAACCGAAGCAGAATATATGACTGTTGCTGAAGCTTGCAAAGATTCTGTTTGGTTGAAAGGTTTGTATGCTGAGCTTTGTCAGGATGATTCTTGCATTAACCTATTCTGTGATAGTCAAAGTGTTATTTACCTTAGTAAGGATCAGATGTTCCATGAGAGAACAAAGCACATTGATATCAAGTACCATTATGTCCGTGATGTTGTTGCACAAGGTACGCTGAAGGTATGCAAGATAAGCACTCATGATAATCCTGCTGATATGATGACAAAGCCTGTTCCTGTTGCTAAGTTTGAGCTATGCTCAAGCTTAGTTGGTATAACTGCTTAGCCCAAGTGGCTGTTGGCGCCGAAGGTGTTTTCTTTGTTTGTTCAGGGAGATGATTATTGTTGATGCTACAAGAAGGAATTTGTCTCAAGGTGCAGTTTGTTATATGTTGATCCAAATTCTACAAAGTAAAGGCCAACTTATGACAGAGCGGAGCGAGGCCCGTCGCCAGAGGCTTGGGCCGATTTTGATTCAATATTTAGGCAATTATTCAATATTTAGCCAATCTAGGAGACAATTTGTAATAGTGCAATTATTCAATATTTAGGCGACTTTGATTCCATTGTTTCCCTGCATCCGACGAAATCCCTAGTGTTCTCTTTTTCGCGAAACCCAAAGTCCATCACCATGGGCATTGCCGAGGTTACCCCTCATCACTCCCGGTAGGCTTTTGGGGGCAGGACCGTACATCCGCCATGTCGACTCTATGTCCGCCACGTCGATTTCACCACAACGCGACCTCCGTCCGTCGCGTAGACCCATGTTCGTCGTGTCAAATTTGCCACAGCGCGACCTCCGTCTGTCACGTCGACTCTATGTCCGCCATGCAACTTCACCACAGCACGACCTCCGTCTGCCGCGTAGACCCATGTCCGTCGTGTCGATTTCGCCACAACGCAACCTCCGTCTGATGTGTAGACACATGTCCGCCGCATCGAATTCGCCATAGCGCAACCTTCGTCTGCTGTGTAGACCCATGTCTGTCATGTCGACTCCGCCAAATCGCAACCATATGTCCACAGCATCGACTATGTGTCTGCCACGTCGACTTCGCCATAGTGTGACCTCTGTCATTCGTGTAGATCCATGTCTGCCGCATTGACTCCCCCAAAGGGCAACCATACGTCCAACGCGTCGACTATGTGTCTGTCGCGTCAACTTTGCCATAGCGTGACCTCCGTCCACCAAGTAGACCCATGTCCACCGCGTTGACTGTGCCACAATGCGACCTTCGTCCGCCCGCGTAGACCCATGTCCGCTGCGTCGACTCCGTCAACGGCGACCGTACGTCCACCGCGTCGACTTCGTGTCCACTGCATCGACTCCGTCAACACATGGCTATACTTCTGCAGCGTTGAATCTGCCAAAGCACGACCTCCGTCCGCCGCGTTGACTCCATTTCTGTCGCGTCGACTTCGCCAAAGCGCGACCACCGTCTTCCGTGTCGACTCTGTGTCCGCCATGTCGACTCTACCAAAGCGCGACTATAGTTACGCCATGTCGACTCCTTGTCCGCTGCATGGACTCTCTCCGGCTAAACATCGTGCGACCCTATCCGCTACATCGAAAGCGTACGCCACGCTTGCTAAGGGCCCCTCATCGTCCGACTCGCCAGAGAGGGTCGCATGCCATGCTGCATGGACTCATCATTGGGCGTCTCTTCCCTTCGAGAAAAATCAATTCGCCTTTGTCAACCTTTGAAAGAGTGACTCGCAATAGCAAAGTAGTACAGACAAGGACTTGCAGACCGAGCCTCGAATCGTCAACAAAAGCCGCTAACCGTGAGCCACCATTGGAGTCTCCTTGCTCGACTGACCTTCTGGGTCAAGACAAATGGGAGTGCTACACAACAACACCGTGTCCTCTCCAACCTTAGACAGTGCGACTCGCATGGCCAAGTACTGTGGATGAGAACTCACAAACCAAGCCTCGGATTGTATAGAAGAACTCCTAGCCGAGATCTTCTTTGGAGTCGCCACGCGACTGACCCCTGGGCCAACAGAAGAGACTCGAATAAAAACAGCCTAATCAATCCCTGCCAACACTGGATGAGTGACTCACCATGCTCGGGGACTCTCCCCTCGCTGACTTGTCCAACGCGGACTCGCCACGCTCAGGGACTGTTGGGGGGATACCCCCGGGTAGGGTCACGCCGGGGTATAAAGGCCGAGTTAGCCGAGGTTCGGCAAGGCCAAAGCGGATGCTGGCCAGGTCACCTCAAGGCAGGCCGGATCACGAAGTTACCCGGACTGGGGGTGATCGCCTAACATTGTCTCAACCGACTTACGCAGTAAGTCGGAAGTGTATGTTTACATGTACGCAGGAACAGGGGTGCCCGGGCCAGCTGTGATCCGAGTCATGATTGGCTTCTAGGAGAAGGAAGGAATCTTGCTGGTCAAAAAGAAGCCCCGGTACGCACTACCTGAGCGAAGCGAGCAAGGATAGGACCACCGGGGCATGGCCGACAAGGGTGACGATGCCCATGTCGGCTGACGCAGGCGCCACAGAGGCTCACGTAGCTAAAGCATGTGTGACACGGAGGAAAAAGCACCCCGATCGGCTTGCCACTTTGGGAGGAGGCATATTCTTAGGAATATGCCTCCACGTATGCCCTAGGCAGGAACTGAGCCTCCCCTATAAAAGGGGGGCAAGGGCTTCTGTAGGAGGGGTTGGTCTCTCTTCTATTCTGTTTTGGGTTAGGATTTCAGGTGTGATCTGTGGGTGAGAGTAAGAGAGCTCCTTCTTCCTCCTCTCGCCAATACAGCTCTAGGAGCACTTGTAACCTTGGAAGGAAATCAATATAAACTATTGTGTGGAGAATCACTTCACTATCCCTCCCTGGATTCCCCTAGCGTGTATTAGTCCCCACCTTTCGCCTATCCATGGCATCTGCCGTGACACCACCACGACAGTTGGCACCCACCGTGGGGCTAGCGGCGCTAGCAGGGGTCAAGATCCGGACGGGAAATCTCATCGCCACCGGCGAACGCGTCGTCTCCGGGCTCGTCCAGCGCTTTGGAGCGCGATTTCGTCAGCGACAACGCAGGCTGCTTCGGCACGTGCCCTCTTCCGTGCAACGGCATCTTCGTCAAGCTCGGTGCGCACAAGGTCTACGTGGCGGTGGACGTGTCTTCCATTCATCCGCGCCACATCGTCGAAGCAGGCGAACCGTCCCTCACTATGGCTCGCGGGGCGCGTATCGCTCGTTCACCGGACCATGCAGAGGTGATGATGACTGCGCCAGGTGCGAGCGCGAGCAAGGATCCGGCGCCAGATCCAGAGGTAACGCCCAAGGCACCGAGGAAAGGTAGAGGTCCTCCGCTGGAGAGGCCGGAAAATGTGTTGAGAGAGGCGATGGACAGCTTGGCAAACCCTATAGTAGCAGTGGTAGATCTGGCTCGTGCACAGGCCGAGCTGGAAGAAACTAGGCAGAAAATACTAGAGGGCGCAAAGAAAATAGCAGCGGCCCAGCAGTCGTTGAACATGATGCTGCATGAGTACGCTAAGGTGAACAAAGTTGATAATGTAAAAGTGAAAGGGAGAAACCTCATGAGCGAGATGAACAGAGAGGGTGATGCTGGAATTGAGGAATCAGAAAATTGTTTGTCCGTGGGGCTGCCGAGGTATAGTACCCCGGCCAAGAACCTTAGAGCAGCGGATGCAGCTGCGTCCGAGTTAGAGGGACTGACGGGTGAAGCCCGACAAAGACAACAAGATAGGGTTAACGAGCTGGTTCGGATTGCAAATAGGCAAAACGAGGAACTGCTCAGGGCTAACCTGGAGAGAGCCGGAGCCTCCAAGATCGTCCATTCGGCGGTGGGTAACCCGGAGAAATCCGCTGGAGCCGCATCGTCCTCTCATGGTGGACCAAGGAGAGAAGAGGTGGTAACCTCGGCCAGACGGAACAAACAAATCGTCCCGTATGACCCGACGCGGGAAGGGAAAGGAAAAGAAGCGCAGAAAAATGATGATCGACGGAGTGTAAGCCAAGGCGAAGCTAGCCGAGGTAACCGCGACCAAGGCAATGGCGGTCAAGGGAACGTTGTCAACGGCAATGCCGGACAGCGAAATTCGGCTGCAGCAGGACAACCGCAGCAGCGGAACGTACCAAGGCAAGAGCACAGTGCCAGCCGAGGTATGCAACAGGAAGGTGCGCCACAAGAGCAAAACCGGTACAACGACGGTGATTTGGAGATGGCTAATGCGGGATACCCAAGACCGGACTATCATGTGATAGGGTCGAGATTGGGAAGCAGGGATTTGATGCCAGATGGTGCAAGGTTGAAACTGGATCGACTGTATAGGTCGGAACAGATTGAATGCCAAGGTCCACCGGGTCCAGCATGTTTTGGACCCCGGATCATGAAAGAGCCACCAGTACCGAACTTTCAGCTGCCCAGGGGCACAAAGACGTATGACGGTAGTACCAAGCCAGAGGATTGGCTGATAAACTATACTACAGCCGTGAAAATTGCCACTAGCAACTTGAGATGGGCAGTACGATACGTACCCCAGATGTTGGAAGGCCCGGCGAGGGTATGGCTGAACAATTTGCCACCAGGAAGCATCAACTGCTGGATAGACTTTGAGGAAATGTTCATCAGCAATTTCTCGAGTACGTATCAGAGGCCAAATAGACCACAGACCCTAGCTATGTGCAAGCAACGACCTAATGAGACAGACCGGGAGTTCTTGACCCGGTGGTGTACCGTGAGAAACTCATGTGAGGGCGTGATAGAATCACAGGCCATAGCGTGGTTTGCACAGGGGTGTAGATATGGAAGTGAGCTGTGGATGAAGCTGCAAAGGAAATTGCCAGCTACGTTGGCAGAAATGATTCAGATCGCAGATTCGTATGCGTTGGGTAATCCGACACAACCAAGGCTCACGTCAAACGAGTCAAGCGATGAGTACTATCAGAGGGATGGATCCGGATCATCCCGGAGGAATGACTACAGAGGAAAAAGAAGGGATGATAGATCAGATCATTGATATGGTTCGCAACAAGTTGCGGTAGTGAATCAAGATCAGCCCGGAGCAGGGGTAGCCAGCGCCAGAAAACTGGAGGGCAATGGACTCCCAGGAACGATGGCAAGAAAACTTGGACACCGGAGCAAAAGAAACAGTGGCAAGAAAGGAAAGACCGTCCGAGGTATACTTATGAGTCGATGTTGGACCAGCCGTGTAAGTTTCACACGCCAAATCCGAACAACCCAGCGGGTCATACGACGAGACAATGTGAGTGGATGCGCAAGATTGAACAAGGTGGTTTGGGGAATGCTCAGGCACCCCGGAATGATCAGCCTCGACAGGAGTTACCCCGGTAACAACTACTCTCCGGAGCGAACACGCAACAGCTAATGTTGCCTCCCCCTCCGCCGAGGTATGATAACAATGAAAGGAGGGATGCAGTGCATCAGGTAGAAAATCAGCATCAGCCGGATCAAAGGCAATCCAGAAATGAGGGGAGAAACGAGTACAGGGAGCATCACCAGAGCTACTGTGTATTCACCACAGAGGAAACTGATAGAAAAAGCTTGCAGCGTAGGCATATGGAGGTGAACGCAGTAATGCCTGCAGTGATGAGGTACATGCCTTGGTCCGATCAGGAAATCACCTGGAGCATCAGGGATCATTCCAAGCTCATGCCAAGCCCTGGTACGTATGCGTTGGTGCTGGATCCTACATTCATTGGACCTAGCATTAACGTAAGATTCTCAAAGGTGTTGATCAACAATGGCAGTAGCATAAATATCATGTATGCGGACACAATGCGCAAGTTGGGTATCTTGGAGAACATGCTCCAGGCCACGAGGACAACTTTCCATGGCATTGTGCCCGGCATTTCTTGTGAGCCCATAGGCAAAGTCCGGGTTGACGTGTTGTTCGGCACAAGAGACAACTGCCGAACTGAAAATCTGGAGTTTGAAGTGGTGAACTTAGAAAGCGCCTACCATGCGTTACTCGGAAGACCGGCCCTGAACAAATTCATGGCAAGCTGTCACGTTAGCTACCTGAAGATGAAATTGCCTGGACCAAACGGAGTGATTACCATTGCTGGGGACTTCCGACGTTCCATGGAGTGTACGTCGGCTGGATCAAACTTAGCCGAGTCGCTTGTGATTGCGCAGGAAAAAAGGAAAATTCAAGAAGTGGCAGCTTTGGCTCAGTCCGCGCAGCAGTATATGCCGGCGCTGAGTAACCCGCATGGATCTGTCTCCTTCCAGGCCATGAAAGATACCAAGAAGGTTCCTGTCGATGACATGTTCCCAGAGCGCACCGTAACAATTGGTGCCGGGCTAAGTGATAAATAGGAAAGCGAGCTTGTCAGCTTCCTCCGTGAGAATCGGGACATTTTTGCTTGGTCCACACAGGACTTACAAGGTGTTCCGAGGGAGTTGGCCGAGCACTCTTTAAATGTGAGACCTGGAGCTAAGCCGGTGAAGCAACCACTCCGCCGCTTCGCCGAAGATAGGAGGAAAGTCATTGGGGATGAGATAGCCCGGTTGCTAGCCGTAGGATTTATCATGGAAGTTCTTTACCCAGATTGGTTGTCTAATCCGGTGCTGGTGGAGAAGAAGAAGGATGACCCGAACGTGGCAGTGGTTTGGCGCATGTGTATTGATTACACAAACCTGAACAAGGCGTGTCCGAAAGATCCATTTCCGCTACCAAGAATAGATCAGGTCATAGACTCAACTACTGGATGTGAACTATTGTCATTCATTGATGCGTATTCTGGTTTCCACCAGATACCTCTGAATCCGGATGATCAAATAAAAACTGCGTTTATTACCCCGTATGGGGCTTATTGCTATCGCACCATGCCGTTTGGTTTACGTAATGCAGGGGCAACGTACCAGAGATGTATGCAAAAATGTTTGCACGACCAAATAGGTCAAAATGTACAGGTGTACATGGAGTGGTTATCAAGACCAAGGAAAGCAAAACGCTCCTTGACGACATCAGGCAAACGTTTGCGAACCTAAGGAGGTTCCGGATGAAACTTAACCTGGAAAAATGCACCTTTGGTGTCCCGGCTGGAAAATTGCTCGGCTTTCTAGTTTCCAGCCGAGGTATCGAGGTTAATCCAACCAAAATCCGGGCCATCGAACGAATGGAACTGCCGAAGTGTCTTAACGATGTCCAAAAGTTCACAGGTTGCCTGGCCTCGTTAAGTCGGTTTGTATGTCGGTTGGGAGAAAAGGCATTGCCTCTTTACCAACTCATGAAAAAGTCGGATAAGTTCATTTGGACACCGCAGGCCGATGAAGCCTTTACCCACCTAAAAAAGATGTTAGCCACGGCACCAGTACTAGCCTCACCACTATCAAAGGAGCCAATGTTACTCTATATAGCCGCAAGCAACCGGGTTGTAAGTGCAGTAATAGTGGTGGAGCGTGAAGAGGAAGGTAAGTCGGTGCAAAGGCCGGTGTATTATTTGAGTGAAGTGTTGTCAACCTCAAAGCAGAACTACCCACATTATCAAAAAGTGGCATGTGGCGTGTACATGGCCACCAAGAAACTGAAGCACTACTTTGAGGAGCATCCCATCCGGGTCATATGTGAGGCCCCCATATCTGAGATCATGAGTAACAAGGATGCGAGCGGCAGAATTGCAAAATGGGCAATTGAGCTAGCTCCTTACGCACCGCAATATGACAGACGAGAAGCAATCAAATCTCAAGCTGTGGCGGACTTTTTCGTGGACTAGGCCGAGGTGCAGTACGAACCACCACTTCCCGATCCGAACTATTGGCGAATGCACTTTGACGGATCAAAAACCAAAACCGGGCTAGGTGCCGGAGTGGTACTCACGTCGCCAAAAAAGGACCAGTTGAAATGTGTGTTGCAGATCCATTTCACGGCATCAAACAATGTCGCTGAGTATGAAGCACTTGTGCATGGGCTCAAGGTAGCAAAAGAAATTGGCATACGTCGGATCATATGCTTTGGCGACTCGGATTTGGTGGTGCAGCAAGTGTCGGGAGTGTGGGACGCCCTCGATCCAAATATGGCACTATACAGATTTCATGTGCAGAAGATATCTGGTTACTTTGAGGGATGCAAATTTCATCATGTACCCCGGGTGGAAAATGAGGCTGCCGACATGCTGTCGAAGCTCAGGTCAACCAGACAAGCAATTCCACCGGGTGTAGCGTTAGAGCACCTCAGGAAACCATCCATCAGGCCATCCCCAGAATCCGAGTCAATCTATGTCCCGGAGGACACCGAATCTAGAGCTGTGCCCATGGACGTTGACACAGGAACTGGTGCGTGAAACTCAGGACTGCATCGGCAAACCCGGGGACTTCTTCGCAAGCCCGGGGACTGTTCAGCGTGATCCCGTTGAAGTTATGCCGGTGGATCAGATGGAGATAAACGAGGAGGTGTTCCCCGGTTGACCAATACTAGCTTGGGCACTACCTATATTTCAATTCCTGAAAGATGGAACGTTGCCCACTGAGGAGGTGCTGTCCAGGCAAACACAGAGGAGGGCAAAGGCCTACACGATCATCAATTCCGAGCTATACAAAAGAAGTGTGACCAATGTCCTCCAGCGGTGTGTTGACCCGGAAGAAGGGCTTGAAATCATCCGAGATATACATCAGGGAGAGTGCGGGCATCATGCCTCATCCCGAGCCTTGGTAGCAAAAGCTTTCCGGCACGGATTCTACTGGCCAAGTGCCTTAGAGCAAGCGGAGGATCTGGTGAGAAAATGTAATGGTTGTCAGAGGTATGCTACCAAGAGACATATGCCAATGTCGGAACTCAAGACCATCCCAATCACTTGGCCATTTGCCATATGGTGCTTGGATATGGTTGGCCCGTTCAAACCAGCAAGGGGAAATATGACTCACATTCTGGTAATGGTGGACAAATTTATGAAGTGGACTGAGGTAAAGCCTATAAGAAAATGTGATGGGGCTACGGCCGTAACGTTTCTCAAAGATATCATCTTGAGATACGGCTACCCTCACAGTATCATAACCGATAATGGCACGAATTTTGCAGAAGGAGCATTTGCGCGTTTCTGCCGGGATAAGAGGATCCGGCTGGACGTAGCCTCGGTAGCCCACCCCGCATCGAACGGACAAGTGGAAAGATCCAACGGATTAGTATTATCCGGGATAAAACCCCGGCTCATTGAGCCGCTGCAAAGATCAGCGGGGTGCTAGATAGAAGAACTACCAGCGGTACTGTGGAGCTTAAGAACAACTTCGAATCGATCAACAGGCTATACGCCGTTCTTTCTGGTATATGGGGCACAAGCTGTATTACCAGCCGACATAGAGCATGATTCGCCTAGGGTCACCCAATACACAGAAGCCGAAGTGCAAGAAGCCCAGCAAAATGATGTTGATCTGCTGGAAGAAGCGAGAGAACTGGCATTGTCCAGATCCGCCATATATCAGCAAAATCTCCGACGCTATCATAGCCAGAAAGTGTGCCCCCGAGTCTTTCAGGAAGGCGATCTGGTGCTCCGGTTGGTACAACGTACTACTGGAATGCATAAATTATCCCCCCATGGGAAGGGCCATTCATCGTGAGCAAAGCATTGCACAATGATTCTTACTATCTTATAGATGCAAAGCCACAGGAAAAGAACAAGGCGGACATGTCCAGAGAGGAATCTAAGCGACCATGGAATATAGCTCTACTTCATCCTTTCTACACTTAACTAAAGAGTGTATGTATCCGAGTTATCGCATATGTCGGTATGTATGTCGGCAATGAGTTTATCAAAAGAATGTTGGCACCTCGAGCAGTAACTCGGGGACTGCCTTAATAGTGTTTGTTGTTTTCTGCGCGTCCGCTGGAATAAGTTATTCTACTTAATTCGGATTAGTAGTGTGTGAGCACCAAAAACCCAACTCTTTGACTTGCACTGTCCAACAAGAATTGGCTTCATGGCAAGCAAGAGAACAAGTTTGGAATTGCGTAGCACATGAAAAACGACTAAGGAAAAGAATTTATTCGAGCCGACGTTTGTGTTTCGGACTAACCCGGTATTCATTTCCAAGTTGTTATACAGTTTTATTTTTGAGCTAAGTCTAAAAGTTTCCCAGTATTGTTAAAACAATTTTGAAGCTCGGATTCGTAAGTTGTAAAACCGAATCAAGGTAGACGCAATCCGAGCCAAAAGATTGAACGAACAAGAAAAAGGAACTCGGGGACTACGCTCAAGTTACTCCGGCATAAGCACTTAGTAGCAAAATATCACATGTGTTTGAAATACAATTCCACCCGGCATATCGGGGATCTCATAAATTTTCAAGTGTAATTACTTAAGGAGCAGCAGGAGGAAGTTCAGCATCATCGTCGCCCTCTTTGATATCCGAGGCAGTGTCCTCTTCGTCCTCACCCGAATCATCTTCAACGTTCTCAACTTCTTCTTCGCCAGCGACTTCCAGGAAGCCCGGACCTTCAGTCCATTCGTGAATGGGGGCATATTCGATGAGGCTGTGGGCGCAAGCCCGACGCCGAGCTACCCACTCCGGGTCGTCTGTCCATTTAGATCCTGTGTGAGGAGGCTGAGATCTATCTTCTCATACCACGTCAGAATGTGGTGAAGGATGGTATCAGCTGCAGCACGTCTAGCGGACTCTCTCCAGAGGTCGAGCTGGGTCTCGATTTCCGAAAGCTTTTCAGCGAGATGTGTAACTCTCTCCGGAGCGTCATCAGTGGGCCAGAAAGTGTTGAAGACTCGGACTGAAACATCAAGGAGATCTTTGCCATAGTTCTTAATGATTTCCACGTGAGACGACAGGCTGACCAATAGGTCCTCCATGTCAAAGGGAATGCTCTCGCCATCAGGAGCGACGGGAGTACTCCTTTCTCGGCGGAAATTCGCAATAGCAGCACTTGCAATAGTAGTACCCTCTGGAAAGTGGCCTGGGAAACAAGGCAAAGGACGAAGTTGAGAAAACAAGAAGTATGAAGTAACCCGGGGAAAAAGGCGGATAAGGGAAAAGAAATTACGTGAGATGTGGCTGTGAATCCGAGTCAGTTCCTTGGTACAAGCATCACGCCTCTTCCGGAGCTTCTCAAGCTCAGCATTCGCCGACTCAAGTTTGACCTCGGCTTCCTGAAGAAGCTCACGGTCCTTAGCATTTTGGAGTTTGAGGCGCTCACGTTCTTCGGTGTAGTCCTGGCCAGCTCTTTTTAGCTCGGTTTGGTGCTGCGCCTTCATCTTAGCCATCTCAGCCTTGAGCTTGGCTATCTCATCGTCTTTGGTCCGGAGGAGGGCGAGCTCATCATCTTTCTTCTTTAGCTCGGCTTGGTGCTGCCCTGCTTGTTCGAGAAAATGCAGCATCATATCAGGCACGGGCACACTATCTTCAAGCGATGCTGAAATAGTGTGTTGGCCCGGCAGTGCCGAGGTATGAATGTTTGCCGAGCCAAGGAGGAAAAGCCGATGGAAAGCACGGTAAAGACAGACAAAAAGGACGTACCCTTGATCTGCTCCAAGTTCTTCCGCATTATCTTGTTCTCAGCCTCCACGCCAGCTGCGGAAACCGAGCAATCAGGTTAGTCCGGCAAAGGAAAATGAAGCAAAACGAAGGAGCGTTAAGGAAGAAATTTACCCCTCTTCTCGTATTCCGCAATAAGTGCAGCCTGCTTTGTGTGTAGATTCTTGTGGGTATCCAGCAAGCGTTGGAATTCAGCACTCCGACGGTTGGTTGTCACCTAAAAGGGATACATAAACTTAAGTAAGCTTGATGCATATTCGAAGTATACAAAATCCGGGCCAAGTGGAACTTAACCCGGCTCTAGGTGTGTGCATGTTCGAAGTGTACTAAAATCTGGGCCAAGTGGAACTTAACCCGGCTCTAGGTGTGTGCATGTTCGAAGTATACAAAATCCGGGCCAAGTGGAACTTAACTCGACTCTAGGTGTGTGCATGTTCGAAGTGTACAAAATCCGGGCCAAGTGGAACTTAACCCGGCTCTAGGTGTGTGCATGTTCGAAGTGTACTAAAATCCAGGCCAAGTGGAACTTAACCCAGCTCTAGGTGTGTGCATGTTCGAAGTATACAACATCCAGGCCAAGTGGAACTTAACCCGGCTCTAGGTGTGTGCATATTCGAAGATCTCATCGAGCTACGTTAGTTTTCTAAAAGAGCATCCGGCCGAGTAACAAGTTACTCCACCGGAGGCTCGGGGACTAATGGTTATTATCTACAACTTGTAAAGTGGAAGCGACGTACCTCCATCATTCGCCTAGCGAGGTTAATTGCCTTTGCCGCTGTGTTCATCTGAGCGGAAAACTCGGCAGGGCGGAACTTTTCTAGGAGATCAGAATCCTGAACTATCTCGGCCTTGTTCCAATTCATAACAAATTCCATCAGGCTCGGAGGGTACCGTTCACCGGTGGGCATATGGGGCATCACCAAGCCCTTTGCATGCGCTTCTTTCCTCTCCACCAAGGCAAGGGCGGGACTGGTGTGCAGAACCAACTGCTGGGCATCGGTTGGCTCGGCAGGCACGTCCTTTGCTGCTGGTGTTTTCTTGGGGAGCATTGACACAAGGGTGCGCTGCCCAGACTCGACGGCAGTGGGCTTGGCAGCATCTGGAGCCTTCTTGCCCTTGGCATGCTGGGTAGAGGAAGCCGTAGCAGCAGTTTTCCCCTTAGAAATTGCCAGGGTAGCTCCTTGCCGAGGTTGAGAAGACTCGGAAGATGCAGAGGAACTAGGCGCTGGTACTCTCGCTGCTGGATTTGGTGCCGGTGCTGAAGCTTTCGCTGCCGGAGTTGGTGCTGATGCCGAGGTTGGAGTTGGTGCTGGTCTAGTTGCTGCTCTAGTTGCTGGTACTAGAACTGGTGCTGGAGCCGAAGTAGCCTCAGTGGCTGCTGGTTGAGGCGTTGTCGAGGCGGTGGATGCCGTTGCTCCGGCTGGTCTGGTCTCCCCTGCTCCAAGGTTACCCTCCTCTTGTCGAGGTGGAGCTGAACCCGGAGCGGCCGCAGAACCCTCTGGAATAGGGCTCAGCGGGCGTGACTCGTCGTCACGACGGGGAGAAGGGCTAGGTCGGAGAGCTGAAGAGATACTAGATCCACTTTGAGGGACCTCCACCGGAGCCCTGCAAAATCAAATAAAGTTAGAAGAAAAATTACGACGAATTAAGGAAGAACAAGTTACAGAAGAAAAAATGACTTATGCATCCGAGGTTTCGGCCTCCTTGGGTTTCCGAGCCCTTCGTGCTAGGGCCTTGCCTGCTGGTTTGGAGGCAGTCTTGTCCCTGGACTTCTTTCGCCTTTTAACAGGCTGGGAAGGCCCGGAGGAAGAACTTGAAGAAGCCCCGCGTTTCTTCTTCGATGCCAGCGGAACAGGTTCGCCCGTAGCGAGAGGGGGATCCTCATGGATATGACCACCGGGGTGAGCTGATGGCACAAAAGCAAAAGAAAGGGGGATAGCCTCAAAAGGTTCAATCACCTCGATATCCGAGTCATCTTCATCATCAGGCCAATCTCTAATGGAAGAGGATTTACCCGTGGGTCGTTTCGTGGCGTCAGTCATGGGGAGGAACATCTCCTGGTCCGGCTCTTCCTCATCCGGAGTCTCCCGGTCTGGCGCCCACTTAAGGGTCAGATTGGTGCCGTCCTCGAGGGTCTGCTGAAGGAATTGCTGAGGCAGAGAATGAACAAAAGAGTCAAAAATGCGACAATAACTAACATGTAATTAGTCCGGGGTAAGTTTGCAACATGAAACTCACCATGGGAGGAAGCCGGTCACGGCAGAAATGCTCAATCCCCCAAGTCCACTCAGTGGATAAGTCCTTGTGAGTGGTGAAGAGAGCTTTAACCCGGCGGTAAATCTCTGTGTTGCTCAGCTCGAAGGAGGAGGTCCGGTTAGGATAGCGGCCAAAACTCATGTGGCACACCTTGTGGGTACGCTTCTGGAGGGGTGAGATTCGGTTACGCACAAAAGTGATCATAGCATCCTTGTTGCGTAGCCCGAGCTCCTTCAGTTCCGCGAACCTTTTGTTCACTTGGTTGGCCAAGGCTGTGGGCTTCTTGGGGATCTCATCCCACAGATCCGGGTTAGGTGGACCCGGAGTTTAGGGAAGCAACCGGATCAGGTCTTCAGAGCCCGTATTCTGGACATAGAAGAAGGTCCGGGCCCACCCTTTGCAGGACTCTAACCCGGTGACCCGGGGAAAGACGGAAAACCTCCGGGGTGAAATGGAGGCCGCTCCGAATTGAGGGAGCCGCTTGTCCTCCGGATCAGCGTGGATGTTGGGAATGACATTGCGACAGAGGCCGAAGAACCGGATCCATAGCTCTTTCGTGGGCCATAGTCCGGCGTAGCCTTTGATCGTAGAAGCAAAGGCAGAGAGAGAGGTGATGGCGTTCGCTGGAAGGTGGTGCAGCTGGAGTTGGTACGTACCGAGCCAGTCCCGGAAAAGATCACTCACTGGCAAGCCGAAGCCCCGTTGGAAATGGGACAAGAACACGACGAACTCGCCCGGTTTGGGTGAGGGGGCCAGTTCGTTAGAAGGAAGGCGAGCGGCGACGCCGGCGGGGATGCGTCTGGTCCGGTAGAGCCAGTCCAGGTCATCCTGGCAGACCTAGGAGCCGGCCCATGCACCACGGTCCGCCGCCACGGCGTCCTCCTCCATCTCTTGTTCAGCAACGATGAGTTCTTCTTCCGTCATCTGGTCCTCGAGGCCCTCGCTGGAGCTAGAGGCGGCCGGGGACAGAGGCCGAGATTGGCGAGGACCCGTAGCGAGAAATTTGCGTCGCGGAGGTGCGACGGAGAAGCGCGGCGGCGACGCTGCTATTTGGCAGTGCTGGTGGCGACGCGGTCGCGAGGAAGACGGAGAAGAATAGCAATGGGCAGAAGGGTGCGGAAGGGGAAAAATCCTAAGGGACGCGCCCCTCCGCTATTTAACCACTCCCACCGGGGGTGAGTGGGATCGCGTCCTGTGGACTAGCCACACGCAGTGGCCGTGTATCACCCGTCCGGACGAATCAGTGGGGAGCCACACGGAGGACCACAGGGCGGAGAGAATCCTCTGACGCGACGCGCTGATGCGGTAAACGAGGAGGCAGGCATGACGTGACCCGCGCACAGTGATAACTGACAATTACTGCGGCGGTTACTGTGCAGGCCCTTAAAATAAGATGACATAATGATTACCCCTCACATGGGTTAGGCGTACGAGAGAAGGAAGCAAGACCCGGATGGAACTGTGGTAACCCGGCCGGCAAGTGAAAACTTGAAATGTGCAAAGGGAACGTAAATCCATACAATCCGAGGTAAAGATTGAACCTGATGTGGCCTCAGCGGCCAAGGCAGCTAAGACCGCACCAGCTTCGGGGACTAATGTTGGGGGGATACCCCCGGGTAGGGTCACACCGGGGTATAAAGGCCGAGTTAGCCGAGGTTTGGCAAGGCCAAAGCGGATGCTGGCCGGGTCACCTCAAGGCAGGCCGGATCACGAAGTTACCCGGACCGGGGGTGATCACCTAACATTGTCTCAACCGACTCACGCAGTAAGTCGGAAGTGTATGTTTACATGTACGCAGGAACATGGGTGCTCGGGTCAGCTGTGATCCAGATTATGATTGGCTTCTAGGAGAAGGAAGGAATCTTTCTGGTCAAAAAGAAGCCCCGGTACGCACTACTTGAGCGAAGCGAGCAAGGACAGGACCACCGGGGCATGGCCGACAAGGGTGACAATGCCCATGTCAGCTGACGCGGGCGCCGCAGAGGCTCACGTAGCTAAAGCATGTGTGACGCGGAGGAAAAAGCACCCCGGTCGGCTTGCCACTTTGGGAGGAGGCATATTCTTAGGAATATGCCTCCACGTATGCCCTAGGTAGGAACCGAGCCTCCCCTATAAAAGGGGGGCAAGGGCTTCGGTAGGAGGGGTTGGTCTCTCTTCTATTCTGTTTTGGGTTAGGGTTTCAGGTGTGATCTGTGGGTGAGAGTAAGAGAGCTCCTTCTTCCTCCTCTCACCAATACAGCTCTAGGAGCACTTGTAACCTTGGAAGGAAATCAATATAAACTACTGTGTGGAGAATCACTTCACTATCCCTCCCTGGATTCCCCTAGCGTGTATTAGTCCCCACCTTTAGCCTATCAATGGCATCTGCCGTGACACCACCACGACAGGGACTCTCCCCTCACGGACTCGGCACGCTCGGGGACTCTCCCTTTGCTTACTCGCCCAACGCAGACTCGCCATTCTCGGGAACTACCACTACTATTTTCAGAGTATGCATCTTAAAGAGGCTCAAGTCGCCTCTACAAGCCAACTCGAGACTCAAGGAATACTCCTAGGCATATTGCTGAGCTAAGCATAAAGCAAGTCAACTCCGATCAGCGGTCGACACGTCAAGTTTTCTATTGTTTGGATCGGGGCTCGACAACAACATCGCGGACTCACCACACTAGGGACTCGCCGTGCTTGGGGAATCTCCTGTCACGGACTCGCCTATCGCACTCTCCCCTAGCGGACTCGCCATCCTCATGTAATCTCCATGCTTGGGGACTCGTCCATCACTGACTCGCCATTCTACTGATTAAATGCCGCGCGACTTTGCCACAACGTGACCCCAGTCCGTCCCAACTCGCCACCATCAGGGACTCACCGTCGCAGACTCACGCTCCATGGACTCGCCTATCAACAGACTCACCACGCTTGGGAACTTTCCTGTCACGGGCTCGCCCATCGCGAAATCTCCTTTCTGACTCGACAACTTCATCATCAACGACTTGGTGGCCTCCACACGCCTGCTACTCGTCAGCCCCAAAATCTACAATAACACGATGATATGTTCACCACAACTAGGAAGCCTCTACAACAGCAAGATAACAAGGCGCGGGTCAAACTTCTCCAATGGGCGACTCCGCCTAGTAGCGACTCGCCTGACGCGTCGACTCGCCTTGGTGAATGAACTACTTCATGAGCTATTTCTCTGTTTCAGGAGCTCGCCAATGGCTAACCATCAAATCAACCATGTAATCTCCCGTGCCGATTAGGCAGCTTGAAGTCATCTTCGAGTCCCTGACATGCTCGGGGACTACTGATGGGGGAATAACAATCAGGGTATACACATGAAGGGGAGTCGCTAGCTAGATCGAGTAGACTGAAGCCTAGCCCAGGGCGGATCGACTCACCAAATACAGCGATTAGCGCATACTGGACCTAGACGACTCACCAGCTGGAGGCCCAAGATAGAAAATCTGGTACAAAGCCCTTTAGAACATATGTAAACCTTAACCGTATCCATATATAAATCCACCAGGGGCACCCCATGGGGGTACATCTTATTAGACATAGTCTCTCCCTCCGCCCACGGTGGTTACTTTATAAACCAATCTATGATCATATACTGGATTGATAGCAGGATGTAGCGATCCTCCACCGAGGGGACGTGAACATGGGTACATCGTGTGTCAATATATCTCTCGGATTCTCCTATGCCACATTTCCCTCCTCTACATAAGCTACCCATGTAGCATCTGCCATGTCAATACCACAATACTTGGCCCAACTTTGCAGCGTTCTACAGGCTACGTGTTGGCCACATCCTAAAGTTCCGCTAATGTGGCAATGGTCGTCTCGCGGTCAAGGTCTTTGATGACACCATGTGCTGCCGGAGCTTCTATCCCCTGCTCCTGAGCAACCAGGGTCCAAAGGAGTAGTCTCCCTGAAGCCATAGGCGAACAGAGTCTCGCTGTCGACGCGGCCGTGTGAGGAGTTTATTGAGAGGGAGTGGAGCCAGCCTCTCCCTTCTTTCACTCCCATAGCCTTCCGCCAGTGACCCGCCGCTTGCTTCCCTCTTTAATATGAAATTTTACCTTTCTTGTATGCTTGATCTTGTGGTCATTTTCTCCAAGTACTTTGCCTTGCACTGGTCGAGGCCCAATGCGTTGGCTCTTCCTTAGGCTGCTTGCCGGCTGGCCTTTGTTTTCCCCTTGTGCACCGCTTTGGCTTGATGTCATGTCCACCTTGCGTTTGCCGTAGCGGCGATAGCTTATGTCCCCTGGTCGTGCGTGATGCCCTTTTCGCACCCAATATGGAACTGCTTGGAACATACCCACGGTTCCTGGCGAGGGTCCCTTGCTCGGACCCAAGCCCCGTACTTGCTAACGGCAACCTCCTACTAGCGGAATTCTATGTACCCTGAAATGCGATGAACACACCTTATGGCATCTTACCATGCCTTAGGTTTAAATACATGTCGTGCGCTTGATCAGGGTGTGTGGCTTGCCAACAAACGGTAGAACATGAGAGGTGTGCCTTCGTGATTTAGTTCCCTTTGGACATACCGAGAACACAACGCTCATATCTCAGAGCGGATCTTGAGCATACGACATTTCTTGGCATGACATGCTTCATTACTCACGTCCAAAATCTGAGAAAGACCCAAAGGAAATCCAATCCCGAAAATTCTCAAGCAAATAAAAGCAGGTTGGAAAAACTTGTGATCACGGGATTTTCATTTCAAAAGGGGAAAGCCCCCGAATTATAGCGGTTTACACATGGGTGGGATAGGCCGGATATGCAGTAGTTTCCTTTGCTCTTGCCAGCAGATGTGAACCTTGATCCCTAGCTTTTGGGTGGTAGGGAGGTGCCCCAAGAAGTCTACCGCTTACTTGGTGCACCACCCGTACCTAGGCCCCGGATCTGGGGTTCCGTGATGCCACGTGCCCTCTTCCCGGGTGAGCCAAGAATTGGGATAAAATTCATTTCCTCATCACTATTTCTCGGAACGATAGTGGAGGCTATTTTGAAGAGTTGTTCAGCACAAAGCATTGCGTCTCTCACATCACCCTTAATGGTCAAGGTCCCCCACATGGAGGAAATCTTGATGGCGTTGTAGGTGTGGTGGGTGACCACAATGAACCGGGATAGGGCGGGTCACCCTAGGATGTCGTTCTACCACAAAACAATGTCCGCAACATCGAAGATGATGTTCCACGTGTGGTAGTTGTCCTTGATGCCGAAAATGACCGACAACTCGACCTTTTCCCCACGGTTGGGTGTCCCATGGGTTTACACCCTGGAATGACCCTATGGGGGCAAGCTGGTCCTCTGTGATTTGCAGCTTCTCCATCAACTTAGCAGAGAGAATGTTGAGGCTTGTCCCTCCATCAATCAACATCTTGGTAACACTGATGTTGTTGATGACCGGGGAGACCACTAGTGGTAACACTCCAACCCTAGTGACATGGTCCGGGTGGTCGCCTGCGTCTAAGGTGATGGGCACATGAGTCCACTTCAGGGGTTGGTACGCCTTTGGGGTGGGTTCACTGCACAAAGTTCCTAGGAGAAGCATTTAAACTCCCCGCGGGAAGTCATGGTGTACGCTCCCCCATGAACGCATGCACATTCCTCTGCCTCCTAGTATTGGCCATACCCATTGGGTCCCTCCTGGCCCGACTCCTAAGCTTCCTTTTCATTGCACACCCCGGGGGTTGCATTGCCATAGCCCCGCCATGCCCTCCTCGTCCTACTCCTCAACCTCTGTCACCACCACACCCTACAGCCACCTTCGCGGTTTCTGGGGCCATTCCGTGCCATATGCCCAGGCTTCCCGCACTAGTAGTAGTACCCAAAGGGAGTGTTAGCCCCCTGCTCGGTGAAATGATTCTTCCGAGCCTCCATGAGGACCCACACGGAGTGACAATCTCGAGCATCATGATGGTTAGATTCGTGCACCGGGCACCAAGTCCTCCTCGGCCGGCTTTGCCTTCTTCTTGCTCCTAGAGGGAGCACCTTGCTTGACCCCCAGAACCTGGTGGGAATCGTGCTTTCGTGCCTTGTCCTTCTTCTCGAAATAACTCCCGGGATTGGCACCACTCGTCGTCACCTTGGCAGCAACCTCAGGCGCAAGGTGTCCTTCCTCGGCTAGCGAGCACAGGTCGGCCAAGGCCCAAAGCTGGTGGGTGGTCTTGACAGGATGCATGCTACGCTCTTCCTATATCTTGTGGTCTCTGATGTTCATGAGGAATGCGCCAATGATGGCGGCATCCTCTGCTTCAGGGATGGTGTTGGCGACTTGCAAGAAAGGCAACATAAAGTCATGCAGTCGCTCGTCCTCCCACTGAACGACAGCGTGAATCTAGATTAGCGTACTCAGGCACTTGAAGCCGCCCTGGAATGCAATTATGAAGCGGACATAGAGTTTCCCCATGTCCGAATCGATGATTGCAGGAGGTGCATTAGCCATGACAGGGTCGTTCCTTTCAACGTCATAGGGAACTAGTTTGCCATGACTCGCGCTGGCACCGGTTGTGGCCATGGTGATGCAGTACATTTGCAAGAACTACTTCAAGTTATTGTTACATTCGTACTTGAATCGTATGACAAGGCGGAACTTGGGAGGCTGATGACTGCAAGTGCATAGACCAATTGTAGCTAGTTTTGAAGTAAAGATATCGAACCCACAGAGAGCTATTGGTAAAGGTCTTTATGCCCCTCGTTACTCTCTACCAAAGAATACTTATAAGTTGTATTTGATCTCAAGTAAAGGGTGTTTGAATGGTTTATGGTTTTTTTTGCAGAAAAGTAATTAAAATGAGTAAAATAAAACAAGTAACAAGATTATATGAAAGCGTGGTTGAACTCAATAGGGCTAAATGTTCTCGGGGATGTAGGATACACCACTAGCATAGTACTATTGTTATATGTAATCAATATAACATACTTCTTGTGTCATGCTATGTGTGGAGAGAGACCCATAATAAGATGTTCATGCCAAGGCTCGTAGGAAGCCACTTTGTTGAGCCAAGTGTGATGTCACCTCTAAATAACCACTACGATGTCTGAGAGAAAATCACCCATACAAACCACCACAATTAAGGGTTTCCCCATGAATATCATAATTAGCTTAGGGTGTCCCTCTTTTATCCCCCTTTGGTCATGTAGGTTACGAGACGGCGCCAATCTGTCACGGGGCATTCCGGGTACGCTTCCAAGACATGTCCAAAGGGTTTCTTCCTCCCTTTAGTCCCGAAGGCAAATGATATGTGGTCGACTTCACATATCATCTAAAGAGAGAAATGAAACAAAAATCATAATTATATTATAGATAAGCAAGTCATATGGACACAAGAATAGACAATCTTTATTACAAGTTCATAATGGTGCTAGGGTTTCTCCATTTCCCCAAGAAGAAAGGAACTACTCACTCATGGAAGCAATCAACAACATCATCATAATCAAATGAATGGATTAAAGTACGGGGGTAGATCTAATGCAAACCAAAATTGGATCTGGAATTACAAAGAGATCTAATAGATGAAAGATGGAGTAATGGTGGTGATGAAGGTGCAGCGGTTGATGATGAAGGGGATGATGCGTTGTCCTCCAATGATCCGTGAAGCAGCTAGGATTTTACTCCAGCCGAGTTCCTCCTTTAGATCCCTCTTGGATGTGGTGTTTCGTGGTTTCTGGTGGCTATGAATGTCGGATCTCCCTCCCATCTTCGCCAGGAGAAACTATTTGACGAGGCGGTCATGATGACACATGATACAGGTGAACGGTACGAGCGGGCTCTGCCCATACCAAATCGTTATCGGTACTAATGCCTCCTCTTTGTTTGTTATTCTTCCAGGTGCGAAGGAAAATTCATAAAATGATTTTTATCACTTAGAAATATCATATAATTACACAGTATGACATCTCTAATTGATATGTTCGTATATGACTCCATGATTTAGGATCATGTTGAAACAATAACGAAATAGCGCGCGTAGGTGCAATGAAATAGAAAAATCCCTACTCTATTTATGCAGAAACAAAAGGTAAATATGCTTCTATTTTGGATGCATCAACTCCCCCAAGCTAGGCTCTTGCTTGTCCCCGAGCAAGATGGTGGCTTATGGACAATATCATCATATTCATGAGACACGAGACGTTGCGATAAATGAGGCAAAATTGAAACAGGAGTACAACATCGGATGTAGAGATACGTCGGGGGTATTACCATACCCTTACACATTACATAACTTAGAGGCTTCCACACCCTTTTTCTAGTATCAATGAAATTATAAGAAGCTACTAGTGATTTAACATATCATATAATCATGGAGTTTAGAGATGTGTAGCACTAAGTTTAATAGTGAAGATTCATGATCATTTTCTCTTTTCTTCTTTCTCTTTTTTTGTATATATGCTTGATTCTTTTGATAGCTGCTTTCCTTTTCTCTCTTGATACTTGCATATCTATATTTTCCTTGCTCCCTTTTTCTCCTTTTCTTTTCAGCAAGCTATTTGATCATGATCACTACTTCAATGGCTTTCGAAAACTCTTAATCATAATATGCTACCAGAATTCTTCTTCTCATAACTTAATCAATACTTCTATAGGTGTGGAAGTCCCTAAAATTATGACAACTGTACAAGTATCATAACAGTCAACCTAGTTCAATCATCTAATATAATAATCATGAATCAAACACGGCTTCAATTATCATAAAGTCTCATAAGTCAACGGATATGATTCTTCTCTTGAACAAAGGGAACTCGAAGTTGATGCAACTAATGCAAATTTGGAAAATTTAAACCTAACCATGCGTGCAGAAAAGTAAACATGCTAAAACCGTAAGATAGATTACAAGGTTCTCACAGATCCCCCCAAGCTTGGAGTCAAGCCAGGTGGATCAAATAATCCCTTGCAATTATTTGATACTGTGGCGTGCTTCATGGTGAAGAGGCTCCTGAATCGCGAATACTTTCATGGAGCATCTTGTTTGATGTCTCCAAGATCAAGATGTGGATCCGGCATTGCTCATTGACTTTCTCCAATTGTTCAACAAGAGCCTTGTACATCTCTATTGTTTTCTTCTGAGCGTTGATGGATCTGAGGCTAATGTTGATATTCGCCTCTAACCCCTTCATTATTTTCAAGTCCATCTAGTCCAGGTAGCAGCGCAATAGTTCAATATGTTTGGAACATCCTAGAGATTTTACCTCAATCTTCATGATGCGGCGATCGAGCTTGTCTAGGGAGGCTTGAATCACCTCCCCTTGTCTCTTCACCTTTTTCAAGAAAAACTCCCCATCTTCTTCTAAATCAAGTTGAACTTCATCAAAGTCGCTTTCTCTTCCAATGCCTAGGCTAAACACCTTGCGCCCTTCCTTTATTGTTTCCATCAACTTGAATACATACTCATCTTCTAGCTTCTTCTCTTGTGGTACAGCAACTTTGTCTTCCTCCGTAATCCTTGAGGACAATCCATAGACATATTCCTTCCCTTGAAGGGTGCTCCATGTAGAGGTCATGGTCTCTAAAGAGTTTATGAGGAAGAAGTAGATTGTGGAGAAGATCTGTATTATCAAGGCAAAGATAGAACACTTCTAGGAGACTTATAAAGGGTTAGAGGCAAGGTAAAATTCGTATTGAAAGGAAAAGGGTCGCCCAAGAAAAGAATCCTAACAAATAAGGAAACAAATAAGTGGAAAAGAAGGAAATTCGGGTCGTAACGACCAATTCGGTACGGGCGGCGCTCGTACGGTGTGCCCGTACCGGGTCGTTTACAAAAACTCCATGGGACGATGTCGGTAAAAGGTCAACCGACTGAGTGGTAACCGACTTTGTAACCTCTCTTAAGCTTTTTTTCATGAAAGTGAAAACAAGAAATAGAAGAAGGAAGTCACCGAACCGATGACGACCGGTGGTACGGGGGAGCGTGCCCGTACCGCGCGGTCATACCGCTTCCGTGATAAACTCGACGAGGCATCAGTGGGCTTAACGACCATCGGTACGGGCGGATCCAGCTGTACCATCCGCCCGTACCGATATCGTAAGACCGGCAATGAACTTAGAAAAATGTAAGGAATTCAAATACACAAAAAGAAATAGCAGGAAATCATCCAAAACAAAGATACGTTTAGGATTTCATAAGTCATGTTCATCGAGGGAATATGGTCTCATTTGAGTTCCTTTTATTCCTCTCTTCGAATAAAACAGGTCGCCGAAAATCGCCAAAACCATTTTAAGAGGAAATAGGGAACTTCCTTTTTGGTTGTGGGGTTCCCGCAGGTATACACACAGATGATACCTCTTTAGGATGAAGAACTCCTTGAGTATGCGCAAACACTTCCTCCACCTCTTCCTTCCTTTGTAAGATCTGTAAATCAAATTCTTGCAGAAGTAGAGTCCAACAGATCATTCTTGGCTTAATATCAATCCTTTCCAGGATTTCTTTCAAGCCAACATGATCAGTATGTACTCTAACTTTGGAGTCCATGATATAAGATCTAAATTTATCACAAGAGAAGACTACAACAAAGAATTCTTTTTCAGCCATAGGATAGTTCTTTTGGGCCCCGTTTAAGGTACGACTAGCATGATGAATGATATTAAGATCATCACCATCATATTGACAAAGAATTTCTCCTACAGCTCCATGGCTAGCTTCGCAAAATATCTCAAAAGGTTTCTTCCAATTAGGTGGTTTAATAACTAGAGCTTCAAGAAGGGCTTGTTTTAATGAGTTGAAACAAGTAATACATTTTTCATCAAAATTAAAACGAACATCCTTTTGAAGAAGGTTAGTTAATGGTATAGCAGTTTTTGAAAAATTCTTAATGAATCTTTTATAAAACCCTACATGACCTAAAAAGCTCCTTATACCTTTTATATCTCAAGGAGGGGGCAATCTTTCTATTGCTTCAATCTTTGCCTTATCGACTTCTATGCCCTTACCTAATACTTTGCGACCGAGTACTATGCCTTCTTGGACCATGAAATGACATTTCTCCTAGTTCAAGACTAAATTATTGTCTTCGCATCTCTGCAAAACTTTATGAAGATTATGGAGACAATGATTAAAGGATGTTCCATAAATAGAGAAATCATCCATGAACACCTCCATAAAACTTTCAACATAATCGGCAAAAATAGCAGTCATGCATCTTTGAAAAGTGGCAGGAGCATTGCAAAGACCAAAAGGCATACGACGATAGGCATAAAGGCCATAAGGACAAATGAAAGTAGTTTTTAGTTGATCATTAGGGTGTACCACAATTTGGGGGAAAACGGAATAACCGTCTAGGTAGCAAAAATGAGAATGCATGGCAAGCCTTTCTAAAGTTTTATCTATAGACGGTAAAGGGTAATGATCCTTCCTAGTTTCCTTATTACGTTTTCTATAGTCAATGCACATCCTGTGGCCAACAATAGTTCTAGTTGGTACCATTTCATTATGTTCATTTTCTAGAACCGTGAACCCACCTTTCTTTGGAACACAATGAACGGGACTTACCCATTCACTCTCCTCCACATGAAAGATGACGCATGCATCCAACAAATGTATTATTTATTTTCTTACCTCCTCTTTCATGTGAGGTTTAAGACTTCGCTGAAAGTCTGCCATCGGCTGAGCTCCTTCTTCCATGAATATTCTATGGGTGGCTATCGAAGGACTAATCCCCTTCAAGTAACTCATCGAATACCCAAGAGCATTTCGATGCATGCGGAGAACCTTCATTAAATTTTCCTCCTATTTTTTGTGAGGTTAGCACTTACAATAACAGGGAAATTATTTGTATCATCAAGAAACCTATATTTTAGTTCCTTTGGTAGAGTTCTAAGGGTTGGAGGAGGAATAGCCTCATTTCTTTTCCTTATGGGTTCTTCATATTTTTGACTAATCTCAATGTCCACTTCCGGTGTGGAGTCGAGATAGTTATCTATTTCAATTTTTTCTATGTCAAGAATGTTATTATTGTTGACTAAACTTCTTGCTAGATCATCATCTGGAGTCTCGATAATTATTGTGGCTAAGTTTATGATATTACCTTCTTCGTCACGTTCGTACTCAACATCATCTAATTCTTCAATAGTCGGTTTATGGTAAAATTTGAAGAAATGAAAATCCATTTTCTCTTCACCAAACTTGAGAGACACAATGTGCTTCTTGCAGTCTATGTTTGCTCGTACGGTATTTAGAAAAGTTCTTCCAAAGATGATGGGACAATAAACGTCAGTGGGTATATCAATAACCACAAAATCAATAGGATATTTGTGGGGTCCAATACATACTCATACATCCCTAATTATTCCCATAGGGACTCGTAGAGTTATATCTGCAAGCATTATAGTCATATCTATATCTTCTAATTTAGCTGGGACTAATTCGTTTTGAATTTTAAAATAGTTAAAAGGAATAACATTAACAGTTGTACCAATATCGCAAAGCCCATAATAGGAAGTTCCTCCGAAAGTGCATGTAAGGATAGGCTTACCCACTTCTTTAGCTTTTACATTTCCTTCAACAAATTGCGAGGATTCGTAATATAGCTCAATCACGTTGCAATGTGTAAACATGGTCAAAATATCTTCTTTTATTGATGCA
Organism: Avena eriantha; assembly: GCA_910589775.1. Lineage (NCBI taxonomy): Eukaryota > Viridiplantae > Streptophyta > Magnoliopsida > Poales > Poaceae > Avena > Avena eriantha. The sequence goes on from OU342746.1 coordinate 307,980,881, forward strand.
TCCGCCTTATGTTCACGTTCTTCCTCAGTTTTCCTGATTAATGTTTCCTCTTCCAGTTCCTTGAGAAATAATTTTTCCTCTTTGCGTTGATCCTCAAGTTGCTGAGCCATCATGTGTCTTTTTACCGCCCTTGGAAAAGGAAAAGGTTCAACATACGAGGGCACCTCCCTCATTGGCTCGACAGGGGCCATAATTATTGGATCTTCTTCAACAACTGGCTCAGGTGGCGGAGTATAATGAAGCCAGTCCTTCTTTGGAGCTTCAATATGTTCTATAAAAGACTAAAGGATTTGCAAGACAATATCATCATCAAGTTGTAGTTCATTAGCAGTTTCTTTTACCTTACCGGAGTCTTTATAAGCATTGAGACAATCGTGTTCAATTTATATACCTCCTTCGCCTCCTAGATCAAATCCGCATGTTTCTCTATTACGGTGAATTTGTTCAAAAAGTTTCCAAGCTTTTATTATAGTTAACTCCATGAAAGAACCTCATGAATTCATGTTAATCTCATGTTTAATTTCTTGATTAAGTCCTCTATAAAAAATATGCAGTACATACCATTCTGGTAAATCATGATGGGGACATTTGTGAAGTAGAGACTTATACCTTTTGTAGGCTCTTGTAATTGCCCTTCTTACCTCAACAGTCTTTACCTTGGGAAAGAATCGAGACAAAAATTCTATTTTAAGCTTTTCCTAGGTATCAATTTTCTCTGCAGGGCAAATTCTATTCCAAGCCAAAGCAGTGTTGGTTAGAGATTGGCTAAACAGTTTAAGTTTCAATTCATCATCAGAATAGCCTCTCAATTTCAGAGTACAACATAGCTCAGTAAAGTGCATTAAATGATTAAAAGGATCCTCATCGGGATTATCTCCTGCAAAAGTTTTTTCTTTAATAATAGCGATAAAATGAGGGTTAACCTCGTACTCTGGTTCACTCCCACTTGGGAATTCTTTAACCAATCCTCTATTGAATTTCCCGAGGTATTTAGTGGCATCGATCTAGTTGACCAGTCCGAGTGCAGCCATGGTGTTTACCTGAAACTAGTAAACAGCTTTAGTAGAACAATGAGTAAAATAAGTAACTAAGAACAAAGACCAAAAGCGCTTAGCTCCCCGGCTATGGCACCAGAAAATAGCTTGATGACTGTAAGTGCACAGACCAATTGTAGCTAGTTTTGAAGTAAAGATATCAAACCCATAGAGAGCAATCGGTAAAGGTCTTTATGCCCCACGTTACTCTCTACCAAAGTATACGGATACATTGCAAATGTATCTATAATTTTTGATGTTCCATGCTTGGTTTTATCCACTTTCTTGTGTTTCGTCCACACTTTGGAGTACTTTTCATATGATTTCTTGGACTAACCTATTAACAAGAGCCATAGTGCCAGCTGCCTGTTTTCTGCTCTTTTTGGTTCTAGGAAAGTCAGAAAATGAATATTCTCGGAATTGGACGGGACAAAAGCCAAAGTGCCTATTTTTCCAGAAGTCATTAGATGCCAGAATACGAGACGGAGAAGTGCTGGGGGCCATCCACACCACCTGGCCACGCCAGGGGGTGGTCTGGCCGACCCCAGCACCCCCTCGGCCTCTCCTTCCGCCTATATATTGCCCTCGGGACGAAAACCCTAAGTACCTGATCAAAAATCCAGGAAAGAGTCTATAGCCGCCGTCATCCCCATCCCTAGATCGGGAGGGATCTGAAGCTCTTCCCGGCACCCTGTCGGAGAGGGGAATTCACCCTAGAGGCCTTCTTCATCACCATTCAAGCCTCCGGTGTGATGCGTGAGTAGTTCATCCTTAGACTACGGATCCATGTAGTAGCTAGATGGCTGGTTCTCCTCCTTTGAGCTTTCATGTCTAGATATTGTGAGCTCCGTTCATGATCAATATCATCTATTTGTAATTCTGCATGTTGTGTTTGCGGGGATCCGATGGATATTAAGATGCTATTTCAGATTGATTATTGATTCTATCATGTCTTTGTTATTTGTGATCTTGCATGCTTTTCGTTGCTAGTAGCTATCTTGGCCAAGTAGATGCTAGCAACTCCAAGAGTTAGTATTTATGCTCGATAGTGGGTTCATGCCTCTGGTAATCTGGGAAAGTGACAGAAATCTCTAAGGTACTAGATGTGCTATTGCTACTAGGGAGAAACAACAATCCTTTGTTCATAGAACAACCGTATTGTTTACTTTACACGCAATTCATCAAGAAATAATCTTTTGCTTGCAACTTAATACTGGAGGGGGTTCGGATGATAACCTGAAGGTGGATTATTAGTCATAGATGCAGTTGGGTGACGGTCTATGTATAATGTTGTAATGCCCAATCGAATCTCAAAGGAGTCAAGATGATTAGTATATGCATGTATTGCTTTCTCGATGTTTGTCAATTGCCCCGCTGTAATTTGTTCACCCAGCATGTTATCTATCTTAAGGAGAGCCACCTCTAGTGAACTATGGATCCCGGTCCTTGTCTTTTACATTCGATCTACAAACTGTTTACTGCTTTGTGTTTACTTTCTACAAACTTTTACTTATTTCCATTCGATACGTTTAATCCTTTATTTTCCGCCAAACATGGTGAGATTGACAACCTCATCGCAAGTTGGGGAAAAAGTTTTGTGGTTGCGTTGTGCAGGTCTCCACGTTGCTACTAGCACTCATGGACTGACTGCTTGGATGATCATCCAAACTTTTTATGCAGGATTGAACTACTCTTCAAGGAACCTATTGGATTCTGCTACTGGAGGTACCTTTATGACCATCACTTTGGGTGCTGCAACAAAACTTCTGGACAATATTATGGTTAATTATTCTGAATGGCATACTGAGAGAGCTCCACAAGGTATGAAGGTAAATTTTGTTGAGGAAACCTCCTCCTTGAGTGATAAGATTGATATTATTATGTCTATGCTTGTTAATGGGAAAGCCCATATTGATCCAAATAATGTTCCTTTAGCTTCTTTGGTTGCTCAAGAAGAGCAAGTTGATGTGAACTTCATAAGAAATAACAACTTTGGCAATAATGCTTATAGGAGTAGTTTTGGTAACAACAATTATAAGCCATATCCTCCCAACAATGGTAATTCTTATGGAAATTCTTACAACAATAATAGGAGTGCTCCCTCTGAACTTGAAGTTATGCTTAAAGAGTTTATTAGTAAACAAACTGCTTTCAATAAAACTATTGAGGAAAAACTCTCTAATGCTGAAAGAAATATACCATCTTTGGCCGAAGCTCAATCTTCTTTGAATAAAATGGCTGCTAAATCTAAAACTAATGATAATCCCTTTGCAGCTACTAATGCTATACAAGTAAGAATTGATGAAAATGTTAGACTATTAGCTGAATTACATGCTAAGTGGGAAAGAGAAGATGAAATTGCTAGAAACATTAGTGTTTCTACTATTACCACCACTAATGTTGAGGCTAGTAATAGTTCTACTACTCTAGATGATAAATTTGATTTTGATCTTGATGGTTGCAATATCTCTGAAGTTATTAAGTTCCTACAAAAGCTTGCTAAAAGTCCTAATGCTAGTGCTATGAACATGGCTTTTACAAAACACATTACTGATGCTCTCATAAAGATTAAAGAAGAAAAGATGAAACTTAAAGCTTCTATTCCTATAAAACAAGAAGATGGTTGGGAACCCATCATTAATATGAAAGTGAATGACTTTGATTTCAAAGATTTATGTGATCTTGATAGTAGTGTTTCTATTATGCCTAGAAGGATTTATGATATGCTTGATTTGCCTCCACTTGAAGATTGTTATATGAATGTCCCACTTGATGATAATGCTAAAAAGAAACTCATGGGGAGTCTTAATGATGTTCTTATTATGGTTAACAATGCCTATGTCCCGATTGATTTCTATGTTTTGGATGTTGAATGCAATGCTTGTTGTCCTATTACTTTGGGGAGACCTTTTCTTAGAACTGTTGGTGCCATTATTGATATGAAAGAAGGCACCATTAAATATCAACTCCCACTCAAGAAAGATATAAAACACTTCCCTAAGAAGAGAGAGAAGATTTCTTTTGCTTCTCCTATGAAAACAAAATTTGGTTTTAATGCTTCTTCATTTGAGAACACTTGATTCTTTTTCTTGCTTCGTATGCCTAACTTAAAAGCGTTAAAGAAAAGTACTTATTGGGAGATAACCCAAAAGTTTTAGATGTGTCTTGGAAGTTATTACTTCAGTAATAACCTCTCCCTATCCTTTTTATTTGCTTTTTGTGCCAAGAGTAACCTCTAATGAGAGAGAAGTAATGATTGGGAAAGTTGTTGTCCCGAAACAGATTTCTGTGCTTCACCGTAAAAGTTCGTGTAAAATCTCTGAACATCTTGTTGAGGCGTGAATTTTTGTGCTTCTACCCCAGGTTGTTATCTAACTTTTATTAGTTCAACACTTTTTGATTTTATAATCAGAAGGTCTTCAAAAAAATTCGTCTTTACCTGCTGGTCTGTTTTGACAGATTTCTGCCATTTTCTTCATTTGCTTCTTGTTGGTTCCTTTTTGAGTTCTTTTGGGGAATTGAGCTTTTTTTAGGGAAGTGCTACAGTAGCTAATGTTCTAATGTAAGTTTATTTGGTGTTAGAACTTAACCTTAAGACTTATTTATCTTGAGTGCACTAATGTTGCTAATAAAGATTGTGTTAAGTTTTGTATGAAGGAAAAATTTCAGGTGTATGGAAGGAATGAGTAATGAGATGAAGGATGGACTAAAGCTCAAGCTTGGGGATGCCACGCGTGTCACCCCAAGAAATATTCAAGAAGTACAAGTGTCAAAGCTTGGGATGCCCAAGGCATCCCCTTCTTCATCAATAAAAATCTCAGGTTTCTTCCAAACGCTTCATTTTTATTGTTTCATGCACAGTTGTGTTGTTCTTGGAGCGTCTTCTTTTTTCGTTTTTATTTTGGTTGTTCGTTTGCTTTGGTTTTCTTAGTTTTATGAATAAATTAGTTGGACCCCCTCTTTCATACATTGGTTTGCAAATAGTTTGGTTTGGTTTGGAAAAGAGTGGGAAAGTTCATACTTATGTGGTAAAAAGAGCTCGTTTTGACAGTGGCCTATGCTTTGTCATGCCATGCTTGATATTATTTTGGCTTTATGCTTAGTATTCTTTGATGTAGCATGACTTGTTATAAACAATTGAGATTGCTTAATGTGCCTTGGATGAATCATGCGTTTTTAGCATATTAAAGCATAGTATAGTGGTATTCTCCTTTGATGCTTTATTTGGGTTGACTTGGCGCATGCTCACACCATGTTATGACTATCTCAAGTCACCATAGCCTTTATGATCCTTTAGTTTTCAACTTGTAGTATCACTTTATGCTTTGATCAATGATGTTTTGTCGCTCTGCATGATTATGGCCATTATTGCTCTCTTAGTTTGTCGCTCCCAGTCTTTTGCTAGCCTCCACAACCAAGTATGAGTTCCACTCATGCATCCAACTCCCTAAACCAAGTTATTCCAAAGAGTCCACCATACCTACCTACTAGCTTATGCTATTCCAAGTATATTCATGCTTTTGTTTACCTTCCAAATTAAACTTGTTATGAGAAAACTAGTGATTAAAGCTCTCACGAACTTGATGGCACACTTTACTTTTCTTGCCCTTAATAAACTTGAACCATTGTGTCGTCTATGTTGTATATGCTTGCACTTATTTGTTGGGAATTAGTAGAACCATGCTTTCATGGGGAACGCTTTCAACATTGCACTTGGTACTTGTACCTAGTTGATATCAAGCTCTTTTGTATATGGATGTCGTCGATGTGAAATGAAAGGGGAGCTTGTAAGTCCATGGAGTTATGTATATGTGTTAGAGAAACGCTTGGGCCGCTGGTCTAATCCATGCTGACATGGTGGAAACCTGCAGCATAACCATAATGAGATGTCTATGAAGAATTCTTATTATAAAAAAAGAGTTATATATTGAGAAAAAAGAGAAAAGGAAAAAAAAGAGATTATGAAAAGAGGAAAGGAGAATGAAGCACCTTATTCCCATGGTAAATAAGAAGATTGCTGAGATGCTCGTTGTCTGCTTGCCTTGTCATTTTGATATGGGGATTCTTCCGTATCATCGGGCAAGGGGTACCCCGTTGGCGGTTCTATATGATACACATGTACTTACGATGACAAGAACTTACCGGTGACTAAATTTGAGTAGCATGAGGAGCGGCCCTCGTATACAAGGGACATGAGATTCCTAACTTATACTTTGTCAAGCATGTACACCATAGTTTGTTCACTTTAACCTTAATCACTTCAAGATGCTTATAGGGGCAATGAGAGCTGAAAGCTATAAGTACCATAATTTTTGGAAGCTATTTATGAGACTTGAATCCCTACTTCCTTCTATGAAGGCCTTTCTTCCACCATTATATTGTGTCTCCACCTTCTACCTTTATGCACCTACTTTGAGAGCATAGTGGCCATTCTTAGTTCTATGTGCATTGTCCCAAGACTAGTTGATTGATGCATACTTTAATATTGCTTGTTTTAAACTATTTGAATCTAGTCACTCTTATGAGCTTTGAAGGTGTCCTATGCATTTATATTTTCTACTCTATTTAGGGACAAGCTGAATACTATTATGCTATGTTTTCTTTATGTGAAACAAACAAACGTCTTGCAAAGCATTGTTATTCATGAATCTTTTGTTTGTACCTTTTCATGTTGCATTATAGTTTCTTTATCTTATTGCTAGAACTTTGTCTTTCATGTTATGATTGAAGTACTATGATCCCAGCTTTGAATGTTTTACAAATACTTTGATCAAGTCTTTGATGGTGCATGTCACCTCAAAAATTATTCTTTCTTTTTATCACTTACCTACTCGAGGACGAGTAGGAGTTAAGCTTGTGGATGTTGATACATTGCAAATGTATCTATAATTTTTGATGTTCCATGCTTGGTTTTATCCACTTTCTTGTGTTTCGTCCACACTTTGGAGTAATTTTCATATGATTTCTTGGACTAACCTATTTACAAGAGCCACAGTGCCAACTGCCTGTTTTCTGCTGTTTTTGGTTCCAAGAAAGTCAGAAAATGAATATTCTCGGAATTGGACGGGACAAAAGCCAAAGTGCCTATTTTCCGGAAGTCATCAGATGCCAGAATACGAGACGGAAAAGGGCTGAGGGCCAGCCACACCACCTGGCCGCGCGGCCAGGCCTGGCCCGCGCTAGGGGGTGGTCTGGCCGACCCCAGCACCCCCTCGGCATCTCCTTCCGCCTATATATTGCCTCGGGACGAAAACCCTAAGTACCCAATCAAAAATCCACGAAAGAGTCTGTAGCCGCCGTCATCCCCATTCCTAGATTGGGAGGGATCTGAAGCTCTTCCCGGCACCCTGCCAGAGAGGGGAATTCACCCTGGAGGCCTTCTTCATCACCATGCAAGCCTCCGGTGTAATGCATGAGTAGTTCATCCTTGGACTACGGATCCATGTAGTAGCCGAATGGCTGGTTCTCCTCCTTTGTGCTTTCATGTCTAGATCTTGTGAGCTCCGTTCATGATCAAGATTGTCGTTGGATTGATGACAAGTACGCCATGAGGGGGTCCTCGAGGCGTGCGGAAGAAAGGGGTGTGAGACGTATGGTATTCCGGGACGGTGAGCACACAAGTTTACCCAGGTTCGAATCCGCCGGCTTTTGATGGATCCTACTCCTGCTAGCAATCCAGTAATACGGCAGAGCCGGAATATGGGTTACAAGGGTTTCACCTGTGCGAGTTGAGGGTCTAAAGTATTGGGTGCCCTAAAGGCTCTCCCTAGGACGGCTTATATAAATATCCGGCCTAGGGTTTACAGGAGAGATCTATCCGGCTACGACTAAGAGTTGGTTACAGAGTACATCTTGAACTACAAGTAACATTATGGGCCTAAGTCGGTAAGTCTTCTAGGCCTTCCCGTTGCCGGATTGGACTCCGTCTTTCTCCCTGACTCGGCCGCCCGTGAAGCAAAGCTCTAACCCGAAGTGGGCCACCCTGGTCAAGGAGGAACTGTGAGGATACCTGGAAAGTATATCCCCAACAGTAGCCCCCGGAGGCCTCCAAGATCCAAAGTCGGATTTATCATCGTCTAGCTTGATCTTCGGCTTGCAGAATCTTGAAGGGTTCCTAAAACTTCACAACAAAAAATACAATCTAGGTCTTAAAAAATAAGTCGGACCTATCAACAAGTTACTCGGATTTCCCAGCTTAATTTCAAACTAAGCCGGAACTTGGTCTCTAACGCCATCTGACACAAGTCATGGTCAAGTCACGTCATCTGACAGGCATTCCGTCAGCACGACCGTTGGTGGGTCCATGGTTTGCGGAACCGAGGCGCCATTTCAATGCATGCTTGGAGATTGAGGCGACGTAATCATCGCATGGGTCCTTCCTAGTCCCTTCCACGACGCGTGGTGGTTACACTATAGCATTTGCACGAATCTTGGCATAGTTAGGTGGATATAAGGGGTTAGGATTTTATCCTTCTCCTTTCACCAGTCCTTTGCCTTTTCCTCTCCTCCCAATCTCCCTGCGCGCACAGAGCTCCCCCGTTCCTCCCCCAAAGAACTCCCAGCGCCGCCCATTCTAGGTCAACTGCTCGCCGGAGAAATGGCTTCATCTTCCTCTTCCGGCTTGGCGGTAGCAGCGGCGGCGGCAACGGAAGCGGTGGCGGAGAAAGAGAGCTTTCGTGGGTTCTGGATTCCCTTCGCACTCAACGACGAGGGTCTCAAGAACGTGGAGAAGGAAGGGCTCCTCCGCGCCGGCGACTGGCGGAGCAGCTTTGAAGAAACCATCCCCAGCCCGCGCGCCAGCGAGCGGGTCCACTTCGGCACCCACCTCGACAGAGGTTTGTCGTTTCCTCCCTCGGATTTCTTTTCCGAGGTGATTGATCATTACGGAGTCCAACTCCATCATCTTCCTCCCAACTCTCTTTTAGAGATGAGCGCTTACGCATCTTTGTGTGAGGGCCTTCTCGACATTAGGCCGAGTTTGACTCTTTTCTGGTACTATTTTCATGTCCGGAGAAACTCTATTACCTCCGGTGTTCCTTATATCACCGGTACCATTAGTTTTTCGCTTAGACGTGAGCGTGCGTATCCCAAAATATTAGCTAGTGACTCGGTCAAACAATGGCCAGCCACATTTTTCTATCATAGGGATATTCCGGCTCCCAACAAAGCTACTGCTTTGCCGGCTTTTGTTGATGGAGCTGCCATGGCCCAACCGTCTTGGGACGAGGCTACTCCGGCTGTCTCTAACGATCTGATCCTTGCCAAGAGGCGGATCGAATATCTGATCCAACACAAGGGACTGAAGGGATCCGACTTGGTCCAATGCTGGGTCTCATGTCGGATCTAGCCCCTTCAGCACCACGGTAATCGACTGATGCACTCCATCACGTCATCCAAAGAAGACTCCCTCCGCATCAGTCCCAAATCCTACACCACTCAGGGCTACATAAGCCAGATCAAGTGGCTGATCAGGGAGCGGATCGAGAGGAGGATCCCGGAGATTTCTCTGGATATGCACACGGCGGAAACCCCATAGTGCCGGTAAGCTTCTATCAGTACACCTTTTTATGTGTTTCAATCTTTGAGTTGCATTGCAATACTGATATGTTTTCTTATTTTCAGGTTGCCGACCTCCCCGAGTCGGAATTTTCTCCGCTCAGAAGGATATCCTCCTCAGTTTTCTCAAGAGACAGAGGTGGTCCCATTGCCGGATACTGCACTCAAGAAGCGCAAAGCTCTGACAGTGGCTGTTGGCACAAAGGAGGTGCCCGTCGTGAAGAGGTAACTTTCAATCACAACTTCCGCCTTTGTACTTTACTCAAATTTCCTTCTGAGATGTAATGTTTCCGACTTTACCACATTCTTAGAGCAAAACCGCTTTTCAAGGGCAAGGGAAAGGGATTTCTTCGAAGCCCCTGTGACAGACGAAGCTTACCATAGCTTCTCCTGTCGTGGCTCCTCCGACTCCTGCCCCTCAGCCTTCCGCAACACCGGTGATAATTCCTTCTCCGGCTGTCGCAGAAGATCCGGGTCCTTCCATGGAGCCTGTGATCCTTGAATCGCAAACTGACGTCACCATGGGTAAGTTAGATCTAGATAAGGGTGAACCCTCTTTGGGTAGTGATCCCTCGGCAGAAACCTTCGCTGAAAACCTAATCAGCAATCCGGGACTTGCCAAGTTTGGCCTGTCCCAGAAATCTGCAGAAGAAATCCAGCGGCTCGCCAGGCAATGCCTGGAGAACCGTACTTTATCTGCCGAAGAAGAAGTGCAAGAAGCAGAGGACGTCAAGCACTCCAATCTTCTTGAAAAAGTGCTTCTTTGCAACGAGAGGATCAGGTCCGGGGAGCTTCCAACTGCTCCTGTGACCCTCTAACTCTCGCTGAGAAGGTTGCCATTGAGGTGAACGCGAGTTTGGATAAACCCACTCGCGAACAATATGTAAGTCGGAATTCCAACTCTTGTTTTTCATTTATTTCATATCATATCCTCTAGCCCCCAAGCATGAAGTAGGATAAATAATCCGGGTTTATGCTTCATTAGGATGCCAAAGAATGAACTAGTGTAGCCCCCAAGGCTCGTGCTGATATTAGCAAAAATATTAGCCCGAGCCTTTAGTAGCTTTCTGACTTTGGATATTCTGACTTACAGAAAGTATATTCCTATAACCAGGATTTATTGAAGAATGTCTGTGATAAGCGGAGAGAGATCAAGGCTCTCCGACTTAAAAATGCCGAACTTAAAGTTGCCAAGGATGAGGCCGAAGGTAAAGATTCCAAGACTCAAACCTTGTCTTTGTTTTTTCAATATCGAAGTTTTCCGAACTGTTGTTCTTTTTGACTTACAGCGTTGGTGAAACAATCCTGCGCCATGATCGAAGAGGCCGAGAACCTCAAGACCCTGGTGGTGGAGAACAAGGAGCTTCACCAAGAGCTGGATAAGCTCAAGGTGGATCATGAAAAGAGCATAGCTCAAGTCCTTGAATCCTCCTCCATGGCTACTGAAGAGCGTGATCGCAAGATCGCTGCTCAAGATAAAACAATCTCGGACCTCAAGAGTGAGCTTAGCAGAGAGAGGGACCTTTCCCAGGTGCTTCGGGCTGAACTCCAGAGTCTCCGGGAGGAGAGGACTAAAATTGACGACGTCATTTTTGGTACGTTCCATCTGTCTGACTTGTCTTTTCTTCGACTTCTATCAATGTCAGATTTTCTTAACTTGTTTTGTGTATAGGTCCTCTGAACTTGACGGACTCTTCTTCCACTGAGCCCCGCACCCACCGGCTTACCCAAGTCGGTGACTTGCTTCATGACTTCCGCCAATCCCTTGAGGACATCGGTAAAGCTCTCAAGATTCCGGACATGCACAGCATGTCGGATTTTCAGGTGTGGTACAAGGCAAAGGAGATGCCGCAACTTGTTCGGGACTGGAACATGTCCTACGCGCGGATTGCAGCGCAGAACGCTCTCACCATGGTCATGAGCCACCATGGAAACATGGAAATATGGCAAGTGACCGGAGGGTACTGCAAAGTAGATGAAGACGGACAGGAGAAGGACCTTCAAGACATCATGCACTACTACGCCGAATATGGGTGTCACGTGGCTGACCTAACCAACTACGAGACCCCTTTATTCACCCGCGTGGATACTCCGCCTCATCCTCTAGAAGAATCAGCAGAAGTTTCCGATGATGAACGCACCATCTCGGATGCAGACATCTCGGAACGATACCAAGGTGGCGTCTCCAGTGAGCCAGCAGCTCCTTCATCTCCTCCTGCATCATAGATTGCCAGAAACATTTTGTATTATCTGAAAAACATGATGCGTTTGTAAATACGAAGTACTATTATTTTGCTAGTGCTAAGCTTTTGATCTATTCAACACTTTTGGCTTTTAAACTTTTTGCGTGCCTGAAATGTTTACATAAGCACTTGTACTTTTTCGTCTGTACTTATCATTTATTTGGCTTTCCGCCTCGTCCCTTTCGTGAGCCGGCTAAACCTTCTGCCGGAAACTTTGCCGAGCAACGGAGCTCAATTGTAAACCAGTTTAAACTCGGAAACAAAGCCAGCTTCCAGTACCAACAATTCACTACTCGGAAAATGCCCGCATTCAGCAATCAGACAAATAACCAAAGTAAAGACTAGAATTTTTTTAGAGTTATACCCGAGGGTAGCAGTTTTAGAATCGGAAATCTAAACCAGAACGAGCATGAGCATAAACTACTTTCAAGCATTATGGGATTTTCGACTATGACATGATCATTCGGAAATAAGATGGTAAAAACTTCTCAGAAAAAAATTGAGGCAACCAATACTTTTATTTCTCACAGAACATGTACATATATATGGTTACAAAGAAAGATAAACTAAGAATAAAAGGGACGTAGCTGAGCAATATTCCACGGTATGTCTAACTCATCCGGATTTGTACTGCCTCCAGCTCTCTTTCTCTTCTTAGTAGCAGGTCTTTCTTTGACTGGCCTCATGTCAGTTAAGTAGTACGATCCATTGTGCAATACTCGACTAACTAAAAAGGGTCCTTCCCATACTGGGGAAAGTTTGTGCTTTCTTTGTTACACAAGCCGGAGAACCAAATCACCTTTATTGAAAGATCTATTTCAGACTCTTTGGCTATGATACTTGCGTAACTTCTGCTGATAGGCTGTAGATCTCATTTCATCAACGACGCGAACTTCTTCGACTAAGTCAAGATCGTTTTGTCGAGAAATCTCGGCATCCTCTTCAATATACGCGGCCACTCTAGGAGAAGTATGAATCAAATCACTAGGAAGAACTGCTTCTGCGCCATAGACCAAGAAGAAAGGTGTGTATCCTGTTGACCTGTTTGGAGTTGTTCGTAAACTCCAAATTACGGAGGGTAGTTCCTCTGCCCCAGCCCCGCAGCACGTCATAGTGGTTCTTCGAGTCTCGGTTTTAGCCCTTGTAGGATTAACCCATTTGCTCTTTCGACTTGTCCGTTAGCCTGTGGATGTGCGACTGACGCAATGTCAAGCCGGATATTTTGCTCGTTGCAGAATTCAGCCAATTCCCCCATAGAGAAATTATTCCATTGTCTGTGATAATGCTATGTGGATAACCATACCGGATTATAACATCCTGGACAAATATTTTGGCTGTTGCTCCATCACAACTAGTGACAGGTTTAGCCTCAATCCACTTGGTGAATTTATCCACCATCACTAAGAGGTGAGTAAATCCACTTGGAGCTCGTTTAAATGGTCCTACCATATCAAGCCCCCAGACCGCAAAAGGCCATGTTATAGGTATTGTTCGCAGCTGATCAGCCGGAACATGAGCTTGTTTGGCGTACTTTTGGCAGCCTTTGCACGTCTTAACTAATCGTTCGGCATCTGCCTGAGCTGTAAGCCAGAAAAATCCGTGTCTAAAAGCTTTTGCCACTAAAGATTTGGCTGTAGCGTGGTGACCACACTCGCCTTCGTGGATTTCCCTTAAGATATCCACTCCTTCTTCCGGAGATACACAACGCTGAAAAACCCCAGAAATACTCCGTTTATGGAGCTCACCTTTAACAATAGTATAGGCTTTTGCTCGTCGGATAATCTGCCGGCTCAGAACCTCGTCTTCGGGTAATTTGCCATCTACCAGATAATCTAGGTAGGGTTGAGTCCAGCTTGGAATTACAGCCAGAACTGCTATTAAAGGTGAGTCAGATTTAGTCGGATATTCCTCATCTACTCCCTTTATTGAGGGAACTTTGAGGTGCTCTAGAAAAGCGCCATCCGGGACTTCTTTCTGCGCAGAACCTATCCGATATAGTGCATCTTCTTCCTCATTTTCTGCTCGAGGGATGTGTTGAACCTCAAACCCATCGAACGATTTAGACAGATCATCCACGACAGCTTTATATGCTGCCATGTGCTTATTTGCATTACAAATATCCGACACTTGTTGAGCAACAAGATCCGAATCTCCGTAACACATCAAACGTTGGATGCCGATATCCTTAGCAATCCGGATTCCATGTAGTAGTGCTTCATACTCGGCAATATTGTTTGTCGCCGTGAAGTGGATTTGCAACACGTATAGAAGTTTATCTCCTTGGGGTGATTTGAGCACCACGCCAGCCCCCGAGCCCCCTCGAGCCTTAGACCCGTCGAAGAAAAGGGTCCAATATTCGGACTCAGGGAGGATCATGTTCTCCTTCGTCTCTATCCAATCAACGACAAAGTCAGCAAGGATCTGGGATTTGATTGCTGTCCGGGGTTTATACTCAATATTGAAAGCTGAAAGCTCAATGCCCCATTTGGCGACACGTCCTGTGGCGTCACTGTTGTTGATTATGTCTCTCATCGGAGCTGTGCTCACCATGGTAATTGGATGCTCCTGAAAGTAGTGTTGTAACTTACGAGATGCTAGAAAAACACCATAAGCCAACTTTTGATAGTGCGGATACCACTGTTTTGATTCTGTCGGGACCTCGCTGACAAAGTAAGTCAGACGCTGCACCAGGTGTTCCTGATTTTCCTCTGGTCTCTCCACCACCATGACGATACTAACGACCTTATTTGTCGCAGCAAGATAGAGCAACATCGGTTTCCTAGGTTCCGGCGCTGCAAGGATAGGAGCAGACGAGAGTACTTTCTTCAGGTCTTGTAGTGCAGCTTTAGCTTTGTCAGTCCAAACAAAATCCTTGGTCTTTTTCAGGAGTTTGTATAATGGTGCGGCTCTTTCACCAAGCCGGCTTACAAATCGACTAACCGCAGCGATGCAACCAGTTAATCTTTGTACGTCCTTCAGGCGAGTTGGCCTAGAAATATTGAGTATAGCCTTGATGTTTTCCCGGTTCACCTCTATGCCTCTTTGAGACACGATGAAACCTAACAATTTTCCGGCTGGTATTCCAAAGAAGCATTTCTTCGGGTTAAGCATGATGTTGTATTTTCGTAGATTGGCAAATGTCTCCTCCAAGTCGGAAATCAGTGTTTCCTTCTTATTGGACATCACCGCGATATCATCCACGTATGCATGTACATTGCGTCCGAGTTGATCACGGAGGCAAAGCTGCATCGTGCGCTGGTACGTACCTCCTGCGTTCTTCAGCCCAAAGGGCATCGTAACAAAACAGAAAGTTCTGAAAGGGGTTATGAATGAAGTTTTGACTTTGTTAGATTCCTTCATCCTGATTTGTTGATAGCCGGAATATGCGTCGAGAAAACAGATGAGTTCCGAGCCTGCCGTAGAATCGATAACTTGATCAATTCTAGGCAGAGCAAACGGATCTTTTGGACAAGCCTTGTTCAAGGCAGTATAATCAACACACATGCTTAAATTAGTGGTGTCATTTTTAGGGAGCATTACAGGATTGGCCGACCACTCAGTGTGGATGACCTCTTCTATGAATCTGGCTAACTCGAGCCTTGCTAGTTCCTTAGCTATTGCCTTATGCTTTTCGTCGCCAAACCATCGTAGGGACTGTTTGACGGGTTTAGCGTTCGGGTTTACATTTAGAGAGTTCTCGGCAACTTCCCTAGGTACTCCGGTCATGTCAGATGGCTGCCATACGAAGATATCTTGATTTGCTTGGAGGAAATTGACGAGAGCGCTTTCCTATGCGCTACTTAGGCCTGCACCTATCTAGGTCACCTTGGAGGGGTCATCATCCTCCAACGGTGTTTTCTTCATCTCTTTTGATGCCTTGAACTCCGGATTTGGCTTTGTCACCTCCTTCTTTGTTGCGGGCAACTCAGACGGATATATGCTCTTGATCTCCTGGTACTCCTGGGCATGCAGCACGGCTTCGGCAAAGGAGGCATTTCCATCCTCGCACTCTCGCGCTTTCTTCGAGTCTCCCCTGATGGTGATCACGCCGACCTGGAATTTTCATCATATTGTATATGTAACACGGACGAGCCATAAAAGCCCAGTAAGTCGGACGTCCGAATATAGCGTGGTACGTGCTCTTGAACGGGACCACTTCGAAGGAAAGTGCCTCCGTCCGATAATTCTTTGGAGTTCCAAAGGTAACATCAAAGGTAATCTCTCCCAGGGAATTAGCTTGTCTTCCTGGGACAACTCCATGAAAGATCACAGAGCTATGGTTCAGCTAGGTTTCCGAGATCTTCATTCGGCGTAGCGTTTCGACATAGAGGATATTGATGCTACTACCACCGTCCATGAGGGTCTTGGAGAAACCATAACCATCAATAAGTGGATTGACGATTAAGGCGTATTTTCCTTGCCTGTGCAACTTAGGCGGATGATCAGCGCGGTCAAACGTGATTGCCACTTCTGTCCAGTCCAGATATTGAGGGACAGTCGGAACTATTGCGTTGAGCTCATGTAGAACTGCTTTCTTGACCTTTGCTGGTTGAGATCCGAGGAAAGTGACGTAAGTGTCCTTCTTGGAGGGGAAAGTCTTCTTCCCTTCCGGCTTGGGATTTGAAGCATCAGCTTCCTCCATGTCGGAATCTTCCTTGGTATCTTTGTCTTTTTTGGGATTTTTCTTTCCCTTCTTCCGCTTAGCTTTGTAGCCCGTGGTGTCATATCTTTTGATGTCGTCATTGAAACAACATTCGGCGTTGGTGTGGGACGAGCCCCCATTGGCGTCTAGGTGATGCACACATGGGTTATTAGCAATGTCGGCCCAAGAGTAGGTTTTGCCTGGTTGCTGTTCTCCTCTACCTTGGACCCTTGAAGTCCCATGGCCACGCCCGCGGCCTCCGTCGCGTCTTCCTCGTCCTCCAGACCCTGAAATAGTAGTAACCACCGCTGTTTCCGTGCTGGGTTTTTCTTCCGAGGTATTTTTGTGCTTCTAAGCTTGTTGCTTTGGTTGTCTTGCCAACTGAGGCACAACCAGGACGTTGAGTAATCCCTCTGCATCGTCGTTAGCATCTGCATACTTGCTCGCTGTTTCTATCATCTCTCCCAAATTAGTGACCTTGTCACACTTCAAGCGGTGACGTAGTAGACCAATTGGGAGTCCTGCGATGAAAGCTTCAATCGCGGTTTGATTGTTTACTCCTTCACATGAGTTCTTGGTGTTGATCCATCATCTGAGGTAATCTCGGCAAGTTTCTCCGGCTTTCTGGGTGCAACGCTGTAGGTCTCCGACCGAACAGGGCCTCCGATATGTGCCTTCGAAATTCCGAAAGAACGCACTTTGCATGTCATACCAGTTATGGATGGTGTTCTCCGGAAGTTCATTGAGCCATGATCGTGCCGTCTTCCGCAACATAAGTGGGAGATATCGGGTTGCGATCAGGCTGTTTCCACCTTTGGCGATGCAGCAAGCTTGGAAAAAATCCTGTAGCCAAGTATCTGGCCGAGCAATGCCGTCATAGGCTTGGATGTGCCTTGAGATAGCAAATCCTTTCGGGAATCTCGTAGCTCTGATGCGTGGTCCAAAGCACTTTGGGCCCACGTAGATATCATCATTTTCGTAGCGCCGCGCCTCTATGTTAGAATTGATCCTGTGCCTTGCGTCGTTCGGGGATAAAGATCGTCCCGAATGCCGGCTGTGGCTGTGGTTCCTTGGAGCCAAACTTCGGCTTCTGCCACCACCTCCTCCACCACGTCGTCCTCCTTGTCTCCCTTGGGAGCCGTTGTGATGGCTGCTTGGTGGAGAGGGTGGAGCAGCTGAATTGTTTCCGGCTGATCGCCGGCCTCCGTCCGGAGCGTCGTTATTTCGGTTCCGGGGAGGGTCTTCACTACGACGAGCCCCCTGCCGGCTTGTACCAGCATGGTTTCCGTTGTTCCTTCATCCGTCATTCCCACCATGGTGAGGTTTAGCCGGACGGCTTGTATATCTAGGAGGTGGCATTTTTTGACGATCCTCCTCCCAACGTTTCTCTTTATCTTCTCCCCTTCGATCGTTAGACTCTCGTCGGGGAGGGTTCCTCGGATTCAGTGCAGCAATGGCCTCTTTTTCGGTCGCTGGAGCGATGTTTCTCTAGTTACGCGTAGTTCTGTAATGTTGTCCTGACGATCCGGTTCTTGAATAATTGTCTTCCCGGCGTTCGGGGCGATGATACTGCTCCTGGACGTGATGGGGTCTTACGTCAGCCCATGCCGGATCAGTGCGACATTGGTCGGAATCTTATACCAGTTTTTGACTTCAGGACAGGGCGACCTTTTGCTGCTCCAGTCCCTTGTTGAGTAGTTTGATACCCAACCGGATCTCCTCTGGTCCTGGATTAGCCGATAAAATTTCTCGGGCCGCCACGGTATTCTGTACTGGGGTTGGGTATACCTAATCTCCTTTGCTATCTTTCCGTGGCTTCCCCATCTCATCTCCGAAAAGGACGGCACGGACATGTGGGAATTGGTCGTCAGTGGTGTGACGCTTCCGTGTCTTCTGATGCAACCAAGACATGTAGTCCTTAGTTGCCATGCATTTCTTCTCCACCTCGATGTTTTTGGCTTCATCGAGGAGTTATTGACGACGCGCTTCTAGGGCTTGGGCCCTTTCGTCTAACTCTTCGGCAGTAAGTTCTGCAGCTGTCGGGATAGGTGTGGTTAATGCATCATTGATGAGTTTACGCGCACCTTCGGTGATCACGTGTCCATCCATCGATTCTTCTTTTTTCGGCCCGTCTAGGATAAGTGCTCCATCCGAGTCTTCTTCGTATTCCTCGGCAACCACCTCCTCTGTCAGAGGGTCTTTTGCCGAGGTCTTGTCCTTCTTCTTTGCCTTCTTGGCAGCGCTGGTAGCAAAGACGGCTTTGGGTCCGTTTCCCAGAGTCAAGCTCTGATCGGTACTTTCGGATATTTGGACTTCGGGATTATCTCTGACGTCCATGTCATCCTGTGCTTTCGGAGAGTGTTCCCTGCATCCTTCATCCATGGCTTCTCCTTCTTCTGCAGCTTTGGAGTTATACTACTCTTCATATTCCGCGGAGAACTTTCAGAAATCTGCTGACGTCATCGATTCATCCGAGGATGCGGGTACGTCGGCGTTTGTTCCAATTGCCTCCAGCACAGAGTCGGTGTTTTCTCCTGCATTGGCAGAGCCAGATCCGGATCCCATGTACCCGACGAAGTGCGACGCGTGCTTCCTGAGGTACCTGCGGCTTTCGCGATCAGCCATGTCGAAACTTTTGATGGTCTCGAGGATTGCATCTGCGCTTTCGCCTTGCAGTATCATACGTCTCAGTGTATACCTCAGGAAAGGCCTGTCTGTCCCAGCGTCATTAGATCCGGAATCAATGTCGTTGACTAGCTCCTCCTGAACTTTGACTTCCATGGGTGGGTTGATCTGGGATCCGGCTTCTCCAGGGAGATCCACTCCAGATTCAACTTGGACCGCTAGGTCTTCTTCAGGCTCGGATTTCTCCACTATCTCCGCAATTGGTGCGGGTTGGGTGGGATTAGGGTTTTCTGAGATCCGGAACTCTACCGCCTCCGCGGACAAAGGGGACCCAGAAGATTCTTCTGCCTCTATCATCACCGGTGGGGTGGGTGGGGCAGGTTCAGCGAAACCGATGTAAACATCGATCTCGCCAAAAGACATGATTGTGTAGGCAATCATGGACTCCCTAGCCGGAATCCAAGTCTCGTCGAGAACGATGAGAGGGACGTCGCTGGCGTAGAGGATGCGACCGATGGCGATAGTCTCGCCGATTCCGATTCTTGCAGATTTCGCTCGGAACGTAGATCTGAAGGTCACCTGCCCCATGGTGGGCGCCAACTATCGTCGGATTGATGACAAGTACGCCATGAGGGGGTCCTCGAGGCGTGCAGAAGAGAGGGGTGTGAGACGTATGGTATTCTGCGACGGTGAGCACACAAGTTTACCCAGGTTCGAATCCGCTGGCTTTGGACGGATCCTACTCCTGCTAGCAATCTAGTAATACGGCAGAGCTGGAATATGGGTTACAAGGGTTTCACCTGTGCGAGTTGAGGGTCTAAAGTATTGGGTGCCCTAAAGGCTCTCCCTAGGACGGCTTATATAGATATCCGGCCTAGGGTTTACAGGAGAGATCTATCCGGCTACGACTAAGAGTTGTTTATAGAGTACATCTTGAACTACAAGTAACATTATGGGCCTAAGTCGGTAAGTCTTTTGGGCCTTCCCATAGCCGGATTGGACTCCGTCTTTCTCCCTGACTAGGCCGCCCGTGAAGCAAAGCTCTAACCCGAAGTGGGCCACCCTGGTCAGTGAGGAACTGTGAGGATACCCGGAAAGTATATCCCCAACAAAGATCATCTATTTGTAATTCTACATGTTGTGTTTGCGGGGATCCGATGGATATTGAGATGCTATTTTAGATTGATTATTGATTCTATCATGTCTTTGTTATTTGTGATCTTGCATGCTTTCTGCTGTTAGTAGCTATCTTGGCTAAGTAGATGCTAGCAACTCCAAGAGTTAGTATTTATGCTCCATAGTGGGTTCATGCCTCTGGTAATCTGGGGAAGTGACAGAAATCTCTAAGGTACTAGATGTGTTGTTGCTACTAGGGAGAACAATCCTTTGTTCATAGAACAATCGTATTGTTTACTTTACACGCAATTTGTAAAGCAATAATCTTTTGCTTGCAACTTAATACTGGAGGGGGTTCGGATTATAACCTGAAGGTGGATTATTAGTCATAGATGCAGTTGGATGACGGTCTATGTATAATGTTATAATGCCCAATTGAATCTCAAAGGAGTCAAGATGATTAGTATATGCATGTATTGCTTTCTCGATGTTTGTCAATTGCCCCGCTGTAATTTGTTCACCCAGCATGTTATCTATCTTAAGGAGAGCCACCTCTAGTGAACTATGGATCCCGGTCCTTGTCTTTTACATTCGATCTACATACTGTTTACTGCTCTGTGTTTACTTTCTGCAAACTTTTACTTCTTTCCATTCGATACGTAAATCCTTTATTTTCCGCAAAACATGGTAAGATTGCCAACCTCATCGCAAGTTGGGGACAAAGTTATGTGGTTGTGTTGTGCAGGTCTCCACGTTGCTACTAGCACTGGTAGTGCGCCCTACCAAGGCTCATCTAGCAACACCTTTGGGGTGTTTCCTTGCTCCTATTGGTTCGATTAAACCTTGGTTTCATAACTAAGGGAAACTTGTTGTTGTGCTCATCATACCTTCCTCTTGGGGTTCCCAATGAGCTCTACATCAACATCGCACTAGCATTTTCCTGGCACCGACACTGAGCCATCAAATACTTATAAGTTGACTTTGATCTCAAGTAAAGGGTGTTTGAATGGTTTATGTTTGTTTGCAGAAAAGTAATTAAAACAAGTAACAAGATTGTATGAAAGCTTGGTTGAACTCAATAGGGCTAAAACGTTCTCGGGGATGTAGGATACACCAGTAGCATAGTACTATTGTTATATGTAATCAAGATAACATATATACTTCTTGCGTCATGATATGTGTGGAGAGAGCCCCATAATAAGATGTTCATGATAAGGCTCGTAGGAAGCCACTTTGTTGAGCCAAGTGTGAGGTCACCTCTAAATAACCACTGCGATGTCTGAGAGCAATCACCCATACAAACCACCGCAATTAAGGGTTTCCCCATGGATAACGTAATTAGCTTAGGGAGTCCCTCTTTAATCCCCTTTGACCGTGTAGGTTACGAGCCGGCGCCAATCTGTCATGGGGCATTTCAGGTATGCTTCCAAGACACGTCCAAAGGGTTTCTTCCTCCCTTTAGTCCCGAAGGCAAATGATATGTGGTTGACTTCACATATCATCTAAAGAGAGAAATCAAACACAAATCATAATTATATCATAGACAAGCAAGTCATATGGACACAAGAATAGATCATCTTTATTACAAGTTCATAATGGTGCTAGGGTTTCTCCAGCTCCCCAAGAAGAAAGGAAGTACTCACTCATGGAAGCAATCGACAACATCATCATAATCCAATGAATGTATTAAAGTACGGGGTAGATCTAATGCAAACCACAATTGGATCTGGAATTACAAAGAGATCTAATAGATGAAAGATGGAGTATTGGTGGTGATGAAGATGCAGCGATTGATGATGAAAGGGATGATGCGTTGTCCTCCAATGATCCGTGAAGCAGCCGGGATTTTACTCTAGCCGAGTTCCTCCTTTAGATCCCTCCCGGATGTGGTGTTTCGTGGTTTCTGGTGGCTGTGAATGTCGGATCTCCCTCCCGTCTTCGCCGAGAGAAACTATTTGGTGAGGCGGTCATGATGACGCCTGTTACGGGTGGACGGTACAGACGGGCTCCGCCCGTACCAGTGGTCGTTATCGGTACTGATGCCTCCTCTTTGTTTGTTATTCTTCCAGGTGTGAAGGTAAATTCACAAAATGACTTTTATCTCTTAGAAATATCATATAATTACACAATATGCCAGCTCTAGTTGATATGTTCATATATGACTCCATGATTTAGGATCCTGTTGAAACAAGAATGAAATAGCACGCGTAGGCGCGGTGAAATACAAAAAATCCCTACTCTATTTCTGCAAAAACAAATGGTAAATATGCTTCACTTTTGGACGCATCAGCGGCCACATCACCTTCCTCAAGGCTGGGGCATAGGCCAAGCAGTCATTGTCGTACTCTAGGGCCATCCTTCCGGCCTCAGTAGCATTTCGTGGGTTTGGCTCCACACCCGTGGCTTGGTGGCGCAACTGCCGGAGGTTCTCTCTAACGAGCGCCTCGTTGGATATAGCTGAATCATGACGTGGCTCTCCCGCATGGTCACGCGCTGGGTTTGCCGAGGAACCCACCGATGCATAGTCCATGTCGGCTTTCCTAGGAGCTCCAGCCCATGGATGCCCTTCCACTTGCTCTTGTCCTCCCTGCCCGTCATCCCTGGGTCCACCAACCCCTAGCCCGGCAATAGTGGGCGGAACCTACGGTGGCGGGGCGGTGACCTACAGTTGCCCTCTAACGGGTGGGGTTTGCCCTGGCCCATGTCCTGGTTCCTAGTGGGACAGGGAGTGCACACGGCTCGTCTTTGAGCGCTACCTAGCAGCCTTCACGCAAGCTTCCATCTCTTCTCTCCATGTCGCAAACTCTGCCATCCCCGACACTGGGGGATACCGGATCAAGGCCGTGATAGCAGCCATGGCCTCACACTAGCTGTGGTTCCCGTGTGTTGACGAGCGGTTTGTCTATTGTTGCCCGGTGCCACACGGTGAGCTCCATGCGACGGACCTGCGAGGGACACCGTGTGCCAAGGCAGCTCGGGACCGCCCCCACCTAGGCTGATGGCGGGCATGCTGTTTCCTACGCCCGTGAGATACTCCGCCTGCACATTGGTGCCTCTTGCACAACCGAGAAGGAGGACTTCGGTGTAGGCACCACTCGAGTGCACTTCTTCGTGTTCCACTATGCCTTCCGCAGCCAGACTCCTGATTGGCGCCGTGGGAAAGAGTCGCGGCTGGTTGGACGCGGCGGGCACGGGGCTGAGGCTGAGCGTTGTGGCCGCTTGCGGCATCCGTCTGTTATGCATGTCGCTCGATTGCCGCCCCCCAGCTGGGGCCGGGTCATGCGAGCGCGTGTGCACAGCCGGTTGATACATTGCAAATGTATCTATAATTTTTAATGTTCCATGCTTGGTTTTATCTACTTTCTTGTGTTTTGTCCACACTTTGGAGTACTTTTCATATGATTTCTTGGACTAACCTATTAACAAGAGCCACAGTGCCATGCCTGTTTTCTGCTGTTTTTGGTTTCAAGAAGTCAGAAAATGAATATTCTCAGAATTGGACGGGACAAAAGCCAAAGTTGCTATTTTACCGGAAAACATCTAGAGCCAGAATACGAGATGAAGAAGGGCTGGGGCCTGGCCACACTACCTGGCCACGCGGCCAGGCCTGGCCCGCGCCAGGGGGTGGTCTGGCCGACCCAACACCCCCTCGGCCTCTCCTTCCGCCTATATATTGCCTCCGATACCAAAACCCTAAGTACTCGATCAAAAATCCACGATAGATTCTGTAGCCGCCATCATCTCCATCCCTAGATCAGGAGGGATCTGAAGCTCTTCCCAGCATCCTACCGGAGAGGGGAATTCACCCTGGAGGCCTTCTTCATCATCATGCAAGCCTCCGGTGTGATGCGTGAGTAGTTCATCTCTAGACTACGGGTCCATGTAGTAGCTATATGGCTGGTTCTCCTCCTTTGTGTTTTCATGTTTAGATCTTGTGAGCTCCATTCATGATCAAGATCACCTATTTGTAATTCTGCATGTTGTGTTTGCGGGGATCCGATGGATATTGAGATGCTATTTCAGATTGAATATTGATTCTATCATGTCTTTGTTATTTGTGATCTTGCATGCTTTCCGTTGTTATTAGCTATCTTGGCCAATTAGATGCTAGCAACTCCAAGAGTTAGTATGTATGCTCGATAGTGGGTTCATGCCTCTGGTAATCTGGGGAAGTGACAGAAATCTCTAAGGTACTAGATGTGCTGTTGCTACTAGGGAGAAAACAACAATCCTTTGTTCATAGAACAATCATATTGTTTACTTTACACGCAATTCGTAAAGCAATAATATGTTGCTTGCAACTTAATACTAGAGGGAGTTCGGATGATAACCTGAAGGTGGATTATTAGTCATAGATGCAGTTGGATGGCGGTCTATGTATAATGTTGTAATGCCCAATCAAGTCTCAAAGGAGTCAAGATGATTAGTATATGCTTGTATGCTTTCTCGATGTTTGTCAATTGCCCCGCTGTAATTTGTTCACCCAGCATGTTATCTATCTTAAGGAGAGCCACCTCTAGTGAACTATGGACCTCGGTCCTTTCTTTTACATACAATGTACAAACTGTTTACTGCTTTGTGTTTACTTTCTGCAAACTATTACTTCCTTCCATTCGATACGTTTAATCCTTTGTTTTCAACAAAACCGGTGAGATTGACAACCTCATCGTAAGTTGGGGGCAAAGTTCTTTGGTTGTGTTGTGCAGGTCTCCACGTTGTTGCTGGCACCAGTAGTGCGCCCTACCAACATTCAGCTAGCTGCACCTTTGGGGTGTTTCCTTACTCCTACTAGATTGATAACCTTGCTTTTTTACTGAGGGAAAACTTGCTGCTGTGCTCATCGTACCTTCCTCTTGGGGTGCCCCAATGAGCTCGATATATTTGGGCCATCAACAATTTTTGCTGGCGCCGTTGCCAGAGAGTCAAGGACATCTTCACAAGGGAAGTCCCTCATAACTAATCTTTTTACTTTGTTATTTTTGTTTTGCTTAGTTTACTTTTGTTTTGTTTGCTTGTTTCTTTATCAAAAACACACAAAAAATAGTTCTACAAGTTTGCTTTCTTTATTTAAAAACACAAAAAAAATTAAGTCTCCTTTAGTTATTACCTCTTCCTTAGCTCACCATGTTGATCCCTAAATTCACCCTGAAAGACCTTTCAGTAGGTAGTGGTTCTATAATTGGTAAAGATAATATTGAAGAATTCTTTAATCATGTTAGTAAGCATGAGGATAGATCCCTTGCAGAACTTGCTCCAAACTATGAGATTGCTGCAGCTTCTTTAGTTCACATGCTAGAAGCTAGGTTCGTTAACCTTAACCCCTTAATGCAAATAATGTTTCTTAAACTTAAATAAATTGATGACTCTGAGAAGAGAGATTTTATTCTTGAAACTTTGCTTAAGGAATTCTATGATGTTGCCAAGGAAGCTAGAAAAGTCTTTGAACGTTTCAATATGCTAGGCTCATGTGTAGATGTTGTTGGTACACGAGAAAAGATGAACAAAACTGAACCTAATGGGGAGGAAACTAAGATAGCAATACCCTTTAAACTGGTAGCAATACATGAAGCCATAGAAAAGAATCTTGATTGGATTGTTCCCGAAAACCCATTTGATGAAAATAGTGAGCCTAAGAGAATTGAGAGAGGATCCTCTAGAACTTATATGGATGATATACCTTGCCTTGTTGAAGATATTTCTGGTATTGATCTTAATGCTTCTTCATTTGAGAACACTTGATTCTTTTTCTTGCTTTTTATGCCTAACTTAAAGGCGTTAAAGAAAAGTACTTATTGGGAGATAAGCCAAAAGTTTTAGATGAGTCTTGGAAGTTATTACTTCAGTAATAACTATTCCTTATCCTTTTTATTTGCTTTTTGTGCCAAGAGTAACCTCTAATGAGAGAGAAGTAATGATTGGGAAAGTTGCTGTCCCGAAACAGATTTATGTGCTTCACCGTAAAAATTCGTGTAAAATCTCTAAACGTCCTTTTGAGGCGTGAATTTTTCTGCTTCTGCCCCAAGTCGTTATCTAACTTTCGTTAGTTAAATACTTTTTGATTTGAGCAACAAAAGGTCTTCGAAAAAATTCGTCTTTATCTGCTGGTCTGTTTTGACAGATTTCTGCCATTTTCTGCATTTGCTTCTTGTTGGTTCCTTTTTGAGTTCTTTTGGGGAATTGAGCTTTTTGAGGGAAGTGCTACAGTATCTAGTGTTTTAATGGAAGTTTATTGGTGTTATAACTGAACCTTAAAGACTTATTATCTTGAATGCATTAATGTTGCTAATAAAGATTGTCTGAAGTTTTGTATGAAGGAAAAATTTCAGGTGTATGGAAGGAATGACATATGAGATGAAAGATGGACTAAAGATCAAGATTGGGGATGCCACGCTTGTCACCCCAAGAAATATCCAAGAAGTACAAGCGTCAAAGCTTGGGGATGCCCAAGGCATCCCCTTCTTCATCAATAAAAAAACCCAGGTTTCTTCCAAACGCTTCATTTTTATTGTTTCATCCACAGTTGTGTTGTTCTTGGAGCGTCTTCTTTTTCTTTTTCGTTTTGGTTTTTCGTTTGCTTAGTTTTCTAAATAAATTGGTTGGACCCCCTCTTTCATGCATTGGTTTTAAAATAGTTTGGTTTGGATTGGAAAAGAGTAGGAAAGTTCATGCTTAAGTGGTAAAGAGAGTTTGTTTTTGACTGTGGCCTATGCTTTGTCATGCCATGCTTGATATTGTTTTGGTTTTATGCTTAGTATTCTTTGCTATATCATGACTTGTTATAAACAACTGAGATTGCTTAATGTGCCTTGGAAGAATCATGCGGTATTTTAGCATATTAAAGCATAGTATAGTGGTATTCTCCTTTGATGCTTTATTTGGGTTGACTTGGCGCATGCTCACACCATGTTATGACTATATCAAGTCACGATAGACTTTAGGATCCTTTAGTTTTAAACTTGTAGTATCACTTTATGCTTTGATCAATGATGATTTGTCACTCTGCATGATTATGGCCATTATTGATCTCTTGGTTTGTCGCTCCCAGTCTTTTGCTAGCCTCCATAACCAAGTATGAGTTCCACTCATGCATCCAACTCCTTAAACCAAGTTATTCCAACGAGTCCACCATACCTACCTACTAGCATATGCTATTCCAAGTATATTCATGTTTTTGTTTACCTTCCAAATTAAACTTGTTATGAGAAAACTAGTGATTAAAGCTCTCACGAACTTGATGGCACACTTTACTTTTTTGCATTTAATAAACTTGAACCATTGGGTCCTTCTTTGTTGCGTATATTCTTGCGCTTTATAAGTTGAAGTTAGCAGAACCATGTATCATGGGGAACGCTTTCAACATTGCACCTGTACTTTGTACCCCGTTGATATCATGTTCGTTTGCTTATGGATCCCGGCGGTGTGAAATAAAAGTGGAACTTCTAAGATCATGGAGTTTGTATGTGTGTTAGAGAAACGCCTATGCCGCTAGCCTAAGCCATGCCTAATCATGGTGGAAACTTGCAGCATAACCATAATGAGCACTCTATGAAGCATCCTCAATAAAAACCTATGCAATAGCAAATAAAAAGATCGCTGAGATGCTCATTGTCTGCTTGCCTTGTCATTTTGATTATGGGATAGCTCCTGTATCATGTGCGGGGGGCACCTCGTTGGCGGTTCTTTATGATACATATGTACTTACAATGACAAGAGCTTACTTGTGAATAAAGTTGAGTAGCATGAGGTTCGGTCTTCGTAAGTAAGGGGCATGAGATTTCAGCTTATAACTTGTCAATCATATCCTCTTAGTTGTGTCACTTTAACCTTAATCACCTTCAAGATGCTTATGATAGGGGCAATGAGAGCTGAAAGCTATAAGTACCATAATTTTTGGAAGCTCTTTATGAGACTTCAATCCCTACTTCCTTCTATGAAGGCCCTTTCTTCCACCATTATATTGAGTCTCCACCTTCTATCTTTATGCACCTACTTTGAGAGCATAGTGGCCATTCTTAGTTCTATGTGCATTGTCCCAAGACTTCTTGCTTGATGCATACCTTGATATTGCTTGCTTTAAACTATTTGTATCTAGTCACTCTTATGAACTTTGAAGGTGTTCTATGCATTTATATTTGCTACTCTATGAGGGATAAGCTGAATACTATTATGCTATGTTTTCTTTATGTGAAACAAACAAACGTCTTGCAAAGTATTTTTATTCATGAATCTTTTGTTTGTGCGTTTTCATGTTGCATCATAGTTTCTTTGTCTTATTGCTAGAACTTTGTCTTTCATGTTATGAATGAAGTACTATGATCCCAGCTTTGAATGTTTTACAAATACTTTGATCAAGTTTATGATGGTGCATGTCACCTCAAAAATTATTCTTTCTTTTTTATCACTTACCTACTTGAGGACGAGCATGAGTTAAGCTTGGGGATGTTGATACATTGCAAATGTATCTATAATTTTTGATGTTCCATGCTTGGTTTTATCTACTTTCTTGTGTTTTGTCCACACTTTGGAGTAATTTTCATATGATTTCTTGGACTAACCTATTAACAAGAGCCACAGTGCCAGCTGCCTATTTTCTGCTGTTTTTGGTTTTAGGAAGTTACAAAATGAATATTCTTAGAATTGGACGGGACACAAGCCAAAGTTGCTATTTTACCAGAAGACATCTGGAGCCAGAATACGAGACAGAGAAGGGCTGGGGCCTGTCCACACCACTTGGCCACGTGGCCAGGCCTGGCCCGTGCCAGGGGGTGGTCTGGCCGACCCCAGCACCCCTCGGCCTCTCCTTCCGCCTATATATTGCCTTTGATACCAAAACCCTAAGTACCCGATCAAAAATCCACGAAAGAGTCTGTAGCCACAGCCATCTCCATCCCTCGATCGGGAGGGATCTGAATCTCTTCCCGGCACCCTGCCGGACAGGGGAATTCACCCTGGAGGCCTTCTTCATCATCATGCAAGCCTCCGGTGTGATGCGTGAGTAGTTCATCTCTGGACTACGGGTCCATGTAGTAGCTAGATGGCTGGTTCTCCTCCTTTGTGATATCATGTCTAGATCTTGTGAGCTCCGTTCATGATCAAGATCATCTATTTGTAATTCTGTATGTTGTGTTGGCGGGGATCCGATGGATATTGAGATGCTATTTTAGATTGATTATTGATTCTATCATGTCTATGTTATTTGTGATCTTGCATGCTTTCCGTTGTTAGTAGCTATCTTGGCCAAGTAGATGCTAGCAACTCCAAGAGTTATTATTTATACTCGATAGTGGGTTCATGCCTCTGGTAATCTAGGGAGGTGACATAAATCTCTAAGGTACTAGATGTGTTTTTGCTACTAGGGAGAAAACAACAATTCTTTGTTCATAGAACAATCGTATTTTTTACTTTACACGCAATTCGTAAAGCAATAATCTGTTGCTTACAACTTAATACTGGAGGGGGTTCGGATAATAACCTGAAGGTGGATTATTAGTCTTAGATGCAGTTGGATGGCGGTCTATGTATAATGTTGTAATGCCCAATCAAGTCTCAAAGGAGTCAAGATGATTAGTATATGCTTGTATGCTTTCTCGATGTTTGTCAATTGCCCCGCTGTAATTTATTCACCCAACATGTTATCTATCTTAAGGAGAGCCACCTCTAGTGAACTATGGACCCCGGTCCTTTCTTTTACATACAATCTACAAACGGTTTACTCCTTTGTGTTTACTTTCTGCAAACTATTTACTTCCTTCCATTCGATACGTTTAACCCTTTGTTTTCAGCAAAACCGGTGATATTGACAACCTCATCGTAAGTTGGGGGCAAAGTTCTGTGGTTGTGTTGTGCAGGTCTCCATGTTGCTGCTAGCACCGGTAGTGCGCCCTGCCAATGTTCAGCTAGCTACACCTTTGGGGTGTTTCCTTGCTCCTACTGGATTGATAACCTTGGTTTCTTACTGAGGGAAAACTTGCTGCTGTTCTCATCATACCTTCCTCTTGGGGTTCCCCAACGAGATCGATATATTTGGGCCATCACCGGTGTGTCCGTGGTGTCCACGCTCATCCTAGCGGTTCCACTTGCTCTTTTGGGTGCCATGCCTAGTATTGGCGCGGACAATGTCGACGATGACGATGTTGTTGCCAATGAAGACGATTGTTGAGGTTGAACCACTATCTCCCCCTACCTGGCACGCAAGATGTCGCATGTTGGAACGCAGGCACCAAGGATGTCACACACCCTTTGTGGGTCGGCGGTGGGCACTAAGGTAACACAGCCTAAGCTCATGCACAGATCGAACACAAAACACACGATGTTTTTTAACCAGGTTCAGGCCGCCCTTTGGCTAACAACCCTATGTCCTGCTTTGGTGGATTATCTGGTGGATGATGTACCACGAGATCAACAAGCTAGTGTCGGGGAGCCGCTTTCAGCTAGCTTCTACGCTTCCCGGGCTTCCTCTTTATTTCTCTCTCACACTCTCTCCATGAGAGCTTAGCAACACTTGCTCTCTCTAATTCTCCTCTGCAAATCTTTGAGTCATTCTCTATCTCTCTCCTGACACCACTCGACTTGCTAACTTTGCCTAAGGTGTCCCCAAAAATCCTCTCTTGGTGTTCTTGGAAAACCTCTATAGGTGCATCCTCCAAAACCTTCTCTAGTAGTACCCCAAAAACATCTCCTCCTCCTATTGTGGCTGAGGCCCTCCTTTTATATCACAAGTGGGAACCACAGTGGCTGGCGTGCTTGCACCTTCCTATCGTTCCCGAGATCCACTGCTGCCTTGCCACGCAGCACGGTGGTATATGGGTGTTGATGTTGGCCACTCCTGGCCGTCGGCGGTGTCCCTGGCCACTCCTGGTCGTGGGAGGTGTCGCTAGCAACTCCTTAGCCGCAGGTGGTGCGGCGTAGTAATTGATGGCGAGGAGACAACACAGGGCGTGTGTTGTCACATCGGGACTATAGTGGCCACACCTCCTTCAATTCCATGTGTAGGCGGAGGGGTAGGGGTGACACTTGTCTCCCATGCCACCCCGAATGATGTCGTCGACTCTGTCCTTGTTGACTTGTGTTCCTGGGTCGCTCCTGGCTCGGGAGGTGCCTCTCCCGTGACGACGCGATGAAGTGAGTAAGCACACCATTCAACGTCACTCATCCCCTTCTCGACTAGCTCCTGGGCCTTCTTCCCTACATGCTAAATGCACAAGCCAGTCATTGTGATCTCACTAAGGCCTTGTTTGGTACTATAGTATTTGTGGGGAATAGAGGGGATAATCCCCACCAAACCCCAAATTACCACTTACTTCAAATAGTATGTTTGGTTTTAGAGTATTGCACTGATTCAATCTCCACTAATCCCCAATTTTCCCCAAGTTCTAGTGTATTTTTTCCATATCCAATACACTACCCCCTAGCCAGTGGAGATTGAGATTTTGTAGGGATTAGAGGGGTTTGGTTATAGATGGGGGTTTCACCCAATCCCCTTGGGAATTATCCCCTCTAATCCCCACTAAAACACTAGTGACAAACAAGGCTTGAAGCGCCTCCACATGTGAGAGAGGACGAGAATGATGATAGGCAACGTCCCACTCCCTATTCACCACGTAAGGATGGAGAAGCTCTAGGCATGATGACATAGTTCAGAGAAGGTGACTCCCCTGTGCTCCCTTTTATAGGGATGACCTTGCCAGGGGTTGGTCCCTTCCCACGTGTCGAGGCGCAATGTGAGGGTCCCCTTTCCTACTGCTCCGACAATATGATCACTCCATCCCGCCTCCCTCCCAAAAATTGAAAAACAGTAAACTAAGTAAAACAATCGAAATAATTTGTTGCACGTAGAGGCCATATGTATGTATGGGTGTATTTTCTGGCATACCAAAACTCAAAATTATGTAGCTTAGACAAAAATGACAAAGTATCGAATAAATAGTAAGAAGAAACCGTCAAGTTGCAAACTTAAACTTTTCTGTAATTTAGGTCCAGATAACTATGTAACTTAATGATATACTCCCTCCGTTTTAAAATATAAGGTGTTTTATTTACACACTATAAGCCGTCCATTTCAAAAAATCTAAATCACACTATAAAGCGTCTAAGTGCATTTATTTCATATACACTAGTAGAAAACGGACCTTTGGTCCAAGGGTATTAGTTCCGGTTTTTCTACAAACCGGGACTAATGTCCCGGTTCCAACGGCTAGATATGGCTGCAGGGGGTGATAGACATTAGTCCCGGTTCGAACGGACCCTTTAGTCCTGGGTCGTGTAACAAACCGGGACTAAAGGGTTTTAGTCCCGGTTCTGGACACAAACTGGGACTAATAGCCTGGCTATATCTTCTTCTCCTCCTCCCCGAGCCACCATTCCAAGCTGGTGGCTCCTCTCTTTCTTCCTTCAAGCTCGAGTTCATGCCCAATTTTTTCTCAAGATTTGTTAAGATTTTGCGGAGCCCCATCTATCCAAAGGTTCTAAAATGTGAGGAACTTTATCCTTTCAACTCTCATCGCTATATTAGCTCATTTCATGATCTACAAGTAGATGATTTGTGGATTTAGTTTGGTAGTAATTTTTGCAATAATAACATGAGATCGATGTTTGGATTCAATCTATCTTGTACTCCCTCCGTCCCAAAATGTAAGGCGCCTATGCTTTAGCCAAAAGTCAACATCTTATAAGTTTGACCAAGTTTATATGAAAAAAAATGAATATCTACAATATCAAATTGAAAATTTGAGAAACTATACTTTCTGGTGAATCTATTGATATTGATTTGGTATTGTGAATGTTTATGTTTTTATGTATAAATTTGGTCAAACTTAAAATATGTTGAATTTTTACTAAAGCTTAGGCGCCTTATATTTTGGGACGGAGGGAGTATTAATGTAATGAACTCCAAGGTAAATATCATTTTCAATATGTGGATTCTATATATATCTTGTTTTGGCACATAGTCTCGAAATTCATTTGATTAACAGAAGCACACAAAGATATATGCATGCTTTTATCATCCTAGCTAGCTGGGAAAAATGCCCTTCTTCGTCTTCTACCTGCCTTCAGCAAACTGAAAAAATTGTAACAAAAATAGGGTTAATTCACATCCTCAGACATCTTCGAGAAGCTCCGCCGTAGTGGTGTCATTATCGATCCATCTTGGAGTTAATAACTTCTCTAGCTATAGATTAATACGCCGGGTAGCTAACAAATTTCACATATTAGGGATAGCCTCTATGGCGAGCTCCTCAAAGATGTCCGAGGACGGGATCCTAAGACATCTTCGAGAAGCTCCGCCGTAGTGGTGTCCCTGCTCTCGCACACCATATAGCAGTTCTTCACAAGAATGCATACCTATTTATAGATTAAGCGGCACAACATAGTGTCGACACTCAAGAAATAATGTCAACACTTACCCCTGCCATAGTGCCGCCACCCACTCAAATAGTGTCGGCACTCACCGTCTTAGTGCTGCCTACTCACAACATAGTGTCGACACTCGCCCATGATGTAGTGTTGTCACCACATCCACGTTTAGTCCCGGTTGGTGCCTCCAACTAGGACTAAAGGTTCATCATATCTTTAGTCCGGATTGTGTGCTTTAATTTTGTTTTTAGACTAGTACTAATTTTAGCATCATGATTCCATTTGATGTACTTAATTATACAATGCGGATGAGCCGGCAATGGATGTACGCTGACAGACTCTCTGGCGAGTTCATTAAAGGCGTGCATTCTTTTCTCCTTGTGGTCGAGGCAAACAAGCGGAATGGTTTTATGTCTTGTCCATGTGGTGTCTATCGGAATCATAAGGAATACTCTTCCTCAACAGTCCTTCACGGCCACATGTTTCGGTCCAGTTTCATGACATGCTATAATTGTTGGGCCAAGCATGGAGAAAGAGGGGTTATGATGGAAGATGGCAATGAAGAAGAGAACGATGATGACAACTACCGATCTATGTTCCCTGAATACGATGGTACTACAATGGAAGACAATGATGAAGAAGAAGCTGAAGAACGGGCATCATATGAGCCCGATGATGATCTTGGTCGGGCCATTGTTGATGCAAAGTGAGAATGCAAAAGTGAAAGGGAGAGGTTGAAGCTCGAGCAGATGTTAGAGGACCACAACAAATTGTTGTACCCAAATTGCGAAGATGGCCATAAAAAGCTAGGTAGCACACTCGAATTGCTACAATGGAAGGCAGAGACCGGTGTGACTGACAAGGGATTTGAAAAGTTGCTAAAAATAATGAAGAAGCTGCTTCCAAAGGATAACGATTTTCCCATCAGTACATACAAAAGAAGGTTGTCTGCCCTCTAGGATTAGAGGTGCAGAAGATACATGCATGCATTAATGACTGCATCCTCTACCGTGGTGAGGAGTACGAGAATTAGGATGCATGCCCCGTATGCAATGCATTGCGATATAACATCAGGAAAGATAACCCTGGTGATGTTGAGGGCGAGCACCCCAGGAAGAGGATTCCTGCCAAGGTGATGTGGTATGCTCCTATAATACCACGGTTGAAACGTTTGTTCAGAAACCAAGAGCACGCCAAGTTGTTGCGATGGCACATGGAAGACCGTAAGAAAGACGAGATGTTGAGACACCCCGCTGATGGGTCACAGTGGAGAAAAATTGAGAGAGAGTTCCTATACTTTGCAGGTGATGCGAGGAACTTATGGTTTGGTCTAAGTATAGATGGAATGAATCCTTTTGGGGAGCAGAGCTGCAGTCATAGCACATGGCATGTGACTATGTATCTATAACCTTCCTCCTTGGTTGTGCAGGAAGCGGAAGTTCATTATGATGTCAGTGCTCATCCAAGGCCCGAAGCAACCCAGCAATGACATTGATGTGTACCTAAGTCCATTAGTTAAAGAACTCCTACATTTGTGGCACGAATAAGGTGTACGTGTGTGGGATGAGCATACATAGGAGGAATTTGACCTACGAGCATTGTTGTTCATAAAAATCAATGATTTGCCTGCTCTTAGTAACATTTCAAGACAGAAAAACAAGGGATACAATGCATGCACACATTGTTTAGGTGAGACTAAAAGTATATATTTGGATAAATGTAAGAAGAATGTGTACCCGAGGAATCGTCGTTTTCTTCCGCCTGCGCACTCCCTAAGAAAGAAAAGCATTTCAATGGTGAGGCAGATACTCGGAGTAAGACTATCCACCATACTGGTGATGATGTATTTGATATGGTGAAGGATTTAAATGTAATTTTTGGAAAGGGACCTGTTAGACAATCTATTCTGAAGGACGATGGAGGACACGCACCCATGTGGAAGAAGAAATCTATATTTTGGGAGCTACCCTATTGGAAAGTCCTAGAGGTCCGCTCTACAATTGACGCGATGCACCTGACAAAGAATCTTTGCGTGATGCTGCTAGGATTCTTAGGCGTGTATGGGAAGAATAAAGATACACCGGAAGAACGGTAGGACCAGCAACGTATGAAAGACCGAGACGGCAAGCATCCAGAGCTGTTTCAAGGTACTGCCAGCTACGCTCTTACCAAAGAAGAGAAGGAAATCTTTTTTGATGTCCTTTACAGTATCAAGGTCCTGTCTAGATTCTCGTCAAATATAAATGGAATAATAAATATGGTAGAGAAAAGTTTCAAAACTTAAAGTCTCATGACTCCCATGTGCTTATGACCCAGTTGCTTCTGGTTGCATTGAGGGGGCTTCTGCCTGAAAATGTTCGAGTACCCAGTGTGAAGCTATGTGCGTTCCTCAATGAAATTTCTCAGAAGGTAATGAATCTAGCTAGTATACCAAGGTTACGAAAGATGTGGTCCAATGTCTTGTCAGCTTCGAGATGGTGTTCCCACCATCCTTCTTCAATATTATGACACACCTCCTAGTTCACCTAGTAGAAGAGATTAACATTCTCGGTCCTGTATTTCTATACAATATGTTCCCCTTTGAGAGGTTCATGGGAGTCTTAAAGAGATATGTTCATAACCGTGCTAGGCCAGAAGGAAGCATCTCCAAGGGATATGGAATAGAGGAGGTCATTGAGTTTTGTGTTGACTTTATTCCAGACCTTAAGCCCATCGGTGTTCCTGAATCACGGCATGAGGGTAGACTGAGTGGAAAAGGCATGCTAGGAAAGAAAGCAAGGATATGTACGGATGGGCATTCTCTCACTAAAGCACACTACACAGTTCTCCTTGGTGTCTCCGTATATCATGGAACACAAGAATAGTGTATGCTCCAACAACCCGGGGAAGCCTGACTGTTGGATTAGCGATGAACACACTAAGACTTTCGGCAGTTGGTTGCAGAAACATCTTATGAATGACATCACTGTTGGAGATCAGATGTACTTGTTGGCCAGGTCACCATCTTCGACTATATTGACTTTCCAAGGGTACGAGATAAATGGGAATACATTTTACATGATGGCCTAAGATAAAAAGAGCACCAACCAAAACAGTGGTGTCCGATTTGATGCAACAGACGAGAATGGGAAGGACACATATTATGGTTACATAGAGGAGATATGGGAACTTGACTATCGACCTTATTTTAAGGTCCCTTTGTTTCGGTGCAAATGGGTCAAGCTGATAGGAGGCGAGGTTGAGGTAGACAAGAAATACGGAATGACAATAGTGGATCTCAACAAACTTGCATATAGAGATGAACCATTCGTCCTAGCCAATGATGTGGCTCAAGTTTTTTATGTGAAGGACATGTCTACCAAACCGAGAAAAAGGAAAGGTAAGCAAAAGAATACGACATATGATGAGCCAAAGCGCCACATAGTTCTTTCAGGGAAAAGAAACATCGTGGGGTGGAGGATAAGACAGACATGTCAGAAGATTATGATAAGTTTCATGAAATTCCGCCCTTCGCAGTGAAGGATGACCCAAGCATCCCGTTAAGTAAGGAAGATGCTCCATGGTTACAGATTAGAAGAAAACCCCAACACTAGAGATGTGTGGATGTTGGTGATGTATAATATTAAACCTTTATTTTTAGTGATCTGCTTATATATATATGGATATGAACTGTCTCGATCTCAATAGGTAGTATTGCAACTTGCTATGGCCAACACCAAAGACATTTATTAATATTAAAACATAAAAATTAATCATAATCATGTCTAGCCCTGTAGTACATAGCTTTAGGGCCATCTTCGGAATCGCCATCGTCGTCGCTCGTAGCACGCGGCTGGATCCTTAGCCCTTCCATGACTTGTGCACAGGGAACGGGGGAGGGGCACCTTCCACTCCAGCCTCAGATTCACGACGCGCGGGGGAGCGGGCTCCCGGATGACGATGTTGTTACGCCCTTGGCCTTCACCACCGCCACCATTCTTGTGGCTCAGCGGATGGTGAAATTGCGGGTACCTCGGGCGACGATGATCTCCCATGGCAAAGTAGCGCATCACGCCGGCGATAGTCCGGTTCGCCCACCACAGGCGGCGACCAGCATCGTTGTGGTTCACTAGGGGCGGGTCGTCACCCTCGTACCTGGCGAGCTCCTTTCCTGCTGGTTTGTGAAAAATGCATTCCAGGTGCCGTATTTGTTGGGATCCCAATGGGGATCCATCCGCTGCTCCTGCATGAGCTCGGGGTAGAAATGGTTCATGATGGCCACCTGGCGGGCGGAACCTTGGGGCACAGGAGGGACAGTAACCCCTCCAGTGCTAAGCATCCAGCCGGCGGGCAGTTGGTACCCCGGCAGGAATGGGTAGCTAGAGGCGCACAACGCCTCGGTCTCCTCGAGGGTCAGAAATGCTCAGTAAGCGGTGTCCATTATTGTGAGAGAGGAAGGTGTGGATGTGTAGAAGGCAATTGCGATCAGCCTAGATATAGAGGGAAATGGCGGGAGAACATGGCGGGAAGAGGAGGGAAATGGCGGGAGAACATGGTGGGAAGCCGGGGGGAATGGCGGGAGAACATGGCGGGAAGCGGGGGAAATGGTAGGAAAGCATGGCTTGACGGCTCTAAGAATGTGGCGCCAAAATTATACACCACTTTCATTTTGGCACAAAAAAAAACCTTTAGCCCCGGTTTGTAATACAAATCGGGACTAAAGGGTACCCTTTAGTCCCGGTTTGTATTACAAACCAGGTCTAAAGGGGTATAGCCACGCGCGAAAAGCGGTGGCCGAAAACACCTTTAGCCCTGGTTTGTAATACAAACCGGGACTAAAGGGGGTAGAAATACCTCCCCCTCCACCCCAGGTCTAGCCACGACCCGGAGCACCCAAATCACTTCTTCTTCCCCGACGATTTGCGCCGCTCATCCACGTCGTCCATTCGCGCCGTCTGTCCCGCCACTGCTCACGCCCGTGGAGAGGATCTCGCTGCCGCCCGCAACGTCTCCGTGCCGTCTGTCCCACCGTTGCCCGCGCCCGTGGAGAGGATCTCTCGCACCGTCCCGCCACCGTCGCCGCCATATTGTCTCCGCACCGACCGCCCCACCCCGCCACGCCGCCCTCCGTCTAGGTAAGCTCTAATTCGATCCCCTGCGTTTAATGTTTAATTAGTTAGTTTTGTTTAGTGTTTAATTAGGTTTTGTTTAGTGTTTAATTTTCGTTTAGTGTTTAATTAGGTTTTGTTTAGTGTTTAGTTTAGTTTAGTGTTTAGTTTTGTTTAGTTTAGGTTTAGGTTTAGTTTAGTTTATATTAGTGTTTAGTTTAGTTTAAGGTTTAGGGGATTTAGTTTAGTGTTTAGGTTTAGTGTTTAGGTTTAGGTTTAGTTTAGTGTTTAGGTTTAGTTTAGTGTCTAGCTTTAGTTTAGTTTAATTTAGTGTTTAGGGATTTATTTTAGTGTTTAGGTTTAGTTTAGTTAGCGCTCGGGCCGAAGTCCACTTATTGCGACTCGGGATCGGGTTTAGTTTAGTTAGGTTTTAGGGATTTAGTTTAGGGTCAGGGTTTATGTTAAGGGGGTTTAATTTTGTGTTTACGTTATATGATTGTTTATATTATTATTTAGTTATGCCACATCCTCGTCGTCCACTTGGCAACAACGACATGGTACTGGACTCTGCTGGGTCCGGGGATGTCCGAGCCTAGGCACCATCGGGATGGCATTGGGAGGTGGTACCTGCTGGGACGCATAGCTTGGTGAGGAAATCGGGTATCGTCGTCGACCTGGAGCTTCTTTAGTGGTGGTCGCGTGGTCCAGGAGCGGTGCAAAGGGAGCCGGCCCCCAAGGAGGTGGTAAGTCATTGCGTCAGGGAGGAGAACGAGCACGTCTGCCGATATATGGCTATTTTGGAGATTAGATTCTCCAATTTGTGGCAGGTTTTTCACGGATCTCACCCGAACTATTCTCTGGTGATGGTTCCTTATCTCTGGGTGTACACCTCCCGCCACTCAGGACATGGTAGTCGCGTCTAGTTTGATATGAGCGAGATGTACTTTATCTTATGTTATTGTTGCATCATCTAGATTATCCGAGATGTATTATTGTACTTTATCTTATGTTATTGTTGCATTATCTGGATTATCTGAGATGTATTATATTGTTTTCATTATTAGTACTTATTCTTTCTTCTATATCCGAGTCGTCGCAATTCTAATATTATTTTACTTAATGCAAAATTGTTTATCTACTGTATTAGTTAAGCTATGCATGGTAGAGAAAATAAAGAGGGGCTCCTCGACGTGATAATGAGGGTACTAGAGGTTATAAAAAATATGATGGAGAAGATGATGGTGGAGAAGATGGCTCCCAGTATCTAAATTTGTCTGGAGGAGACGATGGTGGAGACGATAGTGGATACGGCAGTGAAGACCATAGTGGATATGATGGTGGAGACCATGGCGAGGTATATAAAGCCTTTGACGATCACTAGTAGATGCATTAATTGTATATATATATATACTGATGAACGTTTCTTCTCTTCGACCTCCGCATCGGGCTCCACTTCTGCAACTAAACAAGGCCCAGCCAAAAAGTTGGCCGCTCATGTCCGTTTCACAATTGACCTTGTCTCTGAGCGGGGTCGACCATTGGAGCCCATAGAGAGCGCCAATGCCTTTGTAAATCAATGAGGAGTGATTTTTAGGGACACCATCCCGATCACCACTAAGTGTGGAATAAGCCAGGAAAGAAAAAGGATCAAGCTAGAGCTAGTTTTGTCGATGACAGAGCCAAAGATTGTCTTTGGAATTTGTTGATGACACATTTCACCCTACTAGTCTTGTCGAGCGATGAGCTCACATAGAAAATGAGGTTGAAAGTCAAGGAGTGGGCTCTTCAAAAGATGGACACACAATTCAAGGACTAGAAGAAAAGATTATACCAAAACTATTTGAAGGAGAAAAAAGCTCCTAAATTCACTGGCCTACTAGAGAAGAAGCGAGATAACTAGGCAGTATTTCTGGAATTAAAGCAATCAGAACTAGCTAAGGTAAGGTCGGAAAAGAATAATCTAAATGCTTCCAAAAATAAATATCACCATCATATGGGCATAGGTGGCTATAGGAGTGTCGTGCCCAAGTGGGATAAAACTGAGGCCGACCTGGCGGCTAAAGGGGTCACTCCAGTTACAACTGGTTGGCCCTTGAGGTCTCGAAATTGGATATTTGGGCATGGGGGATCGTATGACCTAGAAACAGGGGAGATTGTTGCAAACAAAGAAATTGTTGCACCCAAAGATGCACTTATTGAAGTGATGAAATAGGTTCAAGAGGGAAAGTTTGTTCCCGGTAGAGAGAACGATGAGCTAACAAAGGCCCTAGGGAATCCTAAAAAGGCCGGACGAACACTTGGCTTTGGACCTTCTTATCCATGGGCTATTGGGTTTCCGGATGACATTGACACTTACAAAAGCCTGGCGAGAAAAACAAAGCGGCGGCAAGCGGAGGAGGCAGAGCGGTTGGAGAGGGTTGAAGCCATGATGCAGCAGCATCAGGAGCAACTTAATGAACTTAGAGTACTCTGACAACAAGATCCTGCACTCGAGAGTACGGTCGGCCCATCTCAATGGAAAAGCAGTGTGGCTTCCACAGAGGTCCAGGCTAATGATGCAACGATGGATGTGTACTCCGTGGATGCAATCAAGGAGAAGACTAGTTGTTAGATGCATGTTGAACTGAAGAACCTATCTATGAAGGCGGCGGTCGGCTTTGCTTTACCTTATACACAGGTGAAAGAGCATTTCATGGTTCCCCTGTGTTTTGTGTGTTAGTTAACAATACCACGAAGTTTTCTCATGTGTGTTAAATGTGCAAGGACGTGTTTTGGTATTTGGGGGCCAGATAATCAAGGGCCGGATTATCCGGCCTGTCCATCTTGGCAAAGGCTGGCCGCGTGTGAGCTTCTGTCTGGGGGCGGATTTTCCCCGGACAGTCCGGTGCTGGGGCAGATTTTCCCTAGGACCGGATAATCCGGCCTTCCTCTAGGGCCGGTGATGGCCCAAAATATATCGAGCTCGTTGGGGAACCCCAAGAGGAAGGTATGATGAGCACAGCAGTGATGACCCACAAGTATAGGGGGTGTATCGCAGTATTTTCGATAAGTAAGAGTGTCAAACCCAACGAGGAGCAGAAGGTGCTGGCTAGTGGTATGGACTACAATTACTTAGCAAACGTATTTTTAGGGGTTTTTTATAAAGCAAGTAAATAAAAGACAGTAGGAATAAATGCAGCAAGTGGCCCAATCCTTGATGCAGCAATGGACAAGCCGGTTGTATTACTTAAGATGACCAAACGTTCTCGAGGACACACGGGAATTCTGTCAAGTGCTTTCGCTTCATATAGTTGATTAATCTTCTTTAGCTTGCTAAGTGTTGTGTGGGTGAACCTGTGCTAATGTACCGACCTTCCTAGGATTAATACGTACTTGTGATTATACCCCTTACAAACATCTGTAAGTACAAGAAAGTAATTAAGGTAGAAACCTAACCACGACTTTAAACTCTAAGACCCTGATGTCCCTTGTGCAATGGTTTCCTAACGGGGGTTCAGGTTTCTGTCACTCCTGCAACCCCTATGATTAGTAGCCAAATACACAATGCATTCCCCTAGGCCCATATAGGTGAAGTGTCATGTAGTCGATGTTCACATGACACCACTAGAAGAAGTACACCATAACTTAAATATCAAACTATTGAATCTTTCTCAACACAACTTCACTACTAACAACATGACTTCTCCCATGTCCTCAAGAACAAAACAAACAACTCACAAGACATCATATGGATCATGATCAGAGAT
This sequence comes from Avena eriantha, assembly GCA_910589775.1. Taxonomy (NCBI): domain Eukaryota; kingdom Viridiplantae; phylum Streptophyta; class Magnoliopsida; order Poales; family Poaceae; genus Avena; species Avena eriantha. Next base: position 308,023,283 of record OU342746.1, read on the forward strand.
GGAATAATGATGTATAACAATCTGAACATAAACGATAATTCAATGGTTCACTCAATAGCATCAACTACAAAGAGTAATCAACACCGGGAAAGTTTCCCCTAAGAACTATGCAAGATTCAACCCAATTGTTAGAGCAATATGGAGATGGTGATGAGGGTGCTGATGGTGATGATGGTGGTGGTGATGATGATGATGATGATCCCGATGAAGTCCAGCTTGATAGTGGTGTTGATGGCGACGATCTCCCCTCTTCGGGAAGGAATTCCCCTAGCAGAAATCTATCTGCCGGAGAGATCTTTCTCTCTCGGTGTTTTCCACCCTGCAGAGGCGGCGGAATCTTTCTGTGGTCACTCCTCGAGTATTAGGGTTTCAGGAGGATTATATACGCTAGAGGGGAGAGCCAGAGGTGGGTCAGGGCGGCCACACCACCTGGTGGCGCGGCCTAGGCTGGCCCGCGCCAGGGGGTGGTGGGGGCCCCTGTGGCCCATCTCCACTCCTCCTTCTGGCTTCCTTCGTCTTCTGGAAAAATAGGATTTTCCGTATATTTTCCCAGATTTTCTGATCTTCGCGAATTTTGCCTCCAAATAGCACCTTTTCCATCAGAATCCTGACTATAGCGGTCCATGCTCCAAAAGTCATCAACCATGCAAAAACAAATGAAATAACATAAGTATCATCTCTTAATATGAAATATATCAATGAATAACAGTGAATTATGATATAGAATAGTGGTGCCAAATGGACGTATCAACTCCCCCCAAGCTTAGACTTTGCTTGTCCCCAAGCAAAATTGAGCTCAATAAACATGACCTCAGGTTTATGGAGTGAAGAGTCGATAAAAGAATACGGACAAGAAGCATCACATTCATCAATACATAGATCATAGTAGAAGACAACTCGCTATTATATAACTCAACTTGCAATGAGTAAAGAAAACACAATAAAGATACATAAAGTAAATCATAATTGGTAATGGCAAACTTAGCTCTTAGTCGAAGAATAGTTGATAAATTGCTGGAGTTCACAAATAACTGATTTTCAATGATAGCTTTCAAAGTAGTAAACACCCAGATAAGAGCAATGTGCAAAACAAGGAACATAAGAAACATGATTGAATAAATCATCATATGAATGAATGAAACACAACAACTCAAAATACTTGTTGAGATAGAAGGGAATAGGTTTTACTGACTCAACTAAAAAGTAAAAGTAAGGCCCTTTGCAGAGGGAAGCAGGGATTTCAAGTTTCATAAAGAGCTCCCAAAAATTATGGTACTTATTAGCCTTCAGCTCTCATTGCCCCTATCATAGGCATCTTTTGGGTGATTAAAGATAAAGTGACACAACTAAGAGGATATGCTTGACAAGTTATAAGTTGAAATCTCATGGCCCTTACTTACGAGTACCGAACCTCATGCTACTCAACTTCAGTCACAAGTAAGCTCTTGTCATTGTAAATACATATGTATCATAGAGAACCGCCAATGGGTACCCCTTGCACATGACACAGGAGCTATCCGATAATCAAAATGACAAGGCAAGCAGACAATGAGCATCTCACCGATCCTTTTATTTTCTATTTTCATAGGTTTTTATTGAAGATGCTTCATAGAATGCTCATTATAGTTATGCTGCAAGTTTCCACCATGATTAGTCATGGCTTAGGCTAGCGGCCTAGGCATTTCTCTAACACACATATAAACTCCATGATCTTACAAACTCCCCTTTTATTTAACACCGCCGGGATCCATAGGCAAAAGAATCATGATATCAACTAGGTACAAAGTACCAGTGCAATGTTGAAAGCGTTCCCCATGAAACATGGTTCTGCTAACTTCAACTTATAAATGCAAGCATATATGCAACAAAGAAGGACCCAATGGTTCAAATTTATTAAGTGCAAGAAAATAAAGTGTGCCATCAAGTTCGTCAGAGCTTTAATCACTAATTTTCACATAACAAGTTTAATTTGGAAGGTAGATAAAAACAAGAATTTACTTGGAATAGCAATAATGCTAATAGGTAGGTATGGTGGACGCAAATGGCATGGGTTTTGGTTTAGGGAAGTGGATGCACGAGAAGTATTCCCTCTCAGTACAGGTTTTTGGCTAGCAAGGCTGGGTAGCAAGTATAAGAGTTGAAGGAAACAAACAAACATACAAGTGATAAAAATCAAACATGCAATCTTCCTTGGAAGCACAAAAGATCTTAACTAGAGAATACTAAACTTATGAGCAAATCAAGAAAGAAAGATGATGAAATTATTTTTCTTTAAAGTACTTTTATCTTTTCATTCAATTCTCAAAAATAGTGTTGCTACTGACGGAGCCAGGTTTGCCAAAACCAACTAAATTAACTCAATGATCCCAAAGTGCTACCAATACTAACAACAAGATCAATCATATAACCACGAATTGAAAACTAATATAAGATATGCAAAAGAGTAAATGATAAAACTTCTCATTAATATTCCATAACGGCAACTGACACCAAGGGATACATATCTAACGAGAGAGGGGACACTTCCATAATGCAAACCATCCTACATAATAACTTCTCTATTCATGACATGACTCTACTAAGAAGGTAAAAAGATAGAAGATAGTGATTTGATACCGCGGCACTCCCCCAAGCTTGGAACAAACCAAGGGGATGCCAAACCTGATGACGAATTACTCCTTCGGTGGTGGTGTTCTCTTGATGAGCTCTTTGATCAGTTTCCCAACTCCTCAATCTCGAAGGTGGAGTACGAATCAACTCCGAGTTGTGCTCGATGCGGCTCATGATCATTTCGGGTTGCGGATCCTAGCTCTTGCGATTTTCCCCCACTCTCCTTCCTTGCGGTCTTATTTTCCTGCAGGGTTATGAATAAAGGTATGGAAGGGACTCTTGGTGCTTAGAGAAGGTGTCCATGGAGCCAAACAGTGTCGCGAAGGCTTCCCTCCAGGTTACATCCGTGCAGTCCTTCTGATCCTGGCAGGGCTCGCCACCACTGCAATGCTTACAATGGTAGTGCCGGCGTGCTTTGCCTCCTCTTCATCTTCACTCTTGATCTCATTCAACTGCCTGGGGTCTTGGAGATCTTCCTCCATAGGCTCATTTCCCTTATCCTTGGCGGACACCATTGTAATTCTGTTGGGGGGATACCCCCGGGTAGGGTCACGCCGGGGTATAAAGGCCGAGTTAGCCGAGGTTCGGCAAGGCCAAAGCAGATGCTGGCCGGGTCACCTCAAGGCAGGCCGAATCACGGGGTAATCTGGACCTGGGGGCGTTAGCCTAACTAGGTCTCATCCGACTTAAGCAGTAAGTCGGAAGTGAATGTTTTACCTGTATGCAGGAACGGGTGTGGCCGGATGAACCATCATCCGGGTCATATCAAGCTTCTAGGAGAAGGAAGGAATCTCGCTGGTCAAAAGGAGCCCCGGTACGCACTGCCTGAGCGAAGCGAGCAAGGACAGGACCACCGAGGCGTGGCCGACAAGCGTGACGACGCCCGTGTCGGCTGACGAGGGCGCCGTCAGAGGCTCACGTAGCTAAAGCATGTGTGACGCGGGGGAAAAGCACCCCGGTCGGCTTACCACTTTGGGAGGAGGCATATTCTTAGGAATACGCCTCCACGTATGCCCTAGGCAGAAACCGAGCCTCCCCTATAAAAGGGGGGCTAGGGCTTCTGTAGAAGGGGTTGGTCTCTCTATGATTCAGTTTGGGGCTAGGGTTTCAGGTGTGATCTGTGGGTGAGAGTAAGAGAGCTCCTTCTTCCTCCTCTCGCCAATACAGCTCTAGGAGCACTTGTAACCTTGGAAGTAAATCAATACAAGCTCTTGTGTGGAGAATCACTTCACTATCCCTCCCTGGATTCCCCTAGCGAGTATTAGTCCCCACCATTAGCCTATACATGGCATCTGTCGTGACACCACCACGCCAGTTGGCGCCCACCGTGGGGCTAGCGGCGCTAGCAGGGGTCAAAATCCGGACGGGAAACTTCATCGCCACCGGCGAGCGCATCGTCTCCGGGCTCGTTCAGCGCTTTGGAGCGTGGGACTTCGTCAGCGACAACGCAGGCTGCTTCGGCACGCGCCCTCTCCCGCGCAACGGCATCTTCGTCAAGCTCGGAGTGCACAAGGTCTATGTTGCGGTGGATGTGTCTAGCATTCATCTTCGCCACGTCGTCGAAGCGGGCGAACCGCCCCTCACTATGGCTCGCGGGGAGCGTATCGCTCGTTCCTCGAACCATGCAGAGGTAATGATGACAGCACCAGGTGCGGGTGCGAGCAAAGATCCGGCGCCAGATCCAGAGGTGACACCCAAGGAACCAAGGAAAGGTAGAGGTCCTCCGCTAGAGAGGCCGGAAAACATGTTGAGAGAGGCAATGGATAGCTTGGCAAACCTTGTAGTAGCAGCGGTAGATCCGGCTCGTGCACAGGCCGAGCTGGAAGAAACTAGGCAGAAAATACTAGAGGGCGCAAAGAAAATAGCCGCGGCCCAGCAGTCGTTGAACATGACGCTGCGTGAGTACGCTAAGGCGAACAAGGTTGATAATGTAAAAGTCAAAGGGAGAAATCTCATGAGAGAAATGAACAGAGAAGGTGATGCTGGAATCGAGGAATCAGAAAACTGTTTGTTCGTGGGGCTGCCGAGGTATAGTACCCCGGCCAAGAACCTCAGAGCAGCGGATGCAGCTGCGTCCGAGTTAGAGGGACTGACGGGTGAAGCCCGGCAAAGGCAGCAAGATCGAGTTAACGAGCTGGTTTGGATTGCAAAAAGGAAAAACGAGGAACTGCTCAGGGCAAATCCGGAGAGAGCTGGAGCCTCCAAGATCGTCCATTCGGCGGTGGGTAACCCGGAGAAATCCACTGGAGCCACATCGTCCCCTCATGGTGGTCCAAGGAGAGAGGAGGTGGTGACCTCGGCCAGACGGAACAAGCAGATTGTCCTGTATGACCCGACACGGGCGGGGAAAGAAAAAGAAGCGCAGAAAAATGATGATCGACGGAGTGTGAGCCGAGGCGAAGCTGGCCGAGGTAACCGCGACCAAGGCAATGCCGGTCAAGGGAACATTGTCAACGGCAATGCCGGGCAGCAAAACTCAGCTGGAGCAAGACAACCGCAGCAGCGGAACATGCCAAGGCAAGAGCACAGTGCCGGCCAAGGTGTGCGACAGAAAGGTGCGCCGCAAGAGCAAAACTGGTATAATGACGGTGATTCGGAGATGGCAAATGCGGGATACCCGAGACCGGACTATCATGTGATAGGGTCGAGATTGGGAAGTAGGGATTTGATGCCAGACGATGCAAGGTTGAAACTGGATCAACTATATAGGTCGGAACAGATTGAATGTCAAGGTCCACCGGGTCCAGCATGTTTTGGACCCCGGATCATGAAAGAGCCACCAGTACCGAACTTTCAGCTGCCCAGGGGCACCAAGACCTATGACGGTAGTACCAAGCCAGAGGATTGGCTGATAAACTATGCTACGGCTGTAAAAATTGCCACAGGCAACCTGAGATGGGTCGTACGGTATGTACCCCAGATGTTGGAAGGCCCGGCAAGGGTGTGGTTGAACAATTTGCCACCAGGAAGCATCAACTGCTGGATAGATTTCGAGGAGATGTTCATCAGCAATTTTTCGAGTACGTATCAAAGGCCAAATAGGCCACAGACCCTAGCTATGTGCAAGCAAAGACCCAATGAGACAGATCGGGAGTTTTTGACCCGGTGGTGTACTGTGAGAAACTCATGCGAGGGCGTGATAGAACCACAGGCCATAGCATGGTTTGCACAGGGGTGCAGATATGGAAGCGAGCTGTGGATGAAGTTGCAACGGAAAATGCTGGCTACGTTGGCAGAAATGATCCGGATTGCAGATTCGTATGCGTTGGGTGACTCGACCCAACCAAGGCTCGCGTCCAACGAGTCAAGCGATGAGTACTATCAGAGGGATGGATCCGGATCATCCCGAAGGAATGATTACAGAGGAAAAAGGAGAGATGATAGACCGGACCACCGGTACGGTTCGCACTAAGTTGCAGCTGTGAATCAAGATCAACCCGGAGCAGGGGGTAGCCAGCGCCAGAAAACTGGAGGTCAATGGACTCCAAGGAACGATGGGAAGAAAACTTGGACACCGGATCAAAAGAAGCAGTGGCAAGAAAGGAAAGACCGTCTGAGGTATACTTATGAGTCGATGTTGGACCAGCCGTGTAAGTTTCACACGCCAAATCCGAACAACCCAGCGGGTCATACGACGAGTGGATGCGCAAGATCGAGCAAGGTGGTTCGGAGAATGCTCAGGCACCCCGGAATGATCAGCCTCGGCAGGAGTTACCCCGGCAGCAATTGCTCTCCGGAGCAAACACGCAACAGCTAATGTTGCCTCCCCCTCCGCCGAGATATGATAACAATGAAAGAAGGGATGCAGTGCATCAGGTAGAAAATCAGCATCAGCCGGATCAGAGGCACCCTGGAAATGAGGGCAGAAACGAGTACAGGGAGCATCACCAGAGCTACTGTGTATTCACCACAGAGGAAACTGATAGAAAAAGCTTGCAGCATAGGCATATGGAAGTGAATGCAGTAATGCCTGCAGTGACGAGGGACATGCCTTGGTCCGATCAGGAAATCACCTGGAGCATTAGGGATCATCCCAAGCTCATGTCGAGCCCTGGTTCGTACGCGTTGGTGTTGGATCCTACGTTCATTGGACCTAACATTAACGTAAGGTTCTCATAAATATCATGTATGCGGACACAATGCGCAAGTTGGGTATCTCGGAGAATATGCTCCAGGCCACGAGGACAACTTTCCATGGCATTGTGCCCGGCATTTCTTGCGAGCCCATAGGCAAGGCCCGGGTCGACGTCTTGTTCGGCACGAGGGATAATTGCCGAACCAAAAATCTGGAGTTCGAAGTGGTGAACTTAGAAAGCGCGTATCATGCGCTGCTCGGAAGGCCAGCGCTGAACAAGTTTATGGCAAGTTGTCATATCAGCTACTTGAAGATGAAGTTGCCCGGACCAAACGGAGTGATTACCATTGCTGGGGACTTCCGACGTTCCATGGAGTGTGCGTCGGCTGGATCAAACTTAGCCGAGTCACTTGTGATCGCGTAGGAAAAGAGAAAAATTCAAGAGGTGGCGGCATTGGCTCAGTCCGCGCAGCAGTATATGCCGGCGCTGAGTAACCCGCATGGAACTGTCTCTTTCTAGGCCATGAAAGATACCAAGAAGGTTCCCGTTGATGACATGTTCCCAGAGCGCACCGTAATAATTGGTGCCGGGCTAAGTGATAAATAGGAAAGCGAGCTCGTCAGCTTCCTCCGTGAGAATCGGGACATTTTTGCTTGGTCCACACAGGACTTGCAAGGTGTTCCGAGGGAGTTGGCCGAGCACTCTTTGAATGTGAGACCCGGAGCCAAGCCGGTGAAGCAACCTCTCCGCCACTTCGCTGAAGATAGGAAGAAAGTCATTGGAGATGAGATAGCTCGGTTGCTAGCTGCAGGATTTATCATGGAAGTCCTTTACCCGGATTGGCTGTCTAATCCGGTGCTGGTGGAAAAGAAGAAGGATGACCTGAACATGGCGGTGGTTTGGCGTATGTGTATCGATTACACGAACCTAAACAAGGCGTGTCCAAAAGACCCATTCCCGCTGCCAAGAATAGATCAGGTCATAGAATCAACTGCTGGATGCGAACTGTTGTCATTCATTGATGCTTATTCTGGTTTCCACCAGATACCTCTGAATCCAGATGATCAAATAAAGACTGCGTTTATTACCCGTATGGGGCCTATTGCTATCGCACCATGCCGTTTGGATTACGTAATGCAGGGGCAACGTACCAGAGGTGTATGCAAAAATGTTTGCACGACCAAATAGGTCAAAATGTACAGGTGTACGTGGATGATGTGGTTATCAAGACCAAGGAAAGCAAAATGCTCCTTGACGATATCAGGCAAACGTTTGCAAACCTAAGAAGGTTCCGGATGAAACTTAACCCAGAAAAATGCACCTTCGGTGTCTCGACTGGAAAATTGCTCGGTTTTCTCGTTTCCAGCCGAGGTATCGAGGTTAATCCAACCAAAATCCGGGCCATCGAACGAATGGAACTGTCGAAGTGTCTTAACGATGTCCAGAAGTTCACAGGTTGCCTGGCCTCGTTAAGTCGGTTTGTATGTCGGTTGGGAGAAAAGGCTTTGCCTCTTTACCAACTCATGAAAAAGTCGGATAAGTTCATTTGGACACCGCAGGCTGATGAAGCCTTTACCCACCTAAAGAAAATGTTAGCCACGGCACCAGTGCTAGCCTCACCACTATCAAAGGAGCCAATGTTACTCTATATAGCCGCAACCAACCGAGTTGTAAGTGCAGTGATAGTGGTGGAGCGCGATGAGGAAGGTAAGTCGATGCAAAGGCCGGTGTATTACTTGAGTGAAGTGTTGTGAACCTCAAAGCAGAACTACCCACATTATCAAAAAGTGGCTTATGGCGTGTACATGGCCGCCAAGAAACTGAAGCACTACTTTGAGGAGCATCCCATCCAGGTCATATGTGAGGCCCCCATATCCGAGATAATGAGTAACAAGGATGCAAGAGGGAGAATTGCAAAATGGGCAATTGAGCTAGCTCCTTATGCTCTGAAATATGACAGGCGAGAAGCCATCAAATCTCAAGTTGTGGCGGACTTTTTCGTGGATTGGGCCGAGGTGCAGTACGAACCACCGCTTCCAGATCCGAACTATTGGCGAATGCACTTTGACGGATCAAAGACCAAAACCGGGCTAGGTGTCGGGGTTGTACTCACATCGCTGAAGAAGGACCAGTTGAAATATGTGCTGCAGATCCACTTCACCGCATCAAACATTGTCGCTGAGTATGAAGCACTTGTGCATGGGCTCAAGGTAGCAAAAGAAATTGGTATACGTCGGATCATATGCTTTGGCGATTCGGATTTGGTCGTGCAGAAGATTTCAAACATGGCACTATACAGATTTCATGTGCAGAAGATTTCTGGTTACTTTGAGGGATGCAAATTTCATCATGTACCCCGGGTGGAAAATGAGGTTGCCGACATGCTGTCAAAGCTCGGGTTAACCAGACAAGCAATTCCACCGGGTGTAGCATTAGAGCACCTCAAGAAACCATCCATCAGACCATCCCCAGAATCCGAGTCAATCTATGTCCCGGAGGACACCGAATCCGGAGCTGTGCCCATGGACGTTGACACGGGAAGTGGTGCGCAAAACCCGGGGACTGCTTCGCAAAACTCGAGGACGGCTTTGCAAGACCCGGGAACTGCTCAGCAAGGTCCGGTTGAAGTTATGCCGGTGGATCGGATGGAGATAGACGAGGACGTGTTCCCCGTGCGGCCAATACCGGCTTGGGCACTGCCTATATTTCAATTCCTGAAGGATGGAACGTTACCCACTGAGGAGGTGTTATCTAGGCAAACACAGAGGAGGGCAAAGGCCTACACGATCATCAATTCCGATTTATACAAAAGAAGTGTGACCAATGTCCTCCAGCGGTGTGTTGACCCGGAAGAAGGGCTTGAAATCATCCGAGATATACATCATCACGCCTCATCCCGAGCCTTGGTAGCAAAAGCTTTCTGACACGGATTCTACTGGCCAAACGCCTTAGAGCAAGCAGAAGATCTGGTGAGAAAATGTAATGGTTGTCAGAGCTACGCTACCAAGACACACATGCCAATGTCGGAACTCAAGACCATCCCAATCACTTGGCCATTTGCCGTATGGTGCTTGGATATGGTTGGCCCGTTCAAACCAGCAAGGGGAAATATGACCCACATTCTGGTAATGGTGGACAAGTTTACGAAGCGGATTGAGGTGAAGCCTATAAGAAAATATGATGGAGCTACGGCCGTAACGTTTCTCAAAGATATCATTTTGAGGTACGGTTATCCACACAGTATCATAACTGATAATGGCACAAATTTTGCGGAAGGAGCATTCGCTCGTTTCTGCCGGGATAGGAGGATCCGGCAGGACGTAGCTTCGGTAGCCCACCACGCATCGAACGGGCAAGTGGAAAGATCCAACGGATTAGTATTATCTGGGATAAAACCCCGGCTCATTGAGCCGCTGCAAAGATCAACGGGGTGCTAGATAGAAGAACTACTAGTGGTACTGTGGAGTTTAAGAACAACTCCGAATCGATCAACAGGCTATACGCTGTTCTTTCTGGTATATGGGGCAGAAGCTGTATTACTAGCCGACATAGAGCATGATTCGCCTAGGGTCACCCAATACACAGAAGCCGAAGTGCAAGAAGCCCGGAAAAATGATGTTGATCTGCTGGAAGAAGCGAGAGAACTGGCACTGTCCAGATCCGCCATATATCAGCAAAATCTCTAACGCTATCATAGCCGGAAAGTGTGCCCCCGAGTCTTTCGGGAAGGCGATCTGGTGCTCTGGTTGGTACAACGTACTACTGGAATGCATAAATTATCCCCCCCATGGGAAGGGCCGTTCATCGTGAGCAAAGCATTGCACAATGATTCTTACTATCTTATAGATGCAAAGCCACAGGAGAAGAACAAGGCGGACAGGTCCGGAGAGGAATCCAAGCGACCATGGAACATAGCTCTACTTCGGCCTTTCTACACCTAGCTAAGAAGTATATGTATCTGAGTTATCTCATATGTCGGTATGTATGTCGGCAATGAGCTTATCAATGAAATGTTGGCACCTCGAGCAGTAACTCGGGGACTGCCTTAATAATGTTTGTTATTTTATGCGCGTCAGCTGGAGTAAGTTATTCTACATAGCTCGGATTAGTAGTGTGTGAGCACCAAAAACCCAACTCTTCGACTTGCTGCTGTCCAACAAGAATTGGCTTCATGGCAAGCAAGAGAACAAGTTTTGAATTGCGTAGCACATGAAAAACGACTAAGGAAAAGAATTTATTCGAGCTGACGTTTATGACTTGGACTAACCCCGTATTCATTTTCCAATTGTTATATAGTTTTATTTTTGAGCTAAGTCTAAAAGTTTCCCAGTATTGTTAAGACAATTTTTAAGCTCGGATTTGTAAATTGTAAAACCGAATCAAGGTAGACACGATTCGAGCCAAAAGATTGAACGAACAAGACAAAGAAACTCGGGGACTACGCCCAAGTTAATCCGGCATAAGTACTCAGTAGCAAAATATCACATGTGTTTGGAATACAATTCCAGCCGGCATACCGGGGATCTCATAAATTTTCAAGTGTTTTTTACTTAAGGAGCAGCGGGAGGAAGTTCGGCATCATCGTCGCCCTCTTCGATATCCGAGGCAGTGTCCTCTTCGTCTTCACCCGAATCATATTCAACGTTTTCAACTTCCTCTTCGCCTGCGACTTCCAGGAAGCTCGGACCCTCAGTCCATTCATGAATGGGGGCATATTCGATGAGGCTGTGGGCGCAAGCCTGGCGCCGAGCTACCCACTCCGGATCATCTGTCCATTTGGATCCGGTGCGCAGGCGTGTGAGGAGGCTGAGATCTATCTTCTCATACCACGTCAAAATGTGGTGAAGGATGGTATCGGCTGCAGCACGTCCAGCGGACTCTCGCCAGAGATCGAGCTGGGTCTCGATTTCTGAAAGTTTTTCAGCGAGCTGTGTGACTCTCTCCGGAGCATCATCGGCGGGCCAGAAGGTGTTGAAGACTCGGACTACAACATCGAGGAGGTCCCTGCCGTAGTTCTTGATGATCTCCACGCGAGACGACAGGCTGACCAACATGTCCTCCATGTCAAAGGGAATGCTCTCACCCTCAGGAGCGACCGGAGTACCCCTTTCTCGGCGGAAATTGGCGACAGCAGCACTTGCAATAGCAGTACCCTCTAGAAAATGGCCTGGGAAACAAGGCAAAGGACAAAGTTGAGAAAACAGGACATATGAAGTAACCCGGAGAAATAAGGCGGATAAAGGAAAAGAAATTACGTGAGATGTGACTGTGAATCCGGGTCAATTCCTTGGTGCAAGCTTCACGCCTCTTCCGAAGCTGCTCGAGCTCAGCATTTGCCGATTCAAGTTTGACCTCGGCTTCCTGAAGAAGCTCACGGTTCTTAGCATTTTGGAGTTTGAGGCGCTCGCGTTCTTCGGTGTAGTCCTGGCCAGCCTTTTTTAGCTCGGTCTGGTGCTGCGCCTTCATCTTAGCCATTTCAGCCTTGAGCTTGGCTATCTCATCGTCTTTAGTCCGGAGGAGGACGAGCTCATCATCTTTCTTCTTTAGTTCGGCTTGGTGCTGCCCTGCTTGTTCGAGAAAATGTAGCATCACGTCAGGCACAGGCACACTATCTTCAAGCGATGCTGAAATAGTGCGTTGGCCCGGCAGTGCCGAAGAATGAATGTTTGCCGAGCCAAGGAGGAAAGCTGATGGAAACCACGGTAAAGACAGACAAGAAGGACGTACCCTTGATCTGCTCCAAGTTCTTCCACATTATCTTGTTTTCAGCTTCCACCCTAGCTGTGGAAACCGAACAATCAGATTAGTTTGGCAAACGAAGTTAAAGAAAAATGAGGAAAGGATGAGAAAGAAATTTACCCATTTTCTCGTACTCCGCGATGAGTGCAGCCTGTTTCGTGCGAAGATTCTTGTGCGTATCCAGCAAGCGTTGGAATTCAGCACTTCGGCGGTTGGTGGTTACCTAAAAGAGATACAGAAACTTAAGTCAGTCTAGTGCATGTTTGAAGTGTACTAAAATCCGGGCCAAGTGGAACTTAACCCGGCTTTAGGTGTGTGCATGTTCAAAGTGTACTAAAATCCGGGCCAAGTGGAACTTAACCCGGCTCTAGGTGTGTGCATATTCAAAGTGTACTAAAATCCGGGCCAAGTGGAACTTAACCCGGCTCTAGGTGTGTGCATGTTCGAAGTGTACTAAAATCCGGGCCAAGTGGAACTTAACCCGGCTCTATGTGTGTGCATGTTCGAAGTGTACTAAAATCCGGGCCAAGTGGAACTTAACCCGGCTCTAGGTGTGTGCATGTTCGAAGTTATCATGGAGCTACGTTAGTTCTATAAAAGAGCATCCGGCCGAGTAACAAGTTACTCACCCGGAGGCTCGGGGACTAATGGTTATTATCTACAATTTGCAAAGGAGAAACGACGTACCTCCATCATTCGTGCAGCGAGGTTAATGGCCTTTGCGGCGGTATTCATCTGAGCGGAAAACTCAGCGGGGCCGAACTTTTCCGGGAGATCAGATTCCTGGACTACCTCTGCCTTATTCCAGTTCATGAAAAATTCCATCAGGCTCGGAGGATACCGTTCACCTGTGGGCATATGGGGCGTCACCAAGCCTTTTGCATGTGCTTCCTTCCTCTCCACCAAGGCAAGGGCGGGGTTGGTGTGCAAAACCAACTGCTGGGCTTCGGTTGGCTCGACAGGCGCGTCCTTTGCCGTAGGTGTTTTCTTGGGAAGCATCGATATGAGGGTACGTTGCCCAGGCTCGGCAGCACTAGGCTTGGCAGCGTCTTGAATCTTTTTGCCCTTGGCTTGCTAGGAAGAAGAAGCCGTAGCAGTGGTTTTCAGAGATTGAGAAGATTCGGAAGATGCAGAGGAACTGGGCGCTGGTACTCTCGTTGCTGGACTTGGTGCCGGCGCTGATGTTTTCGCAGCCGGAGTGGGTGCTGGTGCCAGAGTTGGAGATGGTGCTGGTTTGGCTGCTGGTACTGGAACGGATGCTGGAGTCGAGGTAGCCTTAGTGGCTGCTGGTTGTGGCGTTGCCGAGGTGGTGGGTGCCGTTGCTCCAGCTGGGCCGGTTCCCCCCGCTCCAGGATGACCCAGAGCGGCCGTAGAGCCCTCCGGAATGGGGCTCAGCGGACGTGACTCGTCTTCACGACGGGGTGAAGGGCTAGGCCAGAGAGGTGAAGAGAGGCTGGATCCACTTTGAGGGACCTCCACCGGAGCACTGTGAAATCAAATAACGTCAGAAGAAAAATTACGACGAAGTGAGGAAGAACGAGTTACAGAAGAAAGAAGGACTTACGGCTGCTTTGGGTTTCCGAGCCCTTCGTGCTGGGGCCTTGCCTGCTGGTTTGGGGGCAGTCTTGTCCCTGGACTTCTTTCGCCTTTTAACAGGCTGGGAAGGCCCGGAGGAAGAACTTGAAGAAGCCCCGCGTTTCTTCTTCGATGCCAGCGGAACAGGTTCGCCCGTAGCGAGAGGGGGATCCTCATGGATATGACCACCGGGGTGAGCTGATGGCAGAAAAGCAAAAGAAAGGGGGATAGCCTCAAAAGGTTCAATCACCTCGATATCCGAGTCATCTTCATCATCGGGCCAATCTCTAATGGAAGAGGATTTACCCGTGGGTCATTTCGTGGCGTCAGTCATGGGGAGGAACATCTCCTGGTCCGGCTCTTCCTCATCCGGAGTCTCCCGGTCCGGCGCCCACTTGAGCGACGGATCGGTGCCGTCCTCAAGGGTCTGCTGAAGGAATTGCTGAGGATAAGAGCGAACAAAAGAGTCAAAACTTGCAACAATAACTGACATATGATTAGTCCGGGTTATGTTTGCAGCATGAAACTTACCATGGGAGGAAGTCGGTCACGGCAGAAATGCTCAATCCCCCAAGACCAATCAGTGGAAAAGTCCTTGTGAGTGGTGAAGAGAGCCTTGACCCGGCGATAAATCTCCGAGTTGGTCAGCTCGAAGGATGAGGTCCGGTTAGGATCGCGGCCATAGCTCATATGGCACACCTTGTGAGTGCGCTTCTGGAGGGGTGAGATTTGGTTACGCACAAAGGTGATCATGGCATCCTCGTTGCATAGCCCGAGCCCCTTCAGTTCCGCGAACCTTTTGCTCACTTGGTTGGCCAAGGTTGTGGGCTTCTTGGGGATCACGTCCCACAGGTCCGGGTTAGGTGGACCCGGAGTGTAGGGAAGCAACCGGATCAAGTCTTCGGTGCCCGTATTCCGGACATAGAAGAAGGTCCGGGCCCATCCTTTGCAGGATTCTAGCCGGGTGACCTGGGGAAAAACAGAAAATCACCGGGGTGAAATGGAGGCCGCTCCGAATTGAGTGAGCCGCTTGTCCTCCGGATCAACATGGATGTTGGGAATGACGTTGCGACGAAGGCCGAAGAACCGGATCCATAGCTCTTTCGTGGGCCATAGTCCGGCGTAGCCTTCGATCGTAGAAGGAAAGGCAGAAAGAGAGGTGATGGCGTTGGCTGGAAGGTGGTGTGGCTGGAGTTGGAACGTACCGAGCCAGTCCTGGAAAAAATCACTCACCCGCAAGCTGAAGCCCCGTTGGAAATGAGACAGAAACACGACGAACTCGCCCGGATTGGGTGAGGGGGCCAGTTCGTTGGAAGAAAGACGCGCGGCGACGCCGGTAGGGATGCGCCTGGTCCGGTAGAGCCAGTCCAGGTCATCCTGGCAGACCCAGGAGCCGGCCCACGCGCCGCGGTCTGCCTCCGCGGCGTCCTCTTCCATCTCCTGCTCAGCAACAATGAGCTCCTCTTCAGTCATCTGGTCCTCGAGGCCCTCGCTGGCACTGGAGGCAGCGGGGGACAGTGGCCGGGACTGGCGCGAACCCATGGCGAGAAATTCGCGTCGCGGTGGCGGCGACGCGGAGGTGCGATGAAGAAGCGTGGCGGCGACGCTGTTTTTTGGCGACGTTGGCGGCGACACGGTCGCGAGGAAGAGGAAGAAGAATGGCAACAGGCAGAGGGGTGCGGAGGGGGAAAAATCCTAAGGGACGCACCCCTCCACTATTTAAACCACTCCCGTCAGGGGTGAGTGGGATCACCCCCTGTGGACCAGCCACACGCTGTGGCCGTGTATCGCCCGTCCGGGCCAATCAGTGAGGAGCCACACGGAGGGTCACAGGGCGGAGAGAGCCCTGTGACGTGACGCGCTGATGCGGTAAACGAGGAGGCAGGCGTGACGTGACCGCGCACAATGATAACTGACAATTACTGCGGCGGTTACTGTACCGTCCCTTAAAATAAGACGACATAATGATTACCCTTTGCATGGGTTAGCGTACGAGAGAAGGAAGCAAGACCCGGATGGAACTGTGGTAACCCGGCCGGCAAGTGAAAACTTGAAATGTGCGAAGGGAACGTAAATCCAAGCAGTCCGGGGTACAGAGGTAACTCGGCAACAACGACCGGGGCACAAAATTGAACCTGGTATGGCCTTAGCCGCCAAGGCAGCTAAGACCGCACTAGCTTCGGGGACTAATGTTGGGGGGATACCCCTGGGTAGGGTCACGCCGGGGTATAAAGGCCGAGTTAGCCGAGGTTCGGCAAGGCCAAAGTAGATGTTGGCCGGGTCACCTCAAGGCAGGCCGAATCACGGGGTAATCCAGACCTGGGGGCGTTCGCCTAACTAGGTCTCATCTAACTTAAGCAGTAAGTCGGAAGTGAATGTTTTACCTGTATGCAGGAACGGGTGTGGCCGGATGAACCATCATCCGGGTCATATCAAGCTTCTAGGAGAAGGAAGGAATCTCGCTGGTCAAAAGGAGCCCCGGTACGCACTGCTTGAGCGAAGCGAGCAAGGACGGGACCACCGGGGCGTGGCCGACAAGCGTGACGACGCCCGTGTCGGCTGACGAGGGCGCCGTCAGAGGCTCACGTAGCTAAAGCATGTGTGACGCGGGGGGAAAAGCACCCCGGTCGGCTTACCACTTTGGGAGGAGGCATATTCCTAAGAATATGCCTCGACGTATTCCCTAGGCAGAAACCGAGCCTCCCCTATAAAAGGGGGGCTAGGGCTTCTGTAGAAGGGGTTGGTCTCTCTACGATTCAGTTTGGGGCTAGGGTTTCAGGTGTGATCTGTGGGTGAGAGTAAGAGAGCTCCTTCTTCCTCCTCTCGCCAATACAGCTCTAGGAGCACTTGTAACCTTGGAAGTAAATCAATACAAGCTCTTGTGTGGAGAATCACTTCACTATCCCTCCCTGGATTCCCCTAGCGAGTATTAGTCCCCACCTTTAGCCTATACATGGCATCTGCCGTGACACCACCACGACAAATTCTAAACTTTCAAAGATAGTTCCTGGCAGAAATAGATCGAAACGAAAAAACAACGAGAACACGATATACGAACCTCGGGGGATCTGGGGGATTATATATTACGAAGTTTCATAACAAAAGGAATGTACTGGGAGAAAACGGGTCGGAGACGGAGTCCGGAGTGGCCACACCACATGGTGGCGCGGTCAGGGGTGGGCCCGCGCCATAGGGTGGTGTGAGCCACCCTGGCTCCGTTTCTGACCCTCTTTCGCTTCGTAGCTTTCCTTATTGACTAAAAACTGCAAAAATATAACTGGACTGATCTTTTGCGGAACTTTTCTTACCAGAACTATTACCTATTTGAAAACGGACTCTATAGGTCTCTGAATTTGGTCCTTGATAAATTTTTCCGGAGTTATAACTTGAAAGGTATCAATATCTTCATCTTCATACACTTATTACTTGAGTCACGAAACCTTTCACTTCCTTATTACACCATTATCTCCACTACCTAGAAATTTCTTTCACACAAAACTTCACATAGTTCTCATTAGCAAAATTAGTATAAGTGAAGTGATAAAACCTTTTGAGTTCAACTTCAACTGAAAACCATCAAAACATAAGCTACTGTAGCAACTCCTTCCGAAAACCCAAAAAGAATTCAAAAAGGTAATCGAATAAAGAAGCAAATGCAAGAGTGGCAAAATCTGTCAAAACAGACCAGCAGGTAAAGATCAATTTTTTAGAAAATCTTCTGTTGCTCAAATCAAAAAGTGCAAAACTAACGAAAGTTAAATAACAACCTGGGGCAGAAGTACAAAAAATTACAGCTCAATCCGACAGACAGTCAGGGGTGGGCCTAGAACTTTGAGAGCGGATATTCAAAATTTATAAATTATTTTAGTGTTTAAATTAAATATTTATACAATAATTAGACTATGAACTACGGACCAAACTTATTTCATATGATCTTGAGAAAACATCAAAATAAAGGTGCTTGTGCTTGAGAACATATAAATTTACCAAAAAAAGAGTATGTAGTATGTAACTTTATATATATTTCTAACTACTAGGGTTAACATGAAACTGTAATAAGAGTAGAAGAAAATATATGAGTTTTTCATCACAAAATAGATGCAAAAAACTTTATTTAAAAAATTGCAGATGTGGGATTTGAACTCACGACCTTACAATTCAGCGCATTGTTCCAACAAGGTACCAACTCGGCTACTACATAAGGAATAACATAATTGGACAGATTAGTCTACTTATATATCTCATAGAACATTAAAATACCACTATTTTGTCAAAATATTTGGGTATTCAGCTGAATACCCTTGAATTGAAGTGGGCTCGCCCCTGCAGACAGTGATCTCTTACGAACTTTTACGATGAAGCACAAAAATCTGTTTCGGGACAGCAACTTCCCCAAATATTACTTCTCTCTCATTAGAGGTTGATCTTGACACAAAAACCAAACAAAAGAAGGATAAGGAGCGGTTATTACCGAAGTAATAAATTCCAAGACTCAAAGAAGCAAAAACAAACTGAAAGCAAAAACAAATTGGGTTGTCTCCCAAAAAGCTCTTTCTTTATAGCCATTAAGATGGGCATGATAATTTTGAAGGAGCTCTCATAGGGATATGAATTGAAGTGAAAGAGAGCATTAAGAAGCAAAAACACACACATTTAAGTCTAACCCACTTCCTATGCAAGGGAATTTTGTAAACAAACAAGTTGTTGAAACTAGAGGCAACTTGCATAAGAAGGCAAAAGATGTGCAACATAAAAACTTTCAGCAGAAAACGAGGAAACTTGATATTATTGAGATGCATAAGAACACTTTTCCCTCTCTCATAATAACTTTCAGTATCCATAGACTTAACAATATAACTATCACAAGAACCATCATAGCAATGATCAGTTATTCTAACAGAAAACACAGGAATACTAGCTCTCATGCTACTACTTTGTGAAACAATATTAGAGGTATCCTTACAAGGGATAGGGTGTCCCTTTTCTTCATATTTAGTAACAAAGTCTTTCACATTTGCTATAATAGGTTCATCAACCATTTGTTTATCAGGTTCAACAGCTTTATTTGTACTTTCATTAACCATACTAGCTATCATAGAATGTTCCTTTACCTTAACTGGAAAAGGCATTTTCTCAATATAAGGTTTAGGTAAAACATGATTAGCAGTATAAACTTCAGTATTTCTTGCAGGAACACTCTTAGCAATATCTTTATAAGGTTCATGATACTTATTCCACTTCTTTTTAGGCACTTCAATGTAGGAAGCAAAAGCCTTAAAATAAGAAGCAATAGCTTGAGAGTCTAGACCATAAGCATTTTTAATATTTTGAAAGTCATCAGTTCCCATAAAAGATTCAATGCATTCATAATCATAATTTATATCTGACTTTCTACCTTTGTCATTCTCCCATGCTTCAGTATTATCTTGAATACGGTCCAGAAGATCCCATTTAGCTTCTTCCATGCGAGTGAATGATCCAGCACAAGAAGCATCCAATAAATCCTTGTCATGTAGAGGGAGCCTTGCATAAAAGTTGTTGATAATAATATTGTTGGGGAGCTCATGAATGGGACATTTGAGCATTAGTAACTTCAATCTCCCCCAAGCTTGAGTTGTACTCTCTCCATCAAGAGGCCAAAAGTTGTATATTTTATTCCGATCTTTATGAATCTCACTAGGAGGATAAAACTTTGAATAAAAGAGAGGCACTATTTCCTCCCATTCCAGAGCTTGACCATTCTTCAGTAGCTTATACCATTCCTCGGCTCTTCCTTTCAGTGATAATGAGAATAACTTCTTCTTAACTTGATTTGTAGTAATACCTGCACACTTGAACAACCCGCATAATTTGTGTATAAAGAGTAAATGATCACCGGGATGGACAGTTCCATCCCAACATAGTAGTTATCCATAACATGATCAATAATTCTTGTGGGTATTTTGAAAACATCATTCTCAGCAGGTGGTGGCTTATCTACTACCTTAGCAGTGGTAGTAGCATTACCAAACAAGAAACTCAGCGAATTATCAATAACGAAAATAAAGCAACTAGCAGAAGTAAACAATACTCACAGTAGAAGTTTCCTTTAGCAAATCCACTCTCCAATAGCGCTTCACTCCGTAGCAACGGCGCCAGAAAATAGTCTTGATGACCCACAAGTATAGGGGGTGTATCGCAATATTTTAGATAAGTAAGAGTGTCGAACCCAACGAGGAGCAGACGATGCTGGCTAGTGGTATGGATCAGGAATTCTCTGCAAATACTTAGAAAACAGATTTTTAGGGTTTTTTGATAAAGCAAGTATATAAAGTACGAGTAAATAAAAGATAGTAGGAATAAATGCAGCAAGTGTCCCAATCCTTTATGCAGCAAAGGACAAGCCGGTTGTATTACCTAAGATGACCAAACGTTTTCGAGGACACACAGGAATTCTGTCAAGTGCTTTCGCTTCATAGAGTTGATTAATCTTCTTTAGCTTGCTAAGTGTTGTGTGGGTGAACATGTGCTAATGTACCGACCTTCCTAGGACTAATACGTACTTGTGATTATACCCCTTGCAAACATCCGTAAGTATAAGAAAGTAATTAAGGTAGAAACCTAACCACGGCTTTAAACTCTAAGACCCTGACGTCGCTTGTGCAACGGTTTCCTAATGGGGGTTCAGGTTTCTGCCACTCCGGCGACCCCTACGATTAGTAGCCAAATACACAATGCATTCCCCTAGGCCCATATAGGTGAAGTGTCATGTAGTCGACGTTCACATGACACCACTAGAAGAAGTACACCACAACTTAAATATCAAACTATTGAATCTTTCTCAACACAACTCCACTACTAACAACATGACTTCTCCCATGTCCTCAAGAACAAAACGAACTACTCACAAGACATCATATGGATCATGATCAGAGATGGAATAATGACGTATAACAATCTAAACATAAACGATAATTCAATGGTTCACTCAATAGCATCAACTACAAAGAGTAATCAACACCGGGAAAGTTTCCCCTAAGAACTATGCAAGATTCAACCCAATTGTTACAGCAATATGGACATGGTGATGAGGGTGCTGATGGTGATGATGATGATGATGATACCAATGAAGGCCATCTTGATGGTGGTGTTGATGGCTATGATCTCCCCTCTCCGGGAAGGAATTCCCCTGGCAGAAATCTGTCTGCCGGAGAGATCTTTCTCTCTCGGTGTTTTCCGCCTCGTAGAGGCGGCGGGATCTTTCTGTGGTCGCTCCCTGAGTATTAGGGTTTCGGGAGGATTATATACGCCAGAGGGGAGAGCCAGAGGTGGGCCAGGGCGGCCACACCACCTGGTGGCGCGGCCTAGGCTGGCCCGCGCTAGGGAGTGGTGTGGCCCCCC
Source organism: Avena eriantha (assembly GCA_910589775.1). Lineage (NCBI taxonomy): Eukaryota > Viridiplantae > Streptophyta > Magnoliopsida > Poales > Poaceae > Avena > Avena eriantha. Next base: position 308,044,663 of record OU342746.1, read on the forward strand.
TGTGGCCCATCTCCACTCCTCCTTAGTCTTCTAGAAAAATAGGATTTTCCGTATATTTTCCCGGATTTTCTGATCTTCGTGAATTTTGCCTCCAAATAGCACCTTTTCCATCAGAATCCTGACTGCAGTGGTCCATGCTCCAAAAGTCATCAACCATGCAAAAACAAATGAAATAACATAAGTATCATCTCTTAATATGAAATATATCAATGAATAACAGTGAATTATGATATAGAATAGTGATGCAAAATGGACGTATCAAGCAGCAAGTTTTCCCTCAGTATGAAACCAAGGTTATCAATCCAGTAGGAGCAAGGAAACACCCCAAAGGTGTTGCTAGCTGAGCCTTGGCAGGACGCACTACCGGTGCTAGTAGCAACGTGGAGACCTGCACAACACAACCATAGAACTTTGCCCGAACTTGCGATGAGGTTGTCAATCTCACCGGTTTTGCTGAAAAAAAAGGATTAAACGTATCGAATGGAAGGAAGTAATAGTTTGTAGAAAGTAAACACAAAGCAGTAAACAGTTGATTGTAGATTGAATGTAAAAGAAAGGACCGGGGTCCATAGTTCACTAGAGGTGGCTCTCCTTAAGATAGATAACATGTTGGGTGAACAAATTACAGCGGGGCAATTGACAAACATCGAGAAAGCATACAAGCATATACTATTCATCTTGACTCCTTTGAGATTTGATTGGGCATTACAACATTATACATAGACCACCATCCAACTGTATCTCTGACTAATAATCCACCTTCAGGTTATCATCCGAACCCCCTCCAGTATTAAGTTGCAAGCAACGGATAATTGCATCACGAATTGCATGTAAAGTAAACAATACGATTGGTCTATGAACAAATGATTGTTGTTTTCTCCCTAGTAGCAACAACACATCTAGTACCTTAGAGATTTCTGTCACTTCCCCAGATTACCAGAGGCATGAACCCACTATCGAGCATAAATACTAGCTCTTGGAGTTACTAGCATCTACTTGGCCACGATAGCTACTAACAACGGAAAGCATGCAAGATCACAAATAACAAAGACATGATAGAATCAATAATCAATCTGAAATTGCATCTCAATATCCATCGGATCCCCGCCAACACAACATGCAGAATTACAAATAGATGATCTTGATCATGAACGGTGTTCACAAGATCTAGACATGATAGCACAAAGGAGGAGAACCAGCCATCTAGCTACTACATGGACCCGTAGTCTAGAGATGAACTACTCACGCATCACACCGGAGGCTTGCATGATGATGAAGAAAGCCTCCAGGGTGAATTCCCCTCTCCAGCAGGGTGCCGGGAAGAGCTTCAGATACCTACTGATCTAGGGATGGAGATGATGACGGCTACAGACTCTTTCGTGGAATTTTGATCAGGTGCTTAGGGTTTCTGTATCAGAGGCAACTTGTAGGCGGAAGGAGAGGCTGAGGGGGTGCCTGGGCTGGCCACACCACCCCCTGGCACGGGTCAGACTTGGCCGTGCGGCCAGGTGGTGTGACCGCCCTCTGGCCCTTCTCCGTCTCGTATTCTGGCTCCATGTGTCCCTTGGTAAAATAATTACTTTGGCTTTTGTCCCGTCCAATTCCGAGAATATTCATTTTCTGACTTTCCTGGAACCAAAAACAGCAGAAAACAGGCAACTGGCACTTTGGCTCTTGTTAATAGGTTAGTCGAAGAAATAATATGAAAAGTACTCCAAAGTGTGGACAAAACATAAGAAAGTAGATAAAACCAAGCATATCAAAAATTATAGATACATTTGCAATGTATCAACATCCCCAAGCTTAACTCCTGCTCGTCCTCGAGTAGGTAAGTGATAAAAAGAAAGAATAAGTTTTGAGGTGACATGCACCATCATAATCTTGATCGAAGTATTTGTAAAACATTCAAAGTTGGGATCATAGTACTTCAATCATAACATGAAACACGAAGTTCTAGCAATAAGACAAAGAAACTATGTTGCAACATGAAAAGGCACAAACAAAAGATTCATGAATAACAATGCTTTGCAAGACGTTTGTTGTTTCACATAAAGAAAACATAGCATAGTAGCATTCAGCTTGTCCCTCATGGAGTAGCAAATAAATGCATAGGACACCTTCAAAGTTTATATGAGTGACTAGATACAAATAGTTTAAAACAAGCAATATCAACGCTATGCATCAATCAACAAGTCTTGGGACAATGCACATGGAACTAAGAATGGCCACTATGCTCTCAAAGTAGGTGCATAAAGATAGAAGGTGGAGACTCAACATAAAAGTAAAAGAAAGGCCTTCATAGAAGGAAGTAGGGATTCAAGTCTCATAAAGAGCTTCCAAAAATTATGGTACTTATTAGCTTTTAGCTCTCATTGCCCCTATCATGAGCATCTTTAGGTGATTAAGGTTAAAGTGACACAACTAAGAGGATATGCTTGCCAAGTTATAAACCGAAATCTCATGCCCCTTACTTACGAAGACCGAACGTCATGCTACTCAACTTTAGTCACGAGTAAGGTCTTGTCATTGTAAGTACATATGTATCCTAACGAACCGCCAACGGGGTACCCCTTGCACATGATACAGGAGTTATCCCATAATCAAAATGACAAGGCAAGCAGACAATGAGCATCTCAGCGATCATTTTATTTGCTATTTGCATAGGTTTTTATTGATGATGCTTCATAGATGCTCCTTATGGTGATGCTGCAAGTTTCCACCATGATTAGGCATGACTTAGGCTAGCGGCCTAGGTGTTTTTCTAACACACATACAAACTCCATGATCTTACAAGTTCCACTTTTATTTCACACCACCGGGATACATAAGCAAAAGAACATGATATCAACGGGGTACAAAGTACAAGTGCAATGTTGAAAGCGTTCCCCATGATACATGGTTCTGCTAATTTCAACTTATAAAGCGCAAGCATATACGCAACAAAGAAGGACCCAATGGTTCAGGTTTATTAAATGCATAAAAAGTAAAGTGTTCCATCAAGTTTGTGAGAGCTTTAATCACTAGTTTTATCATAACAAGTTTAATTTGGAAGATAGACAAAAACATGAATATACTTGGAATAGCATATGCTAATAGGTAGGTATGGTGGACTCGTTGGAATAACTTGGTTTAGGGAGTTGGATGCATGAGTGGAACTCATACTTGGTTGCGGAGGCTAGCAAAAGACTGGGAACGACAAACTAAGAGAGCAATAATGGCCATAATCATGCAGAGCGACAAAACATCATTGATCAAAGCATAAAGTGATACTACAAGTTGAAAACTAAAGGATCATAAAGGCTATGGTGACTTGGGATAGTCATAACATGGTGTGAGTATGCGCCAAGTCAACCCAAATAAAGCATCAAAGGAGAATACCACAATACTATGCTTTAATATGCTAAAACAACGCATGATTCATCCAAGCCACATTAAGCAATCTCAATTGTTTATAACAAGTCATGCTACAACAAAGAATACTAAGCATAAAGTCAAAACAATATCAAGCATGGCATGACAAAGCATAGGCCACAGTCAAAAACAAGCTATCTTTACCACTTAAGCATGAACTTTCCTACTCTTTTCCAATCCAAACCAAACTATTTGAAAACCAAAGTATGAAAGAGGGGGTCCAACAAATTTATTCCGAAAACTATGCAAACCAAGAAAACTAAAAACCAAAATGAAAATAAAAAACAAGACGCTCCAAGAACAACACAACTGTGCATGAAACAATAAAAATGAAGCGTTTGGAATAAACCTGGGATTTTTATTGATGAAGAAGGGGATGCCTTGGGCATCCCCAAGCTTTGACGCTTGTACTTCTTGGATATTTCTTGGGGTGACACGCGTGGCATCCCCAAGCTTGAGCTTTAGTCCATCTTTCATCTCAGATCTCATTCGTTCCATACACCTAAATTTTTTCCTTCATTCAAAACTTTACACAATCTTTATTAGCAATATTAGTGCACTCAAGATAATAAGTATTTAAGGTTTTGTTATAACACCAATAAACTTCCATTAAAACACTAGCTACTGTATCACTTCCCTGAAAAAGCTCAGTTCTCCAAAAGAACTCAAAAAGGAACCAATAAGAAGCAAATGCAGAAAATGGCAGAAATCTGTCAAAACAGATCAGTAGGTAAAGACGAATTTTTTCGAAGACCTTATGTTGCTCAAATCAAAAAGTGTTGAACTAAGGAAAGTTAGATAACAACCTGGGGAAGAAGCAAAAAAATTCACGCCTCAAAAGGTCATACAGAGATTTTACACGAATTTTTGCGGTAAAGCACAGAAATCTGTTTCAGGACAGGAACTTTCTCAATCATTACTTCTCTCTCATTAGAGGTTACTCTTGACACAAAAAGCAAATAAAAAGGATAAGGGCCGGTTATTACAGAAGTAATAACTTCCAAGACTCATCTAAATTTTTGGGTTATCTCCCAATAAGTACATTTCTTTAACGCCTTTAAGTTAGGCATAAGAAGCAAGAAAAAGAATCTAGTGTTCGAAGAAGCATCAAAACCAAATTTATTGCCCTTACCTCTCTTACTTTTATTTTTAACCTTGGGGAACATATGATTGTTTGGTGGATAAGCAAGGTGCATGGTCCCCTTTACCACATCTATTATTGCTCCAAGGAGTTCTAATAGGGACCTTCCAACTGTAATTTGTTCTTTTCATGCACATTCAATAACAAGATAATCAGTAGAAATCATTTTCCCAAGGATCTTTATAAACACTCCTTTAGATACTCCAATAGGTAATATTGTGACATTATTAGCTAGAAATATTTCTTTTCCTCCTTCAAAAAGCCCCCAAAGATTGAAAGATTCATAAATATATTTGGGCATAAGACAAAATTCAGACATGATATCACAGCGAGCTTGAAAAGTTTCATTATTTATATCAATCTTTACTATGGGGAGCCACTTTGATGGTTCAGAATTTATTGGAACATAATTATGATGCTCTCTAAGCATGTTATAACAATCCTTTAAACTAGTAGTGCAGGTCTCAAGAGTGTTCAATCTAGCAAATATGTTCATAAAGGAAGAATCAGATTTGCTAGGCAAGTTGTAAGTAAAGATCAATTTCTTTATAGAATTAATAGCATCATCCTCATTGCATTTGAGGAAATCTCCTCCCACAACAGCATCCAAAGCATATCTATAGCAAAGAGCAATTCCAAGGTAAAAACTGCTAAGGAACAAGCTTGGAGTCATTTTAGGTTCAGTTTTTTCATATAGATCAGAGATTCTAGACCAAGCTTCTTTGAAACTCTCTTCAATTCCTTTTTTAAAAGTGATAATCATTTCCTCAGGTGACATAGTGATTGGAGCAATGCTAGACATAATGGAAACTTAAGATAGGAACTAATTTTTGTGTGTTTTCAATAAAGAAAGCAAACTTGTAAAACTAATTTTTGTGTCTATTTTTGATAAAGAAACAAGCAAACAAAATGAAAGAAAACTAAGAAAAACAAAAATAACAAACTAAAGATATTGGTTATGAGGGACTCCCCTTGTGAAGATGTCCTTGACTCCCTGGCAACGGCGCCAGAAAATATGCTTGATGGCCCAAAATATATCGATCTCGTTGGGGAACACCAAGAGGAAGGTATGATGAGCACAGCAGCAAGTTTTCCCTCAGTACGAAACCAAGGCTATCAATCCAATAGGAGAAAGGAAACACCCCAAAGGTGTTGCTAGCTGAGCCTTGGCAGGGCGCACTACCGGTGCTAGTAGCAATGTGGAGACCTGCACAACACAACCACAGAACTTTGCCCCCAACTTGCGATGAGGTTGTCAAAAAACCTGTTTTGCTGAAAAAAAAGGGATTAAAAGTATCAAATGGAAGGAAGTAATAGTTTGCAGAAAGTAAACACAAAGCAGTAAACAGTTGATTGTAGATTGAATGTAAATGAAAGGACCGGGGTCCATAGTTCACTAGAGGTGGCTCTCCTTAAGATAGATAACATGTTGGGTGAACAAATTACAGCGGGGAATTGACAAACATCGAGAAAGCATACAAGCATATACTACTCATCTTGACTCCTTTGAGATTTGATTGGGCATTACAACATTATACATAGACCGCCATCACACTGTATCTCTGACTAATAATCCACCTTCAGGTTATCATCCGAACCCCCTCCAGTATTAAGTTGCAAGCAACGGATAATTGCATTACGAATTGCATGTAAAGTAAACAATACGATTGTTCTATGAACAAAGGATTGTTGTTTTCTCCCTAGTAGCAATAGCACATCTAGTACCTTAGAGATTTCTGTTACTTCCCCAGATTACTAGAGGGATGAACCCACTATCGAGCATAAATACTAACTCTTGGAGTTGCTAGCATCTACTTGGCCAAGATAGCTACTAACAACAGAAAGCATGCAAGATCACAAATAACAAATACATGATAGAATCAATAATCAATCTGAAATATCATCTCAATATCCATCGGATCCCCGCGAACACAACATGCAAAATTACAAATAGATGATCTTGATCATGAACGGAGCTCACAAGATCTAGACATGATAGCACAAAGGAGGAGAACCAGCCATCTAGCTACTACATGGACCCGTTGTAACACCCTCAAATCGGCCCTATGCAAGTTTTAGCCCTTTCCGCCAAACCCGCATAAAAACGATTCAAGGACACCCACTAGACACCTTCGTGCGGGTGGAAAACGAAGTAATACCATTACACAACAGTCCTCGATGGGACCCACAGAACAGATATATATGCAACACGACTCCAAGAGTCAAGAATACAGATATACAATACAAAGATCCAAAATCACCTTGAAAACGATACAGCATCCGGCTACGGGCAAAATGCAAGTGGGGCTAAGAGCCCAGAAGAATAACCAATTGCGTCCATAACCCTACCCAGGCCAAGCCGGAAGGGTAACCCTGCTAACGACGTCGATCTCAAACCTGCTAAAATAAAAGGTTTGCCGACAAAGGGCAAAGGAAAAAGAGGAGCGTCAGTACTGAGGCCAGTACACGGCGAGTCTAGAATTCGGCGCCGCTCGCCTACATAGGTATGGTGGACTGAAGCAGCAGCACAACATGCACTAAACAACCTATAGAGACTCGGAACACGGTCGGCTATTAGAGAGGGATAAGAAAGACCTATTCGGATCCAACCTGAAGCTAACACCAAACAACCCATCCTGGTATTTCCCCCCTCGAGACCAAACGAGGAAGTCAAACCGAGGAACTCACACGGTTGGCAATTTTACTCATTCCGTTATGGTTGAAACTCTTACTAATCAGATATAGATATCATGAGTCATCCTGAAGCATAAGTAGTGGGCCGTTTTAATCACCATTCCATTGTAGTTGGAACATTTACTAGTCAGATATAATTGTCCTGAGGAATTCCAAAACACAGCAATTGTTGGCACTTTTATCACATTCCATTGGATTTGTAATATTTACTAGGCAGATATAACAGGACACAAGGAACCCCAGCTCCACCAGTTGTTGGCATTTTTAATATCCATTCCGTTGTATTTGAATCTGATTACTAGTCACATATTAAGTCAAATTTATAGTACTACTTTAGTTATGCTTTTCTATGATCGAGATACTGTGCTCCAAGTCGTCCATAACCGCGGACACGGCTTTCAGAAAGTTTTACCCTGCAGGGGTGCACAAATAGCAACACACACTCGATCAACCTCGGAAAAACCAACTCAAAACCCAACGAGGCAGTCACGACAAAGCGATCACACGATTCATAAAATATTTCTGGGGGCACCCCATTAAGCTACCCGCAACGAAGTTGGCCAACTCCGAGACGGACCCAAGGTTTGCGACGACGGCTGTAAACGACTAGGAACCCGAAAGTGTGACTGGGCTTGTTGATACCGCGAAAACATGGCGCGATCCAAAACAGTACAGGTGCTCCATGCACAATCTTAAATAAAACAGTAACATGGCATAAGTACAGGATAGTAATAAAACCCCAAACTAGTTTGTGGCCCCAAGAAATAGAAATGAATCAAGCTCTGGCTCAGGGGGGTCCATAAGGCCTCTCGGATGTGGATAGTGCGAAAAATCAAGGAACAGATATCAAGTACTCGGGGTCCTACGGGACACAAGTGAGCATGGAAGAACCAAATAACATCTATTGCCCGTTGATGCCTCTGCATTAGTTATATCTAGCATTTTAATAGTTGTAATTAAAGTCATGATCATCTCCACCATAAACCTCTCCACCATTAAGCATCTGCCAACCTTCTAACAACTGTGGTACTTGACAACACGAGATCGCATCTGAGCAAGCAACTACGACTCGCCAGGCCAGCTATCTACCAAACACAAGTAATAGGAGGTGTCCAAGGCAATATAGAGGCTGCACAGGGTATAACTGGTGTACGGAACTAAAGCATCGCGACACGGATAGCAATAGATCAACAGGAGGAAATAAAGACTATAAATGCAAAATAGGTAGAAGGGGGGAGAGATGCTCGCCTGGGAAACACTGCCGGCGGTTCATATCCGAAGAACTTGTCAGTGCTCGCATCCACTCATCGGTCTAACCCGCAAAGAAGCAAACACTAGAAGAAACACCGGATGCAATATTTAATACTACAGCAGAAGATCCGGCATGCTTATGATATGATGCATGGTATGGCACAGATGCGGTGCAATTAGGCACTATTGAGCGAAACCGGGGTCCCGACAATTAATTAATAGGTTCAAGTTGTTTAGATACCCCGCATTTTAAATGTTGGCTTAGCAAGACAAAACAGGGCATCGGTTCGCTACACAAATTTAAATGGAGTCCAGAATAAGACAATGATATCCCGCATATGGCCTCCATATTAATTATTAGATGAATCGACGAAATCACCCGGACCCACAAAGTGTGTATGCATGCATGAATAATTTAAGTATGCAACAAGATAGATGTCATTTATAAAATAGGGATCTCAAAAAAAAGGGGTCACACATGGGTATCGGCGATCCTGGTTTGATGTGGTTCCGGTTCGGTCTCGCCGGGATCGGTCTTCGGGTCTAGGCTTCAGGGTTTGGTCTTTGGATCCTTGGGGCCTTCGGTATCCGTGATGGAGGTCATGGCGATACCGGGGAGAAGATCTTGGCGAGGCTTTGGTACTCTTTAGGTGGTTCCACCTAACTTCACACGGTCGTTGTCCATGATAGAGGTCTTCGGGGTCCGTCTTCACGAGCATCGGCAACTCGCTTGATGGAGCCGACGGTTCATTGGATTCGCCTGGGTCGATATTGGTCTTGTGGATGTGGCCCTTGGCGTCGGTCAAACTTGACGAAGACATGGCTCTGAGAGATCATGGTGAGGGTGTTAGCAACACTTCAATGTCTAGCGTGGGAACTATCATCGGTGATAAGCCACACAGTCATCGGCCTGTCCACCAGAGCACACATCTACAAGCAACCACATACACGAAACAGTTGATTATGAGAGGAAACAGAGGTACCATACAAACAAGCCAGGAACGAGGGGTGCCACCAGTCCTCACACCACATTCTCCACCAAAGAGCTGGCCTCAAACAGGAAAAACTAGAGGCCAATTGGCGCCATGGCCAGCATCAAGGAGGCGGGTCGAACGGCGGCCTGCGTTCGTGCAGATAAGCAGAGAGGCGGTGTCAGGGCTCACTGGCGACGGTCGAGGGAGCTGCACGGTGGTCAGAGCACGCGGACGGCGCGGCGGCCGGCGCGCAGACGGGGATGGCGGACGACGGCGGGACACTGGAGGAGGCCGCACAGACGACGGAGCCCAGCGAGGCAGGGGACGCACGGGTCGAGCGGTTCGGGCTCGAGCCCCAGACGGTGGCAGCGCGGGACAGCCAGCCATGCTCCGGTGAGACGGCGCAGGCGGATGGTGGCGGCGGCTGACGAAGGGGAGAGGACGGAGGGAGGCCGACGAAGGCGTGGGGTGGCAAGGGGCCCCTGCCACGGCGGGGAAGGCGGGGACGGAGGAGGAGAAGGTCGGGCGGGGTGGTGCTGGTGGCGAGCAGAGGCGGCGGAACGGCGCGGGGCGACGGCAACCGATGCAGGGCGACGGAGCTCGGCTCGAGGCGGCCGTGCATGGCGGCGACGGCCCTGGGAGAGGAGCGCGGCGAACGGGCGAGGACGAGTCGGCGAGGTCGAGGAGGAAGGCGCGCAGGACGGGGAAAGAAGGCGGAGGGCGGCGGCCGTTGAGGTGGTGAAGGCCGGCGAGGCAGGGCCTGCGGCTGCTGGCGGGGCGTGGAAGGCGGCGGGGCAGAGGCCGGGCCGGCCAAGGAGGAGGACGCGAGGGGGAGGGGCGAACGGGGGAGGAGGAGATCGAGGCAGGCTCAGGGAAGATGGGGCTGCCAGGGGAGAGAGAGCGGCGCACGGGGTAGGTAGGAAGAGAGAGAAGGGGCACGGGGGGTTGTCGGGTGGTGGCCTGGGAGGGACGCGCAGGGCGCTGGCAGGTGGGGGCCACACGGGCGACCGGTGGGTGTGCGTGCTGGGGGAGTGGGGTCAGGCGGGGTGGGTGGTGATGATTGTGGGCGGGAATCCCGACCAGGGGACGTGGGGGAGCGTGCCAGGTGGGGAGATTGTCGGTGGTGGGTGGGGCCAGCAGACGGGAGCGGGCGGGAGATTTGGGCGCCGAGCACGCGGAAGGAAAACGGCAGCTGGGGAGGGAGTTGGGAAAAGGTTGGGGTGTAGATAGGGCTGGGGTAGAACTAGATTTTTATTTGGAGGTGGCCGGCTCGGCTTTCGAGCCTGGCTGGCTGCCTCCTACAAAAATAATATAAATTTTGTTTATTTAAAACGGGGCTTTTGCAAACCGTATTTAGACAAACCAAAATATTCTGGAGGCCCAGGTTTTGTATTTGAATAAAGGCTAGGTATTAAGAAAACAGAAATAGGGTTTTTCGAAAATAGTTTCAGACAACAGATGCATGATGATGATGATGCTCAAATGCAATGTGGCATGATGACATGAGCATGCGGTCATGATGATGCAATGCACAAAAACACAGCGATTTTCTAGTAGTGTTTTTAGCGGGGTGCCACAATTCGACACCACTAACAATGGATCTCGCCCTCGAGATCTGCCTCATGGTACCGGGAAGAAGGTCGGCGATCTGAATCTTCTCGCTTCATGTAGATCCTCGCGACACCACTAACAAGATTGTTGCTCCATCTTGAAATCGGCGACACCACCAACAAGGGGTCGTGGTCCATGATCGTCGAGAGAACACTCCGGGAAACAAAGGACGAAGGTAAATGTATCCACAAATAAAGCCACCTCTAACTTCGATAGAAAGAGAGAACCGATGCATTCTCATCCACTTCAATGTACTCGAGCAAATAGAGTGAGTAGTCGGCATGGGGGCCAATCCATCATGCACCCAAACTATTACTCCGCACAATTAGTAGAAAAGCGTGCAATCATTCCCGGAATCAGACTAGAGATCTCGACAATCGAGGTTCAAAACAAAGGAGTGATGCAGGCTCTGCATCGGATCTGGCGTAGATGATGTCGTCGCGTCAGAAAACACCGGAAGACACCACAAGGAACAGAGAGAAGTCCAACAGATGAAGGATTCCTCAGATAGCATGAAGACCGGATGTAGAAGCACCATTACCAACGGAGGAAGCGAAACCCTGAAGGTACGTCGGAAACCCACCACGAGAATTCCTGGACTCGAAGAAAGATAAGAGAGCAGATTCAAAACATGTGGAGATAAGAGGAGAATAGCAGAGGGGTAAGGAGTAAAAGCAAACCTAATCAGATCTATCCAACCGATTTTCCAAAATAGTTTTGACACTCTAGTTCGGCTGTTAGCTAGGTTATCCTACAGGCTGGACAAGTGGGGTATCGTAACTGCTGAGCTCTGATACCACTCTGTAACACCCTCAAATCGGCCCTATGCAAGTTTTAGCCCTTTCCGCCAAACCCGCATAGAAACGATTCAAGGACGCCCACCAGGCACTTTCGTGCGGGTGGAAAATGAAGTAATACCATTACATAACAGTCCTTGATGGGACCCACAGAACAGATATATATGCAACACGACTCCAAGAGTCAAGAATACAGATATACAATACAAAGATCCAAAATCACCTTGAAAACGATACAGCGTCCGGCTACGGGCAAAATGCAAATGGGGCTAAGAGCCCTGAAGAATAACCAATGGCGTCCATAACCCTGCCTAGGCCAAGCCGGAAGGGTAACCCTGCTAACGACGTCGATCTCAAACCTGCTAAAACAAAAGGGTTGCCGACAAAGGGCAAAGGAAAAAGAGGAGCGTCAGTACTGAGGCCAGTACACGGCGAGTCTAGAATTCGGCGGCGCTCGCCTACATAGGTATGGTGGACTAAAGCGGCAGCGCAGCATGCACTAAACAACCTATAGAGACTCGGAACACGGTCGGCTATTAGAGAGGAATAAGAAAGACCTATTCGGATCCAACCTGAAGCTAACACCAAACAACCCATCCTGGTATTTCCCCCCTCGAGACCAAACGAGGAAGTCAAACCGAGGAACTCACACGGTTGGCAATTTTACTCATTCCGTTATGGTTGAAACTCTTACTAATCAGATATAGATATCATGAGTCATCCTGAAGCATAAGTAGTGGGCAGTTTTAATCACCATTCCATTGTAGTTGGAACATTTACTAGTCAGATATAATTGTCCTGAGGAATTCCAAAACACAGCAATTGTTGGCACTTTTATCACATTCCATTGGATTTGTAATATTTACTAGGCAGATATAACAGGACACAAGGAACCCCAGCTCCACCAGTTGTTGGCATTTTTAATATCCATTCCGTTGTATTTGAATCTGATTACTAGTCACATATTAAGTCAAATTTATAGTACTACTTTAGTTATGCTTTTCTATGATCGAGATACTGTGCTCCAAGTCGTCCATAACCGCGGACACGGCTTTCATAAAGTTTTACCCTGCAGGGGTGCACAAATAGCAACACACACTCGATCAACCTCGGAAAAACCAACTCAAAACCCAACGAGGCAGTCACGACAAAGCGATCACATGATTCATAAAATATTTCTGGGGGGCACCCCATTAAGCTACCCACAACGAAGTTGGCCAACTTCGAGACGGTCCCAAGGTTTGCGACGACGGCTGTAAACGACTGGGAACCCGAAAGTGTGACTGGGCTTGTCGATACCGCGAAAACATGATGCGATCCAAAACAGTACAGGTGCTCCACGCACAATCTTAAATAAAAAAGTAACATGGCATAAGTACAGGATAGTAATAAAACCCCAAACTAGTTTGTGGCCCCAAGAAATAGAAATGAATCAAGCTCGGGCTCAGGGGGGTCCATAAGGCCTCTCGGATGTGGATAGTGCGAAAAATCAAGGGACAGATATCAAGTACTCGGGGTCCTACGGGACACAAGTGAGCATGGAAGAACCAAATAACATCTATTGCCCACTGATGCCTCTGCATTAGTTATATCTAGCATTTTAATAGTTGTAATTAAATTCATGATCATCTCCACCATAAACCTCTCCACCATTAAGCATCTGCCAACCTTCCAACAACTGTGGTACATGACAACTCGAGATCGCACCTGAGCAAGCAACTACGACTCGCAAGGCCAGCTATCTACCAAACACAGGTAATAGGAGGTGTCCAAGGCAATATAGAGGCTGCACAGGGTATAACTGGTGTACGGAACTAATGCATCGTGACACGGATAGCAATAGATCAATAGGAGGAAATAAAGACTATCAATGCAAAATAGGTAGAAGGGGGAGAGATGCTCGCCTGGGAAACACTGCCGGCGGTTCATATCCGGAGAACTTGTCGGTGCTCGCATCCACTCATCGGTCTAACCCGCGAAGAAGCAAACACTAGAAGAAACACCGGATGCAATATTTAATACTACAGCAGAAGATCCGGCATGCTTATGATATGATGCATGGTATGGCACAGATGCGGTGCAATTAGGCACTATTGAGCGAAACCGGGGTCCCGACAATTAATTAATAGGTTCAAGTTGTTTAGATACCCCGCATTTTAAATGTTGGCATAGCAAGACAAAACAGGGCATCGGTTCGCTACACAAATTTAAATGGAGTCCAGAATAAGACAATGATATCCCGCATATGGCCTCCATATTAATTATTAGATGAATCGGGGAAATCACCCGGACCCACAAAGTGTGTATGCATGCATGAATAATTTAAGTATGCAACAAGATAGATGTCATTTATAAAATAGGGATCTCAAAAAAGGGGTCACACATGGGTATCGGCGATCCTGGTTTGATGTGGTTCCGGTTCGGTCTCGCCGGGATCGGTCTTCGGGTCTAGGCTTCAGGGTTTGGTCTTCGGATCCTTGGGGCCTTCGGTATCCGTGATGGAGGTCATGGCGATACCGAGGAGAAGATCTTGGCGAGGCTTTGGTACTCTTTAGGTGGTTCCACCTAACTTCACACGATCGTTGTCCATGATAGAGGTCTTCGGGGCCCGTCTTCACGAGCATCGGCAACTCGCTTGATGGAGCCGACGGTTCATTGGATTCTCCTGGGTCGATATTGGTCTTGTGGATGTGGCCCTTGGCGTCGGTCAAACTTGACGAAGACATGGCTCTGAGAGATCATGGTGAGGGTGTTAGCAACACTTCAATGTCTAGCATGGGAACTATCACCGGTGATAAGCCACACAGTCATCGGCCTGTCCACCAGAGCACACATCTACAAGCAGACACATACACCAAACAGTTGATTATGAGAGGAAACAGAGGTACCATACAAACAAGCCAGGAACGAGGGGTGCCACCAGTCCTCACACCACATTCTCCACCAAAGAGTTGGCGTCAAACAGGAAAAACTAGAGGCCAATTGGCGCCATGGCCAGCATCAAGGAGGCGGGTCGAACGGTGGCCTGTGTTCGCGCAGATAAGCAGAGAGGCAGTGTCAGGGCTCATTGGCGACGGTCGGGGGAGTTGTACGGCGGTCAGAGCACGAGGACGGCGCGACGGCTGGTGCGTAGACGGGGATGGCGGACTACGGCGGGACGCTGGAGGAGGCCGCACGGACGGCGGAGCCCGGCGAGGCAGGGGACGCGCGGGTCGAGCGGTCTGGGCTCGAGCCCCAGACGGCGGCAGCGTGGGACGGCCGACCATGCTCCGGTGAGACGGCGCAGGCGGATGGTGGCGGCGGCTGACGAAGGGGAGAGGACGGAGGGAGGCCGACGGAGGCGTGGGGTGGCAAGGGGCCCCTTCCGCGGCGGGGAAGGCGAGGACGGAGGAGGGGAAGGTCGGGCGGGGTGGTGCTGGTGGTGAGTAGAGGCGGCGGAACGGCGCGGGGCGATGACAACCGCTGCAGGGTGGCGGAGCTCGGCTCGAGGCGGCCGTGCATGGCGGCGACGGCCCTGGGAGAGGAGCGCGGCGAACGGGCGAGGACGGGTCGGCGAGGTCGAGGAGGAAAGCGCGCAGGACGGGGCGAGAAGGCGGAGGGCGGCGGCCGTTGAGGTGGTGAAGGCCGGCGAGGCAGGGCCCGCGGCTGCTGGCGGGGCGTGGAAGGCGGCGGGGCGGAGGCCGGGCCGGCCAAGGAGGAGGACGCGAGGGGGAGGGGGCGAATGGGGGAGGAGGAGATAGGGGCAGGCTCGGGGAAGATGGGGCTGTCGGGAGAGAGAGAGGGAGAGAGCGGTGCGCGGGATAGGTAGGAAGAGAGAGGAGGGGCGCGGGGGGGTTGTCGGGTGGTGGCCTAGGGAGGGGCGCGTAGGGCGCTAGCAGGTAGGGGCCACGCGGGCGACCGGTGGGTGTGCGTGCTGGGGGAGTGGGGTCAGGCGGGGTGGGTTGTGATGATTGTGGGCGGGAATCCCGGCCAAGGGACGTGGGGGAGCGTGTCAGGTGGGGAGACTCTCGGTGGTGGGTGGGGCCAGCAGACCGGAGCGGGCAGGAGATTTGGGCGCCGAGCGCGCGGAAGGAAAACGGCGGCTGGGGGAGGGAGTTGGGAAAAGGTTGGGGTGTAGATAGGGCTGGGGTAGGACTAGATTTTTATTTGGAGGTGGCCGGCTGGGCTTTCGGGCCTGGCTGGCTGCCTCCTACAAAAATAATATAAATTTTGTTTATTTAAAATGGGGCTTTTGCAAACCGTATTTAGACAAACCAAAATATTCCGGAGGCCCGGCTTTTGTATTTGAATAAAGGCTAGGTATTTAGAAAACAGAAATAGGGTTTTTCGAAAATAGTTTCAGACAAAAGATGCATGATGATGACGATGCTCAAATGCAATGTGGCATGATGACATGAGCATGCGGTCATGATGATGCAATGCACAAAAACACAGCGATTTTCTAGTAGTGGTTTTAGCGGGATGCCACACCCGTAGTCTAGAGATGAACTACTCACGCATCACACCGGAGGCTTGCATGATGATGAAGAAGGTCTTCAGGGTGAATTACCCGCACCGGCAGGGTGCCGGGAAGAGCTTCAGATCCCTCCTGATCTAGGGATGGAGATGACGGCAACTACAGACTCTTTCGTGGAATTTTGATCGGGTACTTAGGGTTTCTGTATCGGAGGCAACTTATATGCGGAAGGAGTGGCCGGGGGGTGTCTGGGCTGGCCACACCATCCCCTAGCGCGGGCCAGGCCTGGCCGCACAACTAGGTGGTGTGGCCACCCTCTGGCCCTTCTCTCTCTCGTATTATGGCTTCGTGTGTCCATCGGTAAAATAATGACTTTGGCTTTTGTCCCGTCCAATTCCGAGAATATTCATTTTCTGACTTTCTTGGAACCAAAAACAGCAGAAAATAGGCAGCTGGCACTGTGGCTCTTGTTAATAAGTTAGTCCAAAAATCATATGAAAAGTACTCCAAAGTGTGGACAAAACATAAGAAAGTAGATAAAACCAAGCATGGAACATCAAAAATTATAGATACATTTGCAATGTATCAGCCGGATAATCCGTCCCCAGGGAATTTGCCCAAGGGAGTGTTGGCATGAGCTTCTGTCTAGGGGCGGATTTTCCCCTGGACAATACATGGCTGGGGCAGATTTTTCCCCCAGCCAGATAATCTGGCCCTCCTCTAGGGCCGGATAATCTGGCCCCCAGTGAAAGATGCCAAGGACCGCCCTGCGTGAATTTCTGTTCGAGGGCAGATTTTTTGCCGGATAATCCGAGTCTGGGGCGGAGTATTCCCCTGGCCGGATAATCCGGCCCCAAATGGTTCCAACGGCTCCATTTGGACAGGGGGTATAAAAGCCCCATCATCCCCTCTGGTCAGATCTCTTGGTTCATACGAAAAACATCAGAACTGGTGCGGAAGCTCTCTCCCTAGTCTCCCACTTCAACCACCTGAAGGCTTCGATCTTTGGGGGAATTGAAGGAGGAGACATCATTCATCGTCATCATCAATCAAGCGCTTCAACTTCTCTCCATTTACTTGGAGAATCCCCGATCTAGTATTCTCGTTGATATCTAGATCTTGTACTTTATTATTGATAACAATTGTTCTTGTGGCAGCTTGTTGTCATTATGGGAGCCTCCAATTCGGTTGTGGAGTTATGCCCTGCTAGTTGTGTAAAGGCGTCGGTTCCCGCCTCGAAGGGTTCCTATAGTGGAAAGGTGGATCAGGCCTTTGGTGGCGGGATCCATTGCAGAGCAGGGTGAGCCCTATTGTGGCGTGGTGGTCTTAGTACCACCCACCCCTCCAACATAGATGTACGTCCCTTAACAAGGAAGGAACTGCGGTAAAACAAATCATGTGTCTCCACATGCTTCACCACGGTTTCCTCATTCCTCACATTACTCGCCTTTACTCACTAGTAGTTAGTTTTGCATGTAGGGAAATTCTATATAATAGTATATCTAGAGAATTTACCTTTTGTTTCAAGCCTAAAATTGAAAAAGCATTAAAATTTGAAGTAGCACCTATTCACCCCCCCCCCCTCTAGGTGCCCATATGATCCATTTCAATTGGTATTAGAGCCCCGGCTCTTTATTCGGGATTAACCGCCTAAGAGAAATATGGGTACTAAGGAAAATGGGAATGAGACTGTGGACAAGGTCACAATGGATGACCTCAAGACGTTGGAAACAACCTTGTTGAAATACTTTGAGACCAAGATGGAGGAGATGCAGCAAATGATTGCTTGCCTCACATCATCTATAGCCCCATCCCCATCTTCCTCTGAGGCCACCGCTCCTCTATCCAAGGATAAGGCTCACGCCGGATCTAAGGAAGATGAAGTGGTAGGTGAAAAACATAATGGTTCTGCCTCCAAGAAGGGAAGTGGTAAGGAGGACTATAGTGAGGTTCCTCATCTATATTCTCCCGACCCACCTATACCTCATCCTCATATAAACAATAGGGGTGATCTACCCAAGCTTACTGCATCTACTTTTAATCAATGGCAATTCTTAATGAAGTCTCATGTATGCAGTTCGTCAATTGAGCTTTGGAGGATTATCTAAGATGGTCTTCATATTGGAGACCCCAACAACTTGACTAGAAGAGAGGTTGTGGATAGTCAATTGAATGCAACGGATCTCCACATGATCCAACTCGGAGTGGGTCCCAAGGACATGCCCCACATTGAGCACTTCAACACCACCAAAGAAGCTTGGGATGCTCTCAGTGATCTATTCATTGGAAATGAAAGCATGAGAAGGAATAGGTACGATGCTCTTAGTAATGAAGCTGAAGGATTCTACATGTTGGCTGGTGAGGACCATGAAGACATGTATAGAAGGCTCAAGAGCATTGCAACAAACTTTAGAAAGCATGGAGCCACTCACATTGAGGATGCCTAGATCAAAAGGAAATATGCGAGTGCCCTCATGCCATTTGAGCCAACAGACTTGAAGAGTTTGTAAGGTAGATACAACTACCACCAAATGACTTCCAATGAAGTCATGCAAGAAATGGCAACCTTCAAAGTTGCTGCCAAGAACACCGAAGATGCCCGTGCTCAGGCTATTGGAATGCAAAAAGGGGTCAATGTGGCTCTAAAGGCAAATGTTGTTGAGCAAGATAAGGATGAAAGAGGATATGATGTTGTCTCAATGGGCTGCCCCGAGGAAGTCAAGCATGCTCATGGTGAGTACATGGCTTTTTATGCAAGGAATTTTTGGAAGGATCCAGCCAAGGCCAAGTCTAAACATGAACACAAGAATGGTTCAAGTGGAAGAAGAGAGAATGGCCCAAAACTGAGAACATGCCACAGTTGTGGAGATAGGTTGCACTTTGTGGCTGAATGTCCATATCAAAGTAGAGAAGACAATGGTGGCAGGCTCATCCTTAAAGAAAATTCCAAGGCACCTAGAAATAAGCCATTTATAAAAAAGAATGGTCCTTACAAAAAGCAACCCAAGATTGTCTTGGTAGCACAAGAAGAATACCCATCCGCTAGTGAAGACGAAGAGGATGAAGATAGTTCTCGAGAGGTGGCTGCTATAGCCACCACATCCATCCCGCCATCACTCTTTGACTCTCCAAACGAAAATGTCATCAACAATAACATCACTTGCCTTATGGCAATAGGGTCCGAGGTATCATCTTGTATTTCTTCATTTCCTAAGACTAACATAAATATGGATATGGATGATCATACTAGTCTTAAGATAAAAGAAGAAGTTATTGCTTTGGACAATTTTTTCACTAACCTGCAAGGTGAGCACAAACTTCACTTTGATGCTCTTATCAGTCAACTTGCTCATTCCGAAGATCTTCTCGAAGAAAAGGGTAGAATCGAAAGAGAAGATGCCTTGGAAATTGCCTCCTTGAAGAATGCCTTAGAGGAAGAAGAGGAAGTTCGAGTATCCTTGGAGGAGAAACTTGAGTCAATTGAGGAGTCCCATGAAGAGTTTGTAGCCCAGCTCATTAAAGAACGCGACAATGCTCTTGCTAAGGTAAAGAAACTCAAGAAGGAAAAGATTGAATTTGGGGCCGCTCATGCTAGACTCTTAGAGAAGTTTGAGAAACTTGACATTGCTCACAAGGCTTTGGAGAGTGATCATTCCACTCTAAATGAGTCTTGTGATCATCTCCAAACTCAATTGGACAAGTACGATATGCCTAGCACATCCACACCAACATGTGGACATGAAGGCATTATTGAAGAAAATGCAAGGTTAAAGGAAGAACCTGTAAAGGAGTCTCAATCTAAAGATAAAGAAGTCCTAGATGAGATTCTTAGCAAGCAAAGGTTAAACAATGGAAAGGAATGTCTTGGTTATGTTCCCAAGACAAAGAAGAAGAAGAATAAGAAGAAGAGCAAAACTACTCAACCAAAGACAAGCACCACAACTAATGACAAGACTAACTATGTTGGTTTTTGAAGGGGTTAATAATCCAAACTATGAATTATTTCGTGATTATTATGGTGATGTATATGCTAGCTATGTAGGTCCATTTGATAGTTACATATCTTGGTCTATTTGGGTTCCAAAGACCCTTGTTGCTAACATGAGAGGACCCATTGAGAAATGGGTACCTAAAACCAAGAAGTAACTTTCTTGCAGGGCTATGCTTTCGGTGGGTCCAAATGGGTGCTCGATAGCGGGTGCACTAGTTATATGACCAGAAGCAAGGAGATCATCTCGGAGATGTGGCCAAATCATGATCACATAACCGTCTCCTATGGTGACAAGTCAAAATCTGAGGTATTGGGTCTTGGCAAAGTTGTGGTTGCTCACGATATCTCTCTCGTGGACGTCATGCTTATTGAGACCCTCGGTTACAATTTACTTTCTGTTCGTGCCCTGGGTAAGATGGGTTTTGTAGTTTTTATTGATGGTGATTTGGTGGTACTCTTGTGGAGCAAGTCTCTAAAGGTCTCTTTCGTTGGATATGTCGAAAATGACCTGTATGTGGTGGAATTTTCAGGGAAAACCACTACAGGCCCGATGTGTCTTTTCGAAAAGGCCGATGCGGGATGGCTATGGAATCGCCGACTAGCCCAGGTCAATATGAGAACTTTGCAAAGTCTCCACAAGGGTGGCCACATCCTTGGACTAAAAGAAAATGTTTCCTTTGCCAAAGATCGTGTTTGCAGGGCTTGTGTTGAAGGAAAATTGCATGACTCTCCCCATCGAAGGAAGACCATTATTTCATCAAAGAGGATTTTGGAGCTCCTTCATGTGGATCTCTTTTGTCCTCCATCTCATGCAAGCCTCGATGGGACGAATTATTGCCTCGTGATTTTTGATGATTACTCAAGATACACTTGGGTCTATTTCTTCAAGTTGAAGAGCGAGACTCAACAAATGGTCATCGACTTTGCCAACGAGGTTCAACGTCAACACAATGTCCCTATATTGGCAATTAGAAGTGATAACGGCTCCGAGTTCAAGAACTACACCTTAAATGAATTTCTAAGTGAAGAGGGATAAGACATCAATATTCTGCTGCGTACACCCCTCAACAAAATGGTGTTGCCAAGAGGAAGAACCAGACCTTAATGGATATGGCTAGATCTATGCTAGCTGAATTTAAGTCTCCTTATAACTTCTGGGCTGAAGCAATCTCTACCGCCTTCCATTCATCCAACCGGCTCTACCTCTGCAAAATCTTGGACAAGACTCCATATGAAATACTTACTGGTCACAAGCCAAACATCTCCTACTTCCGGGTATTTGGTTGTTTCTCATTAAAGGAGTTCGTTTATCTAAATTTGAGTCTAAGGTTTTAGAAGGCATTTTTGTTGGTTATGGTGCCGAATCCCACACTTATAGAGTCTACAATAAGCTCTCCGGAACTGTTGTAGAATCTTGTAGTGTGGTGTTCAAGGAAAATGATGGCTCCCATGCAGGGAAAGTTGATGTTTGTGATGCAGATGTTGAAATACCCCAAGA
Source organism: Avena eriantha (assembly GCA_910589775.1). Taxonomy (NCBI): domain Eukaryota; kingdom Viridiplantae; phylum Streptophyta; class Magnoliopsida; order Poales; family Poaceae; genus Avena; species Avena eriantha. The sequence goes on from OU342746.1 coordinate 308,066,487, forward strand.
TGCCATAAGAAGAATGGGTGTGGGATTTTTCTGCCCCATTGAAGAACCCCTTGTGGTGGATCAGGAAGGACAATGCTCTACTCAAGTAGATCCCTCATCGACATAAGCACAACATGCTCCAACCATTTGAGAAACCTCTACACCAATCCCACAAACCATTGAAGATCATCAAGCTAATGTTCTAGAAAGCTCCAGGCTGGATTATTCGGTGGACACCGGATTATCCGGCCAACCCTCCTCAACTGGCAGAAATGATCAACATATAGAAGAATCTGTTGCAAGTCCTAGGCCGGATTTTCTGGCTGACCCCGGATTATCCGGCCATTCTCCAGTTCGAGCAAGTTCTAGCCAAGTCTGCGAAGATGCTTTAGGTTCTCCCGGGCCGGATTATCCGGCCCCACCCTCGGTCGGATTATCCGGCCATGAAAATCCTAAATAGCAGTAGCCTCCTATTATGGATGTGGATCAACATCAAGGGCAAGATCCTTCATCTCCTATTCCTGCTAATCAAGCTGAAGATCAAGGCCAAGCCAATGAGTCCAACGAAAACTCAAATGATGAAGTTATTCCCCCAAGAGACAACAAGCTAATTGAACTTCGTCGCAAAGCTCGTGCTAATAGAAATCTTGAATTAAGGGGTCACACCCTTGACAAAATTGTAGGTGATCTCCATCGAAGGGTATCCACAAGAAGGGAGCTGGCAAGTTTTGGTGAGCATCAAGCTCACATCTCAATGGTGGAACCCAAGAAGGTTTTTGAAGCTCTTGAAGATCTGGACTGGGTTATTGCTATGCATGAATAGTTGAATAACTATGCATGCAACAAGGTTTGGAAATTAGTAGAGAAGCCCAAGGATTGCCGCAATGTTATTGGCACAAAGTGGATATTCAAAAATAAGTAAGATGAAAATGGCATTGTTGTAAGGAACAAGGCAAGACTCGTGGCACAAGGCTAATCCCAAGTTGAGGGCATCGACTTCGGTGAGACTTATGCTCCTGTGGCTCGTCTTGAGTCCATCTGTATCCTTCTTGCTTATGTTGCTCATAATAATTTTAAATTACAACAAATGGACGTTAGGAGTGCTTTTCTTAATGGTCCTCTACATGCGTTGGCATATGTAAAGCAACCCTCGGGATTTGAGGATCCTAACTTCCCGAACCATGTCTAAAAACTCAATAAGGCACTCTATGGCCTTAAACAAGCCACACGTGCGTGGTATGAGCACTTTAAAGAGCTTTTGCTAGACCGTGGATTCGAAGTTGGGCAAATCGATCTCACTCTTTTTACTAAGAAGGTTAAGGGGGAGATCTTCATATGCCAACTATATGTAGACGACATTATCTTTGGCTCTACTAATAAAGCTTTTAATGATGATTTTTCAAAGCTTAAGATTGACAGGTTTGAGATGTCTATGATGGTGGAGTTACGGTTCTTTCTTGGATTTGAGATCAAACAACTTAGAGAAGGAACCTACATAAATCAAGCAAAATACATCCAAGACATGCTCAAGAGATTCAAGATGACGGATCTTAATGGCGTCGCCACTCCGATGCAAACAAAATGTCACCTTGAACTTAATCCCCATGGTAAAGATGTGGACCAAAAGGTATACCGGTCCATGATCGGCTCTCTTCTTTACCTCTGCGCATCTAGACCTGATATTGTGTTGAGTGTAGGAGTGTGTGCAAGGTATCAAGCAGCTCCTAAAGAAAGCCACTTAGTGGCAGTCAAGAGGATCTTTCGATATTTGGTTCATTTCCCTAATTTCGGTCTATGGTATCCCAAGGGCTCCAATTTCTCTCTTTGTGGCTATACTGATTCAGATTGGGCTAGTGATAAGGATGATCAGAAATCAACTTCTGGAGCTTGTTAATTCTTGGGGAGGTCTTTAGTATGTTGGTCTTCTAAAAAGCAGAATTGTATATCTCTCTCCACCGCCGAAGCTGAATATGTGGCTGTTGCTAGTGCATGTACTCAGTTATTATGGATGAGGCAAACTTTAAAGGAATACGGTGTCAATTGTGACAACGTGCCTCTTTTATGCGATAATGAAAGTGCAATCAAAATTGTGTACAATCCGGTGCAGCACACAAGGACGAAGCATATTGAGATTCGGAATCATTTCATTCGGGACCATGTTGCTCGAGGCGATATTGATCTATCTTTTGTGAGCATGAAGAACCAACTTGCTGATATTTTCATGAAGCCACTTGATGAAGCAAGGTTTTGTTACTTGAGGAATGAGCTAAATATCGTTGATTCAAGGAGCTTGTCTTGATTACCCATGCACTCATCCTTACATCTCATACTTATTTGGTCTAGGTGTGGGCATGGAAATAGGGGGACTTGGTCCTAATTGATTGGGTTAACCCTCCCCCCATAATGCCGAAAGCAAGTCAAATCATTTCTCTTAATATCATTTTGTGATATGTGAGCTTATTGATGAGTATTGGTCATGAACCCAAGATATATCTTCGAGGTGTCATACCATGCACTCATACAAGGTGGCCTCGGCCACCGCCCTCTTAAATGAGAAGAGTTAGATTTATGTGGATCTTTTTGGTTGCTTTTGCACATCGCATGTTCTTATGGAAATCACACTCAATTTTGGCTTTTAGTTGATTTGATTCTTGCAATCTTGAGTGTGTAGTACCTGATGACCCACAAGTATAGGAGGTGTATCGCAATATTTTCGATGAGTAAGAGTGTCGAACCCAACGAGGAGCAGAAGGTGCTGGCTAGTGGTATGGATCAGGAATTCTCTACAAATACTTTAGCAAACGGATTTTTAGGGGTTTTCAATAAAGCAAGTAAATGAAGTACGAGTAAAAGAAAGATAGTAGGAATAAATGCAGCAAGTGGCCCAATCCTTTATGCAGCAAAGGACAAGCTGGTTGTATTACTTAAGATGACCAAACATTCTCGAGGACACATGGGAAGACTGTCAAGTGCTTTCGCTTCATATAGCTGATTAATCTTCTCTAGCTTGCTAAGTGTTGTGTGGGTGAACCTGTACTAATGTACCGCCCCATCCAAGACTAATACATACTTGTGCTTATACCCCTTGTAAACATCCGTAAGTACAAGAAAGTAATTAAGGTAGAAACCTAACCACAGCTTTAAACTCTAAGACCCTTACGTCCCTTGTGTAATGGTTTCCTAACGGAGGTTCAGGTTTTTGTCACTCCAGCAACCCCTACGATTAGTAGCCAAATACACAATGCATTCCCCTAGGGCCATATAGGTGAAGTGTCATGTAGTCGACGTTCACATGACACCACTAGAAGAAGTACAACACAACTTAAATAACAATCTATTGAATCTTTCTCAACACAACTCCACTACTAACAACAAGACTTCTCCCATGTCCTCAAGAACAAAACGAACTACTCACAAGACATCATATGGATCATGATCAGAGATGGAATAATGATGTATAACAATCTGAACATAAACAATAATTCAATGGTTCACTCAATAGCATCAACTACAAAGAGTAATCAACACCGGGAAAATTTCCCCTATGAACTATGTAAGATTCAACCCAATTGTTACAGCAATATGGAGATGGTGATGAGGGTGCTGATGGTGATGATGGTGGTGATGGTGATGATGATGATGATCCCGATGAAGTCCAGCTTGATGATGGTGTTGATGGCGACGATCTCCCCTCTCCGGGAAGGAATTCCACCGGCAGAAATCTATCTGCTGGAGAGATCTTTCTCTCTCGGTGTTTTCCACCCCGCAGAGGCGGCGGAATATTTTCGTGGTCACCCCCCGAGTCTTAGGGTTTCGGGAGGATGATATACGCCAGAGGGGAGAGGCTGGAGTGGGCCAGGGTGGCCACACCACCTCCTGGCGCAGCCTAAGGCTGCCCGTGCCAGGGGATGGTGTGGGCCCCCTGTGGCCCATCTCCACTCCATCTTCTGGAATCCTTAGTCTTCTAGAAAAATAGGATTTTCCGTATATTTTCCCGGATTTTCTGATCTTCGTGAAATTTTGCCTCCAAATAGCACCTTTTCCATCAGAATCCTCACTGCAGCGGTCCATGCTCCAAAAGTCATCAATCATGGAAAAACAGATGAAATAACATAAGTACCACCTCTCAATACGAAATATAGCAATGAATAATAGTGAATTAAAACATAGAATAGTGATGCAAAATGGACATATCAACTCCCCCCAAGCTTAGACTTCGCTTGTCCTCAAGCGAAACTGAGCTCAATAAACATGGCATCAGGTTTATGGAGTGAAGAGTCGATAAAAGAATACGGACAAGAAGGATCACATTCATCAAATACATAGATCATAATAGAAGACAACTCACTATTATATAACTCAACTTGCAATAGGTAAAGGAAACACAATAAAGATACATAAAGTGAATCATAATTGGTAATGGCAAACTTAGCTCTTGGTCGAAGAATAGTTGATAATTTGCTGGAGTTCACAAATACTTGGTTTTTCAATGAAAGCTTTCAAAGTAGTAAACATCAAGATAAGAGCAATGTGCAAAACAAGGAACATAAGACATGATTGCACAAATCATCATATGAATGAATGAAACACATCAACTCAAAATACTTGCTGAGGTAGAAGGGAGTAGGTTTATTGACTCAACTACAAAGTAAAAGAAAGGGCCCTTCGTAGAGGGAAGCAGGGATTGCAAGTCTCATAAAGAGCTCCCAAAAATTATGATACTTACTAGCTTTCAGCTCTCATTGCCCCTATCATATGCATCTTTTGGTGGTTAAGGTAAAAGTGACACAACTAAGAGGATATGCTTGACAAGTTATAAATTGGAGTCCCATGCCCCTTACTTATGAGTACCGAACCTCATGCTACTCAACTTTAGTCACGAGAAAGCTCTTGTCATTGTAAATACAAGTGTATCATTAAGAACCGCCAACGGGGTACCCTTTGCACATGACACAGGAGCTATCCCATAATCAAAATGACAAGGCAAGCAGACAGTGAACATCTCAGCGATCTTTTTATTTGCTATTTGCATAGGTTTTTAATGAGGATGCTTCATAGAATGCTCACTATAGTTATGCTGCAAGTTTCCACCATGATTAGGCATGGCTTAGGCTAGCGGCCCATGCATTTCTCTAACACACATATAAACTCCATGATCTTATAAGTTCCACTTTTATTTCACACCGTCGGGATCCATAAGCAAAAGAACATGATATCAACTAGGTACAAGTACCAATGAAGTGCTGAAAGCGGTCCCCATGATACATGGTTCTGCTAACTTCAACTCATAAAGCGCAAGCATATACGCAACAAAGAAGGACCCAATGGTTCAAGTTTATTAAATGCAAGAAAGTAAAGTGTGCCATCAAGTTCGTGAGAGCTTTAATCACTAATTTTCACATAACAAGTTTAATTTGGGAGGTAGATAAAACAAGAATTTACTTGGAATAGCAATAACGCTAATAGGTAGGTATGGTGGACACAAATGGCGTGGGTTTTTGGTTTAAAGGAGTGGATGCACGAGAAGAAATCCCTCTCAGTACAGGTTTTTGGCTAGCAAGGCTTTGTAGCAAGTACAAGAGTTGAAGGAAACAAATAAACATACAAGTGATAAAGACAAACATGCAATCTTCCTTGGAAGCACCAAAGATCTTAACTAGAGAATAGTAGACTTATGAGCAAATCAAGAAAGAAAGATGATGAAATTATTTTTCTCTAGAGTACTTCTATCTTTTCTTCCAACTCTCAAAAATAGTGCTGCTACTGACCAAGCCAGGTTTTCCAAAACCAACTAAATTAACTCAATGATCCCAAAGTGATACCAATACTAACAACAAGATCAATCATATAACCACGAATTGAAAACTAATACAAGCTATGCAAAAGAGTGAATGATAGAACTTCTCATTAATATTTCATAACAGCAACTCACACTAAGGGATACATATCTAACGAGAGAGGGGACACTTCCATAATGCAAACCATACTACATAATAACTCCTCTATTCATGATATGACTCTACTAATAAGGTAAAAAGATAGAAGATAGCGATGTGATATCGCGGCAATCCCCCAAGCTTGGAACAAACCAAGGGGATGCCAAACCTGATGATGAATTACTCCTTTGGTGGTGGTGGTATCCTCTCATCTTCGTCAGTCTTCCAGGGTAAGGGCTTCCCATCAACAAAGGACATCGTGGTTTCCAACATCCTGAAACTTGCAGCAGCACTTATGCGTTTAAATCTAGCCTCATACTCACAGTTTTGATTTTGAACGTCATAGAACTGTGCTTGCAGTTTGTTGGTTGTTTGGCGGAGTGAGAGGATTTCGTCTTTGATTTTAGCAGTCTCCTTTTGGTGCTCAGTGATGAGTTCGGAACAGATCTTATGGATAATCTCCACTTCGCGCTCCGCCATCTTCTTGTACCTAAAGACTTCTTGCTCCAGTGCTTCCATCCTGTCCTCCAAACTTCCTTCACCTTTAGGGCCTTGAACTTCTTTAATCCGGACCTCCCCATCTTCGAGCAACAACTCCTTGGGATGAATCTTCAACTCTCTCATGTATGGGTTGATGATATCTTCTAAGGAATCTCCCTCGGCTGATCCAGTGGAAGACATTGTGGCTCCAAATCTGGGATTCTACCTGGCAGAAAAAGATCGAAACAAAAACACGACAAAAACACGATATACGAACCTCGGGGGATCCGGGGGTTATATATTATGAAGTTTCATATCAAAAGGAAGGTACTGGGAGAAAACGAGTCGGAGGCAGAGTCCGGGGTGGACTCACCACCTGGTGGCGCGACCAGGGGTGGGCCCGTGCCACAGGGTGGTGTGAGCCACCCTGGCTCCGTTTTCGTCCCTTTTTCGCTTCGTAGCTTTCCTTATTGACTAAAAACTGCAAAAATATAGTTGGATAGTATTTTTCAGAACTTTTCTTACCAGAACTATTACCTATTTGAAAACAGACTCTGCAGGTCTCTGAATTTGGTATCTAGTAGATTCTTCTGGAGTCACCACTTGAATAACATCAATATCTTCATCTTATACACTTATTACTTGAGTCATAAAACCCTTCTCTTCCTTATTAAACCATTATCTCTACTTCCTGGAAATTTCTTTCACACAAAACTTCACACAGTTCTCATTAGCAACATTAGTATAAGTGAAGTGATAAAACCTTTTGAGTCCAACTACAACTAAAAACCATCAAAACATAAGCTGCTGTAGAAACTCCTTTTGAATACCCAAAAAGAATTCAAAAAGTAAATCGAATAAAGAAGCAAATGCAAGATTGGCAAAATCTGTCAAAACAGACCAGCAGGTAAAGATCATTTTTTTCGAAAATCTTCTGTTGCTCAAATCAAAAAATGCAAAACTAACAAAAGTTAAATAACAACCTGGGGCAGAAGCACAAAAAATTACAGCTCAATCCGACATACAGAGATCTCTCACAAAATTTTATTGTGAAGCACAAAAATCTGTTTCGGGACAGCAACTTTCCCAAATATTACTTCTCTCTCATTAGAGGTTGATCTTGACACAAAAACCAAACAAAACGGATAAGGAGAGGTTATTACCGAAGTAATAACTTCCAAGACTCAAAGAAGCAAAAACAAACTGAAAGCAAAAACAAATTGGGTTGTCTCCCAAAAAGCTCTTTCTTTATAGCCATTAAGATGGGCATGATAATTTTGAAGAAGCTCTCATAGGGATATGAATTGAAGTGAAAGAGAGCATTAAGAAGCAAAAACACACACATTTAAGTCTAACCCACTTCCTATGCAAGGGAATTTTGTAAACAAACAAGTTGTTGAAACCAGAGGCAACTTGCATAAGAAGGCAAAAGATGTGCAACATAAAAACTTTTAGCATAAAACGAGGAAACTTGATATTATTGAGATGCATAAGAACACTTTTACCTCTCTCATAATAACTTTCAGTATCATGCATAGACTTAACAATATAACTATCATAAGAACCATCATAGCAATGATCACTTATTCTAACAGAAAACACCGGAATACTAGCTCTCATGATACTACTTTGTGAAACAATATTAGAGGTATCCTTACAAGGGATAGGGTGTCCCTTTTCTTCATATTTAGTAACAAAGTCTTTCACATTTGCTATAATAGGTTCATCAACCATTTGTTTATCAGGTTCAACAGCTTTATTTGTACTTTCATTAACCATACTAGCTATCATAGAATGTTCCTTTACCTTAACTGGAAAAGGCATTTTCTCAATATAAGGTTTAGGTAAAACATGATTAGCAGTATAAACTTCAGTATTTCTTGCAGGAACACTCTTAGCAATATCTTTATAAGGTTCATGATACTTATTCCACTTCTTTTTAGGCACTTCAATGTAGGAAGCAAAAGCCTTAAATTAAGAAGCAATAGCTTGAGAGTCTAGACCATAAGCATTTTTAATATTTTGAAAGTCATCAGTTCCCATAAAAGATTCAATGCATTCATAATCATAATTTATATCTGACTTTCTACCTTTGTCATTCTCCCATGCTTCAGTATTATCTTGAATACGGTCCAGAAGATCCCATTTAGCTTCTTCCATGCGAGTGAATGATCCAGCACAAGAAGCATCCAATAAATCCTTGTCATGTAGAGGGAGCCTTGCATAAAAGTTGTTGATAATAATATTGTTGGGGAGCTCATGAATGGGACATTTGAGCATTAGTAACTTCAATCTCCCCCAAGCTTGAGTTGTACTCTCTCCATCAAGAGGCCAAAAGTTGTATATTTTATTCCGATCTTTATGAATCTCACTAGGAGGATAAAACTTTGAATAAAAGAGAGGCACTATTTCCTCCCATTCCAGAGCTTGACCATTCTTCAGTAGCTTATACCATTCCTCGGCTCTTCCTTTCAGTGATAATGAGAATAACTTCTTCTTAACTTGATCTGTAGTAATACCTGCACACTTGAACAACCCGCATAATTTGTGTATAAAGAGTAAATGATCACCGGGATGGACAGTTCCATCCCAACATAGTAGTTATCCATAACATGATCAATAATTCTTGTGGGTATTTTGAAAACATCATTCTCAGCAGGTGGTGGCTTATCTACTACCTTAGCAGTGGTAGTAGCATTACCAAACAAGAAACTCAGCGAATTATCCATAACGAAAATAAAGCAACTAGCAGAAGTAAACAATACTCACAGTAGAAGTTTCCTTTAGCAAATCCACTCTCCAATAGCGCTTCACTCCGTAGCAATGGCGCCAGAAAATAGTCTTGATGACCCACAAGTATAGGGGGTGTATCGCAGTATCAACTACAAAGAGTAATCAACACCGGGAAAATTTCCCCTATGAACTATGTAAGATTCAACCCAATTGTTACAGCAATATGGAGATGGTGATGAGGGTGCTGATGGTGATGATGGTGGTGGTGATGATGATGATGATGATCCCAATGAAGTCCAGCTTGATGATGGTGTTGATGGCGACGATCTCCCCTCTCCGGGAAGGAATTTCCCCGGCAGAAATCTGTCTGCCGGAGAGATCTTTCTCTCTCGGTGTTTTCCGCCCCGCAGAGGCGGCGGAATATTTTCGTGGTCACCCCCCGAGTCTTAGGGTTTCGGGAGGATGATATACGCCAGAGGGGAGAGGCTGGAGTGGGCCAGGGTGGCCACACCACCTCCTGGCACGGCCTAGGGCTACCCGCGCCAGGGGTGGTGTGGGCCCCCTATGGCCCATCTCCACTCCTTCTGGAATCCTTAGTCTTCTGGAAAAATAGGATTTTCCGTATATTTTCCCGGATTTTCTGATCTTCGCGAATTTTGCCTCCAAATAGCACTTTTTCCATCAGAATCCTGACTGCAGCGGTCCATGCTCCAAAAGTCATCAACCATGCAAAAGTAGATGAAATAACATAAGTATCACCTCTCAATATGAAATATATTAATGAATAATAGTGAATTAAGACATAGAATAGTGATACAAAATGAACGTATCAGTACCAACTCAGTTTGGTTCTCTTGTCCCAAGCCTATCTCTACCTCTAAACCATCTACTCTAGCACACAAGTCCTTTCACTTGTTTCCTTCCGCTGCCACTGCTGATGATGAGGAGGATGATACCGAGGAGCTTGAGGACGAGGATGAGGATGAGGATGAGGACGAGGACGGGGAAGAGGACGAGGATGAGAACTACGAGTGACCCCTTGGGGTGCTAGCATCGCTCTTCTTCCTTTTTGGCGTTTCGATGCCAAAGGGGAGAAGTAGTTCTATTAGGTCTTCGTGGATTTGCATGGGTCGAGCACAAGCATTCGCATTTTATCTTTTCGGTATTTTTCTCGCTTGTGCCCATTTAGCATTGAACTTCTATTTGTGATTTGCTCTGTATAAGACTATGTGGTTGTGTGGCTCTGGATTTATCTTGTGGATTATCCTTATGGATTCATCTTTCATATTGGCCATTGGATATCTATATCGAGGAAGGCGCTCATTATGGCTATCATTGGATATTCTTATAAATATATTGAGGACGTATTTATCTCTACAACGGTGGTATGAATATTCTTGCATATGTTCCAACGAAATAGACTTGTACCTTCTTGTGTGTATGTGCAATCAAACGCAAATTTTATTATGCACACATTAAGGGGGAGTCCTTTTCATTCGTTAAATTTTGTTGTTTTGAGAAGCTATCTTGAAATCTCGGTATTGTCATCTAACACCAAAAGGGGGAGATTGAAAGAACATTTCATGGTTCCATGTGTTTTGTGTGTTAGATAACAATACAACGAAGTTTTCTCATGTGTGCTAAGTGTGCAGGGAAGTGTTTTGGTATTTGGGGCCCGGATTATCCGCCCCCATCAAGGGCCGGATAATCCGGCATGTCCATCTTGGCAAAGGCTGGCCGCGCATGAGCTTCTGTCTAGGGGCAGATTTTCCCATGGACAGTCCGGCGTTGGGGAGGATTTTCCCTAGGACCGGATAATCTAGCCTTCCTCTAGGGCCGGATAATCTGGCCCAAGGGAAATTTCCCAAGGTAGCGTTGGCGTGAGCTTCTGTCTGGGGGTGGATTTTCCCCCGGAAAATCCGTGGCTGGGGCGGATTTTTCCCCAGCCGGATAATCTAGCCCTCCTCTAGGGTCAGATAATACAGCCCCTAGGGGAAGATGCCAAGGACCGCCCTGCGTGAGTTTCTGTTCAACAGCGGATTTTTTGCCGGATAATCCGAGTCTAGGGCAGAGTATTCCCCAGGCCGGATAATCCGGCCCTCACTTGGGCCGGATAATCCGGCCCCAAATGGCTCCAACGGCTCTGTTTGGATAGGGGGTATAAAAGCCCCATAATCCCCTCCGGTCTGATCTCTTTATTCATACGAAAAACATCAGAACTTGTGCATAAGCTCTCTCCCTAGATCTCCCACTTAAACCACCCGAAGTCTTCGATCTTTGGGTGAATTGAAGGAGGAGACATCATTCATCGTCATCATGAATCAAGCGCTTCAACTCCTCTCCATTCACTTGGAGAATCCCCGATCTAGTATTCTCGTTGATATCTAGATCTTGTACTTTATTATTGATAACAATTGTTCTTGTGGCATCTTGTTGTCATTACGGGAGCCTCCAATTCGGTTGTGGAGTTGTGCCCCGCTAGTTGTGTAAAGGCACTGGTTCCTGCCTCGAAGGGTTCCTATAGTGGAAAGGTGGATCAGGCCTTTGGTGGCGGGATCCATCGGAGAACAGGGTGAGGCCTATTGTGGCGTGGTGGTCTTAGTACCGTCCACCCCTCTAACACAGATGTACTTCTCTTAACAAGGAAGGAACTGCGGTAAAACAAATCATGTGTCTCCGCGTGCTTCACCACGGTTTCCTCGTTCCTCACTTTACTCGCCTTTACTCGCTAGTAGTTACGTTTGCATATAGGGAAATTCTATAAAATAGTATATCTAGAGAATTTACCTTTTGGGTCAAGCCTAAAATTGAAAAAGCATTAAAATTTGAAGTAGCACTTATTCACCCCCCCCTCTAGGTGCCTATACGATCCATTTCAACTGGGAGTGACCTACCATTGCAATCCGATTCCAGCTGGCTATGCTCGTGCCAGTGTGGATGAAGTTGTACTGATGTTTCAGTCAATGCAGCTTGACATCCCTGGAGGTGAAGGGGAGACGACATTAGGAGAAGTCACGAGTGTCTTCATTCTTTGGAAAAAGGAATACATCAAGTTTCTAGGCTTGGCGCCAAGGCCACCGTCTCCACCGAGAAGCAATCCATCACCTCCAAGGCCACCGTCTCCTCCAAGGCCATCCCTCCTCGAGACAGTCAAACAGAAGAGAACAAGTGGTAGAGGAAACATTAGAAAAGACGTTCCCTAGCTCGAAGAACAAGAAAAACAATCGATCGCCCCGCTCTAGGTGTTACCCAAACCTCAACTATATGGGGGAGAACTTATGGATATGGAAACAGCTATGGCATTGGCCGAGCAATGTAATATGTCTCTTGATGACATACTTGGTAGTGTTGGTCCCACCAGACTCCTACAGAACGACAATATGTCGACGGGCAGCCTTTGGTCAGTTCTGAGATGCTCCGGGATCTTCCAACAAAAATGCGAAAATTGCATTCATGGTATATTAAAGCCACAAAAGAAGAGCGACTATATATCATAGCGAAACTTAGAGAGGAGCATTACTACATTAAAGACGAGGTCCATATTGAACTTTCGGAAATCTTTCAGTTATTCAATCAACGAGACCTCGACAAATCTATCCTCAGTTGCTATTGTATGTAAGTGATTAGTTTATTTATGTAATTAATAAGTATCTAGCTCACCTCGTTCAATTCATTGCCGGTAATTATCTTCACTATATTCTTGTGTACGCTATGATGCAGAATGAAGATACTCGAATGTAAAAAAGGGGGAATCCAAGGATTTGGGTTCATTGATCTAAATCGAGTTAATGGAGCTATGCTAAAGGCGAAGTCCATGGACACGGAGCAAAACTTGCTCCGATTTTTCAAGAAGCAGCACTACGTTTCGTGTTTTTGTCTTGTACACATTAACTTTTGCTTACTCGATGTTAAGTGCAAATAAAACTTGCTCCGATTTTTCAAGAAGCAGCATTACCGTTTCCTTACCACTTCGGGTGAGTGTTTCTGTCTTGTACACATTAACTTTTGCTTACTCGATGTTAAGTGTAAATGCTGGGTTGCTGACGTATATAAACCTTGCGCAGCTTCCACTGGATTCTTCTAAGCAATTCCGTTGACTTGAAAATAGTTCATATATACGACTCATCCAAAGTGGACATGGAAGAGTACCGTAGCATGATCGAAATGCTTAATAAGTAATTTCAATCATTATCGCACTATATCGGTCTCTTTCGTTCAATTTCTGAGATATCAAGTAATTATTAATGCATTCATTCATTTTCTTTGTAAGATAGTGTTTGGACAAAATTCAAGATTGCAATCCGCGATCAATGGCGTAAGGAGTTAATTTATAAACCGATACCAGTAAGTAGTACGAGCTAGTTCCGTGTATCTCTTTAATTCTAGTTTCAATACAATTAGAATGCATGCTTGATTATTATTTGATTGAATTCTAATCTTGTGAAGTGCGCGAGGCAGCCAAAGAAGACTAATATATGTGGATACTATGTTTGTGAGTTTGTTCGCACTTGCACTAGTGAGCAGAAGTTGAAATTTGTTCAAGTACGTAAACAATTTATTTGTATTATCATAATTTGTGTTGAGTTCCATTCATATCTTTTATGATTAAATATATATTCATATTGATTTCCTTCTTTTTAGTTGGAAGTGATACGAGAAAAGCTCCTACCACGGGACCGCCTACTAGCAATTCAAGAGGAATTGGCGGAATTTCTGGTTGATGAGGGCATAGACTCATGCGAAGAATACAGTATAGATAGATCCTAAAGCATCCATGTAATGCATCTCCATGTAATCAAATAGATGGGCTCTGGACCCGGTTAGAATTCGTATACCAAATTGTATATAGATGTATGTATATGGTCGTATAAGAGAAATTATATTATATATGCATCATTGTGTACAACTACTATGTAGTAGCTTCGTGTATGTATATACAAAAATAATTGAACACAAAACATAAAATAAAAAGGAAAACACAAAACCTCATCTCCTGTCATGGCAGCCAAATGGCCCAAAACGTTGTCGCGGCAGGGAACCTTTAGTCTCGGTTCGTGTTACGAACCGGGACTAAATATCCTCTAGCCCAGCGCACGGCGCGGGGCCACGTGGTGGACCTCTAGTCCCGATTCGTAACAGAACCGATAGTAAAGATCTGACCTTTAGTCCCGATCCTCGGTCTCGGATTGGAATCTGGGCTTAAAGGTCCTTACGAACTGCAACTAGAGGTGTGTTTTCTCCTAGTGATATAAAAGCTAAAATGTGAAACCTACGTACTATAAAGCGTCTAAATAAATTGCTTTCACAAAAGTTAAAATATCGTTTATACTCCATTTTGAAACAAAAGGAGCTGAGTAAAGACGGTACAGGAGTAGGAGTACGTCTTAAAAATTCACTCTCGGACCGACCCAACAGGTTCAGAAGCAGCGTTTCGTTCAGAATCCGAGGCATACAGGGGAGTAGAGTCAGAGTCTCCTGTGTCGCCTTGCTGTTCATCAGTAGCTCCGGCGGCCAGAACATGATGATTTAGCTCCATTGCTCCGCTGCCGTTAGTCCCAGCTGGCTCTCCTTGCCGGCCCTCTGAGGTTTTGAGGAGTCGGAGCCATGCGCACAGCCAATGCAGCACTCCCGCCGCAGCTTCCGAGTCGGCTCTGGGCTCGCCGCCGGCGACGAGACTGGCGAGGTGGAGAAGAAGCACGAGGCATGAAACGACGGCGTTGGTGAGAAACAGCCCGCCGAGTCGCCACAGTCCGAGCCGGGCATCTACACCCTTGCTCCTGCCCACGCACGCCGTGGCCCCGAAGGTGTTGAACCACTTGTTCTCGATGAGCAGCAGCTCGTCCTTGGCCTTGAGCTCCAGAATGGCGCGCGACACGTCTGCCACAAGTGGAGATCCCATCGGGAACACCTGAGATCAACCAAACTCACCACGCGTTACATTGGATCAGAGTGTCAACTCTGTAGAAAAAAAAAAGAATTGGGATGCGAAGAAACACACGTACAAATCCAAACCCGCCGCTCTTGTAGATCGGACCAACCATGGAAAAGCCTTGGCAGTAACGCGACAGGAAGAGCTTCAGGTAGGTCACCTCGTCGAAGATCGCCTTGACGCCACCGTTGTCCGACCCCTTGCTGAGGGCATCGGCGTATTGGTCAATGCTGGTGTACCTCCTGAACTTGGCCTCGGGGAAGCCTATCTCCTTGAGCATGTGCTCAACGAAGGAACCTTCCTGGATTCCCACGTAGTCGTTCGTTGTCCAGCCATTCATCGACGGCTCCAGCTGCCGTACCGTCAACATCGATGTCAGGTTCGCCGTGTAGCTTGTTGTGAGGACAAGCACCACAAAAACCCACATGATAACCACGAGCTTTGAAAGGTTGCTCTCTAACTTCTCCCCTACAATTAAAGTGAAGCAAGTGTCGTCAACCAATAGTCCAATACTACTACTACAGTAGTTTGCATAATAATCCTTGTGTAGCTAGGGATGGGAGAAATGTCTTACTGTGGGCGAAAACCATGGTGGAGAATGCAAAGTAGAGGAGTATGCCGAATTGCTTCCATGGCGTTCCGCGGAATCGAGGGTTTATCCTGTGCTCAATCTCCCACACAAGAAGTCCCGTGAATAAGAAGAAGGCGAGGCTGGTGAGCCAGAGCTCGGGTGTTAGCGGCTTCACAAAGATCCACATGCTGTTGCTCATGTCCTCCTGAGCCACCAGCATCGAGTAACCGGTCTCGGCGAACGGCATCGTGAAGGAAACCAGCTTCATTCTGCTTGCGGTGATCATCACGCCTCCGGCCACGGCGTCGAGTTTCTGCATATATGTATGTATACGACGATAAAAGGCGACTTCAAGGCTCAACAAGTTGTTGATTTCACCGGACCGGACAAGGGGAAAAAAAGGAAAAAAAAAACTGACCTTGTCGTGCACTAGTTTCACAAGTGCTTCTTCGTGATACTTCATGCTAGAGTTAACTAGAACATAGCGATACGCAACTGAATAGTTGAGTCTCGTCATGGCCGCGTCGAAAACGTCTGTGTAGTAGCCCGAGACTATGTCGGTGCCCCTGCTTGGATCACCGGAGGATTGGCTGCTGAACCCACGATTGACGGGGACGGCGACGCGAAGCGGCCGTCCAGTCGGCGACACGGTCCATCCTATCGGGACAGCTGCCGTCTCGCCAGGCCAGAGAATCTGCTTCAGTTCTTTCCCTGCACTCTTGGTCTTGGGGTATAAGCTTGTCGAGATCCCAGACTCCGGTGTCCAGAAGCCGACTGTCCTTCCGCCTTTGCCGATGATATTCACGATCTCGTAGGCCGAGACCTGCAACTGCCCGTCAACCAGACTGAATCTTCCGGCCAGGCCGTCGAACTTGGTGACAAGCAGAGCATCAAGGAACGTCGTTGGTGTTGGTGGTGGCGCCGTTCTGAAGGAGACCTCAGCTGCTACCGCGGCTGCCCATGACGTGTCGTACAACCAGAGCAGCGACACCGGCGGCACATTCGGGTCGTCGTCGTCCTCCTCGAAAGCTGAATTCTCCATCCGAAACCGTCTCCAGAAGCTCCGCAGTTGGTCCGTTGCGTGCACGTATGGCAGCAGGCTTACAACCCCCTGCATGTTATGGATGTCAGTGTTGTCGGGGAGGCTGCCAACGCCGGCGGTGGCAATCCAGACGTACCCCTCCGATACCATGCCGGCGACCATGGCCCGACGGAAGAGGCGCGCGGCCAGAGCGGGAAGCATGTGCACGATGTACACCCGTGTCGGCATGGCCTTGACCGCAAGGAGCGCCGCGTCAAGGCGGCTGTCTGTCGCATCGGCGGGCACAGACACGCTATCCGTCAGGCAGCTGCTTGATCCCTGGAACGCGTGGACCAGCGACGGTAGGATGCCGATGCCGTAGGGCGAGTCCTCGTGCAGCAGGACGGCGGCGCGCCAAGCGAACGCCTCGAGAATGGCGGCAATCGGTGGCGCCTGGGAGCTGATACTGGGTGCGGTGCGCACGAGGAAACGTGATTGCGGCCAGCTGCTCGATGCCGGCGAGGTGGCGGAGGAAGAAATGATCGGGATGTTGCTGCGCTCGGCGATGCCGGCAAATAGTAGCTCGGTGTCAGGTGATGTCTGGGGCGAGATGATGGCTTGCAACTGGGCATTCCTGTCCCTGACGAGCTCCTCAGCTGTAGAAACATTCATGCGACCAAGATAAAAACCATCGTATCACAATCATAATCAAACACAACATACTAGTAGTACTAGCAATCGTGCCGCACTTACTAGCATGCACCGCTGTGACGAGGTCTCCACGCGAATCCCTCACGCGCAGCTCCGCACGCGTGGCGTAGCTCGGGTGCTTCAGGTACAAGTCGTCAAGGGCCATGGAAATGCAGGTGAGGCTCTTCCTCCCCAGGTCACTCGTCAGGTCCAGCACCACGCCCACTCGCACCGGTGCCACCGACGACTCAACGACGGCGAGCAGACAGAAGAGACGACCTGCAGGAGCTGCAGCGGTGAGCAAGCGCCTCGTTGACAGCTCCATACAGTTGAACTTTGACTAGGGTATAATTTCTTACTACGAAGTATAGTACTTGCTAAGTTGGTGGACGCGTCTACATGATATATAGGAGTATATCTAATTCAACCGGCCACTTGTTAGTGGGATTTGCTAGTTCTCATACCCATGATCTGTTACCTTTCTCACCATTAAATTTACCTTGTAACGCGTAATATAAGAGTTATACATGAGTTGTTTCTAGATTGTAACTGAGAATTTAATAGAGTTGTAACTAGTAGGTTGCAACCGAGAATTAGTAAAAAGTTATAAATTACAATTAAGAATTAGCAGAAATAGCAGGATGACTTAGACATCCGAGATCCAAACACTCCCCCTGCTAATATAGAGGAAGTCTTTGGCACTCCTCATGGATGGGACCCCACTTTTGCAGAAGCGACTGAAAAATTTGTTACCTCTGCGCACCTTTGTCCCCTCTTTTTAACAGGCCACTTGTTAATGAGATTTGCTAGTTTTTAAGCGCGTGATAATGTCCTACTCCCTTTGATCCCAGAGCTTGAGTTTTTTTTTCGAAAAGTCAAGATATGGAAAGTTTGGTTAAACTTTTAGAAAATTTTATCAAGAACTATGATATTATAGAGATACCAAGTGAAAATATGTTTCATGATGTATGAAAAGTTATGAATTTCATATTATAAATATTAATATTTAAAAAAAAACTTGGTCAAACTTTACATAGTTTGACTTTGAAAAAAATAGGTCTTAAGCTCTGGGACGGAGGTAGTATGTCTCAGTCGTCTCTCTCACCATTATATTTACCTCGCGATTCGTGCAATACGAGAGTTATACATGAGTTGCAATTAGGTTGTAACTAGAATTTAATGGAGTTACAACTAGATTAGAACTGAGAATTAGTTAAAGAATTATAAATTATAACTGACAATTAGCAGAAATAGTAGTACGACTTAGATATAACAAATTCTTAGACGCTTGAGGTCTAGGGGCTCCCCTTGTGAATAGAGTAATTGTTAGAGAAAGTCAAGAGTCTTTGTCACTCCTCGTGGATGGGGACACCACCTTTGCAAAAGCACCGGAAAATTTGTTTACTCTGCGCACCTTTGTCCTCTTTAGTAGCAATCCAAACGTTTTTCATGGGTCGTCCTAAGAGCATCTCTAGCAGATACGGCATCCGCACGAAACCGTAAAATAACCGCTGCTTTACTGTACAACACGAAAAAAGTGGCTATTATAGATGCTACAAAGCCTACCGCATCCAAAAAAGCCGCTCCCCGCATATCGACTCCCGCGAGTCGCATAGTACGCCGCTCACTGCATCAACTGCAAATAGACGCGCACTGAACATTTAGGACGCTAGCGAGAGGAATCTTTGTTCGCCGCCACCACCCCGTTCCAGATCCCTCGCGCGGCGCCGCCACCGACCCCTGCCGCCCGCAGCATTGCCACCGTCCCGAAGGTCTACGCGTCGCCACCGCTTTCTTCCGTCGGCACCACGCCACCACCGCGACTGCCACCACCCCTTGATTTCCGGCAAGTCGCTTTGTAGCCTCCTCGTCCATCGTCGAATCTTTCACTGGTGAGCCAGATCTGCTCTGCCGCACCGTCCTCACGGTAAGATTTTCCCCCTCTTTTGATTTTCCTACGAATTCCAAAAACCGTTAGGTTTAGCATATGTTCGCCTACTATTTGTAGATGAGTTCGTCATGGACCGAGTCTTGGTGTTCGGCAACAAGTTCGCCGGTTAAGTTTTTGATGGAGGACTCCTCGTCCGACGAGTCTGATTGGTATGACAATCTCGTCGATGACAACGACGCGGAGGACATCCTTATTCTTGTTGCGGTTGTTGAACTTGAAACTAAGGATAACAACCGAAATAGGAGGAGGGGATCCACCGTCGGTTGTTTATGCATCCCTCGCAACCGCATTCTCGGCCATGAAATGCTCATGCGGGACTACTTTGCCAAGGTATTCATCTACCCTTCTTGTATCTTTCATCACCGATACCGAATGACACGCTCCCTATTCGAGAAGATAGTGAAATCATGCGAGGCCAATTGCCGTTATTTCACACATCGTAGGAATTGCGGTGGGTTGCTTGGTTTCAGTTTGTACCAAAAGATCTTGGCCACCATGAGGGTGATCGTGTGTGGAATATCAGCTGACTATGTTGATGAGTATCTTCGCCAATGTGAACATAATATGATGAAATACGTGCATATGCTTCGAAGATACTGATCAGAGTCTTTGGTCCAACATACCTCCGAGCACCAAACGAGGAGGATACAGAAGCTCATGGCAGAGAATGCGGCAAGAGGTTGGCCGGGAATGCTCGGAAGCATCGATTGTATGCATTGGAGGTGGAAGAAATACCCAAAAGCATGGCACGTGCAGTACATTGGTCATCACCGAGATGCAACAATCGTGCTAGAAGCAGTGGCCTCACATGACTTGTGGAAATGTCATTGCTTTTTCGGTCTACCGGGTTTTCTGAATGACATCAACTTGTTGCAGAGATCTAATCTGTTTGCTAAGCTAGATAATGCAGAACATCCGGCTTGCTACAGAATCAATGGTCATGATTACGATATGGGTTATTATCTTGCTGATAGTATCTATTCTCAATGGGAAATATTTGTGAAGACCATTTCTAAACCCAGACCTCCCCTAGGAAACTGATTTTTCCACTTTCCAAGAAGCAGCCCGCAATGACTTTGAACAAGCTTTTGGGGTGTTGCAAGCTAGGTTTGCAATTGTTCGAGGTCGTGCTCATTTTTGGAAAAAGAAACACCTCAACAACATCATGACTGGATGTGTGATTCTTTATAACATGATCGTTGAGGACGAGAAGGAGAAAAGGTTGCCCTTTGAGTATGACAATGTTGATTGCTGGGTCAAGCCTAGAAGAAATCCAGACAAGATCGAAGCATTTTTGAAACAAAAACTATCATGCCAGCTTCGTGAAGATCTTATAGGCCACCATTGGTCCTTGCATGGGAGATAGCTCCCTCGTCATTTAGTTGATTTCATTTGTATCCATTTGTAATTTGTATCATTCTTTGCTTCGGGGCTATTTATTTGTGTTTTTCAATTATTCAGTTCTGAACTATTGTTGTAACATATGGATTATTGTTGATTTGTGTTCGTGGAACATTAATTAATTGGAATAATAATAGATGTTGTATGCATGTTGTTTTGATATGAAAATACACTTCTTCTGAGTTAAACACATATCATATTTTGTTGTAGTGAACGTTGGCGTGGAACACATCCCACATATGCATGCCGCAAAATAGAATGCAGGATTTATTCCACGCCGACGTTTTTGGACAAAGAAAGAGTTTTGTAGTACACCGTACCGCATTTTGCAGCACTGGGATGCGATATCTGCTAGAGATGCTCTACACTCTAGGTTCTGTTCTACTAGTTATTCAATTGGGGTCAGTCCTACTGGATCCAGCTCCTTCCATTAATTAGTGGAATCCCTAAAATCGGAAGTTCTTTATGCTAAATATCTTCTTTGTAAGTCATGGTCCCACAACAGACAGAATGTCCCTCAAAAAGGGACATATTTTTCTAATGAAATTACTCTTATGTCTAAGAGGGTGATGCAAGCACCGTTCATGATTATAGGCCAATATTTCAAATGAACTTTTTTACAAAATGAAGGTGATACCCGCTGCATTAAAATGATATATATAACCTTTTTTATTTATAATTTAACAAAACGTTACAAAGAAAGTACAAAGATCAGCCCGAAACCACCTCTCTAACCTACAACCTTGATAAAGGGGTGGCCATGTCGGAGCTAGCACTCTGACGAACACCTACACATATAATCACAAAACCGGAGTCCCCATCACTCCTCAATGGCGAGCCAGGAGTACAAACCGGTCCAGCTGATCCCAAGCGTGCACTGACATGCACACTCAAACCACTGTTGTTCATAGTGCGCTATATTAATTTTTGTAGATCATGGTGGATAGATTGGATGAATTTTCTTCAACCATGTCATCAACACATCGTCGGATGGTTCCGATGATGACACCAAGATCCTGGTGGTCGTGGATCTTCTCGGTCATGACCACGAGGAGAACCAAAGGCCAAGGTTCATGGCTCATAAAATAAGTGGACAAGTATAGAGGCATTGTGTTGCCAGAGGCCATTTTCCCGTGCTCGTGCCAATATTGTTTGTACGATGGAGAGGTGGCGACTAGTAGAAATTTAGATAACTCCCCTCCTTCTAATGAACCCGATAATGTAATATCTCCGGGTTTCAAGTTTCAACAATTTTTTTTGAGAGTCTAAAAACCTTATTGATCACATAACAGAGTTACATATGATAAGAGTAATGAGCGAATAAACAGAGTTACACCCTAGCAAGCTCATCAGCTACACAGCTAGCCTCGCGGTGAGAATGATCAAAGATAATTTTCGGAAACTCCGTCGCCAGATGGTAGCAATCATCTAGAATAGCAGTTGTTGGGCCTAAAGAGCCTCACTCTCTTAAGGCGTTGATCACTTCCAGGCAGTCAGAAGAGAGAATAACTCTATTGCACCCGATACTTTGATCCAAGATCAACCCATCTTTCAGAGCATACGCTTAAGCTGAGAGGCCATCCAAGACTGTGTCCAGTTTATTATTTGCAGCAGCGAGAAAATCACCCCTGCTATATCTGATTACCACACCTGTAGTTCCTTGTAATGAATCCTCGTTAAACGAAGCATCCACATTGATTTTAACGTGGTCTTGAATTGGCCGCGTCCAAACATCTCTTTTCACTTTGGGTTTTGGAGAGTTAGCAGCATAAAATTCTGCATAGAGGCCCTCGATTGCTCTTGCCTACCCTCGTGCTCCTTGGACCTTCTCCCCATTAATCACATGGCGTCTAACCCACCGGTGGCGGAGCTTGCAAATGATCTCGGGGGGGCGAAGCTGAAAAATAACATGAATTCTTCTTTTTGGGAACGCCAAATAACACGACAACAACTAGCTCAAATCAAATCATATGAGAACAAGAAGCTGGAATTCAAATCATATGATAACAAGCTAAAATCTGAAGCATTTTAAGAAACTTGCAATTAGATTGATCTTGTTCACAAAATACATTTCCAGCATCAATCTATGTATAAGCTACTCCAAAACAAAAGAGAACTTTGCACTAAGCCATGGACTTTGAGATTTGCCACCATATAACCTTGCCACTACATATCTGCTCTTCGTCTTTTTGCACCCGTGAAATGCTCAAGAACATCATCATAGCTGTACTTCCCCGTGATTTCCCTCTCTATGTTTATGAGCAAGCTATTAGCAAGAAAATCATCCTCCATTTTATTGCGCAACCTTGTTTTAATAATCTTCAAACTAGAAAAAACTCGTTCAGCGCTTGCCGTAGAAACTGGAAGAGTCACAAGCAATCGGAGTAGTCTATCAATCAAGTTATAGATAGTATTTCTCCCTGTCTCAACAAGGTAGCGGCAAAGGTTTGTTAAAGTTGACACATTTTTCAAGTCCTCGTCATTGGAAGCATCCACCACAAAATGTTTGAGTTGCTGCTCAAGGCCATACGTTTCTTGGTGAGCCACTTAACGGCTGCAATTGAGGTCTTCACACTTAACTGGTTTCTTTCTATATCCATCTTGTTGCACACTGCTACAACATGTGCTATATGGCCTGACTGATTCAACTAGTCTTGACATGCTCTGGTTGCATTATTGTGTTCAGAGCAAGGTTCAGAGCCAATGTGGTTCAAGAATGCACACTTCCTCCCATCATTGACCTTCTTCCAATTGACAAATCCATGTACTGTAAAGACATCGGAACCACCTCGCTTGTTTTTGTTTCTGCCGGAAAGAAAGCAAAATAAACAATATGCACGATGGCTGCTCTCTGAGTACTCCAACCATGCTGGGAAAAGGCTGAACCAGTTGTACTTAAAGCGCCTTTTCTGACCTTCTATACCATAAGCTTTGTAATTCTTCAGAAGTGGTTGTATAGGGCCTAGTTTCAAATATGCTCGTCGCACATCATCTCTTTCACTAGGTGGATATTGCCAAATCTGTGGACGTAAGGCTGGATCCCGCTCCAAGAATTCGATACCAGAGAATACAACTTCATTTTTTTGAGTTTGATGCACTTGCTCTTCATGATTTTGATGTTCAAATTCGAGCAACAATAGTGGAGGCTGCACATGAACAGTGTGTTCTTCTGGTTCAGGGATTGGTTGTTCATTAGCGTCACAAGCACCTCTCTCTTTTCTGAAAAATGAATCAATGGTTTTTCCCTTGACCATCTTTACTACCTACCTACAAAGTGAAACAATAGTCTGTCACCAAAAAAATCAATTTGCTGCAAAATCTATGATCTAGCTAGAATTTTCCCCAATCCTAAGATGCACGAATCAGAACTAAAAAAGCAAGAAGTGCAATTAGAGGTTTGTGAGTTATGACTACGGTAGGAAAAGGAGAAAATTTGAGTTGGCCTTGCCGGCTGGCCGGCCGGCCAGAGATGCAAGTTGCAGGGGCGTGTTGGGCGGAGACGAGGAGTAGATTTGAGCTGGGTTGTAGAACGTGCACGACAAGGATTAGATCAACTGGAATACGGACCAGTCTCTGCCTCTCCGGTCTGGTAGGCCGGAGATGCAAGCTGCAGTCGCCCCGCGCCACCGCCAGGGACCCTCCAAACAACCAGTCGTCGCCGTTCTCTGTCAGGGGTGAGGGACAGAGAACCTTCTCGTATGCGGTCAAGGCTCACGGGTAAGAGAAAAAATAATGACTTTCTCTGTAAATGGGCCTTATACCCTCGTGGGCTGGAACAGACTAGGGGGTAGTAAAAAAAATCGCTTTCCGCTGGGGAGGCGACAGCCCAGGTTCGCCCCCGAGAAGCTCCGCCGTTGTAACCCACCAAAGTTACCAACAAGTAATCGCAACCAGCTCCGGTATTGCATGTGCCACCGTCTGATTGGCTTGATCCATACACAACAGAAATTCCAGAACCGATTGGTCTGCGTGATCAATACTATTTCCTCCGTTTAGAAATATAAGATGTTTTAGCTTTGTGAATCGAATGTATCTAGACATCTTTTAGTGTATATGTTCGTATAGGTTCGGAGTGAATCTATATAAAAATGGGTCTAAATACACTTTACAAAGCTAAAACATCTTATATTTCTAGACGGAGGAAGTACATGCTTGCTCAATCAGCGGCTCTATGCTCGGCTCCCTCCACACCTGTACCACATGCGGACATAAGAATAAAAGGTGTTTCACATCTTCTGCCCCTCGCAACATAAGGGACACTGGGGACTAGCTTTGCCGTGTCGATTAGCCAAAACCGATCGGCAAGGTAGAGTGTCTTGCATGATACGCCACCGAAAATTTTCCACCTTGCTAGGCATTCTCAGTTTCCAAATTTTCTACCACATTGTATGTTCCTTCATCGGTCCATCATTTCTTCTCTCAATCTTGGACCCAAATCTACTCTCCCATTCGGCATAGTAAGCCGATTTGACACAGAAAGTCCCTGACTTCGTCAGACTCCACGCCACGAAGTCCTCCATATCATGCGATGATAATGGAATGGCCATAATTCTCCTGACATCCACTAGCCAGAATGTCTGTAGCAGAAGTTGTTCATCCTATGTGTTTGTAATAGGATCAATCAACTCACTAACCCGAGTAATAATATTGTGCCCTTTTGGAGTAAGAACTTTTCTTCTAGAACTGTTCGGTATCCATTCATCTTCCCAGATATTAATCGCAGTTCCTTTTCCTACTCTCCAGATGTGGCCCTTCTTAAAAGTTTGGATACCCGCCCAGATGCTTTGCTAGGTAAACGAGTTACTCCCTCCGACCCAAATTAGTTGACTTAGATTTGTCCATATTCGATTGTATCTAGACATGATTTAGTATTAGATACATACGTATCTTGATAAATTTAAGTCAACTAATTTGGATCGGAGGAAGTACCTTTATTTAGCTTAGCATTGAGAAGGTCACCTGAGAGAAAGTACTTAGAGCGAAGTACTGTAGCACAAAGGGAATCTGGTTCCTAATCAATCTCCACGCTTGTTTAACAAGCAGGGCTAAATTAAAACAGTGGATATCCCAAAATCCCATGCCTCCTTTCTTATTTGGAACGCACATTTTCCACCAAGCAAGTCAATGTATTTTCTTCTGATTAGCACTGTCTCCCCACCAATATTTTGACATCGCTGTTACGATTCCTTTACAATTTTTTTGTGGAATCTTGAAGACCGACATCGCATATGATGGTATAGCTTGTGCTATTGATTTTAGTAGCACGTCTCTTCCTCCAGCCGAGAGGAGTTTCTCCTTCCAACCATTGATCCTTCTCACAACTCGATCGACTAGGAACATAAAGCAATCTCTCCTGTCCATACCGACAGTAGCTGGGAGGCCCAAATATTTGTCCGTAAGAGCCTCTATCATGATATTTAGAATATTGCAAACTACTTCCTTTTCCTCCACCCTCGTGTTTGAGCTAAAAAATATGCTTGATTTTGCATTGCTCACCAGCTATCCCGAGGATTGGCAGTACTGATCGAGTAGCCTTTTAAGACAGCCCGTGTTTGCCTCGTCTGCCTGCATTAAAATCAGCGAGTCATCCGCGAACAGGAGGTTGGTGATTGTCGGGAGGCAGGTTGGTGATTGTCGGCGCCTCCCGACAAACCCTGACCCCAATGAGTTTCCCTTGTTCCTCGGCCCTGGATAGCAAACTTGTCAGGCCTTCCGCGTATAGAAGGAATAAGTATGGCGAGAGGGGGTCTCCCTGGCGAAGCCCCCTAGATGGTGTAAAGGGATCACTTTCCTCCGAGTTTAGGTGAACCCGGTATCGCACTGATGAGACACATGTCATGATCAACTTCACCCAATTGCGGTCAAAACCCATCTTCAGCATGATCTTCTCCAGAAAGCTCCATTCCACCCGGTCGTAGGCTTTATGCATATCCAATTTAACTACACAAAACCTTTTTTACCTTGCCTCCTTTTCTTAATGTCGTGGAAGCACTCATAGGCCACGAGCATATTGTCCGTTATCAAGCGCCCTAGCACAAACGTGCTCTGTGTTGGTCCTATGATTTCAGGTAGGATGACCTTGAGCCTTGTTGCGATCATCTTGGAAATAACCTTATGGACCACATTATAAAGACTAATGGATCTAAATTGTGTAACCTTCTCAGGGCCTAGATTTTTGGTATCATCACAATTGTCATATCATTCCATCCCTCTGGGATCTTACAAGTGTTAATGGCCTCCAGCACTTCAAAGACTAAGTCATCGCCAAGGAGGTGCCAAAACCTCTTGTAGAACACCGCATGAAGTCCATCAGACCCTGGGGCTTCTAAATCCGCATCAAGTTTCAACAGTTAGCAGCCTGCAGGTATACAAGTACTTGTGCTGTTGTGTTTTCAAAAAAAAAAAGTACGTGTGCTGTTATGCATCATAACCGCATGTTTGTGGCATGTACCGAAAACAAATATGAAGTGAGAGTATGCAGTTCTGGTGCTGTGAGCCCGGATCAAGAGCTGACGACCGAGTCGTAAAATGGATCACAGGTGAAACGCTCGGCGCGGGCTATTATAATTTGGGGAAAATATGCCTCGTGCCAATTAACGGATTGGACATTTATACCTCCTGCTAACAAGTGTTCCATTATATATATAAACTGCTGCTTATAAATTTACAGTGCCAGCCTTCATCGGCGGCTCAAGGTACAATATCAATTACTTACATCAGAAACATCAATTCACCAAACTGACGGTGAAGTGGCTACGGATCGGAGTCTAAACCACTCAACCAGCTCATGCTTCGGAGGCAAAACTGTCTGTCTTGGCAGAGGACTCCTCCGCATCAGATGGCTTCGATTCATGCTTCGCCGCCGCTTGGAGAACCCGGTCCTGGACCGCCGTGGTGGAGGGGGACGTCGCCAGGCCAATCTTGTTCGGTTCTAGCTTCTTAGCCGCCCACGAGAGCGCTTCGGCGCCCACTCTGACTGGGGAGAGCAACAGCCTACAGGAAGAGAGGGAGAGGGGAAATAAAAAATTGTGAGGGTTCCAATTTGTGTTTGAGGTTTGGAACACCTGACCTAAAACTGATGGAATGGATGCAGGCCAACAAAACACAGATGCTAGTATGCTACCATCCAGGGGAACTTACTTTAGGTCTTGCTGAAAATCCTCGGAACCCTCGTATGAGGAGAACCGCGCGTAGATGGTCTGCGACAGTAGGAAAAGTATCAGATAATAGCGCATAAACATTGTTGACGCAACTTAGCAAATGACAACATATTTGAACTTTTGCAGTTGACAGCAGTGCAGAATCGCACAAACTTGTAGTATTACTTTTATCCAATCATCACGCAGATGTATATAGATACTGAACAGCAAATATGTTATATGTGGAACATTTTTTAATGGAAACTACTTACCAGCCCAAGACTTAGAATGCCGATGTACTGCAAAGTCGTCTCCCATTCTACAATCATGCAGATCAACAATCAGTTTATAAAAAAGCTAATTTCAAGTTGCTTGTACTATGCATGTTTCACCCAACAATATTTCATAATTCTACTAACAAATACCTATGTGAACATAAGGAGAAAAAGGCCAATGATGCACATTTAGGTGACAACTAAAAGTGGTCGAGACTTTGATGCTTCACAAAAAAAAAAGTACTCCCTCCGACCCAAATTAGTTGACTTAGATTTGTCTATATTCGATTGTATCTAGACTGATTTAGTATTAGATACATCCGTATCTTGACAAATTTGAGTCAGCTAATTTGGATCGGAGGGAGTATATGCAAGGGATGTGGTTTTCAAAACTAATGATCAACCGCAAACAGTCACTAAGCAATGCCTTCTTAATACTCCTTCCGACCCATATTAGTTGACTCGAATTTATCTAGATTCGGATGTATCTAGACATGTTTTAGTACTAGATACATCCGAATCTAGATAAATCCAAGTCAACTAATATGGGTCGGAGGGAGTACTAAAATGCCATACATGGAATTGCATCAGCTTTTTCTATACAAAAGGAAGTTCATTCTATGCGTATATCCTAAAGACCGTGCCCTTGTACATGAACTCTTTTCCTTTGAATTGAATGGCCCAGTTCCAATCCTTTGTGGCAAAAGAAAAGACTGAAACTATGCAATACCCCTCTGTGTCAAGAGAAGTCACTGTTCTATAAATCATGTAATGCATCTTAACCTGTGTCCATACTCTACTTACCTAGCAAAGCATAAGTCGCTGCTGAGAGGCCCTGTCACAAAAGAAATCGAAATTAGCAAGAAAAAAGCATGACATCAGCTTCGAAGACTTCCTTAAAGGAAGAAGTTTCATGTATGTACCAGAAGAGAACCAACAACAAATGTCGGGGTGGGCTTTATGCTTTGGAGGATTTCCTCAGCATCCTACGCATATTTAGAGCAATGATATGAGTATTTGACACTATTTTATAGTGATAAAAAAAGCTGGTACGTGAGAGAGATGACAATAACAAGTACAGTTGTATATCGCACGACCAATAGTATATAAAATCTGAATCCACCACGGATCAAAAAAAAAACCAAGAATTATTCAAATGATAGGTTTCTACATGGTCACAGCAACCAAAACTTGATACCGGTAAGGGGAAAACTAAACTGGGATGGGATAGCCAAAAACTAACCAAAAAATATATATACCTCATTTAGTGCTGTTAATGCAGTCTCAGGCTTCAGTTCTTTCACACGAAGGTTCTTCGCCCAAGATTGGAAACCACCTTTAACCAGGTAAGGTTGCTGCCATTGAATCATTCAATATTAGACAGAAGAAAATTCCATCCAGCGAAGTTACTACTGGAAAGAAGAATCCAGAACTTGCCTGCACACCAAGCTTCTTCAGTAACCTAGCAATGGACTTTGATCGGGTACCGTTAGCATCCATAACTATGACCTTTGAATCACCCTACAAAGGCAGGAGAAAAACACAACAGAAACACAATATTATTTCTTGTGTCGAAAGGTTACAGTACAGATATCAAATACAAGACTCTGTCAAATAGAGTACCTTAACCAACTTCAAGTTGCGGATGACAACTGCAACCAAAGCATCATCAACATCACTTCCACCTTTAAGTAGCTTCCTTGTTGGGCCTTCAATCTTTAAAAGAATCAAAGTAATTAATTATCAATAACGAAACATATTTTACAATTTTACCCCTTTTAAAACCTTAGAAGCGGCTAAGAGATCATAAGAGTAATGAATGGACGCAAATCCTAATACTAACAGGACAAAATGGACTTTCATTACATGAAACAGCTTCAATCTTTACGAATAGATACACAATATTTGGAGCTGGGTCCAGGAAAATTAGACAGAATTTGTCCAGCAATAATAAATACTTGAATAGATATAATTTGCGAAACATTAAATTCTCTACTAAAACAAGTAGCATTCAATATGTTTAGTTCAAACCATACATACCTCAGGTGAAGCAACACTTGCATATTTAGATCTAGCTGCACGGCGTAGGTCAGGAACTCCATCTCTCAGCCTCAAGTCCTACAGAACATAATTTGATGATAAGATGCTATAGTTTTTTGCTCAATATAAACAATATATCAAGAAGCTGAGTTAAGAAATTGAGGTGCGTCTAATCGTCCTGCTACCCGTGCTCTACAGAGAACACGCCAAAAGCGTACACACCTTCGGCAGCTATGGATGCTTCACTAAAAGTGTTTATGTTAAACAGCAAGACAGGGGTGAAGAACTATATAGTGAACGGTTCTAAATAAAAATCAACGGATGTCACATCCATTTGCTAACAGGCAAATAAGTAATCTTATTTTTGGACAATCCGCAGAAATATCATGAACCAGATTCAATAGATAGCTTAGAAGAAAAAAGAGCATGAACGAAAGAAAAGGCTAGTGAGATTTACAATCTCTTGCCTCAGGCCGAACATCAATAAGTACGGCTTTGCCATCATTTTTCAAAAGCTCCAATGTCGATTCAGGTGTCAAATCTCCAGAATAGCCTCCATATGCAAAGAGCCAGTACGATATCCTACAATTGCAAAATTCAGTAGTTTCAAAACCAGATGAATGGAATGTCACATACTAAACCAACGGATTATCTGTTTTACCCTATTGTCGTTGAACCACCAAGCAGAACTGCCAATTGAACAATAGGGTCACTTGGGTCCAAACCAACATTCTTTTCAACACCCTCAATGATTACGTATACCTGAACAATTTCATGTCAGAAAACTATTAGTGGCTTCATCAACAATTTGGTTGAGAATACGCCTCACCAACAATTGAGTTAACAATTTAATCCTAGAGTATATTTAGGGGAACAGTGGCAATAAGATACCTGTTGAAGGGCACTTCCTATTGGTCTCAACACTATGCTAGCTTTCTCCTCCGATGAGTTCAATAAATCTTTAACATTTGGTGGCAACGACGATTTGGCCGACCCATAGTAATAGACAAGGGAAGTGGTTGCAGTGCCCAGTGAATCCTCGGCTACAACAATTGCCTTCCTAAGAACATCGACCGCCACGGCACCAGCTCCGGCCACCTTCTCCTGAAATGCACCGGAGACATCCGTCGCCCCACCGGTGGCCTGCTCCTTGGTGGCGTCCACCGAGGACGTGAGGCCACCGGTGGCGCCCTTGACCGATTTTTTTAGATCAAAGGCGACGCCCCTGACCGTCTTCCTCCAGGCCCCGAGCGCGTCGTACGCTGACAGCCTCAGCTTGTCGTACCCTTCGGTGAGCGCGTCCTCCGCCTGGAATATCTGCCTGCTGAGGTTGTCGACGAACCTGGCAAAGGATTCCTCGGCGTCGCTCGCGTCGGTCGGGAACGCGGTGGGAATCGGCGCGTCCAGCAGGGCTCGCTCGGCGGCATTGTTGGTGACCGCGGCGGCCACGGAAGCGGTCTGGTCGGCGGCAAGGTCGGCGGAGACGGGCGTCAGGCGCGGCCAGAGAGGGTCGTCGGAGCTAGGCAGCTCGGCGGCGGCGAACCCCCGCACGATGTCGTCTGGCGTTGTGGTGTAAGGGGAGAGGATGGAGGAGTCGGTGAGCAGGGGGCGGTCAGGCACCGCCTGCGCGATGAGCGGGTCGGCGTAGGACCGGAGCGCGCTCGCCTCCACCCTCCGCAGCGCCCGCGCGCCGGCCTGGGCCGCCGTCACCGGGGAGAAGGGGGAGCATGGGGTGCGCGCGGCAGGGCAGAAGGGCAGCATGGCGGGAGGGGTATTGGCATCAGATGGCTGTGGCCATGGCGCGCGGGGTGGGGGGCAGCGAGTTCACGAGTGAGCTGGTTGGGCGCGCGAGTCTGTGGAAGGGCCGCTTGATCCGGGGTGTGTGGAGCCGGTGCGACGCCGGGATTTGGTGATCTGCGGGCTGGATTGCGCGGATTGGTGCTGGGACATCGTGCGCGCGGGCGTGTGGCTCGCCGGCGTCGGGGATGTGGCGGGTGGACCCGTCCCGGCGCGCCGCGTGCCACACGCCCCGGCTACCCCGTTGCGCCGGTCGTTTTCCGGTTTCCGCAGTCGCTGTTGGTTGGTACTCCGTCGACCCGACCGTAGTTCCGCGCAGACGGTCAGATTGTACATGTGGTAAAATCGTGAAAAATGAAGCGTTTACTGAATCTTTGCAAAAAAATATTGTCCTAAGAATTTAGAATAAAAATATGAGTATCCATGTTATTTTTAATTGTACTAATCTATATAATCTCCAACAACAGTATGAAGAGCCCCTATAACATAATAAAACTTATAAGGATAGGACTAACGTGCGGCGCCGCACCAACGTCAACCCGTGCGGCGGCAGCACCACTCCCCGAAAGTTTTTCCCTTTCTTTGCACTCTGCAGCTGCCGGCCACCAGCAGTGATCCGATGTTGGCCCATATAACCACATGAAGTGATGTAAAACAGTATGTTGCTGGGTGTCTCACCTCCTACATGGTCTGAGAAAAGGTTGCATGCTCCATCGGCTTGCATCGAACATCCCATTCAATTCCAAAACTAAAATCCATGACCTCCCTTAGAGTAACTAATCAAGGAGGCACAATAGTACTTGAAGCCATTACATCAACTATAAGATACACTTGATTGCCAGATTAGTTTTAACTAGCTATCAGATTAGTAATGATCGTAATGTTGGTTTAGCTCGCTGCCAAATTAGTACCGACTGACTACCGGTTATTTTACCTAGCCGTAAGGATTAATACTGACCTATTGGATGGCTAGTTTTATCTAGATGCTAGATTCGTATTATCAAATTGCCATGTTAATTTTACCTTGCTGTCAGATTAGTACTGAATATTGCCAGGTTAATTCTACCTAGCTGTCAGATTAGTACTGAATATTGCCAGATTAATTCTGCTTAGCTGCCAGAATAATACGTAGCATAATTTTACCTAGCTGCCAGATTAGTACTATTTAATTGTCATGTTAATTTTACCTAGCTGCCAGATTAGTACTAAATATTGCCAGGTTAATTCTTCTTGGCTGCCATGTTAGTATTGAATATTGCCAGGTTAATTCTGCGTAGCTGCCATATTAGCATAATCCCTCCTCCAAAAATCAGATCGAGATGGAGATGCAATTCTCCTCCAAAATTCAGATCGAGATGGAGATGCCAGATTAACACGTACCGACTATTCTCCACCAAAAAGATCAACGAAAAACTAGATATAAGAGCATCTCCACTTGTGGCCCTCAAAGGCCGGCGCCAATTTTCGGCCCCAGCCGTGTCCCCCAATTTGGTTTTGGCGCTGGCGCGCGCGCTCGATTTACCCGGCGCGCCCGGTCGAAACCTAATTCCAAGGGAAGCTAGCGGGGGCGCCGGAGGCGGGGAAAAGTTTGGCGGGCTAGCCTTGTCGGCGACCTAGTCAAAATTATTTCCTTTTCCCATCAAGATTAGCGTCGGTTCCCTCCAAAATTAGCCTCTATCTCCCCCCTCCCCTCCCGCCTCGCCTCGCACTCCCGCCATTTCCCAGCAAAGACCAGATCGCGCCACCATACCACCGAAGAAGTATGCCGCTCCCCGCGCGACGGCAGTAGCGCCGCCGGAGAAGGAGCAGCCGGAGGGGACGACAAATGCGGAGTGGGCGTTCGACCTGCAGCGCTGGTAGGTCGATAACGCCAGCCGCCGGCAGAGAGAGCTCAGGGCGAGGAAGAAGCGGGCCTCGGAGGCTCTAGCCGCGGAGGCACTCATGGCGCAGAGAGCCGCCCACATGGCGGGCATGCCGAGCTTCCCCCCGCACGTGTGGGGGAGCCAAGGGAGCGTCTCGTCACTGTCACCGTCTTCGGCAACAACCCAGGCTAGGCCGATGTCCCAGGATAGCCAAGGTACGTCCAAGCTATCTCGCTTCTCGTCGTGCGGGCCACTCGACGCGGGTGGCAGCTTCAACCCCAATGCCTTCAGCGTCGTCGACCTCAACGCCAGCTTCAACCTGGCCGCCTCTCCTGCTCTCCGCCGCCCCCCTCTTCCACGGCGGTATGCCCACCACCGTTGTTAGCAGCGGCGGCAACCATAGGGTGCTCGATGGAACGACGCTGGGCACCGACGCCATCATGACCGACATGATCAACGGTGGGGGCTGCCACCGTTCTACACGCAGGAGGAGGCGGAGGCCTACGACGGCTGCGATGATAGCCAAGAACCTTGGGAGAACGAGGCCTACGCGTTCGCCGAGGACGATGAGGAGGAGGTGCAGGCACCCACGCCGGTGCCTGAGGAGGTGCTCGTGGTCAAGAAGAATAAGAATGGCGGCCGCGGCCCGAAGTGGAGCTCACGGGAGGACGAGTGCCTCGCCGAGGCTTGGAAGTCGGTCAGCATCGACCCCTTCACCGGCGCTAACCAGAGCTCCGAGGCCTGCTGGCTGCGCATCAAGGCGACGTACGACAAGTGGCGGCTCTTGGACCCTCCCTACTTCAAGGACTTGTACCACGACCGCAACGACTTCGGCATGTCGCACCGCTGGCACATGATCCAGCATGCTTGCAACAAGTGGCATGGCATCATGGAGGAGGTGCGCCGTGTCCATGTCAGCGGCACCAACTTCGAGGACCAAGTAAGTGAACTCATCGTGTCCACTGTCCATCGTAGCCTAGTGTTGATCACGGCCATTTGTTTGCTGCATTGCATTGCTTTCGTAGATGCGCACCATGATCACCGCCTACCGCGAGGAAAACGACGACGTCGAGTTCAAGTTCATCCATGTGTTCGACAGGATCGAGATGTGTGACAAGTGGACCGAGACGCGCACGGCGCTCGCCAAGGGTAAGTACGACCCCGACGCACCGCCAGCTATCTCCTCGGGAGGCCGTCCGATCAGGCATAAGAAGGCTAAGGCGGCGAGGGATGTCGCGCCGGCCATCGAGAAACTGCACAGCTCGATCATGGCCTGCATGGCGGATGCCGCCTCGCACGCTGCCGGGAGGGCAGAGCAGGGCGCCAAGATGGAGCAGGTTGCCGCGGTCAGGTGGGCGTCGATCATCGAGAGGCAGGACGCCAAGCTCGAGCTGATCAGGGCCAATGTGGCCGCGAAGAAGAGGAGGGAGGACCTGTCGATCCTCATGGTCGACACCAGGGACATGGACGCCGACATGCAGGCGTGGTGGGAGGCCTAGCGCACCGCGATCCTGTACGAGGTCCGAGGTCCACCGGCATCCACTACCCTAGCACCTGCGGCATCCACCACCCTAGCACCTATGGTATCCACTACCCCAGCACCTGCGAGCACACCGGCGACATGCACTCCCCCGCCGGTCATCGATGTCGACGCTGCCGTCTGATGCGCCGCTATGCTTTGTGATGCTGGCACGGCTTCTTTTGATCGCTTGACTATGATGATTTGCAGCGATTTGTGACTTTGTTTTGTAACCGTTAAACGCCCAAACTATTTATGTTCAGCTATGCGATCGGCGATCGGTGATCGGCCGTTCTACCCACCATATTTTGTTTCTTGTTCGAATTTCTAATTTAGGGGGCCGATTTGGGGGTTACGGCTGGAGACCCCCCCCCCATAGCTGGTTCTTGCGCCGGCGCCCCCCATATGGTCTTACGTCGGGGTTTAATTGGGGGTCACGAGTGGAGATGCTCTAAAGGACCAAGAAAAAACTCATACAAGCATTACAGGGGCACCGAACTCGTATGCCTCCATCTGCTTGCCAGCGGCGTCCCTGTGTTCAACGCCGACAGCCTGCTTGGTGTATGCTCGGCGATACACGATGACCTCCACCCCCTCGATGTGCGCGATGTGCGGTGTCAGCCTCAATGATGGGTGCTCTGCGGAGAGGTCCCCGATGTGTTCTCGTCGTCGAAGGCGCACCAGCAGAGGCCTCCTCATGTTGGTCGACGGCCTGGCAGCGCCATCCCCGTGCTAGCAGGTACGTGCCTCCTTGTCGCGCTCGTCGACATCGTCCGCCTCCTCTCGCACCTCTTTAGTGGCACGCTCCTCAGCCCGCCCGCTCCGCTTCCATGGAAATTTTGTAGCCTCCCTTGACGCATGCTCGGCGGCGCGCGACCTCCCGGATGCATGCTCTCCGGCGGCGGCGGCGGAAGCCGCTCCTTGCGCTTGTTGACTGACGTGGCGGCGGTCTCCTCCTCGCGTGCTTCTCCGGCACGATGCGGTGTTGCTCCTCCCGTGGAGGCTTGTGAGAGAGATAGAGGAGGGGATTGTGTGGTTGGGGCCAGTCGTGAGTGGATAAGACGGACCCGTGAGTAGATAAAGGGTGAGAGGGAGCGGTTGTCCCGATCGAGTTTTCACGAATCGTGGCGCGCCGCACGAGCGAGTGATGCATGCGGAGCCTCTTCTTAGATTCCTTCAACTTACAAATATGTCATTGGGTCACCTAGCATGACTACCCATATCAGCGCAAGCTAAAGGGGCGCCATCGTATCCACCAGAGCTGAGTAAATCTTGTTGTAATAGACCTTGTTGTAGTAAACAGATGAGAAATCGTCGTGCTAAGTTCCCAAAGGATCAGCACACTGGGACAACAACCATCGCCAACGATAACAATCGTATATTGGAAAAGACTGACCTAAAATCACCCCAACAAACATGAAATCCGACTGGATTCTAGGAAATCTGTTGGATACATGACTTCAATCGCCCTCCGTCGTCGCTAGACGTACCACCAAAACGAGCATAGGGCGGGGGAAACTTTATTCGGACTTTGTGATACCATTCGTCGTCTTGCTATCCCAAGAAGACACCGAAAAGCAATCTAATGAATAACATGAACCCTTCCGTCGGTCGAGGGTCGTGGTCCGTCACGCCTCCTAAGACCCGATGTAGCATCCCAATTGTCTAACAATTGTAATGCTACTTGTCCTAGTAAGATATGGCTACTTCATATATATTATTGTTGCATCATAATGATATCATGCTCATGTCATCATGCCACCTTGCATTTGAGCATCATATAAATCCCTTTTTCTTTTGGTTCTTCTATCATATGCATTATTAATTGTATTTGTCTCTTGATATTGTATTTGGTTATTGATATATTGTTCAATGCCCAAGTTGAGTTGGGGGCATATCTTTTATTTCAATTCCATCACCTTTCTTTTCCACCACTTTATAATTCCACCATCCTACTAGACCATGAGCTTGTGTGTCTTTATTTTGGTTTTATCTAGCTCATGGAAAATAGGGTGGGTCTAATCCTACTTATCCTTTGCTTGGCCTTTATTCCACTTATGGGATATGCATGAGAATAATGCCATAATAGTATTATTGTTTTCACAAAATAAATCATGGCATTATTATTTTGCATGGGCCATGCACAATTCTTCACCACCTTTTACTCCTTTGGTTTTTCTTTTGGGTTAATGGATCCTATCTTGGGGAAACCATCTCCTACCATTCCACCTCTCCATAGTCTCAACCATATCTCTTTCTTTTATTTAATTTCTTCAAGCATGATCATATGTGACTTTTTCCACCTAATTCTTTTCTTCCTCTTTCTTTCTTGTTTCTC
The DNA here is from genome assembly GCA_910589775.1 of Avena eriantha. Lineage (NCBI taxonomy): Eukaryota > Viridiplantae > Streptophyta > Magnoliopsida > Poales > Poaceae > Avena > Avena eriantha. The sequence continues at coordinate 308,104,148 of OU342746.1, forward strand.
TTCCACATTAGCTCATGCAAGATCAAGCCCTATGGTTCTTCTTGATATGGCCTCTTAAACAAAATTAAAATCTAAATACCTAAAACCACCTAACCTAGCTATTTTCTCTCTCTCTCTCTCTCTAATTTCTCCTAACCCTAATTCTACTAAACCCTAACCTTCTCCCATCTCTCTCACTTACTCTCCCTCTCTCTCTAACCTGCTGAGCAATACCCTAGCTACCTACCCCAAACCTAGACAAAACCCTAACCCGAGCCATGCCCCATCTAACCCTAGCCGAGCTACCCCTCCCTCTCTTCTCTCTTCCTGACTCGAGGGCCCCCCTCCAGCCGAGCCCTCCCTACATGTCCCTCTCTCCTGGCCCTGGTCCACCTGCAGCCCCAGTTCGAGCCCCAGCCCGGCCGAGCACGTGCTCGAGGAAGAAAAGGAGAGAAAGGTGGCACCGAGTCCACTTTATCTCTGCTGTGCCATGCCTGCCTCCCTCCTCTCTCCTTCTCATTTCCCCTTGCCCACACGCCTCTCCTAGCTCGCCAGATCTGCCCCTGGCCGCCCCTCTTCTTCTCCTTCTTCCTCTCCGACCACAACTCCTGCCGCCGTTCACCGCCAGCACCACCTCGCCCTCGTCGATCTAGCCGGCGTGCTCGTCGTGGGGGTAGCCTGGGAGACCGAGGCGACCACCTGGCTGCTTCCCGCACGCGTCGTCGAGGAGGAGAAGCCCCAGGAACACCGGTACCGCCGCCACCCGACGCCAAACCCTAGCCGCCAGTGCGCCAGCGTCCTCGCCGTTCTAGAGCCTCCCCGCCCGATCCAACACCACCGCCGAGCCCGCGGTGAGTCCCTCGACTGCCCTGACATGCTCCGCCTCGTCGTACCGCCCTAGCCCCGCCGTCACTTTTGCCGAACGCTCTCAGTGCGCGCCGCTCGCCGGTGTCTGCAGCCTCCCCGCGCCGCGCAGGACCCTAACTAGGCCCCAGCCCCTCACCTGTCAGCTCCCCTAGCCCGCCGCAGTGGCTCCGTCCCTCAGCGCGCTCGCCCGCGTCCCGGTTTCGAATCCCCGCTCCACGCCGCGCGCACGATTTTCCATCAGAACGTGGAGACGAAGAACAGTACCGGGCTGTGGTAAATTTACAGTTAGCCCCCTTTTTTATTCCGCTCGCAACCCGCGCTCCTGGAGACCCCACCTGTCAGCCACACTAGTAACTTTGCAGGAAACCCCTTTACTTTTCTCAGGCGTAACCCGCGCTCCAGCCCCAGCCCCACCTGTCAGCCTCAGCCACCTTCACCGTTGTCACGTGGGCCTGCGTCAGTGGTCCCACCCCGCAGTCTCAGTGGTTAGCCCAGCCCGCGGTGGAAAAATGATTTCGCGCGCGTGGCCCCAGTCAGCGCAAGGCCCACCCGTCAGTGGCTGTGGCTGGATCTGACTGGGTAAGAAAAGTATTTCCGGCTGTCTGTTTTTATTTAAACCCTTTCCAAATTGATTTAAATTCAAATTCAAATCAGATTTAAATAATTTTTAAAATACAAATCCAAATAATACAAGTAATATATGTTTTGGAATCAGGAAAATGTGAGGAATTCAAATATGCCCTTCAAAATATGTTTTGAACACTTTAAATTTTCGAGATGATTAAAATTACATAAAATGCCATTTTCCTTAATTAATTAATAACTTTTGTTTTATAACTCCAAATTAGACAAATAATATGTCTAAATCGATCAGCGCGACGAGCCCGTTCTAATTATGCAGTCCTTGTTCTGAATTGAAGCATGCATCATGTTGTTAATAAAAATCTGAACTGTTTATGATAATAAAACTTGGTTAAATAAATAATAAAATGCTTTATTTCTTGCACCCACACCTCACCTTTGCCATGCTACTTTAATGCCATGCAAATTGTGCATCATTCATCATGGCATGCTTGTTTGCTTGTCGCATTTTAATTCATATGCTTGTGCACTTTATTTATATTGGCCCTTGTTTGTTTGGTTCTTCTTCGAATAGACGCCCAGCAGGAGAATTACCAGGAACCACAGGAGTACTACCCAGATCCATCTCTCGCTTCAACTAAGCTGCCAGGCAAGCACTACCACATGCTTGCATACATACAGTACCTATTGCCTCTATCTTATTCTTGCATCATTGAGTCGCGATTGCATTAAATTGAATCCCAAGTACTGCATTGCCTTTACTTTTAAACCCCACCGAAGCTTGTTCCTCCATCCCATGAGCCATTACTACAGGAGTTGTTTGAGCCATGCGAGTCGTAGAAAAGCATGTGTAGGGTATGTGAGTGTCTGATGAATAACGAGGTATCTAAACAACATAACCTGAGTAGTAATGGGATAACTAATGAAAGAGGCACCGGTGAGCAATATTTGCTATTTGGTTTTTCATGCTCACTTGTGTCCCGTAGGACCCCGAGTACTTGATTCCTGTTCCTTGTTTATTCGCACTATCCACATCCGGGAGGCCTTATGGACCCCCCTGAGCCAGAGCTTGATTCATTCTTATTTCTTGGGGCCACAATTAGTTTGGGGCTTTATTACTATTCTGTACTTATGCCATGTTACTGCTTTATTTAAGATTGTGCGAGGAGCACCTGTATTGTTTTGGATCGTGACACGTTTTCGCTGTATCGACAAGCCCAGTCACATTTTCAGGTTCCCAGTCGTTTACCGCCGTCCACACAAACCTTGGGTCCATCTCGGAGCCGGCCAACTTCGTTGCAGGTAGCTTAATGGGGTGTCCCCCTGAAATATTTCTGAATCCTGTGATTGCTTTGTCGTGAATGTCTCGTTGGGTTTTGATTTGGTTTTTCCGAGGTTGATCGAGTGTGTGTTGCTATTCGTGCATCCCTGCAGGGTAAATCTTTCTGAAAGCCGTGTCCGCGGTTATGGACGACTTGGAGCACAGTTTCTCGATCATAGACAAGTATAACTAAAGTACCGCTTTTAAATTGACTAAGTACTTGACTAGTAAGTAGTGCAATACTCATGGAATGGTTAATAAAACTGCCAACGGATGATGGGGGTTGTTCGTCCGCTTCCTCGTTGGTAAGCGAGGAGGAGGATGGATCTGATAATTATACTGTTATAACTATTGTTCTTAATTTACGGACTTCCGTCTATCATTGGTTAGGCGGAAGGTTAGCGAGTATCTGTAGAATTGTTAGGTATTATCTTTTGCTGTAATTGCGTCACTCCAGGTTGTGTCCCCTTTAGCGGCATAAAGACTTGCTGAGTACCCCTAGGGTCTCACACGATAAATTGTTTGATTCAGATGAACAGGTGTACCCGCAAGATGGATACTGGGTGGAAGAGACAGAAGATGTTGGAAACGATCATTCGGTGTAGAGATTCCGGGAACGGGGATCCGTGAGATCTGTGGGCGGGATGTGTTTATTTATGGGGCATCTTATGCCAATTTGCTTCTTATCCGTACTCGGATCTTGTTTTCCGCTTCCGCCTGGTACTCTAATGTGTGATGTATGAGGAGCTATCCTAAATTATTATATCTATCTAGGACATTTGGATCTTGCCGTATGGCGTTGCTATATTTCTATTTCTTTTAGATGGAATGGCTCTAAGGACTGTTGTATGTGGCTTGCATACATACTCATTTGTGTATGTAGTTGATCCCTTCGCCTGCCGATTACGCCGCTCGTTCTTGTCCCGTTGTCTGAAAGTGGTTAGGACGGCCGAAAGGTCTACCGTGAGTGGCCCTGGGCCCCACCGTACTATTTTAACCACTTTCGTTCATCCAGGCATTAACTAAGAGCGTAATTCACCGAGGTAGTTACACCCGAGGCCACCAGAGGCGGAGGGGACCACCCATGTCGCGTGTGATGGGGCGAAAGCTAGATGGGTTTTTAGAAGAGCGTCACGATCATAGGTCTCCTTTGATTCGGATAGGAAAAGTGTTGAATTGGAAACATATATGATTTTTTTTGAAGGAATGTGGTAGAGAAAGCTCCTGTAGTGATTTTATTTTTAAATAATAGAATCCAAATTCGCGTCCGTGAGAATTTAAACCTGCGTGGCTGCACTGTACATCCACTTTCCTAACCAAGTGAGTTATGCTTGTCTGTTGAAAACATATAGGATTGGAATGACATATCTAACTATCTTTGATTGAAGGAATTTTTCATGAACCTAATGTTGTTTTTCCTATGAACTGTTACACCACAAGATTTATATGGATTTTTCCCCTGGAGATGATCATGTGAACCAAACGGTTATTATAGGAAAATTTCTATAGAATTCTAATCTTTTAAAAATCTTTTGAAAATCCTTTAAATCAAAGGAGCCCGCACTGACTAACTCATCACGCGCATTTCGCTATCAACAAGCATGCTGTCTTTTTCTGAAAGAATAATCTGCATTAATGGACGTTACACTAGGGTTTAACATAAATTTAGTGGGATGTAATCCATTTTACACATAAGTTGTTCTTGCAATTTTTTTATTCATCTTCTTATGCCGATGGCGAGCAGAGAGAAAATTGCAAAAAACTACAAGAATTGAGGCTAGGGTTCCAGAAAACTATGACATTTGGGGATCGCTTCAAAAAACTACAACTATTGGGGACCTTGACTAGAAAAAAACTACCACATTTGAGTAAAAGGGAAATTAGCCGGTTTGACAACGTTGTCGACAGGACGGGCCCACCAGGAATCATGACATGGCACGGGGGGAGACGGCGCGCGCACCTAATGAAATGATCGTTAACGGCGTAGTGGAGGGCCCACCTATCGGTCGGTGCGGTCAGCGTGTAAGTGACCGAGCCGTTGACCCAACCAGTTCATCCTCGTCGCACTGCTCTCTCCCGCGAGCCCTCCTGCTCCGCCTGCCGCCGCTTCTGCTCGAGCGCCGCCGTTGTCTAGTGCCGCTTAGCCCCTTGCCACTGCTATCAAGCGCCGCCATGATGCCTAGCTGGAACGATGGCTCGAGCTCCAGTCAATCGCCGCTAGGGGTAAGTACCTCTAATTTCTAGGCTTAGGGTTCTTTCGGTCCGATTTGTGAAAAATTTGTCGAATTACCTCGAAATTGGTCGGTTGAGCTGCTGTTTTTCTTCAATTAGGACTTGATGGCGGTCGACTACGCTCCAAACCGATGCGATGGTCCCACATTTCATGGGGTTGCTTTTGGGTGTCCTGAACGGTGCGAGGGCAAAATTTGGAGCTACAGAAATGTGTGGCGTTTGAGGACACGAACACATGTCAAAGATTTTACATGTGCCCTCTTCAGAGTGTGAGTTCTATCTGTCAAATATTTGTTGTAACTATTGTTTCATTTTCTTTCCTTAGGAACCGAAAAATTGAGAACAAAGTAGGATAGTCATATGTATGATAGCAATTTTGTGTGCCCCTGTTGAAAAGAAAGTAGGGAATTTAAATGGATTACCCTCTATGAAACTTCGTAACTTAAGTGGATGCCCCTGTTTTATATAGTGATTCCCCTGTTTTAAGTGGAATTCAAATCACTGAATTTAAATAGTGATAAGATATGCTGCATATACATTGCATTGCTTCTTAACAATATTTTTCTTTGCCGTTTTAAGTTGAATTAGGTATGCCCTTGTTTTAAGTGGAATTAGATATGCCCCTGTCTTAACAATCTTTTGCTTTGCTGGCTTAAGTGGAATTAGATATGCTCTTGCTTCTTAACAATAGTGATCAGATATGCCCCTGGTTTATGTGGAATTATTCATGTTGCATATATATTGCTTTGTTGCACATATATTCAAAGCTAGAATGGATGCATATATATTCAAAGCTAAAATGGATGCATATCTATTGCTTTGTTGCATATATATTCAAAGCTAAATGGATGCATATATATTGCATTACTTCATATTTATTCATAACTAAATGGATGCATATATTTTGCATTGATGCATATTTATTCATAGCTAAATAGATGCATATATTTTGCATTGATGCATGTATATTGCAGGGCTGTTCAAAATAGTTAAATGATGCATTAGTGCATATATATTGCATATATGCATATATATTTCCATATTAATATATTTAAATGCTCGGTATCATTGTAGGATGCTCTGAACTGTGGTTTTGTCTCTTGGGTTGATGACCAAGAGTGGCCATAGACACTGCAGAATGCATTGGCAAGGCTCTAGGGCATGTATGGTGATGCCAACACTAGCAGAATTGATGAGAAGGTGGAGAATGGCAAGCTCCTATCTCTTTTAGCTGAAGAGAAGATCAGACAGAAAAGAAGTATACCAACCTTATGGCTGATGTGGGCAAGTTTCTAGATGATTCTCTAAAGAAGGTGATGGAGCACAACTTGAACCTGCTGACTGGTAAAAAAGGTGTAGAAATTGTTGAGATGGAGAAGGAGATGGATTCTTTGAAGACTACAGCTGAGATGTTGAAGCAAGTGCAGATAACTCAGGCATAAGTGATGAAGGGCAAGGAGAAGAAATGGGAAGAAGAAAAGGGTGCTATGAAGAAGGAGTACAAAAAAATAGAGCGCATGTTGTATGATCTTCTGAAATCTGGTGATGGCAACAAGGACAAGGTCAAAAGGATCAGGGCCATATGTGATGAGAGATGACATCTAGATGTCATTTTAGTTTCTATGTCATAAGCAATGGTGTACTATGTTGATGGGTTCGTAGCATGGAAAACAAAAAAATTCTACCGCAAGAACGAACAAAACCCAAATCTAATCTAGATAAAAGCCAAGATCTAATCTATTAGACATGTGCAACGAGATAGATCTGTACTAACCCTTGTAGATCCGAAAGCGTTACGAGATTGGATCTCGTGGTTGATGTAGTCGATCACTTGCCGATCTCAAGATCGAGTGGACGATCCTTCCAGCGCTGCGTTCCGGCAGCGCTTCCGCAGTCGGTCACACGTGCGGAGTCGAAGTAGACCTTCATCTCCTCGTTCCAGCGAGCAGCGGAGGTAGTAGATCTTCTCCACGGAATCCCAGCAGCATGACGGCGTGGTGGTGGTGGTGGAGTAGAGAATTCTGCAGGGCTTCGCCTAAGCCTGAGCAGAAGAAAGGAGGAGGAGAGAGGCGGCTAGGGCAAGAGTGGAGGGGACAAGGGGGTGGCGCCTCCACCCCTCTATTTAAAGGAGGGAGGCGCCATGGGGAGGTGGAGTCCTTGTAGGACTCCCCTCTCCCTTGGCCGGCGGATCAAGGAGGTGGGGGGAGAGTCCTACTCCCCCACGAATCCTTGTCTTACCCCACAAGGATTCCTTGATCCTTTCTTGGTTTTCAAGTAAACTCCAAGAAATCTTCCAGAACCTTCCGGAACATTCCGAAACCTTCTAGAATCCCCATACAAATACTCCGGAACATTTCCTAACTAAGAAAATGATCCCCAATATATGAATCTTATTCCCTGGACAATTCCGGATCTCCTCGTGATGTCCCGGATCCAATCCGAGACTCCGAACAACATTCGGTCTTCAACGCACATTCCATATCTACTTAAAACAACTTCGAACCTTAAGTGTGTCACCCTACGGTTCGTGAATATGTAGACATGATGAAGACACCTCTCCGATCAATAACCATCAACAGGATCTGGAGATCCATAACGGCTCCCACATATTCAACGATGACTTCGTGATCGATAGAACCATTAACATATGAAACCAATTCCCTTTGTCACGCGATACTCTACTTATCCGAGGTTTGATCGTCGGTATCTCCATACCTAGTTCTACCTCGTTACTGACAAGTACTCTTTACTCGTTCCATGATATGTCATACCTTGTGACCCAGTCACATACTTGCAAGCTAATCAGATGACATTCCACCAAGAGGGCCCAGAGCATATCTATCCGTCATATGGATGGACAAATCCCAATCTTGGTCCATGCGCTTCAACACATACTTTCAGAATACCCAATGACACCTTTATGACCACCCAGTTACGAAGTGGTGTTTGATGCCATCAAAGTACCCATCCGGTGATGGTGATTAACACAACCTCATGGTCGAAGGATTAGGTTACTATGTATTTTAAAGCTTATAGCAAACAAACTTAATGACTTGATCTTATGCTATGCTTACTATGGGTGTGTGTCCATTACATCATTCTCCTAATGATATAACCTTGTTATTAATGACATCCAATGTCCATGATCAGGAAACCATGATCATCCATTAATCAACAAGCTAGTTTAACAAGAGGCTTACTAGGGACTCTTTTATGTTTACAAAACACACAAGTATTAATGTTTCCGGTTAATACAATTATAGCATGGGATGTAAACATTTATCATAAACATAAAGATATAATAATAACTACTTTATTATTGCCTCTTGGGCATATCTCCAACAGTCTCCCACTTGCACTAGAGTCAATAATCTAGTTAAAACTTGTGCATTCAACACCTATGGTTTTCTGGTGTTGTATAGACACTATTGCTAGTGGTGAACATAATCTTCAGATCTGACACTTCCAGGTCCGTGTGTATTTGCATGTCCTTGCGTCTCTACGCATTACTCATTCTCCAATGAGATGGCATTGTATAAATTTGGTCCGTTGGTGAGACCTTTAGTTCCTTGGGATTAAATTATGTTGATACAATTGTCATACAATGTATCTTCATAGTATTATCCCGCTATGAACCACACCTAGTTTGATAACAAACTACTTAACACAAATGCCCTCATTTGCTGCTACTATAGCAGTTATATACTTAGCCTTTTGTTGTAGTATCCGTCACAATATCTCAACTTTGGAACTCATCCAAATCCATCATGGAACATCCTTTCCATTATATTGTGCCACCCATAGTCTAAATTGAGATAAATTTAATTTGTATCTTGTGACAAAACTAGTATCAATGTAAAACTTTACAATGAACTGCCTTTAACTATTTGTCACTTATACATGATATATTCTTAGTTCTTCCAAAGCTCATAAGAATATCTTTACTATTGTGCAATGATCATCTTATGAATCATTATGGTATATGCTCATAACATTTAGAGCATAGGACATATCTAGATGTGTACATCTCAAAGAATGATTGATCAAAATATTCTTGTGATTTCACCAAGTGTCAAAACACTTGAATCTCGTGTCAACACACTTGAATCTTGATTTAGTCCTTTCCGTGCGTCAAGAACCTTTCTTGTTGTTTCCATATTGAACTCATTCAACATCTTATCTATGTACATTTGGCAAAACCATATTAGCGCCTCAATCTATTCATATAGACATTGATGCCTAATTTTTGAGTTATGCCTAAGTCTTTCATCGAAATGAAATTCTTAACCTGTGTCAATAAAAGATACATTATTTCTAATCAACAATATGTCTTTCACATAATGTATTAGAAATATGTCTTAGCGCTCCCACTTAATTTCTTGCAAAATGCAAACATCTTCATCGTCTCTGAAGATTCCAACTCCGCGATGCTCACTTCAACCATTGAAGTTTTGCATACTCTTTTAGCATCCTTTGAATTAACAAAACCCTTTGGATCGTGTCATGTACACGTCCTAGGTAACCATTCTATTAGAAGAACTTGTTTTGTTTGTTCAACTACCATATACCAAAATATATGTAGTGGTTGCTACATTAATCCGTCCAGACTAAATATCGCTATGAAAGATCAAATCTTATCATAGTCAATTCCTTGAACATTGTCGTAAACTCTTTCCGACATGTCGACTATTTCATAGATTTGAAACATCCATGTCTATTTCTTTATAGATCCAAACACGATCGATAGGCTTCACGCCTTTCCGGAGGGTCTTCTAGTTCAGAAACTTGATTTCTCGTGTATGGATACTATCACGGATTCCATGACTTCTAGTCATTTTATGGAGTCAGGGCCCATCATCGCTTCTTTGCATGTAGTCGGTTCATCATTGTCAAAACAATAAAGACTTGCTTATCAAATCTTACTATTTGATTCTTACCGACCCACACGGTTCTATAGGAACTCTAATCTCCGAGATCACACCTTTTGTAATCACGAGAGCCATGAGCATTGTGGCCGCCACCGGAACACTTTCCGGCGCTGCGCTACTTAGCACATATAGCTAAGGTTCAACAACCTTATCAAAGTTCTATTGTCCTCCCACTTAACTTTTCACGAAAAATTCCTTCTCAAGAAACTTGACGTTCCAAGCGACAAACTCTTTTGTCCTCGACGTTATGGAGAAATTCCCAACAAATTCTTTGGAATAACCTACAAAGACGTGCTTATCCGACTTTGGTTGTAAACATTTTACTTATGCATAGCATACCAAAATTTAAGAAAAGACAATTCGGGTTTTATCCCAAACCATAACTCATATGGTGTCATTTCAACGGAGCACGATGGAGCTCTTTTCAGTGTAAAAGCGGTAGTCACTAAAGCTTTAATCTTTAATATATAATGGCAGTTTTATAAATGACACCTTTGATCTTACCATGTCAAACAAGGTTTCATTACATATCTTGAACACTCCATACTCATGTGGTGTTTTGGGAAATGCAAATCCATGGAACGATTCCTCAAATCTTAGGTGTTTTGCTAAACTTGTAACTCAAACATCTTTCTTTATGATCCAATCATAAACTCTTTTATTTTCTTGTTACAATGATTTTCCACTTCATCTTGAAAGTCTTTGAACATTTTTCAAATGTTTCATACTTCTTCCTTATTGAGTAAGTATATTCATATACTCACTCAAATCTTCGGAGAAAGCATATGAAGTTGAAATCCATCGCCCACGACTACACATAATGGACTATATACATCAATATGTACAAATTCCAATCAGTTAGTCGTCCGTTCCTCTTTTGGCCTACGAACGGAGTTTTAATTATCTCCAGGAAAGTATCACAAGCGTCATTTGATCCAAATCAAAGACTCCAAAAATCCATCAACATGGAGTTTCTTCATGTATCCCTTTCAATATAATTTAAACAGCGATGTCACTTCGCAAGTGATCTTTCAATCATTTGTCTTGCGACATTTTAGCATTAGTTTTATGGTCGTTATTTCTCCTACCAGACTTGTATATTATCCATCTATTATGGAATACGGTAATTATTTGAACAACCTTTTGTCGTCATAATACCTGATCAAAATAACAATTATTGAAACAAATCTTGAAGGCAAGCTTTGATGTTAACGAGCAACACAACAACCCTTTGTTTGTTTTCGATGAACATCATCACATTTTCTCTTGCTAGTTACTTAGGCCATTGCAGTTCATGAATTATGTTGTCCTGTATGACACTTCATACCAACCAATTCGGTATCCAATACCGCAGAACCACATTGTTTAACAACCAAGGAATACAACCATAACATGTATATCTTCTATATGCCTAAGTTGGACATCTCCAACCTTTTATTTTCTGCCAAATATTTTAGATTCTCTTTCAGCAATTCCTTTTTTTTTAAGAATCTATCAACATCAATAGTGGTGTCATCAATATGACACATGGTACAAAGCGTATATAGTCAACTACTAATACCTTTGGACTTGCACTTTGAGGTGGATCACCATCATCAAATGTTTGGTGTTCTTTCAAAAATCCATTCTTTAGTAATCTTTTAGTGTAGTAAACATTTCACTTACATCTTCTATTCATCCTTATCATGACAACTTTCATGATCAAGCTGCTATAGCTTATAAAGGTGAATTGCGAGTATAATGTTTCTTTTTCAAAATCTTTTGGAGGATTAGGACGACTAGCGTCTCCAACCTTCACAAATTCTCATCAAATATGAGGACGTATACTCTATCATGTTGTAACCAACACATTGTTTTAGATATCTCAATACCTTTCACATATGATGGTTTCTGAAACATTGCTTTCAGCTCTTAGATAAACTTGATATTAAAAACAATCTTTTGAGTATCAAGAATCATGGAGGCAAACATGATACATTAGATACTAACACTGGAATTGTTACTCTTGATTTAATACTATTTATTAAACTTCATGGAGTAAATAGAGTTTGCTGAAAGTTTGCAATAGGACTTATAAACTTTAATTTGACATTCAAAACAATACGATACCAGTTCGTAAAGTAAATATCCAGAATTTCTCTAGTTCTACTATCCCAACTATAACTAAGCGTAAGGTGGTGAACGGATGCTAATGACTACAACAAACTATGCAAATTCACTTTGATTGTGTTTATGATAAATTGAGTTCGACTAATCCAAATTACAAATGAACTCCCACTCAAAACAACATCCCTCGAGTTGTTTTAGTGATTACACGAACCAAATCCACTACACCAAGTCCGATCATCACGTGAGATGATGTAGCTTTAAAGGCGAACAATCAACATGTTCATCATATCATCCATATGACTCATGCTTTACCTTTCGGTATTCCGTGTTTCGAGACCATGTCTGTACATGCTAGGCTCGTCAAGGTTAACCTTAGTTTCCGCATGTGCAAATTTGGCTTGCACCCGTTGTATGCACACGTAGAGTCTATCACACCCGATCATCACGAGATGCTTCGAAACGACGAGTCTTAGCAACGGTGCCAACTAAGGACGAACACTTTATTACTTGATATTAAGTGAGAGGGATCATCTTATAATGCTACCGTCGCGATCTAAGCAATACAAGATGCATAAAGGATTAACATCACAGGCAATTCATAATTAGTGTGATATGATATGGCCCTTTCTTCTTGCGCCTTTGATCTCCATCTCCAAAGCACAGACATGATCTCCATCATCACCAGCATTGCGTCAAGGTCAGTGGCGCCGCTTCATGGTTGTCCATCATCACCAGCAACTATTACAACTACTTGGAATAAAGCTATTACAAGATGAATAGACACGCAGGTCTTAACAGAATTAAAGACAACCATTAGGCTCCTGCCGGTTGCCATATTACAACAAGGATAATTGCATACATCAAATATAATCACAATCACATGATGGCCATATCACATCACAAAACCCCTGCAAAAACAAGTTAGACGCCTCTAATTTTCTTTGCATGTTTTACGTGGTTTGGGGCTCTCGAATAAGAACGGATCTTACCTACGAAACTGAACCACAACGTTGATACAAGTGCTATCAAGTGCAAAGTGTAAATTAGATCTATACCATGGTGGGAGAGACAGACACCCGCAAAGCCACTTGTGCAAAGCAAGTTACACGTCAAGCGTGGAGCAAGTCTCATGTGCGATGACATGTAAGGTTAGCCCGAGCCGCTTCATCCCACCATACCGCAAGATGCAAAGTAGACAAAGCAAAAGACGGCACGAGCACCAACGCCCACAAAACCATTGTGTTCTACTCGTGAAACAGATCTACGCATAGATACAGCTCTGATACCACTGATGGGTTCGTAGCATGGAAAACAAAAAATTTCTACCGCAAGAACGAACAAAACCCAAATCTAATCTAGATAAAAGCTAAGATCTAATCTATTAGACATGTGCAACGAGATAGATCTGTACTAACCCTTGTAGATCCGAAAGCGTTACGAGATTGGATCTCGTGGTTGATGTAGTCGATCACTTGCCGATCTCAAGATCGAGTGGACGATCCTTCCGGCGCTGCGTTCCGGCAGCGCTTCCACAGTCGGTCACACGTGCGGAGTTGAAGTAGACCTTCCTCTCCTCGTTCCAGCGAGCAGCGGAGGTAGTAGATCTTCTCCACGGAATCCCAGCAGCACGACGGCGTGGTGGTGGTGGTGGAGTAGAGAATTCTGCAGGGCTTCGCTTAAGCCTGAGCAGAAGAAAGGAGGAGGAGAGAGGCGGCTAGGGCAAGAGTGGAGGGGACAAGGGGGTGGCGCCTCCACCCCTCTATTTAAAGGAGGGAGGCGCCATGGGGAGGTGGAGTCCTTGTAGGACTCCCCTCTCCCTTGGCCGGCGGATCAAGGAGGTGGGGGGAGAGTCCTACTCCCCCACAAATCCTTGTCTTACCCCACAAGGATTCCTTGATCCTTTCTTGGTTTTCAAGTAAACTCCAAGAAATCTTCCAGAACCTTCCGGAACATTCCGAAACCTTCTAGAATCCCCATACAAATACTCCGGAACATTTCCTAACTAAGAAAATGATCCCCAATATATGAATCTTATTCCCCGAAGAATTCCAGATCTCCTCGTGATGTCCCGGATCCAATCCGAGACTCCGAACAACATTCGGTCTCCAACGCACATTCCATATCTACTTAAAACAACTTCGAACCTTAAGTGTGTCACCCTACGGTTCGTGAATATGTAGACATGATGAAGACACCTCTCCGATCAATAACCATCAGTGGGATCTGGAGATCCATAACGGCTCCCACATACTCAACGATGACTTCGTGATCGATAGAACCATTAACATACGAAACCAATTCCCTTTGTCACGCGGTACTCTACTTATCCGAGGTTTGATCGTCGGTATCTCCATACCTAGTTCTACCTCGTTACTGACAAGTACTCTTTACTCGTTCCGTGATATGTCATACCTTGTGACCCAGTCACATGCTTGCAAGCTAATCAGATGACATTCCACCAAGAGGGCCCAGAGCATATCTATCTGTCATATGGATGGACAAATCCCAATCTTGGTCCATGCGCTTCAACACATACTTTCAGAATACCCAATGACACCTTTATGACCACCCAGTTACGAAGTGGTGTTTGATGCCATCAAAGTACCCATCCGGTGATGGTGATTAACACAACCTCATGGTCGAAGGATTAGGTTACTGTGTATTTTAAAGCTTATAGCAAACAAACTTAATGACTTGATCTTATGCTATGCTTACTATGGGTGTGTGTCCATTACATCATTCTCCTAATGATATAACCTTGTTATTAATGACATCCAATGTCCATGATCAGGAAACCATGATCATCCATTAATCAACAAGCTAGTTTAACAAGAGGCTTACTAGGGACTCTTTTATGTTTACAAAACACACAAGTATTAATGTTTCTGGTTAATACAATTATAGCATGGGATGTAAACATTTATCATAAACATAAAGATATAATAATAACTACTTTATTATTGCCTCTTGGGCATATCTCCAACATATGTATGCACTGATGTGGGACAATGAGTTGTGCAATTTATGTTGTAATGTTGAACATGTTATGTGCTAGTCTTTGTTGCTCGAATATTTATGATGTATTTGCATGCAATTTATGATGAATTCATTGAACATGCAATTCTTTGTTGCTCGGATATTTATGATGAGTGCATTGAACATGCAATTCTTTGTAAAGTTGTGAACAGATACTTGTACCCATAGTCTTGCACACATAGTACATAATATCAGCAATAGATACTTGTATTACAACAATTCAAACCAAACAGATAATATTCTAACACAAATGGTAGCAAACAGAGAATAGTCTAACACAAATTGCGTCAAATAGATAATTTAGCTACTTCTTGTAGCTGCCATGCTTTCCAGCAGTGAAATAACCCTCCATCCTAGATTTTTTTTCTTGGGCCTTTCCCATATCCTAGGTACAAAGCTAGCACTAGAATCATCATTGTGGGCAGACCTTGATGCTTGAAAAGGCTAGTTAGGTGCAGTTTGTGCTGATGGTGCTGCTCTTGGTGCTGATGGTGTTGCTCTTGGTGTTGCTATAGATGGTTCTGCTCTTGGTGCTGATGGTGCTGCTCTGGGTGTTACTATAGATGTTGCTGCTGCTGGACATGGAGGTGGTGTTGCCGTTGGTGGTGGTGTAGATGCTACTGCTCTAGGTGCTGATGGTGTTGCTCTTGGTGCTGTTGTAGATGCTGCTGCTGGACGTGCAGCTGGAGATGATGTAGATGGTGCTGCTGCTGGAGGTGGTGCAGTCCTAGAGCTCCCTCCTCGTTGTTTCTGTTAGCCTGTAAGCAAAACCAAGGTAAGTCACAGTGACAAGGAACAATACATGTAAGAAACAATATAACAAGCATGCTCCATATAACCTTGTGTTGATTTTTCCTCATCTGCAACTGTGGGTTCAGTTCTTGTGTGCAATTTGTGTATCTATGGCCTAGTAGCTTGCAGTTGCTACATGTTATTGTTGCCATCCTAGAAGTATTCTTAGGCTTAGGGACTTCATTTTCCCTTCCTTCTCTTACTCTGGTGCCTTCCCTTTTCAGTCCTGAACACTGGTGGGTCAATGTTAACTGTGTCAGTCTTTGTCCATTAATCTTGACTTGGTACTGGGTATATGATAGGAGTGTATGCCTCCAAGTACATGGGTTTCTTGAAAAATCATGAACAAAATCTCCTGGCTACTGCTTGGACTCGTAAATGGCAGAAATGGCATGACTGCTGATGGCTCTGAAATATAGTCATCCACGTCCATATTTAAACTGGATATTAGTCATACTTTTGATAAAATATCTCTCTAAACCCTGCCACTAATGCCTAATAATCAAAGGGGTATGCAATCCTTTCTTGCTATTTTCCTTGCGCAGATAATGTCGTTTAAAGATGGGAATCACTACATTAAAGTCAAAGATACGAGATTTCCAACAACCAGAAGAAATCAGGAGCCGTGAAGCGGAGACATACGCTTTAACGAACAACTATACGACCGGAATAAAATTTCGGCCGTATACTTCCGGTCGTATAGTTGGCGCTAGGTCAAACAGAACAACTTTCGTGAAGGGACCCCTATATAAAGAAGCCTCGGGCGACGAGAAACGCGTGCTCCTCGAACAAGCCAGGCCTCGTCCAAAAGTCTCTGCCCTAGATAACCAGCCGCCTCCAGATCTCAAAACCCTTCTCCATCTCCATAGCCATATTCCACCACTTGTAAGAGTAGATATCTTCTTCGATTGGCGACATTGTAAGACTATTGCTATCAATCTTATGATTTTCATTACAATGTTTCTGATTGTTGATCTCATCTCTATGTGTGAGTAATTCTCCTTGGGCTAAGGGCTTCGGTCTAGCCATGTAGCGTTTGTGCATGTTATTTATCATAGATGGGATCATGTATTAGTTTGTATGACATGATGATTATTGTACCCTATCTTGCCTCAATCTAAGGACTTGTCAGGTACCCAAGACCCTGAGGGTTGAGCCAGGTATAGGGAGTATGAGTAATGACTGATCTGTAGGTTGGGAACCCCAGTGACAGAAGGAGTAGTACGGCTGTATGTGAGGGATTAACGGTGACATCACTATGCATATCATTAGTTCTCTTTCTTCTATGGATGATACTAGTAGGTTATTGTTATAAGCGGTTGCGGAGGCAATAGCAATTATGGATGCGCTTCTCACATATAATTTATCTTGCTCTAACAATTACATGCATACTTTATCTTTTATTCCCATCAGATGTTTTGCACAGCTACATGGTGAAACTGAACGCCCTAGTCCCTCTCTCTCCATCATTGACAAAAAACAAAAAGACGCAAATTATTGGTCCGGTAAAAACACAAAAGGAATTCTAAAACTCTCGAAGGTCTATTAAAGTAACTTCACTGCGCATCTGCTTCCCGAGGATTCGATAACCTAGGTCTACTAGGGAAAAAGAAGCTATACTATATCCTTAATCCGAATCGAAGGTATCAACTGCAAGGAATGCATGTCATGTCCCACCTCCTACACCCACAAGTTTTTGCATCCAAGTCAACAACATAGCTACTTTCCACCCCTCTTCTCACTTGCCACAAATTACCCACTGATTTCTGAGATTTGTAAATTCTAGAGAATTTTTTGTTCACTTCCAACATTTCACAATATGTTGGAGTTATCTCCCACCTAGCTGCAGTAGCACATGTCCTCTTCCCTTCATGCCTCACCATGATCTTGGTTCTAAGGCCTTCAAACATTGTTACAACTGGTTTGCCTCTAACATGAAGAATCATCTTATTGAAAACCTCACTCAGGTTGTTCACAACAAGGTCAGTTTTGTAGCTCGTGTCCATTGCATACCTTGCCCAACACTTTGCTGGTATCTTGCTTAGGCATGCCAAAGATTCCTTTGATTCATCTTTCATGTTCTACATGTGCACATCAAATGAATGTTTTGTGTGCGAGTAGCTAGCAACATACATGTACTTATTCAACTCTTCCTCTCTAAAGCCTTGATACGTTGTAAATGTATCTATAATTTTTGATGTTCCATGCTTGTTTTATATCTACTTTCTTATGTTTTGTCCACACTTTGGAGTATTTTTACACATTTTCTGAAACTAACCTATTAACAAGATGCCACAGTGTCAGTTGCCTGTTTTCTGCTATTTTTGGTTTCAGAAAAGCTAGAAAATAAATATTCTCGGAATTGGACCGGACAAAAGCCAAAGTCAATATTATACCAGAAGACTCATGGAGCCAGAAGACGAGACAGAGAGGAGCCACGAGGTGGCCACACCACCTGGTGGCGCGGGCCAGCCCAGGCTGCACCAGGGGTGGTGTGGGCCCCTCGAGCGTCCACCGACCTTGCCCTTCCGCCTATAAAATCCCCTCGGGACGAAAACCCTAAGCACCCGATCAAAATTCCATGAAAGAGTATGTAGCCGTCGTCATCTCCATCCCTAGATCGGGAGGGATCTGAAGCTCTTCTCGGCACCCTACCGGAGGGGAGAGATCAACCTGGAGGCCTTCTTCATCACCATGACTACCTTCGGTGTGATGCGTGAGTAGTTCATCCATGGACTACGGGTCCATGTAGTAGCTAGATGGTTGGTTCTCCTCCTTTGTGCTACCATGTTTAGATCTTGTGAGCTCCGTTCATGATCAAGATCATCTATTTGTAATCTTACATGTTGTGTTTGCGGGGATCCTATGGATATTAAGATGCTATTTCAGATTGATTATTGATTCTATCATGTCTATGTTATTTGTGATCTTGCATGCTTTCCGTTGTTAGTAGCTATCTTGGCCAAGTAGATGCTAGCAACTCCAAGAGGGAGTATTTATGCTCGATAGTGGGTTCATGCCTCTAGTAATCTGGGGAAGTGACAGGAATCTCTAATGTACTAGATGTGATGTTGCTACTAGGGAGAAAACAACAATCCTTTGTCCATGGGACAATCGTATTCTTTACTTTACACAGTTTGCTTAATGCAATTATCTGTTGCTTGCAACTTAATACTAGAGGGGGTTCGGATGATAACCTGAAGGTGGATTATTAGTCATAGATGCAGTTGGATTACGGTCTACGTATAATGTTATAATGCCCAATCAAATCTCGTAGTAGTCAAGATGATTAGTATATGCATGTATGCTTTCTCGGTGTCTGTCAATTGCCCCGTTGTAATTTGTTCATCCAACATGTCATCTATCTTAAGGAGAATCACCTCTATTGAACTATAGACCCCGGTCCATTCTTTTACCATTGCTATACCTTCTACTGCTACTGTTTACTATTTACTTTACGCAAACAATTACTATCTTCCACACAATACGTTTAATCCTTTGTTTTCAGCAAAACCAGTGAGATTGACAACCTCACTGTAAGTTGGGGCAAAGTTCTGTGGTTGTGTTGTGCAGGATTCCAAGTTGGAAACAACACCTTGGAGGTGTTTCCTTGCTCCTACTGGTTCGATAACCTTGGTTTTATAACTGAGAGAAAACTTGATGTTGTGCTCATCATACCTTCCTCTTGGGGTCCCCAACGAGCTTGAATATATTTTGAGTCATCAAGCCTTTTTTCTGGCGCCGTTGCCGAGGAGTCAAGGACATCTTCACAAGGGAAGTCCTCATAACCAATCTCTTTACTTTGTTTTTTGTTTTGCTTAGTTTATTTCTGCTTTGTTTGCTTATTTCTTTTATCAAAAACACACAAAAAATTAGTTGTACTGATTTGCTTCCTTTATCAAAAACACACAAAAATAGTTCTTTCTATAGTTGTTACCTCGTTCTTAGCTCACCATGTTGACCCCTAAGTTCACCCTGAAAGACCTTTCAATAGGTAGTGGCTCTATAATTGGGAAAGATAATATTGAAGAATTATTTAATCATGTTAGCAAGCATGAGGATATTGAGGATAGATCCCTAGCAGAACTTGCTCCAAATTATGAAATTGCTGCAGCTTCTTTAGTTCACATGTTGGAAGCTAGGTTTGTTAACCTTAACCCCATAATGCAAGTAATGTTTCTTAAACTTAAAGATATTGAGGACACTGAAAAGAGAGATTTTATTCTAGAAACTTTGCTTAAAGAATTCTAAGATGTTGTTAAGGAAGCTAGAAAAGTATTTGATCGTTTTAATATGCTAGGCTCATGTGTAGATGTTATTGGTACACGAGAGGAGATGGACAAAACCAAACCTAAAGATGGGGAGGAAATTAAGACACCAATACCTTTTAAACTTGTAGGAATACATGATGCCTTAGAAAAGAATTTTGATTGGATTGTTCCTGAAAACCCGTTTGATAAAAATTGTGAACCCAAGAGCATTGAGAGAGGATCCTCTAGAACTTATTTGGATGAGATACCTTGCCTTGTTGAAGATATTTCTGGTATTGATATTAATGCTTCTTCATTTGAAAATACTTGATTCTTGCTTCTTATGCCTGCTCAAAGGCGTTAAAGAAAAGCACTTATTGGGAGATAACCCAATTTTTTAGCCAATAATTTTTTCTTTTGTTGAGTATTGGAAGTTATTGCTTCACTAATAACGTCTCCTTATCATCTTTGTGTGGTTTTTGTGCCAAGAGTAACCTCTAATGAGAGAGAAGTAAGACTTGGAAAAGTTGCTATCCCGAAACAAATTTTTGTGCTTCGCTGTAAAAATTCGTGAAAAATATCTATATGTCGGATTGAGCTATAATTTTTTGTGCTTCTGCCCCAGGTTGTTATCTAACTTTCCTTAGTTCAACACTTTTCGATTTGATCAATATAAGGTTTCTCGAAAAAATTGGTTTTTACCTGCTGGTCTGTTTTGACAGATTTCTTCCATTATTTGCATTTGCCTCTTAATCTCTTTCTCTTTGAGTTCTCTTTGATCATTTGAACTTTTAAAAGAAAGTGCTACAGTAGCTTGTGTTTTAATGGAAGTTTTACTTGTGTTGAAACTAAACCTAAAGACTTATTATCTTGAGTACACTAATGTTGCTAATGAATATTGTGTGAAGTTTTGTATGAAGGAAATTTTAAAGTGTAGGGAAGAACAATGTGATAAGATGAAGTATGGACAAAAGCTCAAGCTTGGGGATGCCACCCGTGTCACCCCAAGAAATATTCAAGAAGTACAAGCGTCAAAGCTTGGGGATGCCCAAGGCATCCCCTTCTTCATCAATAAAAATCTCAGGTTTCTTTCAAACACTTCATTTTTATTGTTTCATGCACAATTGTGTTGTTCTTGGAGCGTCTTTGTTTTTTTAGTTTTCATTTGCTTGGTTTGCTTAAATAAATTGGTTGGACCCCTGCATTCATACATAGTTTCAAATAGGTTGATTTGGATTGGAAAAGAGTAGGAAACTTCATGCTTATAAGTGGTATAAAAGGAGCTTGTTTTTGACTATGACTTAGACTTTATCATGTCATGCTTGATATTGCTTTGACTTTATGCTTAGTGATTATTGTTATAGCATGGCTTGTTACGAACATTTGAGATTGCTTAATGTTCCTTGAAAGAATCATGCGTTTTTTAGCATATAAAAGCATAATATTGTGGTATTCTCCTTTGATGCTTTATTTGGGTTGACTTGGCGCATGTTCGCACCATGTTAAGACTATACCAAGTTACCATAGCCTCTATGATCATTTAGTTTTCGACTTGTATATCACTTTATGCTTTAATTAATAATGTTTTATCGCTTTGCATGATTATGGCCATTATTGCTCTCTTAGTTGGTCGCTCCCAGTCTTTTGCTAGCCTCCACGCCAAGTATGAGTTCCACTCATGCATCCAACTTCAAATAAAACCAAGTTATTCCAAAGAGTCCACCATACCTACCTATTAGCATTATTGTTATTCCAAGTATATTCATGTTTTTATCTACCTTCCGAATTAAACTTGTTATGTGAAAACTAGTAATTAAAGCTCTCACGAACTTGATAGCACACTTTACTTTTCTTGCACTTAATAAACTTGAACCATTTTGCCCATATATGTTGTGTATATGCTTGCATTTTGTAAGTTGTGAATTAGCAGAACCATGTTACCATGGGGAACGCTTTCAACATTGCACTTTATTTAGTTGATATCATGTTCTTTTGCTTATGGATCCCGGCGGTGTGAAATGAAAGGGGAACTTGTAAGGCTCATGGGGTTCGTATATGTATTAGAGAAACGCCTGAGCGACTAGTCTAAGCCATGCCTAATCATGGTAGAAACGTGCAGCATAACCATAGTGAGCAATCTGTGAAGCATCCTAAAAAAAGAGAAAAAAAAGAGAAAGGGGGAAAACCCTACGCAAATAGCATACAAAAAGATCGCTAAGATGCTCATTGTCTGCTTGCCTTGTCATTTTGACATGGGAAAGCTTCCGTATCATTGGGCAAGGGGTACCCCGTTGGCGGTTCTCTATGATACACATGTACTTACAATGACAAAAACTTACCTGTGACTAAAGTTGAGTAGCATTAGGTTCGGTACTCGTAAGTATGGGGCATAAGATTTTCAGCTTATAACTTGTCAATCATATCCTCATATTTGCACACTTTAACCTTAATCACCTAAAGATGCTTATGATAGGGGCAATGAGAGCTGAAAGCTAATAAGTACCATAATTTTTGGAAGCTCTTTATGAGACTTGAATCCCTGCTTCCTTCTATGAAGGGCCTTTCTTTTACTTTTATGTTGAGTCTCCATCTTCTATCTTTATGCACCTATTGAGAGAGCATAGTGGTCATTCTTAGTTTAATGTGCATTGTCCTAAAACTTGTTGATTGATTCATAACTTTGATATTGCTTATTCTTAAACTATTTGTATCTAGTCACCCTTATGAACTTTGAAGGTGTCATATGCATTTATATTTTGCTACACTATGAGGGACAAGTTGAATACCATTCTCATTATGTTTTCTATATGTGAAACAATCAAACGTCTTTCAAAGCATTGTTATTCATAAATCTTTTGTTTGTACCTTTTCATGTTACGGTATAGTTGCTATGTCTTATTGTTAGAACTATATCTTTCATGTCTATGTTAGAGTACTATGATCCCAGCTATCAATGTTTTACAGATACCTTGATCAAGATAATGATAGTGCATGTCACCTAAAAAATTATTCTTTTTTATCACTTACCTACTCGAGGACGAGCATGAGTTAAGCTTGGGGATGTTGATACGTCGTAAACGTATCTATAATTTTTGATGTTCCATGCTTGTTTTATATCTACTTTCTTATGTTTTGTCCACACTTTGGAGTATTTTTACACATTTTCTGAAACTAACCTATTAACAAGATGCCATAGTGCCAGTTGCATATTTTCTGCTGTTTTTGGTTTCAGAAAGGCTAGTAAGGAAATATTCTCGAAATTGGACCGGACAAAAGCTAAAGTCAATATTTTACCCGAAGCAACACGGAGTCTGGAGGGGAGACGAAGTGGCGCACCAGGGCGGCCACACCTGGTGGCGGCGCGGCCTAGGGGGGCGCGCCACCAGGGGGTGTGGGCCCCCTGGTGCTCCACCAACCTTGCCCTTCTGCCTATAAAAGCCTCCCGGGATGAAAACCCTAAGTACCTGATCAAAATTCCACGAAAGAGTATGTAGCCGTCGTCATCTCCATCCCTAGATTGGGAGGGATCTGAAGCTCTTCCCGGCACCCTGCCGGAAGGGAGAGATCACCCTGGAGGCCTTCTTCATCACCATGCCTACCTCCGTTGTGATGTGTTAGTAGTTCATCCTTGGACTACGGGTCCATGTAGTAGCTAGATGGTTGGTTCTCCTCCTTTGTGCTACCATGTTTAGATCTTGTGAGCTCCGTTCATGATCAAGATCATCTATTTGTAATCTTACATGTTGTGTTTGCGGGGATCCGATGGATATTGAGATGCTATTTCAGATTGATTATTGATTCTATCATGTCTATGTTATTTGTGATCTTGCATGCTTTCTGTTGTTAGTAGTTATCTTGGCCGAGTAGATGCTAGCAACTCCAAGAGGGAGTATTTATGCTCAATAGTGGGTTCATGCCTCTAGTAATCTGGGGAAGTGACAGGAATCTCTAAGGTACTAGATGTGCTGTTGCTACTAGGGAGAAAACAGCAATCCTTTGTCCATGGGACAATCATATTGTTTACTTTACACACTTTGCTTAATGCAATTATTTGTTGCTTGCAACTTAATACTGGAGGGGGTTCGGATGATAACCTGAAGGTGGATTATTAGTCATAGATGAAATTGGATTACGGTCTATGTATAATATTGTAATGCCCAATCAAATCTCGTAGGAGTCAAGATGATTAGTATATGCATGTATGCTTTCTCGGTGTCTGTCAATTGCCTCGCTGTAATTTGTTCACCCAACATGTCATCTATCTTTAGGAGAATCACCTCTAGTGAACTATGGCCCCCGGTCCATTCTTTTACTATTGCTATACCTTCTACTGCTATTGTTTACTGTTTACTTTCTGCAAACAATTACTATCTTCCACACAATACGTTTAATCCTTTGTTTTCAGCAAAATCGGTGAGATTGACAACCTCACTGTAAGTTGGGGCAAAGTTCTGTGGTTGCGTTGTGTAGGATTCCTAGTTGGAAACAACACCTTGGAGGTGTTTCCTTGCTCCTACTGGTTTGATAACCTTGGTTTCATAATTGAGGGAAAACTTGCTGTTGTGCTCATCGTACCTTCCTCTTGGGGTTCCCAACAAGCTCGAATATATTTTGAGCCATCAAGCCTACCAGCTGAAAGTTGGCATAGATATGCCTAAGGCAAAATCTTTGGAGACAATCTAGAAATATTTGGTTGATGGCTTTGAGCAGTCCCTATTCAATGAAGATAGGTGTGAGCATATGCAAGCCAAAATTTTGGTTCTAATTTATATGACCATCAAGCATGTGATTTACCTTCTTCCTATCAGATATAATTGTGTACTTCCCAAATTTACCATATGATCCACCAACAACATACTTTAGCTGAGTAAGAAACCAACACCAACCAGTAGTGTCTTCCTTGTCAACAAGGCCAAATGCAAATGGATATATGTTGTTGTTTCCATCTTTTCTAGTAGCTGTAAGTATTTGTTGTCCAGTGGTTAGCTTCACAAAGCAGCCATCCAACCCTACACACATAAAGGCCATGTTACACACATATTGTTACATAAATGAACATGCTCTAAAAAATATAACAAGTAAATAGAGAAAATTATTACCAATAAAAGGTCTACAACCATTAAGAAATCTCTCTTTTGATCCATTTAGACAATAGAACATGCCATGAAATCTTGGGTTTGGGCTTGGGTGCTCTACCAATTCATTGGTAGTAACAATGCACCTACTTCCAGGGTTGGTGTCAATCATCACTGTCTGCAAATAGTCTCTCAGCCTAATGTATTGCTCGATCTGATCACCTAGAACCACTTGCAATGCTCTCTTCCTGACTCTGTAAGCCATTACCTTTCCAACCGCAACACCATAATTTTCCTTGGTTGTGTCTATCATAGTTTCAATACTTGTCCTTGTATCCACCCTCCTGCTCTTCTCACATACCTGGGCGACCCATTTTCCTGTCACCTTGCAGGCTTCCCCAGCAGGTGCACATGTGTGGTGCAAATCCACCTTCCTAAGACAAAAGGTTTTCTCTCTACCAATTGTTAAACCATTCATGTGGAGAAACAACCTTGGGTCTCCCTTTCTGCACACTGGGCAATGACTACATTTGGCCCATTCCCGTGGTACACAAAGTTTCTCAATTGTATTGCTCTCTTGAACTGGTAAACATCACTAAAGCACATCTTCATGCACAACTGATCCTCTGGATGCTGTCTGTCCTCATCATACCAAACTATGGGTGCTCTCTTCTTTGCCCTGCTCTTCCTACCACTAGGCAATGCCTATCCCAATATAGCTCCATCATCATCTTCTGCCCTTATGTCACCATCAGAGCCTGAATCATAAGATGGCGCATAGCATGTAGACTTGTAGTTTTGTTTACTGCCATGTGCCCTCTCTGTTGGCCCTTTCCTAATTGGCAACTTCCTCTTTTTTTTCCTGCGAAGGCTTATCATTTGGCACCACCATCTAAATGAAATTACTACCATCATCCATACTATCTGAATGGCAGAAAAGGTCTTCAACCTCTGTATCTCCTTCTATATGGTCATCAGGTTGTTCCCTCCTCCATTTCATCCCCACTAACCTCTGGCTCAACTCAATCTTCTCTTACCTAAGCTGTGTATCAAAATCATCTGTCTCAAACACAAATTGTTCATTAGATTCCATATCAAAATCTGATAAACTATCAACCCTGTTTTCAGAGACACAAATATTATTTCCCTTCTCCATATTGTTGCTGTGCTGGGTCAACAAAATGTCTGCATAAATTATCTGTTGGCTACCTAGGTACATCAACTCATCATCATCATCATCATCACCAAGTGCACAAGAATTTGCAGTAGCAAAAGAAATAAGCATGCTAGATGATGGTTCATTTTATCCTACCATAACAATGAGTGAAATGGCCTTCTCGTGTTCACATTTCTGCACCATTTGTGAAACCTTGCCCATCCCATCTACAAGTTCATGAACACCATCTACCAAATAGTACATGGAATCTCCATAGCAATATCCCTAGCTTTCAATTAGAGATAGAAAATTCAAATAGGTGATATGAGATTTCCCTATCTTCTTCTCCATGTGTCCACCCTCCTCAAATTGAACTTGTACTGACGGCATCTCATCATCCAATCTACAACAATTTAAAACTAATTTATGATTATTTAAACACAATCAGAGTTCCTCTACACAATTTCCTCCCTACAAAAATTAAAAAAAAAAGAAAAGGAAAAGGGGCGGCCGAAGCTTACCTGCCGACGCCTGCAGAGGATGGCCACCGGGAGCTCTACGAGGCATGGGCGGTCTCGGGTGGCCTCAATGGTGCGGCGACCGCCACAGCCAGTCGGAGCTCGCGAGAAGTGGGGCGGGTCGGGCCAGCGCCGGAGCCGCCTCCTCAGATCTCCCCAACCTCGCGAGAAGTGGTACGGGCCGGGCCACCGCAACTATCTCCTTCGTCGGAGCCGCCACCACCTTCTCCAACAGCGACCGCCTGTCCGCCGCCATGACCTACCTCGAGCAGCAGTGGAGTGTAGCTCGACAGCAAGCGAAGTGGCATGGCTCACCTTTTCCCACATCGGTGAAACGGCCCCGTTTCATTCGTTGCGCGCACCATCTCCCCCCTATGCCACGTCATGATTCCCGGTGGGCCCGTCCTGTCGAAAACATTGTCAAACCGGCTAATTGCCCTTTTACTCAAATGTGGCAGTTCTTTG
Organism: Avena eriantha; assembly: GCA_910589775.1. Classification (NCBI taxonomy): domain Eukaryota; kingdom Viridiplantae; phylum Streptophyta; class Magnoliopsida; order Poales; family Poaceae; genus Avena; species Avena eriantha. The sequence goes on from OU342746.1 coordinate 308,131,458, forward strand.
TAGTAGTCAACGTCCCCAATAGTTGTAGTTTTTTGAAATGATCTCCAAATGTCGTAGTCTTTTGAAACCCTAGTCTTAATTATTGTACTCCCTCCGATCCATATTACTTGTCGCTAAAACGGATGTATCTGAGTAGTTTTTTGCAATTTTCTCACGTCGAGCACAACCAGCGTTTTCAAAAAAAAAGAAGCACAACCAGCAAATCTGTGGACACTGGACAGCGAACCCACCGTACGTCCGTACCCCGAAGACCCGAGCCGACCGCCCCATCGACCAAACCGACCGGACCCAAACCAGAACCACCTTCGCTTCGTCTCCATTCCCTCCGGCCTCCGCGGTGAAACTAGCCCGAGCTCCACCCCAAACCCTCGCCCGCCGATGCAGCAGACCTCCTCCTCCTCGCCGCCGCCCCAGACGGCTCCTGCTCTCACCTCGGGGTCGCCTCCCCATGCGCCGGCGGAGCCCGCGCTGACCGCCGCGCAGAAGGCGCTCCGCTCCAACCCGGCGTGCCCTCCCGAGGACCCCGATTCAAAGGTTCCGCCCCTCACCCACTTCGTTCACTCATTCGGTCGATGTTATCCCCTATACGGGTTGGTCCTCCCGTGCTCGCGTGATGGGGAGCTAGGGTTTCGGGGTAGTATGTGTCAGTACTCCTGAAGCTTAGTAGTGTGTCGAAATCATTAGGCAATCAGTAAAAAATTGCAAAGCGAATGGTGCCAGAATGTTGATTGTTGCAATTGAGAAACGAATATAATAGAATTCAACGCAAGCCCTAGTTCACTGCTTCACGGAGTTGCACTGATCAGCGCCACTTGATTATGTGTTCGTGCCGTTTTGTGCAAATAGATTTCAGTGGTAGCTTGTGTTTGGCAGACAGTGGATATGTTACATCAGTTTCCTTCTCCAGACATCTTATCATATGTACACTAGTACTATTTTCCAAGAGTGAAGCTGGATTAATTTGTTTCCTGATAATCCTTTCTCTGAGGTTCTGTTACAAAGAAAAAATTAAAATCATACAGAGCAAAATAAAATCATGGTAATGGCATTAGGTGAGTAAGCGTTTTGGAAATGGTAAGTGAGAGTTAATATTCGCAGAGTTGGAGTTTAATTGGAGTGCGAGCTATAATAACTACAAATTCAGGTTATAGATGTCAGACTCTGCAGCCAAGGAGGAGTTCTTCTCCCTGTCTCTGTTGCGTCGTCTTCTCCCCTCGTTTCCCCAAATTTCAGCTTCTGTGTCTAGCTTGTTCTGCCCGTGGTGACTGAACACAACGCCAGGCCCTACCGGTAGTGAAACTGCATGGGTTGATCCCTTCCTGTGTTGGTAAGGAACCCTAGCACATGGATTGTTCCAAGAGTTCGTGTCACTTTTGCAATTAAGAGTTTGCTGGGGCAGTGAGCAATCAAAATCCGAATCATTCTACTTGTTCTCGTTTTTGTGGTGCCCTGCTGACCTAATCCGTCCCATCCTTGGTTGGTTTTATCTTCATCTTCAGCGCGCAAGACCCGTCCCCATAGGGTACTAGCGTTTGGTGTGTGGGTGTGGCGCAGCTTATTTAAAAAAGCTTATTAGGGATCAACTGACGGCCGCTGCTGATCATTGGTGTACTTGTGAACTTCAGGTTGTGGAAAATTATAAGCAGGAAAGCCCCAAGGTGGTTCAACTCTTTCTGCAAGTGCCTACAGATGGTGGTAGTGTTGATACAGATGCCGTGAGAGCGAGGAGATCTCTTCTAAACAAGGCTGAGTCTGTGATCAAGTCAGTTGTAAGGTCTGGTGGCAGGTATGAAGCTCGGATGTGGCTGTGCAGTACCATATCGTCAGTTCATTTGCTGGATCCGCGTGACCAGCGGGACCTGTTCCTCGATCTCTTGGAGATGAAGGATTCTAGGAGGGATGTTGCTGCTCGCTTGCTGCGGATGATTTTCGACAAGAAGCCCAAAAAAGCTGGCTCTGTTTTAGCCCAAAAGCTTCATATGCTGGAGAAGTTCTTCCAAGGCAAGTCCATTAAGAACTTGTTTTCTTTTATGTTTTTACTTGCTAGTACTCCGTAGCTTTTTTTAAAACTTTAGTCTCCGTTATATCCATTATCAACTTCTAGTTTAATATGTTTGTTTACAATATTCTGTTCAATTTATATCTAGTTCATTTGGTATGGCTGATTAAAAGTGACCAAGCTATGAGTTCAGTGTGTTTGGGATATCTGATATGCTATACTCGTTTTGGTTTAGTGCTGTACTTGAGGAATATAGTAACTAATGCCCCTTGAATGTCATGTGTGGACATTATATCCATAATTTAGATGTATATTGTATAAGTAGGATAGCATGGTATTACAGTAATATGCTGGCATACATTAAAATTGAAATGAAAAGTAAGGTTTTACCTGTCTCTTGTCCTATTACTACGTGCCTTTAGGTAGTGATCACTTGTCTTGATGTACTGTGTTTCTGTAGTTTTTAAATATCTTGGAATTACTAATAGGAATTATTTGCTGCATATACATATTCTCCTGTAGAAATGTAATTCTCTAATAATATTATGTTCTACATATGCTCTACTCAACATCTATGTACTTTTTTGTGCTGGGTTGTTCTCATAAAATCAATATTATTTTCTCTTTCGTTGTGCGATACAACAAGTTCAGCTGCCAGTTTTAACATGTGTGATCCATCATTGCTTATGTTACTGGTTATATATCGCGATCTGCAGGTAACCCGGAACGGACAGTGCAATGGTTTAGTCACTTCGCTGCTACTGGGGACTTAAAACACAAAAAAGGTGCCAGGGCACTTGCTCAGTTTGCATTTGTGAATCGTGATGTTTGCTGGGAGGAGCTTGAGTGGAAAGGCAAGCATGGGCAGTCTCCTGCTGTTGTTGCTACTAAGCCTCATTACTTCCGTGATCTTGATGTTCTCCAGACAGTGGAGAATTTCCTAGAATATGTCCCGCACTTCTGGTCCTCTCCAGAACTTGCTGATTCTGTCAAAGATGGTGAAATACTGCAAATTGATACAGAATATTTTGTAGATCAATTTGTCTATCTGATGTATGAGGAGAACTTCAAAGATGTGTGGCAAGTAGTTGAAGAATTTTTGATGGAGGAGCAGTTCTCATCTCTGTCTCAGTACCTTCTTATGCATCTTGACGAACAAAGGCTTCTTCCTTTCTTAAAAACACTAGGAAAATTCATAAGACCGAACACACTGTGCAAAGAGTTGGCATTCCCATGCTGCTGGCTTGAGGTTCTTCTGTCGGCGCATATTGATCAGATATCTCTTGATGAACTTATCCTATTGAACTGTGTCATTGCAAAGGGTAGACAGCTTTGGCACCTCATGAACGGGGAAGAACATGAGGAAGAACGAGGGAGGATGGACGATCTTGTGAAGGGCACAAATCACTTAACTGATGCTGATCATTTTGCTCTGATAAAGGATTTCATGGCTACAAAGTTTCCTGATGCACTTAAGTGGATAGGCATCCAATCCTGGGTTATTTTCTATGATTTATCAAAAGAATGCAAATCAGCTGATTTTTGCGAATCTTTGTTCACTCGTAGCAATATAAAATTTCGCAAGGCTCTTGATTACTCATTGGTTAAAAATGATGGGCTCCCAGCTGTGCACATTCCAGATACTGATGACAAGGATCTCACTAGAAGTAGCCGTAAAAGAAGGAGAGACAAGAAGAAAAGACGGCATAGATATGATTCTGATGAGGATAATGTCGACCAGCTGCTTGAACTGGGAACTTTCAACGGAAAGGGGGCTATTGAATCACAACGTGGAAGCTGGTATCTGTCAACTGATGACTTCTCTGCTTCTTGGGACATTGTATGTTTCCTTTGTGACGTTCTCAGTACTATTTCAGTCAATATAGTCACTATATAACTCTTTATCAATTTATACTTGATTCATTCATGGCTGCCATCTTACTCATGCAGGCAGACGTACCGGATCACCTCTCTAATCATTATCTCAGGGTATGGCTGAAGTGGGCTTGCTTCAGATGATGATCCTCTCCATGACAAGTGTGTTGCAATCTTGCTACCTTTTCTGATGAAGTAATGTTTGAGCATACATGCACTTTTCTGACATCGCATGTGCAATCTTCTGGTCATGCATCCCGACGGTGAGTAATCAAGTCCTGTGCGCCCTACTTGTTGGGTAGCACGCCGTTGATTTCTTCTGCAAAAATGCCCAATTTCAGTATGTAAGATACACTTATGAATCTACACACTAAAAGAGGTCTAGATACACTTCTTTCACAAAGTTAAAACATCTTATATTATGAAACGGAGGGAGTACGCCGCAGTGTTATAATTTTTATATGTAAGATTGAAACTGTGTTTCCACGCATTCATTTTATCAATCATTCGTTACTTAAACTGATGTAAACCACACATACTTTTGACAATTATTATACTTCATTGTCTTTAATGGGCTGACTGTGCATCAGTTTAAGTGACGAAGGATTGATAAAATGGATGCGTGGAAACACAGTTTCAATCTTACATATAAAAATTGATAAGAGAGGTGATGAACTCGATAGAGAAGCTGCATTGTCTTTTACTTTCAGATTCACGTATCTTTAATGGGCTGACTGTGCATGTCTGCAGGAGGCCCAAAGCCGGAGTCTCTCATCGAGTTCATCCTGTAGGCCGATGACACTCACCAACAGAAAAACTCAGCTTCGTGGACATTGAAATAGCTCATGCTTCCCGTGGAAGCAAGTTTAACTGCTGTTTTTTTCATGTTTTAGACTGCAGGATAGCACGAAATGTCTGCCGATCATGCCTGGATATGCACGCAGCGTAGTTAGAGAATTTGCTCATGGGTTCGTTTGCTTGCTTTTGCTGGCAGATGCATATGAGCTGGTAATTACACTTGTCCGTATGAACCTATTACTATAAACATCTAGAGTATATTTTGATCTCTCCTTTAAGTTTCGTGTACACAAACTGCAGAACGGAAGAGTCTCCCTAGTCACTCCATTCCAATCCAGTCCGATGTGGACAAGTGTAGACGCCTAGTGTTGCCTAAGGTATCTCTCCTGTTCCCTTCACCACGACCTGATGACAGATTAGCTGTGCCGTCGCTCCTGCCATGCTTTCTTTGCACAGCAGTAACTGCCATGGCATCATTACCACCGACCATGCCATGCCAGACCACTGATTTTCCTCGCCGTGATCTTCAAACAAAATCCACCTCTCTTTGACATAAAACCGGTAAACAACCCAAACATCCCTTGAACCAAAACGTTCGACTTTGCAAAAGCAAATCTTAGTTAACAAGCACCCAAACCATACGGTGATTGACCCACCTTCGTGCTCTATATAAGCCGTTCTCTTGTGCTGTGATGTCCTAGCTAAACAAGCAAAAAGCAAAAAGAGAGACCAGAAATAGACATCCATGGACGCTGCCAGTCTGCCACCACCACCTCGCCGTCCTCTCTCCTGCGTTGCTCCGGCAGCAACGACCTAGGGCAGTCTATGAGAGTATACTCCCCGGCAACCGGGAAGGTGCCCTTTGAGTGGGAGAACGAGCCAGGGAAGCCCAAGAGCTCGCCGAGGGTTGACACCCTCCCGTCAATTTGCCCGTCACCGGCAATGGAGAGCGCGCGGCTCATCGATCGAGACAGCCATTGTGGGCGGGCTCACAAGCATCGGCTGGATCCGAGCTCGGAAATGGATGGCTTTGAAGGGTGCCTGCCTCTGAAGTTCCGGATAGTTAGAGCCATGAGGAGGTGGGACGTCGTTTGCTTCTTTAGAGGAGAGTGGTAAGTATGACATGTATATGTAGTGGAATTTTAAGCCTTTCCTATCTCTGTACATGAATCAGTTGTATAGAATGAATGACCTGAAAAGGTCGTAAAGAATCAATGGAAGTTCCTTATCTCCCCTTTTGATCACTGAGTTCCCTGAAATCGCACGTAACACACACACACACAAACAAGATAAACCATGAGGAAAACTTACCGGAGAAGGGAAAAAGTCTACAACTATATTTTTTCCATATTTATGTGTCCTGAACAAAGGGCAATCCGGATCGTAACTGCAGCATACACATATGGCATGCTACCCCGTCTGGCTGTCCATTCGACATCGACAGATATACTCAAAGATGCAAGCATCATATTATATTGCAGGACCACTAAAATTCTGAGGAAACATCAGAATTGGACTATGTAATACTGTACAATGACGACTTCGCGGTTTGCAGGTAAACAGAAAATTCATATTTGCGTTCGCAACGAAACTTATTTATAATGAATTTGAGAATGCATCACAATTTTAACTCGCAATCGGTTTTTTTTAAATAGTTTGAACATAACCAAACTCCCTTACAACATAGGAGACCGAATAAAATTCGGTGTTCCTTTGCAAATTGTTGAATAAACAAGGAACCTTAAGGCATAGGGGACCAAGAAACTCTTCAAACAGGTTTATAAAAGGTATACACGTTTAGTTTAAGATGAGATTAAGACTATGTGCAAGTATTAATATATGACATTTATATATGAACTAACACCTGATATACACGTGAGGCAGAATACACAATTTATCAGTATTACATTGTGGCAACAATATTGTTTACAAGAACTAGTTGAATGTACCAGGCTCGGTTGTCATAATAATGGTGTCTGACGGTACAAAGTGCAGCGAACTGTTCCTAGAACGTTCTGTATCGGTCAATTTACTCTGGGATGTGAACTTGATCTGTTGAACTACAACGGAGAACAGGGAGGGCTCGACTGCTAGCTTCTGATCATTTTGCTCTCATATAAAAGATTTCGTGGGTAAAAAATTATCTAGTACGATAATATCGAAATTCGCAGGGCCTGATGATTACCCATAAAGTTCAATCACTCAGAAACTTCAGATAACAGTGACAGCCAGAGAAGGCGCCAGGTATGATCCTGATGAGGATAATGTCGATCATATATGCTTACTATATTTTCTTGGCAATAGTACTATCAAGAACAAGAGGCAGAAAATCCAAAATTATTCTGTAGCAAATATCGATAATATATATTATGTAATAATACTAGTTTGCACTTAGGCAAACCAACGATCGAACATCAAATATGTCTTATAGCTTATCACAAGATCTTCACAACGAAAACGAACTTCCTATCACGAATACGAACTGAAACCAGAAGGGAATCAATCAACTATACTAGATTGGGGCGCATTGCTTGCGGGCCATGCCCCATGCATGCTAGGGCTTAAATTAGGCGCGTTCGCCACGGATACGGCGGGCGAGCTGGATGTCCTTGGGCATGATGGTGACGCGCTTGGCGTGGATGGCGCAGAGGTTGGTGTCCTCGAAGAGCCCGACAAGGTATGCCTCGGCCGCCTCCTGGAGCGCGAGCACGGCGTGGCTCTGGAAGCGGAGGTCCGTCTTGAAGTCCTGCGCGATCTCCCGCACCAGGCGCTGGAAGGGCAGCTTGCGGATCAGCAGGTCGGTGCTCTTCTGGTACTTGCGGATCTCCCGGAGCGCCACGGTGCCGGGCCTGTAGCGGTGGGGCTTCTTCACGCCGCCGGTCGTCGGGGCCGACTTCCTCGCCGCCTGCACAACGTAAAATTAAGCATCAGCGGACACGAAAAAGAGCGTGTATGCAACGAATCGGGACAGGGGGCGATTACGAACAATGGAGGCGAGCTGCTTCCGTGGCGCCTTGCCGCCGGTGGACTTGCGTGCGGTCTGCTTCGTACGCGCCATCTCGACTCCTCGACTTGGAACTGCTGCGGATTTGGGTTTGTGGGACTCGAAACCCGAAGGCGACGAGATTGAATTGTGGGATGAGAGGCAGGGAGGGGGCCGGGGTGAGTATTTATGGGTGCCGAGTGCGCGCGAGAGGCGGTTCGCCATTGACGTCTAGGAGAAGGTTCCGGATCGGATGGCTGGAGCGTGCCGCGTGCGTGGAGCAAAGCACGCGATCCTCGTGGTCGGCTCTCATTGGTCGGAAAGCGACGAGGCACGGATCGAGGAGAAGAACACACCAGGCGATCGCCACGCAATGAGGTCATGAATCCACACGGACATGGGAATTCCACCCGCTTCATGGTCGTGCGCGCCGGCGACGCTCAGCCCTCACTCGACCCTTTGTAGGTCCGCCCTTTGCCTCCCGCTGCCGCTGCCGCTAGCTGCCGCCGTATTCATGGTCGTACGTTCCCGCCGGCCGAGAATCGTCCAAGGCCGAGGTGTGCCGGGTCGATGCCGCCGGCATGGAGAGGGAAAGTGCCTCGCCGGCGACCTGGTAGGCCGAGACGTGGCTACCGGACTCCTCCATATCCATCAACTTGTCCCCCTCCTCCAGACTCCAGTACCTCATCCGGCTCGGCTCGCGTCCTCGCTCCTCATTTCTTCCTCTGGTGGCAAGGTGAGATCGTGTCCGGCCATGGTGTGTACTCCTACTGATGGTAGCTACTGCTAGAGAATTGTACGGCCATGGCGTTTACCTCTTTCGATGACGGTCATGGAGTACCTAGAGGAAGGTCGTCGAAGGAGGGCACGATCCGTGGCAAAGGGAATTATTGCCCCCTAATTTCACGCGCGTGATTGGCCAGGAAAGGTTGCCCCGGATCGTCGGTACGCATTTTTGGTGCCAAAGAAAATACTACTCCAGAAACAAAGAGTGTAATAGCAAGACCCAACGTGCTCCAAACGGCTATAGGGCGCGCCAAAGCCACATTATGTTCGAAGTGGCCCAATAAACTGTCTAGCGCCAATGTGCCTTCCCGTGCCACCCCGCGGCTGCTATTTTCCGCCTGACGCGCGCACTAGGCTTGCTCAGCACGCACCTTTCTCTTCGCGGGCTGCCCCAAAAGCAGCCCAAGCCCAAACTAATAAGTATACTGTTTTTTAGCTTTTTCGAATTTAAACAATTTTAAAATTTTGAAAAGTTCTCGCAGATATTTGAATTTGAATTATTCAATTTCTAAAACTGTTCATATTTGAAAATAGTTCAAATTCGAACATTGTTCGTATTTTAAAAAATCAAATTTCAAAAGTTGTTCAAATTCGAAAAGTGTTCAAATTAAAAAATTATTTAAATCTGAAAAATGTTCATATTTTAAAAATATTCAGAAACACAAAAAGCAAAAAGGAAACAGAAAATAAAAAGAACCAGAAAAAAGAAGAGAAAAGAAACATAGAAAAAAGAAATAGAAGAGGCTAAAAACTTTAAATGGGCTGGCCCAACGCGCGCCCCCGCGTGAGCGAGGCCTATAAACGCGCGCGTTGAGCGATGAATAGCAATTGTCGTGCCGCCACATACATAGGAGGGGCTTCCAGCGCACCGGACACAAAACCGACGAGGGTGTGTTAGAGTATTGTACGGATACGTTTATTATATCAACATAGGATAGAGATAGTATACGATTTACATATAATCCTAAGTTGACTTATATTTCAAGATGATCCACGTACACCTATATGTACTCATTCATGAGGTCAATAATACATTTATTTATATTGTGTCAACCTCTCTATCGTTCTACATGGTATGAAACTAATTTCGGTCCAAACCCTAGCCGCCGTCGGAACACTTCCGTCGTGCCGCCCCGGGGGATTGATCTCCATCATCTCCATTGGGGGTTGCACAACTCGTAGCAGGGACCGTCCGCCTATCCGTGATCGGCTGCCCTGGTGAGTCTTATTTTCCGAACTCTAGATCGATTTTGTCTCTATCGGTCGCTTGGTCAGTTTTATTTCTAGGGAGTACTACGCATTCCCCGGGAGATAATTCTCCCAAATCCCCTGGATCCCCGTGCTGCCACGCATCCCTAAAAAAAGATATAAATCCTGATTTTGCTACATTAAACCCCGCTTTTGCTACGAATTATCTCGCTTTTACTCCATGTAGCAAAAACCGGTTCGATCCAGGAAATAAAAAAAGGCTAACCTCACCAGAGATATCGCCGGAGACTTTGTAGCAACAAAAAAGTTCTAATGTAGCAAAACTGACTTTCACCGGAGATATGCCGGAAGATCTCGATGGAGACTTTGTAGCAAAAGTTTTACGTAATTTTAGCAAAACCACAATACGGTTGTAGAAAAAAATCATCATAATGTAGCAGAAGGCAACATCGCCAGAGACATGATGCTCTCGTCGAAGACCTTGTAGCAAAACCATAGAGCGGCCATAGTAAACAAATCATGCGAAAGTAGCAAAACAAATATGAATATGTAGCAAAAGCAATATGATAAAGTAGCAAATGCTCATAGCGACGACTGCCAACAAAAATAGCAACACCGGCCAACTAGAGTAGCAAAAAACCCGAAACTATAGTAGCAATGCTGGAAGCCCTAGATAGCATTGCCATTGCTAGAGGCCATGACTACGGGAATCAGGCGTCATGGATGCCGCAGCCATGTCGTTTCTCCCTCGGGAGCACCTTGATGGCTCAATACACGGCGCCCAGAAAAGTGCTTGGTGCGTGGTGTTGATGTAGAGCTCGTTGGGAACCCCAAGAGGAAGGTATGATGAGCATAGTAGCAAGTTTCCCTCAGTTATGAAACCAAGGTTTAATCGAACCAGTAGGAGCAAGGAAACACCTCAAAGGTGTTACTAGCTGAGCTTTGGCAGGGCGCACTACCGGTGCTAGTAGCAACGTGGAGACCTGCACAACACAACCACAGAACTTTGTCCCCAACTTGCGATGAGGTTGTCAATCTCACCGTGTTTTGCAGAAAACAAAGGATTAAACGTATCGAATGGGAAGAAGTAAAAGTTTGCAGAAAGTAAACACAAAGTAGTAAACAGTTGTAGATTGTATGTAAAGAAAAAGGACCGGGATCCATAGTTCACTAGAAGTGGCTCTCCTTAGATAGATAGCATGCTGGGTGAACAAATTACAGTGGGGCAATTGACAAACACCGAGAAAGCAATACATGCATATACTAATCATCTTGACTCCTTTGAGACTTGATTGGGCATTACAACATAATACATAGACTGCCATCCAACTGCATCTATGACTAATAATCCACCTTCAGGTTATCATCCGAACCCCCTCCAGTATTAAGTTGCAAGCAACAGATTATTGCTTTACGAACTGCGTGTAAAATAAACAATACGATTGTTCTATGAACAAAGGATTGTTGTTTTCTCCCTAGTAGCAACAGCACATCTAGTACCTTAGAGATTTTTGTCACTTCCCCAGATTACCAGAGGCATGAACCCACTATCGAGCATAAATACTAACTCTTGGAGTTGCTAGCATCTACTTGGCCAAGATAGTTACTAACAACGGAAAGCATGCAAGATCTCAAATAACAAAGACATGATAGAATCAATAATCAATCTGAAATAGCATCTTAATATCCATCGGATCCCCGCAAACACAACATGTATTAATTACAAATAGATGATCTTGATCATGAATGGAGCTCACAAGATCTAAACATGAAAGCACAAAGGAGGAGAAACTAGTCATCTAGCTACTACATGGATCCGTAGTCCAAGGATGAACTACTCACGCATCACACCGGAGGCTTGCATGGTGATGAAGAAGGCCTCCAGGGTGAATTCCCCTCTCTGGCAGGGTGCCGGGAAGAGCTTCAGATCCCCCCGATCTAGGGACAGAGACGACAGCGGCTACAAACTCTTTCGTGTATTTTTGATCGAGTACCTAGGGTTTTCGTCCCGAGGACAAATTATAGGCGGAAGGAGAGGACGAGGGGGTGCTGGGGGCGGCCAGACCACCCCCTGGAGCGGGTCAGGCTTGGCCGCGCGGCCAGGTGGTGTGGCCAGGCCCCAGCCCTTCTCCGTCTCGTATTCTGGCACTTGATCCCTTCCGGAAAAATAGGCACTTTAGCTTTTGTCCCGTCCAATTCCGATAATATTCATTTTCTGACTTTTCTGGAACCAAAAACAACAGAAAACAGACAGCTGGCATGTGGCTCTTGTTAATAGGTTAGTCCAAGAAATCATAATAAAAGTACTCCAAAGTTGGAACAAAACACAAGAAAGTCGATAAAATCAAGCATGGAACATCAAAAATTATAGATACATTTGCAATGTATCAACATCCCCAAGCTTAACTCCTGCTTGTCCTCGAGTAGGTAAGTGATAAAAAGAAATAATTTTTGAGGTGACATGCACCATCAAAGACTTGATCAAAGTATTTGCAAAACATTCAAGGCTGGGATCATAGTACTTCAATCATAACATGAAAGACAAGGTTCTAGCATAAGCAAAGAAACTATGATACAACATGAAAAGGCACAAACAAAAGATTCATGAATAACAATGCTTTGCAAGACGTTTGTTTGTTTCACATAAAGAAAACATAGCATAAAAGTATTCAGCTTGTCCCTCAATAGAGTAGCAAATATAAATGCATAGGACACCTTCAAAGTTCATAAGAGTGACTAGATACAATAGTTTCAAACAAGCAATAACAAGTTATGCATCAATCAACTAGTCTTGGGACAATGCACATAGAACTAAGAATGGCCACTATGCTCTCAAAGTAGTGCATAAAGATAGAAGGTGGAGACTCAATATAATGGTGAAAGCAAAGCCTTTGTAAAAGGAAGTAGGGATTCAAGTCTCATAAAGAGCTTCCAAAAATTAAGATACTTGTAGTTTTCAGCTCTCATTGCCCCTATCATAAGCATCTTGAAGGTGATTAAGGTTAAAGTGACACAACTAAGAGGATATGCTTGACAAGTTATAAACCGAAATCTCATGCCCCTTACTTACGAAGACCAATCCTCATGCTACTCAACTTCAGTCACGAGTAAGCTCTTGTCATTGTAAGTATATGTGTATCATTAAGAACCGCCAACGGGGTACCCCTTGCACATGATACGGGAGCTTTCCCATAATCAAAATGACAAGGCAAGCAGACAATGAGCATCTCAGCGATCTTTTTATTTGCTATTTGCATAGGTTTTTATTGAGGATGCTCCATAGAGTGCTCACTATGGTGATGCTGCAAGTTTCCAACATGATTAGGCATGGCTTAGGCTAGCGGCCTAGACGTTTCTCTAACACATATACAAACTCCATGATCTTACAAGTTCCACTTTTATTTTACACCGCCGGGATCCGTAAGCAAAAGAACATAATATCAACGGGGTACAAAGTACAAGTGCAATATTGAAAGCGTTCCCCATGAAACATGGTTCTGCTAATTTCAACTTATAAAGCGTAAGCATATATGCAACAAAGAAGGACCCAATGATTCAAGTTTATTAGAGGCAATAAAGTAAAGTGTGCCATCAAGTTCGTGAGAGCTTTAATCACTAGTTTTCTCATAACAAGTGGAAGGTAAACAAAAGCATGAATATACTTGGAACAGCATAAGCTAGTAGGTAGGTATGGTGGACTCTTTGGAAAAACTTGGTTTAGGGAGTTGGATGCATGAGTGGAACTCATACTTTGTTGTGGAGGCTAGCAAAAGACTGGGAGCGACAAACTAAGAGAACAATAATGGCCATAATCATGCAGAGCGACAAAACATCATTGATCAAAGCATAAAGTGATACTACAATTTAAAAACTAAAGGATCATAAAGGCTATGGTGACTTGAGATAGTCATAACATGGTGTGAGCATGCGCCAAGTCAACCTAAATAAAGCATCAAAGGAGAATACCACTATACTATGCTTTAATATGCTAAAACAACGCATGATTCATCCAAGGCACATTAAGAAATCTCAATTGTTTATAACAATTCATGCTACAACAAATAATACTAAGCATAAAGCCAAAACAATATCAAGCATGGCATGACAAAGCATAGGCCACAGTCAAAACCGAGCTCTTTTTACCACATAAGCATGAACTTTCCTACTCTTTTCCAAAACCAAACCAAATTATTTACAAACCAAAGTGTGAAAGAGGGGGTCCAACCAACTTATTCAAAAAAATAAAAAAACCAAGCAAACTAAAAACCAAAACGAAAACAAAAAGGAGACGCTCCAAGAGAAACACAACTGTGCACGAAACAATAAAAATGAAGCGTTTGGAAAAAACCTGGGATTTTTATTGATGAAGAAGGGGATGCCTTGGGCAAGTCCAAGATTTGACGCTTGTACTTCTTGGATATTTATTGGGGTGACACGCGTGGTATCCCCAAGCTTGAGCTTTAGTCCATCCTTCATCTCATTACTCATTCCTTCCATACACCTGAAAATTTTCCTTCATACAAAACTTCACACAATCTCATTAGGAACATTAGTATACTTAAGATAAATAAGTCCAAAGGTTCAGTTCTAACACCAAATAAACTTCCATTAGAACACTAGCTACTTTATTACTTTTCTCAAAAAGCTCAATTCCCCAAAGGAACTCAAGAAGAAACTAACAAGAAGCAAATGCAGAAAATGACAGAAATCTGTCAAAACAGACCAGCAGGTAAATACGAATTTTTTCGAAGATCTTCTGTTGCTTAAATAAAAAAGTGTTGAACTAACGAAAGTTAAAACACAACCTGGGTCATAAGCACAAACAATTACAGCTCAATCCGACGTACAGAGCTCTCTCAGGAATTTTTACGGTGAAGCACAGAAATCTGTTTTGGGACAGCAACTTTCCCATTCATTACTTCACTCTTATTAGAGGTTACTCTTGGCACAAAAAGCAAATAAAAAGGATAAGGAGAGGTTATTACAGAGGTAATAACTTCCAAGACTCAACTAAAACTCTTGGGTTATCTCCCAACAAGTACTTTTCTTTAACGCCTTTAAGTTAGGCATAAGAACCAAAGAAAGAATCAAGTGTTCTCAAATAAAGAAGCATTAAGACCAAATTTTGTTTTCATAGGAGAAGCAAAAGAAATCTTTTCTCTCTTTTTAGGGAAGTGTTCTATACCTTTCTTGAGTGGGAGTTGATATTTAATGGTGCCTTCTTTCATATCAATGATGGCACCAACAGTTCTAAGAAAAGGTCTTCCCAAAGTAATAGGACAAAAAGGATTGTATTCAACATCCAAAACATAGAAATCAACAGGGACATAGGAATCATTAACCATAATAAGAACATCATTAAGACTCCCCATGAGATTCTTTTTAGCATTAGCATCAAGTGGGACATTCAAATAACAATCTTCAAGAGGAGGAAAATCAAGCATATCATAAATCCTTCTAGACATAATAGAAACACTACTATCAAGATCACACAAAGCTTTGAAATCAAAGTTATTCACTTTCATATTAATGATGGGTTCCCAACCATCTTCTTGTTTTATAGGAATAGAAGCTTTATGTTTCATCTTTTCTTCTTTAATATTTATGAGAGCATCAGTAATGTGTTTTGTAAAAGCCATGTTCATAGCACTAGCATTAGGACTTGTAGCAAGCTTTTGTAGGAACTTAATAACTTCAGAGATGTTGCAACCATCAAGATAAAAATCAACTTTATCATTTAAAGTAGTAGAACTATTACTAGCCTCAACACTAGTGGTGGTAACAGTAGAAACACTAATGTTTCTTGCAATTTCATCTTCTCTTTCCCACTTAGCATGTAATTCAGCTAATAGTCTAACATTTTCATAAATTCTTACTTGTATGGCATTAGTAGCTGCAAATGGATTCTCATTAGTTTCAGGTTTAGCAGCCATTTTATTCAAAGTAGATTGAGCTTCAGCCAAAGATGCTATATTTCTTTCAGCATTAGAGAGTTTTTCCTCAATAGTTTTATTGAAAGCAGTTTGTTTACTAATAAACTCTTTAAGCATAACTTCAAGTTCAGAGGGAGCACTCTTATTATAGTTGTAAGAATTTCCATAAGCATTACCATTGTTGGGAGGATATGGCTTATAATTGTTGTTACCAAAATTGTTCCTATAAGCATTATTACCATAAGTATTGTTGCCAAAGTTGTTATTTCTTATGAAGTTCACATCAACTTGCTCTTCTTGAGCAACCAAAGAGGCTAAAGGAACATTATTTGGATCAATATGGGCTTTCCCATTAACAAGCATAGACATAATTATATCAATCTTATCACTCAAGGAAGAGGTTTCCTCAACAGAATTTACATTCTTACCTTGTGGAGCTCTCTCAGTATGCCATTCAGAATAATTAACCATCATATTGTCCAAAAGTTTTGTTGCAGCACCCAAAGTGATGGTCATAAAAGTACCTCCAGCAGCTGAATCCAATAGGTTCCTTGAAGAATAGTTCAATCCTGCATAAAAAGTTTGGATGATCATCCAAGCAGTCAGTCCATGAGTGGGATAATTCTTTACCAAAGATTTCATTCTTTCCCAAGCTTGAGCAACATGCTCATTATCAAGTTGTTTAAACTTCATTATTTCACTTCTCATGGATATAATCTTAGCATAAGGATAGTATTTTCCAATAAAAGCATCTTTGCACTTAGTCCAAGAATCAATACTATTACTAGTTAAGGAATTCAATCATTCTTTAACTTTTCCTCTCAAAGAGAAAGGAAACAATTTCAGTTTAATAATATCACCATCTATATCCTTATGCTTTTGCATCACACAAAGTTCAACAAATTTATTTAGATGGGAAGCAACATCTTCATTACCAATACCAGAAAATTCTTCTCTCATAACAAGATTGAGCAAAGCAGGTTTTATCTCAAAGAAAGTATTTTCAGCCATAGGTGGAGCAATAGGTGTGCTCATAAAATCATTGTTGTTGGTGCTAGTGAAGTCACACAACTTAGTGTTTTCAAGAGTAGTCATTTTTTTGGGCTTTCAAATAAGAAAGCAAACTTGTAAAACTAGTTTTTTTGTGTTTTTAAATAAGAAAGCAAAACAAGTAAAACTATTTTTTTTGGATTTTTGAAGAACAAAACAAGCAAACAAAGCAAAAAGAAACTAAGCAAAACAAAAACAACAAAGTAAAGAGATTGGTTGTGAGGGACTCCCCTTGTGAAGATGTCCTTGACTCCCCGGTAACGGTGCCAGAAAATCACTTGATGGCTCAATACACGGCGCCCAGAAAAGTGCTTGGTGCGTGGTGTTTATGTAGAGCTCGTTGGGAACCCCAAGAGGAAGGTATGATGAGCACAGTAGCAAGTTTCCCTCAGTTATGAAACCAAGGTTTAATCGAACCAGTAGAAGCAAGGAAACACCTCAAAGGTGTTACTAGCTGAGCTTTGGCAGGGCGCACTACCAGTGCTAGTAGCAACGTGGAGACCTGCACAACACAACCACAGAACTTTGTCCCCAACTTGCGATGAGGTTGTCAATCTCACCGTGTTTTGCGGAAAACAAAGGATTAAACGTATCGAATAGAAAGAAGTAAAAGTTTGCAGAAAGTAAACACAAAGCAGTAAACAGTTGTAGATTGTATGTAAAGAAAAAGGATCGGGATCCATAGTTCACTAGAGGTGGCTCTCCTTAGATAGATAACATGCTGGGTGAACAAATTATAGCAGGGCAATTGACAAACACCGAGAAAGCAATACATGCATATACTAATCATCTTGACTCCTTTGAGACTTGATTGGGCATTACAACATAATACATAGACCGCCATCCAACTGCATCTATGACTAATAATCCACCTTCAGTTATCATCCGAACCCCCTCCAGTATTAAGTTGCAAGCAACAGATTATTGCTTTACAAACTGTGTGTAAAGTAAACAATACGATTGTTCTATGAACAAAGGATTGTTGTTTTCTAACTAGTAGCAACAACACATCTAGTACCTTAGAGATTTCTGTCACTTCCCCAGATTACCAGAGGCATGAACCCACTATCGAGCATAAATACTAACTCTTGAAATTGCTAGCATCTACTTGGCCAAGATAGGTACTAACAACGGAAAGCATGCAAGATCTCAAATAACAAAGACATGATAGAATCAATAATCAATCTGAAATAGCATCTCAATATCCATCGGATCCCCGCAAACACAACATGTATGAATTATAAATAGATGATCTTGATCATGAACGGAGCTCACAAGATCTAAACATGAAAGCACAAAGGAGGAGAAACCAGCCATCTAGTTACTACATGGATCCGTAGTCCAAGGATGAACTACTCACGCATCATACCGGAGGCTTGCATGGTGATGAAGAAGGCCTCCAGGGTGAATTTCCCTCTCCGGTAGGGTGCTAGGAAGAGCTTCAGATCCCCCCGATCTAGGGACAAAGACGACGATGGCTACATACTCTTTCGTGGATTTTTGATCGGGTACCTAGGGTTTTCGTCCCGAGGGCAACTTATAGGCGGAAGGAGAGGCCGAGGGGGTGCTGGGGGCGGCCAGACCACCCCCTGGCGCGGGCCAGGCCTGGCCGCGTGGCCAGGTGGTGTGGCCGGGCCCCAGCCCTTCTCCGTCTCGTATTCTGGCACTTGATCCCTTCAAGAAAAATAGGCACTCTGGCTTTTGTCCCGTCCAATTCCGAGAATATTCATTTTCTGACTTTTCTGGAACCAAAAACAACAGAAAACAGGCAGCTGGCACTGTGGCTCTTGTTAATAGGTTAGTCCAAGAAATCATAATAAAAGTACTCCAAAGTTGGAACAAAACACAAGAAAGTGGATAAAACCAAGCATGGAACATCAAAAATTATAGATACATTTGCAATGTATCACACCTTCACCTTGGAACGACAAAAGGAGGCAGGGTCGGAGACGTGTTGGCCTAGGCAGTGAGCAGGGGACACCGAGCAACAAGTGGAGGAAGTGGGGATTTATTTGTGGTGGACGACTCTGATGTGGTGGTGGGGAAGAACGATGCCTAGTCAGGCAGGGCGCACCAGCGACCAGCGTGGTGGTTGAGAAGGTTGCGTGGAGCAAGGCGGAGCCACGACGGCGCGCTAGTGGTGGGACATGGGGCAGAGCACCGACGGGGAGCCTCGCTAGGGCGGTGGAGGATCAGACGGGGAGCCTAACTTGGCGACGGAGTAGTTCGTCGGGAAGACGAGAACTCAAGAAGCCAAAAAAATCGGAACCGCAAGAGAGGATAAGAATAGGGAGACGTGTCGTGGTGGGACCAGGCAAAGCTACGCGCGCATCGTTCGCTCGATGGAAACCCACCAATGGCACTCGACCAGGAGGATATCAACAAGTTATCCCCCGGGGAGTACTACCATTTCCTTTATTTTTTGTTCACCGATCATGGTTCGGATTGAGTTGCCTACCGTCGTCGTCTTTATCGTGCCTCTACCCCGACCACTGGCATCGACGATCTACACTGCGCCCGTGCGCCTACCTCCTCCATTGCCACGCCTGTCTCGGCAGGCTATCACGGCCTCACGACAGGCTGCCGCGCACCTCGGTCGGCTGCTACACCTTCCGCAGAAGCATGTCGCGGCCGCCCCCTCGGATCGTCTTCGTCATCATCGTCCAGGACTACAATCTACGCATCATCCACGCCATGGTGCACCGTTGGTCTAATCAATTGATCCTGTGCCCGTCTACGCCAAGCACATCCCCGATTACGCATTTACCACTGATCGAGCTACGGGCTGCCGTTGCGTCATCCCTTCGGGTCGCAGCGCCGCCGCCTTGGTCCTCGCCGACTGGATGCCAACGCGCCTCACAAGCGTGTACGCGTCGGTGGCCTCCTATTGCTACATTGACTCGCGCCATGTAGCTATGCCGCCCCATCAGGTCATAGCGTTGTTGCACGCAGTCTACATCGTCGTCCCCGCGCACTGACATCCTAGGCTATCTCCATGCCACATCTATGGTACGGGTCGCCTACGTCCACGCATGATCCTCGTCACGTCGAATTCTTCTTCGCCTACATCAAGTATCACAGTTGCGCCTCTCTAGGCGTCCAGCATGACCACTCCAGGTCGCCACTAGTTTCGTCGCCTTCTACATATTCGTCCACAACAACCTCGTCGCCATCGTCATCTCGTCCCCTACGACACTGGCGCACATGTTCATAATGGTCCTTGCCCCCTCGCACGCTCGGTACTGGCAACATCGGTGCGTGCCTTCGGCCCTGACGCGTTTCCGAATCTGGCAAACTTGGATCAGTGCCTTGTCTAGATCGTCATTGACAATTTATCTTCGGCATCGACCTCTATGACTGCCTCGACCGTGTCACCGACGAGTTCTTCTTTGCTTACTCGGTTCTGGCAAAATCGGTGTATGCATTCATTACCGACATGCGTCTAGTTCTGTCAAAACTATGGCCGCACCTCGTCCTCGATGGCTTGGACGGCATTGTACCCAACATCGACATCCTTGATGACTGCCTCGACGTGTCATCGTCATCATCCCCGCGCACTATATGTTTGCGGCTTCACGTGTGGCTACCTCGACACCGGAATCCACGACCACGACATCGACCACAGCAACCCCTCGCACCGTTACATCGACCATGTCACCGCCCCACGCTCTCGGCTCCCTCGACATCATCACAAGGGATATCATCTCGCTTGAGAATCTCACCAGCTTCCTCTATAGTCCAAGCTGCCGCGACAGGCATAAAGGGTTTTATTCTTGGGATTTCTATTTTCGTGCCTCTGGTTCGTTAGTTATACTCACTTTCCCCAGCTGCTTAACCTTTCCTCACTTTTTCCTAGATCCTTCTCCGAAACTCTCACATGGTCTAAAACTCGCTGTCCGTCAACCTTGTCGTTACGTGCTGGCAAGTGGGGCCGTGTTCAGTCGGGTCCCATAGTGGACACCTCTCTCCACTTATCCAGATCAACATGGGACCCGCAACTTATCTATGTGAGCATCAAACCCACAACTTACTCAGGCTAGCATTGCAAGATAGGACCCTGAGTTAGCCCTGCGCCCGCGCCGTTGCCTCCCCTTTCTTCTTCTTCTTCTCCGGCGACGGTTGCCCGTCTCCAGCTGGCGAGTTATGTCTAGCTTCACTTTGGCCTCCCATTTGTCCTAGCCATAGTATGGTGTCGTTCCGTTGACCTGTATGAAGGATGGCAATGGCAACCATGCGCATGGAAGGTTAGATCTCGCACCAAATTGTTCTGATTAGAGGGGGCGCTTGCTGTGGATAATCAAGCAACTCGAGACCTCAATTGGGCGCTTATTGTGGAGAATGTGGCCGATAGAGCAGCCATTCCAATGATTTAATTTGTTTATCGAGTTAGTGTCTCGGTTGCAATCAAGTGAATCTATTAGGTGAATGTCAAATTTTAAGATTTAGGGAGATGGAAGTATAAGAAATAAGAAAATGACACAACTCTTGAACACTTTCAAACTAAAAAATTATACAACTCTTAATGTAAAATAGAGTTTATAATTTTTAGATGGTTAAAAGTAATGCATTCACTAAAATCTTTTATGTCCGGTGCATATACCAAAATCATACAACTCTTGAACCCTTTCAAATTATAATTTAGACATGATAATGTTGTCCTAATAAAATCTTGAGAGTTTACTATTTTTAGAGCATGAAAAGTAATACATAAATTAAAGGGATCCCCAGACTAAAATGTTTATGTCTCGTGCATATACGAAAATTATACACTTTTGAACACTGTGAAATCACACTTAGGATATGATAATGATGTGCTAAGAAAATCTTGAGAGATTATCATTTTCATAGAGTGGAATGTCATGCATAAACTTGCATATATGAAAATTATATACCTTTGAACACTTTGAAATCGTACTTAGGACATGATAATATTGTGCTAAGAAAATCATGAGAGATTATTATTTTATAGAGTGGAATATACGACATAAACTTGCATATACAGAAATTATACACCTTGAACATTTTGAAATCGCACTTAGAACATGATAATGTTGGGCTAAGAAAATCTTGAGAGATTATCATTTTCATAGAGTGAAATGTAATGCATAAACTTGCATATATGAAAATTATACACCTTTGAACTCTTTGAAATCGCACTTAATACGTGATAATATTGTGCTAACAAAATCTTGAGAGATTATCATTTTTATAGTGAAATGTAAAGCATAAACTTGCATATACAAAAATTATACATCTTTGAATACTTTGAAATCGCACTTAATACGTGATAATATTGTGCTAACAAAATCTTGAGAGATTATCATTTTCATAAAGTGAAATGTAATGCATAAACTTGCATATACGAAAATTATATACCTTTGAACACTTTAAAATCGCACTTAGGACGAGATAATGCTGTGCTAAGAAAATCTTGAGAGATTATTATTTTCATAGAGTGAAATATAATGCATAAACTTACATATACGAAAATTATACACCTTTGAACACTTTGAAATCACACTTAGGACGTGATAAGAAAACCTTGAAAGTTTATCATTTTCATAGAGTGAAATGTAATGCATAAACTTGCATATAGGAAAATTATACACCTTTGAACATTTTTTCCTTCAAATTATATTCAAATTTATTTGTTTATGGAGTTAAAATAATGGTAGCAAACTCATTATTTTGCATAGATAGAGGGGTTGTCCCCGACAGATATAGGGGTTATCCTATCCGCTAGATCATAGCGGATCAACGGTTGGTGGACACGATCCGCGTGACAACTTTCTCGACGAATTAGAGCGTAGCAGCCAAAATAAAAAAGACAAGGCCTTAAAATTGTTGAAATATTGGAGTGGGCTTTAGACCCATTTAACAATTTCAGAAAAAATCCTAAAGGTCCATGCTGTCATGGCAAGATGACTGGTGGGAGTTTAGTCTCACATGGCTAGTTGGGAGAGATTTTGACCAACATATAAGGTGAGCTTTTCTTCCACTAGTATGAGTTGGTGTGAAGTGAGTAGAGGTGTTCCACACGCGCGCTCCTCCTCCGCCGCCATCCTTCTCGCCACACCACGCCTTGCCTTGTCATGACGCGACGCACGCACCGTGGGTTGCGGGAATCTCGCCGAGACGATGTGTTCTTTTTGCTGCGCAGGAATGGAATACGAGCAGTTGCAACTGAAACGTTTTGCATTAATGGAGAATGAATCTGCGCTGAAACTTTTTGTCTTAAGTACGTACATTTCTATATTAATGGCTTCTGTTTATGTTGGCTCTTGTCTCCGACTCTATGCCTATATAGGGGAGAGGTCGCTCATCTCCACATCACATCAAAACATTGCTCTGCCACCCCTCATTTCTACTACTGTCGTTCCTTTCGTTGTTGTCGCCGCCGGTGATCCCATCCTGTCCACCGTGTACACGGTTGACACGAGAGCAGGCCTCTGAAACCCGTCCCTCTAGATCCTGTGCGGGAGAGGGGCGATTAGGTTTTCGGGGAGCGTCTTCTATGCGATTGCTCACTTTCAATGGAGTGCATCCACTACTTCCACACCTTCGTCATCACCATGGCCACCGATGCCGACAAGGCCACTGCCGACCAGAGGGCAGCCGACGAGGCTGTCTCCGTTGCAGCTACGGCCAACTAGCCTACCAGAGGGTATAATATGTTTATCCATCTCCTACTTATTTCTATGTGCATAGTACTAGTGATTTATGTAGATGTTTCTATGATCTGTATAGTACAACGTGATTGCATTATCAAATATCAGTGTGTGCTCATCATGCTCATGATTTATTCCTGGATTAATATAATCAAAAAATTGCCTAGATTCATAAGAAAAATTATGGAGAATGGAATGGTTCCATTGAGTTCGTTCCTCCCTAAAGCTTTTCAGCTCTTCTCGGATAGCCTCGGCCAAATCATTCTGCTTGTCAATATGCGCCTTCAGATCAGTAATCTCTTTATCGCATAGGGGCAATTCTTTCCCAAGTTTCTCGATCGCATGGTTGTCCAACTCTAGGAGGTTGTTCACGGATTTCTCGTGATCATTTTTGTGCTTGTTCAACTCCTGGCAAAGTTCCATGTTTTCCATCTGCAATACCTTGAAATTCTCAGCCTCCTCCACCATCTTGCATGATTGTTTAGCAAATCTGCAAAGGACAAAAAGTATTAGTAGAATGAACTTTCGATTATGAACAACAACTAAGGTTGAGTGTCGGAAAAGATTACCTTCTGCCTCATCCTTCTCAACTTTCAGTTTGGCATTCTCAAGATGCAAAGTTTTGATTTCTTTGCACTTGTCGCAAATGTTCTTCAACAATTCCTGGTCATAAGACACAAATTTTTGTAAGTCAAAATAATACCAGAGTCAGCCATCTACTGGGACTCGAGTTGTAATTTACGCTAAGTTAAATTTCAGCACGAGCCTCGCGGGCTACATCGTTCTTGTGCATCCTAAAAGCATTAACTCGAATTCTATGCTTTGATATCTATCCAACTTCATGCTTAGGTTCTAGAGGATAAGATATAAATACTATAAATGGGAGTCGGGATACTTAGCACATGTTCCACATGGAGTTTCTCTAATCTAGCTTTTGTGCTGCCGAAAACCTTTTCAGCTAGAGACGCCGGAGGCACTTCCTTTCTTAGAATTTCTCCGACACGGACCTTCTGGTCCCTGACTCAGATCTTCTCCAGCAGGCCCTCCAGCTTCATGTCTTCATCTTCCTACTGTTGGGGATATACTTTCAAGTATACCAACAGGTACTCACTGACCAGGGTGGCCCACATACGGGTTAGAGCTTTTCTTCACGGGCAGCCTAGTTAGGGAAAGCAGACGGAGTCCCTTCCAGCTACACGAAGGCCCAGAAGACTTACCGACTTAGGCATGTAGTATTACTGGTAGTCCAAGTTGTACTTTGTACCGACTCTGTATCGTAGCCGGATATGTCTCTCTTGTAAACCCTAGGCCGGATGATTATATAAGCCGTCCTAGGGGTAAGGCTTTAGGGCACAACAATTACAACCTACTCGCACAAGAGAAACCTCTCTTGTAATCCATTGTAACATCTGGCTCTGCCGATATGTTACTAGGTTGCTAGCAGAGTAGGATCCGATCACCGCCATCGGATCTGAACCTGGGTAAACTTATGTGCTCACCATCCCGGACCACTGTATGTCTCACACCCCACCTTTCTCCACGTCTTCAGGACCCCCTCATGACATACTTGTCATCAATCCGACGACAGGGGTGGTACACGTTGGCTCCATTGCCGAGGCCACCGTCGTCGCCCAACCGCCACCAGTCGAGCTCACCGCCACCAAGAGGCAGTGCCGCCGCCTGGATCTCCCGCCAGATCGAGGACACGTCAGGGAAAGAGAGGCCCGCCGCCACCGGCACGGCGGCCTCGATGACGACGGGGGAGGGGAGAGGGGCTAGGGGCACGGCGGCGGACGCTAGGGTTTCTGCCCGGTCGCCGGCGCGGGGGCGACGCGGGACGGGACAGGGGGGTTCCTAGAAAAAAAGATTCTCGACATTATCGCATTTTGTTCTAAGAAGTTTTGTGTACTTAATGTTGAAGTTTGATTGGAGAAAATATTGGCACAACAGAAGGAAAATCTCGGTATGTGAAATGACCCGTTGTTCTTAATTGCCTATTGCCTCTAGGCTCTAGCTATCGTGAGTCGTTTTTGTTACTCACACCAAGTTTGATCAAGAAAATGATGGTGTATCCAGACATATACATTTTTTAGAGTGAATTACACATTTGACGGGCAATTGTGATTTTCTATCATGGTGATTGTGCATGAACTTAACATAAGCATTACCCATCAGTGAATCGAATCATGTACTCCCTCTGATCCATATTAGTTGGCTCGAATTTGTCTAGATTCGGATATATCTAGACATGTTTTAGTACTAGATACATCTGAATCTAGAAAAATCCAAGTCAACTAATATGGGTCAGAGGGAGTAGCAGAATAGTGAAGAATAATGAGTGAAGAATAATGCAGCAGTCTAGATATCTGTTTGATATCTTCCTCCAAAAGAGAGACTTCAGTTTATTGCAGATATTGCATCTTCCTTTTGTATTGCAGCTGTAAATCATTACTCATCAGTAGCATCTGTATGTACGGTGTTGTTGTGCAGCTGTGGTAATGATGCACTGAAACTTAGTACCGTCTTTCTATGCAAGTTGACATGTAGCATGACATTTGTTTGTCAATGTTTAACCTCATTGTACTTCCATTCATCGGCTACAGTGTTTACACATTGTGTAACTTCTTCAACATCTTGCACGTACGATTTGGTGGATTATGCTATGTTGGCATTGTGATTGCAAGTTTATTTACTACTTATATATTTACCGGTAACTATCTGGACTTTGAGCAACTTGGTGTTTGACCATTGCACATCATAACACGAAGATCAGAATGTGCTATTTGTACCATTTTTGCCGAGTTCATCTTTATAGGTTGTGCTGAATGGATTTACGTACCATTTCAATGATGTTCTTGTTAAAAGCAAAACAATTATTGATCTACTTAACTTTCATATGATTCATATTTAAATCTTGGAGAGAAAAAAGATAATGTGCGTGCAAACGCACACAGAGGCAATCGTTGCGCATTCTCCCATGTTTTTCTTATTTTTGAATTCCATTGCCTTATGGATTTTTTGTATTTTTTACCTGTTGTTTTATCTGTATAACCCCGGTCCTGAACAATAAGCCATTTTCGTGTAAGAGAAATATGTCCAGAGAGATAAAAAAGAAGTGCTGAAAAGAAAGAAAAAAAATGAACGCAAAAAAAAAGGAAAGAAAAAAAACTCTCGCGGGCCAACTGAATAGCGGGTACATAATGACCACCCACAGCCCACGGCGCATGGAAAGCCGGCCTTTCCATGAGTGGACGGTTGTTTCCCTGGACGTGTACCGGAGTGGGACGAGCAAGAATCGCGGTCCAAGTCGGCACAGCTGGAGCTGGACTGCACGTCCACAGCCTAAGAGGCCCATCGGCCGTGTGCACTAGCTTTGTTGAAAGCCTAATAATCCATCCATAAAATCCTCCTCCGTCGTCAATCGCCCCCTTTCCAACTTAACCCTAAGGAGAACGGAAGCCGCCGCCGCCACCGCGCGATCCCAAGTTCGCCGGTCGAAGAAGCGGTCAAGGAGCAGCACCGACCTACCTACCTTCCCAATCCCAATCCCAATCCCAATCGGGACGCCAAGCGCGCGCGCACCACCGACCGACCTACCTTCCTGGTACGTCCCGTCAGAAGCACATCCTCTAAACAACAACAACAGCGATAATTCTGATTCCGATCTGATTCGCTGCCGACCGACCGACCGCGCAGGAGGGACTGGTCTGATCTTGGAGATGGGCCAGCTGGGCTCATCGCCGAACGCGTCCTTGCCTATGACATAGCTGATTATGTCCGCTTCCGTGCTGTTTGCCAACCCTGGCGGCGGTCTTGTGCCGATCCCCGCTCGGCCTGGACCGCCGGTTCCATCCCTGGAGGTGGACCATGCTCCAAGAGAAACATGTTGCGCCAAACCGCCGCTCCATCCTAAACACATCCACGGCTGAGTGCGTCCAGGTTGATATCCCGGAGCTCCACGACCACAAGCTGCTCGCCCTCAGCCCCGAGGGCTTCCTTGTCCTGGTCCATGACCGTAAACACATCCGGCTGCTCAACCCGCTCACCCGCCACCTCACCGAGCTCCCGCCACTCACCACAATGCTGCCTCTCAAGTACCACGACATGCTTTCGGAGTATGATATGCATTTTGATTTTCAGTTCGCTGCATGGGGCTCTGGCATTGCCAACGATGATTCAACGGTGGTGCTCTGCATCAATGGGCTCCGCATGATTGGCATGGCCAAGCCCGGTGATTACTCCTGGAATGTGCTCGAGTACAAGGGTGATGGGGTGTCAACAGCACCTCTAATGTTTGAAGGCCGCTTATACTGTGTTGTCCACGGTGGTGTCATGGTGTTGGAAATGGGTGGTGCAGATCAGACACCACAGCTTAAGAAGGTGACTGCCAACCTCAGTAGGCGTGTCTCGCCAATGGAGCATAGCGTGCACCTTGTGAACAATTGTGGGGAGCTGATCCTGGTGCATCGTCGGTTCGGTCGAAAGACAGCGCGCAATAAATCTGGGAGGGCCTATGACACTTACCGAGTGGATTTGGACACTATCCCCCATCAAGAGCTTGGGCGGCAATGCCGTGTTCATGGGCTTGTATTGCTCTCTTTCGGTGTCTCCAGACATTTTCCCATCTGGCTCTCTTACTGCTGACACAATGTACTTGAGATTTGACATTCGTGAGAGAGAGATATTAATGGCTGGAGCGTATCATCTTGCAGATGGAAGCGTGGAACTCCCATGTAGCCTGGTGCCACAGCCGCATACTCTCGTTGACTGTCTGTCACTGTCCTACTGAGTGATAGTTTAGCGAGCATGGTTTGAGCAGTGTGCACTCTTTATTCCGTTTGGTTAGCAAGCAATACTTGAGTTTATGTATCTAGCTAGAGTTATGTATGGATGACTGGCCCGGCTTAATTTGCATATTGAATACACCAGCCATACATACTGATATGTAAGCATCCTAGTCTAGTGTCAAGAGTAGTTTAGCCCTGAAAAGCAAAGGCATAATATACACATGATCTCTTCACTGGTGTTGGCAGAAGGAGGTGACGAAAAGCAAAGGCATAATATACACATGATCTCTTCACCGGTGTTACCATAGTGTGAAGAGTAGTTTAGCCCTGTTGCATATTCTGCCAGAAGAGTCTAATTACTTGAGACTAATCTTTTATTGGTGAAAATATCACTATGTACCTCTATTCCTTTTATTTACTTCTGCAACAAGCTGCATTTGCCATAAATGCTGTTTTGTAATCTGGGCAGTATATTCTGAGTTCCACTCAGTCAATGAAGCATAACAAAGAACAAATGACCATCAATTGGGCTTTCTCATTCGAAACAGGTTGCAGTTTGAACTCACAAGACGGATATTTAGAAAAGAGCTTAACACCACTTACCATGCGTTTGTATGTGTTATCCCTGCTGTTCTTAAATTTATCAAGTGTTGGAAAAACATAGTCTAGAGGTTATGCAAAACCACCATGCGTGTAATAATTACTAAGCCTAGGTGAAACTGCATACTCCCTTCCTCCACAAATAATTGACTTGGATTTGTCTAGGTGAAGACTGGGATTTGTTTGGGCAAAAAGTATTATTCATGAGCTGGATTGACACTGGCTGAGCCATGTGTCTTTTGAGCCTGGGCATGACCTTGTTGTGGTCTTGTAAGTGCAAGTCTCAAAAGACAGGTTGCTCAACCAACCACTGTTAATTCAGCTTATGAATAATTATAATAGGGGTATAGGATAGGATATCAGATTTCGTTAGTCAATCTCTCAAGCTGATGTTTATGACATGTATATTTGAGAACATTAAATAATTAATATCCATCCATTCTTGAATTTTACCGATAAGTTTCTTCATCGCCCTCTAATTGCATGCAGCTCTAATGACAACACATCTAGAAGCAGTGTTGAAAATGGGCTACGTATATATGGCGCCTTGTTTGTGAATTTTTTACAGTAGTTTTTTAGTTTATAGACGCCTTAAAAATGTGTCGAACATATAAAAACACTTGAATTGAAATTGAAAAGCATGAGAATCTTTGATAATGGTGAGAATTTGGCGCACGAAAAAGGCTTATTTTCTTTATTTGTTTGGACTACTGAACACGGCTGTCAATGCATCGGCGTTCCATACAATAATACACGGGCATTCGGCTAGTAGATTACATAGACATTGTCCCTGCTTATTCACGTCACGTGCGCTAGTTTACAAGGGACGCTAGACGCGTGAAGGTCCCGATTGATCACATTGCCGCCACGTCAGCCGTGGGAGCCGGCCAGGTGAAGACCATGGGGCTGACCACCTTGTGCTCGCCGTCGGTCCACACGAGTGCAGAGTGCGCCTCCTGCTGGGAACTATTGCTGGCGGCTGCTGACATTCTCAGCGAGAAGGTGACCGTGTACTCCCGCGTTTGGTGCTCCGCGTCGAACACCAGTCTCGAGGGATTCACAGTAGCACGCACACCTCTAGGGGAAGCGCGACGATAGCCGAGGGTGTACACGGCGTTGACGTTACAACCAACGTTGCGGACGGCGCGGCGCTGCGTGACCTTGTCGTCATACGACTTGAACGCCACCGAGAAGGCCGGGTAGTTGTGATCGCCCACGGCGGCGTCCTTGCGCTGCTTCGAGCAGATGTCCATCACCACGCCGCCCCCGGTGAAGATGGCGACTTGCTGGGGCGTGTACCCGAGAGCGCACAGGAAGGATAC
This sequence comes from Avena eriantha, assembly GCA_910589775.1. Taxonomy (NCBI): domain Eukaryota; kingdom Viridiplantae; phylum Streptophyta; class Magnoliopsida; order Poales; family Poaceae; genus Avena; species Avena eriantha. The sequence goes on from OU342746.1 coordinate 308,161,468, forward strand.
GTAGTCGTCTTCGTCGGCGTCGTACACCAGCCCTGGGTCGAGGGCGCGGTTGGGGTCGACGTGGCCGGCCCCAAGCTCGAATGGGCCTGCCTCCCTGCCGGTGGACATCTCCTTTATGACGTCGCCGGAGCTGTCCACGTTGTAGGCCGTGGTCATCAGGGCCGACTTTATCGCCGCCGGGCTCCATTTGGGCCGGGCCGCCTTGAGCAGAGCCGCGATGCCGCTCACCTGTGGGGTGGCCATGGATGTGCCGGAGATGATGTTGAACTTGACACGCCTCGTGTCGACGTCGAGCTGCGACGGCGATGCTTCGCCCGTCCACGCGGCAAGGATTTCCACGCCCGGCGCGATGACGTCGGGCTTGAGGATCTCCGGCGCCACCGGGTTGGGCCCGCGGCTGGAGAAGGTTGCGACCCTGGGGGGAAGGTGGAGTTACCACGTCTATCACGGTGCGGAAACGGGACATGCTCGCGACTGCGTTTGGAGTCCTGGAGTACTTTCTGATCTCCATGGCATCCGCGTACGTGAGCGACACGGCTGGGAGGAGGTGAGGCTGGGCCCGTGCATACTCGCCGTCAACTGCTCTGCTTGAGATCATGGCACCAACCCCGCCAGCTTGCTTCACAGCATACCCTTGCACGACGCCCGAGCCACGGGCGTCGCACAAGACAATCTTGCCGGTGACCTTGCTGGGTTCAAGCTTCCCAGCTTCGCACCGCGCTGAGCCGACATCACCGCCGTAGACCAGCGGTTTCATCGTGCGACATGGGTTAGCTCCGGCGTAAAGCGAGTAGCCGTTGAAAGTTTTCCCGTTGCCGAGTTTGACGGATGCCCGGAACTGACGGTTCATGCTCGACGCGCCCACCGTCATCGTCCAGGGGGAGAGGTTGCCGACGGTGGCCCTGCCAGGACCCCTGTTCCCGGCGGAGGAAGCCACAAATATGCCTTCACGAACGGCCCTGAACGAAGCGACGGCCACGGGATCACTGTACAGATTTCGAACGGATCCACCCAGAGAGATGGACAAGACGTCCACATTGTCGGCGATCGCTTCGTTGATACCCGCCACGATGTCGCTAGTGGTGCACCCGCCCCCGCATACGTTGTAGGAGGCGATGCGCGCACCCGAGGCCGTACCCCTGGCTGTGCCGTGTCCGTCGAGGTCGAGCGGCGACCTGGACGCCGGAGCCGAGCCAGGGGCCCGAGACAGGGGCACCGGCGGCGGTAGAGGCACAGTGCGTGCCGTGTCCGTCGAGGTCGAGCGGCGACCTGGACGCCGGAGCCGAGCCGATCACATTGCTCATCATGGCCGCGTGACCTTCGTGGAAGAACTTGGCCCCCACGAGCTTGTTGTTGCAGTATTCGGTGGCGTTGAAATCGGGGGTGGACACACAGCCTCCTCGGAAGCATCGTGGAGGGGGCCTCATCGACGGGTCGGCGGCGAAGGACGCGCGGTCCTTTGGGTAGATGCCGGTGTCTATGACGCCGATCACAACATCCGTGGCGGCGTTGTTCGACTCCATCATGAGCGGCGAGGACGGTGTGAGGCCCAGGAATGAAGAGGACATGGTGGTGTGGAGCTCGTACAGCTCGTCGGGGATGACGGCGTGGACGGAGGGCTGGGCCTCGAGGTGCGCAGCCTGGCGCGCCGTGAGACGTGCCGCGAAGCCCGTCATGGCATGCGCGTAAGAGTAGAGGATGCTCGGCGCTGGCGCGTTCATGCCCATGGGAAGAAGGGTGTCGTGGAGGAAGGCGGTGTACGCGTGCGTGAGGCGGGCTGTGTTTCGTGTGGCGCGCGGCGAGTGGGAGGACGCGACGTGCACCATGTAGGTCGAGATGGCGCCGCCGTCTTGTACTGGTTCGACGTGCTCCGCCGGCATCGCCGCGACCACGGCGAGCAAGCAGCACAACAGGACCACTGCTAATGCTTTGCGGTTGGCCATTACTGTGGTTTCCTTGAGCTCTAGTACGAGAGGCATTGTGTGCCCTTCTTGTACATGCATGCACGATACGAATTAAACCGGGAGACGGAGGCGCCATATATATAGGGGTACTTGGTAGTACATGCAAACCAGATGTTCTAGTAGTACTTAGTATATTTCGTTATCAACAATTTTTCTTTTGCGATGATTGTTGGCAAACTTTCATTTTTTGGGAAATATATGGCATGTATGTTCGCGGCAGGATCATATGTAATTCACGTACGATTTGTCCTTTTCGACTTTTAATGACTACAGTGTCTTGTGGTTGTGGAGACGTGTGTGTACCATGCTAGCTAACCTGGGCCATGCAAAAAATAATGTCGAACAATCGAGGCTTCATCGTGCATCACATTTTGGCACCCGAGTGGTTCGTGCATCACTTTCACAGACACGCTGTCTAAGCCAACTGACAGGAACGAAGATTTGGGCGCCCGAGTGCTCGCACTTTGAAAAAAAATCGAAATTTGTATTTTGAGTTTTAAAAAATCACAAATGTTTTCCCTGAATACCTACACATGCTTTGTATATTTTTCTGAAGTTTCAGTGCACAGAGCGTTCTGTTTTGACTATAGAAAAAAATTGTGGCCATATATAGGAATGAACTCTTTTTTAACCTTCTTAAGTTTGTGTTTTCTGCATCCCAAAATATCACGTATTATTTTACGAATTTTGTGGCGTCCATGATCGATTTGTATACCTACTTATAAATATTTTTCCCTGAATGTTTGAGACTTAGACCATACCGTTTTGAATTTTTCGAAAAAACGAGCACACTGTTGCTGAGTGCTATTGCTGTTTTCGAACGGACTGCCCTAACTTCTTTCAAAATAAATAAAATGACATCAGGATTGTGCACCTTCTTATTAGAGCTACTAGGCATAATGCCTTAATAGATACTGGTAGTAGTTTGTATTTTAGTTTATCCATTTCTGGCAAACATACATTTTGTAATATTTTAAACTCAATATACTATTTAAGATAACATAATTTTATATGACAATTGTAGGTTTTTAACTGCATATTGCATGTATGGCCACCGACCATCTCTAACCGAACTGTTATAATTTAGATGAGCAAAAGCATCCTTATCCCTTAACTTCTCTTGTTTGCACCTCCAAAGGAAAGAGGTTTCTAGCTGAACTCCTAAATTTAACTCTCTAAAACTCAGATGCTACAATGTTTAATGTGCTGATATGGACATGAGGCGGGCGTTCATACATCAAAATGGTGCCAGACGAGGGCGCGGCCTTTGATGTCTAGCACAAATAGCGCGGGCACCAAGCCTGCCATCAGCACACACAACAGTGGGATCTATGTCGCTTGTCGGATCTATATTGTCGCACAACCACCGTCGTCCCCTCCATCCCATCTGACCCTCCCTCGTGCCGGAGAGGCCACACGGAGTCCCACCACCACCGTCGTCCCCCTTCGTTCTTCGTCGGCTCCTTCTCCTTCTCATGATAGCAGTAGCCACGAACCGCGCTCTTGTCGGTCGGCACGTTGCAGGCGCAGGTGGTGTCCATGGAGGAGGAGGACATGAAGGAGGAGAGGCTAGCGACACTGGCGCAAGGCAAGATCTTCCCGACAGGGATGCTCAAAGTCTTCATCAGCTTCCTGTAGGGCGGCGAGACAGGGGAGGGTGGGAAGACAAGGGAGGGCGACGACGGCTGGTCGCGAGGGCATGTGGGGATGTAAAAACATTCGTGGTCACGAACTCCTATCTATGAGAGTTGGAGAAGATGATTCCTAAAGAAAATTGGTCATCTAAAAGCTTTAGGAGTTTGGCTAGGTACGGTTTAGAGGTCTAAATGGAAAAAATTGATCATCTAAATAATTTTAGGGGTTCAATTAGAGGTGTTCTAACATCACCATCGTACGAAATTGAAGTGTAGCAAATGTCCCTTTAGGTCTAGCTAGCAGCTGAAAATTTGCTCACGCACTCTCTTTAATCCTCTTCCATCGCCCATGAAAATGAAAGCCATTATTATTGTTGTTGATGCCATTGAACTATGTACGTATTTTTTTTATTAAAGGGTTTCTTTTTTTTTTCTTAGTAGGTGACCTCTCTATTTCGTTGTTTTCAGTATGCCAAGTGCATGGACCCAATACGTTTTTTGATAAATGGTGTTTTATTAGTTAAAGATTTTTAAGTATTACACTTAGCCTGTGTATATATAGGGTGCACAAGGCCGCTCAAGTTAAAATCAAAAGAAAGATAAAGTGAAATACATGTAATCATCAAGAAATTGTGAAACACCTAGGTCAATGGAGGATCAATCCGTTGATCATACTGTCATCCATGTTAGGTAAAAATATCACTCGTCGTTTCCTCCAACCATGTAGATATGTCAGTAAACTAGTCGCAATACTCATAAACAAATCAAATTGGTGCACTAGTAGATAACCTGTATTAGAGAAATAATTTTATCATTAAAATCTTACCATCGCCAGAGCGACCATATAATAGCAAGCGCTCCCACCCGAATAAGAATTCTAAACCTACGATCGATACCATATAACTAGTTGTCAAATATACTTGCAACACTACATGGTAGACACAAATTAGAAGCTACTTGGATGACTAAACATATAGAACGTACGAATTGGCACTCAAAGAACGGTGTTTAATTGTCTTGCTGTGATGAGAAATAAACACACTTTGTGATGTCATGCGAATTGCATTTTACAAGATTGTCTTGTTAAAAATAATGTGCTAAATCCTTTGGGCCATGTAAGATTTTGGGTTCCCCTAAATCTCAAAGTACATGAGTGTGGAAGCCCATATATATGGCAGCCCATTTTGGTGACAACTCACGTATGAGCGGTAAGAGGAATGAGAGCTAAATTTAGTCCCACATGGAAAATTAAAAGAAGGTTGCACCATCTTATTATGTGGGTTATCTCACCCCTTGGTAAGTGAGTGAGAAGATAAGTGATACATGCGCACCCCTCCTCCTCTGTCCGCTCACTCTCCTCATCACGATGTGCGTGCCACATTTGTAGAATGAGCCTCGGGTCGAGCCTACCTTTGCCGCTTGCGCCGTCACCATAGTCTACTCTACCCCGAGCACCAGTGTGCAGCGGAAAATAGGAGAGCTGGTATATGGAACCACACGCCCTTGTCGTCCTATACGGAAGAGCAAAGTAAGGTTTTTGGAAGCGCCTCACGCGACTGCTCATGTGTTCATTGTGGGTCGTCTACCATCCAAGTCGGGCGGTGATGTGTACCTCTGTCTCCGTCGTCATCTCCGGCCGGTCTTCACAAACGTTATCATCAACAACATCACCGCTACAACCACGTCCGCTTCATCTACAACCAATCAATATATATACTGTGATCCGATTTGTTATTATATTATGGATGTTATTGTGTATGCACTTCTACTATTCATGTTTATGAATACATCTAGTATGCTAGAATTTCATGTGATTGTAGTTGTTGTAGTCATGAATTATATTATAGAATTAATCATGTAAATATTGCCTAATAATCTAACAATGCAAAAACCTCACTATAGGCAATTTGCTCAGTTAAGCCTCGGAAACTTGCTCAATGCACTAAAATCGGATAAGTTTACCGGAGTGCACTTTAAGAGGTGAAAGTACAAGGCCACACTCTGGCTTCGGGCTCTGAAAGTATTTGAGACTAGTAAATACTTACCTAAAGGAACTATATCTCAAGAGGATCAAAACAAGTTAGAGGAAGCCAATACTGCCTTTGTGGGATGTGTTCTGAGTGTTCTTGACAATAAACTGTTTGATGTATACATGCACATCATAGATGTATAAGATCTTTGGGAGGTACTGAACGCTAAGTTCCGTATAACAGATATAGGCAATGAACTATACACCATGGAGAGCTTCCATGATAGTAGGATGGTGAACAAGCTTTATGTAGTTGATAAAGCTCATGAGATATAGTTCATTGCAAAAGATCTCGAACTCCTTAAGTGTGTCTTACCAGACAAGTTTGTGGTTGGGTGTATTATTACAAAGTTACCCCCTTCATGGAGGAACTTCACCATAACTCTGAAACACAAGAGACAGGAGATATCGGTTGAAAACCTGATAGACTCCATTGATGTTGAGGAGAAGCATCGGGCTAAGGACGCTACTGAGAAAGGAGGCGAGGGTCAGTCTAGTGCCAACACGGTGTAGAAAAAAACTTCAGCAAGAACAAGGGGAACAACAAGCCCTCCTTCAACAAGCATGCAAAGACTACAACCTTCAAAAACAAGAATCCAAACAAGACTGAGCTAGGTTACTCTACCTATGGAGAGCTCGGCCATTTTTCCAAGGACTGCCCAGAATGTGCAGCTCATAGAGGGAAAAGGGGAAGACTATCAATATAGTGACCTCTAGTAATACCGATGCTGGGTATGGATTTATTTACCGTACTTTCGGTATTTCAATCTCCATGTTGGTGGATTGATATGGGTGTTAATGTTCATGTGTGTGTTGACATCTCTATGTTTACCTCTTATGAGGTCGCCCAAGATTCTTCCGTCCTAATGGTCCAAAGTGGAACTCAACGGGCGGGAACCCGTAACGTCCCCATCATGTGATGTAAGGTGAAGATTTAAGTGTATAACAAGGGATGGTAATCGAGTGTAGGTCCCATGACTGAAACTCATTACAAAGGGTGGACTATGGGTCATGGAGAAATACAATGATTGGCTTGGATCTTTAACTGAGCCTCAAACCAAGGAAGTTGAATAGAAAGGCATACCCTATTATGCACTCGGGCTTAAGATATTTTTAGAAAAAGCAGCACACCTCTCAAAAGTGTATAAAATATGACATGTTACTCCATATCCTAAAAAGAGATTGCAAATGCAGTGGGAAAGGAATTTCATGGAATCCTGTATAACCCATGGAGACTAATGTACATTCTTTTTTCTAAACTCAAACTTACCTTTTCTAAAAACCGTTTTGAAACTTGCATAAGCCCATGATTATTATCCATGGCTATAGATAGTGCATCAAAACCACCTATAGAACTTGTTGAGTATGCTCGTACCCGACCGCATCTTCTCAGACCCTTGCTTAGATACCAAGAAGATTGACGAATCTACTTCAGAAGAAATCAAAAAAGGGAAGGTCTAATACAAGGAAAATGATATCTCTGGAGGCATTGAAGGTGTATATTATGGTGTAGAGTTTGAAAATGAAGACAAAGACATAGATATAGAAAACTAGTATCACACGCATAGTATAGTCTAGGATAGTCGAGTCGAGAAACCTAGATCTATACTAAATAAAGTCACAACGCTCCGATGGTACTAAGTATAGTAGTGTCATTGTCTTTCAAGCTAGTGCTCTTGAATTTGATATTTTATTTGTGAATCCTCAATGGATCGAGGAGGATCTCGAAGCTTGTATTTCTCTTTATTTGTGACCAAGGAATAAATAAGAATTCGGATCCGCAATGTTTTTTTTGTACCACTCTATGGGATGTAAATATTTCTGAAATGGTGTTTCATGAGTGTTATGCCAATGACTTGTACACTACAACATGCGATGGTGTACTGGGTCACCGCAGCTGGTACCAGAGCAATTTCTTTGACCTTAGGTTGGAAACCTTATGGACAAAATCTGTAGGTAGAGACCTAGATTTAGTAAACAATTCTCTAGTAATATGACTATATTTTTCATACAATTGGTGCAAAGTTTCTTTATTGAGAAGTAATAGAATATAAATTGTTTTATTTCCATGAGAAATCATCTATGACGAGTGCCATGTTGGAGTGGCAGTCTTATCGAATAGTACAAGTTATAGAAATACCACTTGAAACCTTTGATAGTCCTTGGATACATGTCGATTTGGTTGGAATGTTTGAATATCCATGAGGAGAGCATAGTAAAGATTGTGACACACCATGATGGGGAGGTGTTGATCAAATACCAAGTCACAATAGTTACTCCATCAAACTTAGGGTTTAGAAGTAACTTATACACATGATAAGCCTGTGAAGACTAGGCATCTTTTGAGATTGCTCTCACTAAAGCTATCACAGTTATCCATAAGGGCAAGTATCAAGAGTTGAGGTGAATGACGTTTTATGTGATTCCATACAAAGACAAACAGATGGACATGAGTCGAGAAAATTGGGATTTTGTCCAACACTCCACTACTGAGAAGATAGTAGAATACTTAGAATTGACTACCAAACTTGTCCAAGCATTCTTTAGTACCCATGAGACTCGGAAGCATTAGGAGAAATGATGTTTGATTTAATGGACTAGTAGAAGGAAGTTTGAAGACAAAGTTGTGCCACAGAATAGTGTGCGGTATAACACATATGGACACAGAGGAAGAACCACAAGTTGTAGAACCACTGGAACATAGCCATGGACATTATAACACCTATCTTCCAAAATGATAGATCTCATGTGATAAATTTGGAATGAACCTGATACCAACATCACCATAGAACCAACTCGCTGGGGAACTGATGATGAACCTGATACAGTTATGGATGATGAAACGGACGTATGTAACTCTAAGAATATGAAGTTGTCAATTGAATTCTATATAGCCTGTCGAGAAGCAACGTTAGGATTGACGTGAAGGAAGAATATAGTACGACAATGGTAGAGGAAATTGCCATGTATATCCTTTGGGAACGGAAACCGATTCTACAAGCTAGTATGATGTACAAACTACATAATAATTGAGTAATCCGGAGAAAATGGATGAGTTTAATAATGTAGTAGAAACATTTCAATATTTAGAGGGCTATTTCACAATGTCAAAACTAACCCAAGAAATAAGTTCTAATTCTGAAAACGAAACAACCGGTGAAGCTAATCTTCTAGGAACATTAAGGAAAATTTTGCACGGTGGCAGATGGATGTGTGGGAAATAGAGACCACCACAAAGTTATAGGATTACAGACTATGGAGTCATGAGTATTGTTTTGATTGGGCCTTCGAGCCAAATAAGTGAGATATTACTCACATGTAACTTTAGTAATGCATATATTTTGCATATATATAGGTAAAATAACATATATATATATATATGTATTGGGTATATGTTTGAAGAAATTCTGGAATTTCCATTTGTATCTTGATTTCATTGTGTGACTAGCACTGTGCATTGTAAACTAACAACCCCCTGTGCATTTTCATGATGTAACATGGTGTTCTGATATAAATGCCACATGACTAAAGGGATATGTTCAATGAACAAGGGGTAGAAACTGAAGCCAAAAATTAGCTAGGGAACCCCAACAAAAAGAAGTTATTGATAAAGGGAGCACAGAAACACAAACAAACCCAACTTCGGAACAAAGCTTCATGCAATATGTGCGGATGGTGGAAGAGACAACGAAAAGACTTCAAGAGGTCCAAAATAAGTTTATGCACGATATCTTGGCACAAATTGTACAAAGACGGGAAAATGGTGGTGGTGGGGGGGGGGGTAAGCAAGCTAAATTTCAAAGTACTAGACCACTTCCATTTGCTTCAGCTACAAAACCTATGGATGCCAAAGATTGGCTAAGATATACGAAGAGGAAGATAAATACCGTAGGATGTAGTGATGAAGAAAAGTTATGATATACCACCCAATTCCTATCAAGACCAACAACTACATGGTGGGAGACCATGCTAGCAATGCAAAAACCTAATATACTTATTACTTGGGATGAGTTTGAACAAAAGTTTCGAGAGACTCATATTCCTGATAGTATATTGGAACTTAACAGATGGGAATTTGAGAATCTAAGGCAGAACGATGCCACAGTATTGAGGTATGTGAGAGAGTTCAGTTCTATCTCGTTATGCGGAAGATGAGGTAATATTGAAGAGAAAAGGGAGAAGAGGTTCATGAAGGGATTACACCCATACATGAAGATGCAACTGAGATTAACTAGACCCAAGGAATTCTAAGTAGTAAATGCAGCTATAACCCTGTAATATGACTATAAACCTATTCAGGAGGAGAGAAGGAAGAACGCTCATATGCAACCTATGAAGTTTCCTGCTCATAAAACATAACCAAATCTGATTTTCAAACCAAGATCTAAACCAAATATAACCAATCCCAACAGGGGAATCTCAAATTCCCAAATCCAAGTTTTTTGTCACAACTGTGGATACAAGGGACATTATGTTGCAGAATGCAGACAACCAAAGGTTATTTGCTATGGTTGTGAACAACTGGGGCATATGAAAAGCAATTGTCCTAATAAAAAAAATCCCACAAGCCGGAGGTAGTAAACCAACTACCAAGGGACCATCTTCCAAATGAAGATACTTTGAAGGAAATAGCAACGGAAATAAAGGACGATCATTTGGAAAGTTGAACTGTACAAGTGTAGAGCAAGGAATCAAATCGAATGGAACAGTTTTAGGTATGGTCAACATTCTTACCTATCTCGGCAAGTAGTTATTTGGTACCGGAGCACAACTTCTTTCATTTCCAAAGAGTTCATCGGCGCATACGGAATTAGATGTTGTGCATTAGAATATCCTATTACGATACTATCCGCTCGAGCAAATCATCGTTATCCACAGAAAAGAGAAGCAAGTCCTTATGATTTGTAATTGTGAGTATTATGTGGATCTATTGGTAGAACCGATAAAGGATATCACGATGTTTTTGGGTATGGACTGGTTATCTAACCATGGAGCCCAGATTGATTGTGAAGAAAACATGATTACAATTAGACACCCAAACATAGGACACATAGTTTACCAAGGAGATAAGCACACGAGGCTGTAAGCCGAACTACAACTCCACGCACTTGAAGAAATCAAACCAGAGGCAGGCCCTTCGATGAGCGGGATCGAACTGAGCGACCGATCAGGCCTCTGGAAAATTAGAGCCCCCAAATCGGGATTAGTTAGTAGGAGGTCTCGTAAGTATGATCCGATGACTAGATTAAACAGATAAAAAATCCATATGGCTGCACCGGATCGCAAGTCTACCTTTTTCGGAACAGGATGCTAATATTAGCGATCAGGGTCAACACGTCAACAACATGGCTGCATGTAGGGCCCTAGCTGCATGTTCATTCGAGAAGAACACGGCCACATCGCACGCAAGTCACGCAACACGGCTTGGTCTTCTACTTCTACTCGTGAGACGCTGAGACCTGATGCGATCGGGCGACACCTTGACGAAGTAATACATTTTCTGAATATTGTAAAAAATACCATTTTCTATTAGTAATACATTTTTTTCAAAAATAGGACCTCATTTTAACAATCGCACCGGGGCCCCAAATTTCTGGTGACGGCCCTGACCAGAGGGTAATGGAAAAATATAATAAAGATAGGTGGAGGTGCGGCACAAGGTCACCTCCATCTTATATTCCCCAATCCCCACTCGCACACCTTCTACAGTACTACGCACAACCGCTGCCGCCATGTCGCTTTTAGTTCCTATGTACTAGCGCCCAGTTTGATAGACTGCATTCATCATCTCGCCCCGCTAGCTCCCGCCATCGATCTTTCCTTCCCCCAAAAATCCCAACCAAAAAGAAAACGACCATCCTCCCATCCACTGCCTCTTTCCATGGAAGGATCCAACAAGGTCGGTGGTGATCCTAAATAGTTTCAGGAGGTGTTCACCGAAGACCCCCTTGAAATACTCATCTGCCGGTGCGACGCCACAACCCCCACGAGTCTCGCCAGTTCGTTCAAACATATTCTTCAACCAACAAACTTTATTCATTTGAGAAATGAACATATTCTTCAACCAGCAAACTTTATCTGTTTCATTTGAGAAATGAATCGGGAGCAAGGCTCCTTAATTTGGAAAAAATATCTGAATCCTGAACACCAGCTTGGAATTGTGTGCTACGAACATCTGTTATACAACTGTGACGCCAGAGTTCAGTTTTCATTCGTGAACGTGCCTGAATGTGCCTTCTGATTCAAACTAGTTGAGCGTTCAACTTGTATACGCCGTCTAAACCCTGGGCTAGAACAGACCGCGTGCAACATACACCACCCATAACCGAATACGTTTAGAACAGTGGCAGACCCTGGGCTAGAACAGACCGCGTGCAACATACACCACCCATAACCGAATACGTTTAGAACAGTGGCAGACCGCATCCTCCACCAATCCAATGAACTACGAAGGGCCTTGCCCAGCTACAGATTGTGTAAATGTATACATTCGCTCATTGGCTATTTGATTTCCATGAGTACAGAAATAGACCGTAGCCAGAACATAATCGAATCATCTGTTGTTCTGAGGAGGTAATGTGGAAGAGTTTTATTTACAAATGGTTTGATAAACCAGAGACACCATTCGCCAGCTGCAGTGCTCACCACAGCACCTGCTGCTATGTCTTCCAAGCAGTCAAGAGTCCAGAAGATATCTGCTTATCATAGCCATACAATGCTCGGTTGCTGTAGTGGTATATTAGTAGGATGTATAAAAATACATCTCACTGTTGCTGGCTTCTGGGAGAATCTCCAAGGTTGAATTTAAGAATGCTGCAGATATACAGGGAGCAGGATTAGCATGGGTACCAAGGGTTGATGGCACAGGAGGGATTAGAACTTACAATTGGGATCATATGTTGGCAAGGAGATGCTTCGAGGGCAATGCTTTGCTTTGGACAAGTTTTTGTACATCGAAGAAGTAGTGAGGCAATCACGAGGCTAGAATAAAACTGAGGTGAGCAATGTTGTACAACAAAAATGACACGTGAAGTGAAGAACATGGGAATCATGAGCAATTCTGCATTTTGGCAAAAAAATATACTGGAAGGTATTCCGATTCTGGGGACAAACTCAAATAGGTTAACTAGTTTTGAGAATTAAACAATAGTGGAACATATGCAACACATGTTTAAGACACAATAGGAGAAAACAGCTTCAAGTTCAGGTATGAAAAAATGCAAGCCGAGGAGCATGGGGACTACAGACCAAAATTGTCCCACAGGATTACGCCCTTATATTCTACTCCCTCCGTTACAAAATATAAGATGTTTTAGCTTTGTGAAAGAAATGTATCTAGACCTCTTTTAGTGTGTAGGTTCATGGACCTACACACTAAAAGGGGTCTAGATACACTCCTTTCACAAAGCTAAAACATCTTATATTTTGAAACAGAGGGAGTAATAAATATTTAATTGATTTAGAGAGATGCTTGTAGTGTATTCTAAAAGGCCAACATGCTTCAAATTTTAACATATACTCCCTCCGTTTCAAAATATAAGATGTTTTATCTTTGTGAAAGAAGTGTATCTAGACCTAAAACATCTTATATTTTGAAACAGAGGGAGTATGTAACTGCAGCTTCCAGTTCCATGGGGAAACAAGATTTTAAAATGTGTTGCTGTTGGTAATCAGTTTTAAGAACAGTGCGTTGTGGTAATCAGCTGTATCAGACTAATGGTTTCTTCCATGGGAAAAAATTGAGGAAGCCTATCCGGCCTGCGTGTTGTACATCAATTGAAAAAATTATGACAACATTATTCTTTTATCAATCAAGTTCTCCCCACAAATTAAGAACAAAATTGAGGAGATCTATCCAAGGACAAAAGACTGAAAGAGCGCTAACCTTCAAGTCTTTGGTGAAGCATAACCTTAGTTCTTCAACCGAGCCCTTCTTGCAAATGATCTGTGGCGAGCCCCCAAAAGCATGTTTGATAGTATCGATGACATCACTCAGTGCATATTCTTTACCATTTGAGGTGAAGATATTTCCAGTTGCCAGCATTTCCTGCAATTCATTTCAGATTTAACAATGAAAAGGAGAAAAATTTCTATGATGCAGTTTAGCAGGAGTGAAATTCATACGCATTACAATACTAGTGGTTCTAAGTTTGTTTTCTTCTTCTGGAAACCAATCTCACTTGGAAAAAAAAAAGGATGAGATGCTGTAGCATATGAAAGAAACAAATAATTCCTCACAGGAAAAAACAGATAACACGCTACAACTAACTAACGAGTCAAATGCCAGATGCTTACTGTAACGTTATATTTGAAGTAGAGATCCAGGGCAGTGGAGAAGTACTGTAATTCATCATCAACAGCAGGGGACGAGCATGTTCCATGCTTCTCTGTAAGAGATTAGGAAAAACAAACCGAAACTTAGCACAGAGTGAACATGGACTTCATGCTCTGAATCATGCTATGCTTGCAGCACTATTAGACAAAACTAGTAGCTCTATCTCTTACAATAAAATTTCATTCGTTGGGTCAAGTGATTCGGAGAACATTACCCCACTAAAAGACAATCCACGAATGATCAATCGGGTAGCACATGCCAACACCATTATGCGAAACGGCAGGTAAGGAGACAGAAACAAAATGTTAGTGACAGTTCCAAGCAAGGAGTAATTTAAGAATCCAATCCGCGAGTTCTGACACCCTTTATATACCTCGTGCGCCCAGAAGGGCCCCTTGCCACTGAAGCAAGTGGAGGAGGTCGAGCAGTAGAGAGACGGCCAGTACTGGTCCATCTTGGGCTTCAGAGTCGATATCTGCACCAAATCGACGAAGACACAGTGGAAGCACACATCAGTCAACAAGGTTAGCGCAAAGTAAATGGAAGATCAGGACCTCGTCCTGCCTCCTACACTACAGATAGTCAACTGTGCCAGGATTGAATTAAGCTACAGCGGCCACGTATCAGTAAAAGCTCTATGAGGCTAGGCTAGGCTAGGCAAGCACCTTGTCCATGTCGAAGTTTGTGTGGCGGCAGCACGACGGCCAGGTCCCGTCATCGTAGTCCGGCCACAGCCCGTCTGTTCCATCAAGGAATTCAACCAGCACGAGTGAGGAATTTCGCATCTACAAGGAACTGAAACAAGGAGATTGAAGCATGATGATCGCCTCGCACTTACGGATCGTGAACGTCTGGAGCGGCTCCGACCTGCAACGGGGAACAAGGAAAACGAGCGGGGTGAGCACGAGCGCGCAGAACCGGAAGAATCGAATCGAATCTGCAGTCCCCAGAGCGGCGGAAACCCCACCAGCCCGGCCCGAACGAGCATGAGCGTGCGCGCGTGGATGGGTCGGCGGAGGTGGGGAACAGGGGTGGGGTAGCACGTACCGGCAGCAGCCGTTGATGGCGCAGCAGTGGCGGGTGGAGGAGCAGATGGTGCCCGGCCACTGAAGCGCGAGCGCGAAGTAGTCGAACTCGCGCTGCGCCTTCCCCACCTCGGCCACGGACGGTCGGGCGAGGCCCGTGCCGAACAGATCGGCGGCGACCAGCGCCCAGACCACAAGCAGGTACGTCATCGTCGCCATTGCCCTCCGCCGCGGTGTGTCGCTCTCCCCCTTTCCTTCCCTCTGGAGTCTGGCCCTCGCAACTGGAGCTCTACCAGTACAATAAAGATGCACGGCACGGATATGTTCGTATAACGGGTGCGGCTAGGGAGGAGTTCGTGTCGCAGGCAGGTGGGGCCTGCGCCCGTCGTCGTAGCAACGACCTCTCCGTGTATTTCTTTTTTTTTTACCTTTTCTTTTTTAAATTAAATTCTATATTATGCACCTAAATCTTTGTTAATCAACAATGGGTTGGCTAGCTAGCTGAGTAGTGGTAGTAGTAGTCAGTGTTCAAAAACTGGAAATAGGCAACCAAACGGTAATGGTATTATGATCTTATTCTCAAATACTTATGCTTCAAGAAACTTGTCAAATGCACATTAATTGTCATTTTTGAAAAATTGTTATCCACACATTTGATCTCTAGAATGCACCAGTAACAATATTTCGCAACATTCTATAAATAAACAAGGTTAACCCCCGTGATTTGTCGTACTACCAGAAACCAAGGGGTCCGATGCTTTGCAACCTAGACTTGCCAGTTTGCAACTCTTTCTTTTCGACGACAGTTTCTGGGTGGGAGTACATAGTAGAGATGGAGTACCACACGGCACACGCACCACCTGCCTGCCTGCCTGCCCCGTTGAAATTGCATGCAACTTTTTCAGTCTGCCCTGTCACGTGAGGCGATAAGATACTCTGGAATCTCGATTATTTTCGGAATATCCTCTGGGTGCCATCATTGGCACAGATCCCAGATCGTCTCCGACCAGGACGACCGTAGTAACACGCGTTCGGTCCAGCTGATAAATAAGTACCACTTACAACACAGCAACGGCGTTCCCCAACGGCAAGTTTTTACGTGCGAGTAGACCATATAACGAGTAGACCCGAACGGTGGTCTAATTCTTTTTCCGCACATTTATTTTGGTCCCTGTCTTTCGAAATTGCACATCTAAATTCTAAGGACGTGTTTGGTAGACCCAGGCAACCTAGATATTCCCACCTCGTCCCACCTTTTGTTGTCTGTTAGGTCGGGTCGGCTCCATCAGTGTCCACCTCCTCAGCCTTGTCCGGTTGCGAAGCTGGAATCGAGCTTCGTGTGGCGGGCTTCTCTCGCCGGTGGCGCTTGGCTAGCCTCTCAACGGAGCCCGAGCTCCCAGGACCCGATTGCATTTTACTTTTATGATTAGGGACCCGATTGCTCTTTAGTTATATCTAGGATCAGGTTGCTTTTTGATAAATATCTGGCATTCTCACCTCATACGACCTACCAAACGGAGTCTGAACTGAGCATAGCTCACTCCATATAACCTACCAAACACAACCAATAAAACACAGTTGTATGTGGTGGGCATAGCTACACTCAGCCTGTATGACCCGAGAAAGGCCACCCGGGCTACCAAACATGCCCTAAATCTTTGGTAAGTGATTCATGCGAGGTTTTAAATCGGTTTGACCGGCGCCACGTCGACAGTGAGGCCCACGAGGATTACCATGCCACCGCACATATTTGTGAATGAGCCAATGAGGTACTATTTCTTCTAAAATACGATCCTAAGTGATAGTTTGCAGATTTTAATTGTGTTGGTGCCAAGCTTGTCGGTGCCCACCCTACTCCCTCGTTGTCGGCACGCACCCAACCTTCCTCATCGTAGGCGTGTACCCATTAAACTCTAGAGATGTTGCAGGCTTGTGGGTCCGTGATGTTAGCCTCTCCGTAAAACAATATTGCTACATGAAAAAAAAATAAACTCAAATAAATATATGTCAAGCACACATGATTCAAACTCAAAACCTCAACAAATATAAACCGTATGAGTTGCCACTATGCAAAAGAAATCAGATGAAAATTATCATTAAAAACTTTATAGTACCTATAACTTATGTACTCCCTCCGTCTCAAAATACATGTCTTCGATTTGTTAAAAATTAAATGAATCTATACACTATTTAGTATACAGATTCATCAAAATTTTGACAAATCTACGACATCTATTTTGAGACGGAGAGAGTATTAGTCTTCTTAGAAATATTTTGTGTGTTCATGTTTATCTCTCTTAAAATAAAAGGGCAGTACTACTGGAACCTTAATTTATATAATGCCACTTAATGGATTAGTTTCTTAAAAACATGGGTAGGCAGAGTTTTTTTAGAGGCGGGAGCAATGTCAACAAGGCCAAATTACTTCAAAAAAAACAAGGCCAAATTAAAAAGCTTTTGGGCTATGGTTAATGGGATCCTATCTCAAATTTCACTAGGCTATGGCTCACCGGATTCAAACACAGACCTCACCGAGGGAGGAAAACACGATAATTTCTTTGACAGATATTCATGTTAAAATACTAAACAACCATGGACACACACCACATGCGCTAAAAAAGGGCTGGTATCCAATGACTTCACTTGGTAAAATCATGTTGTATCTTTACCCTCTCATCTCTGTGCAAAACGCATCCAACGGTTTTGATGACATACAGGCAAAAGATCTAGAGAAAGCAACCCAACAACAACGACATAACTTTTGAAAAATTTAGTAGCATTTGAAAGATTAAGCAGTACCAAATAATAAAACATAAAAAATATCGACAGATTTCTAGTTCATTTTTAGCAGCACTTGACCAATTTAGCAGCATTTCAAAGTGACTGATTGAGCAATACAGAAACTGAAATTCAATACGATCAGGGTCCGAGCTGTGTCTAGGTCAGTGAGCATGATGGCATTCTCCTCGTCCATGATCTTGGCTTTGGTGGCCTCTGCCTCCGCCACCCTAGACCTGGCCTCGGCCTCCTTGGCCTTGGCTTCGGCCTCATTCGCCTTTGCCTTGGCCTTGATCTCCATTAACCTGGTCTTAGCGTTGGCCTCCTCCACCTTGATAGACCTCGTCTGGAGCTCAACAAAGGTCTTGGCGGTGACCTCTTTCTCTTTGCGCCGCCTCTCTTCCCTCGCGGTGATGGCCTCTTCCTTCTTCTCCAGGATCTTCAATGTCTCTTGAAATGCCAAGGAACCAGCCTGTCGGGCGATGTCGACCTTCATAGCCTTGTGGCCTCCAGGTCGACGGGCACGGGCGCCTACAGGGTTGGCAAAGCCTTCATCATTGTCATCATCTAGGTCGATGACACCGCCCGCAGACGCATTTCTCTTGCCCTTCTTCTTGTCGTCAAGTTCTTTCCAAAGGGCATAGCTAGTCTCCCATTTTTTGCAGTCCTTGATCAACGTCTAATAATGGGGCAACGTGAAGGCCTTGTTGTCATTCACCTTATTGAAGTGGTCTATTGCTTTCATGACTTACACATATGGATGCCAACAATGGCTCAATGCATATGCAAGACATCGACAAGGAGAGGACCCGGCGACATGCCGTTTATTTTCCTTTTCGTCACCATATTGTAGGAGCCTTGGAACTTGCTACACTCAGCATGGACGGTGCCCCATCGCTTGGATAGAGAGATATCATTTCGATCGCTATAGAAGATGTCCTTCCCGAATTTCCTATGCTCATGGAAGAACCTGCCCACATTTTTCCAGTAGGCAAAGCCCTTTTGCTCGGCGTCGCATAGTGGATCTTGCGAAATCTCCATCCTATGCCTTGCATAGGATCTTGTCCTCGTCAGTGGTGTAGCTCGAGGTTCGTTGGCTCAACTTCTTGTTGTCGACAAGCGACACCGCAAGTGAAGCGGTTAGCGACGCGGACGGGACTCCCTCGCCCATGGAAGCACCATCGTTTCCCAACAATGACTCGTCCACAATCTTGCTGGGTCTATGCGTCCTCACAATAGCCGCCGCCTCCCTCATTCATCATGTCGTGCACGGCGTCCTTGGCATCGTTGGCCACAAAATCCTACACCTAATTTGGCCATGATAAAGAGACGGGAGCGGTGTGCTAGCAAAGGCAAAGAAATGTCGTGACCATACTGTGTCATCGTCGGTCGGTGGAATGTCGGGCATTCCGCCGAACAGGTTGACTGGCACCGGCATGTCCGCGGCGGAGATGGACCGCTACTTCTTCGACGCCTCCAGGATTGTGTCTGTGGTCGTTGGAGTGCGGTTGAGGTCGATGGCGGGCTCTCCCGCCTCCGATGACATCGTGCGGGGATGGACGAATCGGGAGAGCGAGGCGACGATCCTAGTGTGGCCTCCGAGCGAAGGTGTGCGCGGACCTGGCGTCCTGGGCTGGCCGCAAGGGGTGGATGTGGCGGAGCTGGTAGAGGACGCGCCGGCCATGTACATGCCAGGAATAGCGACGTCGCCGCCACTGAAGGCCACGGTGCCAGTAAGCGGCGATCAGCGCCTCCTGCTTTATCATGTTCACGACGTGTTTGACGGCATCCACTCATAGCTCGTTGTGGTTGGCCCTGTTCTATGCGGCGAGGAATCACTCGTTCTCCTCCTGGCGCTCCTTGTCGAGCTTGGTTGCGGCGAGTCGAGCTCGCGCCGCAACCCGTCGGCCAGCGCGCTTCTCCATCTTAGTTTTCTGCTCCTCCGTCGTCATGTCCTTGGCAAGCTTCTTCGGCCAGCCGCGCTTCTTGGCGGCGGGAACGCCGGAGGGCGCAACATCGACCATGGCGGCGGGATCCATCGCATTCCCCGCTGCTCCCGCCAGTGAAAATTTGGGAGAAAGTTTTTGGAGGGAGAAGTGGAGTGGTATGTGTGACACTGGCGGGAGGAACCGCCAAAGGTGATGGTCGGACACGGGAGGCCGCGCGCGCTGTCCGTACCGACGCAACCGTTGCCCAAATTAGGTGCACGGATGTGTCGAGTCGGACGCGTCGGTCCAGATGGATCAGGCCATTGGGAGGCCGTCTACGCCCCGCACGTTCGCGCGGACGCGCCCGAGCTGGTTGGGTTGTTCCAGTGAAGATGCCCTAAGTTCTCCTATGCGAAAACGACTGCATGCCTCCCACCCCTCATGCCGCAGCTTCTGCTACGGCTGCCTCGCGTCGGCCATTTCCTTATATTTTTAGTGCATCTTTGCTTTTGTGCTATAGTGTGTTTGCCTTCGGGTCTGGGATGTAAAACTCTTAAGCTGGCATCCCAGCAGTTGTATTTCTGGTTGTATCGCTACCGTTTGGCTTTATTAATTTAAAAGCCGGGTACCATTGTGGGTACCTGTTATTAAAATGATATGCAATTTAAAAAAGTAGGGATTAACGCCAAGCGAAGGTGTGGGAAAAGAATTTGCGATTTACTCTTCATGTGTACTGTAGTTCGAGAGCTCGAACGTGCGTACTTTGTACAGTACAAAAGAATGTGCAGAAGAATGACGGAAGAGCCAGGAACCGACAGTTCCACGACGCCGGCGCCGAGCGTCAGCGTCGCGCCGCGCACAGCCCAGCGGCTCAGCCGTCGTCAGGCTTATCGGGACCGTGTACAACATAACACACGCGCAGGCTGATGGAGTCCGTGGCTGACTGTTAGCTAGCTCTGCCGGTGCGCACGGGGCTGGTTGCCCGCTCGGTTGCTCAGCCCTCCTCCCTCCGTGGTGTTCGCCATCGCTGCGCACGTAATTGCAGCCAGTTGCTTCATCAGTTAGCACAGGCAATAGAGCTGTTGCTCTATCTGAAAACCGCTCTACTGGTTTCAGTTAACGATGGTGGCAGCTGCCTGTAGCGGATCATCTTACCGGACTTTTTGTAGGACGGGAGGGTGACGAAGCGAGGGCAGTAGCTCCTCCTGCTGCTGCTCGACGACCACGCCTCCTCGGCCTCCGACCCGCAGTCCCGGGGCTGCACGCAGAATACGAGATACCCCATAATGCTCAAACAACAAGCATCAGAAGCACGGCAGAAATTCTGCTGTTGCGGAGCTAGGTACAGAAGATGTCGGCATTCGTTTGTGCTGCCTACGTACCTGGTAGTCCTTGTGGAAGCAGAGCCTGAGCTCCTGCACGGAGCCGTTCTTGCAGACGAGGTGCGGCAGCCTCCCGAAGGCGTGGTCGATGGCGGCCACGATGTGCCCCACCTCGTACCTCCGCCCGTTCCGGGGGTAGATGTGCGCTTTCCTCAGGGCTTTCTGCACACAACAGAGCGACAAGAGACGGTGTTAACGCTGTGCAGCATCATTGTTCGTGCCAGAGTGCTGAATGTTCTGTGCTACTCTAACCGTGACGTTGTATTTGCTGTAGAGGTAGAGCGCCGTGGAGAAGTAGTCGTACTCGTCCTGTATCTCGGGGTAAGCGCACGTCCCATGCGTCTCTGCAACCAACACGATGCTTCCATTGTCAGATACAGGCTAGGATCGGCAGAACTGAATTTCTTCTTAGTTGGGTAACTTCAGAACCACATACCCCACTGACGAACGCAGTCCAGCAAAACATCAGCGCATGGGCAAAAAAAGATGAAGCATATGAGCCAGCCGTCTGTTTCCCTTTGATCATCAGATATTCAGATGTCAAAATGCAGAGTCACTAACCTCGTGGACCCAGAACGGGCCCCTTCCGCCGAAGCAGGTGGACGAGTCGCCGCAGTACAGGGACGGCCAGTACTTCTCCAGTATCGGCCTCAGCATCGCGATCTGAGGAGCCAAGCAGCAAAACACACGATGCTAACTGGAACGCGTCGACATAATGTTTTTTTTTTTTTTGAGCTTGGCATAATGTGTACGTAGTTGCAGATGTGTAACCAGGTGAAAGGGTTGGAAATGAGGAGTGCGTAACTGAACACGTATAGTAGGCGAGTTCTGAAGTTCTGAAGTAGGAAGGGTGGGAAAGCATATCGTAGATACCTTGTTCATGTTGAACGGAGTGGTTTGTCTGCAGCAGGAAGGCCACCCGCCGTAGCTGTACTGCGGCCACAGCCCATCTGTCCGTCCCCCAGCAAAGAAAATGAAATTATATATTGCAACAGAACACCTAAATTCTCGGTATCTGGCACGAATGCGCGACTCCTTTTATCTTGCTTTTATAATATACTAATGTGATGCAATCTGAATTTTGCGTTTTTTTTTTGTTTCTGAACTCGAAACCACAATGATTGGAGCAATAAGCGAAAGCCAAGATGCATTTCAGGATAAGGAGAATAGATTAGTAGTAGTAAGGCAGACAGATTGGTAGCTGAATGTTTCCCCCATTGCCGTCTGAAATCAAAACCAAGGGCTGTTGATGTACTTACGGATTGTGAACCAGTTCAGAGGGTTTGACCTGCAGAACGCAAAAAGAGGGGGAACGAAATGAGCAAGCGACGACGAAATGCGGAAGGAAGGAAGGGGAGCGAGAGAGCGGGGGAATAATGGGCGCGCACCGGCAGCAGCCGTTGGAGCTGCAGCAGTGGTTGGTCTGGCGGCAGACGGTGCCCGGCCACTGCAGCGCCAGCACGTAGTGGTCGAACCCGGCCATCCGCCGCTTCCTCCCCGCCGTCGCCGGCGACGACGACGGCGACGCGCCGGGGAGCAGCAGTACGGCGAGGCAGAGGAAGGAGAGGGACAGGAGGAGCTGCCTCCGCTCCATCGCGCGTCCTCCTGGCTCGGTCGTGTCCGGATCTGTATACGCTACCTGCTATACAGTAGTAGTACCCGCCATCAGCTACCAGCCTAGTACCACCCATCCGGCCATTATTGCAATTTATGGTGGGTTTCTTCTTCTTCTTGCCTTTTTGGAGTAGCTTGCGCAGGTTATAGATGATTGATTGCAGGAGTTTGGTCAGTTATCTTGACGTCGTACCGAGTAATACGCTCCCTTCGTCCTTGGGTTTGCTTGCTTCCGTAGATGGTACAAGTCTGCGAGCAGAGAGTCAGAAATTAACGTGTGTTGAGTTGCCAAAGGTATTCTTCGATGGTTGAAGCAGCAAGTCACGGGCGTTGATCATCTCGGCCACCTTCTTTTCAGTTCGACAGGTGCACCATCGAGTCACATTGTCACATCTAAAAGTAAAAAGTAAGAGCATCTCCGCTCCTCCCCAGTACCGGTCCGGCGCGGGCCCGATTTTAGACCGATTTATCATACAAAAAATTTAAGCATTTGAAAATTCATGCAAATACAAAAATACTTTCGATTTCACCGTAGTTCAAACATGTTTGTACAAAACTTGTAAAAAAACTAATTTAGTGGCAGCCCCGACCACGCCCGCCCAATACAAGGTGACGGTACATCACCGTTGTAGTTGTCATCGTCGCTGGGCTCTTGCTTCGGCGGCGGCATGGTGCTTCATCCCTCACCCGGATCGCCACCACTGCCACTACAGCCCGAGCAGCCAACCCCGTCGTCGTCGTCCTCTAGGTCGATGAACAGGTCGAGTCGGCACACGCGCTCGGCCTGCTCGTGCCAGTACTCCGTCGTGGACCAAAGCCTCAGCGAACGCATCCATCGTTGGCGGCATGGTCTCGAAGGAGACGCGCTCGGCGATGCGCTGGCCTAGAAACTCCTTCGGGTCCACCTCGATCTTCAGCTAGAGGGCGGCCGCCTTGTACTCCGGCGGCGGCAGCGACTCCTTCTTCACCTGGCGTTGGGGCCTGGCGAGGCGCATGCGGCCACGAGGAGAGGATGGCACACGGCGGCCCCTGATGGCAACACACGATTACTGCGATGGCGGGGTCTCCTCATACTCGTCCTTCACTGGGGCGAGAAGCATGGAAAAGAGCGGTGACGTCGTGTAGTAGGGGGTAACGAGCTGACGACGAAGACCTCGACAAGGAAGACATCGAGGAAGAGAGGGCAACGTGTCGGCGTGGTGCCCACAGCTGGTCCGGGTAGCACGACCGCTGTCGTGGCTACGACGGAGGCATCATCAGCGGCGGGTTGTTGCCGACGGCGATGTGGTCCAGGACCCAGGCGAGCATCCTGCCTAGGGCGCTCCACCACTAAATCCGCCTTTGAGGTTGTTGTCCTCTAGTGGGGGTCGTCAATGTCGTAGGCTTCGAGGTAGGCCTGCCGCTGGTCCGCGAAGAACTCGTCCCACGCCTTGATGTTGTCCGGATCCCAGGCGGGATCGTTCCGCTCCTCCAGCATGAGGGCGCCGAGTAGTGCTGGTAGATCTCCACCTCGCGCGTCTAGACACGGGGACCGGCTAGATAGGTAGGCCGCTGGCGCTGAGGAATCAATGGTGAGGGCACCGCATGTCTGGCGACGCTGGGTAGCCCGCCTCCCACAACACTTGTGCCTCTTGGACACGCCGTCTAAAATCGTTCTTCGCGGCGGCATCTCCTGGGAACCTCTCCATGGACGGTGGGTGGTGGTTAGGAAGGACGGGAGAGGAGACGGCGAGTAGGGAATGTGTCAAAGGAGTAGGGGAGAGCGGTTTTTAACACTAGGCAAGGGAGACGACCATTGAATGTGCGGGAGCACGGCAGGCGAGGAGAGAGGCATGGCGGACGAGACGCATCGGCTGCTTGCCTGCAAAGGCTGATCGGCACGCAACAACGCTATTACTAGGGCGCAGCAGGCGAGAAGGAAGATAGACTGAATGCGTCGGCCGTTGACGCTGACAGGGGTGGCCTGCGGCGACTAGCTATTTCACGCGCCCTTCTTCTCCGCGCCTTCCCGCCACAAACGCGTCATTCGGCACCCCCCATTGTCCCCTCCCCCCCGTCCCCCTTGGATTGGGTTCGGTCATGGTGCACCGGATAATAAAACGGACCGTGCCGACGCCAAATAAAAATTTGGGGGGCTGGGCATGAATTCGGCCGTCGGCGCCCCCGATAGCCCTTTAGGGGGGCTTTAGGGCCCTAGAGTGGGGATGCTCTAACATTCTTGCTCACAATGTAGCCTTTGCAGCGCTCCATCTATCTGAGACATGGGATCTCCCTCTCTATTCCATACTTCTTTTTAGAAATGGAGCGCGCGTCCCCCAGCCTCTACATCAAAAATATGCATATGGCATTTATTGAT
Source organism: Avena eriantha (assembly GCA_910589775.1). Taxonomy (NCBI): domain Eukaryota; kingdom Viridiplantae; phylum Streptophyta; class Magnoliopsida; order Poales; family Poaceae; genus Avena; species Avena eriantha. Next base: position 308,186,513 of record OU342746.1, read on the forward strand.
TTATTAATAAAGACGTTCAACAAAGAACGGACAAAGGTCATGCTGAAGGAGATTTGCCCTAGAGGCAAATAATAAAAGTGTTTATTATCATATCTCATTAGTTCATGATAGTTTTATATCATGCTATAAATGTATCAAGAGGAAACATTGACACATGTGTGATATATAACAAACCAGGAGTCCCTACTAGCCTCTAGTCACCTAGTTCATTGGGCAGCTGATGACAAGGTTTCCTGATCACTGGGCAGCTGATGACAAGGTTTCCTGATCATTGGGCAGCTTGAAACTATTTGAATTGTCCAAATGATTTCAAAATGAAAGAGGATATTGAATTAACAAAAATACAAAAGTCTCTGCGATTTGATTGACTTGACTAAGTATTTAAGTTAATTTTTAGCATAAAAGGACTTGTGAAAGTTGTTTCACAAATTATGATAATTAGACATATTCAAAGTGTATTGACTTGTCTGAATATCATAATCATTTTGTATTAGATACATATGGTCTAATATTATCTGTTGTCATGGTTATAGTTATCATTTAGAGTTAGAGGTCAAACAAGCGAACACTCATTTGAAATACAAAGGAACATTTAAAGGTTCATGGAAACATCACCATAAGAGTTATGGCAATTTTGGGTTTTTGGAGATTTCGATAATTCAAACTCGTGGCGAATAAACAATCTTTGTAATGTATGCTTAGGAAACTATGAATATATCCTCCACAAAGGTCAAACATGCCATTGTCCGAGGTATTGTGTTTTCTCAAGAAGTAGTCTCTTGATGAAGATAATGGTGGAAGAAAGCAAAAGTTCAAAATAAGGTATTTGACGTTACCTACAGATTATCGAGTAGCGCAATGGAATTTGTTCCGAGGGCTAAACTCTACATAACAAGAAACTAATGATAATGATCATAAAGTTTCAGCTAATACTTTTACTAAAAAAGTAGGATTCAAAAATATATTCTGCAAGTTTGCGGAATTATTATTGATTCACTTGTCATGTTATTTGAACAAGACATACCTACAAGCTACAAAGAAGTGTGATGGACCTAAGTGATAGAAATGACTAAGAGTCATAAAATCCTATATTAAGTTATATTTAAGACTAAAAAGTAATATGTTACTTGATCTTATTAAGTAAAGATATTTACTTGATCTTTCCAAAGGACTACAAAGTCACAAGAAAGAAATGAAACTTAAAGAAAAAAATAAAGCTCGATTTGTCATAAAGTGTGACAAATTCAAAGAATTGACTATAATATGTAGTGAGACTTGTGTTTATCAGATTTACACTAGCAATTAATTCAATTTTGGTAATTGGTAGAAGTTTGTGAAAACTATGTAATCTCCAGTAAAGATTGAAGACAGGGATGTAATTGTTACAAAAAAGCAGGTTTTTGTCAAACTATATGCATGTTGTAGTCTCATAGCTGGAATTCTAAATTTGATGATGATCAAAAAAAATAGAATGTCCAAGATTATTGAGAGGACATGCAATTTGAGTAGGATCTAAGTAGATTAGCTGAATCTTAATATGTGAGAGAAATATTTTGAGTGAGAGCTAAGTGAAATCCCTAGATCTCATAGTTTAGTGGGAGTGTGACACCATTCTAAAATATATGGAAGACATATAATGAATGATGGCATTGGTATTAATGATATTTACGTTAGTAAATATTCTATGGATGAAGTTGGCTAAGTTATTAAACATTGAAATCTATCAAGATAGATTAATACGTTTAATAAGCATTATTATTGAAATTCTTCCTAGATTTGATTCTGAAGTTGTTCAGAATATCCGAGATAAGATTCTGAAGAAGTTCGAAATGGAACAAGGTAAGAAAGGAGTTCTTACCTGTATATCTAGATGAAGCATTGAGTCAATCTTAGAATTACAAATGTGGTTAAAAGAAAGAAAAGAGATGTGTTACATCTCCTATGCCTCAGTCATAGGTTCTTCCATATAAACCATATTGTATACTCGACGTAATGTGACCTAAGTTTCTGGTTGGAAAAACAAGTTCTTAGTTGTAAGAACATGTCTTGAGGTGATTCTTGATTTAATCACTAAACCAGAGTTAAGTTCATCCTTAAAATTGCAAGAAGCAAAGTTGGGCATCATAGTTGCATTTTATGCACTATTGATTAGGATCTACACAAATCTAGAAGTATGTGGCTACTTCTAAAGTGGCTAGTATAGTTGTTATGGCTAAAGAAGTTTGACTTTTGCTTAGTGTGTTTCCGGAGTTTACATGACAACGGTGAAAGTTCAATTGACTGATCGACCGCATTGTAAATAGTAGAAGCAAAGTCTCACTCTATCACCAAATGAATACTTTGACACATTATAAGATAATGGTGTAAATGTCAAAATTAGAAAGACATTAACGCATTGCAAAATACATATGGATCTAGTAAAATAAATCAAAGACATGATGTTTTTCATGAGCATGCATAATTAATAAACACATATGTGATATGGTTTATGATAAGTAGAAAATGCAAGCTAGATTATTTGTACTTTAGTACAAGTGAGAGACTGAAGGAGATATGCCCTAGAAGAAAATAATAAATGTATTTTATTATCATCTCTCAATTAGTTCGTAATAGTTTCATATTATGCTATAACTATAACAAGTGGGAAACATTGATATAGGTGTGGTATGAAACAATCCAAGTCCCTAGTAGCCTCTATTTATATTAGTTCGTTGGGCAGCTGATGATCGAGGTTTCCCGATCATGGACTTACTATAACATCAACTGACAACAAGGTCATATCATTAGTGAATAATATGATCAACATTACCTAAGGATTGCGACATGATCAAATCACAAGGTTCATCATTGCCATAGTTAGAAGCGTAGTCTCCTTCTCGTTAGAATGTGAGATCATATTAATCACTATCTCCCAAGGCTACATTGACTACATCAAACGTCATGTCCATAACTGGGTGATAATAACGGTGTATGTTAGATATTCCAGAGGAACTTTTGAGGCCTATGTATCAAGACCGGGATTTGTTCACCCGCGTGATGGGAAGATACATGATACATTGCAAATGTATCTATAATTTTTGATGTTCCATGCTTGGTTTTATCTACTTTCTTATGTTTTCTCCACACTTTGGAGTACTTTTCATATAATTTCTTGGACTAACCTATTAACAAGATGCCACAGTGCCAGTTGCCTGTTTTCTGTTGTTTTTGGTTCCAGGAAGTCAGAAAATCAATATTCTCGAAATTGGACGGGACAAAAGCCAAAGTTCCTATTTTACCGGAAGACTCACGGAGCCAGAATACGAGACGGAGGAGGGCCAGGGCCTGGCCACACCCCCCAGGCGCGGGCTAGCCTTACCCACGCCACCAGGTGGTGTGGGGCCCCCTGGCACCCCCTCGGTCTCCCCTCTCGCCTATAAGATCCCCCCGATACCAAAACCCTAAATTGTCAAGCCTCCAGCCACGAAAAGTTCCACAGCGCCACCGCCACCGAAGGGGAGATTCAGGGGACAGAAAGTCTCTGTTCCGGCACCCTGCCGGGACGGGGAAGTGCCCCCGGAGCCATCTCCATCGATCTCCACCACCATCTCCATCACCATTGCTGATTCCCATGATGAGGAGGGAGTAGTTCTCTCTCGAGGCTAAGGGTTCTACCGGTAGCTATGTGTTCATCTCTCTCTATGCATGATCTTATTGAGATCATGAGCTTGTAATCTATAGATCTACCTTGCTACTCAAGTGCTTAATAGATCTCTGCTCTCCCCATGTGTGTGAAAGTGACAGCGTGCTCACCATGGTGGCACTTAGGCTAGAGATTACAAATACTTGTTATGAGTTATATTTGGAGTTGGATGTCTTTATGAAATTGTGGTGTTTGTTGGACTCATCTAGTACTCAAGGTGACAGTGTGGGGTTTTCTAGATGGGAAAGACTTACTTTGAGGTGTGCTGTTATAGCCCTACCATCGATTAGAGTGTTCAACCGGAGAGTAGTTAAGAGTAGTAGCATAAAGAGAAGATATTTCTATGAGAGTGTTCACTAGTGAAAGTATGATCCCTAGGCCTTGTTTCTTAGCATTGATACACCGTTTGCAATTAGATCTGTTACATGTTTGCTTGCTTCCTTCTTTATTTCAGTTTGCCTTTAGTCTTTTCCACGCCATCAAGTTATTTTCTACCACCGTTACCACTTATAATTATCCATACCACTTGTATTTCACCATCTCTTCGCCGAACTAGTGCACCTATACACCTGACAAGTGTATTGGGTGTGTTGGGGACACAAGAGATTCTTGTATCTTGATTGCAGGGTTGCTTGAGAGGGAATACCTTTGACCACTTCCTCCCTGAGTTCGATAAACCTTGGGTGATCCACTTAAGGGAAAACTTGCTACTATTCTACAAACCTCTGCACTTGGAGGCCCAACAACTGTCTACAAGAATAGAAGTGCGTAGACATCAAGATATTTTCTAGTGCCATTGCCGGGGAGGTAAGGTAAAAGGTATTCACACCGGAGGATTAAAGAAGAAGAACCTCCCATGGTAAACGCCTATTTTCTGGCGCCGTTGCCGGGGAGGTAAGGTAAAAGGTCTTCACATCCTCCGGTGTGAGTGCTCAAAGTTATTTCCTTTAGATTCTGCAATTTTGTCTTTTTGTTTCTTGTTTTCACTAGTTAGGCTTAATGGAAAACAACAACAAAATTAGAGAGCTTTATAGCATTTATCTTGAGTTAGGACATGAAGTGTTTGAAGAGAAAATTAAAAAACCTATGGAACTTTACCTGCGTGCTAATAGCAACGTTATTAGTATGAATTCTTTGAACACCATTATTGCTAATGCTATGGAAACGTCTAAGCTTGGGGAAGTTGGTTTTTATGAATATGATCTTTTAGTCCCCCAAGCACGGAGGAGAAAATTTACTTTGATGATACTATGCCTCCAATATATGATGATTACAATGATGAGTATCATATTTTAAGTCCACCTACTATTGAGGAGAAAATTAATTATGATTACAATATTCCTCCTATATTTGATGATTATGGTGATGAGAATAATAATGATAGCTATTTTGTTGATGTTGCTCCCACTACAATTAATAAGAATAACTATGATTATGTGGGTACTATTAATTCTTTTATGAATGTGGCTCATGATAAGAATGTTTTATGTGATAGTTATATTGTTAATTTTATTCATGATGCTACTGAAATTTATTATGAGAGAGGGAAACATGTTTTTATGCATCTTAATAATATTGAGTTTCCCCTCTTTATGTTGAAAGTCTTGAAGTTACACTTGTTTTTCTTTACTATGCTTGTTGCTTTGTGCTTTCATGACTTGTTTATTTACAAGATTCCTATGCATAGGAATTGGGTTAGACTTAAATGTGTTTGAATTTGCTTCTTGATGTTCTCTTTTACTTCAATTCATATTTCTTATGTGAGCATCTTCTCAAACTATCATGCCTAACTTAAAGGCGTTAAAGAAAAGTACTTATTGGGAGATAACCCAAAAGTTTTAGATGAGTCTTGGAAGTTATTACCTCAGTAATAACCGCTCCTTATCCTTTTTATTTGCTTTTTGTGCCAAGAGTAACCTCTAATGAGAGAGAAGTAATGATTGGGAAAGTTGTTGTCCCGAAACAGATTTCGGTGCTTCACCGTAAAAATTCGTGAGAGATCTCTGTATGTCGAATTGAGCTGTAATTTTTTTGTGCTTCTGCCACAGGTTGTTTTCTAACTTTCGTTAGTTCAACACTTTTCTATTTGAGCAATAGAAGGTCTTCAAAAAAATCGTCTTTACGTGCTGGTCTGTTTTGACAGATTTCTGCCATTTTCTGCATTTGCTTCTTGTTGGTTCCTTCTTAAGTTCTTTTGGGGAATTGAGCTTTTTGAGGGAAGTGCTACAGTAGTTAGTGTTCTAATTGAAGTTTATTTGGTGTTAGAACTGAACCTTAAGACTTATTATCTTGAGTGCACTAATGTTGCTAATAAAGATTGAGTGAAGTTTTGTATGAAGGAAAAATTTCAGGTGTATGGAAGGAATGAGTAATGAGATGAAGGATGGACTAAATCTCAAGCTTGGAGATTCCACGCGTGTCACCCCAAGAAATATCCAAGAAGTATAAGCGTCAAAGCTTGGGGATGCCCAAGGCATCCCCTTCTTCATCAATAAAAATCCCAGGTTTCTTCCAAACGCTTTATTTTTATTGTTTCATGCACAGTTGTGTTGTTCTTGGAGCGTCTTCTTTTTCGTTTTTGTTTTGGTTTTTAGTTTGCTTGGTTTGCTTAGTTTTCTGAATAAGTTGTTGGACCCCCTCTTTCACACTTTGGTTTACAAATAGTTTGGTTTGGTTTGGAAAAGAGTAGGCAAGTTTATGCTTATGTGGTAAAAAGAGCTTGTTTTTGACTGTGGCCTATGCTTTGTCATGCCATGCTCGATATTGTTTTGGATTTATGCTTAATATTATTTTCTGTAGCATGACTTGTTATAAACAATTAAGATTGCTTAATGTGCCTTGGATGAATCATGCGTTGTTTTAGCATATTAAAGCATAATATAGTGGTATTCTCCTTTGATGCTTTATTTGGGTTGACTTGGCGCATGCTCACACCATGTAATGACTATCTCAAGTCACCATAGCCTTTATGATCCTTTAGTTTTCAACTTGTAGTATCACTTTATGCTTTGATCAATGATGTTTTATCGCTCTGCATGATTATGGCCATTATTGCTCTCTTAGTTTGTCGCTCCCAGTCTTTTGCTAGCCTCCACAACAAAGTATGAGTTCCACTCATGCATCCAACTCCCTAAACCAAGTTATTACAAAGAGTCCACCATACCTACCTACTAGCTTATGCTATTCCAAGTATATTCATGCTTTTGTTTACCTTCCACTTGTTATGAGAAAACTAGTGATTAAAGCTCTCACGAACTTGATGGCACACTTTAATTTATTGCCTCTAATAAACTTGAACCATTGGGTCCTTCTTTGTTGCGTATATGCTTGCGCTTTATAAGTTGAAATTAGCAGAACCATGTACCATGGGGAACGCTTTCAACATTGCACTTGTACTTTGTACCCCGTTGATATTATGTTCTTTTGTTTATAGATCCCGGCGGTGTGAAATAAAAGTGGAACTTTTAAGATCATGGAGTTTGTATATGTGTTAGAGAAACGCCTGGGCCGCTAACCTAAGCCATGCCTAATCATGGTGGAAACTTACAGCATCACCATAGTGAGCACTCTATGAAGCATCCTCAATAAAAACCTATGCAAATAGCAAATAAAAAGATCGCTGAGATGCTCATTGTCTGCTTGTCTTGTCATTTTGATTATGAGAAAGCTCCCGTATCATGTGCAAGGGGTACCCCGTTGGCTGTTCTTAATGATACACATATACTTACAATGACAAGAGCTTACTCGTGACTGAAGTTGAGTAGCATGAGGATCTGTCTTTGTAAGTAAGGGGCATGAGATTTCGGTTTATAACTTGTCAAGCATATCCTCTTAGTTGTGTCACTTTAACCTTAATCACCTTCAAGATGCTTATGATAGGGGCAATGAGAGCTGGAAACTACAAGTACCATAATTTTTGGAAGCTCTTTATGAGACTTGAATCCCTACTTCCTTTTTACAAAAGGCCTTTCTTCCACCATTATATTGAGTCTCCACCTTCTAACTTTATGCACCTACTTTGAGAGCATAGTGGCCATTCTTAGTTCTATGTGCATTGTCCCAAGACTAGTTGATTGATGCATAACTTGTTATTGCTTGTTTTAAACTATTTGTATCTAGTTACTCTTATGAACTTTAAAGGTGTCCTATGCATTTATATTTGCTACTCTATGAGGGACAAGCTGGATGCTATTATGCTATGTTTTCTTTATGTGAAACAAACAAACGTCTTGCAAAGCACGGTTATTCATGAATCTTTTGTTTGTGCCTTTTCATGTTGCATCATAGTTTCTTTGTCTTATTGCTAGAACTTTGTCTTTTATGTTATGATTGAAGTACTATGATCCCAGCTTTGAATGTTTTGAAAATACTTTGATCAAGTCTCTGATGGTGCATGTCACCTCAAAAATTATTCTTTCTTTTTATCACTTACCTACTCGAGGACGAGCAGGAGTTAAGCTTGGGGATGTTGATACATTGCAAATGTATCTATAATTTTTGATGTTCCATGCTTGGTTTTATCTACTTTCTTATGTTTTGTCCACACTTTGGAGTACTTTTCATATGATTTCTTGGACTAACCTATTAACAAGATGCCACAGTGCCAGTTGCCTGTTTTCTGCTGTTTTTGGTTCCAGGAAGTCAGAAAATCAATATTCTCGGAATTGGACGGGAGTTCCTATTTTACCGGAAGACTCACGGAGCCAGAATATGAGACGGAGGAGGGCCAGGGCCTGGCCACACCCCCCCAAGCGCGGGCTAGCCTTACCCGCGCCACCAGGTGGTGTCGCCCCCTGGCACCCCCTCGGTCTCCCCTCTCGCCTATAAGAGCCCCTCGATACCAAAACCCTAAATCGTCAAGCCTCCATCCACGAAAAGTTCCGCAGCGCCTCCGCCACCGAAGGGGAGATTCAGGGGACAGAAAGTCTCTGTTTCGGCACCCTGCTGGGACGAGGAAGTGCCCCCGGAGCCATCTCCATCTATCTCCACCACCATCTCCATCACCATTGCTGATTCCCATGATGAGGAGGGAGTAGTTCTCTCTCGAGGCTAAGGGTTCTACCGGTAGCTATGTGTTCATCTCTCTCTATGCATGATCTTATTGAGATCATGAGCTTGTAATCTATAGATCTACCTTGCTACTCAAATGCTTAATAGATCTCTGCTCTCCCCATGTGTGTGAAAGTGACAGCGTGCTCACCATGGTGGCACTTAGGCTAGAGATTACAAATACTTGTTATGAGTTATATTTGGAGTTGGATGTCTTTATGAAATTGTGGTGTTTGTTGGACTCATCTAGTACTCAAGGTGACAGTGTGGGGTTTTCTAGATGGTAAAGACTTACTTTGAGGTGTGCTGTTATAGCCCTACCATCGATTAGAGTGTTCAACCGGAGAGTAGTTAAGAGTAGTAGCATAAAGAGAAGATATTTATATGAGAGTGTTCACTAGTGAAAGTATGATCCCTAGGCCTTGTTTCTTAGCATTGATACACCGTTTGCAATTAGATCTGTTACATGTTTGCTTGCTTCCTTCTTTATTTCAGTTTGCCTTTAGTCTTTTCCACGCCATCAAGTTATTTTCTATCACCGTTACCACTTATAATTATCCATACCACTTGTATTTCACTATCTCTTCGCCGAACTAGTGCACCTATACACCTGACAGGTGTATTGGGCGTATTGGGGACACAAGAGACTTCTTGTATCTTGATTGCAGGGTTGCATGAGAGGGAATACCTTTGACCACTTCCTCCCTGAGTTCGATAAACCTTGGGTGATCCACTTAAGGGAAAACTTGCTACTATTCTATAAACCTCTGCATTTGGAGGCCCAACAACTGTCTACAAGAATAGAAGTGCGTAGACATCAATACACACGGATGGCTTGGTGAGATTACATCCACAATGTCGACAATATGTGACTATGTCCTGGGGATCACGGGAACAAGTAAAACAGGACTTGTCGGTAACGATATTAAACAAGGTATATGATATCGATGATCAGATCTTGGACGAGTTGTATCAAAGAAACAAAGGTAATTGGACTCGATATTTACGGTTCAAACGACATTACATCGTGGAATGCACAGGGGTCATTGTGAGCATCCCGTCCCACTATTGATCATTGATAGAGATCATGTTCGTGCCATTCCCGAGATGTTGGGGTAACACACTTAAGGGAACGATGATGTAGAGATCATTTTGGAAGTATAGGAATCACCAGATGAACGAGAAAAGGAAATCGGAAAAATTCCGTGAGAGAACCATAATCGTTCCGAGAGATTTCGAAGTCATTCGGAGGAAATCAAAAGGGAACTGAAAGGTGTTGCGGGTCAAAAAAGATTTTGTAATATGTATTTACATATTAATTAATGTAATTAATATTAAATATAATATTAAAATCTAATTTGAAAGAGTATTCCACTAATGGGCCAAGTTCCTAGGGAAAAAGGGCCCATGATGGAAAACTGCTAGAGGGAAAGGGCCAAGGGGCCAAGCCATGCTGCCGCTTGGGGCCCACCCATCTAGCCTAGGGTTGTGTGTGGGGTGGGGCTCCTCCCGGCCAACTGGCCCATGGCGCCCAAGGCCCATGCACCTTCCCTCCCTCTCTCCCTTGTTTAGTCCCACATGGGAAATCCAATGGGAAGGGTACACATTCCTCCATCTATATAAAGATGTGTCCATGGGTGAAAATAAACACACAATTAAATCAATAATTCTCTAAGGCCTCTCCTCGGGGAATTATCTCTCCCTCACTTGTGGTTCCCATTGTTTAGAAGTGCACACAGGGATTGAGATTTCTCTCTCGTCGTTGTTGCACTGGCACGGTTCTCGTTGGAACTGTACACGCAAAATACGACATCTATAGCACGGCGTTGCACTGCAGGGATTCCAGCCAGAGGATCTACTTCCACACTCTCGGCAGGATCCGAGAATCGGAGGTCGTCATCGTACACCGTATGTGTGTGAAACCATGAGGGTGTTGTCATTAGAGCACCTTGGGTGTCATGAGCCGGACTGCAGCACGATGGAGAAAGAGGTGACTTGCGAGGAGCTTCGCGACCTTGAGGTCGACTACGAGTACGACCACATCAACCACATTCTTCACGGAACGTTATCCATGTACGGTCTACAAGGGCATGCATCCGATATGCATGGTTGTTATTGCATTACTTTTAGATAGATCCTGACAGTTAGGTGTGTCTACGTTAGAAAATTTTATGTTTTCTTCCCCGAACCCCTTCAGGTATCCATGAAATTTTCATTTAGATCATACTTAGTACGTAATAGTTGAGCATATAAGAAGTCTGGAAACTGAATTAATCACCAAGCAACCACGCTTGCCTTGCCATTAAAGATTGATTGAACAATATCCTATATCTTTAAAGCTCATCCCACCATGTTTCTTTGGCCTCAACAACATGTCCCATGTGACCCAATGTGTTTTGCGTTTGCCCTGTTCCGAGCCCAACCAAAAATTCCTTATGATCCTTTCTATATCATCACATAGTCCAAAGGGCAATTTTTAGAATACCATGACATATGTTGCGAGGGCCTGTCCAACACCTTTAACCATCACCTCTCTACCTACTTGTGTCATATGATTATCTCCCACCTGCATACTTTGAAGTTTACCTCTGGTCATTCAACCTTCTGGTGTGGGAAATCCAAGATATTTTGTTTTGAAATATTATTTCACGACATGCAAAACATTCAATGACTGAAGCTTTGGTTGAAGCGTCACACATATGCCCAAAGTAGACCGAGCACTTAATTGGATTAATTAGTTGACCCATGATATGGCTATACTTATCCAACACTTGCATCACTTTATTTGCTTGCAATGGATGAGCTTTGAAGAAAAGAAAACTGTCATCTGCGAAGAGAAGGTGTGGAATAACTGGTGCGTGTTGACAGATCCTCACAGGAGTAATCTGATTTTCGTGTACTTCTTGACTCAACAAGGCATAAAGTCCATCATCTATACAGAGAAATTGGAATTTGAAAGGGCGATAGGGCATCACCTTGACGTATTCCATGCGAAAGGCGAGAACGATTCCAGTAGGACTCCATTGAATTTAACCTTTTATCTTACCATGATCACACACTCCATAATCCACTCGATCCATCGGTGAGTAAATCCCAACCTCTCCAGCAATATCCTTAAGAAACCCCAATCCACCCTATTATAGGCCTTTGAAAAACCTAATTTATATACATAGAAATTCTTATTTGTATCTGCATTGTGCTCAATAAAATGCGAGGGTTCAAAGGCTATCAAGGCATTATCTGTGACTAATCGCCTAGGCACAAATGCTCTTTGATTTGGTGAAATTAATTCACCCAAAATAGGGCTCAAACGATTAACCAGACACTTTGCCACTATTTTGTAGAGAATAGTACAAAGACTTATAGGCCGAAATTCTTTCAACTCCATTTTGTGACCTACTTTTGGAATTAACACAACTATGGCTTCATTGACTCCCCTCTAGCATATGTCCTTTGTGAAAAAAGAGTTTAACCGCATCAATGGTTTTTGCTTTTAATAAACCCCAATTCCTTTGACAAAAAAAGAAACAAAGCTGAGCAGTCTTAGACAAATACACTTGATTAGAAATATAAATTTGTTTGACAGTAACAAAGACCACTAGTAGAAAATAAACCTTTGGTCTAGGGGTATTAGCCCCGGTTTTGCTACAAACTGGGACTAATGCCCCGGTCCAACGGCTAGATCTGGCCACAGCAGGGTGGCAGGCACTAGCCCCGGTTCGAACAGGACCTTTAGTCCTGGGTCATGTAACAAACCAGGACTAAAGGGTTTCAGGCATGCTGGGTCAGGCGCCAGATCCTTTAGTCTCGGTTTGTTATACGACCCGGGGCTAAAGGTGGACCTTTAGCCCCGGTTCTAGACACGAACAGGGACTAAAGGTCTGGCTATATCTTCTTCCCCTGCCCGAGCCACCATTCAAGCAAGTGGCTCTCCTCTCTCTCTTTCTTGCTTCAAGCTCGAGTTCATGCCCTTTTTTCTCAAGATTTGTCTATATTTTGTGGTGCCCCATCTATCCAAAGGTTTTAAAAGGTGAGCAACTTCATCCTTTGATCTCTCATTGCTATATTAGCTCATTTCATGCTCTATCTTGTAGATGGATTTGTGGATTTAGTTTGGTAGTAATTTTTGCAATGATAGCATGAGATCGATGTTTAGATTCTATCTATCTTGTATTAATGTAAGGAACTCTAAGGTAAATATCACAATATATGGATTCTATCTATATATATCTTGTTTTGGCACATAGTCTCAAAATTTGATTTTAGAAGCACACACATGCATGAGTTCATCATTCTAACTAGCTATGCAAAATATCCTTCTTTATCTACCTGCGTTCAACAAACTGAAAAAATTGTAACAAAGATAGGGTTAATTCATAAAAGCTTGATAAGAAGACATCACAATACATCTTCGAGAAGCTCCTCTATGGCGAGCTCCTCGAACATGTCTGAGGATAGGATCCTAAGACATCTTCGAGAGAAGCCCCGCCGTAGTGGTGTCCCTCTGGCACCATCTTCGAGTTAATAACTTCTCCAGCTATAGATTAATACGCCGGGTGACTAAAACAATTCACATATTAGGGAGTGCCTCTATGGCGAGCTCCTCGAAGATGTCTGAGGACGGGATCCTAAGACATCTTCGAGAAGCTCTGCCGTAGTGGTGTCCCTTCTCTCGCACACCATCTTTCAGTTTATATCTTCTCTAGCTAGATCAGTATGCTAGTGGATCTAACTAATTTCACATATTAGAGAGTGCCTCTACGGCGAGATCCTCGAAGATGTCTGAGGATGAGGTACTAAGACATCTTCGAGAAGCTCCGCCGTAGTGGTGTCCCTGGTCTCACACACCATCTTGCAGTTCTTCACAAGAATGCATACCTATTTATAGATTAAGCAGCACAACATAGTGTCAGGCACTGATGACATAATGTCGACACACTCACCCCTGGCATAGTGCTGCCACCCACCCAAAATAGTGTCGTCATTTAATTTAGTGGCTTAGTGGTGCCCACTGAGGACACAGTGTCGACATGTTGTCTCCACATCCACATTTAGTCCCGGTTGGTGCCTCCAACCGGAACTAAAGGTTCATCATATCTTTAGTCCCGGTTGCTGGCTTTAATTTTGTTTTTTAGATTAGTACTAATTAATTATGATTATGCTGCCACCCACCCAAAATAGTGTCGTCATTTAATTTACTGGCTTAGTGCTGCCCACTGAGGACATAGTGTCGACATGTTGTCTCCACATCCACATTTAGTCTCGGTTGGTGCCTCCAACCGGGACTAAAGGTCCATCATATCTTTAGTCCCGGTTGCTGGTTTTAATTTTATTTTTTAGATTAGTACTAATTAATTATGATTATGCTGCCACCCACCCAAAATAGTGTCGTCATTTAATTTACTGGCTTAGTGCTGCCCACTGAGGACATAGTGTCGACATGTTGTCTCCACATCCACATTTAGTCCCGGTTGGTGCCTCCAACCGGGACTAAAGGTTCATCATATCTTTAGTCCCGGTTGCTGGCTTTAATTTTGTTTTTTAGATTAGTACTAATTAATTATGATTATGTTTGATGTACTTAATTAATTATATAATGCAGATGAGCCGGCAATGGATGTACGCCGACGGACTCTCTAACGAGTTCATTAAAGGTGTGCATTCTTTTCTTCTTATGGCTGAGGCAAACAAGCGAAATGGTTTTATGTCTTATCCATGTGGTGTCTGTCGGAATCATAAGGAATACACTTCCTCAAGAGTCCTTCACGGCCACCTATTTCGGTCCGGTTTTATGACCGGCTATAATTGTTGGACCAAGCACGGAGAAAGAGGGGTTATGATGGAAGACAACGGAGAAGAAGAGAATGATAACGACTACCCTACTATGTCCCCTAAATATGATGGTACTACAATGGAAGACATTGATGAAGAAAAAGATGAAGAACGGGCATCAGATCTTCCCAGTGATGATCTTAGTCGGGCCATTGCTGATGCCCAGGAAGAATGCGTAACTGAAAGGGAGAGGTTGAAGTTCAGGAAGATGTTAGAGGATCACAACAAATTGTTGTACCCAATTTGTGAAGATGGGCACAAAAAACTGGATAGCACACTGGAATTGCTGCAATGGAAGGCATAGAACGGTGTGACTGACAAAGGATTTGAAAAGTTGCTGAAAATAATGAAGAAGTTGCTTCCAAAGGATAACGAACTGCCCCCCAGTACCTACGAAGCAAAGAAGGTTGTCTGCCCTCTAGGATTAGAGGTGCAGAAACATGCATGCATTAATGACTGCATCCTCTACTTCAGCGAGGAGTACGAGAATTTGGATGCATGCCTAGTATACACTGCATTGCGGTATAAGATAAGGCGATATGACCCTGGTGATGTTGAGGGAGAGCACCGCATGAAGAGGGTTCCTGCCAAGGTGATGTGGTATGCTCCTATAATACCATGGTTGAAACGTTTGTTCAGGAACAAAGAGCATGTCAAGTTGTTGCAATGGCACATGGTAGACCGTAAGAAAGACGAGATGTTGAGACACCCCACTAATTGGGTCGCAGTGGAGAAAAATCGAGAGAGAGTTTCCGGAATTTGCAGGTGATGCGAGGAACTTATGGTTTGGCCTAAGTACAGATGGCATGAACCCTTTTGGGGAGCAGAGCTGCAGTCATAGCACCTGGCCTGTGACTCTGTGTATCTATAACCTTCCTCCTTGGTTGTGCATGAAGCGGAAGTTCATTATGATGCCAGTGCTCATCCAAGGTCCGAAGCAACCCGGCAACGACATTGATATGTACCTAAGGACATTAGTTGAAGAACTCTTATAGTTGTGGCACAGACAAGGTATACGTGTGTGGGATGAGAACAAGCAGGAGGAATTTGACCTACGAGCGTTGTTGTTCATAACAATCAATGATTGGTCTACTCTTAGTAACATTTCAGGACAGACAAACAAGGGATACAATGGCATGCACATACTGTTTAAACGAGACTGGAAGTATATATTTGGATAAATGTAAGAAGAATGTGTACCCGGGGAATTGTCATTTTCTTCCGCCCACGCACACCCTAAGAAAGAAAGGTAAGCATTTCAATAGTGAGGCAGACAGCCGGTGTAAGCCTATCCGGTGTACTGGTGATGATGTATTTGATATGGTGAAGGATTTAAAAGTAATCTTTGGAAAGGGTCCTGGTAGATGATACATTGCAAATGTATCTATAATTTTTGATGTTCCATGCTTGGTTTTATCTACTTTCTTGTGTTTTGTCCACACTTTGGAGTACTTTTCATATGATTTCTTGGACTAACCTATTAACAAGTGCCACAGTGCCAGTTGCCTGTTTTCTGCTGTTTTTGGTTCCAGGAAAGTCAGAAAATCAATATTCTCGGAATTGGACTGGACAAAAGCCAAAGTTGATATTTTCCCGGAAGACTCACGGAGCCAGAAGGAGAGTCACAGAGGGGCCACAGGGTGGCCACACCACCCCATGGCGTGGGTCCCCCCAGGTCGCGCCAGGGCATGGTGTGGGCCCCCTGGCCGCCCACCGACCTTGCCCTCTGGCCTATAAGAAGCCTCCCGAGGCATAAACCCTAAGTCGTCAAGCCTCCAGCCACGAAAAGTTCCACAGCGCCGCCGCCACCGAAGGGGAGATTCGGGGGACATAAAGTCTCTGTTCCAGTACCCTGCCGGGACGGAGAAGTGCCCCCGGAGCCATCTCTATCAATCTCCACCACCATCTCCATCGCCGTTGCTGATTCCCATGATGAGGAGGGAGTAGTTATTTCTCGAGGCTAAGGGTTCTACCGGTAGCTATGTGTTCATCTCTCTCTCTATGCATGATCATATTGAGATCATGAGCTTGTAATCTATAGATCTACCTTGCTACTCAGGTGCTTTATTAGATCTCTACTCTCCCCATGTGTGTGAAAGTGATAGCGTGCACACCATGGTGGCACTTGGGCTAGAGATTACAAATACTTGTCATGAGTTATATTTGGAGTTGGATGTCTTTATGAAATTGTGGTGTTTGTTGGACTCATCTAGTACTCAAGGTGACAGTGTGGGGTTTTCTAGATGGGAAAGGCTTACTTTGAGGTGTGTTGTTATAGCCCTACCATGGATTAGAGTGTCCAACCGGAGAGTAGTTACGAGTAGTATCATAAAGAGAAGATATTTATATGAGAGTGTTCACTAGTGAAAGTATGATCCGTAGGCCTTGTTTCTAAACATTGAAACACCGTTTGCAATTAGATCTGTTACATGTTTGCTTGCTTCCATCTTTATTTCAGTTTGCCTTTAGTCTCTTCCACGCCATCAAGCTCTTTTCCATCACCGTTACCACTTATAAGTATCTATACCACTTGTATTTCACTATCTCTTCGCCGAACTAGTGTAGCTATACACCTGACAAGTGTATTAGGTGTGTTGAGGACACAAGAGACTTCTTGTATCTTGATTGCAGGGTTGCTTGAGAGAGAATACCTTTGACCACTTCCTCCCTGAGTTCGATAAACCTTGGGTGATCCACTTAAGGGAAAACTTGCTGCTGTTCTACAAACCTCTGTACTTGGAGGCCCAACAACTGTCTACAAGAATAGAAGTGCGTAGACATGAGTAGACAATCTGTTCCGAAGGACGATGTCGGACACGCACCCATGTGGAAAAAGAAATCTATATTTTGGGAGCTACCCTATTGGAAAGTCCTAGAGGTCCGCTCTGCAATTGTCGTGATGCACCTGACGTAGAATCTTTGCGTGACGCTGCTAGGCTTCTTGGGCGTGTATGGGAAGAGCAAAGATACACCTGAAGCATGGCAGGACCAACAACGTATAAAAGAGCAAGACGGCATGCATCCAGAGCTATTTGAAGGTAATGCTAGCTACGCTCATACCAAAGAAGAGAAGAAAATCTTTTTTGAAATCCTTTACAGTATCAAGGTCCCGTCTGGTTTCTTGTTGAACATAAAGGGAATAATAAATATTGCAGAGAAAAAATTTCAAACCCTAAAGTCTCATGACTGCCACGTGCTTATGACCCAGCTGCTTCCGATTGCATTGAGGGGACTCCTGCCGGAAAATGTTCGAGTACCCATTGTGAAGCTATGTGCGTTTCTCAATGCAATTTCTCAGAAGGTAATCAGTCTAGATAGTCTATCAAGGTTACAGAAAGATGTGGTCCAATGTCTTGTCAGCTTCGAGTTCATGTTCCCACCATCCTTCTTCAATATTATGACGCACCTCCTAGTTCACCTAGTCGAAGAGATTAACATTCTTGGTCCTGTATTTCTACACAATATGTTCCCCTTTGAGAGGTTCATGGGAGTGTTAAAGAAATATGGTCATAACCGTGCTAAGCCAAAAGGAAGCATCTCAAAGGGATATGGAACAGAGGAGGTCATTGAGTTTTGTGTTGACTTTATTCCTAACCTTAAGCCCATCGGTGTTCCTGAATCACGGCATGAGGGTAGACTTAGTGGAAAAGGCACGCTAGGAAAGAAAGCAAGGATATGTACGGACGGATATTCTCTCACTAAAGCACACTACACAGTTCTGCAAAGTTCCACCTTGGTGGCTCCGTATATCGAGGAACACAAAAATATTGTACACTCCAACAACCCAGGGAAGCCTGGCTCCTGGATTAGAGATGAACACATGAGGACTTTCGGCGGTTGGTTGTAGACACATCTCATGAATGACATAAATGTTGGAGAGCAATTGTACTTGTTGGCCAGGTCACCATCTTCGACTATATTGACTTTCCAAGGGTACGAGATAAATGGGAATACATTTTACACGATCGCCCAAGATAAAAAGAGCACCAATCAAAATAGTGGTTGTCCGATTTGATGCAACAGACGAGAATGGGCAAAAGGATACATATTATGGTTACATAGAGGAGATATGGGCACTTGACTATGGACCTTTTTTAAGGTTCCTTTGTTTCGGTGCAAATGGGTCAAGCTGACAGGAGGCGGGGTTGAGGTAGACACGAAATATGGAATGACAACAGTGGATCTCAACAACCTTGCGTATAGAAATGAACTATTTGTCCTAGCCAATGATGTGGCTCAAGTTTTTTATGTGAAGGACATGTCTACCAAACCGAGAAAAAGGAAAGATAAGCAAAAGAATACAGCATCTGATGAGCCAAAGTGCCACATAGTTCTTTCAGGAAAAAGAAACATCGTGGGGGTGGAGGATAAGACAGACATGTCAGAAGATTATGATAAGTTTCATGAAATTCCGCCCTTCGCTGTGAAGGATGATCCAAGCATCCTGTTAAGTAAGGAAGATGCTCCATGGTTACGGATTAGAAGAAAACCCTAACATGTGTTGATGTTGGTGATGTACAATATTATTAAACCTTTATTTTTAATGATCTTCTTATATGTATATGGATATGAACTATCTCGATCTCAATAGGTAGTATTGCAACTTGTTGTGGCCAGACATTTATCAATATTAAAACGTAAAAATTAGTCATAATCATATCTAGCCCTATAGTACATAGCTTCAGGGTCGTCTTCGGAATCGTCATCGTCATCGTCATCGTCGTCGCTCGTAGCACGCGGATGGATCGTCAGCCCTTCCTCGTAGCACGCGGATGGATCCTCCGGCCTCGGATTCACGACGCGTGGGGGAGGGGGCTCCCGAATGACGAACCCAGTACGCCCTAGGCCTTCACCACCACCACCATTCTTGTGGCTATGCGGCTGGTGAAAGTGCGGATACCTCAGGCGAGGATGGTCTCCCATGGCGATGTAGCGCATCAAGCCGACGATAGTCCGGTTCACCCACCACATGCGGCGACCAGCCTCGTTGTGGTTCACTGGGGGTGGGCCGTCACCCTCATACCTGGCGAGCTCCCTTTCCCGCCGATTTGCGAAGAAGGCATTCCAGGTGTCGAGGTTGTCGGGATCCCAATGGGGATCCATCCGCTGCTCCGGTGTGAGCTTGAGG
Organism: Avena eriantha; assembly: GCA_910589775.1. Taxonomy (NCBI): domain Eukaryota; kingdom Viridiplantae; phylum Streptophyta; class Magnoliopsida; order Poales; family Poaceae; genus Avena; species Avena eriantha. The sequence continues at coordinate 308,206,204 of OU342746.1, forward strand.
TAGAAGTGGTTCGTGATGCCCGCCTGACGGGCCAAACCTTGAGGCACAGGAGGAACAGGAACCCCTCCAACGTTCAGCATCCAGCCAGCGGGCAGCCGGTATCCCGGTGGGCATGGGTAGCTGGAGGCACACAACGCCTCGGTCTTCTCGAGCATCAGAAAGGCCTAGTAAGCGGTGTCCATTGTTGTGAGAGAGAAGGTGTGGATGTGTGGATGTACATGGCGGTCGGCCTAGATATAGAGGGAAATGGCGGGAGAACATGGCGGGTAGCGGGGGAAATAGCGGGAGAACATGGCGGGAAGCGGGGGAAATGGCAGGAGAACATGGCGGGAAGCGGGGGAAATGGCGGGAAAACATGGCAGGAAGCAGGGGAAATGGCGGGAAAACATGGCAGGAAGCGGGGGAAATGTTTAGTTAGGGATTAGTTAGGTCAATTAGTTAGTTTCTTAGGGATTATGGTTTATTAGGGATTAGGTTTGGTTAGAATACTTAGTTAATTAGGTTTACTTTAGTTAGTGTTAGGTTGAGGGTTAGTGTTATTAGGGCAATACTTAGTGCTTTAGTTACTGTTTATGTTTTATGATTGTTTATTGCTATTATTTAGTTATGCCACGTGCACCTCGTCCGAGCCTACTAGACTCCGTCGGTTCCGGGGATTTCCGAGTCTAGGCTCCGCCGGGTTGGCACTGGGAGGTGCTACCTATCGGAACTCGTACCTTGGTGAGGAATCCGGGTATCATCGTCGACCCGGAGCTTCTTTGGTGGCATCCACGAGGTCCAGGAGCGGTGCAGAGGGAGCCGACCCTCGAGGAAGTGGTACGTCGTCGTATCAGGGAGGAGGACGAGCACGTACGACGATACATGTATCTTTTGGAGATTAGGTTCTCCAATATCTGGCAGGTTCACGGATCTCACCCGAGCTATTCCCCGGTGATGGTTCCTCTTCTCTAGCCGCAGAGCTCCCGTAGCACAAAACGCAGCAGCCGTGTTCGCTAGTTTGATATGAGCGAGATGTATTAATAATGTACTTTATATTATGAGCGAGATATGAGCAAGATGTATTAATAATGTACTTTATCTTATATTATTGTACTTTATCTTAATCACTAAATACTGTATCCGAGTTGTCGCAATTGTAATATTGTTTTACTTAATGCAATATTCGTTCTCTGTATTAGTTAAGCTATGGACGGTAGACAGAATGAAGAGGAGCTTCTCAACATGATAGATAAGGGTACTGGGGGTTCTTATTACGATGGCTCTGAATGTCTTAATTTGTCTGGAGGAGACAATGGTGGAGACGATAGTGGAGACGATGGTGCTGACCATGGTGGAGACCATGGTGAAGACACCATAATAATAACAAACTCCGTCAAGGTATATAAAGCCTCTATCGACCGTTCACTAGTATAGATGCACTATTTGATTCGTATATATGTACTGACGAATGTTTCTTCTCTTAGACCTCTGCTTCTGGCCAATCTTCTGCAAGGACAAGAGGCCCGACACAAAAGTTGCCCGCTAATGTCCGTTTCAGCATTGACTTAGTCTCTCCGCTGGGTCAACCATTGGAGCCCAAAGAATCTGCGAATGCATTTACAAGTCAATGTGGAGTGATTGTTAGAGACACTATCCCGATCACCACGCGAAATTGGAATAAGCCAGGAAAGAAAAAGGATCTAGCTGGGGCTAGTTTTGTGGATGACAGAGTGAGAGATACGATGTGGAATTCTCTCATGACACATTTCACCCTACCAGTCTTGGAGACTGATGAGCTCACATAGAAAATGACGAGGAAAGTCAAGCACTTTGCTCTTAAGAAGATGGCCGAACTATTCAAGGAATGGAAAAAAAGATTGTACCACAAGTATGTCTTGAAGAAAAAAAACCTCCATTCACTAGCCCACTAGAGTTGCATCAGGATAACTGGGCGGCATTTGTGGAATACAAGACCTTGGCACCAGCTAAGGCAATGTCAGAAAAGAATAAGTTAAATGCAGCCAAAAAGAAATGTCACCATCATATGGGCACATGTGGCTACAGGAGTGTCATGCCTAAGTGGGATAAAGCTGAGGCTACCCTGGAGGCTACAGGGGTCACTCCAGCTACGTCTTGTTGGCCCAGGAGGTCAAGAAATTGGGTACTCGGGCATGGGGCATCGTTAGACCCAGAAACAGGCGAGATTGTTGCAACCGAAAAAGTTTCTTCACCCAAGAATGAACTTATTAAAGTGATAAAAGAGGTTGAAGAGGGAACGTTCGTTCCCGACAGAGAGAACGATGAGCTGACAAAGGCTCTCGGGAATCCTGAAAAGGCTGGACGAACAAGAGGGTTCAGACCTTCTTATCCATGGGTTATCAGGTTTCCCGAACACCTTGACACGTACAGAAGCCGATCGAGAAAAACAAAGCGGCAAAAAGAGGAGGATACGGAGCGGTTCGCGAGGTTTGAAGCCATGCTGCAGGAGCATCACCAGGAGCTTAATAAACTTAAAGGACTCCGACAGCAAGATCCTGCACCAAACAGTACGGTCGGCCCATCGCAACGGAAAAGCAGTGTGGCTTCCACGGAGGGCCACGGTAATGATGCAACGATGGATGTGTACCCCGTGGATGCAATTAAGGAGAAGACTAGTTGTGAGCTGCATGTTGAACTGAAGAATATATCCATGAAGGTGGCGGTCGGCTTTGCTTTACCTTCTGCACCGGGAGCGACCTACCATTGCAATCCAATTTCAGCTGGCTATGCTCGTGTCGGTGTGGATGAAATTCAACCTATGTGTCAGTCACTACAGCTTGACATCCCTGGAGGTGAAGGGGAGACGACACTGGGAGAAGTCACGAGTGGCTTCATTCTTTGGAAAAAAGAATACATCAAGTTTCTAGGCTCGACACCAAGGCCACCTTCTCCACCGAGAAACAATCCATCACCTCCAAGGCAACCGTCTCCTCCCAGTAAAAGTCCACCTTCAAGTCCACCTCCAAGTGCACCGTCTCCTCCCAGTAAAAGTCCACCACCTCCAAGTCCAACCCATGACCCCAACACGAGTCCATCTCAATCTACGCAGCCGCCTCCACCCACTAAGGGCCAAAAGCGGAAGAATATCACCGCTTCGTCGAGCGATAACCGACAGTTGTCGCCCCTCCCAAGAGTACCTCCGGTTCCTCCCAAGAGGGCTTATGACCTGACCGATGAGGAGACCGATGCGGTCGTACGGGCCCAAGTGGATGCTCATTTTAAAAAGAAACAACCTGAGCCAGAGGTCCAAATAAAACCGTAAAGCAAGGAGCACTTTAGGAAAATACTGACGCAGCCATCCCAAGCTCAGTTAAATGCACCAAATGACTATACATGATGTCTTTAGAAGACACTGAAACAGAAGAGATCAAGCGGTAGAGCAAGCATCACAAAAGAGGTTCCCCAGCAGGGGGAACAAGCAAAACAATCGAGTGGTAGCGGAAGCATCAGAACAGACGTCCCCCAGCTGGGGAAACAAGCAAATCAATCGCTCCCCCCGCTCCAGGTGTAGATACCCGAACCTCAACTATATGAGGTAGAACCTATAGATCCGAAAACGGCTAGGATATTGGCCGAGCAATGTAATATGTCTATTCATGACATTCTTCACAGCGATATGCCCAAGGCTGAGGTAGCATCCAAATTTGTTCACAGGGAGTCTCTGGTCAGTTCTGAGAGGCTTCGGGATATGCCAACAAAAATGCCACGATTCCATAAATGGTACATGAAAGCATCAAAAGAACAGCAATATTGGCTCATACTGAAAGTTCGAAAATCGCATTACTTCGCTGAAGACGAGGTCCCTGTTGAATTTACAGAATTATTTCAGTTATTCAATCTAAAGGAACTCGACAAAACTATCCTCAGTTCCTATTGTATGTAAGTGATTACTTTATTTATGTAATTAAGTCTCTATCTCAGCTTGTTCAATTCATTGTAGGTAAGTATACTTACTATATTCTTTTGTACTCTATATATAATGATGCAGAATGAAGATTCTCGATTGTAAAAGAAAGGCTATCAATGGATTTGGGTTCATTGACCCACATCGAGTTCATGGAGCTATACTAAAGGATAAGCCACTGGAGACCGAGCACAACTTGTTAGGGTTTCTCACGAACCAACATTTCTGTAATGAAATACTATTTCCTTACCACGACGACAAGTGAGTTCTTGTACACATTAAATTTTGCTTACACGATGTTCAGTGTAAATGATGAGTTACTGGCGTATGTAAACCTTGCGTAGGTACCGCTGGATTCTTCTAAGCATTTCAGTTGACTTGGGAAGAGTTCACATCATGAACTCACTAAATAAAGACATTGAAGACTACCGCAACATTATCGATGCGCTCCAGAGGTAATTTCAACCATTATCACACTATATCGGTTTCTTTCGTTCATTTTCTGGGATAGCAAGTGGTTATTAACTCATACATTCATTTTCTTTGTCGGGTAGGGTTTGGACACGGTTCAAAAACCATTTCCGCGATCAATGGCGTGAGGAGCTATTTTTTAAATCGCTCTCGGTAAGTACTACGAGCTAAGTCCGCGCATCTATTTAATTCTTGTTTTATGTGCATTTATCATGCTAGACTTATTATTTGATTGAATTCTATTCTTGTAAAGTGCGCGAGGCAGCCACATGGGACTAATCTATGTGGATTCTACGTGTGCGAGTTCATTCGCATCACTATTGAGAAGCCCTCGAAAAATGTTCGAGTAAGTAAACAATATATTCACCCTTTATTTTTATTACAAAAAGTTATATTGAGTCTAATTCATGCGATCTCCTTCTTTATATAGTTGGACGCGATGCGGGACAAACTCCTACCAGAGAACCGCCTAATAGCAATCCAAGAGGAATTTGCTGAATTTTTTGTCGACGAGGTCATAGACCCACGCGGAAAATTCTCTCTACGTAGACCTAAAGCATCTATGTAATGATCTCCATGTAATCAAATAGACATGCTCTAGACCCGGTTGGGACTCCATGTATGCTTGTAAAAAAATTATATTATATATTGCATCAATGTGTACAAATACTGTGTAGTAGCGTTATGTATGTATACGAAAACTTGTTTCTAATGAAAACTAAGAATAAAAAATAATTGAACACAAAACACAAAATGAAAAAAAAAACACAAAACCCTAAAACCCCATCTCCTGCCGCGGCAGCCAAATGACCCAAAACGCTGCCGTGGCAGGGAACCTTTAGTCCCGGTTCGTGTTACGAACCGGGACTAAATGTCCTGCTGCTCGCAGGGCCACGTGGTTGGACCTCTAGTCCCGGTTCGTAACAGAACCGAGGCTAAAGCTTAGACCTTTAGTCTCGCTTCGGCAGTCTCGGTTCGCAATCCGGAACTAAAGGTCCTTACGAACCGGGACTAATTGCCTGGTTTCTACTAGTGGACAGTAATAACATTTGACGGTAACAAACTCCTGCCTAGGCCCTAGGGTTCTAAAAGGCCGGGTCGTTTGAATCTGTTTTCCCATGTATAATGCGGCAATTTCTAGAGAAAGCGATGTGCTTGTGTTCGAGTCCACCACGGCACGTTCTCTTTAACATTGGTCTCGGATTGCAAACCGATCTCTCATTGATCTAATACTAGGAAATTAGGTGCAGCATGTGTTTGGAAAATTCACTTGTACATTGCTTACCCAACAAAATCTTATGCCTCTAAGACACGGAAATAGAAGGAAAAGCTCACTAATAGACAAAAGTTCAGGCAAAAACAGCCGGAACTAAGAAAAATGCAGACCAATGAACACATAGCAGACAGTACCCAGTCGCAATGAATGATCAACACGATACGACGAAGTATACACAGAAGCAAGCACAACAAACACTAATAGCAGCTGAAGAAAGCCTTGCACACAGAGTTGGCAAGCCGCTGGCAGCTAACGACCCAGAGACCCTCCCTGTCCTGTCCTGGACGCTAACGACCCAGAGACCCTCCCTGTCCTGTATTTTTGACTGGCGTATTAGTAAGCATGTACTTTTCTCCCTCATCCCCCACAAAATATCTTCTCTGCTGGTGGTGACACACAAAAGATTAAAATCTGCAGTAAAAAGAAGCACCATTGAATATATAAGGACCTAGAATGTCGATGATTATCTTCCCACAATGTATGTCCAGTAACTTGCCCATACAAAGCACATAAGAGAAAATGATATGTTCAGAACTGGCAAAATATAGATTTCAGAGAAATCACATGAGAATTTTGTGTGATTAACTAAAACGTGTGTTAGCATCAATGCTATGACAACTATACTGGCTGAAGTATAGCAAGAAAGCACAAAAGACCATGGAACCTAACCTGAACAATGTAATAAAATAATCTTGTGCCACACTAATGATAATAGTTCAACACTGAACTTGCAGTTGTGAAAGTAGCTGAGGGAAAGAAAGCCATAAATGGTATGATATACTAATATTTCTAACTGGTTAATGGTGCACAGATCAAATATAATATTGTAATTAAAAGGGAAATAATAGTATACCACCAAAAGAAGAAGCATTGCTAATATGCCATGGAATAAATCCTCGCCACATACAGTCCACTAATCAAGCATAATAGCTTCACTAATATAAGTTCCAGGAGACTAAATATAAGATAACAAATATTTTCTGTACCTTTTCGAGCAATGTGTGCATACGTCTTCAGATATGGAAGGTGCTTTAATATAGATAAGATTGAAAATTATTTAATGAATCGTACAATTTTAAAAATTATTCATGGCTATAAATATTCAAGATAATAGAAAAAGGGCAAGTAGATTATGTTAAGTTCATCTAGAAAATACAGAGCATAAATATCATCTTTATCTATTTGAAGTGCATGTATATTACTAAGAATGCCTCTGCACGGCTACAAAATAGAATTGAACACATGGATTGTCTAATTTTGATGAATTATTTACGCCTAAAGATAATAAGCATAGCAAATGTGAAACATACATGCTCTTCAGGTCTTGAAAACACAATTAGCTTGTTTCGCTGAAATCACATTTTGTTTCTTGAATAATTAATGTGTTCTCACATTACTTGCCCATTAATGATTTCTAGTTTAAAATTCTGATAAATAGAGACAAATGGGTAAATCGTGAGAAACTAATAGAGAAGTGAAGTATCTCAACAGTTAGAATGGAATAACAGTGATACAATAAATCCTACTCAGCCATGTACATTATATGACTACTAATCTGCAAGAAAGAATCAACTAAATAAGTTCTCAGCTTATCTGACTATGGTATTGAGCCCGTGCTCCTTTCGTGGTCATACACATGACATTGTAAATTATGCCATGTGTGAAAGGATCCACGTGGAATAAAAACAATGGTGTCACACCAAAAATGTAATTTATGTTACCAGCTAGTTCTTATCAAGAAAATACCACTGCTTAGGATGATACCTTGACATCATTACTCATTAGCCAAAAAAAACGACCTCCATTGCGTCCATGCTTGACTATATAATGAGCTCAGACATCTGATTGCAGAATCTTACATGAAAAAATAGATCGTCAGAGGGTTGGTCCCAATAAATGAAATCAATCGGAGTTGAAACAGCCGCAAGACAATGTTAATGACATGCAGAGCGACAGTCCTCCAGGCATCACTATCAAGTATAAATATCTACATGTATCATACGCATAAACGATATGAAGCAGTAGCCGACTCCAAAGTATAACGAGAAAACACATGGAACGAACTTGGAAGCTGAGAATCCATAAGCAGAGTTGAAGAATTGATATCCACCATAGGATGCATGTATAGATATACAAATAAAGAAGCTCATACGTGACAAAAAGTAATAGGAAGTAATAGGAGTCTGCCAAAATCTAAAAAGAAAGCACATGTCAACACACACTGCATGGTGTAGAACCTGAACCTGAAGAAGAGTAGGATGATAAACACACCCAGCAAGCACATCCAAAGATTATTCAGTTACTAAAACCAGGACCGCCTACAGAAAAGAACAAAAACACCAGTAAGCCTATATGAATTCCGAGCCTCCAAGCATCCATATGACCAGCAAAACCGCATACTAAACCAACATGCTTTGGCCATGAGAAAACGGCCTGGAGTAAACGGACATAAGTAGCAGCGGGACAAATGGCTCGCAAAAACAGAAGTAGCAGCGAAACAATTGTGTCACATAGCTAGAGCAGTGCCTTAGACGTCGAGACGAAACACGCGCTGACGGAAGAACTATTTTTCTTACCAGCCTCACTACCGATAAAATTTCCATGGATGAGTTTGGGGAGAATACCTGAGATAGGAGGTGACTTGCACACAGAACTTTGGCGCACAAATAAATATCAGTTACACCTAAGAAGAGAAATACATGTAAGTAACTCAGTAAAATGGCACTAATCTAATATTTGTTCTATAATTACTGTTACCTGCAAGGTGAACTTTTTTCTAGTAGTACTCATTATCTCCTAAAACATGCTATCGGTGTCGGTTCAGTAATACGTCGACACACTGAAGTATGGAAACAATATTAGACTTTTGGAATCAATTTTTTTGCATCCTCCACTTGGAAATACTCAATGCCATATACATGTCCACTGATAATGTATATCCCCTAGATTGTGTGACCCTACATCAAGTAATGAAGTTCAGAAGCAGTGTCTTTTATAAACAATACGAAGTGATGTAACCCAATAGATAATCATCAGGTGACAGCTATGACCCAAAATCTAATAAGCTACCTGAAAGCGAATACTTCTGCTACACTAAGATATTGCCTATCATCGGACATAAAAACTCAGACATAATGTTTTGATCGTTGGCTACTTCTTCAGTAAGTAGGTGCCTACCTATGCATGCAGGTATATTCTGACTATACAGTAACCACTAACCAATGATCGGAGTAGTGCTAGGCACACATCCAAGTTATAACATGAGCGAATATTCAAAGAAGGGAATTAGGAAAGGGAGAGGATTCGACCTATACTCATGGCGGCGAGAAAGGCACCGTGGACCGCCAGTCCATCAGTGGGGCTGATAGCGAGGAGGAATATGCTTGCCAGCGTGAGCTGATGGAGGGGAGCACATATGGCGAGCAGAGCAAAGCAGGGATGCCCCTATCCCGCCGTAGCTGCACCTCAGCAGACAGCGCGCATGCCTACCCCACGTCGAGCAGCTCGTCGTCGCCGGCGTTCGTTGCGGTCTCCTGCGAGGTGGACGGCGAACACCCACACGGTACATCCCCGAGGATGAGGAGGACACCCGCTGATGAACATCTCGCTCGGCCGCTACAGCTCGCCCACTCCATCACGGGCGACCTGGCCATCGTTCATGTGGGGGCGGGGCGGCCCGACCTAGGGCACGGCCCTCGGTGATGGAGGAGGTCGGCTGGCAGGAGGTCGTGGTAGTGGAGAGGTCGGTGAAGAAAGATCTGGAAGAAGGCGACACCTGGATCTTCGATTTGGAAAGATATGGATTGAGGAGAAGAAAAAGAAAAGCGTACAGGTGGCCATCGGCGGCCGCCTTCACCGCGTCGTCATCGACCTTCCGCCGTCTGACCCTGCCGCATGCCCCCAATTCTGGCCATCGTTGGCCGGACGCTCGACACGGACAACGCGACGGGAACCGCGTGCTGCCATCTAGGAAGGACCATGAGCAGAGAGAGATGGAGGAGATAGCGGAGGACGTGGTTAGCTGGAGTCTAGGCCAGGAGGACGCGGAGCTCGTCCGCATCAGCAGCCGCCTCGTGAAGGAGAGGAGGATGCGATGTGTCGATGGATGGACGTGGGAGGAGGACGGGCCTAGGCAGCAGATAAATTGGCCCGAGATAAAAAGAAACGTACTGTAGATGCCCGCTTCTACAGTAATCAGCGTGACGTGTAAACCTTCATAGCGCGCTGTAAGGCTCCTCTTTCATATATGTAGTGATACCAACCACGTCCCGAGTAATAATATGGAGAACAGATTTCACTTGGCGATGGAGAGAAGCCGTCCTCGCAAGATGAAGAAGCTCGGGATGAAGGAGGGGCCGACGATGACGACGATGACCGCGCAGCTGGAGGATCTCTCGGACGATGTCCTCGAGCACATCCTCCTCCGCCTCGGTTCGGGCATGTGGCTCATCCGCACCGCGGCCGTGTGGCGGTCGTGTGCAAGTGGTGGCGCGCTGTTGCCGCGGACGCCGGCTTCCTCGCCCGGTTCAGTCACGTGCCGCTTCTGCTTGGCTACTACCACTACGTCGATGAGTACGGAGGGTGCTATGAGTGGTCCGGTGCAGGCGGCGCCGTCTTCGTCCCTTGCCCGGCTTCCGTCGTGGACAGGCGTCACCTGTCTCTCGAGTTCCTCCCTGACAGCGAGTCCTGGGAGGCGGCCGACAGCCGCGACGGCCTCCTCCTCCTATCCAAGAGGCGGACCGGCGACGAGGCCATATGGCACAGAGGCTTCCCTGACATGATGGTATGCGAGCCGCTGACGGAGCTGTTATATGTTGATCCAAATTCTACAAAGTAGAGGCCAACTTCTGACGTAGCGGAGCGAGGCCCGTCGCCGGAGGCTTGGGCCCCCGCGGTACGGATCTTGATGACCTAGGTTACCACCGCTATATATACTTCTTGTAAGCCGCCGGCTGGGATAAGTTGCATCTGTGAAATCCCCGGCGTTGTGTAAACACTCTCCGTTATAGTGAAGTTTCGCTGGCTGGCGCCCGTGGTTTTTTCCCCTCTCTTTGTTGGAGAGGGTTTTCCACGTTAAATCTGTGTCCCCTTGCTGTGATTTTGTTTTCGTTCTTCGTTATTTACTTGTCGCAAATCAAACCGGAGCGCTGGCAGGCCATCGCTTCGCCGGCCGACCTCAAGAAACACGATTGCATCGCCATGTTCCTGCTCGACGGCGACGACGGCGACGACGGCGAGCATTCATTGGTAGTACCGAGCAGACCCTCCAAAGTTTCTACCGGCATGGGATCTGTCGCACCGGAAAAGGAATTGACATGCCACGTTGGCCAATCTCGCAAGCGCCCATGTGCAAATCCCGGTGCACCCAAGCATGTGATCCTAGAAAGCGGGGAGAAATGGGCTTCTCCCGCGCACTGGCTCCAATCCAGTGCTATCCCCAAATAAGTTTCCCGATCCCCCCCACCCCCACCACACACACACATTACGGGATCTGGTCTCCAACTATGATACCTCTTCACCCCTTCGTCCAAACCCTCATATTTCTTCCCCCTTGGCTAGCCGACATGGCCACCTCTCTAGAGCAACATGCTTCCTGGGAGACCAGATATCAACAACCTTGTGGTCAACATGGCCATGCAACTTCCCTAAGGCAAGCAGCTCTAGGAATGAACAAGAACTCTAGTTCCAATAATATAGGTACAAAAAACACCTCACATGGATAATCTACTCCAATCTCGAACACATGAACCCTACCTTGCTCCTCGTCACTGTTTTGCTTGTAAAACTATATGCTCAGACTAGTAGATGTAGGCATTAAACTTTCTATGTCATGGGTCCTATCTATCATCGGAGGCGGACTGGTTGCCGCTTTGTCTTGTAGTTCTATCTGCCAGGGGTGGGGTTTTCTCCCCTAATTTTCTCTATGGCCCTGCGTGTTGTGTTTGGGATTGGATATTGTCTTTGCCAGCGGGGGTCCTGGTTCATTCCTTGCGGGCATTGTCTTTCTTCCTGGTGTGGAAATGTGTTGCTTCCGCTTTGGTGAAGGGCTGGGTGCTGCTCTAGGGCATGGCGACTCGGCTAGCCGGTTCAACTGCCAGGTGGTGCCTTCAGGAGACGTTGCTCAAGTTAGGGCCTGAATCCAGCTGTCATTAGAATCGGTGTATTCAGTGTTTTTCGTGTGCCATGTCAACCATCATTTATTTTGTGTGGTATATATTTTCTCAATGAATACACTGCAAGTCGATGTCTTTTTTATTACTTAATAGTATCGCTCGGTTGACTTTTACTAGAGTGTGAACCTTATGGTGCTATCGCATTGTATTTCTTCCCTATTGTCTTTAGTTGCTTCATTAACCCGAGATGGTTGGAGTCTGGTGATAAGCGATCGAATTAAGAATAATTAATGGAACCAAGTCATGCCAATCACACAGGCATATGTCTTCCTCCAGTTGATTGCTCTGTTGCATAGCATATCGTAATGATACTATAATATTACCCTGATGGTGGAGGCGATCACAGGTGCACACTGCACAGCCACACACGGAGTATATTAGTGAGATAATGTATACAATTGCTACGGATCAGAAAAAGTAATCAGGCTTGGTTTGACGAATGCAGGGTCTGGGTCGTCGTTTCAAAGGTAAGCTAAAACACTACGGAAACAAACAGCCGTCCATGGTGATGATCAGAACCTGATCCATGTTCGAACAAATGACATGCATACGTATTTTCCAGTTGTTTTTGTTTTATCCTGTCGAAGATAAGCCAAATACTGTATTGATTAAGGTGCTATTATCGGGCTTTGCCGACCACTGGCATCTTCCGTGGAAACGGCAAAGACAGATGGATCATGGTAGATGATACGCATGTTTTTATATTTGAAGAAGTGGTGACTTCACTTTCCGTATTTCATAATGGCGGTCTGGCGCAATATGCGATCTGTTCGAGTATGTTACCGCTAGATATATTTGGTAGTTTAAGTTTGTAATTTAATTCTATCTCTATTAAGCTTCTTGTACCCCATGTCTTCTAGTACTATATAAAAACCTAAGGGCTCACGATGTAATCACCTCTTACAATATTAATACACTCTATACTTCCGCAAATCTTTCATGGTATCAGAGTGTGTCGTTTCCCGGCCTAGGGTTTAGCCACCACAGCTTCCGCAGCGCCGCCCCCGGGGAGATCGTTCTCCGCCGGGGGCCACGCAACAGTAGATTACATCTTATTTCGCCCAAAAAAAATTCGCTAGCCGCTTGACCGGTGTTTCTTCTTCTTTCGCCGATCATAGATCGGATTGCGTCGTCTACAACCGCATGTCGTCATCACACACCTCTACTACAACCTCGGTGTCGACTCATCTCCGGCAAATCATCGCCAACGATCGTGCCAAGGAGGCTCCGCGCGGCGCCCCAATGGACGCCTTCACGCGCTGCGTCGGCTAATCCGTCCTCGCGTCGTCATCACGCCGGCCCGTCTTCGTCAACATCAACCGGGACGCACATCTTCAAGTACGCGCCTCACCATCAACAAAGGGCTGCACCTTCGTCACCCGTGGTCATCATCGCTGACAACCATCTACACCAACAACATCGCCGCATCGTCGTCGGCACCACCAATCATGGTCATCGTCAACGCCAACAAGTTCTTCTTCTCCACAAGCGACGCCGCGCTCATACAAGTGGAAAATACGGGTCTAATCTCCGAAATCTACTACCGCTACAATAAATCTCCATCAACAACTACCTCTTCGTCTTCGTCCACCACGACCTCGCCGCCAGAGTCGCGGTCTAATTTTTATTTTTTACTTAATTAATTTTCTTCTTGCAACTACTTCATCTACTCCGACAAATCGGCAGACAACTTCTACGCACCGCCGTTCACGGAGAATTTCTCCGTTGTTCCCTCTGGCTCTGGCAAGCATGGCTCATGATGGTCTCTGTCTTCGCACGTCTGGTATTGGCAACACTGATGCGTGCCTTCGTCCCCGACACGCTCCCGAGTCTGGCAAGCTCGGGATTACGGGTCGAGCTACTTCGACCCAAATTACGTCTACCTCAATTACTATGGCGAATTCTCCAGGCTCAAACAACGACATCGACCACAACACAACAACAACATCGACTTCATCAACGGCGGCAACTTCCCAACGGCACCATCGATCACAACTACAGCGCCCTCACTCCCGGCTACATCGATATCGGCAACAAGGGCTACCACCTCACCTTCGGCTTATTTTCCAGTCAGACCGTCCGCGTCACTACCGATCCGACTAGGGGGAGGGGGGGTGTTGGAGTATGTTATGGCTAGATATATTTGGTAGTTTAAGTTTGTAATCCAGTTCTATCTCTATTAGGCTTCTTGCTCCCCAAGTCTTCTAGTACTATGTAAACAACCTAAGGGCTCACGATGTAATCACCTCTTGCAATATCAATACAATCTATATTTCCGCACATCTTTCACGATCAAGTACACTTCCTACCGAGTTTCAGAACCAGAATAAATCATCTCCGTCTTGTGGTACAGTTTATTTTTAAATGGTGCCAAAATACTTGTAGAAGAGAATCACTCGGTTAATTGATGAGGAACTCGGTGAAAACCTCTACAACATTCACATGGTTGACTACTCCCAAAGCATGAAACTTCAAGGCGGCTCAACATATTGTCAAACACACATAACACGCTACAACCACAAACCACACACATGAATCCAGGGCGGATCCAGAAATGAGCCACGCACCAGGCTGGCCGTGTGTGTAGGCTTTAAGTTACTGTTTTAATAGATTTTTTCCAAGATTTAGAGGAATTTTAGTGCATTTTTGGGCCTAAGCTTTTGGCTGCATCATGGACTGCCATGGGTGCAGGTGCGTCCCTGCATGAATCAACACCCTATAAAAGAATGCCACTAAAAAAAACGCAAGGACGTAAGAACTCAACAGCAGAGACACAATAGACACGACAACCTGACAAGATGAGATTCATCAAGCCGTTGTGGACGCCTTCCCTGTGGCACGACTCTTTTTGCTTTTCCTTGAAATATTCTCCTTCAAAATGCAGGGGCGATGGCTAGTACCCACCCTTCTTCCTCTTTCCCCTAATTGGTTTATCCAACAAGAGGCAACCAATCGTCTTGCCAGATCGAGGGACAACGACATCCCCTAAGATAGCGAGTAAATCACAAAGTTTATTGGCAAAGAGAGCACTGGGAACAACTGGCAATGCACCAGATGCCACAACCCCGTCACTCACATGAACCACCTGAACGCTCTAGATAGTGGAATACATAAGCACCCAAATATTCACGGTCCACGAAGTCAAGCAGCTAGACGGGCTCCAAGCGGTGGTGCTGACGACAAATCCATAGCAAAGGTCACAAGGGAGTCCACCAGATGATGCACCATTGACAAAGGGGAAGTAGACACCCTACACATCTCATGTAACTCGAGCATGATCTTCATCACCAGAGCCACAACCCTAGGAAATCCCACGCTTCCAGAGGCAACTGACACAACGGGCTATAGCGACGGGGTAGGCTTGGCACATAGTGAGAAGAAACCATTGAGGCTTGCTTCCCCATCGTCCATGAAACCAACTCGGGGTGAGGAGAGACAAAGTGTTTTCACCTAAGAGAAGATAACAATACTAAGTACATTGCACCTCATATAGATTAAAAGTTACAACTAGTTGCGAGAACACACAAAAAATGTTATTTCGCGCGGTAAAATAATTGCAGTATCCAGTTGAAACTAGGTTATTGATAAAAATTCCACAGAAACCATGTGTAGAAGTTAGACCAAAAGGAAACAGTACGTTAGATTGGTGATGTCCTATGATCATGTGAAATTTCAAGTACAAACTCATATTCATCTAGGATGTATGTATGATTTTTTTTTACTTGTTTTGGCGAATTTGTGTTTTCTAGACAGCTCTTGCAATTTTACATGTTTATAATACATCACCTCCCTAATATTTTGTATTTTTTTAATTTGAAACATTTTAAATTTCCATTGTTCTCCACCATAACTCGTTTTTCAAGAGCTATTTTTGCACCATCTTTATCGTGGCATCGATTGAAGAGCAAAAGATGTGATAACATGAGACTTGTTGATCTTAGCTGAAGAGGTTGATCATTTATGGAACCTATGCAGATTAAAATGCATCATTGTTATGTTCTCTTCCATCCTCTCTCTTGCATACTCTGTTCTTGCACACCAAAGATGATCTAGTACAAGAAGTGACATGTAATGTTGAATTTGCTGCAGGTGATATCAGTTCCAGGTTTAACTTCTTATACCCCTCCGATCCAAATTAGTTGACTTAGAATTGTCTAGATTCAATTGTATCTAGACATGATTTAGTATTAGATAGAGTTTTGCTAGTTCTCGGCGCTTTAGAACTTCTTAGGTCTCAGTTGCCTCTTTCACCGTTCGATTTACCTCGTGATCCATGCAAAGTGGAAGTAGCACATGAGTTGCAACTAGGATGTAACTGAGAATGTAATGAGTTGCAACTAGATTGCAACTGAAAATTAGTACAAATCTTATGAGTTATCACTAGGTTGCAACTGAGAATTAACACAAATATTAGGATAACATTAGCGACTTAGACATAAGAAGTTCTCATGCGCCTGAGATTTAGACACTCATCTGTTTCTTAACAAATGTGAGTCAACTAATTTGGTTTAGAAGGAGCAGTAGATGTTTATGCGGATGAAGTTTTCAACGATAGCGAGACATCCGGGATGACTCGTCAACTCGAAAGCACCATAACTAGTATTTGTATTCTGCCGACTTTTCGACTTGGAAGCACCATCCCCGCAAAAAAAGAAATGGAAGCACCATAGCTCTAGGCTTCGGTATACATTGTGTGAGTATATTTGGTTGATGCTGATTCACGTTGTGCTTGACGTGTGTTAAACGTAAAGTAGTTTGTTTGTTTAACTTGTGATAAGAAATACCAATTCTCGCCCTAAAAAAAGGAGAGACACGGTGCAGGCTGTTTTCGAGTTGACTCGACACCTGACGTGGGCCCCCACCGGCTCGGCGACAGCCATCGTCCCGTGCAAATGAGCCATCTGTCACTTTTTTGTGTGTTATATTATTGGTTTTTCTTCAACACATTAAATAATGACTATTTGAATTTTTCCTACTCCCTTCATCCCATTAATTGACTTAACTTTGCCTCGATACACATGTATCTAGACTAAAACGTTTCTAAATACATGTGTATAGGGCTGAAATAATTATAACTCAAAACTCGCGAGCTAAACGAGTAGCTTGTGACTTGGCTCGACTCGACTCGAACTCGATGTCTAACGAGTCAAGCCAAGTTTTAGATTTGAACTCGTTGTTTATCTAAGCTAAATGAGCTACCCGTGAGCTACGTTTAGCTTGTTAAATTCTTTCATACAAAATTTGAATTTTTCATAAATAAATGTTAAACTGCTAATGTTTCTTCCACCTATAATGGTGTAGAGATAGTATATTTTTCACTGGAAGTACTATATTTGTTATAGTTCTGAATTAGTAGGAAAATTACTTGTTTAACTACTATATGCACATGTTCACAACTTAGAATGAGATAAATGAGCTATTCGTGAGTATACCGAGTCGAGTCGAGCCGAGTTTCAAATTTGATATCATTGTGTAAACGAGGCGAGCCAAGCTAACTCGTTAGTTGAACGAGCTTTAGCGAGTCGGACCAAATTGACTCAGGCTCAACTCGAATTCCAGCCTTACATGTATACCTAGATAAAATGGATTCAATTAATTTGGGATAGAGGAAATATATTTTTATGTCACCATGCAAATCCCGGCTAGCCTAATCTTACTTTAGCATTGTGTTGGGTAAGTTTTAGGTGTTTTTCATATACTTTTTCTAATAGTTCGTGAGTTACTCTTTCCTCTTCCAGCCTCAGTTATGCAGTTTCAGGTATTAGACATGTAACATAGGTCATGTACAATATGGTGTAGTACACCAATTGTACATGAGTCAGGACTCTGTATTTGCCACGATAGGGGCTTTTCCTATCCAATATAACACGCAACCGAACCTCCGAGAGGAGGTATCGTTTCACCAACAAATCTAACATGGTATCAGGCCCCTCCCTTCCCTCCTAGCCGCCGCTGCCGCCGGTGCTCTCATCGCCGCCGCCGCTACACCTCCGATCGGCCAGCCAATCATCTCACAAGCTTCCCCCTCCACACATTTACCAATTCCCCTACACAAACCCTCTCTTCTCTACAAATCCCAGGACCTACATAAAACCCCAGTTCCACATCCCGCCTAGCTCCTTCGCTCGCTTCTCTCTTTGATCGATCTGATGGCGACGACATCCTCCGTCCCAGCTGCTTCGGCCACTATTGGTGCGCCGCCCTCTACAAAACTTACCCGGGAGAATTTTCTGTACTGGCAGGCTCAGATTCTCCCCACACTTCGAGGTGCTCGGGTTAGGGGACTTCTGGAAGGATCCGATCCGGCTCCACCCGAAACACTTGATGCTGAAGATGCTGACAAGCAAAAGATCTCAATTCCCAATCCTGCATATGATACCTGGATTACAAGGGATCAACAATTGTCAGTTTTCTTATTAACTCTCTTTCCGAGGATGTTCTTCCACAGGTTTTTGGGCTTGCTCATGATGCTGATGTTTGGCGTGCCCTCAAGGAGCTTTATTCCTTGCAATCCAAGTCAAGGGTTTCTACTCTGCGTGGTGCACTCACCAATACCAAGAAGCTGGATACGACGGCTCAACAATATATCTCGAAGATGAAAGGTTTTGCATCTGAACTTGCTGCTGCTGGGAAGCCTGTTGATGAGGATGAACTGAAAGATTACATGCTCAATGGCTTGGATGGCACCTTTAATCCCCTTGTTGCTGCCATTAATGTTGTCCCGTCAACGTCTCTCAGTGATATGTGTTCTCAACTACTGGCTGCTGAAAATCGGGACACCATGTTGCAATCCACCGAACAGTCTCTAGGTTCTTTCACCTCTTCAGTTAATGCTGCTGCACGCTATACGCATCCATCCTATGGGGGAGGACCTCCTCGGCCAACACCACCACCACCACAGCCGACATACCCCTATCAGGGGTCGCCACAACCACCATCACCACCACAACCGACATACCCCTATCAGCAACCGCCACAACCGTATTCCACACCCTACCACCCACCTGCATATCCCCAGATGCCTCAGCCGTATGCCCCTGCCTATCCACAATACCAGCCCCCACTACTACCCTACGCTCCTACACCCTATGCCCCTACACCTTATGCTCTTCCACCAGCTCCATATCGCCAGCCACAACCACCGCCTGCATACCGCCCCCCACAGCATCAGCCGCGTCCGGATCAGCCCTGGCCATCTTCCCAGGGACGACGTCCCAAAGGGGGCGCAAGGATAAAGGACGTGTGGCCTCTCCCTGGCAGGACGACATCTACTGCCAAATTTGTAAAAAGGAAGGGCATCCTGCTAATGAGTGCTGGTGGCGCTATGGTGATGATGATGACACTTCCAAGGAGAACAAGGGGGCATATGGTGTACATTCCAATTGGATCATGGACACTAGGGAAACAAATCATACCACAAGACAACTCAACAAACTTCAAATTCATGAGAACTACAATGGGCGTGATCAAGTTCACAATGCTAGTGGACAAGGTATAGAAATTGCTCATATTGGTCATTCTGTTTTGCACACCCCACATTGTTCCTTAAAACTCAATAATATTCTTCATGTTCCTTCATCATCCATGAACTTGCTTTCTACACATAAACTTGCTCTAGACAATAATGCTTTTATTGAAATTCACCCGTTCTTTTTCTTGATTAAGGATCAGGCCACGCAGCAAATCATGTTTAGAGGTCCCTGTCATGGTGGCCTTTATCCCCTTGTTCCTGTTTCCATGGGGTCATCATCCAAGCATGCTCTTGTCACCATCAAGCCTTCATCGTCCACGTGGCATCGTCGTCTAGGGCATCCTTCGTTTTTTTATTGTTTAGCAAGTTCTTAGAAAAAATAAGTTGTCTTATACTCCTGAAATAAATTCTTACATATGTGATCCATGCCAGCAAGCTAAGAGTCATCAGTTGCCATATCCTGTTTCCACTAGTGTTTCCACAGTTCCTTTGGAACAAATATTTTCTGATGTATGGGGACCTGCTCCTCTCTCTGTAAGCAAACA
Source organism: Avena eriantha (assembly GCA_910589775.1). Classification (NCBI taxonomy): domain Eukaryota; kingdom Viridiplantae; phylum Streptophyta; class Magnoliopsida; order Poales; family Poaceae; genus Avena; species Avena eriantha. The sequence continues at coordinate 308,226,062 of OU342746.1, forward strand.
TGCATACTATGTAAGTTTCATTGATGATTTTAGCAAATATACTTGGATCTACTTGCTTAAGAAACGTTCTGATGTCTATCAAGTTTTCTTTGATTTCCAACAATATGTTGAACGACAGTTGGTAGAAAAATCCTCACTATGCAAACTGACTAGGGTGGTGAGTATGAAAAACTTAATGGTTTCTTTCAACGAGTAGGCATTGTTCATCATGTTTCTTGCCCTCATGCTAATCAACAAAATAGCTCTATAGAGCATAAACATAGACACATTGTTGAGGTAGGACTTGCTCTTCTTTCAACGCTTCTATGCCTCTCAAATATTGGGATGAAGCTTTCATCACAACCACCTTCCTTATCAATTTATTGCCCACAAAAGTTCTAAATCTTGAGACCCCTACCGAAAAACTCCTACAAGTCAAACCACATTATGAGTCTCTTCGTGTTTTTGGTTGTGCCTGTTGGCCCAATCTTCGCCCCTATAATAAACACAAACTCTCGTTTCGCTCCAAACATTGTGTTTTTCTTGGCTATAGTTTTCGTCATAAAGGAGTTAAATGCCTAGACACTACCACTGGCCGTGTTTATATTTCCCGTGATGTCGTGTTTGATGAGAATATTTTTTCCTTTGCGTCATTACATCCTAATGCTGGTCGTCGGCTTCGTGAAAAAATTCTTCTCTTTTCTTCTAATACATCCTCCTAGGACGCTCAGGATAGGGGTGTGCATACTAATGACCATTATTTGTCAATTATTCCTGTTGTTGACACTCTCCAGGTTGTTGCCGATGAGCCTCCTCATACCGTCGATCAGCATCATGGGCAAAATTCTGAAGAAATCAGTACCATTGGCATGTCAAATGATGAATCTAACAGTAATAATGAGACAATCATTGGCAGCACTGATCCTCCAGCATCTGCCTCGGATCCGCCGCCCGCATATTCTCCCGCGCCCTCCTCGAGTCCGCCGCCAGCTGCTTCTCCCGCGCGCGGATGGCCGCGTCTGCGGTCACTGTCTCCAGCCGGGGCCCGTCGGTCGCTGTCCCCTGCTCTTATTCTGCAACGTGCCGCGTCACCATCCCGCGTGTCGCTGTCTCTCGACAACTTCGACAGCGACGGGCCGAGCTCTCCTGTTGGCCTGCCCCGTCCAGAGGAGGTACACTCCGCAGGATCTTCTGCGGACTCTGTGCCCACACCGCCTCCTCCTGTTGGCGTTCAGACACGGTTGCAAAAAGGTATTCGAAATCCAAAAAAATACACTGATGGTACTGTTCGATATGCATTGCTCACAACTACAGGTGAACCGAAAATTTTGAAAGAAGCTCTATCTGATGAGAACTAGAAGCACGCTATGCAGGAGGAGTATGATGCTCTAGTTCACAATAATACTTGGCATCTTGTTCCGCCAAGTTCCAACAAAAATATTATTGACTGCAAATGGGTGTATCGAATTAAAAGAAATGCTGATGGGCAGTATTGACAGATATAAAGCACGGCTTGTTGCAAAAGGTTTCAAACAAAGGTATAGACTTGACTATGAGGATACTTTTAGTCATGTTGTTAAGGCTGCAACTATCAGACTAGTACTTTCTATATCTGTTTCAAAAGGATGGAGTTTACGACAGCTAGATGTAAAGAATGCGTTTCTTCATGGTGTTCTGGAAGAGGAGGTTTATATGAAACAACCACCAGGTTTCAGTCTTCCGCTACTCCAAATCATATTTGTAGACTTGATAAGGCCTTGTATGGATTGAAGCAGGCTCCGAGAGTGTGGTACTCTCGTCTCAGTTCCAAGCTGTGCACTCTAGGGTTTCTTCCCTCCCAGGCTGACACATCCCTGTTTCTGTTCAACAAAGCTGGTGTCACAATATTCCTTCTTATTTATGTTCATGATATTATTGTGACTAGTTCTTCAGACTCTGCTATATCAGCTCTTTTACACAACCTTCACACAGATTTTGCTCTCAAGGATCTTGGAGACTTGCATTTCTTCTTAGGACTTGAGGCTCATAAGAAAGGAAATGTTCTCTTGCTAAATCAGGAGAAATATGCTACTGACATCATCAAGCGTGTGGGTATGAGTCATTGTGCGCCATGTTCCACACCTCTCACAGTAGATGACAAGCTTTCTCTCAATAATGGCACGTTACTTGGACCAGAGGATAGCACTCAATACAGGAGCATTGTTGGAGCTCTTCAGTATCTTACTTTAACACGCCCAGATTTATGCTTTTCTGTTAATAAGGTTTGCCAATACCTTCATGCTCCAACCACAACTTATTGGACTGCTGTTAACAGAATTTTGAGGTATATTCAGGGTACCAAACAGGTTGGTCTCACTTTTCAGCAGTCCTCCTCTACACTTCTTAGTGCTTATTCTGATGCAGATTGGGCAGGTGACCTCGATGATCGACGGTCAACAGGTGGGTTTGCTATATTTTTTGGTCCTAATATTATCTCTTGGAGTGCCAGGAAACAGGCTACTGTTTCTCGTTCTAGTACAGAGGCTGAATACAAAGCACTAGCAAATGCCACTGCTGAACTGATTTGGCTTGAAGCACTTGTTCATGAACTTGGTATATCACTCCAGCAAAAACCATGTTTATGGTGTGATAACCTTGGTGCTACATACTGTCTGCAAATCCAGTCTTTCATGCTCGCACTAAGCATATTGAGATTGATTATTTTTTTGTTCGAGAACGAGTTGCCTCCAAGAAACTTGATGTCAGGTTTATCTCAAGTAAGGATCAGATTGTTGATGGTTTCACCAAGACTTTATGTTTTAAGAGTCTAGCTGAGTTTAAGCGTAATCTAAACCTCTCCCAGGTCTAGATTAAGGGGGGGGGGGGGGTATTAGACATGTAATATGGGTCATGTACAATATGGTGTAGTACACCAATTGTACATGTACCAGGACTCTCTATTTGCCACGATAGGGGTTTTTTCTATCCAAAATAACACGCAACCGAACCTCCGAGAGGAGGTATCGTTCCACCAACAAATCTAACATCGGGTACAAAGGGATGCATGATAGAGTTTAAAAGTGCAGCCATGCAAATAGAGGACGCTTTGACAATTCTGCTGCGAGCTTTGCTACGCATATGCAGATGTTTTTGCTGAAGTAGCTACCTCAATGCCTTAATTAAGAAAGAGAAGGCACACCGTCGCCAAATCAAAGTGGTGGTATGTTTTTTCAATATTGATAAGCATTCCTTAAGGGTTCATAAGAAATTATGATGTATGTATACTTCCAATAGCTTTGGGGTGTAATGTTAAGTGCACTCGCGCAGAAGATCATTGTACAAGAAGAAAATATCAACAAAAAAAAAAGCTAGCACAGACATTGAAATGATTTGGAACACTTTGACTCTCCATGAGACTAAAGGTTCATACCAAGCTTATTATTTTCATCTGTCCATGTGTTCCATAGCACAGTCCCAGTGCCCACTAACGCACCACACATTTCAGGCAGGTGGCCCGTCTAGTTTCTTTTGGTTCCTGTTTTGTCGGTGACCTGTTGAAGCACAGGAAAATGCACAGCAGAGTATTGTATACAATCGCTGCGCACCAGGAAACGAATCAGGCTTTGTTTGAGGAATACCACCGTCGTGGTCGTCGTTTCCAAGTTAAGCTAAAACTGGGCAGAAATAAACAGTGGCCGTCCATGGTGGTGTTCAGAATCAGATCCATGTTTGAACAACTGACATGCATTTGTGTTTTCTGTTGGTTGTTGCTTAGTCCTTTCGAAGATAGTAGTACTATTGATTAAGGTTCTATTTTCCGGCCACTCAAATCTTCTACTGTATCAATGGTGGTAAACTAATAGCCATTTGGAATGTATGTAAAAAAGCTAATTAAATATTTTTACCCGTGTATGTGCTTTTTGTTCCTTTCTAATGGATTTGAGTTTGCCCTCACAATTTAGGTGTGTTTATAGAACATCACCTCACAATTACTCTGTATTTTTTCAAATATTTTTCTAATTTAGAACATAGTATTCACTTCTCACCGGTTTCCAAATAACTTGGTTTCCTAGAGAAAGTGAGACACCTATAATGACTTCATCAACTTGAAAGCGCCCGTGACTCTATTCGGTACACAGAAGTTCTGTGCTGACTTTATCAGCTTGGAACGAGACATGCTACATAGGTACTCCCTCCGTTTCAAAATATAAAATATTTTAGCTTTATGAAGCGAATATTTAAAACAGAGGGAGTAACTTAGGAGAGGTGAAAGATGACTGAGTTAGGGATGCAGAGGTGGGACAATCGGGATAAGTGGGATACCACTTTTAGACTACTAGACTAACTCTAATTTAGGTGGGATAAATGGAATAAGCGGGATATGTCAAGTCAAGCTTATTCCACTTAGTTTTGAGTTAGTCTACTAGTGGTATCCCACTTGTCCCAATTATGCCAATTCAGCATCCCTAGACTGAGTGCATGTGCATCTACAGTATTCAGTACACACTTCCGTGCTGACTTTTCAACATGGAAGCGCCACCCCTCCCCTCTCCAAAGAAAAAAACATGAAAGCACCGTACCTCTAATCGTCGGTTGTCGGTGCACATTGTGTGAGTATGTATGGTCGATGGTTCACGTTGAACTTGATGTTCCTAAAACGCAAACTAAGTTGCGTGTTTGGCTTATTACGATAAATAAATATATAAAACCAATTCTCATGACCTGATCGGAATTGGACTCGTTTAGTTTATCCTCCCTCTGGCTCGAGAAGGAGAGTCAGAGACACGTGCAGGCTGTTTCCAAGTTGACTCGTTACCTGACACGCGGGCCCCGCGGCTCGACGACTGCCGTCCGTCTCGCGTGTCGTGACACCTGGCAACGAGCGACGCGGCCCCTCACGTGGGCTCACTCCTCCATGCCTCTATATCTACGCGACTCGACTCGACTCGGCCGCAACTTCCAAATTTCACCCCACCCGAGGAGAGACTAGGCTTGCTCCTCCGCCGGGAAGAGAATGGGGAGCACGGAGCGCGGCGGCGAGGTGACCCGCGCCGACTTTCCCGAGGGGTTCGTCTTCGGCGTCGCCACCTCCGCCTACCAGGTCAGTCGGTACTCCAACCGTAGTACTAGCAGCTACTTACCTCGCTAGTAAATTTGGCGGTACTGGGTCGCGTATCTCGGGCCGCCGCCGGCTGCCGATTCCCGCTCCCTCGCCGGCCGAATCGCCGCGTGTCGCCCTAGCCCACACCCGTGACGCCGTTCGGTGCGCTCTGTGGCTCCGAGCCAGGCGAGGCGCCTGAACTGAACCCCCGTCGCTGTCGTTTGAGTTCCGCTTTGCTTGGGGGTGTCGTGTGGTGTGGGTCGCTCGGTGGCAGATGCTGGCTGCTCCCGACCTGACCGCTCGGTGCCACCTGGTCGCGCGCAGTTTTTCTGCTGTTGTATTTGGTCAGTAAGACAGCGACTTCTCACTAAAAAAATGTAGAACTCAGCGACTGAATAATATCTGCTTGTCTGCCTCACCAAATTAGATGTACAGTAGTTTCGAGCGACACTCTCTGTGTCTCGCCCATTGCAGATAGATACTTGCCACTATGAACCCAAGCACGTACCTGAGGAAGTGATGACTTGTCTGCAAGGAATTGGCAAAACGGAGAGTAATATGCAGATTTGGTTCTTTCTTTGTCTACAAACATACACAGAGGTAATATGTAGGCAGACATAATACTGGTCTGAACAAAGTAGTCACAAGTGAGTCCTACTTGCAAAATGGAGGTGGTGTGTGTTTCAGTGGAGGGGAAGGAATATACACGGAAAATAAATAAAGATTAACAGGAAAATTATCTTTTCCCATACTGGCATGGAAACCTTAATTTATAAAAGTGAAAGGACAGAAATGGAGAAAGGATTTTTCATTTGTATGTTGCCGTAATAGTTCTCCACCTTGAATAGAAAAAGCGAATCATAATAGTGTTGGAATCCTCTGTGGTCAATTTAGTTCCTTAGATGACAATTGGTGAACTTCACCATTTTTTCCCCTTGATTACAAAGAGAAAAAAGGGGGATAATGAATTGGTTCTTGTTGCCTATCATCTATCCTTTTCTCTTCAACTAGATTTTTCGTAGCCATGAAGTAACGTTCTTGGTTTTTCCCCTCTTTCTAGATTGAGGGGGCGAGAAATGAGGGCGGCAAAGGTGATAGCATATGGGATGTGTTTGCCGATAACAAAGGTTTGCCTCATTTGGATTCTATTTTAGTTTGTTCAAACATACCGATTTAATTAATATTTGACATTCAAATGCTTTTTTCAGAACGTATTATAGACGGAACCTCCGGAGAAGTTGCAGTGGATCATTACCATCGATACAAGGTTCTATTATTGTAACCATTGTCATGGCTACCTATTATTTTTAAAGGTGTTTCTTTCTCTTGCTCGAGAGAGATTTTCTAGCTCCATGGTGTATTTGTACAATATTACCTTGTTTCCTGCTACGTTTGAACTATGGCAGGTAGTATATCCCTAAATCATTGTTTGAACTATTTGGGTACAGGAAGACATTGAGCTCATGGCCAAGTTGGGTTTTGGTGCTTATAGATTTTCCATATCTTGGTCACGGATATTTCCTGGTACGTTTCATTTGTTGGATTATGCTTCACATAGCAAGGCACCTCGAAATTGCATTGCCACAATTCCATCTTTCCCCTCGGTATGTCCTTTACTCTTATTATTAGTCATTCCACATCTGAGTTTATAAGTTTCTGTTCTGCAGATGGCCTAGGGAAGGAGATCAATGAGCAAGGAGTTGCTTTCTATAACAACCTTATAGATTTCATGATTGAGAAAGGTGTCAAATGATTTACTAAATGTCTTCAAAGTTACTATTCATCTAGTTATTCACCACCCTTCTGCCCGACTACAGGTATTCAGCCCTATGCCACTCTGTATCACTGGGATCTTCCACATAATCTTCATAAGACCGTGGGGGGTTGGCTTTCAGACAAGATTGTGTAAGTCAATGCATATCCTAACTTTAGACTACACATTTTTTAATACCAATACAAAAATACTACAGGGTATGTTTACCTAAGAACACTGCTTTGTTTCAAAGTCTTTCCGCTTTAATTTAGTGTTTCTATATCTGATTGTATTGGCTGTCAAAATGTTTCAGAGAGTACTTCGCATTATATGCAGAAGCTTGCTTTGCAAATTTTGGAGACAGAGTTAAGCATTGGATAACAATCAATGAACCTCTTCAAACATCCGTTAATGGTTATGGGATTGGAATATTTGCACCGGGACTATGTGAAGGTATAGCTGCTGAACCTTTCTTGGCTGCCCATCACCAGATCTTAGCCCATGCTGCTTCTGTTGACGTCTACAGAAGAAAATTCAAGGCATGTTAAATTTCCATTTAAAGTATCATCATTGCATCAGTTTGTATTCTGTACCATTGTTTTTCTGATGATTTACATATTATAGGCTGTACAAGGTGGCCAAGTAGGGTTTGTTATTGACTGTGAATGGGCAGAGCCATTATCTGACAAAATGGAAGATCAGGATGCTGCGGCAAGGCGAATTGACTTTCAACTGGGATGGTAAAATTTATGCTTAACTTTTTCAGGAATATAAAGTGTCCTATATTTGTCACCTTTCCCCCTAGAACCTATATTTTTGTTGTCGCTTTGGGTAACTTCTTGTATTTTATCATACAATGCGACGCATCTTCAGTTTCATGAAGTATATGATATGATTTGGTGCATATATCCTGATTATAATTGCTTTTCTTTAAGGTACCTGGACCCAATATACTTTGGTGATTACCCAGAAAGCATGCGCCAGAGAGTCGGCGATCATCTTCCAAAATTCTCAGAGAAAGATCGTGAATTGATCAGGAACAAAATTGATTTTATTGGATTAAATCACTACACCTCAAGATTCATTGCTAATCAGCCGAATCCACAGCCGAATGAGATCCATTTTTATCAAGTTCAACAAATGGAGAGAATTGGTATGATGCTTCAGCTATCCAGGACTTGTCTTTTCATGTGTGTAAAAACTAGCGCAGCATAACCTGAAAGAGGCAGGGTTCTCTATCAAAACTCTAGTACGTCGACAACAGACATGACAAAAGTATTCCACCTTGCTGATTAGGAAGAATAGCCCTTCTCCACTAAGAATAGAGACTATTTACCTCTTCTGGATCCTTTTACTCTTGGAGCATTGTAAATCAGTGTAGGCATGTAAGGCAGAACCACTTTTCTTGCTGAAGTTTGGCCTGAATATTCTGTACCCACTCTAGATATATGCAATGTTGCCCCTTGCAAGTTATCCTTTCGTTACAGCTTAATATCGTAATGCTGACACTTGTTTACTTTTTGCAGATAAATGGAGTAGCGGCGAAGGAATTGGTGAAAGGGTAAATGCTTGAGCACTTTCATTCATTTATTTCCACTGATCTCTTCTAACGTTTCATCTCAATATTTGTGCAGGCCGCGTCTGAGTGGCTTTATATACTCCCTTGGGGTATTCGGAAAACGATTAATTATGTAGCAAGGAAATATGGCAATCCAATAATATATGTAACAGAGAATGGTAAGGCTTCCATGCTCCTAACATTTAGTTGGTGTGTTTTTTATATGTGAGAATGAATGGAGAGTTTCAACTTTTCATTAATCATGAGAACCATTACAATAGTTTATTTTCTGTAGGCATGGATGATGAAGACGATCCGTCAGCAACACTTGATCAGGTTCTAAATGATACAAAGAGGGTTGGTTTCTTCAAAGGATATGTTGGTGCAGTCTCAGAAGCAATAAAGTAAGTCTGTTTCTGTTTGCCGCATCAATAACACATGTAATCAAAACAACCAAAAAATCGACACCACTAATTTTGGTAACTGTTGACATTCAGGGATGGTGCCAATGTCCGTGGGTACTTTGCATGGTCATTCTTGGATAACTTTGAGTGGGCGATGGGATTCACGAAGAGGTTTGGGCTTGTCTATGTTGATTACAAGAATGGGCTCTCCCGACACCCTAAAGCATCAGCCATGTGGTTCTCACGCTTCTTGAATGGCGAGGCTGCTTACAACAAACCTGACACTAATTAAGCCTGCTTTCGCCAAGGTGCAAAAATTAAACGGTAGCTGTTTCTAGCAATGCTATATGTATCTAGTATTCACAGTAACTTCACAACTGTAATTTCTAGCAATGTTATATGTATCCATCGTTTATTCAAATGAATGCTTAAAGAATCACGAGCCCTACCAATATTTTCTGACCTTCTGGGTTCTTGTCAGGCATTGCTTTGTTGCTGATAACTTACACATATAATCTGAATCCTAGCAATATGTTTTCCTCAAAAAATAAGTAGTAATTTTGTATGTAGTCATTCATAGACCCCAGTGAGCAATTACCAAAGAGGAAGTTCGTTTTTGTTTGCATCTAATGCAACTACAATTTGCTACAGGTATGGCATTGATGTTTGTGGATAGCTCGGATGGCCATTTCTCGACAACTTTGAGTGGGATACACCAAGAGAGGTTTCATAGTGTACATGAATTGGCTTTTGCAACATTCCAAAGTATCATCTGTGGTTATCACACTTACCGTTGAAAACAAAGCCGGCGCGAACGGAGCCACCCCTCAGCAAGTAAATAAACATTACACCGTAGCAATTGTTTCCCCTGTTGTAGTATTGTACTGTAACTGCCAGTGTATCTACTCAAAATATAATTGTATCCCATCTCTGATGAGTCTGTACGACCTGCCATCATTCCAATGATTATGTTTGCTACTTAAGTGTTGCTGATGCATTAATCCTGTAGATTGGCTTTTCATAGGCTCCAATAAGCAATTACCAATCACCATAAAGTTTGTTTCTGTTATAATTAAGCTTTCACTAGGGGGGATTTAACTGTCTACGATGAAAAATGTAAAAGATGCAAATAATCTGTTGATGAGGATGGGTAATCTTGGCTCAGCTCCTAGTAGTGCAGGGTCCAACTTTGTTGTTACAGGGTTGTCTAAAGAGTGAGAAATGTAGGATGTAAAGGGTTTGTGAGAGTGATGGAGCCGAGGGCTCCCCCCTGATGTTTATACTTACAGAGTGATCAGAGGAGTGGCGAGACAAAAGGAGGCATGTTTGATGAAGCCGGTTCTCTACTTCACGGAGCTAAGAAGATCCATCCAAAACCAAGCCCATTCTGTACTTGGTATTTGTATTATAAATGCTGAACTTTCATGGATGCGTACTTAGTTTCTGTCTGGACTTGCTTCTGGGGAACTGAGAATTTTTAGTCTCCTGCCTTACCAAGTGAGGATGCAGACATCTTAGTAGAAAGAACAAAAAAATGTCAATGCAGCAGCAGGTACCTGTTGGTGCTGCATTGCATAACTACAAGGACATGCTTCTATTCTATTGTCATGTACTAAAATGCATAATTAATTTACTTGTTGGCATTGGTATGTGTATTTGGAAGATGCTTTCGTTGTTATATTTTGTAAGGAGATTTATCTCTAATTTGGTCTGTTAATGGAGTAGATGTTTGGGAACGCACTTGATTATTTACGATTGATGTGTATTCCCGGCTCCCGTGCAGGCTAGAAAATGCTTTATTTGATGAGTTTAGTGTAGACGGTTCAGTACTCTTCTTGGTTCCTAATTTGTGTGTGATGTGTTGGAAACACTGAACAGTGTCTATCCAGCCATGTATTCTGTGTCATTGCTGCATTAGCCTAGGTTTAACGATTTGCATTGTTGTACATAGAGCAAAGGTTTTGCTCCCAGCAGCTAGCCACAAATCTCATATTATCACCTAGGAGTAATTCTTTGCTGTGAGACGTGATTCTGTATTGAAAACTTGGCAGTTTATGTATAGTGTTTTCTTGGCTCTCTCTTACTCTTGCGCCAGGATTTGGATTCTGGACCGAGAACTCCCTCCCGTGCTGTCCCCGCCCGGGCGGCACCGGAGGCCAACCCTAGCCGCTGTCGGGGGCCGGCCCTCCCTCCCCTCTCTCCCCCGCCTCCGTCGGAGGACACGGCCGAGCAAAACTCGCGCCGCCGACTATGGGGGCGGGGCCTTTCTCTCCCGTGTAGCCTCGTCGTGAGGGGTGTCGGCCTGGGTGGCGGCAGAGGTCCTCGACAGCGCGGCGGCGGGTGGTGGCGCAGGGAGGGCGCATCATGACGGTGCGGAGGGCACACGGCGGAGGCTACAGCAGGTGGAGGGCTCCCGTGCCCGTGGTCGCGTGTGGAGGCAGGGCCGGATCTGGGCTTGTGCAGGCCGCGGCTCCGGATGCGGTGGCGGCGTGAAGAGCCCCTGCTCCGGCATACTGCGTGGATGCTGCAGCGGTGGTGGCTGGCCGGTATGGGGGGCCTCCTCCCCCGAGCCCATGTTGGCTAGCGGCTTGCCCATCGGTGGCCAGTGCCCTTGGCGGTGCCGGCGGCCAGCCCAGGCGACAGCGGCGGCTGGGTCCTCACCGCCCAGTCCCCGTTTTCAGTGGTGGTGAGACGGCGATCAACCCCCCGCTCCACCGACGACATTTTTGGCTCTCTTCTCGCGGGCGGTTAGTCCAAGGCGGCTCATTGTTGCGTATCCGGTGATGTTGGGGTTGACGGCAGGGCCGGGGAGAAATCCCTGCGTGATGCTGGCGGCGTCGGCGCCCGTGGGCACCGTTACCTTCTTGGAGGCGTCGTCTTGGCGCTGCCCGTGCTTCCCCGCCTCGAACACCGAGGGAAACCCTAGACCGGGCGGCGGCGGCACGGCTATGTCGTTCCCTCCTTGGGGGGCGTCGCCTTGGTGGTTCCTGGAGTCCTCGGTGCGCTAGTTGGAGCCTGGCCTTGGCTGACGCCTAGAGCTTGGGCTTCCGGGGCGCTATGTACACCGTCGATGGTGCTTCCTCGTCGACGCCTCCTCCAGTCAGGCTCGGTCCCGCCGTCCACTCGCCATCTCTTAGGTGCTATGGGCGAACGGTGCATTGGCTTGCGTCTTCCTTGAGTTGGATAGTTCTTGTGTAGCTCCTTTCTTCGGTTGTGACGCGGCCTAGAAGCTCGGTGTGTCATCCCCTCGCCATTCTTGGTTGGAGATGGTTCAAGGAGAGCCTTTGTCGTGTGGTTGGTGTGGTTGTGTTGTAACCGTGTGGCGTTGTGTTTGTATGGTGTAGCCTTTTGGCGTTGTATCGGCTATCTTGACCTCTTCTTCTATGAATCCGATACACCTCCCAGGGTGTATCCTTGAAAAAAAGGATTTGGATTCTGCACTCTGCAAACTGGTTAATCCATTCTCAAACGGGTGTTTTGCTCCATTTGACAACAGCAACACTTAGGGCTTGTTTGATTCATAGAATAGGAAAAACATGCCAACTTGAATCCTATAGGAAGAGGAATCATGTTTGATGTAGCAAAGGAAATTTTTCATGAGGTCTGATCTAATGTTTCTTTCCTATAGAAATTGCACTACAAATTCCTATAGGATTAATTCCTATAGGATGTGTTCCTTGAATCAAACAATTACATAGAAAAAATTCCATTTGAATTTAAATCCTACACAATTCCTTTGCAATTCCTATAAATCAAACAAGCCCTTAAATGAGCTGTCAGTTGGTCACACATTTCTGTCCCACGCTGATATAATCTTTGCTGCTGGCGCTGTTGTGATGTCATCGGATGCACGCTGATGCTGGAGGCGGCCACAAGCTGCACACTCACTGACTCACACATGGAAAACATATTACTAGTGTGATAATTGATACTGTACAATTGATGTGCACCAGAAAGGAATCAGGGTCTTGACATGCATTCGTATTTTCCATTGGTTGCTGTGTCCTTTCGAAGACACCTTAGGCTGTACTCCCCTCTTTGTGTGTTGATTAAGGTTCTATAATCGAGCTTTGCCGGCCACTCAACATCTGTATTGCGTGTTTTCTTTTTCTATTGGAAGTGGTGCCCGTGTCCTCATTCTCCGAATTTCAAAACAGTCGGTGTGTGCAATTTGCAATTAAGTACACTTTCCAGAACCAGCACAGAAGCATCTCTCTTTTCTTTCTGAGGGAACATCTCTGTTCAATGCTACAGTCTTCACCAAAGAGAAGAGAAGCTTGTATTGTATCACACGAGAACAATAATTAATACCTGAAACCAAAACTATCAGATAACGTGTTACTGTGTGGAGATTTGACGCATATAGGCACTAGTGATCTCCTTTTTCTTTATAAAATAATCGAAAATTATATGTCTAAGTTCAAAAAAATCTAAAACATATCCGAACATACATAATTATGTACCCCACAAACATGCAAAATATCAATTCAAATACTCCCTCCGACCCGAATTAGTTGACTCGGATTTATCTTGATTCGGATATATTTAGACATGTTTTAGTACTAGATACAACCGAATATAGATAAACTTGAGTCAATTAATTTGGGTTAGAGGGAGTACTTTATATTATAAGCTATAGAAAGATGATAAATGTGTGGATCTTAGTGGGAAACGCACGTTGGCTCATACATGTAAATGCACCCATAGTCTACAAACACATTTTGACATGATAGAAAAATCCGAAAAAATATACACGCTAACATCCGCACATTCTATGTTCAGGCAAAAGTTCAGCTAAAAAGAACATTTTTTTACGACTTGTGTGAAAAGGACAAATTTCGATGCTCCAATATGACTCTTCACAATACATTTTCTATCTTTTTACACAAGCTACAAAAAAGTTCGTTCTCTGTGAAACTTTGTGTGCGGATATAGAATGCCTGGATATACATGCGAAAATTTCATTCGAGTTTTTTCGAAATGCATTTTTATGTGTTTTTCATAATGGGTGCATCCGCACCTATGAACCAAAATACCACCTCTAGGTCTGAGTATGCATATTTTCAAATCTCTAAATTTTATCAGATTTTGTTATTTCTATGTAGCCCACAATATAAAGAATACCATCTTATGATTTTGCATGCTTGTAGGATGCAAGTATACCCAAAATTTTATTTTCTAATTTTTTTTGAAACTTGTAAATATGTTTTTGAATTTTTTAAACAAAGGAAGCGCTGGCGCTTGAGAGCGAAAGGCACTTTTCGCGAGTTACCAAGGATTTCAGTTAAGATAAGAAGTTATATAGACTAATAATTCTAATGCAAACTAGGTGAAACAAGCTATATGGTGATATGAGATGACTTCAAGCACGGAGACTATTAAAAAGTATAGAGCTTGGATAGACATAACCAAGCCAGACAAAGATGAAGATGCAACCCGATGTTCGCTTTCTTGGAAGGAAACTATATTACAGAGGTGTGGGTTACCACGAAGACTCACCTTCGTCTTCTTTAGCCACTCGAACAAAGCGAGTAGCTCAATCAGTAGGGATATACCTTAAGGTGATTTCTAAACCTTCACAAACTTTTCCTTAAAGAAAAGCCACAACATGGAAGCTTCAGGGCGACCCTAGATGCCTAGGGTTTCCCACAAACCCATGATTTACAAGCTATCTTGGGGAATCAATTTTGGCTTAGTGGGATCGTAGACAGGGACCTTCTCTTTCCTTACCCCAAAGGGATTTGAGTTTAGTTGGGGGATATCAAACTTTTTAGGTGTGAATTAATCTTTGTATAGAGAGTGGGAGAGATATTATGATTTGGAGCTTATAAACTGACCACTTCGGGAATAAGTGGTTTATATATCCCACCATAGAAAGTTGTTGTTTGATGCAGTTTCTGGGCAGTTTGGTTTCAAGTTGGTTGAACCGGTCATGGAACCAGACGGTTGGTTGACCGAACCAGAGACCTGAGCAGAACCGGAACCTCACCGTGTGTGGGTGAGTTCCAATCTGGTATAAACCAATGAAGGAAACCTCTTCTGGTGCTAGCACTGGACTGGGTAAGACACCTAAAAATAGCTTCAAACAACAACTTTTCGAGTAGGCTTTTATCCCCTATATTTTTCTCTCTCCATATGGTGGTTGGACTTGGTGGTAGGATGTGTTTAAAGGCTTCGTAGATCATCCCATCAACCTTATCGAGAAGACTCCTCTTAATAGTTAGATGTTCCTATTGACAAATAAATATCAATGAAGTATAAAATAAATTCACCGACACTTTTTCCTTTATGGTCACTAACCATCATCAATCATTTGCAAGGAATAAAACATGTGTAGAAACTTCATAGGCAGTCCTCCTCTAGCTCTGATGTCATCTTAGCCAAAATATGGTTAAGGGAAAAATACGCTTACAACAGCTGCCTTGTGGCGCCACAAGGTGGGACGTCTTCAGAGATTCCACAACCATCACCCTCCAAAATAGTCAAAAATCCCTCTTCTAGCATGATAAGGGGAGTGAAAAAGCGATCTTATATCCGTTGCACATGAGCTCTACAAGATTGCAAGTAGAAAGCATAGAATAGTTGAGGAAGGACACATGTGGGAAAAAGACAGGGGACACTCTCATCCCCGCGCCGCCTCCCTAAGCGAGGCGACCAGGGGCTCCCCTCTCCTCATGGCGTCTAGCCCCACTTCACAAGTCCCGCCACCGCCAGTGCGAGCCGTCGGGCGCTGCCCACACAGTGCCAGCAACGGCGACTTCCTCTGCTTCTCTCAGCATGTTGCAAACCCTAGCTCGGGAAAGGGCGGCCGGCGGCGGTGTTCTCCGACAACGACGTGTCCGGCGACGACTTGCTGGCCCGGGGTGGAAGGTGACGCGGTTGGTGCCGGTGCTTGGCTGTGGAGCAATGGTGCATGCGTAGACGGACGATGGTGCCCGCTCGACCCAGATCCGGGCCCATTTTGGCCCTATCTAGGTTCAGGCGGGCCAACAGTTTTGCAAGGTGGCGATGCTTCCTGGAGGTGGGCTCTAGGTGGCAGGTTCTAGGGGACGATGACACTGAACCAGCTTGCTGCAGCGTGGCCTGTTTGGGGCGGCAGGTTTGGTCGGGCCTGTTTGGGTCTGGAGTGCCCCTGCTGCCGTGTCTGGTCGGCTACCGTGATAGTGGTGGAGGCAGTTTCCTCCCATCGGATGTGACATTGTCACCCCCTTTACAGGTTGTTCCAAGTTTTTCGTTCTCGAGTCCCCGCATCGGTTCATACTGATACTTCGATGGTGGCTTCAAGACCGTGGTGGCACATGTTCATGGGCGACGTGGATGGGTGGAAGCCTACGGAGCGGTTGAGTAGTGGTTTTGGGGTCAAGGAAATCCCTATCGGTCTTCTGACACCAGCGGGGTGACGCATGCGAGTGCCGCCACTCCTTCGTGAAGGGTGTCGGGTGTACCTCTTTCTCACTGACCTCCACATATGGGGAAACCTAGGACAGTCTGAGCAGCAGCGTCGTGATCGTCGCATCCCTTATTGAATGTGTTGCTTGATACGCGACGCTTTGGAGGTTTAGGAGTGTGGTGGGACATCTTCGGAGGGCGCAATGGTTGCGAGTCGTCTTCGTTGAGTCGACCTGCCGTTGTTGGCATTGTTTTTCTTTTCAGATTTTCTATTCCTAGAACGGTCTGAAAAGAGCCAAACGTGGCGGGCTGACAATAGCCGTCGGATCTTCATCCAACGGTCTAGGACGAAGCCGCATGGTTGGTCGTTGAATCAATGTCGTACACCTGATCCCGATAACTATTCACCTAAGGGCCCCACTTGCCAGCCTCTCCATTCCTACCACTTCTCCCTCCCCATTCACCCCACTACTCCCGACCGTTTCCATTACCCCCCCTCCTCTGCTTCTCCGTCTTCTTGAGCGGAGCAGCAATTCCTGGCGATTTTGACGTCTCTGCACTGCTGTCGCCGCATAGACGTGTTGTAGGTATGATTTCTCCCTTTATTCTCCTCCATTTTACCCTGGATGCGCACGTCGATGCTCTTCTATGTATTAATCTGTTTTTTAGCGGAAACGACTGGTCCATTTTAGTCAGTTTCGTCGTTGGCATGTATTCCGGCTAGTTGTAGTTGCTAGGGTGAATCGAGGTAGTTGTTTGAGTGATTTTCCCTCCCCTCCCTCCCTCGTTCGAATTACTGGTTCTATGCGCACCGCACTGTTTAAATCGCTTTTCTGCTCTTCTGTAAGTGTTCCATATGGCGTTTATTCTGGCTTGTTCTAGATGTTATGGCTACTTTGAGGGAGTTATATGAATCATTCCGTCTCTGATTCCTATTAGAATACTTGATTCCCCCTTATGCTGGTCTGCAATTGTCCCAATCACAGATCTACTGTAATACCTGTTTGTAATACACTATGATTTATTCATGCTAACATAATATACAAGGAAGGACTGTAATTGAATGGGTAATGTAGTATAACCTCTATTTGGTAACATTGGAATGAATACTTTGATAATAGCATGAATAACCATGTTTGGTGGTGTATTTGATTACTTTTGTTTATATCTATTGGTAAGTTTTGAGCAAATTGTATGATAACATTGGTGTTTGAGCATGGGTAACTTATGATGGTAGTGTCATTAATAACTTTTTGATTATCTCTATTGGTAACACTAGAGCAATTTGCATGACAACTTTAGTTTATTAGCATTGGTAAGTTATGTACTGATGACATGATAACACTTGGGTGTGTAATTGAACAACATTATATATGATTCAAGTGGGTAATTTAGTATATCCATGTTTGTAACATTGGAGTAAATCTATTAATAACAGCAGCATTTGCCTTGTTTTGGTTCTGTAATTGATAACTTTTTTTATTATATCAGTTTATAACTTTATATCAAATTGCATGATAACATTAGTTTAGTGGCATGGGTAATACTACAGTTTTCTACCTAATAACTTTAGTTTGATCTACACTATGTATTATTCAAGTGGGTAATTTAGTATATCCATGTTTGTAACATTGGAATAAATCCTCTGATAACAACAACACTCGCCATGTTTTGGTAATGTAATAGTTAAAGTTTTTGATTATCTCTATTGGTAACCTTTGAACATTTTGCATGATAACATTGGTTTATGAGCATGGGTAACTTATGTACTTATTGTAGGATAATATTAGATTATATGTTTTTGTGTAACTTCTTTTATATATTTTATCATTGTAGGATTATTTCATCTCTGTTGTAAATTTTTAGTATTGATGCATGTTGTTAGTTTTTATTCATTTTTATATAAGCTTGTGTGTACCGTTGTATTTTTTGTGATTGTGTATTATGTTTAGTCTTATGTTTATGTTTTCGTCCTTAAATTGTTTGTATGAGTCACGATGGTGAGGAAACGGAAAGTTGTTTCTGATATTGTCGATCTTGAAGAACCACCTGCCCGTAAACGTGGGAGGAACATGGCATCTCCTTCTGCTATTACCAGTCTTCTTACATGGTTATCAAATGATCAGAAGACAACAATCGAAGCAATGGAGTTTGATAGTATGTTGGACATCAAGTGTTCCTCGTTGCATGATGCACTTATGACCTGGTTCGTAGGTTTATATGACAAGCACATGCGTGAATTTGTTGTCCCGGGCCGAGGAAGGATACCGCTTAATGAGGATACTATCTTTAGATGTTTTGGATTCCCTCTTGGTGAAGTGCCGGTCCCATATTATTCTGATTCTGATATTCAGCGTGCCCTTGCCCCTGTTATTTTTCCTGATGATGGTGGCACCCCTCTGAAAACTCGAGTTTTCGAAATCTTTAAGGATATGACTTCATATGGCGATGAATTCAACCAAACATACATCATGTACATTGTGTTGACATTGTTGTCATCGACCACCCAAAACCATGTTTATCCTAAGTGCTACCCTATAATGGTTAGTTTTCCTTGGTGCTTCTTTTCTTTTTTTATTTTCTGTCTTGGTGGTAACTTATATGTTTTTGCGTGGATAACTTTTTTTGTTGTTATGATAACTTGGTGTTATCATGGTGGTAATATTTTTGTATATGATCTATTGTTGTGTTTAATATATATGTAAGTGTGATGTTATGTTGATAGTTTATTTTCCATTTGTAATAATTGCAGCACAATATTGCAAATGTTTCCAAGTTCCAATGGTGCAAATTTGTCGATGACCAGCTGCATGAGGAGCTTTCTAGGGGAACTCATACACAAGCTTGCATTTTCTTATTGCAGGTACACATTTCTGTTATTTCTTATAATGTTTCAATATTATGTTTCTATTTTCTAAACTTGATGGTGTAAACCTGTTACATTTTAGTTAGTGGATTGATTGTATTCTTTTATGTTTTTAATGTAATTGGCAGCTGCTTTATGTCGACTCCCTTGATGTTATTGGGTTGGATCTTTATTGCCGGAAGGGCAGTATGCTGTAAACATTTGGTCTAGAGAGCTAATTGATCAAGTGTTGAAGTTTGATTTGCAGAATGATGGAAAGAGCTATGGAAAGCTTGAGGCAATTTGCTTGTACATTTTGTTTGTTTTTAATATATTGTTTTTCCTAACTTGTGGATAACTTTTGGCTTTAATGGTTGGTAACTATTTAACAAAAGGTTAATCACTTTTAGCATAAACTGTGGATAACTTGTGTGTTTATTGGGTGGTATCATGAAGGTCACAAGGTGTGTAAGGAATTTTGTTAGCTCATTTTTATTTTTTATGTTCGTGCAGTTGAAGTCTCGGTATGGCATCAAGTTTGGATTATTCGGTGGTGCCCAAAGGTTCAATAAAATGGTTTGAAACTTGTGCAGACCCTAATTGTTCAAACGAGGTAGTATTTTATGTTTTTTAGCTTTTACTTATTTATTCGGTCCTGTTAATTTGTGTCCCTCTATTTTTATTATTCTTCATGTTATTTGTATTCTTTTCTCTTGAGCAGGAAAATGCACAGGTTGCTAATCTTGTTGGCAATTTTTCCTCTGGGCTATTTGATTTGATGAGTACACTCGTGCAAGGGTGGACGACATTGCAAGGTAATGCTGGTGCTGAAATGGCAAAACAATTTACTAGTCAGTTTGGTGGTCAGCCTGCTGGGCAACCCATGGGAGGAATTTTCATGGGTGGTGCTAGCTCGAGTTTTGCTCGTGGTGCTAGGACTACTCGTGCTGGCACTCATGGAAGGAATGTTCCACGGAGCAGTGTAATTATTTCTCCGGTTTTTCCTTTCGATGACACAATTCTGCGGGATTTAGATAGCAGCAGTTCGGATGATGATGATGTCCCCTTAGATCCGCAATCAGACAACAGTGGAGATGATGATGCTGATCGTTATATCCGTGCTGATAGAAAGGGGAAGGGTGTGGTTGGTGATGGTGTTGGTGGTTCTTCTAATCTCCAGCTCTCTTTGACTTTCCCGGATTCCACTAAAGTTCATAACAACATTCCAGAACCGACATCATCTGTCGCTCCTGATATGTCAGCACCGGAAGATAG
Source organism: Avena eriantha (assembly GCA_910589775.1). NCBI lineage: Eukaryota > Viridiplantae > Streptophyta > Magnoliopsida > Poales > Poaceae > Avena > Avena eriantha. Next base: position 308,246,345 of record OU342746.1, read on the forward strand.
GTCACCTATTACATATAGTATCTCACCAGTTGAAGATACTTGCCGCATCAATGTAAACCGGAAAATTGAATCTCCTGTTGACACTGTTATTACTAGACGACAACAACAAACCTCGATTCGTGTTTACGAAAGGGCTAGGAAGAAAAAGTTGCGTACAACTAATCATGTTGAAAATGAAATCAAGTCTCTTGTCTGTAAAGTGCTTGGTATCACGCCTATGATGATGCGGTCTGCAGTTTCTATGAGGTATGAGTTAGCATATTACATTTTTCAGTTATTTGCTATGTTTTTTGTTATTCACTGGATAACTTTACCTTCTGAGTGTGGATAAATGTAGCATTTTCATAAGATAACTTGTTTATGTTCATATGGGTAACATTTATGTAATTTCATCATAGAGCTCTTGTTTGCCCATTCGTCATATATTATATGAAATGTTTATATCCTATACGTTGTCTTATGTTGCAAATTTATGTTTTACACTAGATCATGTAGACGCGCGTTGCCGCGCCCGTCCATTAGAAATATGGATAGTCATGAAATGGCAAAAGTATAGATAAAATTGTATTTTAGGTCAAAATTGTATACAGTTCAGGTTTATTTAAGAAATGCTCGTTGTGGAGTTGGACTTCACGGATCTGCTTCAGCCAAGTAAAATATGTCATTAGGCTGAAGCCACGTATAGAGAAACTGAACCATGGGTATTTAATGTATTATATGTAATTTAACTTTTTGTTAGTATATATATTACTTGTTATCCATGTGATTTCCTTTTCCATTGTCAGTTGCGTGTTCTTCTTTCATACATGGTACGCATGTTATGCATATTGTATAGAAAAAACTAACACAATGTGAGAAACACATGCTGAAAATAATGAAAATGCGTCATCAATATTTCACGTACAACAATTTATAGTACAAATATTATTAACATGAACTTAGAATTTTGTAAATGTTTCTCAATATGGATAAATGAAAATATACTATTCTTATTTTAGCCCTTAAGATTCATTTGCTACACTGAATTTCTGTCTAAAGTTTTAAATTACACATTGACATTTTTGGTCTCTTTTAAGTACGATGTGCTCTCAAAAACTTTTCCCTCCATCCATTCATTTAGGTAATGAGTTGATCTACTAAACTCAGTTTGGGGAACACCACTATCGTCTTTAGGCCAAGTAGCAAGTGTATTTCCACACAACTCTTGAACAGCTACATAAGCAAATTCCATATCAACCAATAGCATGCTCCAACATTTTTCCATCAATTTACATCCTTCTACTTGTCTCTCCTTCAAGTTTGTGGCAGCAAGCAAGAGGTTAAACAACATGTTAGTAAAAACTACATTGAAAGTTTAATTTTCTTCGAATGCTACAAAACTTACCAGTTGCTACGGACCAAAAACTATGCCTTCTTTAATATCTGCAATTAGCCTATCTTGTTTCATTTTGCATACTCTATTAACAATATCAGGCCGGTCAGACGGGTACTGTCCTGGATTATTGAACCAACGCATCACTAATTTCAGCCCATTTTGTATTGCAAGTGAATGTAGTAAAGGTATCAGGTCCACCATGTTTTCGGCAAATGCCCATGCCATCCTGATAGTGTTGGATGTAATACCATTGACCTCCTGTAAAACTACCTGGTAGAATAGTTCTCCGACCTATATTCTCGCCATCAGTGCAATCTTTCCCAACAGTGTCACTAATAGTCTGGAAATTATCAAACCTAACGTCATCTTGTTGAAGCTTAATATACCATAGGCGGTTTTCTTCTACACAAGCATAGAAATCAACTTGGAGTTGAAATGTGCCTCTGCCACAACATGTGTAAGGGTTGGATTGGCCAGGCTTGTAGTGCCAGTGGTATGCAAAGTAATCAAACATGTGTGCATCAGTGTATTGAATACCTAAATAAAATCCAAGATCACCATAGGGATACACTAATGGGTAATGTAAGGACATTAGTGATGGATGAAAATTAGAAACATATTGAAGGCCATGATCCTTGGCATGCACAATAATATCTCATTTGTAGCTAGCGGGTGTAATATCACCGACACGACAATTAATAGTGCTATATCATCATTCGTTGGTAAATTATACTGAATATCACTTTTGCTTTGTGGAGCTAATATCCGTATTGCCAAACACTCATTGGGATAATCTTTAAGCCTGCCTCTAGTTTGTCTAAAAAATTTAACAAGTGGGTTTACACGGTCTAACATGCCCATCAACATGGTGACTATTTTGCAATCCAACCCGCCTTCAATATCATCATCATCATTTTTGTATAGTGTTTTAATTCTATTTTCAATTTCACGATCAGTATCATGTATGTATAACTGAGCAAATTTTGCCTTACCATCTTGAGGTATTAATCTACCTATCTTATGGGATAATTGACCACTCACCCAGAAAACATATGGACCATTACCAACATTAGTTTTTTTGTCAATCTGTGCTCCGAAAGATGTAAAATTAAACAAAAGATTGTACTATATAGTATGATTCATAAACTCGCGAATTTCACGGCCACCATTAAAGTGCATAAGGTTTGATAGTTCTGGAGGTGGGTCAAAAAAATTGTAAGTGTATACGGCCAGCACTACAACAGCGATTATATATTCTACGCCTTTTTAACCAACTTGAGTCATGCTGCACACGCTCGTCCCACCAGAACGCAACACAGTGGTAACATTTATAACAAGGTGCTCATAGACGTGCTCGACCAAGATATGTAGCTGATTATAAAAAATGAGTTGGATAAATAGTTAGCTTCGGTTCGTTTTATATACAGGTCAAACTAATAGGCATTAATCAATGCATACAGGTCCCCTTTAAGGTGATTTGTAGTTCTCCTCTACATGTAATCGTTGGCTGCCATTGACATTACACAATGGTCCCAATTGTACAATTCTTAGCTGTCTACTGTATGTAATTTATGCCATACAATTCTTAGCCTCGGGGCTGGCGTGGTGGTCGGCGTCCGCCAAATCACCAGGCGCCTCCTCTGTTCTCATTTTTTCCGGTCGTTACGTACTAGGTGAGGTAGCCACGGTGTGAAGTAAAGTAACGGGTTGAGTATGCTTTCCGGCCCAATTAACCAGAGAAAACTATTTGATGCCCGGAGAAGCGTCCTAAGGGACAAATCGGCCTACTCGGGATTTCATGATCATCCAACAGCTGAAAATGTACAGATAGCGCGATCCAACGGCCGAGAATGCCTAGATCATGACATGCCTCCTCTTTGACTCAATTTTAATATCCCTAATGTTTGTAAATTTATTTTGCAAGCAATTGTTTACATGCACATTATTATGTGGGTAATTGTTTTACCTTCCTTGTAAAACAATGATTACATGGATAACTTATCTTAATTACTCTGGATAATTCATGTACTACTACCTCGTAACTTATGTATGTGAGTGTGGGTCATTTCACTTTTTAATACATTTTTTTATAGTTATAGTGAGTATATTGTATGTGTTTTATTTTCATTTTTGTTTGCTTAACCTCATGTAATCATTATTGTTGATTATTTATTCTAGTAAAAAATCGTCCAAGATAGGATTTGATCTATCGAAAAAGACATTGATGGTAGCTACAAGATCTTCTCCACGGTTGGCAAAACAACATTCTGTAGAAGGAGGGAGCACATCTGTGATAGAGATTGGTGGTTCATCTCCAATTCATTCACCTACTCTTGTCGAAGGACCTAGTAATGATGATACAAATCCAATTGGTGAGAATGTACTTGGTGACAACCTCGAAGCTACTATATCTGGTGGAGAAACAACTGTCAATAATTGTTCTGATTGCAGATGTGTATGTGACCAGCGTATCGGGTACATGTGCAGCAAGATTATCTATGGATGCGACAATCACTGAAGTTCAACCAGATTTAGAAGCTCCATTGGTGAAACTTGCGTGTGGCCAGCATGTTAGCAGCAACGTGGTAGATACCGCGGCAAACCAAGTGGGTAATATCATTGAAGTCGTTGTTGTGCCCACAAGTGCTCCTCAGATTGCTGCCAATGATCCACTAGGCCCTTATATTTTTCCTGATGGTAGTATGTTTGTTCTAGCATCATCGTTTTTCACCAACCTTGCAGCAACTGATACTTCTATTGATATGACTGCAAGTCCCGCTGTCTGCTCGGTTGAGGATCTACCTACTCAGGGTGGAGATGAAGATGCGCCTTCTAGCTTGGATGGAAGTTACCAGGGAGATGTACAACCAGTTAGTTCTGCTCCCTTAATTCTTGCACCGAGTCTTTTCGAGACCCCTATGAGCAGGCAGTCCCCTGTATCCGGGCCATCTAATGGTCCTTCTCCACTAATTAGTGGTTTAGATCCTACTACCGCAGCTGATGGTGCACCTCAAGTTTCTCAAGATCGATTCACAGTCATCAAGAAGGCAAAATTGGTTGCTCGTGATGGGAAGTTGAGTCTTCCTGCTGGTGTCCTATTAAATGTTATTACTGGATATGCAACGTTGAAGCCTCAGCCTGCTGTAGATCCTCCTGTTGTTGCTTCGTATGATGCGCCTGCTGATCCTGCTCCTCCTACTGGTGCCCCTGCTCGTTTGGCTCCTGTTGCTGTTATTTATGTTGATGCTACTTTTGTGACAAGTGTCCCTAAAGTTTCTATTGTTGCGCATGTTGCTTCTGATCCTGTCCCTGGCTCTCATGACACTGTGGCTGCTCCTAGTGATTTATTCAATGTTTTTTGAAGCATAAGATGTGCTTCCTTTGTCTTGGGCACCTTCTCCAACCACTAGTACACACCTCAATTTTAATTTCAAATGTTATCGTGTAAATTCATCATATATCTTTTTTCATTTGCATCTTTTTTTCAATGTACACCCACCTTTTATTAATGATTTCATGTTTCATAATGTACCATGGATTTTATCATGATTGTGTAGTTGGTTGTCTTGATAATTTTATATATGAAACCTGGGTCAGTTTAATATATTAATGATGGTAAGTTTAACTTAGTTTTGTTGGTAACTTACTCTATATTGTATGCAAATATCCTGGTTTATAATATTTCATATATATGCTTGGGTAAATGTTTGGGTCAAGGGGTGGATAACTTGTTCATACATGATGGGGTAACTGTAGCTCTAAGTAGTGGATTACTATATATATGCATTGGTAACTCCTAGTGTGATTAACATCATGTTTCTCTATGTGTTTTAAACTTCATGCAATCTTAGAAAAAATCCTTTATGTTAGATGTATAAGTATAGTCGTATGTTTAGTTGTCATGATATACAGGTTAACATGTTTATTTGTAGCATGTGTATAACATTAAATTATATAACAGTAAGAATAATTGTTTTTTCTTGTTTGGTCCCTTTTTTCTTGTATTTTTTTGGGACATACTTTATGCAGCTGTTAACTTATTGAACTTACCAAACACGGGCGGTGATAAAAATGTGGGTGCCGGTGGATCTAGTTAACTATTCAGCTGATGTCAAACTTGAAGATCATCGCTACGATGGATGTTTGGGGCTTGGGGCTTGGGGTTTGTTGCGGTCGAGCTATCTGGTTCGCGAACTATTGTGATGGAGGTTCTCTTTTATGATAGTGTAATCTATGGTTAAATTTAGGTTATAGTTTATGGAAACTTTTCCTTTTGTGTTATGTTATCGGACCTATGTTATTCATGGAACAATATGTGTTGTAAATTATATGACGTTATGTTCGTGTGATGTAATTAAACTACCGTTATTATTTAATATATGTTCATGTATGTCATTTTTATAATTTTTTTGTAGTGATAAACATGTGGTATTTCTTTTCAACATGGGTGGCTCCATTTTTATCCTTTTTCATTTGGACATTTCCTTTTGTCTTGTCGTTAATATTTTTGTAGCGGATCAACAAACAGTTGATTTAGAGTGCAAAAAGCTAGTAAATGATGAAAATGTAGTTATTTCTCTTGATAATCTGTTGGTTGAAAAGATTGGTTATCAAGCTGTTCGAAGCTTTACCAGAGATACAAAGCAATTGGACCAAAATAGTTCTTATATTAAAGGTATTCAAACAAAATTTGTTTTATTCTTCTTTTGTATTCAAATGCATTATTATTGTGCTGCATTCTTTTTTTAAATTACAGCTCCCCTGATTATTCAACTACTGGTATTAGTGTTGCTTTACCTATTCTTGTCACTGACAATGTTACACCTGCAACGAGGCCGCGTTCTGTGAGACTTATTCACCCTCTAAGTCTCGTCTCCCTCTGTTCTCTTATATTAGCACAATTGCAGATGAAGATACATTGTATAAGAAGATTATCATACACACACGGAAAGAGAATAAGTGGAAGATTAAGAAGTATGTCCATATTCTTTATTTACAACTTCCATCATTCATTGTTTTGTGTTGGTTACTTTTATTATTTACCATTGGTCACTTGTTCTTTTTGTGTGTGGATAACTTGTACTTTTTTAGGGTACTACTGGTGGGTTACTTGTATTATTTTTTGTGGATAACTTTTAGTTTTCAAAATGAATAACTTGAAGTTTTTATAGTGGATAACTTTTAGTTTTCAAAATGGATAACTTGAAGTTTGTATAGTGGATAACTTGCATTATAATCGTTACATATATTTTATCTTTTTGTAGCACACCGATTTATAACACTGAACCAATCTAGGCGACAACTAGTGATTTTGCTGGTAGTGTAATGCCATACGACGAGCTTTCAGTTAATATGTGTGAGCTTGCTATTTCCGCAATGCAAGATGAACTTGTTATTTTTTTCTGGATAACTTGTACTTTTTTATACTGTTGTTGGGTTACTTGTACTATTATTTGTGGATAACTTTTAGTTTTCAAAGTGGATAACTTGAAATTTTTACAGTGGATAACTTGTATTCTAATTGTTACATATATTTTATCTTTTTGTAGCATATCGATTTGTAACATTGAACCAATGTGGGTGACAACTAGTGATTTTGCTGGTAGTGTGATGCCATATGACGAGGTTTCAGTTAATATGTGTGAGATTGCTATTTTCGTAATGCAAGATGATTGTCCATCTAATAAAATTATTTTTCCTTATATCATGACTAAATATCTGTTGGAGGGAAGATTCACCGTCACTCTTGTTTAGAGGTCATTCAGGAGAGACGACAACTACAAACTCACCCACAAACATATGGTATGTGGTCTAATTTGTTTGTTTATTATTTTTATTTTTTATATGTTGTTGATAAGTTCAGGTCATAAGGTATGGTAACAATTACTCGTTTTTGTTGGTAACTCTTACATTTCTGTCTGGGTAATCACTGTTCAGATTTTTTCCTGCATGTGTCCCTACTTATTTTATTTTCATTTTTTATGCTTTTTTGTAGCTTTGCTTTTTTGTCCTTCAAGAGCTTGGGACTAAAAAGGATCCAATGGGCCACTAGTACATGCTTTCGGTTAACATGCATGCCAAAAGGTTTGAGATTCTTGACTCTCTCCGTGGTGAAGCTAATGGAAGCAATAAAGAGAATGTATATAGTTAATTATTCTGATTCAAGAAGACAAATTGAAAACTTTGAGTTGATGCATGTCCCTGTTCCGAAGCAATATGTAAGGTTTGTCTTTTTCGTATTGTTCCATCATTGATTTATATTCTTGTCTAGTTATAATTTTGTTGTATATACATATATTTTATGGGATTTGTCTAATCATTGATATTCTATTGTTTATTCTCTATTTCTTTTTCAGCACTGATTGTGGTTTCTTCATGCTCAAGAATCTTGAATTGTGGAATGTAAGTGTTGTGCCTCCTATTTGTTAAGATATGATGCCAGGAATTAAGTAAAAGATGACATCTTTTTGGTTGAACCACCCTCACAATGTTCTTTTGAATTGGAGGTCACTTCTAGAAGACAACAAGTTTTGAGGTATTTTCCCAAGTTACCCACATCCTCACATGTTTGTTATCCAGACATATTATATAAGTTATTCACACTGTGACATAGAAGTTACCCACTGTACGTCGATTTTTTGTTGTTGTTATGAAACCTCGATTTTGCCCATATGTGAACTATTATGTAATAGCTACTTTAAATGTTAGCTATGAGCAATGGAGCCGAGTTGCTACAATAAATATTATATTCTCTTTTTTTGTAAAGTTTTTTATATTAGTCATAATAACTTACTCCCTCCGATCCAAATTAATGTTCTCATGTTTGTCTAGATTCGGATGTATCTAGCACTAAAACTTGACTAGATACATCTGAATCTAGACAAATCTGAGAATGTTAATATGGATCGGAGGGAGTACATGTTAATGGGTAGATAACTTACATGTTGATTTCATGATAACTTTTAGTGTGTGACCTTGGTAACTTCTGCTATGCTAGGTGGATAACCTTTTGCTGGCTTATTCATTAGAAGGTTGATTACTGTAGCAGTTCTGTATCGATAACTCTTGTTCTATCTCTATTGTAACTTCATATAGGATAGATGAGTGGTTTATATCTGTTTTGAATACATTTTGGTGATAAATATTTTGAAACTACATAATGTACAACATGAGCATCATACATAAAAACAATTTTTAGATGAAAAAATATGTTCGCTCAACAAACGAGAACAACATTTAGGATATTGTGTTACATAAATATTCTACTGCATATTTTTTTGCATGGTTTGTCTAGATTTGATATCCTAGAAGCTTCAACATGTCCGTGCATTTCCGTATTGTGTGACCTTCGGCACCGTAGTGGCTGCATTTCTTTAATTTCTTTGGAGCAAAGTCTAGGGGTTTTTGTTTGCTATCTGTCATGGTCTCCCTTTTGTTATTGACTTCTCCGGGTTCTTTATGTGCTTTGTTGACAATATGTGAGATCCCGATGTGCTTATTGTTTGAACTGTTCCATGGTTGCTTGTCGATTATTCCCTGTTTGGTGGGGCAGTTGTTGGAGGTGGCACGCTTGCATCATTAGGAGCACTAGAAGATGGCATAGTAATTGCTTCATTTTTAGCCTATCTTGCCTTCCTCTCTTCTCTTCTTGCTATCACATCTAGTTCTTGTTTCATTTCCTTCAAGTGTTTCCTGATGATTTTCCTTCCATCATCTATCTTCAGCCCTATCTTTGCATCTCTAGCAAACTCTTGTCTATATGATGCAAACATCATCATATTTCTTGATTCCCCTGGCATCTCTTTCTTTCCTTTATTATGTTTGTCATCCGGTTCAGCTAGGATAGTTTCCACGTCCAATGTCCACCTTTTCAAGATGTACTTATCTGGGATCTGATGGATTTGTATGTGTGTCATCACTTTTATAATGTGGCAGCACAGTATACCATCACGATCGAATTTACAGCAGTTGCATTCATAGGTTCCTTCTTCCCAGATTGCAAATACCATATAGCTTCTGTAGCCATAGTGCGGGACTGGGATCCCTGTTATGCTCAGTTCAAACTGGTAGCCGTTGAGGTGATCGCATTGGTATGACATGCTCTTTCGCATCTCACTCTGAAACTTGGAGAAAATTTTCCTTGTGTATGCTTTTGCCATTTGTCGCTCCATTATACTTCCACACCACCATTCTGGATCTGTCAAAGTTATATTTGTCTCTGCCTTTAGCTCAACATTGTAGATCTTCTCTTGTACCGACATGTACTGTTGTACAAACTCATAAATGGAGTTGCTTGGTTTGACGTAACGCTTGAGAACTGCGTTGAAGCCTTTGCTTCTTGATGTGGTCTGTAGGAATGGGAAAAAAGTGTGAATAAAGTACGTCGGTACCCAACCCTTTCTTTGTCCCCATAGTGAAAACAGATCCACGTTGTCATGGACATTATGAGTATTTATCATTTGCATACAAGCTTCCTCGAATTCCTTTTGTGTCAAGCTATTGTTCACGCATGCATTAAAAGCGTCAAGAAGCTCTGGGTGATTGGCCATGAATGGTCCTATTTTCTCAGTTGCATTCTGGATGATGTGCCATCTGCAATTTCTGTGAGTTGCATCGGGAAAAATAGCACTTATAGCACCACCCATGGCAGAGTCTTGATCAGTTATTATATTTTTTGGTGCTAAGCTGTCCATTGCCAGTTTGAACAATTGAAACAGCCACACAAAGTTGTCCTTGAGCTCTCGACGCACGAATCGCATCCAAACTAAACCAATAGTCTATGATTATTTATCCCAATAAATGGAGCGCATGGTAGTTTATATCGGTTCGTTAGGTAGGTAGGTAGTGTCGAATGATATGCAATCATTGTACCTAGACTTGTATGCCCTTCGTGATGGACCGTCAACCCAAAATAGGTTCTCAACACAGTCCTCCTCATCAAGTTTTATTTTGTAAAAGAAATCTGGATATTTAGCCTTCATCTTTTCGAAGAATGCTAATGTGTCTTGCATATCGTGGTGACTGTTTTCACTGCGGAAAGAAGCCCTTAGGTTCGCCAAGTCCTTTTCTATGTATGGTACATCATTCAGAGTCCCATATAAACTTGCCATGAGCTGCATCTACATGCATGTTTTGATGTTACATGCATGCAGCATCTGAAGGAATACTTTTTCTTCTGCTGCTGTGCGAACGCAAGAACCTTGTTAATGAAGGTTTTATTATCAGGGGGTGGTTATGATCATCTGACGAATGTTCAACATACCACCAGGCATCCTTCCTCTTGACATATAAGTGTGATATGCATCCAGTCCTTGGGTGTGTATTTTTTCCTCTTCTTGACACATGATTTTGGATTCTGTGTGTCTTCCTTATCTTCGTGAAGTTTACCAGCTTTTGTGCACACAAGATACTCCTTATTCAGCTCATTTCTTGCATATTTTCTTGACCAATCTATCCTTATTCCAAAACCTTTCATTTGTGAATACACCATGTAGTGTTTGCGAGCTGATTCAAAATTGTCAAAGCGCATTATAGCTATTGGTGGTTGTGGTGATGAGTGTACTTCATCTCTGGCATCATTTGTATCATTATTCTCCACATCCTCATTTGAATCAGCTGTGTGTGCTATTGTTTCTTTGATTGTGCCACCCGTCGCTATTTCTTGTGCAACTTGTTCAATTATAGTGTACATGCAGTCGTTGTTAGTATATGAAAGGGTAATTGCCCCTATGTGTGGTTTTGGTGATTAATGACAGTCCCTATGGACTAATGTTTTCATTAAGTTTTATATGAAGGAATGTTCCATAGGTCATGCTTGTAGTCCGTGTGTTGCATTCAAGTATGGATGCCATGAAGATAAAGATATACCTGAGTATTGGCATCAATATCATCGAGTTGAACAAGAATATGATATGATCAACATCTTGAGAGTGTGATCTCAATAGAAGAATTCAAGATATGGCTCTAAGTCGGTGTCATGATAGCCTCATTAGTTGAGTTATGGTTGACTAAGATTTAAAGCATGTAATCAAACGAAGAGTTCTTTATGTACCTCAAGATATTGAGATGGAGCACGAGAAGATACTTGGTTGACCAATACAAAGAGTGAAGATTAGATTCAAGCTTAGTCAACACGTGAAGCATAAAGAATGTAGCACATGTCTTGTGGTATGGTAAGCTTGTCAATTATGCTTCATGAACTAACACATTATATATTTGCCTTTGTGTTATCTATATTGGGTAAGTATTTTTTCATGGGCATGCTTCAAAAGTGAAGATCTCATATAGCCCATGAAAGGATGACATCAAGTGGCGATTGTCATCAAGGTTGAGAAGGGCAAGTTCAAGATAAGCATCTCAAGAATATCATTTGCTTGAAGCTTGCCATCCATATTGGTGATAATGGACATGTGAAGACGTGTCTTAATGAAGCTATCCCATAGTGGTGTATGGGGAGCAAATTATGAGTCTTCACGAAGCAACAATGATCAAGTGATGCATTCCGGCTTGGATGGAGCTTGAAGAGCTGTCATCAAGATCAAGCGGGATGTGTAAGGAAAAGGTATGGCCTTGCTAGGTTTTCCTTTTACCGGTCTCAATGTGGTTGTTGGGAGATCGGGTTATAGGATAGATAGCCACACTATCAAGAGGGGCTTTCGGTTGGGTAACTTGATCGCATCATCATAGGAAGCTCAATCCTTTGCATACTTTGCATCTTTCTATTTTGTTGCTTCTTGGTGTTTCTCCATGTGAGGTTCTTGAGCTTGTTGCTAGCTCTTCAACAAGCCTAATTTCATTGAAAACGGATTTCGTATGCATCTGCTATGGTGTTTTTGAGTTTGAAGGTTTTACTGGTTCTTCTTATAGGAAGGCTTTATGCCTTTCTTCATTTGGTTCTATTCTCCTTTGTTGTATTATCATGTTTTTATACACCATCTTCTAGAGCTTGTTGTCCTCGTCAAAACAAGCCCAAGATCATCGAAATCGGAGTCCGGATGCAAAAGTTATTGCGTTTTTTGTGAAGTCTGTTTCATCCCGGTTGTGGATTTGGTTGAACCAACTCCCACGCCGGACGGTCCGGCGCCAGCGCCGGTTAGACCGGATCTGAAACTGGATTTTTCGGTTTTCGCGACCGAGTCTATTCTGAGTTGGCAAACAGAGCCATTCTGGTTTGTAGGACGGTCCTCCGGCCTGGGGATCGAGTTTCTCAGTTCTAGGGCCGGTCCAACCGACTTTTAAACCGAGCTTTCACAGATTTCCTCCCAACAGTCATATTTGCTTTCCCCTATAAAAGGGGGTTCTTCCCCAACGTTTTTGTGTATTCTTGAGCTCGAAATTAACCTCCATTGTTGACTCTCTTGAGCTTGCTTCCTCTCCCTTCCCTCCTATGATTCTTGCATCTTTTGAGGGCTTTGGAAGAGGAGATCTAGATCTACATTCTCCACCAATCAATTCCTCCTCTAAGTGAGGGGAACCCTTTGGATCTAGATCTTGGAGTCATTGGTTGACTTCCACCATTGTTCTTCCTCTCTAATTCCTCCCTAGCACTTGTTGCTTTGTTGGGATTTTAGAGTGAAGGATTTGAGCACCCTTGGTATTTTTGCTTTGCATTCTTGCATAAGTGTTGAGCTCTCCATTACGATTTGTTCGAGTGAGAGACCGTGATCTTGCTACTCTTGAAGGGTTACCTCCTAGTTGGCTTGGCGGTTGGTGCCACGGTGTCCTATTTGTGGAAGATTGTGAAGAGACCCGGGCTTCTCCTTCGTGGAGCTTGTGAAGTGGTTGCGGAGCTTTCCATCTCCGGAGTGGAGGAAAAGCTAGCCATAAGAAAAGGGTATATTCCTTTGTGGGATAGACTCATAGAAGAAGGTGATCCTTCGTGGCGTTGGGAAATCCTTTATGGAATCCCACACCTCTCCAACGTGACGTACCTTCTTGTAAGGAAACACGGGAATACATCTTCGTCTCTGCGTGCCTCGGTTATCTCTATACCCAAGCTCACTTTCCTTGTGATAGCTATTGTGCTTGAAGTACTTATATCTTGCTTATCACTTGTGGTATATTTATCTTGTGTTATCTTGCTTAGCTTAACTTGCTGTTGGTGCACTTAGTTGAGCCTAGTGTATTTAGGTTTTGTGTTTGTAAAATAAATGCTAGTTTAATTCCGCATTCTATCAAGGCAAAACCGTAATAGTTTTAAAATTTTCTATTCACCCCCCTCTAGGCGACATCTCTATCCTTTCAGTATATCCTTCTGTTTGTACCCCATCTGTTATGCAAGTAATCACAAGTTATTGTTTCTGTTTCTTTGCAGAAAATGGGTAATCATAATGAAAAGTCATGGATAACAGTAGATACAATAGGTGGGTAACTTCTCTATATCCAGACGGGCAACTTCTCTATATTTAGTTAGCAAGTACTCGTAAAAATGTTGACTAACTTTCTAATGTTGATTTAGAGACAACATTTCTTTATAAAATGTAGTGGTGATATTTGTGTTAAATCCTACATAGAAGCATGGGTAACCATAGTGTCAGCTACATGGATAACTTGTACCAATGTGACTAGATAACCGATGAATAATATGCTGGATAACTTGAGTAATATACCATGCATAATTATTTTGTTAACTGGTGGATGACTATGTACCTAGGTGCCTGGATAACTTTTGAATAAACTGGTGGATAACTTGTATATTTATGACTGGATAGCTACTGTATAAAGTGGTTGATTAGTTATTCTATCTGGGTTTTTTGCAGGAATGGGTAAGCATAATGAAAATGCATTGATAACTGCAGCTACAATAGGTTGGTAACTTCTCCCTATGTAGTGTGGTAATTTTTTAATTTAGCAACTATTCGTAAACATGTTGATTGTCTTTCCAATGGTTAGTCACACATAACACTTCTGGATAAAATATAGTGTTGATTTTTGAATTAGATCTTACATATAAGCATGGGGTAACTATAGTGTTAGGTATGTGGATAACTTGTACCTAAGTGACTGCATAACTGTTGTATAAACTATAGATACCTTTAGTAGTAACCCATGGATAACTATAATTGCTAACTGGTGGAGGATTGTGTACCTGGGTGCCTGGATAACTGCTGAATAAACTGGTGGATAACTTGTATATATATGCCTAGATAACTGCTGAATAAACTGGTGGATAATCTGATTTTTAATACCCCCATGTGTGTTTTGTATTTATGATTGTGCTTTTTATACTTCATGCGTACTGTCAAGTTTTTTAGTGTAGTTGGGTAGGCACACTCAACACTGCTGGATATATGTATAGTGATGATTTGTGGGGGTAACTTCTACATATAAGCACAGATGGACAATTTTAGCATTATCTGGTGGATAACTTGTACTCATTTTAGTGGATAACTGATGTGTTAGGTACTAGATAATTAGTACTCATATGCCTGGATAACTAGTACTCATATGCCTGGATATATGTATAGTGATGATTTGTGGGATAACTTCTACACATAAGCATGGATAATTGTAGCATTATCTGGTGGATAACTTGTACTCATTTTAGTGGATAATTGATGTGTTAGGTACTGAATAATTAGTACTCATATGCCTGGATAACTAGTACTCATATGCCTGGATTTATGTATAGTGATGATTTGTGGGGTAACTTCTAGACATAAGCATGGATAACTGTAGCATTATCTGGTGGATAACTTGTACTCATTTTAGTGGATAACTGATGTGTTAGGTACTGGATAATTAGTAATCATATACCTGGATAACTGATGCATAAACTGGTGGATAAGTTGATTGCGTGTAAACATCATACCTTCATTCATAACTTGCACAATAGCATCTATGTGTAAAACATCAGCATGTTCCTCCTCTTCTATTGCTTGTTCTGGTTCGGCATTAAGATTGATATCCATGTCTTGCCCACTGTTCAACCAAAATATTCAACATGACAGGAATTTAGGATGTTCCCCCTCTGTTTTGTCATGCAGGGATCAACAGATACTGATACTGAAGGTTAGGAAGTTTGATATATTGTAGTTTGAACAAGATTAGACATATTCAGAGGAAAAATTGAGGAGAAAAATAGTTGTAGATGCCCACTTTTTGTTTAGATTCATGTTGTGCAACCGTATAGTTTCATCATATAGTGATTTTGCTACCAAAATCATGGTGAATTCAGAGGTTTATTGATAAGTACCTGATGTTTTATTCCGCGTGTCCCTTTTTTACTTTCCAGGAGAAGGGGTGCTGGGCATCAATGGCGATTTTGGCTAGATGTTGAAGGCGACACGGACAGGTGCGGAATCATGGGAGGGGAGGATAGTTCTAGATCTTGGGGACAAAATTCGTTTTGGGGTTTTGGATTAGAGAGGAAGAAGGTCCCTCTTTTTGGGGGAAAAGCGCAGCTTTCCCCTTTTGGACCCGGTCACGCGTCCGGGGCGGGAGGGTGCGGGACGCGGGGACCCGGGAACGCGGGAAACCTTGTCGGAACGCCTGCTAGGATAGGCAATTCTCAGGGCGTCCGTCAGGTAGTCGCGTCTTTTCTTTTTTGTTTTCTGTCTTCTTTAGTTTGGGCTTGTCTGTGTTGAGACCCCAGCAGTTGTATCGTTGTACCGAAAAGTTACTATATATTAATATAGCAGGAAGAAAGTCTATTATTTTAAAAGCATAGAACAGTTGAGAAGGCACCGCGAGCCATCGCTAGAGTCAACAACACCAACCAGCTTGGCGAATTAGTAGGAGACAATTAGTAATTACATGGAACCTGATGCTAGATGGAAGAACCAACTCCAGCGTGCCATCGCGTTTATTGCTGTTTTGGTTGGTCTTTTAGTTGCTCGTCTCTTTGTTTTTTCGTCCTTGGTGGTTTGGACTCGATATTGGTTTCGATCCTTCTTGACGAAAATACAGTGCTCCTGCCGATTTCTGGAAACACTTACAGTATATATCTTTGCAACGAACAGTAAATTATTTTGCGTGATGCACGTTGGAATCTGCTAATCGCTAGTAGGAGTATTATAGCCCGAGACACTCATCACATTGTGTAGGATAATGCCAGGTTAACTACACAACGCTGATGACTGATGTGGAAAGAAACCATATCCAAACCGGCCTATCCTCTTCGTGCAAAAAAAAAAAAAACCCCGGCCTATCCTGGACGTCACACGCTGGCAGGCTCCACCTACCCAGTACAGTACTGGCAGTCCTGCACCGACCGGCTCAACGACAGCGGCCGCCCACCCTCCCGCCACGCGCGCCGCTGACACCATTGCCAGTTGCCCAGTTCGCCACTGCCAGCCAGCGCTCACGTCGGCGCACGCACCCACTCTATATCCTACACAGCTCCCTCGGCTCTCAAGTCAGTCAACCGCACCTCCCTCGGCCGAGACAGCTTCCGAAATTTCGCCCCACCCTCGCAACTCACGGCGCGCGCGCGCACACACACACACGCTCGGCTTTGCTCCTGCGCCGCGGCCGCCGGGAATGGAGAGCACGGGGCGCGGCGGCGAGGCGGCGGCTGAGGTGACCCGCGCCGACTTCCCCGAGGGATTCATCTTCGGCGTCGCCACCTCCGCCTACCAGGTCAGCTACCTTGTAATACTAGTAGAGTACTAGCAGATACCTAGCTAGTAGTAGGTTGGTGCGTGGTGGACAGGACTGGTGTCGCCGGGTCTGGGTGCGTGCATCGGCCGCCGCTGGTTGCCGATTCCTGCTCCCACGCCGCCCAAATCGCTGCGTGTCGGCTCGGTGCTTCCGATGCGAGCGCTGCTCGGTGACACCTGGGTCGCGTTGGGCTCCTGCTGTTGGATCAGGCTAGCAAGAGAGCGACTGCTTATCTTTGAACGAAAGCAGGACACTGACTGAGCAACTGCCTGTCTGCCTCACCAAATTGGGTGCAGCTCATATCTTGCGAGTTTCAAGCGGCCCCTCTCTGTTGTGCTTTCAAGCTTGTGAGTTTCAAGCGTAACTGAGAAATAAGAGAAATAGAGAATGGATTTTCCATTTGTATGTTACCGTAATTGTTCTACCCCGACGATAAAAACGAGAATAATCATAATGTTGGAATTCTCGGTGGGAGATTTAGTTCTTAGATGGCAAATTATACATTTACCAGTTTTTTATACTTGTTTCCAACGAAAATAAACAAAAAGAGGGAGACGATTTTTGGTTTCTGTGAGCTATCCTCTTTATTTTTCTCTTCAACTAGATTTATCGTAGCCATGAAGTAACGTTCTTGTTTTTTCCCTCTATCAAGATCGAGGGGGCGAGAAATGAGGGTGGCAAAGGCGATAGCATATGGGATGTATTTGCAGATAAAAAAGGTTTGTCTCATCTACATTACAGTATGATTTGTTAAAATATATCTGTTTAAATAGTAGTTGCCATCTAAATGCCTTTTTCAGAACATATCCTAGACGGAAGCTCTGGAGAAGTTGCAGTTGATCATTACCATCGATACAAGGTGGTTATTGCAATCACTGTCATAGCTATCTAGTATTTTGTAAAAATAAGGGTGTTTGTTTCTGTTCCTTGAGAGAGACTTTTCTAGCTATCATATTGTTGAATTTGTGGACTATTGATTAAACTACCTTGTTTCCGAGATCCCTAATTCCTCGTTTGAACTGTTGTGTACAGGAGGACATTGAGCTCATGGCCAAGTTGGGGTTTGGAGCTTATAGATTTTCCATATCTTGGTCACGGATATTTCCTGGTACATTTCATTTGTTGGACTGCGTCTCACATATTAATACACCTCCAACTTACATTTCACAGTTCCAGCTTTCCCCTCGTTATGTTCTTCTTGTCTATTATTATCAGTCATTCCTCATCTGAGTCTGTAAGTTTATTGTTCCTGTAGATGGCCTAGGGAAGGAGATCAATGAGCAAGGAGTTGCTTTCTATAACAATCTTATAGATTTCATGATTGAGAAAGGTGCCTCGTGATTTACAAATTGATCTCAAAGTTACTATTCATCTAGTTATTCACCACCTTCTGCCCCACTTCAGGTATTCAGCCTTATGCAACTCTGTATCACTGGGATCTTCCAAATAACCTTCACCAGACTATGGGGGGTTGGCTTTCTGACAAGATTGTGTAAGTCAATGCAGGCATATTAACTTTAGCTTATGGATTTGTAAACACGGTTAAATGCCAACAAGAAATTCTACATGGCATGTTTACCTAAGAACGCTGCTTTATTTCAAAGTGTTTCTGATTTAATTTTATGTTTCTATATCTGATTGTATTGGCTGTCAAAATGTTTCAGAGAGTACTTCGCGTTGTATGCAGAAGCCTGCTTTGCAAATTTTGGCGATAGAGTTAAGCATTGGATGACAATCAATGAACCTCTTTCGACATCCATTAGTGGTTACGCGACGGGAAATTTTGCACCTGGAGTATGTGAAGGTGAAGCTGGTGAACCTTTCTTGGCTGCTCATCACCAGATCTTAGCTCATGCTGCTTCTGTTGATGTCTACAGAAGAAAATTTAAGGCATGTTAAGTTTCCATTTGAAGTATCATTGTCCCATCAATTTGTTTGCAGTACCTTTGTTTTGCTAATGATTTACAGATTGTAGGCTGTACAAGGGGGCCAGGTTGGGTTTGTTGTTGATTGTATATGGGCAGAGCCAGCGTCTGATAAAATGGAAGATCAGGATGCTGCATCACGATTCATTGATTTTCTACTTGGATGGTAAAGTTATCGCTCGCCATTCTCATATAAAGTGTCCTATACTTGTTACTGCGCCTTCAGATTCATGAAGCCTATGGTTTGATTTTATGCACATATCATGATTATAGTTGCTTTTCTTGAAGGTACCTGGACCCAATATACTTTGGTGATTACCCAGAAAGCATGCGCCAGAGGTTGGGCGACCGTCTTCCAAAATTCTCAGAGAAAGATCGTGAATTCATCAGGAACAAAATTGATTTTATTGGATTAAATAACTATACATCGCGATATATTGCTAATCAGCCGAACGAACAGGCAAAACAGATCCATTTTTATCGAGCACAACAAACAGATATAATGGGTACTATGCTTCTGCTATCCAGTACTTGTCTTTTTTGCTTATAAAAGCAGGCGCAGCACAACCTGAAAGATGCAGGGTTATCTATAAGAACTCTAGTACTCCCTCCGTCTCAAAATAGATGTCGAAAGTTTGTCTAAATTTGGATGAACCTAGAGACTAAATAGTGTCTAGGTACATCTAAATTCTAAAAAGTTTGCGACATCTATTTTGGGACGGAGGGAGTACGTAAATAGATAGAAGTATTTCACCTTGCTGATTAGATAGAACAGCCCTTCTCCCACTAAGCGTGGATTCTATTTACCTCTTTTGTGTCATGTTACTCTTGGAGCATTATAAATCAATATAGGCATATAAGGCGGAACTACTTTTCTTCCTGAAGTTTGGCCTGAAAATTCTGTACCGCTTTAGATTTATGCAAAGTTGCCCCTTTCAAGTTCTCGTATGCTTCCAGATTTATATCGTAATGCTTACACTCTTACTTTTGGCAGACAAATGGAGTAGCGGTGAAGGAATTGGTGAAAGAGTAATACTTGAGTACTTTTCATTCATGTAGCTCCACTGATATCTCCAAACGTCTCATCTCGATATTCATGCAGGCTGCGTCTTCGTGGCTTTATATAGTTCCTTGGGGTATGCGGAAAATGATTAATCATGTAGCGAAGAAATATGGCAATCCAATAATATATATAACAGAGAATGGTAAGGCTCCCATGCCCCTAAAATTTGGATGTTGCGGTTTATTATAGTTAAGAATGAATGAAGAATTTTCATTAATCATGACAACCATTAATATCCTTCATCGTTCTTCAAGATTCCAATACACATATGTCAAATATGTGTACATGATATGGAGTTGTCATATTTCCCACATATGGGTTAAATGGTTGAATCACATACCTAATGTACTTCACATCACACAATACAGAGGGTCGATTGACTTGATTTACTTTTATTTAAGGTTTGCAACGGAACATGCTTTGTCTTTATGCTTACTGTATCTTGTGAAAAATGGTAATGCATAGTGACAGATAGAAAATTCACAGCTAGCAGATAATGCTCCCTGATATTTAAATATAAACTGTAAAGAAATTACATTCACCTTACCACTTATCTGTTTTGTTTATCACAAACTGTAAACAAGTATATTAAAAAAAATCTGACATGCATAATGTAGCAGCAATAGAATAACTGTTCTAATATGAAACATTGCGAACAGCCCGGCTTTTATAGAAAGCAGCAATATAACAATCCAGCTAGCATACTATTTGTTTGTCTGATGACTGATGTGATATGGTAACTAAATTATTCAGTAACCAACCTTGTTTGTGAGTGATGCCCTTATGTAGTTTATGTTCTGTAGGCATGGATGATGAAGATGATCCATCAGCAACACTTGATCAGGTTTTAAATGATACAAAGAGGGTTGGTTTCTTCAAAGGATATGTTGGTGCAGTCGCAGAAGCAATAAAGTAAGTTTGTTTCTGTTTGCCGCATCACTGAAACCATGTAACCAAAGCAACCAAAAAGTTGACACCGCTAATTTTGGTTTCCGTTGACATACAGGGATGGTGCCGATGTTCGTGGATACTTTGCATGGTCATTCTTGGATAACTTTGAGTGGGCGATGGGATTCACCAAGAGGTTTGGGATTGTCTATGTTGATTATAAGAATGGGCTCTCCCGACACCCTAAAGCATCAGCCATGTGGTTTTCACGCTTCTTGAATGGCGAGGCTGCTGACAGCAAACCTGACACAAACTAAACATGCCTACACTAAGGTGCCAAAATTATACTCTAGTTGTTTCTATCAATGCTATATCTATCCAGTATTCACAGTAACTTCACAACTGTTATTTCTTGGTCTGCAATATCTTATGTAATTGCTCCAACATTTGTTCAAATGAATGCCTAAGAATCATGATCACTACCGGTGCTTCGTTGCTGATAACTTGAACATCTAATCTGAACACTACCATTATGTTATCTTCACAACTATAAGTAGCAATTCTGTGTGTAGTCATTCATAGACCCCAGTAAGCATACCAATGAAAAGGTTTGTTTTTGTTTGCAGCTGATGTAACTAACCTTTTGCTACAGGGATGACATTAATGTTCATTCGTGGACAGTTTGGTTGGTCATTCCTCGACAACTTTGAGTGGAATACATTATACATCAAGAGAGGACTTATAGTTACATGAATGGGCTTTTGCGACATTCCAAAGTATCATCCCTGTGGTTCACACACTTACCGTTGAACACGAACTGATCCATGCCTCAGCAAGCAAATACTTCCTCCGTTTCAAAATATAAGATGTTTTAGCTTTGTGAACGAAATGTATCTAGACTCCTTTTAATGTGTAGGTTCGGAGTGAACCTCTATGAACCTCGCATTAAAAGTAGTCTAGATATATTTCTTTCACAAAACTAAAACATCTTATATTATGAAACGGAGGGAGTAAACATTACACAAAAGTATTGGTTTCCTGTTGTTGTATTGTACTGTAACTGCCAATGTATCTACTCAAAATATAGCTGTATCTCAACTCTGATGCTCTTTACGGCCTGCCATTAGTCCAATGATTATGTTTCCTGCTTAAATGCCGCTGATGTACTCTGTAGATTGGCCCTTCATAAGCCCCAATAAGCAATTACCAATCACAAGAAAGCGTGTTTCTGTTTTACTAACGTTTTCACTAGGGGACTTTAACAAGAAAGTGTGTTTCTGTTTTACTAACGTTTTCACTAAAGAGGCAGAAATGGAGGATGCAAAGGGTTTGATAGAAGTGGTGGAGAGGCGAGGGCTGCACCCTGATGTTTGTGTTGTATTAGAGCATCTCTAACGAAGACTGTAAACAGTCCGATTAAACAGCCTGAAACTGTAAAATAACCGCATTTTTGCCGTTTGGGCAAAAGTCAGTCGCTCTAGTGAACCCCGTATAAGGTGACGGTCCTTACTTATTTTTTAGGGGGGCGGTGAATTGTCGCCAACGGCCGGTACATACGCGGAGCGAGGGGCCGAACCGAGCGTGAAACCATATCCCCTCGCGGGTGTTGGTGCGCTGACATTTTCGTTCCCCTCCCCTCCTCCCACCCGCCGCCGTCGCCGTTCCTCGGCGCGGAGCCCGTCCTTTGCAGCCTGATTTGCCAGCGCGCTGAACCGGATCCAATAGATCCACCCTTCTCGGAGCCAGTTCTACAGCCGGGAGCGCTGCCGCCTCGTGAGCCGACCGAATTGCCCGCCGTCGCCGCCAAGGTATGAACTTGTTTGATCTCCCCCGCCACGACTAAATTTCAAGGATTCCGACGGCTGTATTTGCTTGATTCAGATAAGTTCGTCGTTGATGAAGAGCAAGGAGATGTACTTCGAGAACTCCTGCTCCGACGATGATTCAGGCCTCAAAGAGCTGCTCCACGATGATGACACGGAGCATCTGGTCGTCATCCTCGCCGTCAAGGAGGTCGAGGATAGGAGGAGGATGTTGAATCGGCGCCGCGGATCGGTGCCTGGCCGGATTTGTCTCCCGCGCAACCGCTGGCAAGGCCACCATTCGCTGATGCAAGACTACTTCGTCGAGGTACCGACCTACCCCCCACATCTCTTTCTTAGGTGGTTCCGAATGCGGCAAGAGTTGTTCGTGAAAATCGTAGAGGCTTGCGAAGCCATCTGCACGTACTTTCAGCACCGTAGAGACGGTGCCAGGGTGCTAGGGTTTAGCGCGTACCAAAAAAATCTCCACAACTATTCATGTGCTTGAAGATGCCACCATCGAATAAGTTCGGAGGTTCGGTGATACCAAAAGGTTCATGTATATGAACCTTGAGAGGGGTTGGCCCGGCATGCTTGGCAGTGTGGAATGTATGCACTAGAAGTGGAAGAATTGCCCAAAAGCATGGCAAGACCAATATTGCGGTAAAAGCCGCGATCCAACAATTGTTCTTGAAACCGTGGTATCTCAAGACCTGTGGATTTGGTATTGTTTTTTTTTTGGATTACCGGGATCACTCAATGACATCAATATCTTACATCGATCCCATATATTTACAAGACTTGCCCGTGGAGATGCACCAGCTTGAAATTACAAAGTCATGAACAATGACTACACCATGGGGTACTATTTAGCCGATGCCATATATCCAGATTGGGCACCGTGGTGAAAACCATTCATGATCCCGAAACAAGGAAAGAAGCTGTTTTTGCCAAGGCTCAAGAGGTTGTCTGAAAGGATATTGAAAAAGCTTTTGGTGTTTTGCAAGCTAGGTTTGCTTTTGTGCGAGGCCCTGCTCGTTTTTGGGACATTAAGTCCCCCAGGAACATCATGACATGTTGTGTCATTCTTCACAACATGATCATCGAGGACGAGAGACGGTTAGATTGGAGTGCTTCTATGACAATGTTGGGAACCGAGTGAGGCCAAAAAAAACCCAGGCCGTCTTCAAGCATTTCTTGACTCATACAACGAAATTGAACACGAAGGCACCCATAAGCAACTCCAAAAAGATCTGATCGACCACCACTGGCAGCGGCATGGCCGCCAATGATGTTTTATTTGTTGTTTCATTTGTGTGTGTACCAAAACATTCATTTGATCAGACCATTTGTGTAAAAGATTTATTTGATCAAACCATTTGTGTAATAATTTAATTTGATTTGATGCGGATGATTTGTGTAATAATTTGTTAAACTATTTGCTATCATTTTTATGAATCAATTTGCATATGATTTATGTAATATGCTGAAATATTTAAATCCTCGGTTTACCGTTCTAAAACTGTGTCCCTTTTCACGGGTCGAGTTTGCGGATATCGTTCTGCGCCGGTTGTGCAAAACCGTTTTCCGTGGACTGTATCCGCCTTTTACAGTTCGCGAGTTTACAGTCTTTATTAGAGGTGCTCTTACATGACTACACGAACATGCCTATATGCTAGTATCATGTAAAATATCGGCATGTCACAGGTATTGTTAATGTACAAGTCAATGATATGTTTGGGGAAGGTATGCTTCATTGATATTTTATTTTTATTTTTGAAGGAATTCATTGATTTTTTTTCTAAGGACATGTATCACTAATTGGACTGGAATGTAGTAATTCTTTAGGAATGCACTTGAGGACTTATTATTGACGTGTATTTGCAAAAAACTCAATTCTCATGTGCAGTTACCGATTCGTTTTTGTGTGTGTTCAGAGCATAATTCTAGAACAGATGATTTAGTTGATGAGTTTAATGTTTAAATTTCAGTAGTATTTCATTTGGTTTCTCTTTCATTTGTGATAAGTTGAAAACATAAAACTGTGTCTATCCAGTTTTGTATTATGTTCCATTGCTGCTTTACCCTTTTTTTATGGGAAAACAAAGCTTTATTGATCAAATAAAGTAGCACGCATACAGAAAGCACCCACAAACGGAGTAGGCACATGCGCCAGGGGTAGAAGGAAAGAACGAGCTCGCCAGGCAGAGACTGTCGCTTCAACTCCGCAGCAAGCTCGCCAGGCGTCGCAGCTCGGAGATGAACCAGTCGATCGCTTCTCTATCCTTCTTTTTGCTTAGAAGCCTCCACGACTGCAAGAAGATAATAGTTTTAAGAATGCAGTCAGTGGGCTGGGCAATAAGAACATGTTCGATAGTCATTTTATTTCCAATATGCCAAAGCGCGTAGCACATGACCGCAAAACCAATCCATGTAGTTCTACAGAACGAGCCTGACAAGCCCTGCGAAATGGCGATGAAGTCACCAGCCCCAGCTGGGTTCCAATTGCAGCCCAGGATCTCACACAAGCAAGCACACATAAATTGAGCGAGATGACAACCAAAGAAGATGTGGTTCACATTCTCCCACTTGTAACACAGGTAACATCTCCGCGGAGAAGGTCCCTGCCTATTGGTGATGTTCAGGTTCGAGGATAGTCTATCTCTTATCAACTGCCAGAGGAAATTTTTCACTTTGAGCGGGATACGAGTCACCCAAACATCTTTAAAATGGATCGAAGTAGCACCCTGGTAGAGTTTGTGGTAGATGGAGCCGGTGGAGAAACACCCGTTGGGTTCTAACACCCACGAAATCACATCGCAGCCTTCTTCGGGTGGAAACAAATCCAGCTCCCGCAGCAGGTTGTCCCATTCCACTGCCTCAGCAGTCCCAAAACTTCTCGTAAACTGGATGAACCAGCCTTCGTCGCTTTTTTCCCCACAACTGAGAGCACAGGGTCTCCACGGATACTAAACATGAGAGGGTATCTAACGCAAAGGGGCCCCCTACCCCACTAGCGGATCTAGCTCGACACGTCAGGGTGGTCCAACAGTGCAATTTTTAATTTAATTATATTTTATTTTTATTATTTCCATGATATATAGGCTATGTAGAAATATCAGGGTGGTGCATAGACCACCCTGACCACCCATTGGATCCCCCTATGCCCTACCCAACCACTAGTCTAGCCATAACATGGTGGCATGTCCGTTCTTCACTTGGTGCTTGGCACCCAATTTGAACAGATGTTTAATTTTCTGCAGGTTATTCCGAAACTGGGAGCCCTTCACAGGAGCGTCCAGCAACAAATCTCTCCTGCACAGGTATTTGGCACGGAGCAGGTCGACCCACAAGCCTTGTTCATTATGGGACAGTTTTCAAACCCACTTGAGAAGGAGAGCCCGGTTCATCAATTTGATGTTGTGGATACCTAGACCTCCCAAGTCCTCAGGAGATCACACCGTATCCTAGTTAACCCAGAGGTGTTTCCGTTCCTCCTCAACACCTTCCCCAAAACAACTACATCTGCATTTATCAAAGACCGCGTGCGTGCCGTCCCCTAGCAGGCAGAGGCACATGGCGTGGGTAGGCAGACTCCAGAGACATGCATTAGTCAAAGTGAGACGAGTCGTAGAGGACAGTAATTTTCCTTGCCACGGATCAACCCTATGCCCCAACTTCCCCACCAAGAACTTTCAGTCCTTGGCAGTGAGCCTTTTGTTGCTCACCAGAAGCCCCAGGTATGAAATAGGAAAGGAAGTCAGTTTACAATTGAGCAAAGAGGCAATTATTTCCTGCTCCTCAATATCCTTCCCCAACACCACCACCTCACTCTTATTGAAATTAATTTTTAGTCCTGGCATATTCTCAAAGCAGAGGAGGATGAACTTGAGATTGGCGATCCCTAAATCGTTTGTATGGAGTAGGATCATCCTGTCATACACGTATTGGAGATGCGAGACACCACCAGGGACTAAGTGGGGAACTAGACCGTTGATGTGGCTAGCCTCCCTAGCTCTCTCCAAGATCATGGCTAAGGTGTCCCCCACAAAATCAAAAAGCGGGGCGAAAAGTGGGTCCCCTTGACGCACCCCCACTGGTTCATGAAGTAGTGTAACAACCTCGGACCCTACGCTCTAAGTTCAAGCCTGGATGAACCAAAAGTGGATAAGGATTTTACAGCAGGGGCCCAGGGCCACCCACGTGTAGGCCCGTCGACCGTCCTAACCACTTCCAAGAACATCGGGACAAGAGTGAGCGGCGTAGGCGACAGGCGAAGAGATCAAATACATACACAAGTGAGTATGTATACAAGCTACCTTACAACAGTTCTCAGAGCCATACAATCTAAAAGAAATAGAAATATTGCAACGCCATACGGCAAGATCCAAATATCCTAGATAGAGATAATAGTTTAGGATAGCTCCTCATACATCAATCCACAGAGTATCAAGCGGAAGCGGGAAACAAGATCCGAGTACGGATAAGAAGCAAATCGGCATAAGATGCCACATAAATAAGCACATTCCGCCCACAGATCTCACGGATCCCCATCTCCGGAATCTCTACACCAGTGATCGTTTTCAACATCATTTGTTTCCTCCACCCAGTATCCATCTTACGAATACACCTGTTCATCTGAATCAAACAATTTATCGTGTGAGACCCTAGGGGTACTTAGCAAGCCTTTATGCCTCTAAAGGGGACATTTACCAGGGGTGACACAATTGCAACAAAAGATAATAACTAACAAGTCTATAGATACCCGCTAACCATCCGCCGAACCAATGATAGGCGGATGTTCGTTAATTAGAACAACAGTTATAACAGTATAAAGTAACAGATCCATCCTCCTTCTCGCTTACCAACGAGAAAGCGGACGAACAACCCATCCGTTGATAGTTTTATCAATCATTCCATAAATATTGCACTAATTACTAGTCAGATTTTTAGTCAAATTAAAGACGGTTCTTTAGTTATGCTTGTCTATGATCGAGAAACTGTGCTCTAAGTCGTCCATAACCGCGGACACGGCTTTTAGAAAGATTTACCCTGCAGGGGTGTACAAATAGCAACACACACACGATCAACCTCGGGAAGAATCAAATAAAACGCAACAAGGCCTCACGACAAAGCATTCACAGGATTTATAAATCATTTATGTGGCCAATATAAATAAAATGCGCAAGCATAGGAATAAAATGCGACAAGCAAATAAGCATGCCATGATGAATGATGCACAATTTACGTGGCATAGCAAAGCATGGCAAGGGTGAGATGTGGGGACAAGAATAAATCAATTTATTAATTATTTGGCTAAGTTTTATTACCATAAACAGTTCTGGTTATTTAATATTTATATGATGTATGCTTTGATTCATATCGTGGAAAGCATAAACAGAACGGGCTCGTCAAGCTGATCGATTTAGACATCTTATTTGTCGAATTTGGAGTTATAGAATTAAAGTTATTAATTAATTGAGAAAAGGCATTTATTGCAAATTTAATCATCTCGAAAATTTAAATTAGCCAAACATTATTTTGGATGGCATATTTGAAATCCTCATATTTTTCTGATTCAAAAACATATATTATTTGCATTATTAGGATTTATCAATTAAAAGTTTTTAATTTTTGGATATTAAAACATTTAAACAAATATCTGGAATTATTTTTATTAAACCGAAAAAGGACACAAGATTTTTGGTACACATAGGAAACTAGCCGCCGACGTTGACATGTGGGTCCAACGCTGACTCAGCGCAGGTGGGGCACAGCGGCTGCTCGGGTCTTTTCGTACCGTAGGGTTAGCCAGCCAGGGAGGATGACAGGTGGGACCGGCGGGCGTGCGGTCCCACACGCAGGCGCGCGAACAGGGCGCGGCCACGTGGTGAATCCTGGGGAGCGCGGGCGGAAAACGACAGCACTCTGGTCCCTTTTTGTAAAAACGACCAGGGGCGCTGACATGTGGCCCTGGGGACCGCGGGTTGGCGAAGCAGAAAGGCCAGGGGTGAACTGCAAAATGCTGCCCGCTGCTGCTCTCTCTGATACTCTAACGAAACTGAAAAAGATCTCACGGGAACAACTAGCTGATGCTAATTTCGGGGGAAGATTCTGAGAGATCCGTTGAGAATTCCATGATGCTGTAAAAACCAAAAATGAAGAGGGGATCAAGATCTTCGACTTTCATCAAGGAACCTTTGCCGACTGACTACTGTCCAAGCTGGGATCTCGCGATGAACAGAGGGAAAACAAGGCGTGTTTAACTGACGGACGCGAGCTGCACTTCGTCAGACGTGGCAGAATAACGACGATCTTCGACGGAAGATTTCGAGAGGTGCGGACGACCGTTTTGAGCGATTCCTTTTGGAATGGAAAGAGGGGACAACCGTCTACAACTTTTGTTCTTGCTGTATCCGAAGTAGAGCGACACAGGGACGACACCGACAAGATGATGAGGGGCTGGTACATGGTTTTCGTACACTACTGTCGGACGGCTGCTAGTGGCGAACTGCTGCTGCGCGTGCGGTGAGCGGCTCTGGTAGACGCAGGGCAGCGGCAGTAGAGCCTAGGGACGATGGAGGAGAAGTGGAATGGGATGGGGAGCTCACCGGGGGATCGTGGGCGTCGATGGTGTGGACGTAGGGTGACCGAGATAGCCGGAATTGACGCCGAATGCTGGAGACCGGAGAGGGGAAACGGCGACCGTGTCGTCGATTTGGGAACGCTCCGGTTCAATTGACTTGATGAGGAGATGGAGGACTCTGAGGCGGTTCTCTGGGCGGCGCCGGCGAGGGTTCAGAAGCACCGGAGCAGCGCGTCATGGCGAGGACGAGGTGGTGGCGTGGAGGGAGGCAGGAGAAGGGCGGGCTGCGGCGGTAGGGAAAAGAGGGGCCTAGGGTTCCTGGGGTCTCGATGAGGATAAGAAGGGGAGGTATCACACGCTTGTGGTGGGGTGGCGCGGCGCTGACGCGGACGGCGGAGAGGGACGGCCACCTGCTCGCCGTTTAGCTGCATAGGGAGGAAGACAACGTCAGGAGAGGATGCACAGTAATGGAAGGGGGTGTCCGTCGACTTGAGGATTTTGGGCCAACTACTTCTGCCTGGGCTTCGGCGGCTGAAGGAATAAGGCCCTGGTGGACCTGCTTGCTGCTGTTGGGGCGATCGACAGCGGCTGTTGCGATGGATGCTGCTGCTCGATTTGCTGTCACTCTGCTATTTTTTGGCGCCGTTGCTGGGGAGCTTAGCGCTATAAGTCACTTTACTTTTAGTTATTTACTTTCATTGTACTAAAATTTTAATTTAAGTTGCAGGACCGTAATGATGGACAACACTCAGCATTTAATCCAGCTTGAGGCAGTAAGGAAAATGGGTTCACCCATGGACGCTTTTATAACTGTCAATAAAAGCATAAATCCGGATGGAATTGAGATCCACCCTTTATTATTTGAATTACTACACTCTAAGAACCAATTCTTTGAAGATGTTCTCGGTTCCTTTATATTCACCGATTTGCAGGAACCAATGTAGAGAGTCCATATGGACACTTACAATTCTTTGAAGATGTTCTCGGTTCCCTTATATTCACCAATTGTTATCTTGATATGGTTAAAACCCAGTTGTTTAGACAAACTCTCTCTAATAATGTTTGCGACTGGTATAGATCTTTTTGTGCAGAAGCGCCAAGGATTTGGATGGAATTGACAACCTATTTCCTATCAAAATACTACTCAGAAAGCAAAGCTCATAGGATGAGAGGTATTATAATCAGTTTCAAAAATAGTCCTGAAGAGGGTTTGTATGAAGGGTATCTAAGGTACAAGTGCTATCTAGATAATTGCCCCATCATCGTTTGCCTGATTGGTTAATCACTCACACTTTTTATGAAGGGCTTAATAATGAAAATAGAATGAATCTAGACACCACTTCTAATGGTAGTTTTCTATCTTATTCCTATGGTGAAGCCTGAAAATTAATAATGCAAATGAGGGAGGCAACATAAAATCTTATAAATGAGAAGAACATTACAAATAGTTTTTTCTGAATATGCTTGTGTTAACGATTTCCTTGCAGATGAAAGGACTTGTGAATGATTAAAACCCTTGGTATTGATTCTTACTCAATAAAGAAAATTATTGAGAATTATGCAGGGCATTTACAGGTACCTACAGAATGGGAACCCCATAAACCCCTCGAAGAAAAGAAGCATGCAAGAGAAAGTGCGCTAATGGAAGAGTTCTCCTCTGCACCTATTCAAGAGAACATCAAGAAAAAGAAAAAAGAGGAAGAATGAATAAAGAGAAGATTAAATAAACCAGAAAAGAACCCCGAGGCTACCAATATAAATAATGTTATATTGAAGGATCTTATGGAAGAATGAACAATGGATAATGAAGTGGTTGTGCTAGACTTTGAAACCTCGGAATTCATCAAAGGTAAGGTACTAGGTAACAAAACTTCTAAACCTATGACTCCTATATATTGTGGAGAAACTTTCTTATACGGAATCTGTGAGCCGATTTCCACTATTAACATTATGCCTTCATCACTTTATGAGGAACTTTGCTACAATTTAAATAATCCAAATGTGGAACCGGTAGACACTACTATTAAATTGTCAAATAGAACTAATATAAAACCAGAAGGAGTTATCAGAAATATCTATGTATTTATTGGATCACTCATGTACCCCCTTGATTTTCATATTGTTGACATGCCTCGAGATTATTTTTGTCCTATTCTTTTAGGCAGGCCTTTTGTTTCCATAACCAAAGCTCGAGCTGATAATAAGGTGACTATTTCATTGATGTTTGGAGAAGAGGAAATGACATTCCACTTCGCCAAGCTAAAGAAAAATCCATATGAGGTGCAAGATATCAAGGAAGAGAAAACAATTGTCGAGCTGGCCGCAATTCATTTCAGTACTCCACAAGATGAATTAGAAAGGAGCCTAATTAATTGGGAGGAAGCACAAGATGACGAGGAGAGAGAATACATGGATGATTACCTTGATTCAGTTCCGGAAGCACAAAATCCACATGACTATGAAGAACTGGTAAGAAAAGTAGATCAAGAACCTCCATCAATTGAATTAAAACAACTTCCAAACGATATGAGGTATGAGGTTTTAGATAATGAAAATAAATGTCCTGTTATTATTAGTAAAAATCTATCAGAAAATGAAACAAATAAACTCATTTCGGTCTTGGTTAAGCATCATGAAACCTTTGGATATACTCTAAGTGATATTAAAGGAATAGATCCATCTATTGTAACACATAAGATTACCATGCTTGATGATGCTGAACCTATAGTTCATACACAAAGAAGGCTTAATCCGAAAATGAAGGAAGTAGTAAGAAAAGAGGTTATACGCTTATTAGATGCTAGCATAATATATCCTATTTCTGACGGTAAGTGGGTTAGCCTAGCTCATTGCATACCAAGACAAGGGGGTCTTAATGCTGCTATGAATGAGGATGGTGAGCTAGTTCCTATAAAACCTATTGTTGGATATCGCATGTGCATTGATTTTAGGAAACTAAACCGTGAGACATGGAAAGATCATAAACCTATACCATTTGTGAATAAAATTTTAAAAAGACTTAGTAATAATTCTTATTTCTGTTTTCTTGATGGTTATTCTGGATATTCTCAAATTTCTATACAACCGAAAGATCAAGAGAAAACAACTTCCACTTTCCCTTATGGAACATATGCTTATAGATTAATTCCATTTGTCTTATGTAATGCAGCTGTGACTTTTCAAGAATGTGTTTTAAAAATCTTTGATGATCTTGTTGAGAAGACTATGGAAGTTCTAACAAATGATTTTGTTGTTTGTGGAACAACATTTGATAATTGCCTCTACAATTTAACCAAAGTTTTGCAGAGTTGTAGGCAGTCAAATTTGGTTTTGAATTGGGAACAATGCCATTTCATGGAAAGAGAAGGTAAATTTTTTGGGCATAAGGTTACGGAGAAGGGCATAGAAATAGATAAAACTAATATAAATGCTATACAAAATCTTCCAATACCTCCGGACATAAAAAACTTAAACATGTTTCTAGGACATGCAAGTTTTTATAAGCGTTTTATAAAAGATTTTGCTAAAATAGCTATGCCTCTCACCAACCTTCTCGAGAAAGAAGCTCCATTCTTCTTAGACCACAACTGCATTGCAGCTTTTGAGAACCTTAAAAACAAATTAGTTTCAGCACCCATCATGCAATCTCCAAAATGGGATGAACCTTTCGAAATCATGTGTGAAGCTAGTGATTATGCTTTAGGGGCTATGTTAGGACAGTGAGATGGAAAGAATTTAAATGTTATTTATTACGCTAGTAGACCTCATAATAAGATTCAGAAAAATTATGCTACTACAGAAAAAGAGTTCCTAGCTATAATTTTTGCTTGTGACAAATTTAGATCTTACATCATTAATTCTAAGGTAATAGTTCATACAGATCACCAAGCTTTGCGCCACCTCCTTATGAAAAAGGATGTGAATCCCATGTTGATTAGGTGGGTTTTATTACTGCAAGAATATGATTTGCAAATAGTAGATAGGAGGGGTAAAGATAATCCGGTAGCAGATCATCTCTCTAGGATGGAGGGAATAATTACTAACCCCGTACCTATAAATGAGTCATTTCCCAGAGAATATTTAGCAAACGTTGAAATTGCTGATCCTTGGTTTGCGGATTATGCTAACTATCTCGCAGTAAAATTTGTACCTCCTGGTATGACAAGAAATCAAAGAATGAAATTCTTTAATGATCTTAAATATTATTTTTGGGATGATCTATATCTATATCGTCATGGAGCTGATGGAATGATCCGGAAGTGTGTTCCTAACCATGAAATGAATGCAATTTTGCAAGCTTGTCATGACAGCCCGTATGGAGGACATCATGCAGGTAAGCGAACTACAACAAAGGTACTTCAATCCGGATTCTATTGGCCCACCTTGCTCAAGGACGCACGCAGGTATGTAGAACATTGTGATGGTTGAAAGAAGGGGTAATATAGGTAGGAGACAAGAGATGGCAATGAATTATAGTCTTATAATCGAACCCTTTGATGTATGGGGAATGGATTACATGAGACCTTTTATAGAATCAAATGGTTACACTCATATTATTGTTGCTGTCGATTATGTTACTAAATGGGTTGAAGCTATTCCAACTAGCCATGCAGATGTAGTTGCCTCAGTAAAGATGATCAAGGATGTTATATTCCCCAGGTTTGGAGTTCCTAGATTTTTAATCACTGATGGTGGTTCTCATTTTATGAAAGGAACTTTTAGGAAAATCCTCAGCAAATATGGAGTAACTCACCGCGTTGCTTCACCATATCATCCTCAAACGAGTGGTCAAGTGGAACTCTCCAATAGAGAATTAAAGACCATACTCGAGAAGACGGTGGACAAATCAAGAAAAGATTGGTCATACAAGTTAAATGACACTCTATGGGCATACCGTACTGCGTTTAAAAATCCAATGGGTATGACACCTTATAAGATGATGTACGGTAAGGCATGCCATTTACCTTTAGAATTGGAACACAGAGCTTTTGGGGCAATCAAGAACCTAAACTATGATCTTAAATTAGCGGGAGAAAAACATTTATTAGATATTCATGCTTTAGATGAGTTTAGAAGTGAGGCTTATGAGAATTCTAGATTGTTTAAAGAAAGGTAAAAATCTGGCATGATAGAAATATAAAATAAGACCTTTAAAAGTGGAGACAAGGTGGTGCTCTATAATTCTCGTCTTAAGTTGTTTCCAGGAAAGCTCAGATCAAAGTGGGAAGGCCCCTATATAGTTGAAGAAGCTTATTCATCGGGAGCAGTGAAGCTCCAGGGAAAAACACCCTCTCTTTCATGGGTGGTAAATGGACAACACTTGAAGCATTATCGAGCAAAAAAAGATATAAGTGCAGTGACCATACAAGTGATCACCACAAAAGAGGTGATTAAGCAAAAAATATACAAGGAATGGCAACTGCAAGAAGAATGGAATCGAGATGAAATGAGCAACACTATGGTCAAGCTATTGACCATAAAAGAGCGCTTCATGGGAGGCAACCCATGCGAAATAAAGGTTTGAGTAAGTTTTAAAAATTTTAAATTAAGTTTTAATTAAGCTTGTGTTAAATGAGGAACGTTTAAAACTCTGGCGAAGAAAAAGGAAGATTGATAATGCTAATACTGGTTGAAAATTTATGCTGTCAAAACTTGATATTTCATTAAGTTTCAGATTAATAAAGAATTCTCGGAGAAGACGGTAATTTTTGGTGGATCCAGAAGGTTTAACGACCAACTATACGGTGGGAATAAAACATTCCGTCCGTATAGTTGCGGTCGTATAGTTGTTTCGACATTACCCCTTCCATTCACAAAAGGTACTGAAGGTATAACGACCAACTATACGGCGGAAATAAAAATTCTGGTCGTATAACTGCCACCGTATAAATATCGATGCCTTCGTCAGAACTCTTTTCTGGGTACTGATAGTTTAACGACCAACTATACGGCAGAAATAAAAATTCTGCCCGTATAGTTGCGGTCGTATAGATATCGAACCATCTCCAAAAAAAAATCAGAGTACAGAAGGTTTAACGACCAACTATACGACGGGAATAAAAATTCCCGCCTATATAGTTCTGGCCATATAGTTGGTTCCAACGTAGAAGGAGTTCTATAGTCGGTTCGTAACTATATGGCGGGACCTATACGGGTCGTGCCTGTATAATTGCTTGTTACGAATGGTGGATAGGGTTTTCGATGTCCCCTTTTAAAGCTGACCGCATCTAACCTTTTTCATTAAGTTTTCACAGAGCTACAGCCTCCAGCCTCGAAAAATCCTTGCCATCTCCATACAAGCCCCTTCTAACAACATCCGTGCAGCAAAGCCATGCAGCCATTCCATGTCAACAAGATTTGTAGGAAGAAAGAAGAGAAGCCCGTGAAGAGGATCGAAGAAATAGAACCTAAAGGATCATCATCATCCATCCCGGAGATCAAGGTTCTCCCAAACTAGGAGGACATGTTCCCGCAAAGGATGGAGATGATGAGGCAAGCAGAATGGGGAAATAGCAAGGATGAGTATCTCCCTAACCCCTATCGTCAAAACATAGGATCCTATTATAAACCTCCTCTCGGTCCTTCGCCTCTTAAGCCTAAGAAGGTACGACAATATTAGATTCATGATAAGATCTATGAGTTGGAAAAAGCTTCGAAGGCATGTGTTGAAACAATTGGAGAAGGGATTGACTCCTACTGGATGATGAGCAAAGACCTTGAGAAAAAGGTCAATGACATCGATGGTAGAGTTGGTTTCTTGATTAAAGTTGTTGTTGAGTTGACAGATGAGAAGAAATTCCTCAAGAAGAAAATTTTGAAGCTCAATACGACATGGCCAAGCTCAGCATCTGATTCGCAAGAATAGCTAAATATTGCAACACAGGGGAAGAAGGCAATACTCGTCCTACCCAGGAGGAGGAATAGGTACCAACAAGGAGTTATTTGATCCCGCTTGGCTTGATTCCAAGATTGGGAGATCTTTAAGACCTTGTAATCTATCTTTTATATTACTATCTTAGTTTTGCATTAGTTTGAGCTTAGAAACAAAAGTTTGCATCATTTGAATTCCCTTAAGGAATAGTCGATCCCATTTGTGAATTTCTGAGTTTATTATCATATATGGAGCATTATTGAGTTTGTGCTTGTCTTATTGGATATATGAATGACTTGAGTATAATTTTACTTGCACTTGAAGATAGCAATAGGAGTCTTCCACACCATTGGTATTAATGGAACATACAAAGATAATTTAGTTAATATGCTGTAAGTACATGGTTTGATTTACAAGGAAAGAAAAAAATTATCTAATCAGTTAAGTTGAAAAAGAAACCTTGAACAAAGGAAAATTAAAAATGTTACTCCCTCCGTTCCTTAATATAAGGTGTATAGTTTTCTTGCACGAATATTAGCGCACAGGCTAGGAGGGCAAATTTTGTTGCTTTAGGACGTGAATACCCCAGGTGATTGACGTGATATAGGGGGGACATACGAAATCTGGGTATCCTCTCTCTTCTGATCGGATTAATTGCCTCCTAAATAAGAGGAACAAATCCCAAAATTCTCTATACACCTTATATCATGGAATTTTCACAAAAAACTATACATCTTATATTAAGGAATGTAGGGAGTATCAAAATAGAGTGAGAACAAGTCAAAGTAGAATCTTCAAGTCATAAAGGTGCTTCATATACAATTGGAATTTGGTAATTGAGATCGTTAAACTTTGGATTCCTACATCAAGTGGAATGTATGGCTAGCTTCTTTGCACAACACTTAAACAAAAGTGTGAGCATATAAATAAAAGAGAAGAAAAGAAAGAAGAAAAAGAGGGAATGTGCAAAGAGCAAATAGGCATATACCACTATATTGTAGTATGACAAAGAAACGTTTGAGATTTTAAATCCCAAGTGAATATGTTAATCCTAAAACACTTGGGACTACCTCGCTAACTTATTCAGTCGAACCGAATACTTTTACATCATGTTGAGATTCATCTTTTGTGAACTGATGATCACTAAGGTGTGGAAGCCTTCTAATATTATTCGGATGGTTCGAGTAAGGTATTATTCATGAACTTATTTCTATGTATCATATATGATAAACACATGCTACAACTGCCTCATTTATTTTATCGACTTAGCTTCATGAATATGAGAATCACATCCATTAAAATAAACTTGCTCGGGACGAGCAAGAGTCTAAGCTTGGGGAAGTTGATGAGTGCATATTTGCATCATGTTTTATATTATTATTTTGCATTGTAGTTGTAGGATCTTGGTATTTTACAGCGCTTGCACGCACATTTTATGTCTATTTTCACCAGGATTAGGACAGATGATGGATACAATGGACACAATTCTTGGAGCAGTTGTATTAGGGAGAAAATGAGTAAAAAACAACGTAAATCGCTTATTTGGGAAATATAAATAACACCAAAAGAAAACCCGAAACAATCAAGGCATCCAGTGGGTTTAATGACCAACTATACGACCGAAATACTTTTTGGCCATATAGTTCCGGTCGTATAGTTGGTGATGCCACCGCCTCCTCAAATAGTTTCACCCCATGCAACTGGATCAGAGAGACGACATATAGAACAACTAGAAATCGACGAAACCTCACCTCCGGAAGGCATCTAGAGAGGGGACTCGTCCACCGGGGATCCATCTTTGCCCTGCGCAGATCCGGGAGGCTAAGGCATCGATCTTGATCGTCAACCTCTGCATCACCACCATCTCCATCCATCCCATCTACATCTTATCTATATTGATGTAATTTCCGTACTTGTTATGGATTTATACAAGAACTATTCATCTACAATTACTTCCATTACCATTTACATGATGTTGATTGCATCCATGTCTGAGTAGATCATTAGTTCTTGGGGAGATAGAGAAACCCTAGCATATGATTGAGATGATATAGAGATTATTATGTTATACATCATTATGTGTATGTGTTAATTGTCTTCATCTTGATGTTGGGAGTTGTGCACCTCCTTAATATTTGCCTCTTATGGGGACCCGATGAAGGGGATTACTTGTTGGTAGACGAAGGGATGATAACACTTACTGTGACTATAAAGCTATTGTCATTCTTTACATACTAACTTGGGGAAACAGGGAGAACTCATAAAGCCATGTCCATGCCACGGGAGAAATCCCTTAATAGCGGGATAATACGATTTATGTTGTTTATCTGTCAGCTGTGGTTATGAAGGATGATGTGAGCAGTGGTTGCTGCCTATTTGTCCATATATGGAGCTCCTCCCACATACATACATATCATGAGAATATTTTTTATAATAATCTTGATTGCTTAGTCTAAATTGCTAGCAGTGTATCCACCACTCCCTGAGAACGCCTTTTTCCCTATTGTAGTTCCAAGCTCTTTTACACACGCGATTCTTACTTTCTGCATTAAGTTTTACTTTACTTTCATTGCTTCATTCAATCAAAAACCCAAAAACAATTCTACTTTTCTTGCATCTCAAAGTTATTCCTTAAGTACTTAGTTTAGTTTTAGTTAAAAGAATTTTAATCTTTCACCTACTGCTCCTTGTGGGATCAATATCTTTATTTCGAAACTAGCTACAAATGATCCGTGCACTTGTAGTCATCAGGTATTCACCGGTATGATGAAATGGGCTGCTGACCTATTGGGAATCATACATTTTGATGTATGTGGACCAATGAGCATACCCACGCATAATGGTTATCATTACTTTGTCATCTTCACTGATCATTTGAGTAGATACAGGTATATATACTTGATAAAATACAAGTCTGAAACCTTTGAAAAGTTCCAAGAATTTTAGAGTGAAGTTGAGAATCAGCTTGATAAGAAAATCAAGCACCTTCGAACTGATCAAGGAGGCGAGTATTTGAGCTATGATCTTGTGGTATCGTACCACAACTTATGCTAGCTGGAACACCACAACGTAATGGCGTGTCTGAGAGACCTAATCGCACACTATTGGATAACATGTGGTGTATGATGTCTCTCACCGACTTACCTGAATCTTTCTTGGGATATGCACTTGAAACTACCGCATTCATTTTAAATAGAGCGCAATCCAAGTCTGTGGACACAACACCATATGAGATATGGCATGGCCATAAGACAAAGTTATCCTTATTGAAAGTTTGGGGATGTGAGCTTATGTTACAAAACTACAGCCTAGCAAACTCAAACCTAAAGTAGAAAAGTGCATCTTTGTAGGGTATCCAAAGGAAACTACTGGATACACCTGCTACAACCCATATGAAAGCAAAACGTTTGTTGTTAAGAACAGTACCTTCCTCGGGAAAGAGTTTCTCGTGAAAGGTGTAAGTGGAAGGATGATAGAGAACCGAGTAGCACAACAGAAAATGTTCTAGAACCACCCTCGCCAAGTGAAGTGGGAGAAAATGATGATGATCATAAGGATCCCAACGATATATCTATCAAACCCCGCAGGTCAACAAGAAAGTGTTCCACTCCTGAATGGTATGGTCATATTGTGAACATGTTCATGTTGGTTGAACATGATGAACCTACAACCTACATGGAAGCAATGGGAGGCCTCGAGCCCAAGAAATGGCGAGAAGTCATGGAATCCAAAATGAAGTCCATGTATGACAACCAGGTATGGACCTTGGTTGATATTCCCAAAGGCCACAAGGCTGGAGAGAATAAATGGATCTTCAAGAAAAAGATAGGTGCTAACGAAAACATCACTATCTACAAAGCTCGACTTGTCGCAAAAGGCTTCCAACAAATTCAAGGAGTTGACCATGAAGAGACCTTCTCTCTCGTAGAGAAGTGGAAGTCTATTCGGATTTTACTAGTAGTTGCTACACATTTCAGCTAAGAAATATGGTAGATTGATGTGAAAACTGCCTTCCTGAATGGCAACATTGAGGAAGAGTTGTATATGATGCAATCATAGGGTTTTGTTAATCCAAGGGATGTTGGTAAAGTATGCAAGGTTTAGAGGTCCATTTATGCACTGAAGCAAGCATCTCGGAGCTAGAATCTTTGATTTGATCAAGTGATCAAAGGTTTTGGATTTATCCAAAGGGATTTCTATTTTCGTGCCGCTGGTTCATTAGTTGTACTCAGTTTTCCCTAGCCATTTAGTTTTTCCTCACTTTTCCCCTCCCTCCATTCTAAAACCCTCACATGCGCTCGGATGGGTGGA
Organism: Avena eriantha; assembly: GCA_910589775.1. NCBI lineage: Eukaryota > Viridiplantae > Streptophyta > Magnoliopsida > Poales > Poaceae > Avena > Avena eriantha. The sequence goes on from OU342746.1 coordinate 308,286,766, forward strand.
TGCCGTGAGGTCAAAGGCTTGACCGTTACATGCTTACAGGTGGGACTGCGTTGGGCGGGTCCTACGTTGAGCGTTACGTGACGTCGCCTCGAACATTACATGCTGACAGGTGGGGCCATGTTGGGACGAGTCATGCGTATGTGGTGAAGGGAGGGGCCACGTTGGGACGGGTCTTGCATACATGGTGAAGGGTGGGGCCACATGGAGACACGTCGGACCAACCATTCTTGCTTTGAGCCTGGAAGAACTCCCACACCGCCCCTCCGCTCCGCTTCCCTGCCGTCGTGCCCTCCTACCTTATGTCGTCCTCGGCCCCCGAGCCGCCCCCTCCCCCTAGCCGCGGAACCTACTCCGTCTCCGCTTCCTCCCCTGCTAGATCTACCCCTTTCTCGGAACAGTATGCGACGTTGGTGGGTGTACCGGTCCTCCCCGTCGAGCGTGGAGAAGATTAGGTGGAATCGGAGTGATCTAACGCATGGATTCCATCTGGGTACGTATTGTTTCCCTTTGTGGATTGATTATAGGCAGTAATTGAGCACGAATCACCGGTGCTCAGCTAACTACCTTGCTTTTCGAATAGGATTGATCCAGCGCTGGCATTTCGGCTAGCGGTTAAACTAGATACTAGCATAATTCGTGGTTGTGAATGGTATCTCTCTGGATTTTACTTCCCAGCAGTGGTTGCAACCTCCATAACTCTTAGAGATTTGAAAGATAAAATATATTCTAAATTCCCCTGGAGCAATGGAGATTTAGTTGATTTGCAATATTTCAACATTAGCGAGCAAAGATTACTCCCACTAACTAGCGAAGCTGATCTGGTAATGCTTTTCTCTTTGAATGCTGCCGAACGTTTTGGTCAAATTCGTCTTCATGTGCAACCTAAAGTTGAACACATGGGAAAGAGGACTAAAGCATCATATGGTGGCCAGGCATCATCAGGTGGTCGGGCATCATGTGTCTCTAATGTCTCTACTAATAGTTTGCGCCCTCGTGCTCCTTGTAGGTCCACAGCAGTACCATCTGTTCGCACTGCGAGTGTAAGCCAAATCGCTTGTGCGGCCGATGTGGAGGACGAAGTAGAGCTTGCCGAGGGAGCTCCTCCACTAGATGATGAGGATGAGTTGATGTTTCATGAATTGGTAGATAGGTTTAGTAAACAGGCACTAGAGGATCAATACACGGAGGAATTATCCTAAGGTGCCAGATTTGATGACACTGGTGAAGAACAGAATGAGGAGAACAATGACACTCTCGTTTTAGCCGAGTATGATGGTGAGGACTTGCCAGTAATTGAGTGGGACAGGAACGATCCTAAGATTTCAGAAGGTACCATATTTGAAACTATGCAGGACTGTCGTAATGCCCTTACTACATATTGCATCTGCACCAATAATGATTATGTTGTTATTAAGAGTGAGCCAGCAAGGTTCACAGTGAAGTGTCCATACAAGAGGTGTAGGTGGAGGATGCATGCATCCACTATGCTCAGGAGCAGTTTGGTTCAGGTATTACAGCCAGTTGTGTATTTTAGATCATTGTGTAGAATTTGTTAACTATACCTGACATTTTTATTATGTTTTAGATAAAAGGTAACCGGTTCGAACATTCTTGTCCACCTCAAGGGGGACAACCAAAGGACAAAACAAAACTAGCAAAGACTAGGTGGTTGGCAGATGCAATCATGTATTGGATGAGAGTGAACCCATCACTTGGTGCAACAACGCAAATAAAAAAGTTTCTAAAAAGTTTAATATTACAGTACCTTACATGAGGATGTTCTATGCAAAGAAAATGGCTCTTAATGGGATCAATGGTCCATAGAATGAAAGTTTTCAGTTGCTTTACAGCTTCAAAGCTGAAGTGGAGATGGCTAGTCCAGGTAGTGTTGTGCAGATAGACAAGCATACAGTTCAGTACAAAATAAGAGGGAAGACAATGGAGAAGGAGTTCTTTAGAAGGGCTTTTGTTTATTTCAAAGCTTGCTGGCAAGGGTTTCTGGATGGTTATAGGCCTTATTTGGTCGTGGATGCAACAACTCTTCATGGCAGATTTAAAGGAAAGCTAGTAGTTGCTACTGCAGTTGATGACCACAATTGGATGTTCCCTATTGCTTTTGGAGTTTTGGAGATTGAGTCAGAGGAAAGTTGGACTTGGTTTCTAGAGAATTTGCACGACCTTATAGGTCATCCACCAGGACTTACTATCCACGTGAACGCTTGCAAAGGTTTGGAGAAAGCTGTAGAAGCAATATTCCCTGGAGTGGAGCATAGGGAATGTATGCGACACTTAGTGCAGAATTTTACAAAGAAATTGAAGGGTAAAGTTTATATTGACAACCTATGGCCAGCTTCATACACATGCAGTTTGAGGAAGCATCTTTATCATTTGGAAGTGTTGTATAAAAAAGCTACGGCGAAGGAGTACTTGGATGCACATCATGGAATGTTGTGGTCAAGAAGCCAATTCAATGAAATTTGCAAGGTAGACTATGTGACAAGTAACCTTGCAGAGAGTTTCAATGAAAAGGTCAAGTCATTGAAAGGGCTTATGCTGTGGAAAATATTTGATAAGATTAGGCACATGATCATGATAAAGATCGATTTGCGTCAAAGAATTGCATCAAAGAGTATATGCTGGCCATCTCATCCTCCCATCTTTGATTAAGGCATTGCATGCCAGGGCAAAACAATTGAAGATGAAATGCATTAGAAAAGGAATAGAGGCTGAGGTAACGTACACTGACAGTAAAGATAGGCAATGGAGGTATCCAGTGAGTTTGGCTGACAGGACATGCCATTGCAGGCAATGGCAGCTCCGTGGGAAACCCTGCATACATGCATTGTTTTTCATGGGTGTTCTAGGAGGTGAAGAGGGTGAAGTTGACCAGTACGTGTCAGAGTATTTCTCCATTGCCAAATTTATGGCAACATATGCTCAGAATGTTCCAGCCTTGTTGGGAAAAGACCAATGGATGGAAGTGAATCTAGGCTTCAAGCTATACCCTCCAGTTTTTACTAGACCAGCAGGTAGGCCAAGGAAGAATAGGATGAGAGCTAGTGCAGAGGGTGGTGCACCACTGATGGCTCAATGCACGGCGCCAAGAAAAGTTCTTGGTGCATGGTGTTTATGTAGAGCTCGTTGGGAACCCCAAGAGGAAGGTATGATGAGCACAGCAACAAGTTTCCCTAAGTTATGAAACCAATGTTTAATCGAACCAGTAGGAGCAAGGAAACACCTCAAAGGTGTTAGTAGCTGAGCTTTGGCAGGGCGCACTACCGGTGCTAGTAGCAACGTGGAGACCTGCACAACACAACCACAGAACTTTGTCCCCAACTTGCGATGAGGTTGTCAATCTCACCATGTTTTGCGGAAAACAAAGGATTAAACGTATCGAATGGAAAGAAGTAAAAGTTTGCAGAAAGTAAACACAAAACAATAAACAGTTGTAGATTGTATGTAAAGAAAGAGGACCGGGATCCATAGTTCACTAGAGGTGGATCTCCTTAGATAAATAACATGCTGGGTGAACAAATTACAGCGGGGCAATTGACAAACAGCAAGAAAGCAATACATGCATATACTAATCATCTTGACTCCTCTGAGACTTGATTGGGCATTACAACATAATACATAGACCGCCATCCAACTGCGTCTATGACTAATAATCCACCTTCAGGTTATCATCCGAACCCCCTCCAGTATTAAGTTGCAAGCAACAGATTATTGCTTTACGAACTGCGTGTAAAGTAAACAATACGATTGTTCTATGAACAAAGGATTGTTGTTTTCTCCCTAGTAGCAACAGCACATCTAGTACCTTAGAGATTTCTGTCACTTCCCTAGATTACCAGAGGCATGAACCCACTATCGAGCATAAATACTAACTCTTGGAGTTGCTAGCATCTACTTGGCCAAGATAGCTACTAACAACGGAAAGCATGCAAGATCTCAAATAACAAAGACATGATAGAATCAATAATCAATGTGAAATAGCATCTCAATATCCATCGGATCCCCGCAAACACAACATGTATGGATTACAAATAGATGATCTTGATCATGAACGGAGCTCACAAGATCTAAACATGAAAGCACAAAGGAGGAGAAACCAGCCATCTAGCTACTACATGGATCCGTAGTCCAAGGATGAACTACTCACGCATCACACCGGAGGCTTGCATGTTGATGAAGAAGACCTCTAGGGTGAATTCCCCTCTCCGGCAGGGTGCCGGGAAGAGCTTCAGATCCCCCCCGATCTAGGGAAGAGACGACGGCGGCTACAGACTCTTTCGTGGATTTTTGATCGGGTACTTAGGGTTTTCGTCCTGAGGGCAACTTATAGTCGGAAGGGGAGGCCGAGGGGGTGCCGGGAGCGGCCACACCACCCCCTGGTGTGGCCAGGCCTGGCCGTGCAGCCAGGTGGTGTGGTGGCTCCCTGGCCCTTCTCCGTCTCGTATTCTGGCACTTGATCACTTCCGGAAAAATAGGCACTTTGGCTTTTGTCCCGTCCAATTCCGAGAATATTCATTTTCTGACTTTCCTGGAACCAAAAACAGCAAAAAACAGGCAGTTGGCACTGTGGCTCTTGTTAATAGGTTAGTCCAAGAAATCATATGAAAAGTACTCCAAAGTTGGAACAAAACACAAGAAAGTGGATAAAACCAAGCATGGAACATCAAAAATTATAGATACATTTGCAATGTATCAACATCCCCAAGCTTAACTCATGCTCGTCCTCGAGTAGGTAAGTGATAAAAATAAAGAATAATTTTTGAGGTGACATGCACCATCAAAGACTTGATCAAAGTATTTGCAAAACACTCAAAGCTGGGATCATAGTACTTCAATCATAACATGAAAGACAAAGTTCTAGCAATAAGCAAAGAAACTATGATGCAACATGAAAAGGCACAAACAAAAGATTCATGAATAACAATGCTTTGCAAGACGTTTGTTTGTTTCACATAAAGAAAACATAGTATAAAAGTATTCAGCTTGTCCCTCAATAGAGTAGCAAATATAAATGCATAGGACACCTTCAAAGTTCATAAGAGTGACTAGATACAATTGTTTCAAACAAGCAATAACAAGTTATGCATCAATCAACTAGTCTTGGGACAATGCACATAGAACTAAGAATGGCCACTATGCTCTCAAAGTAGTGCATAAAGATAGAAGGTGGAGACTCAATATAATGGTGGAAGAAAAGCCTTTTGTAAAAGCAAGTAGGGATTCAAGTCTCATAAAGAGCTTCCAAAAATTATGGTACTTATATCTTTCAGCTCTCATTGCCCCTATCATAAGCATCTTGAAGTGATTAAGGTTAAAGTGAACAAACTATGGTGTAATGCTTGACGAAGTATAAGTCAGAAATCTCATGTCCCTTGTATACGAGGGCCGCTCCTCATGCTACTCAAGTTTAGTCACCGGTAAGTTCTTGTCATCGTAAGTACATGTGTATCATTCAGAACCGCCAACGGGGTACCCCTTGCCCGATGATACGAAAGAATCCCCATATCAAAATGACAAGGCAAGGAGACAACGAGCATCTCAGCATTCTTCTTATTTACCATGGGAATATGGTTCTTTTTTCTCTCTTTCCTCTTTTCATAGTATCTTTTTTTTTCTCTTTTTCTCTTTTTTCCAGCACAGGACTCTTTTTTTGTAAGAAGAATGCTTCATAGACAGCTCATTATGGTTACGCTATAGGTTTCCACCATGTCAGCATGGATTAGACCAGCGGCCCGGGCGTTTCTCTAACACATATACATAACTCCATGGACTTACAATCTCCCCTTTCATTTCACACCGACGACATCCATATACAAAAGAGCATGAGATCAACTAGGTACAAGTACCAAGTGCAATGTTGAAAGCGTTCCCCATGAAAGCATGGTTCTGCTAATTCCCGACAAATAAGTGCAAGCATATACAACATAGAAGACACAATGGTTCAAGTTTATTAAGGGTAAGTAAAGTAAAGTGTGCCATCAAGTTCGTGAGATCTTTAATCACTAGTTTTTTCATAACAAGTGGAAGGTAAACAAAAGCATGAATATACTTGGCATAGCATAAGCTAGTAGGTAGGTATGGTGGACTCTTTGGAATAACTTGGTTTAGGGAGTTGGATGCATGAGTGGAACTCATACTTTGTTGTGGAGGCTAGCAAAAGACTGGGAGCGACAAACTAAGAGAGCAATAATGGTCATAATCATGGAGAGCGACAAAACATCATTGATCAAAGCATAAAGTGATACTACAAGTTGAAAACTAAAGGATCATAAAGGCTATGGTGACTTGAGATGGTCATAACATGGTGTGAGCATGTGCCAAGTCAACCCAAATAAAGCATCAAAGGAGAATACCACTATACTATGCTTTAATATGCTAAAACAACGCATGATTCATCCAAGGCACATTAAGCAATCTCAATTGTTTATAACAAGTCATGCTACAGCAAAGAATACTAAGCATAAAGCCAAAACAATATCAAGCATGGCATGACAAAGCATAGGCCACAGTCAAAAACAAGCTCTTTTTACCACATAAGCATGAACTTTCCTACTCTTTTCCAAACCAAACCAAACTATTTGCAAACCAAAGTATGAAAGAGGGGGTCCAACCGACTTATTCAGAACACTAAGCAAACCAAGAAAACTAAAAACCAAAACAAAAACGAAAAAGAAGACGCTCCAAGAAAAACACAATTGTGCATGAAACAATAAAAATGAAGCGTTTGGAAGAAACCTGGAATTTTTATTGATGAAGAAGGGGATGCCTTGGGCATCCCCAAGCTTTGATGCTTGTATTTCTTGGATATTTCTTGGGGTGACACGCGTGGCATCCCCAAGCTTGAGCTTTAGGCCATCCTTCATCTCATTACTCATTCCTTCCATACACCTGAAATTTTTCCTTCATACAAAACTTTACACAATCTCATTAGCAACATTAGTGCACTTAAGATAAATAAGTCTCAAGGTTCAGTTCTAACACAAAATAAAATTCCATTAGAACACTAGCTACTGTAGCACTTCCCTCAGAAAGCTCAATTCCCCAAAGGAACTCAAGAAGGAACTAACAAGAAGCAAATGCAGAAAATGGCAGAAATCTATCAAAACAGACCAGCAGGTAAAGACAATTTTTTTCGAAGCCTTTATGTTGCTCAAATCAAAAAGTGTTGAACTAACGAAAGTTATATAACAACCTGGGGCAGAAGCAAAAAAAATCACAGCTCAATCCGTCGTACAGAGCTCTCTCAGGAATGTTTACGGTGAAGCACAGAAATATGTTTCGGGACAGCAACTTTCCCAATCATTACTTCACTCTCATTAGAGGTTACTCTTGGCACAAAAAGCAAATAAAAAGGGATAAGGAGAGGTTATTACAGAGGTAATAACTTCCAAGACTCAACTAAAACTCTTGGGTTATCTCCCAACAAGTACTTTTGTTTAACGCCTTTAAGTTAGGCATAAGAAGCAAAGAAAGAATCAAGTGTTCTCAAATGAAGAAGCATTAAGACCAAATTTTGTTTTCATAGGAGAAGCAAAAGAAATCTTTTCTCTCTTTTTAGGGAAGTGTTCTATACCTTTCTTGAGAGGGAGTTGATATTTAATGGTGCCTTCTTTCATATCAATGATGGCACCAACAGTTCTAAGAAAAGGTCTTCCCAAAGTAATAGGACAAGAAGCATTGTATTCAACATCCAAAACATAGAAATCAACGGGGACATAGGAATCGTTAACCATAATAAGAACATCATTAAGACTCCCCATGAGTTTCACTTTCATATTAATGATGGACTCACAACCATCTTCTTGTTTTATAGGAATAGAAGCTTTATGTTTCATCTTTTCTTCTTTAATCTCTATGAAAGCTTTATGTTGGTGCTAGTGAAGTCACACAACTTAGTGTTTTCAAGAGTAGTCATTTTTTGGGTTTTCAAATAAGAAAGCAAACAAGTAAAACTTTTTTTTGTGTGTTTTTTGAGGAACAAAACAAGCAAACAAAGCAAAAAAAACTAAGCAAAACAAAAACAACAAAGTAAAGAGATTGGTTATGAGGGACTCCCCTTGTGAAGATGTCCTTGACTCCCCGGCGACGGCACCAAAAAATCGCTTGATGGCTCAATGCATGGCGCCCAGAAAAGTGCTTGGTGCGTGGTGTTGATGTAGAGCTCGCTGGGAACCCCAAGAGGAAGGTATGATGAGCACAGCAGCAAGTTTCCCTCAGTTAAGAAACCAAGGTTTAATCGAACCAGTAGGAGCAAGGAAACACCTCAAAGGTGTTACTAGCTGTTTGGCAGGGCGCACTACCGGTGCTAGTAGCAACGTGGAGACCTGCACAACACAACCACAAAACTTTGTCCCCAACTTGCGATGAGGTTGTCAATCTCACCGTGTTTTGCGGAAAACAAAGGATTAAACGTATCGAATGGAAAGAAGTAAAAGTTTGCAGAAAGTAAACACAAAACAATAAACAGTTGTAGATTGTATGTAAAGAAAGAGGACCGGGATCCATAGTTCACTAGAGGTGGCTCTCCTTAGATAGATAACATGATGGGTGAACAAATTACAGCGGGGCAATTGACAAACACCGAGAAAGCAATACATGCATATACTAATCATCTTGACTCCTCTAAGACTTGATTGGGCATTACAACATAATACATAGACCGCCATCCAACTGCATCTATGACTAATAATCCACCTTCAGGTTATCATCCGAACCCCCTCCAGTATGAAGTTGCAAGCAACAGATTATTGCTTTACGAACTGCGTGTAAAGTAAACAATACGATTGTTCTATGAACAAAGGATTGTTGTTTTCTCCCTAGTAGCAACAGCACATCTAGTACCTTAGAGATTTCTGTCACTTCCCTAGATTACCAGAGGCATGAACCCACTATCGAGCATAAATACTAACTCTTGGAGTTGCTAGCATCTACTTGGCAAAGATATCTACTAACAACGGAAAGCATGCAAGATCTCAAATAACAAAGACATGATAGAATCAATAATCAATCTGAAATAGCATCTCAATATCCATCGGATCCCTGCAAACACAACATGTATGGATTACAAATATATGATCTTGATCATGAACGGAGCTCACAAGATCTAAACATGAAAGCACAAAGGAGGAGAAACCACCCATCTAGCTACTACATGGATCCGTAGTCCAAGGATGAACTACTCACGCATCACACCGGAGGCTTGCATGGTGATGAAGAAGACCTCCAGGGTGAATTCCCCTCTCCGGCAGGGTGCCGGGAAGAGCTTCAGATGCCCCCGATCTAGGGACAGAGACGACGGCGGCTACCGACTCTTTCGTGGATTTTTGATCGGGTACTTAGGGTTTTCGTCCCGAGGGCAACTTATAGTCGGAAGGGGAGGCCGAGGGGGTGCCGGGAGCGGCCACACCACCCCCTGGTGTGGCCAGGCCTGGCCGTGCAGCCAGGTGGTGTGGTGGCTCCCTGGCCCTTCTCTGTCTCGTATTCTGGCACTTGATCACTTCCGGAAAAATAGGCACTTTGGCTTTTGTCCCGTCCAATTCCGAGAATATTCATGTTCTGACTTTCCTGGAACCAAAAATAGCAGAAAACAGGCAGCTGGCACTATGGCTCTTGTTAATAGGTTAGTCCAAGAAATCATATGAAAAGTACTCCAAAGTTGGAACAAAACACAAGAAAGTGGATAAAACCAAGCATGGAACATCAAAAATTATAGATACATTTGCAATGTATCAACCACCTCGACGACGTAAGTGCAAACATTGTGGGATCCTAGGGCACATTGCTAGGCTTTGTAAAAATGTAGTGGATCTAGCTTATGGAATGGATGATCATGCGGGAGCAGCAAATTGCAGATGAGAATGAAGTATCTGAACAAGAGGAGAATGAAGCAACGAATACATTACAGATTGAACCAACGGATCGAGAGGAGATTGAACCAACGGATCGAGAGGAGGTTGAACCAAATGCAGGGGAGATTGAACTAAATGCAGGGGGTTGCACCAAATGCATCATATATTGAAGCAATTTATTCATTGGAAGCAGAGTTCAAACGTAAAGGAATTACACAAGAGGATATTGAAGAAATGATGCCAATGTGTTTTGAACCGTATGAACCAATGAATCGAAACGTGGTTGAACCAATTGTACGCCAGACTGAAGCACTTGATTCATTTGATGTAGAGAAAAAGAACAAATGGAACAAACGGAAGAAGCTGATGGTGGACTCCGAGAATATTCCAGCCAGGATCACCCGGAGCAAGGTGGTGAATTTCGAGAATATTCTAGCGAAAAACACTAGGAGCAAGAAAAAATGAATTTGAATTATTAATTTGAATTTGTATGATGAATTTAAACTACTGTCAGTGTTTGTATTGAATTTGAACTACTATCAATGTTTGTGACGCTTCCAAGTTTGTATGTTGGATAACCCCATAATGTATGTGTTATTGCAAGTTTCTATTATCATGCACCTAGTTGCTTAGAACTGCTCAGTTTTGCCCTCGACATGTGGTCAACACATGGGGTTTAGCTAGTTCATGGCTTAAACCATAACAAACGTTGACCAATCGATCCAAAATTTGGCACACTTGTGTATCCTGGATTGATTTACTATATGAAATTGGAAATTTTGGATTTACTTGTAATCAGCCACATTTTTCTTTTTCTAAGTGATTAAATTCAAATAAATTGTTTTAGGGTTAGTTTAATTCAAAAAAAAAGTCAAAACATAGTGCAACCTTCACATGGAGTCTTGCTATGTTAACTAAAACCTAGCATGAATAATAAAAGAAAAGGAAATAAAGAGAAATGGACGTCTCCCCTAAACCACCTCTTGGACTGAGCTACTAGCTTGCATGGCTTTCTACTCAGTCAGCCTCCAAGATAACCCATCCCAAAACATACTTTGTCTAAATGAGGCCAAATTTGTCACACTTGTGTATCTTTGAGTTGCAAAAAATATAATGTCAGTCAAGATGGATTTTTTTTTCAAATAACACATTTTCCATTTGTTATGCCAAAAGCTTGAATTTCCCTTAGTCATTTTTATCTGAACGCCCTTATTTTCCTTAGCTCTACTCAGTTTTCCCATCCCGCTAAAGTTTTCCTCAGTTTTCCCCTCCCGCTAAAGTTTTCCTCACTTTTCCCCTCCCGCTAAAGTTTTCCTCACTTTTCCCCTCTCTCATGTCTCACTCTGGCTAGCGCTCTGATTGGTCGAGATGTATGTCACACAGATCATGGCCAACTAATACGTCCACTTTGCATCACTATTCTATATCATAATTTACTATTATGCATTGATATATTTCGTATTAAGAGATGATACTTATGTTATTTCATCTGTTTTTTGCATGGTTGATGACTTTTGGAGGATGGACCGTTGAAGTCAAGATTCTGATGGAAAAGGCACTGTTTGGAGGCGAAATTCACGAAGATCAGAAAATTCCAGCAAATACATCGGAAATCCTATTTTTCCAGAAGACGAAGGATGCCAGAAGGGGGAGTGGAGTTGGGCCACAGGGGGCCCACACCACCCCCTGGCGCGGGCCACCCCTGGCTGCGCCACTAGGTGGTGTGGCCACCCTGGCCCACCTCCAGCTCTCCTCTTTGGCGTATATTATCCCCACAAAACCCTAAGCCTCGGGGAGCAACCACAGAAAGATTTTGCCGCCTCTGCCGGGCAGAAAACTACAGAGAGAGAAAGAGCTCTCCAGCAGGCAGAAATCTGCCAGGGAAATTCCTTCCCGGAGAGGGGAGATCGTCGCCATCAACACCACCATCAAGCTGGACTTCATCGGGATCATCATCACTCATCACCTCCATCATCATCTCCACTAGCACCATCATCACCACTCCATACCGCTGTAACAATTGGGTTGAATCTTGCATAGTTCTTAGGGAAAACTTTCCCGGTGTTGATTACTTGTTGTAGTTGACGCTATTGAGTGGAACCGTTGAATTATTTTTATGTTCATATTGTTACTTATTATTATTTCATCTCTGGTCTTAATCCATATGATGTCTTGTGAGTAGTTCGTTTAGTTCTTGAGGACATGGGAGAAGTCATGTTGTTAGTAGTGGAATTGTGTTGAGAAAGATTCAATAGTTTGTTATTTGAGTTGTGATGTTATTCTTCTAGTGGTGTCATGTGAACATCGACTACATGACACTTCACCTTTATGGGCCTAGGGGAATGCATTGTGTATTTGGCTACTAATCGTAGGGGGTGCCAGAGTGACAGAAAGCTGAACCTCCGTTAGGAAACCTTTGCACAAGGGAGGTAAGGATCTCAGAGTTTAAAGTTGTGGTTAGTCTTCTATCTTAATTACTTTCTTGTACTTGCGGATGCTTGCAAGGGGTATAATCACAAGTATGTATTAGTCCTAGGAAGGTCAATACATTAGCACAGGTTCACCCACACAACATTTATCAAACTAAAGAAGATTAATCAACTATATGAAACGAAAGCACTTGATGATATTCCCATGTGTCCTCAAGAACCTTTGGTCTTCTTAAGTAATACAACCGGCTTGTCATGTGCTAAAGAAAGGATTGGGCCACTTGCTGCATTTATTATTATTGTCTTTTATTTACTCATACTTTATTTATCTGCATTACCAAAAACCCCTAAAAATCCATTTGCTAAGTATTTACAGAGAATTCCTGCTCCAAGCCACTCGTCAACACCTTCTGCTCCTCGTCGGGTTCAACACTCTTACTTATCAAAAATACTGTGATAGACCCCCTATACTTGTGGGTCATCACCAAACATCGTTGGATACATCATGATCCAACGGGCTAGAGGTCTCTCTCCCGATGGGCGCACCTAACCTTGTACGGTGAGGAGAGCCCGACAGGCTGGATGTCTCTCCCTCCATTTCCCTGTCACACGTATACCAGCCAAATCAACTAGCGCTTAGTTTGGCTGCGCTCTGATTGGTCGAGATGTATGTCACACAGATCTTGGACAACCACCGTTGGATACATCATGATCCGACGGGATGGAGGTCTCTCCCTCCCTTTCCCCGTCACTCATACACCAGCCGCATCTTCCTCCCCTCCTATCGATGTACGGCTTGCGGCGGCGCGGATCTAAGCACGTGGGGTTCGGAACGGCTTGCAATGGCGTGGATCTAAGTGCGGCTGCTAGAACGCCATGAAGCGGTGAGGATCTAACCGTCTAGAAGACACTGATGGAATCCATCATCTGCAACATCAGTGCGACGGCAGTGGTGCCGACAGTGGCCATCGATGAAAGACACCGATGGAAGCCATCATCCATTCACATCTACAGCTGTGGTGCCGAAAGTAGTCATCGATGCGATGGCCGATGGAAGCCATCATCTGTTCACATCTATGGTTGTGGTGCCGACAGTGGTCATCGATGCGAAGACGATTGAAGCCATCATCCGCAACATCACTACGATGGTGCAGATCAAGCCCTCACGAACCAAAGTTGTGGGAGGCAGGCTGCAACCACGGCTGGCACGTCAACAGTGAAGGCTAGATGTGAGAACTTTGCCTGTACTTCTTGGAGTTCACAAACGGCGGGGAGGGCGGCTAGCTCACCGTCCACTTGAAATTGGGACAAATTTAAGCACAATTTGAACCAAAATTCCGTGACTTAAATTATATGTATGATTTGAATAAATTTGACATGTATTTGAGCCATGAGACCGGTGGATATGCTCTAAACCTGATTTATAAGTAGTAGTACTTTCTTTGACAATCTCCAGTGGGCTTGTATAAATTTGATCTAAATATGTATGATTTGAATGGAAATTGATATGTATTTGAGCAGTGAGGACGGTGGATATGCTCTAAAGCTGATTCATAAGTATTAATCCCTCCTACCCAAATTAGTTGATTTAGATTTGTATAGATTCGATTGTATCTTGAGGAATTTGAGCCAATAATTTGGAACGGGCAACGGATGATACCGCCAACGCTGCAACTCTACATGGCAGCCACGATGGCAGCGACAGAACAGTCAAAACTGATAGGCCCCCAACTTGACCCTCTAGGCATTTGGCACGCCAACTATGGGCCGCTAGATCCATAGGCAAGCAACTCAGGTATCGCAATGCATTCTCTCGACTACTTTGGGACTGCTAGATCCAATGGCAAGCAACTCGGGTACCGCAATGCATTCTCTTGACCACTTTGGGACTGGTAGATCCAATGGCAAGCAACTCGGGTACCGCAATGCATTCTCTCGACAACTTTGGGACCGCAAAGTGACTAAATTAGAAGGAACTCGCAACCATATATTGAATAACAATCCTACTCTCTAAATTAGATATCTATTCAACTAATCAATACACGTGGCACCCTTCGCCACAAACCGCATACTGTAACTGCTAGGACACGAATGACAACTACCCCCCCTCTCCTGCTCACTTGAAGTTCATGCTTTAGATTTTCTATGACTTGATCAGATATGGCAAGTCAACCTCAGGTGTCAACTTCTCTTTGCGAATAAGCTCTGAATTCTTCCTCGATAGTACGCTTCAGCTTGAATATCAACAGGTTTTTACGGGCCAATTCATCACCTAACTTGGCAACCATCTCCTCCAAATCCATCCTATGGCTAGACCACTGAGTTGATTCATCTTGATATGCAATATACCATGGATCATTAGCCTGCATAGCACACTGTAACAATCCCAAAATAAACTAAATTGGAATCAGTCCAACAGGCCATGTCAGTACAAAGAGAAGGAGCTACATGAACTTCCGACGTGGTAGGAGAAGGAGAATGTGTCCATGACATGATCGATTCCCCACCCTCGCCGGTGTACCCTCTACGACCAGACATTGATGACTAATTTGCACCTACGATATCGAGGAAATTACGGGAACCAAATCGATTAGGGTGGGCGGAGCAGGAGCGAAGGTCTTAGCAAGCACTACTAGCAATTGCTGCGACTGTTCGTCGAGCTATGGTGGTGGAACCAAAACCCGATCGTCATGGGCGGCGGACCTGCCTGCGGTCGGTACTACCCCAACGTACAATGCGCGCGGATGAAATAGGTGCCGGAGCCGTGGTTGAGGTGAAGCGCGGCAGTCCGTTCGATACCACTGTAGGATAGATCCGGCGACGCGCCGACGCACCGACGATGGATGCTCTATCCGTCGGTGGGATAGGAGTTGCTCGAGGCTGGGGGCTGGGAGCGGATGAGAGAGAGAGATCCGACGTGTCATACACGACACCACCTATAAATTATTTCATATTTTCAATTTTGCATATCTGCCAATTTTTTTCTTTAAAATTTGCATATTTTCCACGTGACCACTACATGTCAGTGGCACATAAAATGGCAAATATGCAAATTGCAAAGATAAACGTGGAAAATTTGCAAATACCCCTTCCAGACCCACATGATGGCCCCACCGGTCATTGGCTATGATGGTCCCATAGAACAGATCTGCATAGCGGCCCCATCGTTCATTGGCTTCGACGGCCCACAGAACGGCCCCATTTGTCATTGGCTGCACCGAGCACACAATCAGGAAAAACAGGGCCCACAAGTCAGCGAGAGATGGATGGCTAGTCCGCCGTGTATCCTGGTCCCACCTGTCAGCATGTAACGGTCGAGGTGACGTAACGTAACACTCAACGCAAGACCCGCCCAACGCGGTCCCACCTATCAGCATGTAATGGTCAAGCCTTTGACCTGACGGCATCCACCCCTCCAAGCGCATGTGAGGGTTTCAGAATGGAGGGAGGGGAAGTGAGGAAAAACTAAACGCCTGGGGAAAACTGAGTACAACTAACGAACTAGGGGCACGAAAATAGAAATCTCTTATCCAAAATGGAGAAGAGGCATGCATCAATAAGAAAGTGAATGGGAATTCAGTGGCATTCCTGATACTATATGTGGATGACATATTGTTAATAGGGAATTATGTGAATCTTTTGAATGCGTAAAATATTATTTACAATAAATTCTCTATGAAGGACATGAGTGAAGATGCATATATACTAGGCATTAAGATATATAGAGATAGATCAAAGCGTCTACTATCACTTGGTCAAACACTTACCTAGAGAAAATTATGAAACAGTTCAGAATGGATGAGTCAAAGAAAAGTTCTTTGCCCATCATAAAAGGTAAATGTTGAGTATGACTCAATGCCCAGAGATGGAACATGATAAGGAAGTAATGATCAAGAGACATTCCTTATGCCTCAGCCATTGGCTTCATGATGTATGTCATGTTGGGCACTAGACCGGATGTGGCCCTGGCTCTTAAATTGATGAGCCGTTTCCAAAGTAACCCTAGGTCGGCTCATTGGACTGCAGTTAAGAATATTCTCAAGTACCTAAAAAGGACTAAGGATATGCTTCTTGTCTTTGGAGGATGTGACAAACTTTTTGTAACTGGTTACGTGGATGTAAGCTTCTGCACTAATCTAGATGACTCAAAGTCTCAAACAGGGTACGTGTTCTTGGTTAATGGTGGCGCGGTAAGATGGAGGAGCGGGAAGCAATCCTAAGTGGATCAATCTACAATGGAGTCAGAGTACATGGCTACCTTAGAAGTGGCGAATGAAGTTGTTTGGATGAGGAAGTTCATCACTGAACTTGGAGTTTCCCAAGCGCACAAGACCTTGTGTGCATTTACTATGACAACAAGGGGACCGTTGTGAATGCGAAGGATCTAAGGTTTCGCTCCACGACGAAGCACATTATCCAATGTTACCATGTAATAAGAGATTACATAGCTGAGGGTATCATTAGAGTTTGCAAAGTACATACAGATGTGAATGTTGTTGATCCATTCACAAAGCCTCTACCACAAGCAAAGCATGATCAATACCGGGAAGCTATTGGTGTTAGATTGTTGCCTATGTAAACTAGTATAATTGTACTCTAGTGCAAGTGGGAGACTGAAAGAGATATGCCCTAGAGGCTAATACTAAAGTTATTTATTGCTATATATCTCTAATGTTCATAATAGTTTTTTATCATTCTATAACTATATTAAGCGGGAACATTAATACAGGTGTGGTATATAAACAATTAGGTCCTCAATATCCTCTAGTACTAGTTTGTTGGGCAGCTGATGATCGAGGTTTCCCGATCATGGGCTAACACAGACGTCAACTAATAACGAAGTCACTTCATTAATGAATGAAGTGATGGACACACCCGACCATAGAATTGCAATGTGATCTAGTCACAAAGTTCAAAAGATCTAGCAAAGCATAGTGATTCAGTTCTTTGACCATGAGACCATATTAATCACTATATCCCGTGGATGCTTTGATCTCATCAATCATCATGTCCGTAATTTGGTGGCCATAAAGGTGTGTATTGGGTATTCCAAAGGAATAGGTTGAGTCCTATGTGTCAAGAGTGGGATTTGCCTATCTGAGTGACGGATAAATACTCTAGGCCCACTTAGTAAGATTACATCAGTGAGCTTGCAAGCATGTGAGAAGGTCACGAGGATGTAATATCACGAGAACAATTAAATGTGTTTGTCGGTAACAAGATTGAACTAGGTATCTGGATAACATAGATTAGGTCTTGGACAAACCAGGTATCGTAGTGCAATCGGATTGAGCCTCAATGCCTAAAAGGTTCAAGCGATCAATCAGATTCGTGGAAATGTGAAGGGACCATCACGTGTTTCCAGATACCACTATTGGCCATTGATTCGAGAACTGTCTCGGTCATGTATGATCATTCCAGAATTGTAAGGGTGTCATGCTTAAGGGTAGAGATGATGTGGGTTTCTGTGACCGTAAGAGAAATAAGAAAGAGAGAGAACCGGAAATGTTCCGGAGAGATACCGAAGTGTCTAGATGATATTCAAAAGGATTTTTGAATAGAGGGAATTAAATAAGTTCTATTTAATATTTAACTAATGGAATCACTTATTAAATATAATTATTTAAATAAAAAGAAAAGGGCAAAACCCCTACATGGGCCCTCCCTAGGGGGGAGAGGGTCCAAGAGGGGGAGGCAACTAGCCCCAAGTGGCCCAAGGCGCATGGGTGAGGGGCTCCCACCCCGTCGGCCAGCCAAGGTGGGATTGGCGTGCGGATGGGGCCTATCCCACGCCAACGGCCAGCTCCACCCCCACATCTCCCAAGGTTTAGTCCTACCTCAGGACTTGAAGAGGTGGGGTGCCCAGTTTTTACCTATATAAAGGGGGAGGGGTACCCTCTAATCTCATCCCATAGTTGGCCATTTGCCTTCTCCTCTCTCCCTCTCATGTGTGTTCCCTTGTTAGGAACATGCACAATGAGGAAGAGCTTTATCCACCCAACGCATGTTGTTGTGCTATCGGAGTAGGTCCAGATCTTCTTCTTCTGCTGCCTTGTTGGACCGAGACTTGGGAGACGTCTTTTACACCGGACGTGTGTAAAACTACGGAGGCACTACCATTAGTGATGTTGTTCGCTTGAAGCCTTATAGACCTTGAGGTATGCTACGCTCGGCTTCATCAGCAATGTTTCTGTGGGAACGTAATCCCGCTTCCGGTCTTCAAAGGAATGAACACCGATCCCCGCTCTTGCTGTATTTCTCCATAGATAGATCTTGGTTGGTGCGTTCTCATAGTAGGAATTTTTTGTTTTATGCCACAGAAAACAATCCCTAAGCATCATCTACCTTAAGAGTGACACCCTACGGTTCGGGAATATGCATACATGATCAAGACACCTCTTCAATCAATGATCAATAGAGGGATCTAGGAACCCATGATGGCCCCCATGCATTCCACGAATTGAATTGATCGCTTGAACCTTGAACGTCGAGTCTTGTTCCCTTCGCTCATATGAACCTTGTTTGTCCAAGACCCAATCTTTGGTATCTCTATACCTAGTTTGATCTTGTTACCGACAAACACATCTACTCTCTCCATGATATTACATCCCCATGACCTAGTCACATATTTTCGAACTTGTAGATGTAATATCACCGAGTGGGTCTAGGGTATCTATTCGTCACACGGATGGGAAAATCCCGATATCGATGCATACGCATCAACATAACCCTTTGGAATATTGAATATGCTCCTTTATGATCACCTTGTTATTGTCTGACGGTTGATGCAATCTAAGCAACCACGGGTGGTAGTGATTAAATATGATCTCACAGTCAAAGGAGTGAGTTACTACACTTTACTAGTTATCGTAATATTGAACCTTGTGACTTGATCTCATTGCAATACTATGATTGGGTGTGTGTCCATCACATCATTCATCCAATAACATGACCCGTTGTCAGTTGACATAAATTTTCATGATCTGGAAACCTCGATCATCGGCTGACCAATGAGCTAGTCTTCCAGAGGATACTAGGAACTTGGTTTGTTTACATACCACATGTTAATTAATGTTTCTGCTTAATACAGTTATAGCATGGTATACAAATATTAAGAACAATGAGATATGTCAATAAAAACATCTTTTTATTTGCCTCTAGGGCATATCTCCAACACGTGGGAGGGTGGGAGGGGAGAGAGAATCTTCAACGTGGCCGTTTGGCAGCCTGCACACGTGAGATTTATTTCGTGATAGCGCGACGCGTGCTGCAAATATACAACTATTGGGAGAAAAATAATAGGGCTGTTGTAAAAAGTTTGGGATAATAAATACCTATAAGATAGTTGTTGGAGAGCTTTTTTCACCCAGCTATCCTATAAATCAGTTTTTATGGGCATACACTATTTAGGAGAGTTGTTAGAGATGCTCTAAGGACCAAAGGTGTGATTGGTAGCTCACATGGAGTGGAAACGTGCCTTAGGGATGCAAAATTGGGCCAACTGGATGCGTGCCCTCCTTCCACATTGTGGCCCTGATGAGTCCAAAATTGAAACACATTTACCTTCCATTTTTGCACGAGTAGAATAGGATTTTGGGTATTTTACTGCGCTCATGCGCACCTTTTGCCCTTGTTTCAATAGGATCTTGAATTACTAACTCTTTTGTGAACATATCAATTGGGACTGTCATATTATGCGGTAACATGATATTTCTAAGTGATAAATGTCATTTAATTGATTTTTCCTCGCACCTGGGAGAATAGCAAACATGAAGGAAGGCTATAGAGGGTTTAACGACCACTAGTAAGGGTGGAGATTCCCCGTACTGTCCGCCCGTACCACATGCCAGCGCGTCCGCCTTGTCAAATACTCTCACCATGCGAAGACAGATTTGAGACCCGACATTCACGAAAACTTCCAGCCTCGAAACACCACACCAGAGAGGGATATGGAGGAGGAACTAGGAGAAGGGAAAATCCTCGCTGCCTCACAGATCATCGGAGGACATCACATCATCCCCTTCATCATCAACCGCTGCATCTCCATCACCATCACCATTCCCCTCTCCCATACTTTTGATCTTGTTGTAATTCCAAACATAATTATGGTTTGCACTAGATTTATCTTCATACTTTTACCCATCCATTCGACAATGATGATGTTGATGATGGCTTGCATGTGTTAATGGTTCCCTTTGTTCTTGGGGAGATGGAGAAACCCTAGCATTATTATGAAATGAAATAAAGATGATATATTACTTTGGTCCATGATAAATTGATCTATGATATTATGTTTGATCTCTCTCTCTAGATGGTATGTTTAGTTGACAACATATCATTTGCCTCTAGGTATAAAGAGAGGGTGATCCCCTTAGGACGTGTATGGGAGTATGTCCAATGTTACTTTCGTGACTACAAGCATTGGCTTATAACCTGCACGGGCAAAGGGGGGAATTAAGAATGATTCACTAAGCTAATTATGATATCCATGGAGGAACCCTTAATTGTGGTGGTCTGTATGAGTTACTGCTCTCAGGCATCGTAGTGGTTATCTAGAGATGACCTCATTACCTGACTCAAGAAAGAGACTGCCCACGAGTCTTGTAGTGAGCATCTTATTATGGAGCTCTCTCCACACATATCATGACGAAAGAAATAGATTGTCCTAATTATGATTAATTATACCATGATAGTGGTGTATCCTACATCCCTGAGAACGCTTTATCCCTATTGAGTTCCAACACCATTTTCCAACACTTTTTTACTTTCTTTTATTTACATGTTTTATTTACTTTTCTACATCCAAACAAAAACCTTTCGAACACCCTTTACTTGAAATCAAAGGCAGCTGACAAGTATCCTTTGGTAGAAAGTGATGAGGGGCATAAAGACCATAACCAAGTATAGCTGTGTGGGTTTGATACTCTTATTTTGATACTAGCTATAATTGATCTATGCACTTTTAGTCATCAAGCTATTTTCTAGCGCCGTTGCTGGGGAGCTAAGCGCTTTTGGTCTTTGTTCTTAGTTGCTAATTCTATTAATTGTTTTACTAAAGTTGTTTACAAGTTTTAGGTAAGCACCATGACTACACTCGGGCTAATGAATTAGCTTGATGCAACTAAATAACTCAGGAAGTTCAATAGAGGGCTTGTTAAGGAATTCCCGAGTGGGTGTGAACCAGAATTCGAGGTTAAGCCTCGCTTTATCGTTATGCTTAAAGAGAAACTTTTTGTAGGAGATGATCCAGATGAGGATCCTTACACTCATTTAATGCATTTTACCAAGTTATGTTGGACACTTAAATTGAGAGGCTATTCTGAGGATGAACTGAAACTTAAACTATTTAGCCAATCTCTAACCAATACTGATTTAGCTTGGTATAGAATTTTCCCTACAAGGAAAATTGGTAGTTGGGAAAAGCTCAAAGGAGAATTTGTATTTTGATTCTTTCCTAGATTAAAAACTGTTGAAGTAAGGAGGGCGGTCACAAACTTCAAAAATCGCTCAGGTGAAGGATTGGTAAGAGCCTTCAAGAGGTATAAATCCATCCTTAATAGATGTCCCCATCATGATTTACCTAAATGGTATGTTCTACATATTTTCTATGGGAGACTTAATCAAGAGATAAAGCATGAACTTGACACTAATTCTGGAGGTTCTTTTATGGACTTAACTATAACTAAAGCTTGGGAACTACTAGAACAAATTTGCCACAATAGAGAAACTTGGGGATTTGATTTAAGCGGTGAAGGAGGGATATAGATTGAATATGATTGTCTCAATGCTTATATGGAATTCGGTAAGGTTAAGGAAACCGCTAATGAACTTCCACTTGATGATGCTATTATTCTACAAATCCTTCAGTCTCTTATAGAACACATTTAATCTCCCAAGAAAGATTGGCTTCAATACACTCCCCACCTGAGCAAGTTGAAGATGTTGAGATAAAAACTGTGGCATGTGTAGAGCCATTAAAGAAGGAAGCCCATTATGTTGAACCCTGACATGGGTATACCCTGCAGGTACTCGAGTTTGGTATATACGGTCCAGAGACGGTGGAAGCCCACGGCGTTGCCACGGCCCAATGAAGACTTCGAGTGGCCCACGGACTCTCGATGACTTGCGAAACAAGAAGAAGTTTAAAGATAGAAAGTTTAAAAGGGAAAACTCTAATCTGTAACCGACTTGACCTGCTATCCGAGACCTAGCCTATCTATATAAAGGCCAGGAGGGGCGGCGAGGAGGACACATGCAACCCTAGTTTCCACAACTCTCGCCAGATTGCATCTGTGAACCCTTGTAATCTTCGATTCCTTCGTTAATTCCAAGAGCAGACAAGTAGGAGTAGGGACCTCTATGAGGCCTAGACCTGGGTAAACCTTGCGTCCTTGTGTGCTTGTTTGCTAGCCGATTGATGCTTCCAGCGCTCCCTCCTTCTCCAAAACCCAAGTACATAACAATGGGCATTGACGAGTTAAACCCTCGTCAATTGGCGCCGTCTATGGGAATTGGGAGTGCTGATGTTGTGGCTTCTTCGGCCCATCAACCGCGATCTACAACTCCGCAATAACGGAGATTCGCCAGCTCTTCGGTGCGTTTGACTTCACCGTCCACACGTCGGCCACTCGCCCGACTTTCGAGTCCGTGGGCGATGGAATCAGCCTGGCGATCGGGAGCTTCTGCTTCCAAGTTGGTCAGATGGGCACGCTTCGCATGCCTGACCAGCCAATAGCATCCGCGATTGCCCTAGAATCGTGGTTCCCGCCACCAATCGGCGCCCTCAGCGAGCTCAACACCTCAGCAGCAGCTGAGAACACGGACAGTGACAGCAGTCGCGGATCCGATCTGGGTGGCCTAGCAATGGAAGATGGGGTCTACGGCTCCGGATCCGAAAGTTGCGGAAGCAACAGCTTCCCCAACCACTTCATGTGCGCCGTCATCAACGCCGGCGAAACCAGCGCCAATCACGAAAACAGTGGCAACGGTCCTGATCCACCCAACGGTGGCATACCTAACGGCGGACCACCCAATGGCGGCCCCACCAACGGTGGCAATGGCGCGCCCGTCAACAATGGAGGGGCAGTCCTTCCAACCATGGTGAACGAACACACTGGTGAACGTGTCGTGATTAGGCTCAACGATCTCGAGTGGGCCCGTTGCCGAGAAGCTCTGCGAGGCAATCCTCTGCCCCCCGGCACACCGCAAGATCTGTTGATGGGCTATCATTGGCTACTAACGGAGGAGTACATACGCTAGTTACAAATGATCGTGCAACTCGAAGCGCATAAAAAGGCGGTGGACGAGTCAAGTCTTTGACGGGCCGGGCTCTCCTCCCACGGAGGATCCTCCTCCAAGGGCAACGAGTACGTGGCCAACAAGAGGCGATCTCGAATGGCCCACCTCACTGAGCAGGAGCGCATAGAAGCTGCAAAAGTCCTCAACTTCAGCTCTATGACAGTCGACACATGGGACAACATGGTCCCAAAGACGCCGCAAGCTGCGGTGACAGCAGCCACCATGTACCTCCTCAACAACCAGCCGCCGGCTGGGGACCCCCAAGCTGCCATGCACCAATCTACGATCACGGGCTTGGGATTAATCGAGGCCGCTCTCGACAAAGAGTTGACGCTGGAGCCGAAGAAAGGCAAAGCTCTGGCAAAACGCTACTCCTCACCCTCATCCAGCTACGACAGTCACAATCTGTCTCGACGTCGTTGCTCACAGCGACACGACCACGACTACGATGCACGCGATGACCTCACGCAGCGCAAAATCAACAAATCAAGGTCACGACGTGCCCGTTCGACTGACTCAGAGGACGAAGACGTAGAGCTCTATGGCTCCAGATGCTTCAGCAGGGCTATCAGGCAGAAGCAAATACCCAAGGGGTTCAAGCTCCCATCGGAGAACCCAAAATTTGACGGCCTGCAGGACCCAAAAATCTGGTTGGAGGACCACATCTCCTCCACCAAGCTCCATGGTGGGAGTCGAAGCACGGCCATGCAATGCCTGCACCTACAGCTGCAGGGCGCCGCCCGAGCATGGCTCAACAACCTCCCGCGCGGATCCATTCGCCGCTGGGAAAAGCTGGTATAGAGCTTTGTGCGCAACTTCAAGGGCACCTACAAAAGGCCCGCATCAATCGAAGAACTGAGGTGCTGCCATCAAGAACTCCATAGAAAACATCTTGGAAGATCACGCAATCGACGCATTCAATGGCGGCGTTCGCCGCATAGAGCTCATGGAAGAGCTGGGCCGCTCGAAGCCCAGAATAATTGACCACCTGATGGAAATCGCGAATCGGTGGGCAGATGGAGAAGACTCGGTGAAAAACTGCGTTCACCCCGACGACGAAGCGGAACTCGAGCGCAGACGCGATCGCCGAAGCAAGCGTCGAATGCGCATCTACGATGATCGCAACGACATCAACATGGTCGCAGCCGGCTACGCCGACAGGTGTGACGACAACCGCAACAGCGGCTATCGCAGCGGCGGACATCGCGACTCCGGGAAAACCACGCAGGTATGGCAGCACCGCACTCACGAAGAGGTACCCGTAACAACAATTGAGGACAAACTTTCTTGGCCGTGCAACGTGCACTTCTACATCGACAAGCACGACGGCAAGAAAAAATCCAGCCATCTTCTCAAGGACTGCCGCGAGTTCCTCAAGCTCCACGAGGGTTTGGCTCGGATGAATCGCGATGCAATCAACATGGGCTAAGGAGTCGCCCCAAGCACTGTAGCACATGGAGCTCCTCCACCACCACCTGGAGTACCACCACCCGCGACCGCACTGGTCCAGAATCAAGGCGGCGAGCCATACCCACGGGCTATAGGCAACATGATGATCCAAAAGGGGCGCCCCTCAAATCGGGTGCAGAAGGCCATCACTCGCCAAGTCAACTTGGCGACAAACTCTCCACCATCTACCACTAAGTACCTCAGTGGAAGCGACTCCTGCATCACCTTCGACAAGCGCGACCATCCGTGCCAAGTACCTCGTCTAGGCCATTGTCCCCTCATACTCGAGGCGCAGATCGGAGGCTTCGACATGAGTCGCGTCTTCATGGATGGTGGAAGCGGCATTAACCTCATGTTCGCAAGTACCTTGCGAGTAATGAGGATCCCTCTGACGTGTCTAGAAGTCACAAACACAACATTCCACGGCATCGTCCCAGGCAAGGGCATATATCCCCTGGGCAAAATCAACCTCGACGTCATATTCAGCACGCCGAAAAACTTTCGACGCGAACACATCGACTTCGAAGTCGTCGACTGGCCCTCACAGTATCACTGCATCCTCGGACGCGTCGCGTTCGCTAGGTTCATGGCAGTACCGCACTATGCCTACCTGCAGATGAAAATGCCAGGTCCAAATAGCGTCATCACAATCAACGGGAGCTTCGAGAGGTCCGATAGCTACGACAGGGAATTCAACAGAATCTCCAGTCCTTCGGCATGCAGGAGGAGCTCGCAAGATTGAAGGAGTCGACAGACAACAGTATGCCTCCCCTGAGCCGGCCAAGTTCACCCGACCTGTCCTTCAATTCATCGGTGCACACGAAGAAAGTCTAGGTCCACCCATCGGACCTGACCAAGACGACCCTCATCGCCAACAACTTGAGTTCCACATAGGAACTCACGCTCGTCGAATTCCTCCGTGAGCACTGGGAATTCTTTGCCTGGTATCCAGTGGACATGCCAGGGGGTCCCAGGGAATTCGTCGAGCACGCACTCAACGTCAACCCAGACGCAAGGCCAGTCAAACAGACAATTTGGCGACTGTCCGAACCAAGGGCAAAGGCGGTCGGAATGGAGATCAACAAACTCCTCGACACCAAATTCATACGCGAGGTCAAGGAAAGTACTTGGCTCGCCAACACGGTGCTGGTACCTAAAAAAGACACGGATATCCTGCGGATGTGCGTGGACTTTACCTCCATGAACAAGCACTGCCCAAAGGATCACTTCCCGCTGCCGCGAATCAGCCAAATCATCTAGTCCACCACGAGATGTGAGCGCCTCTGCTTCCTCGACGCCTACTCAGGCTATAATCAGATTCAAATGAAGGAGGAAGATCAAGAAAAAACGGTGTTTACAACGCCTTTTGGTGTGTTCTGCTACAACACAATGCCCTTCGGGCTCAAAAACGCAGGAGCCACCTATCAGTGGTGCATGCAGGCTTGCCTCAAGGATCAACTTGGTCGCAACATCCAAGTCTACGTCGACGACATCGTCATCAAAACAAAGGAGGAAGCCTCACTAATCGATGATTTACGCGAAACCTTCGCCAACCTCGACCGCTACCGGATCAAGCTCAATCCGGACAAGTGCGCCTTTAGCGTACCATCTGGGCAGTTACTTGAAGGAAATATGCCCTGAGAGGCAATAATAAAGTTGTTATTATGTATTCCTTATATATGATAGATGTTTATTTCGCATGCTAGAATTGTATTGATCGGAAACATCAATACATGTGTGTTTAATAAACAAAAAGGGTTCCTAGTTATGCCTCTCTTATAGACTAGCTTGTCGATTAACAAGATGATCAAGGTTTCCTGATCATGGACATTGGATGTTGTTAATAACAAGGTCACAGCATTTGTGAAATGATGTGATGAACATTCATCCAAAGTATAGCATTACGATCAAGTAATTATGTTTACATTGCTATAACATCATACGAAGTAATCTCTATCCTTAGACCATGAGATCATGTTAATTGCTAACACCGGAAGAGTATCTTGATAACATCAAACGTCACAGCGTAATAGGGTGACTATAAAGGTGGGTTCAGTGCTACGAAGGTGTTATGTTGAGGCTCATGGATCAAGAGTGGGATTTGTCCATCCCGATGATGGATAGATATACTCTGGACCCTCTCAGTGATATCACATTAAGGTAGCTTGCAAGCAAGTGATGTGATCACTAGAATGTTATATCACGGGAATGAGAAAAGAGTGCATGTCGGTAACGAGATCAAACTAGGTATTTGGATACCGATGATCGAATCTCGGACATGTATTATATCAAGAGACAAAGGGATTAAATTACAAGCGTTAAAGGTTCTCACGATCATAGAAGTCATCGTTGAATATGCACGAGTCAGTATGGACCTCCAGGTTCCGCTTCTGATTATTGATCTGAGAGGAGTCTCAATCATGTCTGCATTATTCGCGAACCGTAGGGTGACACACTTAAGAGTTACCGGACACCATTTTGGAGCACATATGTTTCAGACAAAAGAATTGCAAAGCGCAGGAATTATTTCGATAGAAATCGGAAATTGTTTCGAGTGAAATTGTAGAAAGTGGTTCTGCATGTGATATTGAAATATTGCAAGGGGTTATATGTGAATGTTTGTTAATTAAAGTAATTAACAAAATTCTGAATAAATTTAATAAAAGAGTTTTATTAAATGAGAGAGCTTAAACTTGAAGAATTTTAATGCATTTAAAGGTCACTGCTGGAGGTGGTCAGAGGAGGGTGTGGTCAGAGGCTGGTGGAGGAGGGTGCAGTCGGAGGAGGTTGCGTCCAGAGGTGCATTGGGCAGGGCACCATCGGAGGATGGTCGGGGAGGGTGTAGCCGGAGGTGGTCGGAGGAGGGCGCGACGACGGTGGGTGCAGCCGGAGAGAGGAGAAGGAGAAGTGAGGAGAAGAAGAAGGTAGGAGAGGTGGAGGAGAACGAGAAGGAGAAGGTGGAAAAGGGAGGAGAAGTGGAGAAGGGAGGAGAAGTGGAAGTGGAGGAGATAAGGGGTGGGTAGGGAAGATATATATGGAGGGTTAGGTCGTCAGGTGGTGATTCGAATTTCGAATCCCGCCTAACTTACTCGTGGCACACTAGGGGTGGTGCGCTACAAGTAAGTGGCCTCCATTTTTTTTGTAGGAAAAAACGATCTTTTGATCATAACTTTTTACTCTTTTCAAATTTTGAAAATCTAAAAAGTCGCCAAACGACCAGAGGTGGTTGCGAGCGGATGCGAAATCTCGTTCTCGTCATTTTGGTATATTAAACGTTTTTTTTCGAATTCGTATGCAAAAGTTACGCCTATTTTACCATGGCATGATCTTTTTTTGCAGAAAAAGTCAAAATTCATGTTTGTTAATTTTCCTACACACTAGACCACATTACCTACATACATGTGAAAGGATTTTAATTTTTGAATTGTTTATCATTTTATTTTATTTTTTGCAAGGCTAAAAAGGCGATCCACCGGGGGGTGGGGTTTGGTGCAAGAAACTTACCTGTGGCGCACTAGGCTAGGGTGCCCTACGGGTAAGTTCGCCCAGCCGCACAGCAGGCCGCAACCCACATACCCGTAGCGCACTATGTCAGTGTGCGCTATGACTAAGTTTCACACCCGTAGCGCACCGCGCACAGGTGCTCTATGACTAGGTTGTCTGCGGCCACCTGTGCCCTGGCCTACAAGTAGCCGTGACGCACCACCCCCATGTGCGCCATGCTTACGGCAGTTAACCGTAGGGCACCTGTGGGCAGTGCGCCACGCCTATTTTACCCGTGGGGCACCACTAGCACGTGCGCCACGGATGTGTGGATTACCTATAACCGTTTTCCTAGTAGTGTCGTAGACTAGCGAGCCAGAAGCTGACTGGCGCTTCAGCTTGAAAAGCCTCTTGAAGAGACCAAAGTGTGGCTGAACTCTGATCCAGCACTCGCAAAGCGTGATATAGCACGCAATGTGAAGGAGAGAGTTTGGGTACAGTTGGTGCAGCTGGAGCCCATAGAAACAAAGAAGGCCCCTGACAAAAGGATGCAGGGGTAGAGACAAACCACGGATGATGAATGCGAGGAACATCACCCAGAAACCGGACGGAGGACACGAGATTACCTCGTCGTCAGTCACTCGCGAATCATCTTCGACGCGAGGAAGAACTCCATCTTGACGCAGAAGACGGAGCTCAGAGGCCTTGATGGTGGACGCGCGCCATGCGCCATTGGTTACACGGGTGTCCGCACCCTTCTTCTTGCCGGCGCCGATGGCGCTAGTACCCACGGCGGCGGAGCCACCTTTCTTCTTGGCGATGACGGTGGCGGCGCCTCCTTTCCTCTTCCCCATCTTGCGGTGGTGGTGCGAGCGGAGGAAATAGCTCGGAAACACGCGAAGTTGGTCCAGCACCGTGAAGGGGATGAACTCTAGGAAGCAGAGAGCAGCAGCAATGGCGATGGAAGCACAAGCAGAGAAAGAGCAGATGGTAAATTACCACAGCTGCACTGCTACTTAACCTCCTTGCGGATGTAATCCAACGGCCAGCATAAAACCTATTGGACACGTGGCGCACATCATGGTCGACACGTGGAGAAGCCAAAGCATGAACCGTCCCCCACTATCTCCATTACACGCGGAAATCGAGGAGGCGCAGTTAAAACAAAAGATTACGCGCGCTTGGTCAAATCAAAGTCAGAAAATGGGACCCACCGCTCGTCACGTCCCGTCAAAGCCACTCACGTGGGCAACTGGGATCACCACATCGTCAGGACCGATGTCATCAAATTGAGCACTAGAAGACTTCGACTACTTTAGTCCTTGCTCGAGTCTTTGACTCCACCAAGCACTCGGGGGCTACTCCCATAAGGAGCGTTGGTCGCGCACCCTACGATTTTCTTTTTTATGCAGGAATATGGATATTCAAAGCATACCCAACCACTCGAATCTACGATTCTACTATGGATCATGGGTTACTCCCATAGGGAGCGCCGGAAATAAATTCGACTGAAACAAGCAAACAAAAGACGACAGCAGTCGCCAAAGTTCTTTAGTCCCTGCCTGAGTCTTCGACTTAACCAGGCACTCGGGGGCTACTCCCATAGGGAGCGCTGGTCGCGCACCCTATGATTATTTGTACGTCGTACTATGTGTTGATAACATCCACACTCGAAGTCTATGGCGACACCGCCTCATATTTTTCCCTACAAAGAGACTGCGTCTCCTGGGCCACCCGAATCATCTCCGCGATGACAAAAATTCGGATGCCGCGCTTACAGCGTGAAGATAAGACCTGAATAAGGCCTGGCAACGCATTTGCTGTGCACTACCAGAAATATATCCGTACCTACAGGTACGACGAACATGCCTTGACGGACGCGTCGAGTGCTCACACCCATATACTAGAATTCGACTCCTGTAAGACCTCCGCGGCTTGAGTCGAATTACACCAGCACTTTTCCAAATTCGAGTCTGGGGACTCGAGTTCGAGTAGATTGCATTGTTTTGGCCTAAGGAAGTTAACTGATACCGATGCATCGGTTAAATCAGACACGCATATCAACAATCCCTATGATATAAACAGAACACTCAAAAAAATACTTAGTCATGCACTCGAAAGGCTTCATAAAGTCCCTAGTCGAATCTACGATTCCACTAGACACTCAGGGGCTACTGACATGGGTATACCCTGTAGGTACCTGAGTTTGGTATATATGGTCCAGATATGGTGGAAGCCCACGGTGTTGCCACGGCCTAATGAAGACTTCGAGTGGCCCACGGACTCTCGATGACTTGCGAGACAAGAAGAAGTTTAAAGATAGAAAGTTTAAAAGGGAAAACCCTAATCTGTAACCGACTCGACCTGCTACCCGAGACCTAGCCTATCTATATAAAGGGCAGGAGGGGGCGGCAAGGAGGACACACGCAACCCTAGTTTCCACAACTCTCACCAGATTGCATCTGTGCGCCCCTGTAATCTTCGATTCCTTCGTTCATTCCAAGAGCATACAAGCAGGAGTAGGGACCTCTACGAGGCCTGAACTTGGGTAAACCTTGCGTCCCTGTGTGCTTGTTTGCTAGCCGATTGATGCTTCCAGCGCTCCCTCCTTCTCCAAGACCCAAGTCCATAACAATGGGCATTGATGAGTTAAACCATCATTAAACCCCTTCCTTTTCCAAGGACAGCGAGAAAACATATGATGGCTCAACAACTCGAAGAACAGTTGGAAGAGGAAAGAATGTTCCTCAAGAAGTTAGAGGAGGAGGCAAAAGCATAAGCAATTAACCAAGTAAGTATTCAAGAGACAGGTGAACCAACTAAAGAAGATATATTAAACATGTTTACACATTGCAACGTGATCGAGTTGGACACCGAAGCTTCACAATTTGTTGAAGGAAAGGTAAAATCCAAAGATGTTGGTAGGCCTATTCTCCCTTGCACTTTTGGTGGGTCTTCTTATTTTGGCCTTTGTAATATAGGAACAGCTATTAATGTAATCCCTTACAATTTTTACTTAAAAATCCAAAATGAACTTGTCCCAACTGAATTGGAGGACACTAATATGACAGTAATGTTAGCGGATAAGACACTTAGAATTCATATGTGGTAATTAGAGATGTTCCAATCTATATTGGATCTTAAAAATACCCTATTGCTTTTGTACTTGTTGATATGCCTACTGATGTTTATTGTCTAATTATTTTTGGAAGAACTTTTCTGAACACCGCAAGGGCAAACCTTGATTGCAAGAAACAAACTACAGCTCTCAAGTTTGGCGAGGATAAAATGAATTTCCATGTTGCCCATAAGGCTCTAATTCTAGGTTCCTCCAAATTTTTATATAATCAAAATGTTTTTTTGCTTTTCATTTTAGATTTTAAAACATATACGTAAACCACAATCTACTAACTCAAGTTTGATCATAGGCCAACCATTGAAGAGTTTGATGAATATGAGAATGGGTAAGAGGAAGAAAGTAATATCACTAGTCTTGTTGCTGTATTCATTGAAACTCCTGATGATAATTTAGCAAGAAGCCTAGTGGATAGTGACAATCTACCTAAAAATATAGATAAAATGAAAATTGATAATTATCTTGATTCGACCCCTGCGGTTGATCCCAAAATGAATCAAATTTATGAGATACCTATAAGAAAAGGGAATGAGGCACTTCCACCTCCCACACTCAAAGCCCTTCCCAAAGAATTAAAATAGAGGTTTCTTGATGGAACTAATAAATATCCTGTTATTGTAAGCTCTAATCTTGTAGAAAAAGAGGATAAGAATTTAATGATGGTCTTAAGAATGCACTGAAAGGCTCTTGGATATTCAATGGATGACTTGAAAGGGATTAGTCCCTCGATAGCCACCCATAAAATATTTATGGAAGAGGAAGCTCAGCCAGTTGTAGACTTCCAAAGGTGACTTAAACCTCATATGAAAAAAGAGGTAAGAAAAGAGGTAATATGCTTACTAGTTGCAGGTATAATTTTAATGTGGAGGAGAGCGATTGGGTAAGTCATGTTCATTGTGTTCCAAAGAAAGGTGGGTTCACTGTTGTCCTGAATGAACATAATGAAATGGTCCCAACTGGTACAGTCATTGGTCATAGGAGGTGCATTGATTATAGAAAATTTAATAAGGAAACTAGAAAGGATCACTATCCCTTTATCATTTATAGATCAAACTTTAGAGAGGCTTGCTATGCACTCTCATTTTTGTTACTTAGATGGTTATTCCGGTTTTTCTCAAATAGCTATCAATCCTGATGACCAACTAAAGACAACTTTCACTTGTCCCTTTGGTTTATATGCTTACCGGCGTATGCCTTTTGGCCTTTGTAATGCTCCTGCCACCTTTCAAAGGTGCCATATTTGCTGATTATGTTGAAAATATTATGGAAATATTCATGGACGATTTCTCAGTCTATGGAACTTTTTAACCATTGTCTTCATAATCTTCATAAAGTTTTGCAGAGATGCGAAGATACTAACCTAGTCTTGAATTGGGAGAAGTGTCACTTCATGGTTCAAGAAGGTATAGTACTTGGTCATTATATTTCGGGAAAAGGCATAGAAGTTGACAAAGAAAAGATATAGGCAATAGAAATACTTCCCCCTCCTCATGATGTAAAAGGTATGAGGAGTTCCTTAGGTCATGCTGGAATTTATAGAAGGTTTATTAAAAAATTCTCTAAAACTGCTAGACCGTTAACTAACCTATTCTAGAAGGGATTCGTTTTTAATTTTGATGAAAATTGCCTCACTGCTTTCACCATATTAAAGCAAGCTCTTCTTGATGCTCCTATGATTAAACAACCTAATTGGAAGAAACCTTTTGACTTGTTTTGTGAAGCCAGTCGTGAAGCAGTGGGAATTGTTCTTTGCCAGCATGATGGTGATGAACTCAACATCATTCATCATGCTAGTCGCACCTTGAATGGGGCCCAAAAGAATTATCCCATGGTAGAAAAGGAACTTTTCGGTGTTGTCTTCTCTTGTGATAAGTTTAGATCTTAAATAATTGATTCGAAAGTAAGAGTGCATATTGATCATGTTGGCTTAAAATAAATCCTTGAAAGAACTGAGATTAAGCCAAGAATGATCCGTTGGACTTTGCTTTTGCAAGAATTTGACTTGTAGATCCTTCAAAGAAGGGAAGAAAAGGTTGACACACCAAGGAAAATTGAAGAGATCAGATCAACAGAAAGGATGTCATCTATTTGTATACCATCAGGAATTACCCATCCCAAAAGAATTTTTTTTGTTTCTCTCTTCAATGGTTTTAGCAATTTCTTGTGACCAACCTTGTTCAAAGGGAAGAAGAATAAGTTAATCCAAGAGTTTAAGGGAGAGAAGGTGTCAAAGTAAACTCATCACTAAGAGATGAGTAAGGTAATCCCAACCTTGTTTTTCTTTGTTCTAATTGTTGTTTTGTCATTTTTCATTTGCATTTTTGAACTCCCTATGTTTTCTAAAGTTACTGCTAGTTTTATGAGCTTGGTACGAGCGGGTGGTACGACCGCACCCGCCTGTACCTATGATCGGTAATTGCTCAGTACCCTCACCTTGGTTTAGTTGTTTTCTTTCACAGGTGGTATGACTAGGCCGTATGGTTATTTCCCACCGTATGACATGTCATTAAATGCACTCTGCCCCATTTGGTTTTCATTTGTATTACTTAAAAAAGGGGGCGGTATCAACGTTGGCGAGGTTGGCAACTGTCAGTATGGGCGGACCGTACAGGCAGATCCCGCCCGTACCAACCAATTGGTAAGTTTTGTATTGACTTTGGTCGACGGTGTTTTTGGAAGACCGTCGGGTATGGGCGCTTCATACGTGCACCGCCTATACCACCGATCATTACCACCTCTAATTTTTCATTTTTCTCACGATTCTTTCCTAATTTGTTGGGATTATTTTATTAGCCGACCCTTTTACTTCCAGTACAAGTTTTCCCTATTTCTAACCTTTCATAAGCCTTCCCAAAGGTCTTCTTCCTTCTTATATCAACAAGTCCAATCTCCTTGATGTGTTACCTAGTTCCAGGCAAAGGAAAACCTCCAGGCCTCGTGGCTCCTTCGTGGGATAGTTTCCAGACTTACTCCACTAAAGCCAATGACCATGAAGCGCAAGGCCTTAGCCCGAAGAACAAGGGGATCTCCTACGACTTTGATGATGAGGAGTTCGAGATCTTCATGGAGTAAACAAGGAGAAGATGGAGGCAACCAGACTACCTCGATGTGGTGAGGCCTAGAGATGAAGAGGAGGAAACGAAGCCACATGGGTAGGGTGCACAAAGTCGCCCAAGTTCATCGCCACCAACTACTCTTTGCCCAAGCGTAAGAAAGCTAACCGAGCTGATGCATGAACTTATCAGGTGACTACAGCATGCACTTCTACAACAAAGAAGATCACCATGAATGCCTACATGAGCGTGAAGCCATAAGATGACTAGGGAGTTAGCCTCATGGACGTACTTGTTGCCTTGGAAATCCCAGAAACTGAGCAACGCCTTCATAAGATAGAGAAGGACCAGAAAGAAGAACTTCTCCATCAGGAGATCATGCGCAAACGCCTCCTAGATCTAGAAGGCAAGAAGGAACTCAATGAAGTGCCGAGTAAGGTTGCTGAGGGAATTTTCTCCTTGTGTTCTGACCTGTAGAAGTGTCTTTGTCGCTTATCCGCTCTAGAGGAGATGAACGAAAAGCTTCATGCAGCTGTCTCCAACACCCTGCCTTCACACCGAAGAATGTCACGGTATCGAATAATCACGAGGGATTATTTGATCTCACTGGCTTGATTACAAGCTTGGGGAGATCTATAACACCTTGCAATCTATCTTTCAGTTTTAGCATGCTTACTTTCCTCCATGCATATTAGTTCGTGATTCCAGAATTTGCATTGGTTGCTCCATAAACCTCCTTTCATTCAAGGAAAGAATTATATCCGTTGAGTTTTGAGACTTTATGATATTAGAAGTAATTTTTTATCCATGACTATTGTATTAGATGTATGAATTAGGTTGAGTGTTATGATACGTATACAAATATTATGATTTTAGAGTCTTTCACACCAACAAAGTATTGATAAATTATGAGAAGGAAACCTTGATAGCATGTTATGGTCATGAGTTTGAATAAACAAGAGCCATAAATAGTATTAACATGATCCAATGCTATTGTTGAACAAAAAGAAAAAGGCATTGGTATCAACGAACTCTAAGACTAGAAAAGATACAAGACTGAAAAAAGTTACTCAAGCAATGATCATGAATTATTCATTACTCATAAACAAGTTCTCAACCAATTAAACTTGATGATAATATAATATGCATAAATCTAAAAACTTCTTACAAAATATTGATACAAAAGGTGTGGAAGCCTCTAAGTCATGTGATGTGTTAGGGTTTCATATAACTCACGATGCATTTCTATATCTGATATTATAATTTTGTTTCAATTTTTGACTCATTTATTGTAATGACTCATGCCTCATGAACATGATGACCTTGTCCATAAGCCACCATCTTGATCTGGTACGAGCAAGAGTCTATCTCGGGGAAGTTGATGATTCCAAAATTGAAGCATATTTACCTTTCATTTTTTGCAAGTAGAATAGAACTTTTGGTGTTTTACTGCGCTCGTGCGCACCTTTTGTCCTTGTTTCAAAAGGATCCCAAATTACTAAGTCTTTTGTGAACATATCAATTGGAACAGTCATATTATGCAGTAATATGATATTTCTAAGTGATAAATGACATTTGATTGATTTTTCCTCGCACCTAGGAGAACAGAAAAACGTGAAGGAGTCGAGGGCTACAACAGGTTTAGAGACCATTGGTACGGGCGAAGCTTTCCCTTACAGGCCGCTCGTACCACCTACTAGTGTGTTCACCTCGTCAAATACTCTCACCAAGCAAAGACAGATCTGAGATCCGATATTCACAGGAACTTCTAGCCTCGAAACACCACACCAGAGAGGGATCTGGAGGAGGAACTAGGTGAAGGGCAAATCCTCCCTGCCTCACGAATTATCGGAGGACATCACATCATCCCCTTCATCATCAACCGCTGCATCTCCATCACCATCACTATTCCCCTCTCCCATACTTTAGATCTTGTTGTAATTCCAAACACAATTGTGTTTGCACTAGATTTATCTTCATACTTTTATCCATCCATTCGAATATGATGATTTTGTTGATTGCTTCCATGTGTGAGTAGTTCCCTTTGTTCTTAGGGAGATGGAGAAACCCTAGCATTATTATGAAATGAAATAAAGATGATCTATTACTTTGGTCCTTGATCCATTGATCTATGATATTGTTTTTGATCTCTCTATCTAGATGGTATGTGTAGTTGACAACATATCATTTGCCTCCGGGTCTAAAGTGTAACAGCCTCTAATCGTCCCTATGCAAGTTTTAGCGCTTCCCGCCAAACCCGCATAGAAACGATTCAAGGACGCCCACCAGGCACTTTCGTGCGGGTGGAAAACAAAGTAATACCATTACACATCAGTCCTCGATGGGACCCACAGATCATATATATACAACAACGACTCCATGAGTCAAGAATACAGATATAATATACAAAGATCCAAATCACCTTGAAAACGATAGAGCGTCCGACTACGGACAAGATGCAAATGGGGCTAAGAGCCCTGAAGAATAACCAATGGCGTCCATAACCCTGCCCAGGCCAAGCCGGAAGGGTAACCCTACTAGCGACGGCGATCTCAAACCTGCTAAAACAAAAGGGGTGCCGACAAAGGGCAAAGGAAAAAGAGGAGCATCAGTACTGAGGCCAGTACACGGTGAGGCTAGAATTCGGCGGCTCTCGCCTACATAGGTATGGTGGGTTGAAGCGGCAGCGCAGCGGCACTAAACAACCTATAGAGACTCAATACAACTGGCGGTTATCAGAGAGGGATAAGAAAGACCTATTTGGATTCAACCTGAAGCTAACGCCAAACAAACCCATCCTGGTATTTCCCCCTCGAGACCAAACGAGGAAGTCAGACCAAGGAACTCACATAGTTGGAAATTTTAATCATTCCGTTTTAGTTGCAGCAATTACTATTCAGGTATAGATAGCATGAGTCATCCTGATAGCAAAAGTAGTGGGCCGTTTTAGTTAACATTCCGTTATAGTTGGAACATTTACAAGTCAGATATAATTGTCCTGAGGAATCCCAACCTAGCAGTGGTTGGCACTTTTATCACATTCCATTGGAGTTGCAATACTTACTAGGCAGATACAGTATATCGCGAAACAACCCAGATCCACCAGTTGTTGGCATTTTTAATATACATTCTGTTATAGTTGCATCTAATTACTAGTCACATATTAAGTCAAATTTATAACACTACTTTAGTTATGCTTGTCTATGATCGAGATACTGTGCTCCAAGTCGTCCATAACCACGGACATGGCTTTCAGAAAGTTTTACCCTGCAGGGGTGCACAAATAGCAACACACACTCGATCAACCTCGGAAAAACCAACTCAAAACCCAACGAGGCATTCACGACAAAGCGATCACAGGATTCATCAATATTTCAGGGGGCCACCCCACTAAGCTACCCGCAACGAAGTTGGCCGGCTCCGGAACGGACCCATGGTTTGTGTCAATGGCTGTAAACAACTGGGAACCCGAAAGTGTGACTAGGTTTGTCGATACCGCGAAAACATTCCACGTTCCAAAACAGTACAGGTGCTCCACGCACAATCTTAAATAAAGCAGTAAAGCATGGCATAGGTACAGAATAGTAATAAAGCCCCAAACTACTTGTGGCCCCAAGAAATAGAAATGAATCAAGCTCTGGCTCAGGGGGGGTCCATAAGGCCTCCCGGATGTGGATAGTGCGAAAAATCAAGGAACAGGTATAAGTACTCGGGGTCCTACGGGACACAAGTGAGCGTGGAAGAACCAAATAACATCTATTGCCCACCGATGCCTCTGCATTAGTTATATCTAGCATTTTAATAGTTGTATTTAAAGTCATGATCGTCTCCACCAGTAAGCATCTCCACCATTAACATCTGCCAGCATTCCAACAACTATGGTACTTGACAACACGAGATCACACCTGAGCAAGCGACGACGACTCGCAAGGCCAGCTATCTTCCAAACACAGGTAATAGGAGGTGTCCAAGGCAATATAGAGGCTGCACGGGATATAACTGGGATACGGAAACTAAAGCATCGCGACACGGGTAGCAATAGATCAACAGGAGGAAATAAAGACTATAAAAGCAAAATAGGTAGAAGGGGAAGAGATGCTCGCCTGGGAAACACTGTCGAAGGGTCATATCCGGAGAACTTGTCGATACTCGCATCAACTCATCGGCCTAATCCGCGAAGAAGCAAACACTAGAAGAAACACCGGATGCAATATTTAATACTACCGCAGAAGATCCGGCATGATTATGATATGATGCAGATGCGGTGCAATTAGGCAGTATTAAGCGGAACCGGGGTCCTGACCATTAATTAAACGGTTCAAGTTATTCAGATACCCCGCATTTTAAATGTTGTCTTAACAAGGCAGGGCATGGTATCGGTTCGCTACACAAATTTAAATGGAGGCGATATGAGACAAGTATAGCCCGCATATAGTCTCCATGTTTAATTAGAAGGTGAATCGACATAATGCCCCCAAACCCACATGACAGATATGCATGCATGAACAATTAATATGCAACAGTTGATAATGTCGTATTATAAAAATAGGGGTCTCGGATAAAGGGGTCACACATCTGGGGCGAAGGTCTTGGTTCCGGGGGTTCCGGGTCCGGTCTCAGGGAATCGTTCTTCGGACAACGGGAAGTAGATCTTGTCGCATCCGTGGTCTTCGGGTCCAGGAAGGAGAGCTTGGTGGTTCGACGGTTCGGGATCGGCAGGATCGGTCTTCGGTTCCATGAAGTAGATCTTGTTGTTCGGGTCCCGGGTCGAAGAACTTGCCGTCCGAGGGATCGGTCTTCATAGCCGGAAAGAAGATCGTGGCGTACGGGTCGAAGATCTTGGCGCTCGGGATGAAGAACTTGTCGTCCTGTGATTCCATGTCGACGTGCTCGTCGTCCTCGATGGAGAACTCGGTGTATCCGTGTCGGCGGCCTTGGCGGTTATCGGGTTCGGTCTTCGAATCCGTGTAGGTGGTCATGACGTTCGGGAGTCGATCTTGGTTCAGGGCTTCGGATGTTCGGGATCAGGGTCTTCGGATCCAGGGAAGTCGATCTTGGTGGTCCAGGGATTCTCCGGGTTCGGGGGCCTCGACGCTCCATGTCAAAGGCCTCGGGTTCATAGACGGAGATCTTGGAGTTCCGGGATGGAGGACTCGAAATTCGACGCCGGTGGTCGGTGATGGACTTGGATCCTTCTGGGGCAGAAGTGGCCGAAGTAGTGATACCTGAGCCACCATCTAACCCACGAACACGTTTTCCTGGTCTCGGTAGCATCAACACGAGGGCATCTACACATCTGTTCTACAAAAAGGTTCCAGCACATACATGCAAGACACTGCTGTGCCACATCGTTACACGGTCACACTTGCATCTGGAGGCAGGGACGAGGCCGCGCGGTTCCTGGCGGGGTCGGGCTTGAGGAGGACCGTGGCGAAGCGGTGGCCGAGAAGGAGCTCAGGGCGACGATGCGAGCACTCGGAGCAGAGGAGGGCCGGGCCTCGCGCTGTGGAGGATGGCTAGGAGGGGCGAAGGCGGCGCCTCGGCTAGCTCGCATACGGGGAAGGGAGGGGCCGCGCGGGCCAGAGATGCAGAGAGGCGAAGGGCGAGGACGCGCGGTCGGTGAGCTCTTCCGCGGGGAGGTCGAGCGCGGCGCAGACGAGAAGAGCTCCGCAGCAGCGCGAGCCACGCTGGTCGGAGGAGGGCAACGACCGCAGACGACGGAGGCGCTCGGGGCCGGGGCGCGGAAAAGGCGAGGTCGAGGCGCGGGGCCGGGGATCCGAGGAGGCGGGCGGCGAGCAGAGAGAGGCCGGGCAGCGGATGTGCTGGCGGCGGAGGCAGGTGGTGGCGACGAAGAGCTGGGCCGGTGAGGGGCCGCGCAGAGAGAGCGGACGACGATGTGCACAGGGCCAGCATGTAGGAGGAGAAGCGGCCGGCGAGAGAGAGGCGCTGCGGCGGCAGAGGTTGGGGAAGAGGCGCCCGGGGACGACGGGGCGGCATCCGGTGAGGAGAGGGGGGTAGTAGGAGCGGCCGCGGCTTGCAGATGGAGGCGGGCCGACGGGGAGCAGAGGGCGGCAGCGAGGGTGTTCAGGAAGACGCGAGGTGGGGAAAAAGGAGGAGGCGGACGCGGTTGGTGGCGAGGTGGGTCACTGGGCTGTGGGACCGCGAGAGGAGAGAGAGAGGGGGACGCGGGGTGGGAAGGTGGCGTGCGGGATGGGGCGGGACTAGCGATGGAACCGATGTGGTTGGGGTCCGTCTCGCGCGGGGAGGGGAGTGGATGGGTGGAGCTGGTTGGTGGCCAGGTGTTTAGGCAGGGAGTAGGTGGCGCATAGGGAGTGGCCGGAGTGAGGTGGCAGGGGTGGGAGTTTGGGCAGGTGGTGGGCCAGGTGGGGTGAGAGAGAGAGAGGGAGGGAGAGAGAGAGTGGCGGCGGGGGTGGTTTAGGCAGGGACTAGGTGCTAGGGTTTGGGGTGGTGAAAGAGGGTAGGGGTTTTAGGGTTTGGAGGTGGCCGGCCGGGCTTTTGGGCCTAGCTGGCTGCCTCCCAAAATAATGCAATCTTTTATTTTAATTTAAAATATACTTTTGTAAATAATTTTTAGACAAATAAAAGACCTGGGAAAGACCGGAGTTTTGATTTGAAATAAAGACAGGGGCATTTAGAAAACAAAGGTAGGCTTTTCAAAAATAGTTTTAGTCAAAAATATGCATGCTGCCATGACGATGCTCAAATGCAATGTGGCATGATGACATGAGCTTGCGGTCATGACGATGCAATGCACAAAAACAACGCGATTTTCTAGTAGTGGTTTTAGCGGGATGCCACATAAAGAGAGGGTGATACCCTTAGGATTTGTATGTGAGTATGTCTAGTGTTACTTTTGTGACTACAAGCATTGGCTTATAACCTGCATGGTCAAAGGGGGATGTTGGGGGGATACCCCCGGGTAGGGTCACGCCAGGGTATAAAGGCTGAGTTAGCCGAGGTACGACAAGGTCAAAGCGAATGCTGGCCGGGTCACCTCAAGGCAGGCCGAATCACGGAGTAACCCAGACCGGAGGATGTCCACCTAACTGAGTCCCGCCCGACGTATGCCGTATGCCGGCAGGTTTCATGTAACTTGTATGAAGGTACCCGCGTGGCCGGATTAACCAGGCATGATCCGGGTTATATCAGGCTTGCAAGAGAAGGAAGGTATCTCACTGGTCAAAAGGTGGTCACTGTACGCTGGAGCAT
The DNA here is from genome assembly GCA_910589775.1 of Avena eriantha. Taxonomy (NCBI): domain Eukaryota; kingdom Viridiplantae; phylum Streptophyta; class Magnoliopsida; order Poales; family Poaceae; genus Avena; species Avena eriantha. Next base: position 308,328,707 of record OU342746.1, read on the forward strand.
GAGCGAAGCGGACAAAGGGAAGGACCACCGAGGCGTGGCCGACAAGGGTGACACTGCCTGTGTCGGATGACGCTGGCGCCGCAGAGGCTCACGTAGCCTCTACATGGCTTACAATGGCGGAAAGTGATCCGGTCGGCTTGCTATTTTGGGAAGAGGCATATTCCATGGAATATGCCTCTGCGTATGCCCTAATTGGAGACCTAGCCACCCCTTTATAAGGAGGGCTAGGGCATCTGTAGAAGGGGTTGATCTCTTTTAGTTGGCATTTTGGTAGTTGGTTCCTAGGGGCTAGCTAGTGGTGAGAGTAAGAGAGTTCCTTCTTCCTCCTCTCCCCAATACAGCTCGAGGAGCATTGTAAACCTTGAGAACCTAGTGAATACAAAGCATCCGCGTGTGGAATCACCACACTATCCCTCCCTGGATTCCTCTAGTGCATATTGGCTCCACCTTTAGCCTATCCATGGCATCTGCCGTGACACCACCACGACAGTTGGCACCCACCGTGGGGCTAGCGGCGCTAGCAGGAGTGAAGATCCGGACAGGAAACCTCATCGGCAACGGCGAACGCATCGTCTCTGGGCTCGTTCAGCGCTTTGGAGCGTTGGACTACGTCAGCGACAATTCTGGCTGCTTTGGCACGCGACCTCTTCCGTGCAACGGCATCTTCGTCAAGCTTGGTGCTCATAGGATCTACGTCGGCGTCGATGTGTCGTCCGTTCACCCGCAGCACGTCGTTGAAGGAGGCGAGCCACCCCTTAGTGTGGTTCACGGGGCGCGTATCACTCGCTCCCCTGACCGCGCTGAAGTGATGATGACTACGCCTGGTGCTGGCGCGAGCAAAGATCCGGCACCAGATCTGGAGGTTACACCCAAAGCACCGAGGAAAAGTAGAGGTCCTCCGCTAGAGAGGCTAGAGAATGTGTTGCAGCAGGCGATCGATAGCTTAGCAAGTCCAGTAGCAGCACTGGTAGATCCGGCTCAGGCACATGCCAAGTTAGAGGAAACTAGGCAGAAAATACTGGAGGGTGCGAAAAAGATAGCCGTGGCTCAGCAGTCGTTGAACATAACACTACACGAGTACGCAAAGGCAAATAAGGTAGATGCTGTAAAAGTGAAGGGGAGAAACCTCATTAGTGAAATGAACAAAGAAGGTGATACTAGGATTGAGGAATCAAAGAACATTGTGTCCATAGGGCTGCCGAAATATAGCACGCTGGCAAAGAACCTCAGAGCAGCAGATGCAGCTGCATCCGAGTTGGAGGGTTTGACGGGTGAAGCCCGGCAAAGACAGCAATAAAGGGTCAATGAGTTAGTTCGAATCGCTAACAGACAGAATGAGGAATTGCTCAGGGCTAACCCAGAAAGAGCTGGGGCTTCCAAGATTGTTTATTCGGCAGTGGGTAACCCGGAGAAATCCGCTGGAGCTGCATCATCTCCTCATGGTGGTCCTAGGAGAGAGGAGGTGGTAACCTCGGCCAGGAGGAACAAACAGATAGTCCCATATGACCCGGCAAGGGCAGGGAAAGGAAAAGAAGTGCAGGGAAATGAGGATCGACGAAGTGTCAGCCGAGGTGAAGCTGGCCGAGGCAACCGCGACCGAGGCAATGCCGGTCAGAGAAACGTTATGAACAGCAATGCCGGACAGCGTAACTTGGCGGGTGCAGGGCAACCACAGTAGCGGAATATACCACGGCAAGAGCAAAGTGCCGGCCAAGGTATGCAACAGAGGGGCTCTCCACAAGAGAAAGATAGATACAATGATGGAGATTCGGAAATGGTGAACGCTGGATACCCAAGGCCGGACTATCATGTGATAGGGTCTAGGCTGGGAAGCAGGAACTTGATGCCTGATGACGCCAGGTTAAAACTGGATCGGCTTTACAGGTCGGAGCAAATTGAGTGTCAAGGTCCTCCGGGTCTAGCGTGCTTTGGGCCCCGGATCATGAAAGAACCCCCAGTACCTAACTTCCAGTTACCAAGAGGCACGAAGACGTATGACGGCAGCACCAAGCCGGAGGATCGGTTGATTAATTACGCAACAACAGTGAAAATTGCCACAGGCCATCTAAGATGGGCAGTGAGATATGTACCGCAGATGCTGGAGGGGCCAGCGAGGGTATGGTTAAACAATTTACCACCCGGAAGTATCAACTGCTGGAATGATTTTGAGGAAATGTTTGTCAGTAACTTCTCGAGCACGTATCAGAGGCCGAATAGGCCACAGACCCTAGCGATGTGCAAGCAGAGACCGAATGAGACAGACCGGGAGTTCTTAACCCGCTGGTGCACTATGTGAAACTCATGTGAGGGCGTGATTGAGTCACGGGCCATAGCTTGGTTTGCGCAGGGGTGTAGGTATGCAAGCATGCTATGGCAAAGGTTACAAAGGGATATGCCAACTACACTGGCGGAGACAATCCGGATTGCTGATTCGTATGCTTTGGGTGATCCGACTCAACCCTGCCTTATGGCAAATGAGTCAAGTGAGGAGTACTACCAGCGAGATCGAGCCGGATCATCCCGGCTAAATGATTACCGGGGTAAGAGAAGAGATGATAGACCGGATTACCGTTACAGTTTGCAACAAGTTGCTACGGTAAATCAAGACCAACCCGGAGCAGGGAGTAATCAACGTCAGAAAACTGGAGGGCAACAGTGGACCCCGAGGAATGATGGCAAGAAAACTTGGACGCCCGAACAAAAGAAACAGTGGCAAGAGAAGAAATACATGACGAGGTATACGTATGAGGCAATGCTGGATCAGCCGTGTAAATTTCACACGCCAAATCCAAGTAACCCAGCGGGTCACACAACACGGCAGTGTGAGTGGATGAGGAAGATAGAACAAAGTGGTTCGAGGAATGCTCAGGCACCTCGGAACGATCAGCCTCAGCAGGAGTTACTCCAGCAGCAATTGCTCTCCGGAGCGAACACGCAATAGTTAATGTTGCCACCACCTTCGCCGAGGTACGAAAACCATGAGAGAAGGGACGCAGTGCATCAGGTGGAAAACCAGCATCAGCCAGATCAAAGATATCCCGGCAATGAGGGGAGAAATGAATACAGAGAGCATCACCAAAGTTACTGTGTGTTTACCACGGAGGAAATGGATAGAAAGAGCTTGCAACGCCGACATATGGAGGTGAATGCGGTTATGCCAGCAGTGACGAGGTACATGCCCTGGTCGGATCAGGAAATTACCTGGAGTATCAAAGATCATCCCAAGCTTATGCCAAGCCCTAGTTCGTATGCGCTAGTGCTGGACCCAACGTTCATTGGGCCAAATATCAATGTGAGATTCTCAAAGGTACTGATCGATAATGGCAGCAGCATCAATATCATGTACGTGGATACGATGCACAAGTTGGGTATCTCGGAGAACATGCTCCAGGATACAAGGACAACTTTCCATGGCATTGTGCCAGGCATTTCCTGTGAACCCAGTGGCAAAGTCCGGGTTGACGTATTGTTCGGCACGAGAGATAATTGCTGAACTGAGAATTTGGAGTTCGAGGTTGTCAATTTGGAGAGCGCATATCACGCGTTACTCGGCAGGCCAGCCCTGAACAAATTCATGGCAAGTACTCACATCAGTTACTTGAAGATGAAGCTGCCTGGGCCAAATGGAGTAATTACTATAGCAAGAGATTTCCGACGTTCCATTGAGTGTGCGTCACCCGGGTCTAACCTGGCCGATTCACTCGTAATCGCGCAAGAGAAAAGAAAGATCCAGGAGGTGGCGGCATTGGCTCAATCTGCGCAGCAGTATATGTCGGCGCTGAGTAACCCGCATGGAAGTGTCTCGTTTCAAGCAACAAAGGATACCAAGAAAGTGCCTGTTGATGACCTATTCCCAGAGCGCACCATAACGATTGGTGCCGGGTTAAATGACAAATAGGAAAGCGAGCTCGTCAACTTCCTCCATGAGAATCGGGATATCTTTGCTTGGTCCACACAGGACTTTCAAGGTGTTCTGAGGGAGTTGGCCGAGCACTCTTTGAATATTAGACCTGGAGCAAAGCCGGTGAAGCAACCTCTCCGCCGCTTCACCGAAGATAGGAGAAAATTCATTGGAGATGAGATAGCTCGGCTCTTAGCAGCTGGGTTTATCATGGAAGTGCTTTACCCGGATTGGCTATCTAATCCGGTGCTGGTGGAAAAGAAGAAGGATGATCCGAATGTGGCAGTGGTTTGGCGTATGTGCATCGATTACACGAACCTGAATAAGGTGTGCCCAAAAGATCCATTCATGCTGCCAAGAATAGATCAAGTTATAGATTCCACTACTGGGTGTGAACTGTTGTCATTCATAGATGCATATTCTGGTTTCCACCAGATACCTCTGAACCCAAATGATCAAATAAAGACTGCGTTTATTACCCTGTACGGGGCTTATTGCTATCGCACCATGCCTTTTGGTTTACGTAATGCAGGGGCAACGTACCAAAGATGTATGCAAAAATGTCTACATGATCAAATTGGTCGAAATGTGCAGGTGTACGTAGACGATGTGGTTATAAAAACCAAGGAAAGCAAACCGCTCCTTGATGATATCCGGCAAACGTTCGCGAACCTAAGGAGGTTCCGAATGAAGCTTAACCCGGAGAAATGTACCTTCGGTGTCTCGGCTGGAAAATTACTCGGATTTCTTGTCTCTAGCCGAGGTATCGAAGTTAACCCAACTAAAATCTGGGCCATGGAGCGAATGGAATTGCCGAAGTGTCTTAACGATGTCTAAAAGTTCACTGGTTGCCTGGCATCCTTAAGTCGGTTTGGATGTCGGTTGGGAGAAAAGGCACTGCCTCTCTATCAACTTATGAAAAAGTCGGACAAGTTCATTTGGACGTCGTAGGCCAATGAAGCCTTTATCCAATTAAAGAAAATGTTAGCCACTGCACCGGTGTTAGCCTCTCCACTATCAAAGGAGCCAATGTTGCTCTATATAGCCACAACCAACCGAGTTGTAAGTGCAGTAATTGTGGTAGAGCGCGACGAGGAGGGTAAGTTAGTGCAAATGCCAGTATATTATCTGAGCGAGGTATTATCAGCTTCAAAGCAAAACTATCCTTACTATTAGAAGATGGCGTATAGTGTCTATATGGCGGTTAAGAAGCTAAAGCACTATTTTGAAGAACACCCCATCAAAGTAATATGTGAAGCCCCATATCTGAGATAATGAGCAATAAGGATGCAAGTGGTCGGAATGCAAAATGGGCAATTGAGCTAGCCCCTTATGCGCCACAGTACGACAGGAGAGATGCGATCAAGTCTCAGGCTGTGGCTGACTTTTTTGTGGATTGGGCCGAGGTGCAATATGAGCCACCGTTGCTAGATCTGAACTATTGGAGAATGCACTTTGATGGATCAAAAACGAAAACCGGGTTAGGCGCCAGAGTTGTGCTTACCTCTCCTAAGAAGGACCAGCTGAGGTATGTGTTGTAAATCCATTTCGCAGCATCGAACAATGTGGCAGAATATGAAGCACTTGTACATGGGCTCAAAGTGGCAAAAGAAGTTGGAATATGCCAGATCCAATGCTTCAGTGATTCCGATCTGGTAGTCCAGCAAGTCTTAGGGCATTAGGATGCATTGGATGCAAATATGGCATTGTACAGATTTCATGTGCAGAAGATATCAGGATACTTTGAGGGATGTGAATTTCACCACGTACCCTGGCTGGAAAATGAGGCTGCCGACGTACTGTCGAAACTCGGATCAACCCGACAAGCAATCCCGCTAGGGGTAGCACTAGAGCACCTCAGAAAACCATCTATCAGGCCATTCCTAGAGTCCGAGTCAATTTATATCCCGGCAAATCCGGAATCGGAAGCTGTTCCCATGGACATTGATGTGGGAAGTGGTTCACGAAACCCGGGGACTGCTTCGGCAAACCCGGGGACTGCTAAGGCGAACTCGGGGACTGCGCGGCGTGATCCGGTTGAGGTAATGCTGGTGGAACAAATGGAAATTGACGAAGAAGTGTTCCTGGTGCGAGCCATACCAGCTTGGGCACTACCCATTTTCCAGTTCCTGGAAGATGGAACTTTGCCCAGCAAAGAACTGCTTTCAAGGCAAACTCAGAGGAAGGCAAAGGCATACACGTTCATCAATTCCGAGCTATACAAGAGAAGTGTCACAAACGTTCTCCATCGATGTGTTGACCCGGAAGAAGGGCTTGACATCCTCCGAGATATACATCAAGGGGAATGTGGGCATCACGCCTCATCCAGAGCCTTGGTAGCAAAAGCTTTCCGGCATGGGTTTTATTGGCCAAGTGCCTTGGAGCAAAATGCAATGGTTGTTAGAGGTATGCTACCAAGACACACATGCCGATGTCGGAGCTCAAGACCATACCAATTACATGGACATTTGCCGTATGGTGTTTGGATATGGTTGGCCCATTTAAACCAGCAAGAGGAAATATCACCCATATCTTGGTTATGGTGGACAAGTTTACGAAGTGGATTGAGGTGAAGCCAATAAGAAAATGTGATGGAGCTACAGCTGTGACATTCCTCAAAGATATCATTTTGAGATATGGTTATCCTCACAGTGTCATAACAGATAATGGCACCAATTTTTCTGAAGGGGCATTTGCGCGATTCTGCCGAGATAAGAAGATCCGGCTGGACGTTGCCTCGGTAGCCCACCCTGCATCGAATGGACAAGTGGAAAGATCCAACGGATTAGTATTATCTGGGATAAAACCCCGGCTCATTGAGCCGCTGCAAAGATCAGCGGGGTGCTGGATAGAAGAACTACTAGCGGTATTGTGGAGTTTAAGAACAACTCCTAATCGATCAACAGGCTATACGCCATTTTTTCTGGTATATGGGGCAGAAGCTATATTACCAGCCGACATAGAGCATGATTCGCCTAGAGTCACCCTATACACAGAAGCCGAAGTGTAAGAAGCCCGGCAAAATGATGTTGATCTGCTGGAAGAAGCGAGAGAATTGGCATTGTCCAGATCCGCCATATATCAGCAAAATCTCCAATGCTATCATAGCCGGAAAGTAAACCCCCGAGTTTTCCGGGAAGGTGATCTGGTACTCCGGCTGGTACAACGTACTGCTGGCATGCATAAGTTATCCCCCCCATGGGAAGGGCCATTCATTGTGAGCAAAGCATTGCACAATGACTCTTATTATCTCATCGATGCAAAACCACATGAGAAGAACAAGGCGGACAGGTCCGGCGAGGAATCTAAGCGTCCATGGAATGTAGCTCTACTTTGTCCTTTCTACACTTAACAAAGAAGTGTGTGTATCCGAGTCTCTCATATGTCGGTATGTATGCCGGAAATGAGTTTATCAATGAAATCTTGGCACCTCGAGCAGTAACTCAGGGACTGCCTTAGCAATGTTATTCTTCCTTTGTGTTAGTTATTTATTTTTATGTCGGCTGGCTTAAGTTGCTTCTACCTAAGCCGGATTAGTAGTGTGTGAGCACCAAAAACTCAACTCTTCGACTTGCTGCTGTCCAACAAGAATTGGCTTCATGGCAAGCAAGAGAACAAGTTTGGAAATGCGCAGCACACGAAAAGCGACTAAGGAAAGGAACGTAATCGAGCCGACGTTTATTGTTCGGACTAACCCCATGTTTATTTTACCTTTACCGTGTTGGATTATTTTGAGCTAATCCTAAAGTTTCCAAGTATTGTTAAGTCAATTTTTGAAACTCGGTCTCGTAAGTCAAAAAAACCAAATCAAGGTAGACACGAGCCGAGCTAGGAAATTGGAGAAACATGAAAATGAAACTCGGGGACTACGCCCAAGTTAACCTGGCATAAGCAACTTAGTAGCAAAATATGATCTGTGTACTCAATACATCTGCACCCGGCATACCGGGGATCTGATAAAATTCAAAGTGTTTTTTAAGCTCAAGGAGCAGCAACAGGTGGAACACCGGCCTCAGCTTCATCGTCTTCATTTTCTTCAATATCAGAAGCTTCGTCCCCTTCATCATCGCCCGAGCCATCTTCGACATATTCATTGTCAACAGCGTCAAGGAAGCTTAGTCCTTCATTCCATTGATGGACGGGGGAAAACTGGATGAGGTTGTGAGCGCAAGCCTTGCGCCGAGCTACCCAATTCGGGTCAGTTGACCACTGTGATCCGGTGCGCAGGCGCTCAAGAAGCTTCAGGTCCAACTTTTCGTACCACGAGAGAACAAAGTGGAGGACAGTCTCAGCTCCGACACTTGCGGCGGATTCCCTCCAGAGGTCAAGCTGGGTCTCACACTCCATTAACTTGGCAATCAGAGCTGTGGATCCTTCTGGAATATCCTCATCAGGCCAGAGTGCACGGAAGATTCGGACAGATGAATCTAGGAGGCCCGAACCATAGTTCTTCATGATTTCAACCCGGGAGGATAAACTGACTATCAGATCCTCCAGGTCAAGAGGAATGGAGCCGGGACCAGATGGAGTACCCCTCTACTGACGGAACTTGCTAACGCCATTGGATGCAATGCATCGCCCTCTAGGAATTTATCTGTAGACAAAACAAGTAGAATAAGTAAAAGAACTTAACTCGGAGAAAGTCATGTCAGCTTAAGGAAAAGAGTTTACGGGAGACGTGGCTATGGATCTGAGTCAGCTCCTTGGTGCAATTATCACGTCTCGTCCGAAGCTGCTCAAGTTCAGCATTTGCCGACTCAAGCTTGACGTCGGCCTCCTTTAGCAGTTCTTGATCCTTGGCAAGTTGGAGGTTGAGGCGCTCTTGCTCCTCAGTGAAATCCTAGCCAGCCTTGTCCATCTCAGCCTTATGGAGCGCCTTGAGCTTTTTCATTTCAGCCTTGAGCTTGGCGATTTCATCATCTTTGATCCGGAGAATGGCAAGTTCATCGTCCTTCTTCTTGAGCTCGGCCTGATGTTGCCCTGCTTGTTCGAGAAAATGCAGCATCATATCAGGCACGGGCACACTATCTTCAAGAGATGCTGAAACAGTTTGTTGACCCGGCAAACCCGAGGTATGAATATCTGCCAAGCCAAGAAGAAAAGGAGAAATAGTGCAAAAGGAGATTAGCCAAACCTAGTTACCTTGTATTTCATCCAAGTTCTTCCTCATGATTTTGTTTTCGGCCTCTACCCCGGCTGCGCAATCCGAATGACAAATTTGTCCGGCAGGGAAAGACAAAGAAAGATGGAAGAAAAGGCAAAGAGGAAGCTTACCCCTTTTGTTGAACTCAGCGAGGAGTGTAGAATGTCTCGAGCGCAGCCCCTTGTGTGTGTCCAAGAGGCGCTGAAACTCAGCGCTCCGACGATTGGTGGTAACCTGCGTAAAGAAAAGTTGACTTAGTTGTGTGCATATTCGAAGTGTACAAGATCCGGGCCAAGTGGAACTTAACCCGGCTCTAGGTGTGTGCATATTCGAAGTGTACAAAATCCGGGCCAAGTGGAACTTAACCCGGCTCTAGGTGTGTGCATATTCGAAGTGTACAAAATCCGGGCCAAGTGGAACTTAACCCGGCTCTAGGTGTGTGCATGTCCAAAGTTACTAAGGAGTTATGCTAGTTCTCTAAGGAGCATCCGGCTGAGTAACAAGTTACTTCCCCGGAGGCTCGGGGACTAATGGGTATATCTCTAAGCACTTGTGCATGCTAAAGAAAAGACAAAGTTGCGCACCTCCATCATCCGCCCGGTGAGGTTGATAGCCTTAGCCATTGTGTTCATTTGTGCGCTAAACTCCGCGGGCCCAAATTTCTCTGGAAGATCGTCGGTGGGATTGACGAACTCCACGTTGTTCTAGTTATTGACATATTCAATTAGGGCCGGGGGATAGCGCTCCCCGCTAAGCATATGGGGTGCGATCAAACCCTTGGCGTGGGCCTCCCTCCTCTCAACCTGGGCAGCATCACGGCTAGTGTGCAATGCAAGTTGCGTGCTAGCTGACTCGGGTGCTACATCCTTCTTCGGTGGAGTTTTCTTCGGAAGCATGGACGCGAGCGTGCGCTGTCCAGCCTCGATGGATGCTGCCCTGGCGGCGTCAGAAGTTTTCTTGGCCTTAGGCTGCTGCTGCGAGGAGGAGGTTTGAGCTGCGAACTTGGTCTTGGGTGCAGCCTTGGTACTAACTAGGCCTTCTCGCCAAGTCTTGGAAGACTCAGACGAGGCAGAGGGAGTTGGTGCTGCTGCTGGTACTGGTGCTGCTGCTATTGGTGCTGGTGCTGATGCTTGTGCTGGTGCTGGTCTTGGCGGGGATGTTGTTGGTACTTTGCTGGTGGCAGGTTGCTGCTGAGCCGATGAGGAGCTGGGAGCATCTGCTGCCTCGGCAGAACCACTTCCCCTTGCTCCAAGGTTGCCCTCCTCTGGATGAGGTGGGCTAGAACCCGGAGCAGCCACTGAACCCTCCTGAACGGGGCTCAGTGGGCGTGTATCGTCGCCACAAGGGGGAGAAGGGCTATGCCAGAAGGAGGAGGAGATGCTCGAGCCGCTCTGAGGAACCTCCACCACAGCCCTGCCAAACCAAACGATGAATGATAAGTTAAAACAAAGGAAGAGCATATGAATAGCAAAGCACGAAGCAGAGAACTGGGCAAAGAGAGAAGTGACTTACTCGTCAGAAGTTAAGGGCTCTTTGGGCTTCCGAGCTCTCCGGGTCGTGACCTTAGTCGGAGGCTTGGTGGCGGCCTTGTCTGCGGATTTCTTCCGCCTCTTGGTAGTCTTGGCAGGTCCGGAGGAAGCAGTAGAAGCAGCTGCCCTTTTCTTTGACGCCGCTGGGACAGGCTCACCCGTGGCGAGAGGAGGATCTTCGTGGATCTGCCCAGCCAGGTTAGCTGAAGCCGGAAAGGCGTAAGACAGGGGTACATCGTCAAACGCTTCCATCACCTCAGCATCATAATCATCTTCATCATCAGGCCAATCTCTTAAGGAAGAGAAGTTACCGGTGGGTCGCTTGGTAGCATCTGGGAACTACAGGAACATCTCCTGATCCGGCTCCTCCTCGTCTGAGACAAGACGATCCTTCGCCCATTTGAGGGAAGGCTCGGGGCCGTCCTCGAGGGTTTGCTGAAGGAACAACTAAGAAGGAAATGCAAAAGGATCAGATAAACAACATACTCCGACATAGGGTGTAACTCAAAAAGAGATTAAATCACAAAACTTACCGTAGGAGGTGGCTTGTCCTGGCAGTAATGCTCGATCCCCCACTCCCAGTCAGTGGAGAAGTCCTTGTCGGTCGTGAAAAGGGCCTTGCCCGGCGGAATATCTTGGTGTTGTTTAGTTCGAAGGAGGAAGTTCGGTTGGGGTCAAGATGCCAACTCATATGGCAAAGCTTGTGTGTGCGTTTCTAGAGAGGGGAGATCCAGCTACGGACGAAAGTGATCATTGAGTCCTCATTGCGCAGCCCCAAGTCCTTCAGCTCCTGGAACCTCTTATTGACTTGGTTCGCCAGAACGGTGGGTTTCTTGGAGACCCGGTCCCACAAACCCGGATTAGGAGGACCCGGAGCGTAGGGGCGCAACCGGATCAGATTCCTCATCCGTGTTGTTCCTGACGTAGAAGAAAGTTTGGGCCCAGCCCTTACAGGAATCGAGCCCCATGACCTGAGGGAAGACAGATAGTTTCTGAGGCGAAATGGAGGTAGAACCGAACTGTGTCAGTTGCTTGTCCTCCGGGTCAAGCTGCTTATTCGGAATCACGTTCCTTCGTAGACCGAAGAAACGGATCCAGAGCTCTTTGGTGGGCCACAATCCGACATACCCTTCTATGGTGGAGGCGAAGGAAGAAAGGGAAGTGATGGCATTCGCCGGGAGATGATGTGGTTGAAGCTCATAGATATCAAGGAAGTCATGGAAAAAATCGTTGACGGGGAGGCCGAAGCCGCGTTGGAAATGGGAGAGGAACATGACGAACTCACCCGGATTAGGTGAGGAAGCAAGCTCCTCAGATGCGAGGCGGGCAACCACACCCTCCGAGATGCGGCGTGTGCGGTAGAGCCAGTCGAGGTCGTCCTGGCACACCCAGGATCCAGCCCAGGCGCCGCGTTCGGCGTTCTCTGCCCCCTCCTCCATCTCCTCCTCCGCGACGGTGAGCTCCTCTTCGGTCATGTCTAGGTCACTGTCCTCACAGGCCCTAGCGGAGGTGGGGGGCAGTGCCTTGGACTGCCGTGGACCCGTGGCGATGGTGCTGCACAGGAGCGGCAGCGTTGCAGATGCGAAAAGGCAGGGAGTGGCGGCGGCGCTGCTAAGCAGATGCGGCGGTGGCGGCGCTGACGCTAGGAGGAAGAAGAAGAAGAAGTGGCAGAGGGGCGCGTGAGGGGGAAAAGACCAAGGGGTGTGCCCCTCCCCTATTTAACCACGCCCCAGCGGGGGTAGTGGGATCGCGCGGTGCGGCAAGGCCACACGGTGTAGCCATGTATCTGTCGGGTCAGCTAATCACAGGCGAGCCACAGGAAGGGCCACAGGGCGCAGGCGATCCCACGACGCGACGTGGTGATACAGTTAACGAAGATGCAGACGCGACGTGACGTGTGCAACAATAACACCTGACATTAACTACGGTAGTAACTGGCGCAGGCCCTTAAAATGAGGCAAGGTAATGATTACCCTCCACGTGGGGAAGCTTACGAGAGAAGGAAAGATAACCTGGAAAACGGAAGGTTGACCCGGCCAGCGAGTGAAAACTCGGAATGTGCCAAGGGAAAAGGCTAGCCAATGAAACCCGGCCAGCTGGAGCTGCTAAGACCGCACCAACTTCGGGGACTAATGTTGGGGGGATACCCTGGGTAGGGTCACGCTGGGGTATAAAGGCCGAGTTAGCCGAGGTACGGCAAGGTCAAAGCGAATGCTGACCGGGTCACCTCAAGGCAGGCCGAATCACGGAGTAACCCGGACCGGAGGATGTCCACCTAACTGAGTCCCGGCCGACGTATGCCATATGCCGGCAGGTTTCATGTAACTTGTATGCAGGTACCCGCGTGGCCAGATTAACCAGGCATGATCCGGGTTATATCAGGCTTGCAAGAGAAGGAAGGTATCTCATTGGTCAAAAGGTGGTCACTGTACGCTAGAGCATGAGCGAAGCGGACATAGGGAAGGACTACCGAGGCGTGGCCGATAAAGGTGACGCTGCCTGTGTCGGATGACGCTGGCACCGCAGAGGCTCACGTAGCCTCTACATGGCTTACGATGGCGGAAAGTGATCCGGCCGGCTTGCTATTTTGGGAAGAGGCATATTCCATGGAATATGCCTCCGCGTATGCCCTAATTGGAGACCTAGCCACCCCTTTATAAGGAGGGCTAGGGCATCTGTAGAAGGGGTTGATCTCTTTTAGTTGGCATTTTGGTAGTTGGTTCCTGGGGGCTAGCTAGTGGTGAGAGTAAGAGAGTTCCTTCTTCCTCCTCTCCCCAATACAGCTCGAGGAGCATTGTAAACCTTGAGAACCTAGTGAATACAAAGCATCTGTGTGTGGAATCACCACACTATCCCTTCCTGGATTCCTCTAGTGCATATTGGCCCCACCTTTAGCCTATCCATGGCATCTGCCGTGACACCACCACGACAGGGGAATTAAGAGAGATTCACTAAGCTAATTACGATATCCATGGGGGAACCCTTAATTGTGGTGGTCGGTATGAGTTACTGATCTTAGGCATCATACTGGTTATTTAGAAATGACCTCATTACCTGACTCAAGAAAGCGACTGCCCACGAGTCTTGTAGTGAACATCTTATTATGGAGCTCTCTCCACACATATCATGATGAAAGAAATAGATTATCCTAATTATGATTAATTATCCCATGCTAGCGGTGTATCCTACATCCTCGAGAACGCTTTAACCCTATTGAGTTGAAACACCATTTTCCAGTGCTTTTGTTACTTACTTTTCTTTACTTGTTTTTATTTACTTTTCTGCATTCAAACAAAATCTTTCAAACACCCTTCACTTGAAATCAAAGGAAACTTACATGTATCCTTTAGTAGATAGTGACGAGGGGCATAAAGACCTAACCAAAAAGCTCTATGTGGGTTTGATACTCTTATTTCGAAACTTGCTACAATCGAGTTGTGCACTTGCAGTCATTAGGCCCGCACGCCACTCAAAGCAGCAACGGGCCAGGCCAGGGAGGCACAGCTGAATCGAGCGCTCCTCCCGAGCCACCCTCATTGCGAGCTTTTTTTGGGGAACACGGCATACAAGCAACTGTAACGGTGTGAGATGGTGCGAGCTCTGCCGCTATATTAAAATTCCGGTGGGAGAAATTTGGTCACCGCCTGCCGAAACTCGACCCCATATTTAGTGCTAATCTCTCGCTGCTGAATTCCAAACCCACCATTTTCCCCAATCGAACTCTCCCCTTTCTTGAGATCCATGGTGCCATCGGGAGCTTGTTCATGTTGGGTCCGCAGCATAGAAAACAAAAAATTTCCTATAGTGTGAACTACACGCCAAGATCTATCTACTAGGTACAAAGAAACGGGTGGACATACATCCAACGAGAACTTACCCTCGAAGACAACGAGTTTTGTTAACGAGTAGGAACTCGTGGTTGATGTAGTCGTACACTTGCCGATCTCAAGATCGTGAGGAAGTCCGAGCGCCGCAACTCAGCGGCGCATCCGCACTCGCACACACGTTCAAGCCACCAGACAACCTCCACCTCCTCGCTCTAGCAATCCAGCGGAAGCAGCAACTCCTTCCAGACGAAATGCCACCGGGAACATGTATCTCGCTAATCCGAGACCATGGGGGAATAATTCTAGAGGGGGAGAGAGATCCTTCACAAGGAGGTGTGTGGATGAAGGAGGGAATGGGTGGCCTTTTATAGGAGGAGGGGGGTGCCCCCTCTCTCCATGGCCGGCGCATGGGGGTGACGCCTCACCTCCCCCATTCATGTGGTGGTAACCCCTCCACATTAAAATGCCTCTTCACATTCCCTTTTAAAGTCTCCACTTTAAATGGAGAAATTTAATGCTCTCTCATTTAATAAAACTCTTTTTATTAAATTTATTCAGAATTTTGTTAATTACTTTAATTAACAAACATTCACATATAGCCCCTTGCAATATTTCAATATCACATGCAGAACCACTTTCTGCAATTTCACCTGAAACAATTTCCGGTTTCTATTGAAACAATTCCTGCGCATTGCAATTCTTTCGTCTGAAACATACGTGCTCCAAAATGGTATCCGGTAACTCTTAAGTGTGCCACCCTACGGTTCGCGAATAATGCAGACATGATCGAGACCCTTCTCCGATCAATAATCAGCAGCGGGACCTGGAGATCCGTACTGACTCCTACACATTCAACGATGACTTCTGTGATCGTGAGAACCTTTAACGCTTGTAACTAAATCCCTTTGTCTCTCGATATATTACATGTCCGAGATTCGATCATCGGTATCTCCATACCTAGTTTGATCTCGTTACCGACATGCACTCTTTTCTCGTTCCCGTGATATAACATTCTAGTGATCACATCACTTGCTTGCAAGCTATCTTAATGTGATATCACCGAGAGGGCCTAGAGTATATCTATCCGTCATCTGGATTGACAAATTCCACTCTTGATCCATGAGCCTCAACATAACACCTTTGTAGTACTGAACCCATCTTTATAGTCACCCTGTTACGGTGTGACGTTTGATGTTATCAAGGTACTCTTCCGGTGTTATCAATTAACATGATCTCATGGTCTAAGGATAAAGATTACTTCGTATGATGTTATAGAAATATAAACATAATGACTTGATCGTAATGCTATACTTCGAATGAATGTTCATCACATCATTCCACCAATGGTGTGACCTTATTATTAACAACATCCAATGTCCATGATCAGGAAACCTTGATCATCTTGTTAATCAACAAGCTAGTCTATAAGAGAGGCATAACTAGGAACCCTTTTTTGTTTATTAAACACACATGTATTGATGTTTCCGATCAATACAATTCTAGCATGTAAAATAAACATCTATCATATATAAGGAATATATAATAACAACTTTATTATTGCCTCTCAGGGCATATTTCCTTCAGTCTCCCACTTGCACTAGAG
Organism: Avena eriantha; assembly: GCA_910589775.1. NCBI lineage: Eukaryota > Viridiplantae > Streptophyta > Magnoliopsida > Poales > Poaceae > Avena > Avena eriantha. Next base: position 308,344,710 of record OU342746.1, read on the forward strand.
ACAATAATCTAGTTCACATAGTGATAAATCTAACACCCATTGAGTTCTGGTGTTGATCATGTTTTGCCCTAGGGAGAACTTTAGTCAACGGATCTGCTACATTTAGGTCCGTGTGTACTTTACAAATCTTTATATCTCCATCCTTGACATGCTCGCGGATGGAGTGAAACCGGCGCTTAATATGCTTGGAATTCTTGTGAGCCCTCGGTTCCTTTGTGTTGGCTATGGCTCCATTATTGTCACAATAGATCACCATTGGGTCCAACGCACTGGGAACCACACCTAGTTCCGTAATGAACTCTTTCATCCAAACCGCCTCCTGCGCCGCTTCTGAAGCAGCAACATATTCCGCCTCCGTCGTTGATCTAGCCACCACAGGTTGTTTGGAACTCCTCCAACTAACTGCTGCTCCGTTCAAGAGAAATACGTATCCGAATTGAGACTTAGAGTCATCTGGATCGGTGTCAAAGCTAGTATCGACATAACACTTAGCGACTAGCTCTTCTTCATCTCCGTATATAAGAAACATATCCTTAGTTCTTCTCAAGTACTTGAGGATGTTCTTTACCACTATCCAGTGTTCCGAACCTGGATCAGATTGGTACCTACTAGTCAAACTAATAGCATGTGCCACATCCGGTCCTGTACATAGCATGGCATACATAATAGAGCCTATGGCCGAGGCATAGGGGATCTTATCCATCATCTCTCTTTCTTCCGCCGTAGCCGGACTTTGAGTCTTACTCAATGTCTTGCCTTGCAACATAGGTAAGAACCCCTTCTTACTTTCGTCCATATTAAACTTCTTTAATATCTTATCAAGGTATGTACTCTGCGATAGCCCAATTAGGCGCCTTGATCTATCTCTATAGATTTTAATGCCTAATATATATGATGCTTCACCAAGGTCTTTCATCGAAAATTTGCTGTTTAGATAACTTTTAACACTGTTTAAAATATCTATATCATTTCCAATCAATAATATGTCATCCACATATAATATTAGAAATGCCACATTGCTCCCACTCACTTTCTTGTAAATACAAGCCTCTCCATAAGTTTGGACAAATCCAAACTCTTTGATCACCTCATCAAAGCGGAGATTCCAACTCCGGGATGCTTGCTTCAGTCCATAGATGGATCGCTGAAGTTTGCATACCTTATTAGCATCCTTAGGATCGACAAAACCCTTAGGTTGTATCATATACAACTCTTCTTCGATATTACCATTGAGGAACACAGTTTTGACATCCATCTGCCATATTTCATAATCAAAATATGCAACAATTGCTAACATAATCCTAACCGACTTAAGCATCGCTACGGGAGAGAATGTCTCATCGTAGTCAACTCCTTGAATTTGTCGAAACCCCTTTGTGACAAGTCGAGCCTTATAGATGGTCACATTACCATCAACATCAGTTTTTCTTTTGAAAATCCATTTATTCTCAACGGCCTTTCGGTCGTGAGGTAAGTCCACCAAGTTCCAAACTTGGTTCTCGTACATGGATTCCATCTCGGATTTCATGGCTTCTAGCCATTTGTTGGAATCCGGTCTCATCATCGCTTCTTCATACGTCGCAGGGTCATCCATTTCATCAACCATGAAATTCACAACAGGATTGTCGTACAGTTCAGGAGCTGCACGTGTCCTGCTTGACCTGCGAGGTTCGGTAGTGTCCTCTTTCGGAGTTTCATGATCATTATCATTAGCTCTCTCTTCATCTGGTGAAGTCAACTTCGAAACAACTTCCGGTGCTGAGACACTCGCCATTCCATGAAGAGAAGGTTCAATAACCTCTTCAAGTTCTACCTTCCGACTACGCACACCTTTCGCGAGAAACTCCTTCTCAAGAAAGGATCCATTCTTGGCAACAAAAACCTTTCCCTTGGATCTGTGATAGAAGGTATACCCAATTGTTTCCTTAGGGTATCCTATGAAGACGCATTTTTCCGCTTTGGGTTCGAGTTTATCCGGTTGAAGTTTCTTCACATAAACATCACACCCCCAAACTTTAAGAGATGACAGCTTAGGTTTGTTTCCAAACCATAATTCATACGGTGTCGTTTCAACAGATTTAGATGGTGCCCGATTTAAAGTGAATGCAGCTGTTTCTAGTGCATAACCCCAAAATGACAGTGGCAAGTCAGTCAGAGACATCATAGATCGAACCATATCTAATAAGGTACGATTACGACGTTCCGACACACCATTACGTTGTGGTGTTCCGGCAGGCGTGAGTTGTGAAACTATTCCACACTCTTTCATGTGTGTGCTAAACTCGTAACTTAGATACTCTCCTCCACGGTCAGACCGTAGAAATTTGATCTTTCTATTAAGATGATTTTCCTCTTCATTCTGAAATTCCTTGAACTTTTCAAAAGTTTCAGACTTGTGTTTCATCAAATAGATATACCCATATCTACTCAAATCATCCGTGAAAGTAACAAAATAATGATATCCATCTCGCGCCGACACACTCATTGGTCCACACACATCAGTATGTATGATTTCCAATAGATCTATCGCCTGTTCCATTGAACCGGAAAACGGCGTTCTAGTCATCTTGCCCATAAGGCATGGCTCACATTTATCAAATGATTCAAAATCAAGTGATTCCAAAAGTCCATCAGAATGGAGTTTCTTCATGCGTTTAACGCCAATATGACCTAGACGGCAGTGCCACATATATGTAGACATATCATCATCAAGTTTAATCTTTTTAGCATTAACATTATGAATGTGTGTAATATTGCTATCGAGATCCAACAGAAATAAACCATTCAACATTGGTGCATGACCATAAAAGATATCATTCTTATAAATCGAACAATCATTGTTTTTATATTTAAAGGAATGACCACTTTGCATCAAACACGATCCAGATACAATGTTCATGCTCAGTGCAGGCACTAAATAACAATTATTTAGGTTTATAACTAATCCCGATGGCAAATGGAGAGGTAGTGTCCCGACGGCGATCACATCAACTTTTGATCCATTGCCGACCCGCATTCTGACCTCATCGCTTACTAGTTGTCGCTTGTTTCGTAGCCCCTGAACCGAGTTACATATATTAGCAACCGATCCCGTATCAAATACCCAGGTGCTACTGCGAGTACTAGTCAAGTACACATCAATAACATGTATATCACATATACCTTTGTTTGCCTTGCCGGACTTCTTGTCCGCCAAATACTTGGGGCAGTTGCGCTTCCAATGGCCAGTCCCCTTGCAATAGTAGTACTCGGTGTCAGACTTAGGGCCAGCTCGGGGTTTCTTTTCAGGCGTGGCAACAGACTTTCCACCCTTCTTTCCCTTGTGTTTGCCTTTCTTGTCTTTCTTGAAACCGGTGGTCCTATTGATCATCAACACTTGATGTTATTTCCTAATCTCCACTTCTGCAGTCTTAAGCATTGACAGAAACTCGGGAAGAGACTTCTTCATGCCCTGCATATTATAGTTCATCACGAAGCTCTTGTAGCTAGGTGGCAGAGATTGGAGGATGTATGCCTAAGTCAATGGGAATCGTTATTCCCAAGGACACAAGCTTATTGGTGTACCCAGACATTTTGAGTACGTGCTCACTAACGGAGCTGTTTTCCTCCATCATGCAGCTAAAGAACTTTTCTGTAGCATTATAACTCTCTACGGCAGCATGGGTATCAAAAATCATTTTCAATTCTCCCATGGTATCAAAGGCATTGCCATTTTCGAAATGCTTTCGAAGTTCTGGCTCTAGCCCATACAGTATGCCGCAATGAACTAAGTTGTGGTCCTCTTGACGAGTCACATAGACATTATTTTCCTCGTCAGGGGCATCAGGAGCTGGTGGAGGGCCTAGCGGCCCATCTAGCACATATTGCTTTTGTGCAGCAGTGAGGAGAATCCTCAAATTCATAGCCCAGTTGGTGAAGTTGCTACCATTCGCAGCAAGTTTCTCTTTCTCCATGAACACATTGAAATTAGAAGCAGGTGGTGCCATCTACAACAGAATTTGTAAAGTTTATTTAGACTAAGTTTATGATAGATTGAGTTCAACTAATCCAAATTACTAATGAACTCCCACTCAAAAACGACATCCCTCGTGTCTTTTTGGTGATTACATGAACCAAATCCACTACACCAAGTCCAATCATCACGTGAGTTGATGTAGCTTCAAAGGCGAGCATCTATATGGGCATCATATCAACTATATGACTCATGCTTAACCTTTCGGTCCGTGTTCCCAGGCCATGTCTGTACATGCTAGGCTCGCCAAGTAAGAACCTTAGTATTCGGGTGTGTAAAACTGTCTTACACCTGTTCCTATGAAAGCGTAGATTCGAGTACACCCGAACATCACGTGATGTCTCGAAACACGATCCACAGAACGGTGCATACTTAAGGAAGAACACATTTTTATCTTGATATCTAAATGAGGGATCATCTTATAATGCTACCAAAAGCGCCAAACTAGCAGTATAAGATGCTAACATCTAATGTGTAAAGTGAGATGATATGGTTCATGCATTTGATCTCTATCACTTGCATCGTGGTATGATCTCTATCATTCCTTTATGTGTAAGGCCAAGGTCTATGGAACTTACACGTTGAGTGTGTTGTAAGAGTATCTATCATACATCTACTTACAACAATACCATATCAATACACTAGCCTAGCAACGATCTAAACTAGACGCCTCTAATTTATCAATTGCAAGTTTTACGTGGCTTAGGGCTTTCGGAGATAGAACCGTTCTCACCTACGAACATGAACCACAACGAGGATAACTAAGTTATTAGCAACTCGTTGTAAATCAAATATTGACTATAGTAGGAGAGACAGACACCCGCCAGCCACTTATGCAAAACAAGTTGCATGTCAGTCGTGGAACCGGTCTCATGTATGATGACATGTAAGGTTGGTCTGGGCCGCTTCATCCCACTATGCCACCAATATCCAAAATACATAGAAGATGCAATAACATGATCATCATCGCCCACATATAAACATATGTGTACTACCCATGCAAAGCACCTACGCATAGATCAGGCTCTGATACCACTATTGGGTCCGCAGCATAGAAAAAAAAAATTCCTACGGTGTGAACTACACGCTAAGATCTATCTACTAGGTACAAAGCAACGGGTGGACATACATCCAATGAGAACTTACCCTCGAAGACAACGAGTTTTGTTAACGAGTAGGAACTCGTGGTTGATGTAGTCGTACACTTGTCGATCTCAAGATCGTGAGGAAGTCCGAGCGTCGCAACTCAGCAGCGCATCCGCACTCGCACACACGTTCAAGCCACCGGACAACCTCCACCTCCTCGCTCCAGCGATCCAGCGGAAGCAGCAACTCCTTCCAGACGAAATGCCACTAGGAACATGTATCTCGCTAATCTGAGACCATGGGGAAATAATTCTAGAGGGGGAGAGAGATCCTTCACAAGGAGGTGTGTGGATGAAGGAGGGAATGTGTGGCCTTTTATAGGAGGAGGGGTGCCCCCTCTCTCCATGGCCGGTGCATGGGGGGTGACCCCTCACCTCCCCCATTCATGTGGTGGTAACCCCTCCACATTAAAATGCCTCTTCACATTCCCTTTTAAAGTCTCCACTTTAAATGCATTAAATTTCTCCAAATTTAATGCTCTCTCATTTAATAAAACTCTTTTTATTAAATTTATTTAGAATTTTGTTAATTACTTTAATTAACAAACATTCACATATAGTCCCTTGCAATATTTCAATATCACATGCAGAACTACTTTCTGCAATTTCACCCGAAACAATTTTCGGTTTCTATTGAAACAATTCCTACGCTTTGCAATTCTTTCGTCTGAAACATATGTGCTCCAAAATGGTGTCTGGTAACTCTTAAGTGTGCCACCCTACGGTTCGCGAAATAATGCAGACATGATCGAGACCCTTCTCCGATCAATAATCAGCAACGGGACCTGGAGATCCATACTGACTCCTACACATTCAACGATGCCTTATGTGATCGTGAGAACCTTTAACGCTTGTAACTAAATCCCTTTGTCTCTCGATATATTACATGTCCGAGATTCGATCATCGGTATCTCCATACCTAGTTTGATCTCGTTACCGACATGCACTCTTTTCTCGTTCCCGTGATATAACATTCTAGTGATCACATCACTTGCTTGCAAGCTATCTTAATGTGATATCACCGAGAGGGCCTAGAGTATATCTATCCGTCATCTGGATTGAAAAATTCCACTCTTGATCCATGAGCCTCAATATAACACCTTCGTAGTACTGAACCCATCTTTATAGTCACCCTGTTACGGTGTGACGTTTGATGTTATCAAGATACTCTTCCGGTGTTAGCAATTAACATGATCTCATGGTCTAAGGATAAAGATTACTTCGTATGATGTTATAGCAATATAAACATAATGACTTGATCGCAATGCTATACTTCTAATGAATGTTCATCACATCATTCCACCAATGGTGTGACCTTGTTATTAACAACATCCAATGTCCATGATCAGGAAACCTTGATCATCTTGTTAATCAACAAGCTAGTCTATAAGAGAGGCATAACTAAGAACCCTTTTTTGTTTATTAAACACACATGTATTGATGTTTCCGATCAATACAATTCTAGCATGTAAAATAAACATCTATCATATATAAGAAATATATAATAACAACTTTATTATTGCCTCTCAGGGCATATTTCCTTTAGTTCACCGGCTTGGACCAAGATCTTGGAGCCAAGCATCGTCAAGCGTCACCGATGTGCCTTCTCCATCTTCCCCAACCTGTGTGCTAAATCCTTTTCCACTATCGGTAAGAAAGCTTTAACTCTTGATGTGGATGAATAGATCTATAAAATTTCTATGGAGGATCATAGATCTATGTTGATTGGCACACCTTAGTAGTTCATTACTTAGAATAGGATGGATTCATGAGCTCCATGGTTTAGGTGTGAAATCTTTTGTAGGCCATCATGCCTTCTTTGCCGCCAAGTACACCGACGATGCTCATGACTTCTTTTGTGTCTATCATAGGGACAGTGATCCTTCATTCCTGCCAGTCGAGCACAAACATAGTGGTCATGCCGACGTCGTCCTCTTTGCCGACTTCCACACTAAATCCTGCTCCTGAGCCTATAAGAACCTCGCTGCCTGTATTGCTTGTTGATCAAATCATGCACACCGTTGTAGTTCGATGCATAATGTGTTTGCTTTTGCGTAGGTCTGGGCACCTTCTCCCGATCTGTCTTCTCCCACCGTGAAGATTGATATGTCCTGGATGCAGCCCGACAATACAAATCCTGAGCCATGGAAGTATCTGCCCAAACCAAACCATCAATGGTTTGGGAACCATTTTTGTCAGAATTCATCCTGAACAGGATCCGCGAGCAATTCAATAATGGGGTAGACTTTTTCCGAAGTTTCAAAGAACACATTATGCACGAGTGTTTGGAATGATGCTCTTGACTACGTAGGCATTACAGTCACTCCTAGTCAGCTTTACAACCACACGAGGAAGTGAAAACAAAAGTGGAGGTTGTTGGGTCAGGTTAGGGCATTTGAAGGAGTGACATTTTGCAAGGAGAGGACAACCTTCATGATGGATGAGGACAAGTTGATGAAATACCTCATGGTTAGAATGCATAGCACTGCTTTGCTTCAGTTTTTTACTTGTTCATTCCGTTCTTAGTGTGCTGAAGTAACATCATGTTTTCTAAATCGTAGTGTTACTCAAGGCACCAAGATTTGATCAACAAACTCATTCCCAACTACAAGCAGATGAAGATGATATTCGAGGCTAAAAATGTGAGTAACGATAGTCTAATGATACTGTAGTTACTAGTGGAAGCTATCAACTACCTTGTGGACAATAAGGTCCATGGTAGTAGCTATGCTATGATGAATGCATCAGATCAGAGGGTCTGGCTTAGGACCTGGCTGTGCAGTCGCCTGTGTTAGTGTTGTTGCTTTGCTTTTGTGACTGATGGTGTTCGTGAGCTGATGAGGTGATGTATATTTTGGAACATGTTGTACTATCGATTCCACTAGCTAGGAAGGAATTGATCAAAATTGATGCCTGGATTGTAATATTTTGGGAGGTGGTATATACTAACCCCGAATGGTGAACTTGTGATGCATCACGAGTCGTATTTTTTTGGTGAGCTCGCTAGTTAGGTGCTTAGTACCACCTCCTTGTTATGATCTGTGTCACATTGAACTCTTTTGCCTATCAGTTATGTGTTCAGTTGTATGTGATGGGTAAAGATTAGAGTTGCAACCAAACAACACGTCTTGTGTTTTGTCTAGAATAGAAATCCGTAAGGGCCCTATTGCCATAACACAACCAACCAAATAGCTGCGCTATGGGTCCTGAACTAATGCAGGAAATCGCTTCGTACACAACAACAACAACAACAACAACAACAACAAAAAGTCCACAACTTGCCTTCAAGGCTGCCATGATCCTGGTGAGAGGTGTCCGGGAGTCCAAAAAGGAAAAGTCCAAAATAAACCTTGAACTTGTAGACATTAGCTAAATCAAACCCTGAACTTACAATCCCTGAGATCGACACCCCGGACTACTAAATCTTGATCTATCCTGGACCCTCGACCTATTTTTCATGTAATAAATAAATAATTTCTAAATAGAATGATTCGTTGCTTTCACCGACAAATTAGGCAACATCTTCCATCTCCGTTTTCTCTCTCTTGAGTCAATCTCTCTAATCCCGTATCAAGCAGTTGGCCTAGCAGCAAGGTTGATTCTGCACTGCAGCACGCACGGTCCAAGTGCCCACGGCCACTCACTGCCACTGTCCACACATGTCAACCGCCATGTGGGCTTTGAAGAGGCCGCACATGCCCATGTTGCACTGGAGGACAAGAGCCAGCTGGTGCACACGAGGTGCTCGACCAAATGCGCATGAGAGATAGCCTCACGTTCCGACCACCACCGGCAGCGCATGCCCCGCCCAAAGTAGCAGCACCCGCGGCAGAGGCCCCTTTATCAGGCTGCAACGCGAGGAGGTATGGGAGATCGATTCCAGAAGATGGCCACCATTGACGTACGGGCAAGATCGAGAACAGCTTGTAGGAGCCGTCTCCATCTGAGCTAGTATCCTAACAGAACGTGATGGGTCTAGGGTATTTCACCTCGATCGTTGGCCTGCCTACCGCCGGCGGCGAGTCTTCCCGCAGCATCCGTTGCGCTGGACCGAGCTAGATGACGAAGCTGTTGGTATTGATCAAATCCTTAATTGGTGGGTCCATGTTGTCAGTGAGAGCTGAGTGTTATCTCAGTCTGGTTTTTTACTTTCTCGACGCGCCAAACAAACGTGGGGTTAAAAATAGACGGGATTTGATAACTTTGTGTGTCAATTTCAGCGATTTTAAGTTCAAGGTTTGATTTAGCTAACGCGTACGAGTAAGGTTTGTTTTGGACCTTTTTCATGCAAAAATAGGACCAGGCTACCGGTCACGCCCCAAGCTTCCAAAATTTGCCCCACCTCTCCGCGGCGCGCCGGATCGAGATCACACGCATACGCATACAGCCGGCGCGGCGGCCGCAGGGAATGGGGAGCACGGAGCGCGTCGGCGAGGCGGCGGGCGAAGTGACCCGCGCCGATTTCCCCAAGGGGTTCGTCTTCGGCGTCGCCACCTCCGCCTACCAGGTCAGTTGCTTAGTCTAGTACTAGCAGCTAGCTTAGCTAGGTTGGTGGTGGTGGGTTACTGGGTCGCATTCGCATCCCAGCGGCTGATTACTGATTCCTGCTCCCACGCTGGCCAAATTGATGCGTGACTGTCGCCTGATGGTAAAGTGTGCAGCACCATGACTTCGCTTACACTGCGTGAGCTGCGCTCTGAACCAGGCGAGGCTTAGAACATCGATGATTTCGCTTGTGTGGGTGCTTCCGATGTGAGTGCTCACCTGCCCGGTGGATCCTGAGTCGTGTACTCGAGTTGGGTTTTTCTGTTGTTGGCTTAGATCAGTAGAACAGTGACTTCTATTGGACAAAAAAAAGTAGGACAGTGACGGAGCAGTTACTTGTCTACTCAACCAAATTAGATGTAGTTTCAAGCGGCACTCTTCGTTGCGCCCTGCCGCCATTTCCAAATACCACCTTCGATTCACAATATAAGCCTTTTTAGCAAGCTAAAACAGCTTACTAAAAAGGCTTATATCATGGAATATAGGGAGTACTTATCAGTTACCACTGTGGACTGAAGCACATATACTCAGGATTCAGGAAGTAATGATCCGTATGCAATTGAACCAAATGCCCTCTAGTGCTAATAAAATAATTGTCTGGAGCAAAAAAGGGAAGTGACAAAGTAGAAGGCAATACATTGATTTAATTCTCTACATAGACAGATGTAATACAGCTACTCTGGCAAATTAATCGTAGGATTGTAGAATCATGAGTAACTGGTATTAGACAAAGTAGTCAAAACTGAAAACTATTTGCAAATGGAGGTGGCGTGTGTTTAAGCGCAGAGGATGGAATGTACACCACACTGGAACGGAAGGTTGACATGAAATGGTCTTTTCCCCTTCTGGCCGAGAAAGCTTACTTGAAGAGAAATACGTGAGAGGGGATTTTCCATCCGTCGGTTGCCGTAAATATCCTCCACCTTGAAGAGAAATGAGACAATCATCGTACTGTTAGAATTTTCCTTGGGAGGTTCGAGAATGCCTTTTTACAGGAGACAGTTGGTAACGATGTTTTTTTCACCATTGATTCGTGCTCCAAGACTGGTGGCATGGATGTAGCATCTACAATACATGGTACAATTCTCAAAAAAAAAAAATACAATACATGGTACATATCGATAGTGAAAACCCCACCGTTACCTAGCATCTCCAGTAGAATTCCGGTTAGTGGGAGGTTTAGTTCAGTAGATGACAAATAGGAAATTTTACAAGTTCATCAACCTGATTCCAACCAAAAGAAACAAAAAGAGGGAGACAAATTGGTTTCTGTGATCTATCCTCTTCTCACTCTTCAACTATATATTATCTTAGCCATGAAGTTATGTTCTTGGCTTTTTCCTTCTATCTAGATCGAGGGGGCGAGAAATGAGGGTGGCAAAGGTGATAGCATATGGGATATATTTGCAGATAACAAAGGTTTGTCTCATTCGGATTCTATGTTATTTTGTTGAAATATAACGATTTAATTAATATTAGGCATTATCTTCTTTCAGAACATATTGTAGATGGATCCTCTGGAGAAGTTGCAGTTGATCATTACCATCGATACAAGGTTTTATTACTGTAATCATTGTCACAACTATCTTACCATGATATTTTGTAAAAAGTGTTTTTCTCTTGCCTGAAAGAGACTTTCTAGCTCCTTGATGCATCTGTACAATATTACCTTGTTTCCTAGATCCCTAATTCCTTGTTTGAACTGTTTGGCTACAGGAAGACATTGAACTCATGGCCAAGTTGGGTTTTGGTGCTTATAGATTTTCCATATCTTGGCCACGGATTTTTCCTGGTACATTTCATTTGGTGGATATGCTTCACATATTTATACACTTCCAAATTGAATTGCCACCATTCTAGCTTTCCCTTCGATATGTTCTTCTCTATTATCACCAGTTATTCCTCATCTGAGTTTATAAGTTCACTGTTCCTGCAGATGGCCTGGGGAAGGAGATCAATGAGGAAGGAGTTGCTTTCTATAACAACCTTATAGATTTCATGATTGAGAAAGGTGTCACATGATTTACTAAATGTCTTCAAAGTTACTATTCATCTAGTTATTCACCACCCTTCTGTCCGGCTTCAGGTATTCAGCCTTATGCAACTCTGTATCACTGGGATCTTCCGCATAATCTTCACCAGACTGTCGGGGGTTGGCTTTCGGACAAGATTGTGTAAGTCAATGCAGGCATCTTAACTTTAGACTATAATTTGTAAATATAGTTAAATGACAACACGAAATACTACAGGGCATGTTTACCTAAGAACTGCTTTATTTCAAAGTATTTCCGGTTTAATCTGATGTTTCTGATTCTGACCGTATTGGCTGTCAAAATGATTCAGAGAGTACTTCGCATTATATGCAGAAGCTTGCTTTGCAAATTTTGGAGACAGAGTTAAGCATTGGATAACAATCAATGAACCTCTTCAAACATCCCTTCATGGTTATGGGATTGGAATATTTGCACCTGGAGTATGTGAAGGTGAAGCTGCTGAACCTTTCTTGGCTGCCCATCACCAGATCTTAGCTCATGCTGCTGCTGTTGATGTCTATAGAAGAAAATTCAAGGCCTGTTTACTTTCCATTTGAAGTAACATCGTTGCATCCGTTTGTTTGCAGTACCGTTGTTTTTCTGATGATTTAAATATTATAGGCCGTGCAAGGTGGCAAAGTTGGGTTTGTTGTAGATTGTGAATGGGCAGAACCAGCGTCTGACCAAATGGAAGACAAGGCTGCTGCTGCACGACACATTGACTTTCTACTTGGATGGTAAATCTTGCTCATCTTCTCAAGGAATGTATATGAAGTGTCCCATATCTCTTACCTTTTTCAACAAAACCTGTATTTTTGGTTTTCGCTCTATGTTGTATTTTAGTCATATAATGCAGACGTGTCTTCAGATTCACGAAGCATATGATATGACTTGATGCATATATCCTGATTTTAATTGCTTTTCTTGAAGGTATCTGGACCCAATATACTTTGGTGATTACCCAGAAAGCATGCGCAAGGGATTGGGCGACCGTCTTCCTAAATTCTCAGAGAAAGATCGTGAATTTATCAGGAACAAAATTGATTTCATTGGATTAAATCACTATACATCAAAATTCATTGCTAATCAACCGAACCCGCAACCAAAAGAGATCCATTTTTTCCAAGCTCGGCAAATTGAGACAATGGGTAATATGCTTCAGCTATCTAGGACTTGTCTTTTTTGTTTGTAAACACAAGCACAGTATAACCTGAAAGATGCAGGATTATCTATCAAAACTCGAATACGTAGACAGCAGACATGGCAGAATGCTGTTTAGGAAGAACAACCCTTCGCCCACTAAGCATAGAGTCTATTTGCCACTTTTGTGTCCTTCAACTCTTGGAGCATTGTAAATCAATATAGGCATATATGACACAACTACTTTTACTCTTGGAGCATTGTACCCACTTTAGATATATGCAGAGTTGCCCCTTGCAAGTTTTCCTATCCTTACAGATTAGTTCAGTGATGCTGACACTCATTTCCTTTTGGCAGAAAAACGGAGTAGCGGTGAAAGAATTGGTGAAAGAGTAAATACTTGAGCACTTTTCATTCATGTAGCCCCACTGATATCTCCTAACATTTCATCTCAATATCCGTGCAGGCTGCGTCTGAGTGGCTTCTTATAGTTCCTTGGGGTATTCGGAAAACGATTAATTATATAACTAAGAAATATGACAATCCAATAATATATATAACAGAGAATGGTAAGGTTTCGATTCTCCTACTACTTTGATGGTGCATCCTTTTTATATTTGACAATGAGTGGAGAATTTTCACTAATCATGTGAACCGTTACAGTCTTATACCGTTCATCAAACATTGGAATTTTTCAAGTTTCTAATACACATACTTCATATATCCGCACAGGATATAAAATTATTATATTTCCCGCATATGTGGGTTAAATGGTTGAATCCCATACCTATGTACTTCACATAATGTAGACTATGTAGATTGGTTGAATCCCATACATATGTACTTCACATAACATAGAGCATGTGAATTGATTTGATTTATTTTTATTTCAAGATATTCCTACGGAACATGTTTTGTCTTTATTCTTACTATACCTTATACAAAATGGGAATGCATAGTGGCAGAAAGATAAATTAATTGCTGGAACATAATGCTCCTTGATATTTAAATGTAAATTGCAAACAATTACATTTTCCCTACCATTTGTTGTTTTGTTCCTAATGTTTTGTTCATCACAAACTGTAAACTGGTCCTATGCAATGAATTTGAGACCAGTGATGCTGTCCTTAGTATTCCTTTGACCATGATCACAACTTCTCTTGCATGGATATTTTATATATAATTTCAAATCCATTAGTTCTCTTTCCACTGAAAATTGAAAAAATAGATTGCCAACCTAAGCATAGTACAATTCAATTAGAATAGGGCATTCAAAGTTTAAAACTGGCATTGATGATGTGAAAAGGATTTTCTAGCCTGCTTGTATACAAAGCAGCAACACAATAATTTGTTATTCCATTACTTGGTCTAATGAGCATACTTTTTGTTAGTCTGATGTAAAATTTGCCAACTAAATTCAAGTGACCAACCTTTTTTTATGGATGATGCTCTTATGTAGTTTATTTTCTCTAGGCATGGATGACGAAGACGATCCATCAGCAACAATTGATCACTTCTTAAACGATACAAAGAGGGTTGGTTTCTTCAAAGGATATGTTGGTGCAGTCGCAGAAGCAATAAAGTAAGTTCGTTTCTGCTTGCCGCATGCACCATGTAATCAAAACAACCAAAGAAATGGTTCCACTAACTGTTGAACACACAGGGATGGTGCCGATGTCCGCGGATACTTTGCATGGTCCTTCTTGGATAACTTCGAGTGGGCGCAGGGATTCACCAAGAGGTTTGGGATCGTCTACGTCGATTACAAGAACGGGCTCTCCCGACACCCTAAAGCGTCAGCCAAGTGGTTCTCACGCTTCCTGAACGGCGAGGCTGCTGCCGACAGCAAACCTGACGCAAACTAAGCCCCGCCTTCACCAAGGTGGTAAAGAAATTACACTGTAGCTGTTTCTATCCATGCTAAAAATGGGCTTTACCACACTCCAAAGTAAGTTGATGAACATTACATAGTAATAATTTTCCCCCCTATTTGTTGTATTGTATTGTAACTGCCAGTGTATCTCTACTCAAAATAGTAATTTCAGATGGTCTTTACGGCCTCTGCCATTTATCCAATGATGATTGTTGATTGTTCGGATGGGATGTTTAAGGAACCATAGTAGTTCCCTGCTTTCTGAATTCATGCCAGGCAACACCCTTAACCGTTAAACCAATGCTACTTATGTCTGTTTGGTTATTAGCCGCTACTGCTTCTGTTTTGATCCTATAGTTGGACTGAGTGCCATGCCTTGCTTTGTGCTTGGGCCAAAATAGCAACATTGGTCATATGCCCTAATAAGTAGTAAGCAATTACCAGTATAACATCCTACTGGCAACACGGTTTGTTTCTGTATATGCTGGAGTTTTCACTAGGGGAGTTTAGCAGTGTGTAGTCTAAGACCCAAAAGTAACCAACCACTTTAACTTTTGTTGATTGGTGAAGGACAAAGTAACAATGTCATGTCATAATTGCCCGCCCCCATGTAACGGGTGAAAGCATGGAGAAGCTATTGGGCCGCTTTCTTTTCTGTTCAGGGGCCTATTCTTGTAGATGTAGGATCTCCGTGCAATGATGATGCTCTGTTCTGGTGCCTCATGCCGTTGCATTCCCAGCCCGTGGAACGAGAATCAGGCCGTTGGGAGGGGTTCATCACAGCATCCTGTGAATGTGATGTTGGTCCTGATGGCTGATAGATAGATAGATAGATACTCTTCCTTTGCATTTGCCTTTGCTCTCCACCGTATGCCCTCCTTTTCGTTGTGTTTTCCCATCACCAAAGGCCGTGGCCCGTGGAAAAGAAGAGGAGGAAGCGTGGAGAAGCTGTCCGAGACGGTGCGCCCATCGGCAGGCTCAGGGTTCTCAGATCTGCTCCCCAATTCCCCATCTCCTGCACTTGATTGCCGTTTAGCCTTTGGAAGCAGTATATCGTGGTGCAGCATGGAAACGATATATATTCTCGTCAGAAGCATCGAGCCGTTCAGGGGACAGCACGTACCTCTACCTGCCTTTGAGGATAACTTAGACAAGGGGATGCTCTGCAACTTTACCACGACTGAACGTTAAACAAATCAAAATAAAGCTTAGCGATTCGGCACGAATCATTCGTGGCCTCTTGTGAAGGCATCTCGCGCCTCACGTGACACAGCGCATTTTTGCTCATCTAATGTGCATGCTTGCTTGGTGTTACCGGTAGGATGCGCAAACCGTGTGTGCCACAGTGATCCTGATCAAACCGTAGGGACCTGGTACTAATCCGTAAGCCAGGCAAGGATTTTGAATGAATTTCATATACTAGTACTACGTTAGTTCAGTTGTGACACAGATGGTTGGATTTTTCCTGTTCCAAACACGGACTAATATTCATACTAGTATACATTATTGTTACTACTTCTTCTGTGATCAGCAGCAATGTCTTGCTTTCGCGACAAGAGCAAAGCGCGTAAGAATTAATACTAGGTTCGGTTCGAAGGATTGCTGCCAACATTGGTCACCTGACCAGCTCCGTTTTTATTGGCTAGAAAACCGTTAATCTGTGGGATGGGCTGCAAGTGCATCATTGACTCGGTAAAGAGTTGAGTGCAAAGGTATGGACAGATCCTGAAAAAAACTCTGACGGACTGGCCGCGCGCGCGCGCGCAAACATAGGATAGATCATCAATTGAACCAGCAGGAGCGATCTGCATGTGCAGCTCCTCATGAGGCCATGATTGTACCAGGGGGGATACAAGATTGGCGTCATTGCAAGATTCGGGTAGAGGTTTCAAGTGCCATTGCAGTTGGCTTCCATTGCCCACGGTGTTGTTTGGTCATTCCCAAATCATGTCAGGGCATGGTACTACTCCTATTTGCTAGCGCCTTCCCTTTTACGTACGTGGTCTCTCCTCCTTCCCAACATGGAATCTTGCAGCCCCAGAAGCATGCCATTGCTGGGTCCCCCCTTTACCTCACCTCCCATCTCCAGCTACTACCCCAGGTCTCTAGCTTCATCTTCAATTGATCAATTCCATTTCCCCCTCTCCTTGAATTGGCCCATGGTTCTTGACCTCTGCTACTTACTTGTGCCCTAATCAAACCATGTGTGCCGTGTGCGTGTGTGCTTTGAGGCCAAAAGATACAAACTTTCTTACCATCTTGGGGCCAATAATTTGATGCCATACGAGCAAAGCATCCAACAGGCGTGTCGTGTAGGAGACAAAAGAGAGAGGGGCCATGTGGTAGGGCTAGCAGTTACAAAATGGCAAGCAGGGAGTTTGGTAGGAAAGGGAGGCCAATGCAACGAGCCATGCATGCTCAAGGCAATGCTTGTCACGCCCACATGGGGATGGGGACCTGCCGACGGTAGCCACCCCACCCGAACCACCACCCCCACCTGGCTCCCGGCTCTTTCTCTCCCTCCCCATGCTACAGCCATGGAAACTGGAGTGTAGTTTTAGCCCCGCACATGGCCATGAAATGGGCATGAAATGCCCAGTTTGTTCAGCCATCAGGTTCAGATACTGGAAGTTTCTTGCACACTTTACTCCATTTTATCCATGCCTTCATGGCTTCACCCTGATGAACTGCCCAGGTTCTGCAGCAGATGAAAAACTCTTCTGGAGTTACAGCAGCTCTGTTCTGTCCTGCAGTAGATGACACATTCTTCTACTGCAGATGAAAGTATGTCAGATTACTCAGGTAAAAAAGTCTGTGTATGTCCGCATCTAGTGGGTAACTAACTGCTGGGTCAGGACCATTTTGTGCAGGCAGGCAGGAATGTGATGACAAAACATCATGATGAGTATCTTCTGCTCTGTTCTCCTTGGCACTACCACCAGTCCACCAGAGCCTCATGCCCTTCTTTTGTTTTGTTCCCCAGGTGCATGTGAGTTCAGCTACCATACAATTGTGCAGATTCAGCATACTTCAGATTTTGTACTGATTCAGCATTTTTGAAATTGTTACTGCATTGTACCGGGCGATGCGATCAATATATCGAAATATCTGTTTTACTTACTGCTACGTGCAATGTACAGAATTAAGACGGCGTACATACATACATACATACATACATGAACTGCTTATTTCCCCCCTCTGGTCTAAGCCTTCTGGCCCTTTCTTATATATCGGAATAAATATTTGCAAAAATCTTGTACATTCTATAATCTACAGGTACAAAAAGTTAGGAGAAAAGGATGAACAGCCCGCTGCGCCATCGGTGTTCGTGCGGGAGAACGAGCGTCGGGCACCGTGTTAGGGGATATGCTCAGCAACCTCCAGACTCACCTGAGCTTGATGCCATGGCTGGACCGCTCGCTGGATGGATGCCGCTGCTAGCTGGCTCTAGTTCCAGTGCCAGGGGGTGCTCTGTCCCCAGCTGCCAAGCTGTTTAGTCCATCCCTCTTGTTCCTGCCATGCGGCGGTTTCCCCACGAAAAATGTATTGGCATACTACTACCTGTGGTCAGGGCGATGAAGCAATCGAGCTCTCGTCGTCGGAGATTCCAGCTCTCAGTGCATGGATCCTCGGGAACAGCTGCGGCATCATCGGGTTGACCATCATCGGGTTGACGGGCACCGGGAAGTGGCGCACGGAGCTGGCGATCGTGCGGTCATTGATCCTGCCGACCTCCTTGCACACCTGGTTGAGAACCGCGAGGAAGTCCCTGACCACCATGAAGATTCTGAAAGGGTGAGCCTCCTCCTTGGCGGAGTCGCCGTGGAAGTACTCTGTGATCTCCTTCACAAGCGACAGCGCGACGCTCTCCTGAGCCTGAACCCTGAGGATCTCGTCGTCGGCCTTCTTCAGGAACTTCTGCATCGTGTCGTGGAACCTCCACGCGTCGTCCCTCGTGTTCAGCTCTTCGTTCAGCCGCAACACCTCGGTGATCTTCTCTATTCCTCCCGCTAGTTTCGTGACGTAGCTGCCTAGCACGTCGGAGTCCATCGCCGCTGCCTTCTTCACGCTGCTGAGCTCGTTCCCAAGGCCAGCCACCACCTGGAGGCCAGCCTTCTTGCACTCAAGCTCGTCTCGGAGAGGGTTGGCAAGAGTTCTTGGCGTTGATTGGCTGCTGGCGGAGAGACGGGCGCCCTCTGTTCGGATGATCTCCTGCACGACAAAGTGCAGAAGGGTCGTTTTGCCATCAGTGCCTTTGACATCAGCCAGTTTGAGTAGAGTATCAAGCTTGAACGCATGCGCGTCGCCACGGTTCGTGCCGACATTCATCCTGTTGCCAGTCTTTAGAATAGCCTCAAGTAGTTTCAGAAATAGTCTGCTGTTTCTAAGCTCATCGCAAGCAGCCTGTTAAAGGAAGAAGTTGCAGACTTTAGTTAGGGTATATGATGTTGAACTACGGTTTCAATTAATAAGATCATTTAAATGCCACTAATGCTATAATGTGACTGAAACCAAATTCAGAAACTGTATTGCTCACCTCAAGGGTATCAAAGTTGTTCTTCAAATAATTAACCTCTGATTCAAAGTTGGCAATGTAAAGCATTGCATCCACTCTTTTGAAAGCAAAAGGCACATCAAGAACAGCCTTAAGGAACTTTTCAGAAGGGCCAAGTTTAATGGGAGATGTCTCCTCTTTGAACTCTCTCAACTTGATCTCCTCTTCCTTTGTAGGAGCCATCTTTAGCAAGGTCTCCAGTAGATCTGCTCCAAAGTTCTGTGTGTTGCCTGTAGAACAGCATGGGAAATTGGTAGCAACGTTAGAGAATGCTGGATGACGCAAATATCTCTAATTCTCAACATAATGGAGTATGATCAGCACACATAAAAATGACTTAAGAATTTTATAAGAACTACTAGTGTGGTCAGCTTGAGATGACGATCTTCACCTTCGCAGAGAGCGTCGCAGACCTCTTCCTTGGTAACATTCAGAGCACGCAGCAAGATGGCAATGTTTTGCGCCTTCTTTGGATCCAGCAACACCTTGTTATCCGCCTTGGGGGTCGGCAGGGCTGGCCTCTTTGTGGCCGCCTCCTTTGGCGCAGCATTCGCCGGGTTGCAAATGAACAATGTCTCGATCATCTCCTCATTCACCCTGGAAAAAAAGTTGAGCTAAACAGGTCAGAAAACGAATCCAGAACAGATTCCGGCTGCTGAAATGATTGCAAAGGGATTTTGCAGAGGTCTCACTGGAATGAGCTGGATTTGAGCTGATCCCACACCATGGCCCGGTCGGAGCTGGCCCGGACCTTGTCCCAGTGCAGGGGCTTCAGCTTCGGGCGCGGCGTCGTCTCCTCGGACTTGTCGCCATGGTCGGCATTGTCCGGCAGCCTGCCGGGGAACGCGTCGGTGGACGGAACGCTCCTGAAATTGGCGGCTTGGGTCGGCGGAGACAGCGCCGGCGACCGGGTTTCTTTCAACGTGCAGGGCTTCCGGACGCGGCTCTCCCAGTATCCCACCGGAGGTGGAGGAGGTGGCGGAGGCGGAGTAGGCTGCGGATGCGCGCTTGTCGGTGGGGTTGGTGGCTGGATAAATGGGTTTCTCGAGATGGTATCGGTGGCGGATCTGATGGCTGACGACAGGTTCTCGAGTGGAGAGGACGGTGGCGATGGGGACGGTGGTTTCCGGCGAGGAGGAGGCGGTGGAGGTAGCGTCGGCGCGAACGGGGGAGGCGGGGGCGGAGGCGTCGGCGGGAGGCCAAAGACGTCGGATCTCGCCTTGCTGGCGGAGCGGCGGCCCGACTGGCCTGGGCTGGACAAGAGAGGCGGCGAGGAAGGCGCGGGGGACATGGTCGCTCCGGGCGAAGACGGGTAGGACGGGGTGCTGACGGCCGATCCCGGCGAGGGGGTCCTGGAGCGGTCGCGCGCGGCGACGGCGGCCTGGACCGCCGCGGCGAGCGTCCGCTGCGAGCTGGACGCCTTGGACGATCCGCGCGGCGAGTAGAACTCCTCCTCCCCGGACGACGGGGAGGACCCGCCGGCCGCGCTCCTGGGCCCCGCCGGCCCGCATTGGCGGCCGAGCGGTGGCAGCGGGCGGAGCTCCGGCGAGCCGCCCGAGCTCCTCGACGCCTCGTCCCCGGAGGATGTCGTGTCGCTGCTCTTCCCGTCGTCTCTTCCCGCTAGCGTGCCAACATACAGGAATTCTGCCGAGGACGCGGTCGCTGCCGCTGCCGCGGACGATGCCGGGGGCGCGCGCGTGCCCCTGCCGCTCCCGCCGAACTCGTCGCGCGCGAAGAGGCTGGCCCGTTCCGGGTGCAGGAACTTGCTCTCGCCGCCGACGCAGCCGCCCCCGAC
This sequence comes from Avena eriantha, assembly GCA_910589775.1. Taxonomy (NCBI): domain Eukaryota; kingdom Viridiplantae; phylum Streptophyta; class Magnoliopsida; order Poales; family Poaceae; genus Avena; species Avena eriantha. The sequence continues at coordinate 308,365,808 of OU342746.1, forward strand.
CCCGCGTCCCGCATTGGTGCGGCGGTGCTTGAAGAAGAAGCCGATGGAGAGGCCAAGCACGGCGACGGTGAGCAGCGGCAGCAGGATGGCCGGGACGAGCTTGGAGGAGCTCTTGGACGACGTCTTGGGCGCGCCGGCGCCCCCGTCGCCGCCTTCCGCGGGGGATGCCGAGACGCTCCCGGCGGGGTTGTTCGGGAGGACGAGGGCAGGGTACGTCGGCTGCTCCGGCGAGGTGGGCGGGCCCGGCGGCGGAGGCGGCGCGGCTTGGAAGGTGGGGAAGAAGGGCGGGGCCGGCGCCGGCGGGGTCTGGGACGGCGGCGCGTTGGACTGGTCCGGGACGAAGGGCTGGTGCAGCTGCCTCCTCGCGGTGGCCGGAGCGGCGGCCGCGCGAGAGGAGGCGAGGAGCAGGATCGGCAGGAGTGTGATCAGCAGCCGCGAGAAGCGCCGTAAAGACGGCATGGTCACGGGAGAAGCGAGCCGCCCGGATGGATGGATGGATGGATGGATGGATGAATTCTGCGTGTGCGTGACAGATCTCGGAGTAGAGAGAGAGAGAGTAGAGGGGAAGACGGTAGAGAGAGAGTGAGGAAGGTGGGAGGAGGTGTGGACGTGGTGGTGACGGTGGTGGTGGTGGATACAGCTAGCTAGTTAGCTTTACATGGAGGGAGCTGGGTGGGAGTATTTTTGGACCAGTCCTCTCCTCTACACTCTCCCCCACTGCTCTGCCTACTACTAGCTCGTCTTCCACTTTGACACGGTGGCTGGCCGGGGAATGATTCCTTTTCCGAGTCTTTTGCTTAGCGAATTAACTAGGGAGGGGTTGGTCATCGCCATCGGTGCTGGTTTGGTTTAGCTAGGAAGAAAGACGATGCTGCCGGTTTTAATTAGCTGGGAAGACGATGCCAATGCCATGATGGGCGGTGGTTGCTGCTCGCTCGGTGTGCTTGCTCTCTGTTTGTTCCCATTCCTTGGACGTTTGTGGTTCGTGCGTAGATTAATCGGGGAGAGTTGTTGGGGAGGGGAGGAAAAGCGTAATGCAGCCTAGCGTTAGTGTAGAACAGCAGAAATAACAAGCACGAGTAGTAGATCCAAGGTTTTCTATGCACTTTGGTGTAATGGTGTGTGTCACCGGAGTGGTTAGTGATGCACGCCGGCTGCATGGTGTTGTTTAACCCTAGAACTTATTAGAAGTGTGGTTAGAGTTTGAGTTAAATTAGCACGGGGTTGGTTGGAGAGAGCTAGATTGTTTTCATGTATGCTGGACTGATGCGGATGCTAATTTTGGTCCTCCGTCCGATCAATATTATTGTTCTCAATTTTATCTACGTTCGGATACATCTAGTTAAATATTTAGACTAGATATATCCGTATCTAGATAAAGTTGATAATAATAATATGGACCGGAGGAGTGTGGATGCTCCGGAGAGCAGTAATTTGTCGGTGCGTGAGGTTTCACGTTCATTGACGTGCATGCGGGGCTAAAAGAATGCGGTTAGGTTGGGACCGAAGGGCACGGCCCAACGATTTCAGCACGCGCGCATGCAGTGCATATGCATCTGCACGGCCGAATAAATTGACTGGGACACCGAACGTGAGACCAGAGGAAAAGGAAGAAACAGCAAAACAACCCCAGTGGATAAATGCGTGATCGATGAACGGGTCTTCTGTTTATCGTGACACAAGAACCATCCTGGCTCCTAAAATGGGGCTCCGCTTTTTAGTTTTACTTCAGTGCATCAAATTAGCGGTTTTACTGTGCTAGCTGCTACCGGCTGCAGTTTTTCAAACACACTGAAATATCCTGCACCGTTTCTCTCTACATCTGTGCATCAAACTAGCTAGATCAACACATACAAGTAATAAATTGAAAACAATTGGAAAACATTGTCAGACATATAGTTGGATACTAAATAAACAACACTCTAGAGAAACGATAGAAATTCATTGACATCGAAACAAACAATGGCGAACTAGATAACACGGCACTACAATTCGACACTCTAGATAAACAACACTACAACTCGACTCTAGATAATCACGAACTAGGTCGACTACTTATCATCACTACCATCATCGCAAGTGTAAGGGTATTTTGCCCTTAACCATTATTTTGGTTAATGATGACACCAGAGATAAAGAGTGGACTAATGTTACCTACTAGTGATTACACAGGTTTTAATTCAAACAAAAATCGGTAATTTCGTTATAATTCTCTCTATTTATGTTTGAGTCAAATAGGAAACACCACACTATTAAGAGGGGTGGTTTCGATGAGCTCGTTGGCATGTTTACATGTCCAATACACATCCTACCACCATATAGCCATCACACATAAAGTGAGAACATCAAAGTACTTGGGTGAACACTACACGTTCAAAGGGTTTCTGCGAAACCGGCGAGCAAACCAGCAGCGGTGGTTTTGCCGCTGAACCATTCGGTGGGATGTCGGTTCCCTAGGCAGACCATGCCGAACGGGTGTACTAACTAGCATTTCAGCGCAAACCGATTATTTCAGAGGTCAGTCTGGGGGTCCGATTCCTATGTCGTTTTGGTTCGGCGGCAAAATCGACTCGCCGGTTCGTCTGGCGCTAGGTTCGGCTCCATCGAATTTAATGCCGATTCAATGCAGAATCCTTCCAAATAGCTACTTTTCCCCTAGTATTCTAAATATACCCATCTTGAGAAATTCAGGTCAATAATTCATTTGCTATCTTCTAGAGTTTTCTCTCTCACTCCATTGTTGAAAGATCAAATCTTGAGGATCTCTCGTTCTACCCAACCAAAGACGAATCCCTTTGATAGAAAGAAAGAGGAGGTCATTCTCTACGTTTCCACCAAGCTATATTTCATTCCCCCTTGAGTTCATCGAGTTTCCCTGTTACTCTTGGGTTCGTGGGAAACCCTGGACGAGTAGGGTCGCACAGAGGCATTCAGCTTGTGATTTTCCCATGGAAAGTTTGTGAGGGTTTGGAAACTACCTTCAAGTCTACCACAAGTAAGTGAGTTGTTTCTCGTGTGATAGGTTCTGTAAGGGCAAAATGCCCTTATCCATTATTTTGGTTAATGTTGACATCGGAGCTAAAATGTGGACTAATGTTACCTACTAGGGTTTACACAGGTTTTAGTCCACAAGTGATGATAGGTGGTGTGAGACCCCCCCATTCGCTAACCATAATAAGATCTGGTGTTATTGTTGCATTTCTCTCTTATTACTATTTGAGCCAATTAGGAAACACCGCGCTACCAAGAGGGGCGGTCTCGATGAGCTCTTTTGGGGATGCCAAACACCATATACACATCCTAATACCAAATATCCATCACACGCACCTGAGAAGAGCAAAAAGTCAAAGTGGAAAAATAGCTTGTGAGGGAGTTCTGTGAAATCAGTAACATCCCTAGTGTCGTCGGGAATACCACCGGAACGCTTTGGCTGCCGGTAGAATTCCCGGCGCCTAATGGAACTTGTTACTAACGAGGTTCCCAGCGGGTAGCCGGAAGTTTCCGGCCTAGATTTTGGCCCTGCCGGGACTAGCGTCGGAACTTTCCGACCCAGAAATTGGCCCAGCCAAACTTATCGCTGGTTCTGTCACTAGCTCCCCTAAAACAACTAGTTTTCCACTCGGACAATAAATACCCCCGTCTTTTCCGCTGAGAAGTCAAGTCAATCATTCATATTCATTCTTTCAGCTCTCTCTCTCTCACTCCATTGTTGACACGCCAAAGCTTAAGGATCTCCATTCTATCCAACCAAATCCAAATCTCTTTAGAAAGCAAGAGGAGGTCCTGATCTATGTTTCCACCAAGATATATTTCATTCCCCCTTGAGTACATCGAGTTTGCTTGTTACTCTTGGGCTCGTGGAACTCTAGGCAACTAGGGACGCTCAGAGGCTTTCGGCTTGTGATTTGCCTCGTGGAAAGTTTGTGAAGGTTTGGAGACTACCTTAAATTCTACCACGAGTAAGTGAGTTATTCCTTCATCAAGATAGGCTCGGAGACAGGGTGCCCTTTGTGACTTGGGGAAATCCTTTGTGGGATCTCACACCTCTCCAACTGTGACGTAGATTCCTCCCAAGGAAGTGAACATGGGATTAAATATTCGTCTCTGCGTGCTTCCATTACTCCTAAACCAAACCTCTTACATGTGTTATTTACTTTGTGATAGACTTCGTGCTTGAAGGACTTTGTATCATCATCTAGGCTGCCTCACCTAGTTTGCATTTTGGCACACTTATACTCCGCAAAGCCTAAAACTTGCAAAAGATTATAAATAAATTTAGAGAAACCCATTCACCCCCTCTAGGTTAACCATCTTTAGCCTTTCAATTGGTATTAGAGCTAAGGGCTCTTTTTAAGGGCTTTACCACCTAAAGATAAAGTTGGATTTTTTCGATGATGATGAGGGCAAGATTTATTCGGTCAAGGAGATTCACGAAATTCTTGCCTGTGAATCCGGTGATAATGCTAAGGCGGATTTTGACCTCCTCACTCGAATGAACTACCTAGAAGGATGTTTCAAGAGTCTTGGAGAGGGATCTTTTCTTAGTAACCCTTCGTTAGTACCTCAAGGGAGGTCGTTGGACACCGGGAAGGATAACTTTGTGGAGTCTTCTCATGAGAATGACCCATCAAAAGTATCCACGCTCGTAATCAATTCCCTTGTGTATATCCTAAGAAAAAGAATATCATGCCTCATATTAATGGTTCGGGTCTCACACCTTAATTTGATGGAACTCACTTCTCCCATTAGAAAGCTACTATGGAATATCATCTTTGCAGCTGCACTATGGGAGATTGTGCTCAATGGCTTCAACCCACAAGATCCCAACAACCTCACCCCGGGAGAGTATTATGATCGATAACTCAATGCTATGGCTTGTGACAAGATTAAGAGTGTCATTCACCGCACTATCCTTTATCAATTTAATGACATTGACATCGCCAAGGAGCTTTAGGATAGGATGGTCATTCTTCAATAAGGAACGTCTCTCATCGAAAAGTCCAAGTACGAAGCCACCAAGTTAGAGATGAGCTTGTTCATGAATAGAGATGGCGAGAGCATCTCTAAGGCTTATGCAAAACTTGTTGCACTTCGTCTGAAGATAAAGGGCCTTGGTTGTGACAAGTATGATGATGGTATCAATGTGAATGATGAGTTCATCAAGTCCAATATTTTTGCCATGATCGTCGAAGATAGACGGTTTGACTTAAACTTGCAACTCCTTGGTGCTAGAAAATCTTTCTCTTCTATTGATCTAGTGTCATACTTCGTTTCCACGGAAAATATGGCAAACGAGGGAAATAAGGTCAAGGATATAAACCATGCTATGGGATCATCTCATACCGTAGAATTGAAGGCCAAGCATGTACGAGTGGGTGAAGGAAGTGAAGATGAAAATGACCGAGATCGAATGGGTGAAGTTGATGAGATGCTTTCTCAACTTGCCCTTTTCATCAAGAATTTGAAGTTTCGAAGAAAGAGAAGCTCAACCGGGAAAAGTGAAAAGAAAAGGACTTGCTACAATTGTGATCAAGAGGATCACTTCACTAACAAGTTCCCATTTGAGAAGAGTCTTGTCAAGCCCAAGTATGAAGAGGGCACCAAGACAAGATTGATGCCCAATCCTATCAACGAGAGACTCGAGAAGAATAAGAGACATGATGGCAAAGTCCCCCTAGGTGAAGAGTACATATATGATGTAGAGAGCGAGGATGAGGAGAAGGTTATGGGTATGGCCGGTTTGGCTTTTGCCGAACCCGGGTCACTCTTCACCTATGACTACACAAAATACTATGTCGATGACTCCCCTACTCCTAAGGGCCGGCACTTGCCTCATGGCGAGAAGTTCCAAGGTAATATCGTCTCCTCCATCTCTCGCTAGCATCTTGGATGACAATAAGAGTGGCATTTATGAGTTTAATTAAAATTACATATAGGAAATGTATAAAATTATGGTGTCCCTTCCTAGCAATTCTCATGCTAGATTCAAGCAATTAATGGATCTTGTCACTCACGTGATGAGACCATTGATAGTTTGGAATTTCATATTGGTGATGATAAGTAGAGATTCAATATCCTTATACAAGAGCTAAGCAAGGATAAGAACACTACTTCACTTCTTAGACAACAAGTTGCAACCTTTGAACTTGATAATGCAAAAGATATGGATACTCTTGATAGAGATAATTCTTTGTCCCAAGAGCTTGATGCTTCATAGAAGGAACTTGAGATTGCGCATGCTTCTCTCACCAAGGACCTTGAGCACCTAGAAAAAACTAACTTGCTTGTCAAGTGTGATCTCATAATACTTGGGGAGAGTCATGATCAATTTTGGGTCACTAGTGAGAAGGCTCTCAGTACATTGAAGGATTCAATTATCGTTGAAAGTATTGCTCGTCAAAACATGAGAGCTCCAAAGCAAGGAATTGTGTTTGATCTAAATAACAACAAGAATGGAGTCATTACACCTAAGAAGTAAACTTTGTACAAGAAGCCACAAGGTGGATGACTAAGCCAAGAATAAAGTTGTGAATGGAGAATCCACAAGGGATAACCCATCATACCTGCTATGTAAGGGCACTCAAGGGGATGTGTATGATAAATATGTTGGCCATCACAATGATTATGCTTATAGATGGTACTCAACTTGATTACCAAAAGATTTTATTGATAATGCTAGGGGACCCATTACTCAATGAGTTCCTAAATAAAAGACTTGATTTTGTAGGGTTATGACTTTGATGGGACAAACTGGGTGTTTGATAGGGGATGCAACAATCATATGACTAGAGTTTGAAGTGCGCTCAAATAGTTCACTCATGATGTCAATTAGACGTCAAGCATAACCATTAGAGATAATTCTAAAAGGAAATGTACTAGGTTATGAAAAGTTGGTGGTCTCCAATACTTTGTATCTAGAGACCTTCATGCTTGTTGAAAACCTTGGCTACAACTTGCTTTGAATTAAATATCTTGCGGACGCCGGTTATTTTTCTAGATCTTTTGTGAAAGTATTTAGGAGTAATAATCTCGGTTTGGTCCTTGTTGGACAAGTGGAATACGGCCTTTACATTGTCAACCTCTCACAATAGATCCCCTCTCTTCCTACATGGCCAAGGTTGACGAGGGATGGCTTTGACATCGCCTCCTGGGACACTTCTGAAGGTGATATGCCCTAGAGGCCAATAATAAAGTTATTTTGTTGATATATCTCTAATGTTCATAATAGTTTTGTATCATGCTATAACTATGTTAAGTGAAATTTTTAATACAAGTGTGGTATATAAACAAACCAGGTCCCTAGTATCCTCTATTACTAGTTCGTTGGGCAGCTGATGATCGAGGTTTCCTGATCATGGACTTATTAACGTCAACTGACAACGAGGTCACTTGATTGGATAAATGAAGTGATGGACACACCTGACTATAGAATTGCAATGTGATCCAGTAATAATGTTCAAATGTTGCAATATCTAGCAAAGCATAGTAACTTAGTCCTTCGATTGTAAGATCATATTTAATCACTATCTCCCGTCACATCAACCGTCATGACTATAATTGACTAGCTATAAAGGTGTGTGAAAGGTCATGTGTGCCCCCATGTTTAGTTTTGGTAATTAATGAAAATCCCTATGGACTTATGTTTGCATTGAGTTTTATTAGGAGGATTTGTCCATAGGTAATGCTTGAGCCATATGGTGGTCTCAAGGATAAAAGAAGGAGAAAATGAAGAAGATCAGGTGATGACCAATATATTCAAGGAGTGATCCAAACGATTGTTCATGATAGAGTTGAGCCTATGGCAAGTGTGTCTTGAAGAACAAGATGGAGTGATCTCATGTGTACTTTCAAGACACCAACATAATAAAGAAAGAAGAAATGAAGTGCAAGTTTAAGATATGCCATATCAAAGAGATCATATGATTGAAGCTTGCCATCCTTACGTGATCATGGATATGTGAAGATATGCCTAAAAGAGAGGCTCTTCCATAGTGGAGCATGGGGAGAAAATTCCAAGTCTTCACCTAGCTAGCACTATTAAGAAAGGTGTTTCGTCTTGAGGTGTACAAGATCGTCATCATTAAGATCAAGTGGAATATGCGTAAGGCAAAGGTATGATAGTGATAGGGTTTCTTTCTTGCCGGACTCGCGGTGTTAGTTGGGGAGACCAATTTATAGGATAGATAACCATACTATCAAGAGGGGGTTCTTGAGTCAGTAACTTGATCATATCCCTCGAGAGAGCTCAAACCTTTGCATAATTGGCATCATAGTTCTTGGTTCATTTTCATTCTTATCCATGAGGGGATTTAGAGCTTGTGTCAATCTCCATGACAAGCTCAAGTTCTTCGAAAACATAATTCATATGCATTCTCTATTGTGTTTTCTTTATTGGAGGTTTTACCGGTTTGTCTTTTATAGATTGATTAAACCTTTCATCAATTGGTTTTATCCTCCCTTGCTGGACTATGGTGGTTCCCTGCATGATCTTGTAGAGCTTGTTACTATCTTTGAAACAATCTCGAGATCATCAAAATGGGAGTCCGGATGCAAACATTATGGTTGTTTTCGTATTTGTCTTTCTATCAGTTTTTTGAAAGATTGGAGATTCCGGACTAAATATCTAGTCTATTTCCGGACTGACTACAGAACACAATCCTATTTTCCCCTGTTTGGCCTGGGTATACCAGAGTCTCCTGTGTCTTCGGACCGGAGTCTCTAGTGTCTTCGGACAGGAGTTTACGGAGAGTCTCTGGTTTGGGTTTTGTTAAATCTGGATTGTTCTCTGTTCAGGGTCCAGAGATGGGCTGGAGACTGATTGGAGTCTCGAGTGTGGTTTTTCTATAAAACGGATTCTTCGGTGTTTTAGTCTGGAGTCTCCGGTGTGCAACCTTCCAACGGGAAGAAAATGATCAGATCTCAGTGACCCCTATATAAAGACCCTTCTTCCTCCTTGGGCTAGTTAGTTCTTCCCAATCTCTCCCCTCCATAGTTGACCTTGAAGATGAAGGGAATATGCCCGAGAGGCAATAATAAAGTGGTTATTATCTTATTCCATGTTTATTATAAATGTTTATTTTGCATGCTATAATTGTATTAATTGGAAACATTAATACATGTGTGTTTAATAAACAAAATACAAAGTTCCTAGTAATGCCTCTCAAATAAACTAGCTCGTTGATTAACAAGATGATCAAGGTTTCCTGATCATGGACATTGGATGTTGTTAATAACGAGGTCACAACATTGGTGGAATGATGTGATGAACATTCATCCAAAGTATAGCATTACGATCAAAGTCATTATGTTTATATTGCTATAACATCATCTGAAGTAATCTTAGTCCTTAGACCATGAGATCATGTTAATTGCTAACACCAGAAGAGTATCTTGATAACATCAAACGTCACAGCGTAATAGGGTGACTATAAAGGTGGGTTCAGTGCTACGAAGGTGTTATGTTGAGGCTCATGGATCAAGAGTGGGATTTGTCCATCCCGATGACGGATAGATATACTCTGGGCCCTCTCGGTGATATCACATTAAGATAGCTTGCAAGCAAGTGATGAGATCACTAGAATGTTATATCACGGGAACGAGAAAATAGTGCATGTCGGTAACGAGATCAAACTAGGTATTTGGATACCGATGATCAAATCTCGGACATGTATTATATCATGAGACAAAGGGATTTAGTTACTAGCGTTAAAGGTTCTCACGATCATAGAAGTCATCGTTGAATGTGTAGGAGTCAGTATGGATCTCCAGGTCCCGCTTCTGATTATTGATCTGAGAGGGGTCTCGATCATGTCTGCATTATTGGCGAACCGTAGGGTGACACACTTAAGGGATACCGACACCATTTGGAGCAAATATGTTTCAGATAAAGATTTAAGAAAGCATTGGAATTATTTCAATAGACACCGAAACTGTTTCAGGTGAAATTGCTGAAATTGGTTCTGCATGTAATATTGAAATGTTGTGGGGGGTTTTATGTGAATGTTTGTTAATTAAATTAATTAACAAAATTCTGAATAAAAAATAATAAAAGAGTTTTATTAAATGAGAGAGCATTTTATTTGGAGAAATTTAATGCATTTAAAGTGGAGACTTTAAAAGAGAATGTGAAGGGGCATTTTAATGTGGAGGGGTTACCACCACATGAATGGGGAGGTGAGGAGTCACCCTCCCATGGGGTGCCGACCATGGGGGAGGGGTACCCCCCTCCTCCTATAAAAGGCCCCCCTCACACCCCTTCTTCCTCACACCTCCTCGTGAAGGATCTCTCTCCCCCTCTAGTATTATTCCCCCATGGTCTCGGATTAGTGAGATATATGTTCTCAGTGGATTTATCTGGAAAGGAGTTGCTGCTTCCGCTGCTTTGCTGGAGCGAGGGACGGAGGTTGTCAGGGTACCGGACGTGTGTGCGATCACGGATGCACCGCTGCTTTGCGGTGCTGGACTTGGTGGTGCTGGACTTGCTGGAGTAGGATTTGATGGACGTGCTGGAGCCAGACCTGCTGGACTTCATCACGATCTTGAGATCGGCAAGTGTACGATTACATCATCCACGAGTTCCAACTCGTTAACAAAGTTTTGTTGTCTTCGAGAGTAAGTTCTCTATGGATGTATATCCACCCGTTGCTTGTATCTAGTAGATAGATCTTGGCGTATAGTTCCCATCGTTGTAAATTTTTTGTTTTCTATGCTGCGAACCCAAAAGTGGTATCAAAGCCTGATCTATGCGTAGGTGCTTTGCACGGGTAGTACACATATGTTTATATGTGGGATGATGATGATCATGTTATTGCTTCTTTCATGTATTTTGGATATTGGTGGCATAGTGGGATGAAGCGGCCCGGACCAACCTTATATGTCATTGTACATGAGACCTGTTCCACGACTGACATGCAACTAGTTTTGCATAAGTGGCTGGCGGGTGTCTGTCTCTCCTACTATAGTCAATATCTGATTTACAACGAGTTGCTAATAACTTGGTTATCCTCGTTGTGGTTCATGTTCGTAGGTAAGACTGGTTCTATCTCCGAAAGCCCTAAGCCACGTAAAACTTGCAATTGATAAATTAGAGGCGTCTAGTTTAGATCGTTGCTAGGCTAGTGTCTTGATATGGTATTGTTGTAAGTAGATGTATGATAGATACTCTTACAACACACTTAACGTGTAAGTTCCATAGACCTTGGCCGTACACACAAAGGAATGATAGAGATCATACCATGATGCAAATGATAGAGATCAAATGCATGGACCATATCATCTCACTTTACACATTAGATGTTAGCATCTTATACTGCTAGTTTGGCGCTTTTTGTAGAATTGTAAGATGATCCCTCATTTATATATCAAGAAAAAATGTGTTCTTCCTTAAGTATGCACCGTTCTGTGGATCGTGTTTCGAGACATCACGTGATGATCAGGTGTACTCGACTCTACGCTTTCATATAACGGGTGTAAGATAGTTTTACACACGCGATTACTAAGGTTCTTACTTGGCGAGCCTAGCATGTACAGACATGGCCTCGGAACACGGACCGAAAGGTTAAGCATGAGTCATATAGTTGATATGATGCCCATATAGATGCTCGCCTTTGAAGCTACACCGACTCACGTGATGATCGGACTTGGTGTAGTGGATTTGGTTCATGTAATCACCAAAAAGGCACGAGGGATGTCGTTTTTGAGTGGGAGTTCATTTCTAATTTGGATTAGTCGAACCATATTTGTCATAAACTAAATCAAAGTGAATTTTCATAATTTGTTGTAGTCATTGGCATCAGTTTACTACCTTATGCTTAGTTTTAATTTAGATAATAGAACTATAGAATTCTGGATATTTACTTTACGAACTGGTATCGTATTGTTTTGAATGTCAATTTAAATTTTATAAGTCCTATTGCAAACTTTTAGCAAACTCTATTTACTCCATGAAGTTTAATAAGTAGTATTAAATCAAGAGTAAGAATTCCAATGTTAGTATCTAAAGTATCATGTTTGCCTCCATGATTATTGATATTCAAAAGTTGTTTTAATATCAAGATTATATAGGAGTTGAAAATTGTTTTAGAAACCATCATGTGTGAAAGATATTGTGATATTTAAAACAATGTTTTTTGTTGCATTATGATAGAGTATAATTTAGCAAAATACATGTTCTCATATTGTATGAGGATTTGTGAAGGATGGAGATGCTAAGCATCCGGATCTCCCAAAAAGGTTTTGGGAACTAACAATATACTCGCGATTCTTCCTTACAGGCTATAGTAGCTTGATAATGAAAGTTGTCATATAAGGATGAATAGAAGATGTAAGTAAAATGTTTACTACACTAATAGATTACTAAAGAATGGATTTTTGAAAGAACACTAAACATTTGATGATGGTGATCCACTTCAAAGTGCAAGTTCAAAGGTATTAGTATTTGGCTATATACACTTTGTACTATGTGTCATGTGAATGACACCACTATTGATGTTGATAGATTCTTTTAAAAGAAAAGGAATTGTTGAAAGAGAATCTATAAAATATTTGGCAGAAAAGAAAAGGTTGGAAATGTCCAACTTAGGTATATAGAAGATATACATGTTATGGCTGTATTCCTTGCTTGTTAAACAATGCGGTTCTGAGGTATTGGATACCAGTATTGGATACCAAATTGGTTGGTATGAAGTGTCATATAGGACAACACAATTCATGAACTGCAATGGCCTAAGTAACTGGCAAGAGAATAAGTTATGATGTTCATCGAAAACAAATAAAGTGTTATTGTGTTTTTGTTGTCGTCAAACCTAGACTTCAAATTTGTTTTAATAATTGTTATTTTGTTCCGGTATTATGAGAACAATGGTTGTTCAAATAATTACCGTATTCCATAAAGGATGGATGAACTTTTACAAGTCTAGTGGGAGAAATCACATCCATAAAACTATTGCTAAAATGTCGCAAGACAAATGATTGAAAGATCACTTATGAAGTGACATCGCTGTTTTAAATTATATTGGAAAGAAAACATGTAGAAACTCCATGTTGATGGAATTTTTGGAGTCTTTGATTTTAATCAATTGACGCTTGTGAAACTTTCCTCGAGATAATTGAAACTCCGTCCATAGGCCAAAGAGGAACGGATGACTATCTTATTGGATATTATGCATGTTGATGTATATAGTCCATTATGTGTAGCCATATGCGACGGATCTTTTTGCTTCATATGCTTTCTCTAGAAATTTGATTGAATATATCTACATACTTATAAGGAAGAAGTATGAAACATTTGAAAATTGTTGAAAGACTTTCAAGATGAAGTGAAAAATCATTGTAACAAGAAAATAAAAGAGTTTATGATTCGATCATAAAGGAAGACATTTGAGTTACATGTTTAGCAAAACACCTAAGATTTCAGGAATTGTTCCATGAATTTGCACTTCTCGATAAACCACAAGAGTATGGTATGTTCGAGAGATCAAATCAAACCTTGTTTGACATGGTAAGATCAAAGGTGTCATTTATAAAATTGCCATTATGTTTTAAGGATTGAAGCTTTAGAGACTACCGCTTTTACACTAAAAAGAGCACCCTCGTGATCCGTTGAAATGACACCATATAAGTTATAGTTTGGGATAAAACCCGAATTGTCTTTTCTTAAATTTTGGCATGATATGCATAAGTAAAATGTTTAAACCAAAGTCGGATAAGCATGTCTTTGTAGGTTATCCCAAAGAATTTGTTGGGAATTCCTCCATAACACCAAGGACAAAAGAGTTTGTCGCTTGGAACGTCAAGTTTCTTGAGAAGGATTTTTTCGCAAAAAGTTAAGTGGGAGGACAATAGAACTTTGATAAGGTTGTTGAACCTTAGCTATATGTGCTAAGTAGTGCAGCGCCGGAAAGTGTCCCGGTGGTGGCCACAATGCTCATGGCTCTTGTGATTACAAAGGGTGTGATCTTGGAGATTAGAGTTCCTATTTGAACCGTATGCATCGGGTAAGAATCAAATAGTGAGATTTGATAAACAAGTCATTATTGTTTTGACAATGATGAACCAACTGCATGCAAAGAAGCGATGATGGGCGCCGACTCAATAAAATGACTAGAAGTCATAGAATCCGTGATAGTATCCATACACGAGAATCAAGTTTCTGAACTTGGAAGACCCTCTGAAAAGGCGTAAAGCATATCGATCGTGTTTGGATATATAAAGAAATAGATATGTATGTTTAACATCTATGAAATAGTCGACATGTCGGAAAGAAGTTTACGGCAATGTTCAAGGAGTTGAGTATGACAAGATTTGATCTTTCATAGCGATATATAGTCTTGATGGATTAATGTAGCAACCACAACATATAATTTGGTATATGGTATCTAAATAAACAAAACAAGGTTCTTCTAATAGAACAGTTACCTAGGACGTGTACATGACATGGTATGAAGGGTTTTGTTAATTCAAAGGATGCTAAAAGGGCATGCAAACTTCAATAGTTGAAGTAAGCATAGCGGAGTTGGAATCTTCACCATGATGAAAATGTTAAAGGAGTTTAATTTCATCGGAGATGATGAAGATGCTTGCATTTGCAAGAAATTAAGTGGGAGCGCTGAGACATATTTCTAATACATTATGCAGAGGACATATTGTGGATTGGAAATGATGTATCTTTTATTGACACGGGTTAAGAATTTCATATTGATGAAAGACTTGGGCAAAAACGGAATATTTGGCATCAATGTCTATATGAATAGATTGAGGCGCTAATATGGTTATGCCAAACATACATATATGAGACATTGAAAGGGTTCAATATGGAAACAACAAGAAAGGTTCTTGCTGCACGGAAAGGATTGTATCAAGATTCAAGTGTTTCAACACTTGGTGAGTAAAAGCACATGAAGATTTTGATCGATTATACCATGATATGTTATATCCAGAGTGTCCTATCCTCTAAATGTTATGAGCACATACTAGAATGATTCATAAGATGATCATTGGAAAATAGTAAAGATATTCTTATGAGCTTTGGAAGAACTAAGAATATATCATGTATAAGTGACAAATGGTTAAAGGTAGTTCATTGTAAAGTGTTACATCGATACTAGTTTTGTCATAAGATACAAATTAAATTTATCTCAAATTAGACCATGGGTGGCACAATGTAATGGAAAGGATGTTCCATGATGGATTTGGATGAGTTCCAAAGTTGAGACATTGTGACGGATACTACAACAAAAGGCTAAGTATATGACTGCTATAGTAGCAGCAAAGGAGGGCATTTGTGTTATGTAGTTTGTTATCAAACTAGGTGTGGTTCAAAGTGGGCTAATATTATGAAAATATATATTGTATGACAATAATATCAACATATTTTAACCTGAACGAACTAAAGGTCTCACCAAAGGACCAAATTTATACAATGCCATCTCATTTGAGAATGAGTGATGCGTAGAGACGCAAAGACATGCAAATACACACGGACCTGAAATTGTCAGATCCAGAGAATATGTTAACCACTAGCAATCGCGTATATGCAACACCAGAAAGCCATAGGTGTTCAATATGCAAAGTTTTTCAAACTAGATTATTGACTCTAGTGCAAGTGGGAGACTGAAGGGAATATGCCCGAGAGGCAATAATAAAGTGGTTATTATCTTATTCTATGTTTATGATAAATGTTTATTTTGCATGCTATAATTGTATTAATTGGAAACGTTAATACATGTGTGTTTAATAAACAAAATACAAAGTTCCTAGTAATGCCTCTCATATAAACTAGCTCGTTGATTAACAAGATGATCAAGGTTTCCTGATCATGGACATTGGATGTTGTTAATAACGAGGTCACAACATTGGTGGAATGATGTGATGAACATTCATCCGAAGTATAGCATTACGATCAAAGTCATTATGTTTATATTTCTATAACATCATACGAAGTAATCTTAGTCCTTAGACCATGAGATCATGTTAATTGCTAACACCGGAACAGTATCTTGATAACATCAAACGTCACACCATAACAGGGTGACTATAAACGTGGGTTCAGTGCTACGAAGGTGTTATGTTGAGGCTCATGGATCAAGAGTGGGATTTTTCCATCCCGATGACGGATAGATATACTCTGGGCCCTCTCGGTGATATCACATTAAGATAGCTTGCAAGCAAGTGATGAGATCACTAGAATGTTATATCACGGGAACGAGAAAAGAGTGCATGTCGGTGACGATATCAAACTAGGTATTTGGATACCGATGATCGAATCTCGTACATGTATTATATCATTAGACAAAGGGATTTAGTTACTAGCGTTAAAGGTTCTCATGATCACAGAAGTCATCGTTGAATGTGTAGGAGTCAGTATGGATCTCCAGGTCCTGCTTCTAATTATTGATCTGAGAGGGGTCTCGATCATGTCTGCATTATTCGCGAATCGTAGGGTGACACACTTAAGGGATACCGACACCATTTGGAGAAAATATGTTTCAGATAAAGATTTAAGAAAGCGCTGGAATTATTTCAATAGACACCAAAACTGTTTCGGGTGAAATTGCTGAAATTGGTTCTGCATGTAATATTGAAATGTTGCAGGGGGTTTTATGTGAATGTTTGTTAATTAATGTAATTAACAAAATTCTGAATAAAAAATAATAAAAGAGTTTTATTAAATGAGAGAGCATTAAATTTGGATAAATTTAATGCATTTAAAGTGGAGACTTTAAAAGAGAATGTGAAGGGGCATTTTAATGTGGAGGGGTTACCACCACATGAATGGGGAGGTGAGGAGTCACCCTCCCATGGGGTGCCGGCCATGGGGGAGGGGTACCCCCTCCTCCTATAAAAGTCCCCCCTCACACCCCTTCTTCGTCACACCTCCTCGTGAAGGATCTCTCTCCCCCTCTAGTATTATTCCCCCATGGTCTTGGATTAGCGAGATACATGTTCCCAGTGGCTTTATCTGGAAAGGAGTTGCTGCTTCCGCTGCTTTTCTGGAGCGAGGGACGGAGGTTGTCGGGGTACCGGATGTGTGTGCGATCACGGATGCACCGTTGCTTTGCGATGCTAGACTTGGTGGTGCTGGACTTGCTGGAGCAGGATCTGATGGACGTGCTGGAGCCAGACCTGCTGGACTTCATCATGATCTTGAGATCGGCAAGTGTACGACTACATCATCCACGAGTTCCAACTCGTTAACAAAGCTTTGTTGTCTTCGAGGGTAAGTTCTCTATGGATGTATATCCACCCGTTGCTTGTATCTAGTAGATAGATCTTGGCGTATAGTTCCCATCGTAGGAATTTTTTGTTTTCTATGCTGCGAACCCAACAGAAGAGCTTACCTTTCCTCTCTATTTCTCCTATGATTCTTGCATCTTCTTGAGGGAAAAGGGAGAGGAGATATATATCTACATTTCCACCAATTAATGTCCTCTCTTAGTGATGGGACCATATTGGATCTAGATCTTGGGGATTCATTTGGTGTTTTCCTCTATGTTCTTCCTCTCACATTCCTCCATAGCATTTGGTGTTGTGGTGGGATTTGGGGGAGAAGGACTTGAGAACTTCTAGTGTTCTTGCCATTGTATTTGGTGCATCGGTTTGAGTTCTCAGTAAGGATTCGACTGGGTGAAAGGTGAGAAGCTTTTTACTCTTGGGTTCTTTGAACCCTAGATGGTTTAGTTGTTTTGGAAGTTTGTGGATTTCTTGGGGCCTCCAATTAAGTTGTGGAGCTTTCCCCCAAGCTTGTTTGTTGGGAGCCTCTAATACAGTTGTGGATAAGTGCTCCAACCTTTGTGAGAGGTTACAAATCGACAAGTACATTGATAGTGGAGAAGTGAATCAGGCCTCTTGTGGCGAGGCTCACAGGAGAATAGGGTGAGGCCTCTTGTGGTGCTAGTGTTCTTAGTTCACCCACCCCTCCAACGCGATGTACTCCCTTTATGAGAGGAACTTGATATTACATAGTCGTCTCCGCATGCCTCGGTTATCTCTATACTTGAGCTACTTACTTATGCACTTTACTTTGTGATATCCTTCATGCTTGAAGTCACATATCTTGCTATCACATAGTTGCTTGTGTTGATTAGCTTAAGTTGTTGGTGCACATAGGTGAACTATAGTTTATATAGGTTTTGTGCTTGACAAAGTAAACCCTAGTTTTATTCCGCCTTTGTTAATCCCATCTTGCAGAAGTTTTAAACTGCCTATTCACCCCCTCAAGGCGACATTATTGTCCTTTCAATTTGTATCAGAGCTAGGTCTCTCGATTTTAGGTTTCACCGCCTTGAGAGTAAATATGTCACCTAGGGGATTAGTGCACATTCAAAAGTTTATATTCGATGGCACAAATTATGATGTTTGGAAAAGTCACATGCTTAATTATAGGGGTTGCACCCAAATATGGAGCAAATTCTAGATATGGGTTTTTCTCCTCCTATGGATCCCCAAAATCTAACTTTAGAGGAGAATATAAACTCTTATTTAGATGCTCTAGCTTATAAAGTGCTTTCTTGTGTTCTGAGCCTTGTAGTTATTTCCTCAATCATGCCTTTTCAAAATGCTCATGAGATGTGGAAAAACCTTCAAGGTAAATATGATGTATGCGAAATTATTGAGGATGATTGTGTTCCCTCCACCAGCGGCCGTGATGAGTTCTCATCTTGTTCCACTTCACCTACATGTGATCTGTCACAAGGTAATGATATGGTGAGTGGTGATAGAAATTGCAACGTACATAATGAGCTTACTATTGATGATTCTCATTCTCTATCTCACTGCAATGTCTTATCTCTAGACCTTAACACTTCTAGCACTCAAAATGCCTTACCTACTAGTGTTGATACTCCTTGCATATCTTTTAGAAATTCCATGAATAAATATCATGATGATATGTTTGATTTGTCTTGTTGCCATGATTCAAATGCTTCCATTTCTTCTAGTATTTTTATGGCTAAAAATGTAGAGAAAACTTAAGACTCTATGGTCCAAGACAAGATCTTGAATGGAGCTTCAAGTTTTTTTTCATTTTCATCTCCTTCAGTTCCCACATGTGCCTTACCGCTAGGGCCTCAGAGGTAACTCCTTCTTTGGAACCGGACATATCTTGTGATGAGGATGATGATAATATTGTTTCTTTAAATAATAAGGGTAAGATGATCTTTCAGGCTCTTCATAAAAATAAAAATGCTTGCTCTAATGTCAATGAAATCATGGCTATTGCCATTGAGAGCAATAAACTTATTAGGGTATGATTTTTCTGGTTCTTATGATAAGTTACCCTAGCTACATAAAGGATCACAAGCCCACGAAGACCACAAAGAAGACATAGGAAGCATTCGACGTAAGATATAGTTTGATTGACAAGGAAATAGAAACCGAAATTGTACCGTTGTTGTAATCATAGTCTGTATCCTATCCGGATATGGCTTCGGGACCTAGCCTGTTATATATAGGCTAGGAGGAGCCAACGGAGAGGTATCGAAAAAAGACTTGAGCAATATGTGATCAATTTGACCACAAGCAATAAGATGACTTCAACTCCCTTATTTGTCTGATCAGTCAATGAAATCCCCAACGTTCTCTTTTCCACAAAACCCTAAGTCCATAACCATGGGCATTGCCGACGTTACGCCTCGTCAATTAGCGTCATCTGTGGGAAACCTGAACGCTGGAGTCATGGATTCGGTAGCCCCCTTTCATCAAGCAGCAACCCGACAGAAGCGGCACCACGCCCACCCACCCCTGTCTCGGTTCCCGTCAACTTCAACGGCAGATCCGACCTCATCAACGGAAGTTTCCACTTTGGTCTAGAGGAACCCGAAGAACCGCGCCTATCGGCTCCGATCTCGTCGGGGCTGTCAGTCGAAAAAGTTGTGCCTACAGCGATACTGCATCCTCCGTCAGATCATCCGTAGAATCCGCACCGCAGCCAGAAAACGACAAAGAAAACTCTGGAGAAGCAGCAGATCTGGGGGACCTTGATGGTCTCTATGATGGTCTCTCCTTCGGATCAAACTCCCAGCTAACGCCACCACGTGGATCGAGCCCAGTATTCGCTGAACCTGAAGAAAGTGACAAAAGTATCGACTTCGGATCAGGATGGCCAAAATCTACCTAGAACAGAAACTGTTGGACTTCACCGGTCCTCCAAACAGTGTCTCCCTAAGATCTGATGACGTCACCAATTCATACATAACGCACCACCAAGTGTGCGTGATCATTGGGGACGCCTCAACTCAGCGTGACTCCAACGGTAACCCTGTCCATGATTCCAATAATATTTTGTCGGATGACAATGTAGGAAATCACGGAAATGAAGGAGAGCCGACAAACAACCGCATATTTCAAGGAGGAGGAGAACTGCGTGAAGGCGAATGGCAAACTCTCCGACTATCAGCCGATGCATGGCAAAAAGCAACAGACGCAGTATCGGGTGCGGTCCCAATGACAACCGAGGCCATGCATAAAGAATTAATGGCCTACCAGTACTTGCTCCATCACAAGAAGAGGGATCTACTAAGGATGCAGAGGCAACTCGACGAAAAAAGGCTAGCCGATGAGTCCAACCTTCGGTGGGCACAATTAAGCTCTACCCAAGGATCATGAAGTTTAACTCGAGGAGCATAGCCAACGAGAGGAGCCTCACGACTACAGAATATCCCCGAAGCTGAAAGAAACGAATTAACCCAAAATCTCAATTTATCGTTTATGTTAGTGGATCCAACAGGACACATCAAAGCAAAAACAACACAAGCCGCAATTGTAGTTGTGCAAACATATCTGATCACAACTCAACCCGCACCCGACGATCCTCGTGCGGCTCTCCATCATTCCGCTCTCATGAATCTCGACATGGTGGGTGCATCTCTTGCGCAAGCAGAACAAGGAATCACACGATAGCCCGACAGATCCCCACGCTGTCGCAACAGCCCTCGGCAGGTAGGGCACACCCGATGATCATGGTCGCCACATCGGGTGCACTTGTCGAACTCTAAGCCATGAAACGATGCAAGTGACAACATTACACAACGCAGGATAGATAGATCTAGGGAAGAGCCGCAACAGCCGAACATACTATGATAGTGAAAGCGAGGATGATTATGAGTTATGTGGATCCAGTTGCTTTACCCGACGGGTTCGCAAGACTCTAGTACCCAAAGACTTCAAACTCCCTCATGGCCGCCAGAAGTATGACGGCCTCCAGGAACCCAAAGCTTGGTTGGGGGATTATCTGGCAACCGTCAAACTACAGGGTGGCTCCAAGGCCACCGCAATACAAAGCCTACAGTTTCATCCAAGTGGCGCCGCCCGATCCTGGCTAAGGCAGTTACCCGAAGAATCCATCAGCAACTGGAACAACCTTGAAGACAAGTTCATCCGAAACTTCAACTCCACGTTCAAGCGACCTGCATCCCTGGGGAAATTGCAGGTATGCAAGCAGAAATCTGGAGAATCAATACGAGCTTTCATCCAGCGATGGAACATCATCAAAAATTTGGCTAAAGCTATATCTGATGAAAGAGTAATTGACGCCTTCAACGATGGCCTTCATTGACGAGAGTTCATAGAAGAGATGGGCGGGTTAAGCCCCAAACAATCTCATAGCTGATGGACATGGCAAATCGCTAGGCTGACAGAGAAGACGCAGTATACAACAAGCAAATGCGCTCACCCTAAGAAGATAGGGACATGTGTGATAATGATAGAAGGCGATGATACATTGCTAACGTATCCATAATTTTTGATGTTCCATGCTTGGTTTTCATCTACTTTCTTATGTTTTGTCCACACTTTGGAGTACTTTTTATACACTTTCTTTGACTAACCTATTAACAAGATGCCACAGTGCCAGCTGCCTGTTTTCTGCTATTTTTGGTTCCAGGAAAGTCAGAAAATGAATATTCTCGAAATTGGACGGGACAAAAGCCAAAGTCAGTTTTTCACCGAGGGGGACACGGAGCCATAATACGAGACGGAGAGGGGCCAACGGGCCGCCACACCACCTGGCCGCGCGGCCAGGCCTAGCCCTCGCCAGGGGGTGGTGTGGCTGCCTAGGGCACCCCCTCGGCCTCCCCTTTCGCCTATAAGATGCCTCCGATACAGAAACCCTAAGTACTCGATCAAAATTCCACTAAATAGTCTGTAGCCGCCGTCATCTCCATCCCTAGATCGGGAGGGATCTGAAGCTCTTCCCGGCACCCTGCCGGAGGGGAGAATTCACCCTGGAGGCCTTCTTCATCACCATGCAAGCCTACGGTGTGATGCGTGAGTAATTCATCCTTGGACTACGGGTCCATGTAGTAGATAGATGATTGGTTCTTCTCCTTTGTGCTATCATGTTTAGATCTTGTGAGCTCCGTTCATGATCAAGATCATCTATTTGTAATCCTACATGTTGTGTTTGCGGGGATCCGATGGATATTGAGATGCTATTTCAGATTGATTATTGATTCTATCATGTCTTTGTTATTTGTGATTATTGATTCTATCATGTCTTTTTTCGCCCTGTATAGAAAGTACTCCAAAGTTGGAACAAAACATAACAAAGTAGATAAAAACCAAGCATGGAACATCAAAAATTATGGATACGTTAGCAACATATCAACTATCATTGGAATAACTATATTCATCTTGGATTTGAAGAAGTAGAATAATTCGTTTTGTTTATGGGAGCTTCTGAAATAGAATCCTTCATGTCTAAAAACTATGAAACCTGTGTTGCTTGTAAATACCTTAAAGATATGGTCTCTTATATCCTTGATCATTGCATAGAAAATTTCAGCAATAATTGTTATATCATTGATTATAAAGAGAGGCTCAGTAATGCACAAGAATGTGTCCACAATTTGCAGGAGCCTATGGAAGAAGAAATTACTGAACCTGAAAGATCATTAGATGAAAAACAGGAGGAGAGTGATGGACAAAAGGAGGAAGAATGGATTAGCTACCCATGCCTACCTTCTAAGGAGAGTAACTCTTTATCCCTTACATTGTTTGATTGTCCCCCATGCTTACCAAAGGAGGATGAATGTTATGTTCATCTGGATTCTTTTGAAAAATCTACTATAGGTAAAACTTGTGATAATAATTATGCTCCTGTTATCTATGATAATCCTTTATTAGTGCCTAACTTCGAAATGCATGGTGCTAAAGAGCGTTGCTTAGAAAATGTTTATGATAAAGCTCTAGATGATGGTCCTATATTGGTTGATAATATTAATTGTACTAGAATTAAAAATGAGATTGGAGGGGTCTTGACCTTATCTTGGAACCCCATACCTCTTGAGAATGATTATTCACCTTGAAGGTTTTAATCCCATTATTTTTGAGCTTGATAAAAATTATGTGTTTGTAGATCATGAAAGGCATGCTTTATGTGATAGTTATGTTGTTGAGTTTATTCATGAGGCTACTTAAAATTATTATGAGAGAGGAAAATATGGTTGTAGAAGTTTTCATGGTACTGAAACACCTCTCTATGTGCTGAAAGTTTTGAAGTTACTCTTATTTTATCTTCCTATGTCTGTCACTTTGTTCTTTGTGAATTTTATTTGCGTACAAGATTCCTATGCATAAATCAAGCTCATCTATTTGTAATCCTACATGTTGTGTTTGCAGAGATCCGATGGATATTGAGATGCTATTTCAGATTGATTATTGATTCTATCATGTCTTTGTTATTTGTGATCTTGCATGCTCTCCGTTGTTAGTAGATATCTTGTCCGAGTAGATGCTAGCAACTCCAAGAGGGAGTATTTATGCTCGATAGTGGGTTCATGCCTCTAGTAATCTGGGGAAGTGACAGAAATCTCTAAGGTACTAGATGTGATGTTGCTACTAGGGAGAAAACAGCAATCCTTTGTTCATAGAACAATTGTATTGTTTACTTTACACGCAATGCATAATGCAATTATCTATTGCTTGCAACTTAATATTGGAGGGGGTTCGGATGATAACCTGAAGGTGGATTATTAGTCATAGATGCAGTTGGATTACAGTCTATGTATAATGTTGTAATGGCCAATCAAATCTCATAGGAGTCTAGATGATTAGTATATGCATGTATGATTTCTCGATGTTTGTCAATTGCCCCGCTGTAATTTGTTCACCCAACATGTCATCTATCTTAAGGAGAACCACCACTAGTGAACTATGGACCCCGGTCATTTCTTTTACCATAAATCTACAACTGTTTACTGCTTTCTGTTTACTTTCTACAAGCTTTTACTTTCTTCCACACAATACGTTTAATCCTTTGTTTTCAGCAAAACCAGTGAGATTGACAACCTCACTGTAAGTTGGGGGCAAAGTTCTGTGGTTGTGTTGTGCAGGATTCTAAGTTGGGCCATCAGGCGACAAAATAATGATGGATATGGTGGACCAAGCTATGTCGCAGCCAGTTTTTCTAGCGGGAACAACCTAAAAAATGACGAACACAGTAGCAGATACCCAAGAGATGATGTCGGAGGAAGCGAATCAACACAGAGCTACCAGCCAAGAGCTCTAGATGCCCTAATGTCCCCAATGCAAATGCTGGCAGCAAGCCCAGGATACGCCACTGCACTTGGAGCCCTAGCAATTTGCGCACCACCACCTCCATCAATGCAGTCGTCAGCAGGACAAGGACAGCTCGCTACGAATAGAAACAAAGTGGGCGAATACCCCAGCTCCAAAGGAGCAATGTCGATGATCCAAAAAAGGGCGCCCATCCAATAGGATTCAGAAACTGATTACACGACAAGTTAACATGGCAGAAATGGCACCACTAGCCACACCCGAGTATCTCCATTGGTCAGAATAGGAAATTACATTCAGCAGAGCTAATCATCCACTTCGAGTCCCATGACCGGGCCACTCGGCTCTAATAGTAGAGACGCAAGTTGGTGGATTTATATGAGTAAGGTTTTCATGGACGCAGGAAGCAGCATCAACCTAATTTACGCAAAGACACTTAAGGCGATGAATTGCTCTTTAGCAAATTTAGCACCAATAGAAACATTTTTCCACGGCATAGTCCCAGGTAAATCTAAAATTCCTTTAGGTAAAATATCTCTTGATGTTACTTTCGGATCCAAAGAAAATTTCAGGCGTGAAAAGCTCGAGTTCAAAGTCATGGACTGATCGTCGCAATATCACGCGATCCTGGGTCGCCCAGCCTTCACATGGTTCATGCCAGTACCACATTATGCATGCGTGGTTATGAAAATGCCAACCCCCAAAGGGGTTATAATAGTGGAGGGTAGTTTTACACGTTCTGACAGTTGCGATCGAGAATTCAACAAAATCTCTGAATCCTCCAAGATGGAGACCGAGTTTGAGCAACTAAAAATGTCAGCAAATGCAGAACCTTTGGCAGTAGCGCGGTCAATCCCGATCAGGCTTTCGACACCGCAAAAGATACAAATGAAGTCCAGATTCATCCTACCGACCTGAAGAAGATGACCTTTGTGGCCTCCAATCATGGTCCCGCATAGGAAATCATGCTCATCGAGTTCCTCCGTGAGCACCGGGATATTTTTGCATGGTTACCAACCGACATGCCGGGAATTCCTAGGGAACTCGCTGAGGATGCACTTAACTTGGATCCTATGGTAAAACTAGTAAAACAAACACTTTGCCGCTTCGCAGAACAAAAACGAAAGGCCATTGGAAAGGAAATCCATCACCTAACCGACGCCAAATTTATAGAAGAATTGAAGAAAGAAGAATGGGTCTGATGGCTCAAAATGTAGAGGTCGGTGGGAACCCCAAGAGGAAGGTATGATGACCACAGCAGCAAGTTTTCCCGTAGTTATGAAACCAAGGTTATCGAACCAGTAGGAGCAAGGAAACAACTGCAAGGTGTTGCTAGCAACTTGAAATCCTGCACAACACAACCACATAACTTTGCTCCCAACTTATACTGAGGTTGTCAATCTCACCGGTTTTGCTGAAAACAGAGGATTAAACGTATTGTGTGGAAGATAGTAATTGCTTGAAGAAAGTAAACATTAAATAGTAACAGTAGAAGGTATAGCAATGGTAAAAGCATGGACCGGGGTCCATAGTTCACTAGAGGTGATTCTCCTTAAGATAAATAACATGTTGGGTGAACAAATTACAACGTGGCAATTGACAGATTCGAGAAAACATACAATGCATATACTAGACATCTTGATTCCTTTGAGATTTGATTGGGCATTACAAAATTATACATAGACCATAATCCAACTGCATCTATGACTAATAATCCACCTTGAGGTTATCATCCGAACCCCTTCCAGTATTAAGTTGCAAGTAGCAGATAATTGCATTAAGCAAAGTGTAAAGTAAACAATATGATTGCCCCTTGGAAAAAGGATTGTTGTTTTCTCCCTAGTAGCAATAGCACATCTACAACCTTAGAGATTTCTGTCACTTCCCCAGATTACTAGAGGCATGAACCCACTATCGAGCATAAATACTCCCTCTTGGAGTTGCAAGCATCTACTTGGCCAAGATAGTTACAAACAACGGAGAGCATGCAAGATCACAAATAACATAGACATGCTAGAATCAATAATCAATCTTAAATTCCTTCTAAAAGCTCAAGTGATCAAAGAGAACTCAAAGAGAAAGAGATTAAGAGGCAAATGCAAATAATGATAGAAATCTATCAAAACAGACCAGCAGGTAAAAACCAATTTTTTCGAAGACCTTCTATTGCTCAAATTGAAAAGTGTTGAACTAACAAAAGTTAGATAATAACCTGGGGCAGAAGCACAAAACATTACATCTCAATCTGACGTACAGAGATTTTTCACGAATTTTTACAGTGGAGCACAAAAATCTGTTTCGGGACAGCAACTTTCCCAAGTCTTACTTCTCTCATTAGAGGTTATTCTTGGTACAAAAACCACACAAAAAGGATAAGGAGAGGTTATTACAGAAGTAATAACTTCCAAGACTCAACAAAAGAAAAACTTACTGAATAGAAATTTGGGTTATCTCCCAATTAGTGCTTTTCTTTAACGCCTTTAACCTAGGCATATGAAGCAACATTCAAGTATTTTCAAATGAAGAAGCATTAAGACCAAATTTATTTTTAATAGGAGAGGGAAAATGTATCTTATTTCTCTTCCTAGGGAAGTATTCTATACCTTTCTTAAGTGGTAGTTGATATTTAATGGTGCCTTCCTTCATATCAATAATAGCACCAACTGTGCTAAGAAAAGGTCTTCCCAAGGTAATAGGACAAGAAGCATTGCATTCAACATCCAAAACATAGAAATCAACGGGGACATAGGTATTTTTAACCATAATAAGAACATCATTAATACTCCCCATGAGTTTCTTTTTAGTATTATCATCAAGTTGGACATCTAAATAACAATCTTCCAATGGTGGCAAATCAAGAATTTCATAAATCCTTCTAGGCATAATAGAGACATTACTATCAAGGTCACATAAAGCTTTGAGATCAAAATCATTCACTTTCGTATTAATGATGGGTTCCCAACCATCTTCTAATTTCCTTGGAATAGAAGCTTTATGTTTCAACTTCTCTTCTTTAATTTTCCTGAGAGCATCTGTAATGTGTTTTGTAAAGGCCATATTCGTAGCACTAGCATTAGGACTTCTAGCAAGCTTTTGTAGGAACTTAATTACTTTAGAAATATTGCAACCAGCAATATCAAAATCAAAATTACCATCCAAGGAAGTATAACTATTGTCTCCCATATTAATGGCGACTTCATGTGGTTTGCTAGCATCAACATTAGTGGTGGTGATAGTACAAATACTACAATTTCTAGTAATTCCATCTTCTCTTTACCACTTAGCATGCAATTTAGCTAACAGTCTAACATTTTCATCAGTTCTAACTTGTATGGCATTAGTAGCAAAAAAGGGGTTTTCCATAGTTTCGGGTTTAGCAGCCATTTTATTAATCAAAGAAGATTGTGCTTCAGACAAAGATGATATTTTTTCAGCATTGAAAGTTTTTCCTCAATAGTTTTATTGAAAGCAGTTTGTTTACTAATAAAATCCTTAAGCATGACTTCAAGTTTAGAGGGTGCACTTCTATTGTTGTTGTAGGAATTTCCATAAGCATTACCATTATTGGGAGGATATGGCCTATAATTGTTATTACCAAAATTATTCCTATAGGCATTGTTGCTAAAATTATTATTTTTAATAAAGAACTTGCTCTTTTTGAGCAACCAAAGAGGCTAAGGGAACATGATTTGGGATCAATATATGTTTTTCCATTAACAAGCATAGATATAATAACATAAATTTTATTACTCAAGGAGGAGGTTTCTTCAACAGAGTTTACCGTCTTATCTTGTGGAGCTCTCTCAGTGTGCTATTCAAAATAGTTAACCATCATATTATCAAGGAGCTTTGTTGCAGCACCCAAAGTAATGGTCATAAAGGTACCTCCAGCAGCAGAATCCAATAGATTTCTTGAAGAATAATTCAGTCCTGCATAAAATGTGTGGATAATCATCCAAGCAGTCAGTCCAAAAGTGGAACAATTCTATACCAATGATTTCATTATTTCCCAAGCATGAGCAACATGTTCATTATCAAATTGTTTAAATTTCATTATTTCACTTCTCATAGATATAATCTTAGCAGGAGGATAGTATTTTCCAATAAAAGCATCTTTGCATTTAATCCAGGAATCAATACTATTTCTAGGTAGGGATATCAACCATTCTTTAGCTTTTCCTCTCAAAGAGAAAGAAAACAATTTAAGCTTAATAATATCTCCATCTATATCCCTATGTTATTGCATCTCACAAAGTTCAACAAAGTTATTAACGTGAGCAGCAACATCATCAGTACCAGCACCAGAGAATTGTTCTTTCATAACAAGATTGAGCAAAGCAGGTTCAATTTCAAAGACAGCAGCATCAGGAACATGTGGAGCAATAGGTGTGCACATGAAATCATTGTTGTTGGTGCTCGTGAAGTCACATATCTTAGTGTTTTCAAGAGTAGTCATTTTTTTGTGTTTTTGATAAAAGGAAACAAACTAGTACAATTTTCTGTGTGTTTTTGGTAAAAAGAAACAAGAAAACTAAGCAGAAATAAACTAAGCAAAACAAAAAACAACAAAGTAAAGAGGTTGGTTATGAGGGACTTCCCTTGTGAAGATGTCCTTGATTCCCTGGCAACGGCGCCAGAAAAAGTGCTTGATGAATCAAAATATAGAGCTCGTTGGGAACCCCAAGAGGAAGGTATGATAAGCACAAGCAGCAAGTTTTCCCTCAGTTATGAAACCAAGGTTATCGAACCAGTAGGAGCAAGGAAACAACTGCAAGGTGTTGCTAGCAACTTGGAATCTTGCACAACACAACCACAGAACTTTGCTCCCAACTTACAGTGAGGTTGTCAATCTCACCGGTTTTGCTAAAACAAAGGATTAAACGTATTGTGTGGAAGATAGTAATTGTTTGCAAAAAGTAAATAATAAATAGTAACAGTATAAGGTATAGCAATGGTAAAAGCATGGAACGGGGTCCATAGTTCACTAGAGGTGATTCTCCTTAAGATAAATAACATGTTGGGTGAACAAATTATAGCGAGGCAATTGATAGATTCGAGAAAGCATACAATGCATATACTAGACATCTTGACTCCTATGAGATTTGATTGGGCATTACAACATTATATATAGACCGTATCCAACTTCATCTATGACTAATCATCCACCTTTAGGTTATCATCCGAACCCCTTCCAGTATTAAGTTGCAAGTGATACGTCCAAAACGTATCTACTTTCCCGAACACTTTTGTTATTGTTTTTCCTCTAAACCTGTGTGATTTGGATACAACTAACACGTACTGACGCTGTTTTCAGTAGAATTACCTTGGTGTCTAGTTTTTTTTTGCAAAAATCAACTATCAGGAAAAATCCTAGAAAATATGCCAAAAATCTTATTTCACCAGAAGACTCATGGATCCAGAAGACGAGACGGAGGAGGGCCACGAGGGGCCCACACCACCTGGTCGTGCGGGCTAGGCCAGGCCGCGCCTGGGGGTGATGTGGCTGCCTCGGTCACCCCCTCGGCCTCCCTCTTTGCCTATAAGTTGCCCCTTGACCTAAAATCCAAGGAGGGTTCGAAGTTTTTCCAGAAAGAGTTCCGCTGGGCCACCACCACCAGATTCCATGATTCGGAACCAGAAACTCCATTCTGGCACCCTGCCGGGATGGGGAATCGGAGGATATCATCGCCATCATCATCACCATCGCTTCTCCATTGACCATCCATGTTTCCCCCATCTATGAGTGAGTAATCCCCCGCTGTAGGCTATGGGGATGGTAGGGATTGGATGAGATCGTTCATGTAATGACATCAAATTGTTAGGACATGGTGCCTAGTATCTATTATTAGTGCTTTTTGACTTTCTTCCAACTTGTTATGCTTAATGCTTATCACTAGGGCCCGAGTGCCATGATTTGAGATCTGAACATGTTAATGATTCATTATGATAGTATTGTTTATGGTCTTACCTGCAAGTTGTATACACATATTGTTATCCAGAACCAAAGGCCCCAAAGTGACAGCAATCGGGATAACTGGAGGGAATGGCTTTGATGTGAGGATCACATGTATTCACAAAGTGTTAATGCTTTTCTCCGGTGCTCTATTAAAAGGAGCACCTTAATTTCCAGTAGTTCCCTTGAGGCCCTGATACATTGCAAATGTATCTATAATTTTTGATGTTCCATGCTTGGTTTTATCTACTTTCTTGTGTTTTGTCCACACTTTGGAGTACTTTTCATATGATTTCTTGGACTAACCTATTAACAAGATGCCACAGTGCCAGTTACCTGTTTTCTGCTGTTTTTGGTTCTAGGAAGTCAGAAAATGAATATTCTCGGAATTGGACGGGACAAAAGCCAAAGTTACTATTTTCCTGGAAGACTCACGGAGCTAGAAGGAGAGTCGGAAAGGGGCCACAGGGTGGCCACCCCCCCCCTTGGCGCGGGCCAGCCTAGGCCGCACCAGGGCATGGTGTCGGCCCCCTGGCTGGCCATCGACCTTGCCTCCTTCGCCTATAAGAGCCTCCCGATACCAAAACCCTAGATCGTCAATCAGAAATCCACAAAAAGTTCCACAGCGCCGCCGCCACCGAAGGGGAGATTCGGGGGACAGAAAGTCTCTGTTCCAGCACCCTGCCGAGACGGGGAAGTGCCCCCGGAGCCATCTCCATCGATCTCCACCGCCATATCCATCACCATTCCTGATTCCCATGATGAGGAGGGAGTAGTTCTCTCTCGAGGCTAAGGGTTCTACCGGTAGCTATGTGTTCATCTCTCTATCTATGCATGATCTTGTTGTTGTCATGAGCTTTGTAATCAATTAGATCTACATTGCTACTCAAGTGCTTTAATGAATCTCTGCTCTCCCCATGTGTGTCAAAGTGACAGTGTGCACACCATGGTGGCACTTAGGCTAGAGATTACAAATACTTGTTACAAGTTATATTTGGAGTTGGATGTCTCTATGAAATTGTGGTGTTTGTTGGACTCATCTAGTACTCAAGGTGACAGTGTGGGGTTTTCTAGATGGGAAAGGCTTACTTTGAGGTGTGCTGTTATAGCCCTACCATCGATTAGAGTGTTCAACCGGAGAGTAGTTAAGAGTAGTATCATAAAGAGAAGATATTTATATGAGAGCGTTCACTAGTGAAAGTATGATCCCTAGGCCTTGTTTCTAAGCATTGATACACCGTTTACAATTAGATCTGTTACATGTTTGCTTGCTTCCATCTTTATTTTAGTTTGTCTTTAGTCTCTTCCACGCCATCAAGTTATTTTCTATCACCGTTACCACTTATAATTATCCATACCATTTGTATTTCACTATCTCTTCGCCGAACTAGTGCACCTATACACCTCACAAGTGTATTGGGTGTGTTGGGGACACAAGAGACTTCTTGTATCTTGATTGCAGGGTTGCTTGAGAGGGATACCTTTGACCACTTCCTCCCTGAGTTCGATAAACCTTGGGTGATCCACTTAAGGGAAAACTTACTGTTGTTCTACAAACCTATGCACTTGGAGGCCCAACAACTGTCTACAAGAATAGAAGTGCGTAGCCATCAGGCCCTGCTGCAAACGGGCTGGCAGGACAAAAGATGTTGTGCCATTTCTCATTGCGAGCATGTATGACTATATATGGAACACATGCCTATGATTATCTAGTACTAGGATGCTTTATCTTATTTATCTGCAAATTCCCTATGTCTTGATTGCCATATGAATTGTCTTGTCCATGCAACGCCCGTCCATCCATCCCTATGCCTACCGCGCTTTAATCCTACTGTTTACTGTAATTGTTACTATTGTCTTTACTTTTACTACTGATATTACTTTGCTATTGTTGTTACAAAACTGTTGCTACTGATAAACTGCTGTGAACAAGATTGTTTCCAGGTGCAGCTGAATTGACAACTCAGTTGTTAAGGATTATAAGTATTCTTTGGCTCTCTTTATGTCGAATCAACAAATTGGGTTTCACTTCCCTCTAAAATATTGCGATACACCCCCTATACTTGTGGGTCATCAAGACTATTTTCTAGCGCCGTTGCCGGGGACCATAGCTTTATTTATCAAGTTCACTTGGAATCACTATTGTTCACTGCCATCTGATACATTGCAAATGTATCTATAATTTTTGATGTTCCATGCTTGGTTTTATCCACTTTCTTGTGTTTTGTTCCAACTTTGGAGTACTTTTATTATGATTTCTTGGACTAACATATTAACAAGAGCCACAATGCCAGCTGCCTGTTTTCTGCTGTTTTTGGTTCCAAGAAAGTCAAAAAATGAATATTCTCGGAATTGGATGGGACAAAAGCCAAAGTGCCTATTTTTCCGGAAGGGATCAAGTGCCAGAATACGAGACGGAGAAGGGTTGGGGGGCAGCCACACCACCTGGCTGCGCGGGCCAGCAACACCACCTAGCCGCGCGGCCAGGCCTGGCCCGCGCCAGGGGGTGGTCTGGCCAACCCAGCACCCCCACGGCCTCTACTTCCGCATATAAGTTGCCCTCGGGACGAAAACCCTAAGTACCCGATCAAACATCCACGAAAGAGTCTGTAGCCGCCGTCATCTCTGTCCCTAGATCGGGGGGATCTGAAGCTCTTCCCGGCACCCTGCCGGAGAGGGGAATTCACCCTAGAGGCCTTCTTCATCACCATGCAAGCCTCCGGTGTGATGCGTGAGTAGTTCATCCTTGGACTATGGATCCATGTAGTAGCTAGATGGCTGGTTTCTCCTCCTTTGTGCTTTCATGTTTAGATCTTGTGAGTTCCGTTCATGATCAAGGTCATCTATTTGTAATTCATACATGTTGTGTTTGTGGGGATCTGATGGATATTGAGATGCTATTTCAGATTGATTATTGATTCTATCATGTCTTTGTTATTTGAGATCTTGCATGCTTTCCGTTGTTAGTAGCTATCTTGGCCAAGTAGATGCTAGCAACTCCAAGAGTTAGTATTTATGCTCGATAGTGGGTTCATGCCTCTGGTAATCTGGGGAAGTGACAGAAATCTCTAAGGTACTAGATGTGTTGTTGCTACTAGGGAGAAAACAACAATCCTTTGTTCATAGAACAATCGTATTGTTTACTTTACACGCAGTTCGTAAAGCAATAATCTGTTGCTTGCAACTTAATATTGGAGGGGGTTCGAATGATAACCTGAAGGTGGATTATTAGTCATAGATGTAGTTGGATGACGGTCTATGTATTATGTTGTAATGCCCAATCAAGTCTCAGAGGAGTGAAGATGATTAGTATATGCATGTATTTCTTTCTCGGTGTTTGTCAATTGCCCCGTTGTAATTTGTTCACCCAACATGTTATTTATCTAAGGAGAGCCACCTCTAGTGAACTATGGTCCCGGTCCTTTTTCTTTACATACAATCTATAAACTGTTTCTGCTTTGTGTTTACTTTCTACAGACTTTTACTTCTTTCCATTCGATATGTTTTATCCTTTGTTTTCCGCAAAACACGGTGAGATTGACAACCTCATCGCAAGTTGGGGACAAAGTTCTATGGTTGTGTTGTGCAGGTCTCCACGTTGCTACTAGCACCGGTAGTGCGCCCTGCCAAAGCTCAGCTAGTAACACCTTTGGGGTGTTTCCTTGCTCCTACTGGTTCGATTAAACCTTGGTTTCATAACTGAGGGAAAACTTACCGCCGTGCTCATCATACCTTCCTCTTGGGGTTCCCAACGAGCTCTACGTCGAAAGTCGAGCACATCAAGGTTTGTTCTGGCGCTGTTGCCGGGGAACGAAGAAGAAGAAACTCCCACGTCAACACTACACCAGATTTTTTCTGGAGCCGTTGCCGGGGAGTCAAGGACATCTTCACAAGGGGAGTCCCTCATAACCAATCTCTTTACTTTGTTATTTTTGTTTTGCTTAGTTTTCTTTTTGCTTTGTTTGCTTGTTTTGTTCTTCAAAAACACAAAAAAATAGTTTTACTTGTTTTGCTTTCTTATTTGAAAACACAAAAAAATTAGTTCCTATCTTGAGTTGCCACTATGTCTAGCCTTGCTCCAATCACTATGTCACCCGAGGAAATTATTCTCACTTTTAAACAAGGAATTGAGGAAAGTTTTAAGGAAGCTTGGTCTAGAATCTCTGACCTACATGAAAAGACTGAGCCTAAAATGATTCAAGGCTTGTTCCTTAGCAGTTTTTACCTTGGGATTGCTCTTTGCTATAGATATGCTTTAGATGCTATTGTGGGAGGAGATTTCCTCCAATGTAATGAGGATGATGCCATTAATGCTATAAAGAAATTGATCCTCACTTACACCATGCCTAGCCAAACTGATACTTCTTTCGCGAAAATATTTGCTAGGTTGGATACTCTTGAGGCTAGCACTACTAGATTAGAAGGGTGCTATAATACGCTTAGGGAACATCATGATTATGTTCCAATAAACTCTGAACCATCAAAGTGGTTCCCTACAGTAAAGATTGAGATAAACGCTGAAACTTTTCAAGCTCGCTGTGATATCATGTCTGAATCTTGCCTTATGCCCAAAGATATTTATAAATCTCTGAATACTTGGGGGCTCACTGAGGGAGGAAAGGAAATATCTCTTGCTAATAATACTACTATATTACCTCTTGTAAGTCCATGGAGTTATGTATATGTGTTAGAGAAACGCCTGGGCCGCTGGTCTAATCCCTGCTGACATGGTGGAAACCTGCAGCGTAATGTAGCATCCCATCTGTCTAACATATGTAATGCTACATGGTCTAGTAATATAATTGCTACTTCCTAAATATAATTGTTGCATCATAATTATATCATGCTCATGTCATCATGCCACATTGCATTTGAGCATCATATAAAACCCTTTTTCCATTTGGTTCTTATCTCATATGCATTATTAATTGTATTTGCCTCTTGATATATTGCATTTGGCTCTTGATAAATGCTTGATGCCCAAGTTGAGTTGGGGGCATATCTTTTATTAACTCCACCACCTTTCTTGTCACCACCCCATAATTCCACCATCCAACCATATGAGAGCTTTGCTTTTATTTTGGGGTTTACCTCTAGCTCATGTGGGTTGGGATGGATCCACTCCTACTTTCACATGTTCCCATATATGCACCATATTGTTTTCACATTATTGATATATGAGGAGCCACATGGCCACCCTTGCATGCTTTGTGCATGGAACCCCTTGTCAAGCTTCCATATGTCTTATTATGAATGTATGCTCATGGTGGGATATTTTTTAGGCTATTATTCATGTAGTGGAACATACACACTAGCATGACTAAATTATATCCAAATATGATCATCTCCATCTACTCCACATGGAACCTCCTTTTAATTCTTTTTGCTTGGCTTTTACTCCATAATTTTTGGAATGAATGTGAATAAATGCCATGTAAATTTATCTATTGTTTTTACAAGGATAAACGAGGCATTTAATGCCTATGCATGGGCCATGCAAAGCACCACCATCTTTTCTCCTTTGGTTTTCTTTGGTTTTTGAGTGGATCCTTTCTTTTGTGAGCTTCCCTTTCTCTCTTACTCAACCCTCCTCATCTTGATCTTTGTTTCTTTGCCACGTGCATCACTTACCTCATCACTCACTTCCATCTCACCCTCACCACATCTCCTTTCACCTCTTTGCTTGATTTTGCTTTGGATCATGTTGAAACTCTAACCATCTCTACCCCATGCTTGATCATGCTAAACCCTAACCCTGACCACCCCCTACCCTACCCTTCTTGCTAAATTCTAACCCTAATCACCCATGCCAAGCTAACCCTACCTTCCTAGCTTCGGCTACACCCTTTCCCTCACCATGCCGAGCACCTCTCCCTCTCTCCGCCAGCAGGGACCCACCCTAGCCTCCCTCTCTACCCCATGCCGAGCTACCCCAACCCTAGCTAACCATCCCCTCCAACCCGAGCCCCTCTCTCTCTCTACCTGCCAGGTCGACCCCACACCAGAGCCTGGTCCCTCCTGCAGCCACAGCTGCCTGCCCTGGCCCCTCCCCACGCCGGGCACGTGAGGGAGTAGAGAGAAAAGGTGGTCGAAGCCACCTTTTTCTCCCGAGCCTTCCCCACGCCATCCACCTCTCCCTCTCGGCCTTATCTTTCCCTCTCTCTCGCCTGGTTGCAGCCCCAGATCCCTAGGGCCTCGCCTCTACTTTTCCTCCCTCCCCTGCCACCACCTCTTCCAACTCCGGCCACACCCTCGGCTTCGGCTTCCCCCAACGGATCGAGGAGGCGGGCATGGCGTCGAGGTTGACGAGGAAGCCCGCGAGGACCCCTGCATCGCCCTGTGCATAGCAGTGAGGAGGAGACGGTCCCCAGCAGCTGCTGCACGCCGACGATGCCGAAACCCTAGCTCCGGCGGGTGCGTCTATGTTGCCGTCGCCCTGCTGCTCCCCGGCCCGATCTAACCCCACCAGCAGCCTCGCGGTGAGCCACCGAACCTCCCTGGCACCCCGTCTCTCGCCTGGTCCCCCTGGTCTCGCCGGACTTTGTGCCGAGCGCTCTCGGTGCAACGGCGGGCGCTGGTTTCTGCTCGTCGTCGCGCCACGACGCGGCTTAACTAGCCGCCCGGTCCTCCCTTAGCAACATCCCCCACCCTACCGCAGCGGCTCCGCCTCTCTGTGCGCGCGCCGCAGGTCGCGGGTTCGATCCCCCGCACCGCGCTCTGTCCTCTGTCGATCATAGATCTCTCGTCAGTTAACTCAGGAAGAAAAATAGTACCGCGGGGCACTTTGCAAATCCCCCCCACCTTTTTGTCTCGCAACCCGCGGTCCAGCCCAAGCCCACCTGTCGGCGGCTGTGACCGTTTTACAAAAAGGCACCGCGTTTTTCGTAATCCTCAACCCGCGGTCCCCGGCTCCACCGCCTGGGACCCGCTCGCTCAGCCACTGTCGCGTGGGCCCCTTCTCGTCGCGGGTCCACCTGTCTGTCACCGTGGTTGGCTACACTCGCGGTGCAAAAGGGTTTCCGCCGCGCCGTTTCGCCCAGTCAGCGTTGGGCCCAGTTGTCAGCGACTGTGGCTAGCTGTGGTTGTGTATAAAAAGTGTTGTGTTTATCTGTTTTATAAAAACAATTTCAGAAATGTTTAAATATGATTTAATTCTGTTTTTAATAACTTTTAATTTGTAAATCCAAATAATACAAATGATATATGTTTTTGAATCAGAAAAATGTGAGGATTTCAAATCTGCCATTCAAAATATTAGTTAACCACTTTAAATTTTCGAAAATGTTTAAATGTAATAAAAATGCCTTTTCTTAATTAATTAATAACTTTAATTCTATAACTCCAAATTCGACAAATAATATGCCTAAATCGATCAGCGTGACGAGCTCGTTCTGTCTATGCATTCCATGTTCTGAGTTGAAGCATGCATCATGTCATTATTAAAAACCAGAACTGTTTATAGCAATAAAACTTGACCAAATAATTAATAAAATGATTTATTCTTGTCCCCACACCTCACCATTGCCATGCTAATTTATTGCCATGTAAATTGTGCATCATTCATCATGGCATGCTTGTTTGCTTATCACATTTTATTTATATGCTTGTGCACTTTGTTTATGTTGGCCCTTGTTTGTTTGGTTCTTTTCGAATAGACGTCGAGCAGGAGAATTATCAGGAATTGCAGGAGTACTACCCAGATCCATCTCTCGCTTCAACTGATCTACCAGGCAAGCACTACCACATGCTTGCATACATATAGTACCTATTGTCTCTATCTTATTCTTGCATCATTGAGTCACGATTGCATTAAATTGAATCCCAAGTACTGCATAACCTTTACTTTTAAACCCCACCGAAGCTTATTCCTCCATCCCATGAGCCATTATCACAGGAGTTGTTTGAGCCATGCGAGTCGTAGAACAGCATGTGTAGGGTATGTGAGAGTCTGATGGATAACGAGGTACCTAAACAACTTAACCTGAGTAGTAATGGGATAACTAATGAAAGAGGCACCGGTGAGCAATATCTGCTATTTGGTTTTTCATGCTCACTTGTGTCCCGTAGGACCCCGAGTACTTGATTCCTGTTCCTTGACTATTCGCACTATCCACATCCGGGAGGCCGTGGACCCCCCTGAGCCAGAGCTTGATTCATTTCTATTTCTTGGGGCCACAAAGTAGTTTGGGGCTTTGTTACTATCCTGTACTTATGCCATGCTTTACTGTTTTATTTAAGATTGTGCGTGGAGCACCTGTACTGTTTTGGGTCGCACCACGTTTTTGCGGTATCGACAAGCCCAGTCACACTTTTGGGTTTCTAGTCGTTTACAGCCGTCGTCGCAAACCCTGGGTCCGTTCCAGAGCCGGCCAACTTTGTTGCGGGTAGCTTAGTGGGGTGACCCCCCGAAATATTTCTGAATCCTGTGATCGCTTTGTCGTGAATGCCTCGTTGGGTTTTGATTTGGTTTTTCCGAGGTTGATCGAGTGTGTGTTGCTATTTGTGCACCCATGCAGGGTAAATCTTTCTGAAAGCCGTGTCCGCGGTTATGGACGACTTGGAGCACAGTTTCTCGATCATAGACAAGTATAACTAAAGTACCGCTTTTAATCTGACTAAATACCTGACTAGTAAATAGTGCAATACTCATGGAATGGTTAATAAAACTGCCAATGGATGGGTTGTTCGTCCGCTTTCTCGTTGGTAGGCGAGAAGGAGGATGGATCTGTTACTTTATACTGTTATAACTACTGTTACTAACTAATGGACATCCGTCTATCTTTGGTTAGGCGGATGGTTAGCGAGTATCTATAGACTTATTAGTTATTATCTTTTGCTGCAATTGCGTCACCCCAGGTATATGTCCCCTTTAGAGGCATAAAGACTTGCTGAGTACCCCTAGGGTCTCTCACGATAAATTGTTTGATTTAGATGAACAGGTGTATTCGCAAGATGGATACTGGGTGGAGGAGACAAATGATGTTCACAACGATCACTCGGTGTAGAGATTCCGGGGATGGGGATCCGTGAGATCTGTGGGCAGGATGTGTTTATTTATGGGGCATCTTATGCCGATTTGCTTCTTATCCATACTCGGATCTTGTTTTCCGCTTCCGCCTGATACTCTGATGTTTGATGTATGAGGAGCTATCCTAAACTATTATCTCTATCTAGGATATTTGAATCTTGCCGTATGGCATTGCAATATTTCTATTTCTTTTAGATGGAATGGCTCTAAAAACTGTTGTATGGTAGCTTGCATACATACTCACTTGTGTATGTATTTGATCTCTTCGCCTATTGCCTACGCCGCTCGCTCTTGTCCCGATGTCTTGGAAGTGGTTAGGACGGCCGACGGGTCTACACGTGGACGGTCCTCTGGGCCCCCGCTATACTATTTTAACCACTTCCGCTTCATCCAGGCTTGTACTTAGAGTGTAGGGTCCGAGGTAGTTACACGTAACCATAATGAGCTGTCTATGAAGCATTCTTCTTTAAAAAAAAGAGTCCTACATTGGAAAAAAAGAGAAAAGAGAAAGAAAAGAGATACTATGAAAAGAGGAAAGAGAGAAAAAAGCACCATATTCCCATGGTAAATAAGAAGAATGCTGAGATGCTCGTTGTCTGTTTGCCTTGTCATTTTGATATGGGGATTCTTCCGTATCATCGGGCAAGGGGTACCCCGTTGGCGGTTCTCAATGATACACATGTACTTACGATGACAAGAACTTACCGGTGACTAAACTTGAGTAACATGAGGAGCGGCCCTCGTATACAAGGGACATGAGATTTCGGACTTATACTTCGTCAAGCATGTGCACCATAGTTTGTTCACTTTAACCTTAATCACTTCAAGATGCTTATGATAGGGGCAATGAGAGCTGAAAACTATAAGTACTATAATTTTTGGAAGCTCTTTATGAGACTTGAATCCCTACTTCCTTTTACAAGGGCCTTTCTTCCACCATTATATTGAGTCTCCACCTTCTATCTTTATGCACCTACTTTGAGAGCATAGTGGCCATTCTTAGTTCTATGTGCATTGTCCCATGACTAGTTGATTGATGCATAACTTGTTATTGCTTGTTTGAAACTATTGTATCTAGTCACTCTTTTGAACTTTGAAGGTGTCCTATGCATTTATATTTGCTACTCTATTGAGGGACAAGCCGAATACTATTATGCTATGTTTTCTTTATGTGAAACAAACAAACGTCTTGCAAAGCATTGTTATTCATGAATCTTTTGTTTGTGCCTTTTCATGTTACATCTTAGTCGCTTTGCTTATTGCTAGAACTTTGTCTTTCATGTTATGATTGAAGTACTATGATCCCAGCTTTGAATGTTTTGCAAATACTTTGATCAAGTCTTTGATGGTGCATGCCACCTCAAAAATTATTTCTTTTTATCACTTACCTACTCGAGGACGAGCAGGAGTTAAGCTTGGGGATGTTGATACATTGCAAATGTATCTATAATTTTTGATGTTCCATGCTTGGTTTTATCCACTTTCTTGTGTTTTGTTCCAACTTTGGAGTACTTTTATTATGATTTCTTGGACTAACCTATTAACAAGAGCCATAGTGCCAGCTGCCTGTTTTCTGCTGTTTTTGGTTCCAAGAAAGTCAGAAAATGAATATTCTCGGAATTGGACGGGACAAAAGCCAAAGTGCCTATTTTTCCGGAAGGGATCAAGTGCCAGAATACGAGACGGAGAAGGGCTGGGGGCCGGCCACACCACCTGGCCGTCCGGCCAGGCCTGGACCGTGCCAGGGGGTGGTCTGGCCGACCCCAGCACCCCTCGGCCTCTCCTTCCACCTATAAGTTGCCCTCAGGACGA
This sequence comes from Avena eriantha, assembly GCA_910589775.1. NCBI lineage: Eukaryota > Viridiplantae > Streptophyta > Magnoliopsida > Poales > Poaceae > Avena > Avena eriantha. The sequence goes on from OU342746.1 coordinate 308,407,111, forward strand.
AAACCCTAAGTACCCGATCAAAAATCCACGAAAGAGTCTGTAGCCACCGTCATCTCTGTCCCTAGATCGGGGGGATCTAAAGCTCTTCCCGGCACCCTGCTGGAGAGGGGAATTCACCCTGGAGGCCTTCTTCATCACCATGCAAGCCTCCGGTGTGATGCGTGAGTAGTTCATCCTTGGACTACGGATCCATGTAATAGCTAGATGGCTGGTTTCTCCTCCTTTGTGCTTTCATGTTTAGATCTTGTGAGCTCCGGTAATGATCAAGATCATCTATTTGTAATTCATACATGTTGTGTTTGCGAGGATCCGATGGATATTGAGATGCTATTTCAGATTGATTATTGATTCTATCATGTCTTTGTTATTTGAGATCTTGCATGCTTTCCGTTGTTAGTAGCTATCTTGGCCAAGTAGATGCTAGCAACTCCAAGAGTTAGTATTTATGCTCGATAGTGGGTTCATGCGTCTGGTAATCTGGGGAAGTGAAAGAAATCTCTAAGGTACTAGATGTGCTATTGCTACTAGGGAGAAAACAAAAATCCTTTGTTCATAGAACAATCGTATTGTTTACTTTACACGCAGTTCGTAAAGCAATAATCTGTTGCTTGCAACTTAATACTAGAGGCGGTTCGGATGATAACCTGAAGGTGGATTATTAGTCATAGATGCAGTTGGATGGCGGTCTATGTATTATGTTGTAATGCCCAATCAAGTCTCAGAGGAGTCAAGATGATTAGTATATGCATGTATTGCTTTCTCGGTGTTTGTCAATTGCCCCGCTGTAATTTGTTCACCCATCATGTTATTTATCTAAGGAGAGCCACCTCTAGTGAACTATGGATCCCGGTCCTTTTTCTTTACATACAATCTATAAACTGTTTCTGCTTTGTGTTTACTTTCTGCAAACTTTTACTTCTTTCCATTCGATACGTTTAATCCTTTGTTTTCCGCAAAACACGGTGAGATTGACAACCTCATCGCAAGTTGGGGACAAAGTTCTGTGGTTGTGTTGTGCAGGTCTCCACGTTGCTACTAGCACCGGTAGTGCGCGCTACCAAAGCTCAGCTAGTAACACCTTTGAGGTGTTTCCTTGCTCCTACTGGTTCGATTAAACCTTGGTTTCATAACTGAGGGAAAACTTACCGCTGTGCTCATCATACCTTCCTCTTGGGGTTCCCAACGAGCTCTACGTCGAAAGTCGCGCATCACCATCCATCCATAATGGGTAAGTCTCGTGATGGCAAGGTCCCTATTTTACAATCCACTACAAGAAGAGGTACGGTTCTGAACACCGTTGTTGCTCTTGATTCACCGTCTGTTATGAGTAAGTTCCTTACACCACCACTCACACATGCTACACATACTGCTACTACTGCTCAATCTGAAACTTCTGATACTTATGATGCTGCTTCTACTGTGCTTGATAAGAGTGGTTCATTAGGTCCTTTCCTAGATGCTACGATTGCTAGAACTATAGCTGGAAATACTGAAACTCCTAATGAAGACACTACTACACCTGTTAGTTCACCTAAGTCTAGAGAGAGCTATGATATTGAAGACGGTTATATAGAGATGACCGATGAATTTATTAAAGAATGTCCAAATACCCATGATAGGAGTTCTATTAAGAGTCTCCTTGAGAGGCGTACTATAAACCCAAATTGTCTCCTAAGGCTAAGTTTGCTACATCTCCCATAAACATTAAAGATAAGGATTATGATTTCTCTCTTGATTTATCTTACATAACTATTGTTGAGAAAGAACCTTTTTGTGGGACTAAGAATGAAAGTGCGGTAGCACATATGACTGAGCTTTCTACCATGAGTGGCTTATTTTCTGATGATATTAAGATGCGCACCTACTTTGTTGCTAAAATTTTCCCTTTTTCACTAAAAGGAGAAGCTAAAACTTGGTTTAATAATTTACATCCTGGATCTATTGATAGCCCTGATTGCTTGATTAGTACCTTCCTTTAGAAATATTTTCCACCTTGTGCTAGACATGCTATTTTGCAGGAACTTTTTGATTTTAAACAGGGAGAGAAAGAGATATTGCCTGAATCATGGGAAAGGTTTTGTGCTTTGATTCACGTACGGACTGAATGTCCATTACCTAAGAATGAGCTTTTTGACATATTTTATAATGGACTAACTGAAGAATCTAGGACATACCTAGATAGTTGTGCTGATTGTGTTTTCAGGAATAGGACTCCCAAGGAAGCTGGGGAATTAATGGCTATAATAAGCAAGAATTATGAAGACTAGATTCCTCCTGAACCAGCTATACCTAAGACAACTATACCTGAACCAACTATTCTTGTGCCTATACCAACATCAAAGAAGAGGGGAGTTATTGAACTAAATGATGAAGTGATGAACGAAGCCAAGAAATGTCTTAAGGACAAGGGAATTAAAGCTGCAGATGTCAAGAATTTACCTCCTATAGAAGAACTATGTAAGCCAATCCCCAACTCATCCACTATTGAGGTACACTCTCTCCAACATTTTGATGAAGGTGATATTCCTTACTCTAAACCTCTCGATCAATGCTTAGAAGAATTTGATGTTTTTATTATTAAGCAAGATAATTTTAATAAAAGGGTGCAAAATCATTTAGTGGAAAACTCTAGAGCTATTATTGAGTTAAAAGATATTATGGAAAGAACCTCTAATGATGTTAAAATGCTTGTTAAACATTTTCAAATGGTTCAAACTCAAATTGATTGGCTTATTAAGGTACAAAAAGACTTGCTAGTTAATGCTGCTAAAGAAAAACATGCTTGTGAAATTAGAACTAGAAGTGGTGCTGCTACCCAGGATCCTCTATATCCTGAGGGGCATCCTAAAAGAATTGAGCAGGATTCTGAACAAGCTGAAAATAGTGGTACTACTCCTAAGAGAAGAAAAAACATAAAAATATTGTAGAACCTTCTGAACCTGCTAAAGATCCTAATAATATATCTGTCTCTGATGCCGAAACTGAAAGTGGTAATGAAGAAAATGATGCTCCTGATAAAGAAAAAGTTGAAGAAGAAACTGAAAGGCACACTAAGAATACTAAATACACTAAAGAAGATTTTGTTGCTAAGAAACATGGTAGTGAAAGAGAGCCTTGGGTCCAAAAACCTATGCATTTCCCTGATAAGAAACACAAGTCAAAGGAAGATGAACACTATAACAAGTTTTGTGAGTGGATGAAACCTTTATTCTTGTAAATTCCTTTGACTGATGCTATTAAATTGCCTCCTTATTCAAAGTATATGAAGGATATTGTTTCGAATAAAAGGAAGATCCCTAATGAAGATATTTCTACTTTGCTTGCTAATTATTCCTTTAATGGTAAGGTTCCAAAGAAACTTGGAGACCCAGGGATTCCAACTATTCCGTGCTCCATTAAAAATAGTTATGTTAGAACTGCTTTGTGTGATTTGGGAGCAGGAGTTAGTGTTATGCCTTTCTCTCTCTATATAAGAGACTTCAATTGGAAAAACTAATACCAATTGATATATCTTTGCAAATGGCTGATAAATCTACTACTAATCCTGTTGGTATATGTGAGGACGTACCTGTTCAAGTGGCTCATAATTGCTTGATATTAACTGATTTTGTTGTGCTTGAAATGCCTGAAGATGACAATATGTCTATTATTCCTGGGAGACCTTTTCTTAATACTGCAGGAGCTATTATTAATTCTAATCAAGGAAAGGTGACTTTTAATGTTAATGACAAGGAACATACTATCTATATCCCCAACAATATTGATATAAATTATGGTTTAAACTCAATTGAACATGTTGAGGGAATTCAAGTTGGAGAAATATATTGTCCCATACCACGAGAAAAATATGAAACTATTATGATTGGGACCATTGCTATCAAGGTTGAGCTAACATAATCATTAGTGGAATACAAAGTTTTGTTTCATATAAAATTTCTTTGGTAACAAGACCTGATCAACCTTGTTAACAAAGGGATTTTAATGAACAAAACAATGTTTTCACCATGATTATCTTCGCTTACTTTTATTTTATGCTTTTTTTATTTGCTTTCACTTAGTATACTTTTCTATTGCTAGTTGCTTGCATATTAGAGTGTCTTAGAACTTCTGAAGTTTTAGCTTTTTTTTGTCATTGCATCATTCCAAAAACATCTTTCTGTCAGAAAATCATTCATCAATACCAGAAAATTGCTCAAAAATAAAGTGTCTCGAAAAATTCTAGAAAATTCATATTAAATTTTTACGTGAAAAAGGGGCAGAGAAGTGCGTGGAGAGTACCAGGGGGGCCCACCAGGCAGGCACACCACCTGGTGGCATGGCCAGCCCAGGGGCGCGCCTGGCCATGGTGTGGGCCACCCTGGCCCTCCACTCACTCTCTCACTTCCCTTTGCTTTCTCTCTCCCGAGAAAACACCAGTTCATTGCTCGAAATCGCGTTCTTGCTGTTCTTGTCCATGATTTTTCGATCTCCTTGCTCAGACCATCTTTGCTGCTGAAATTTGGAACATTTGTTCTTCGGTATGTGACTCCTCCGCTTATCCAAGTAGATTTATGTTTAGTGGTTTATATCTTGAGTATTTTGCTATTGTAGGTGTTAGGTTATAAGATCTTGTAAGCTTGTTCAATGCTTAGAGATATTATTTTGATGCATGTTTAGGCCTCTTACAAGTCCCTATGAGTAGTTCCCTTCATTATGTATTCACTTTGCAATCACTTGTATAATGGATGTTTAAATTTCATAATATCAAAGATGAACAACCACACATTTGGAGAAATATTTGAGAGGGACACACCTAGAAGGTCAAGGACCTCAAGATCGGCATCTCAGTTTAGGCCTTCATATAATGAAGATCTTATTGCACCACGCTTTGGCAATGAAGGAGATGAGGGAGATGCTCACCCATCTACTTTCCCTTGTTTTACCTTTTTGCAAGATGCAGGGATCCTCGATGATTTCTTACTACTGGTTCAGAGGGTCGGTTTGACCACTTACATGTAGGATGACATTGAGCAATATGCCGTGCTCACCAAAACTTTCATTGAGAGTTTCATTTTCACTAACACCCCTTATCAGTCAACTGTTTCGTTTAGAATTTATAATCAGCCTATTACCATGTCATTGGAAAGATTTTGCAGCATTATAGGTATAGGCATGACGGGGACATTGAAGAAGATCCAAGGTTGACCCGCTGATTTGCTGGAGCTCTATCGAAGTGTTACAAATGATGATGACCGCGTAGCTCAGCGCGGGAAGATAAGGAATATTCAACTCCCAACTCTTAGATATTTTGCTTATTATCTTGCCACTAGCATTCTTGGTAGGGAGAACACTAGTAATATCTCTAATTATCATTTAGCCTTCCTCGCTGCTGCACTTAATAATGATACCAAGTACAATCTTGGCTCTCTGATTGCTCGCCGCCTAGCTGCTAGGGGACCTATTTATGGGGGCATTATTGCCTCATGTATGGTTGTTGCACTAGAACTTTCTGTGCATCCTAATGACACTATATTGGCACCACAAAGGCTTGATCTTGCTACCATGAAAACACATCACTTCATCACTGCTGACTCTGATACGGACAGTTTAGTATACAGGATGTTGTTTACTGACGGAGGCGAGAGGGAAATTCCTTTGCCACAATCCACTTTGTTCAGTATTTATAGGAGGCCATGGTCGCGTTCTAAGGAGGAGGTGGATGAGCAGCTTCGCTTGCTTGGTTTCCACAGGCAGCACCAGGAGGATGTGCCTTCTTACGACTACTCTATGGACTACGGTGGGGCATCCTCGACCTCATATCAGGACGATGGCACCTCCTCCCCGTACTACGGAGGCGCTCCATCTTGGCTAGCTTGGGATTGTTACCCACTTAGGCCAAAAGCCAAACTTGGGGGGAGGTACACCGACATCACACTCATCTACATATCATGTTTAGTCAGTACTTTGTATATCCATGCTTCGTTCTCTTTTTAGTTTTCGTTCTTTCTTTACTTTTGCTTTCTAAAACACAAAAAGACCAATAAAACTTTGTTTCTCTTTGTTTGCTTCTTTTTCTTTTTGCCTTGGTTTGCTTCTTCCTTTTGGCTTTGTCTTAATTATTCGAAAAACCCAAAAAGATTTTGCTTTGCTTGTTCTTCCTTTTGGTTGGTGCTTTTAAAAATCAAAAACACCAAAAATATTTGTTGTTCTTCTTTGGTTTTGTGAAGTTTGTTGCGGGGTTCAGCAGTCCTCAGTGGAATTTGGTTTCATGGTATTATTCAAGCCACACAAGTGAAGGGCAATAATGAGGATTAACGACAACTTGAGGTGTGGTAAGAGGCTGGTAACGAGCTCTATTTGCTTTCATTTTTGTACATATACTCATCATTTTGGGCATGCTTAGTCTGTTCATGTAGGGTGTATGTTATTTATGGATGCTTAGTAGTTCTTGCTTTCCTATGATTAGCTCTAGCTTGCTAATAATTTGTAGCATGTTCTATGAATGTTTGCTTGCATTGCCCTATTCATAACTTGGTATGACACTGTGGTACCTCCCTCTGATTGTTTCACTTGAATTGACTTGGCACATGCTCACTCAAGCATATGAATGAAACAATAATCAGTTAAGCCTCGATGAATTATTTTGCCTCAGGGGTCTTGAATCACTTTCATGCCATGATTAAGTCTTGTTTTGTTGCAAGCATGATTATGGCAGTTATTGCTCTCTCGTTTGTCGCTCCCTGACTATTGCTAGCCTTCACTTGCACTGAGTATGAGTTCTACTCGTGCTTCCAATTCCCCAAAACCTATGTTGCCAAAAGTGTCCACCATACCTACCTATTAGCATCATTTGCTATTCCATGCATATTCAATATGCCTTGTTTTCTTCCAAATAAAATGTTTGCTTGTTATGAGAAAATTAGTTAGTAAAGCTCTCACGAACTTGATGGCACACTTTACTTTCTTGCACTTAATAATCTTGAAACATTGTGTCCATCTCTATTCCGTATATGCTTGCGCTTTATAAGTTGAAGTTAGCAGAACCATGTATCATGGGGAACGCTTTCAACATTGCACTGGTACTTTGTACCTTGTTGATATCATGATTCTTTTGCTTATGGATCCCGACGGTGTGAAATAAAAGGGGAACTTACAAGATCATGGAGTTTGTATGTGTGTTAGAGAAACGCCTGGGCTGCTAGCCTAAGCCATGCCTAATCATGGTGGAAACTTTCAGCGTAACCATAATGAGCATTATATGAAGCATCCTCAATAAAAACCTATGCAAATAGCAAATAAAAAGATCGCTAAGATGCTCATTGTCTGCTTGCCTTGTCATTTTGATTACTGGATCGCTCCTGTATCATGTGTAATGGGTACTCCGTTGGCGGTTCTCTATGATACATATGTACTTACAATGACAAGAGCTTACTTGTGACTGAAGTTAAGTAGCATGAGGTTCTGTACTCGTAAGCAAGGGGCATGAGATTTCAACTTATAACTTGTCAAGCATATCCTCTTAGTTGTGTCACTTTAACCTTAACCATTTAAAGATGCTTATGATAGGGGAATGAGAGCTCAAAGCTAATGAATACCATACTTTCAGCATTTGGAAGCCCTTCAAATTGTTCAAAACCTTTTCACTTCCTTGTTGAGTCACCACTTATTCTATGAGCACTTTCTTGAGAGCATAGTTGTCATTATTAGTGTAATGTGCTTGTCTCAAAACTCGATTAATTATGTCATGACTTTGATGCTTGTATCTCTAATATCTTTACTTCTAGTCTTCACTTGAACTTCAGAGGTGCCTTGGCATTTATGTTTGCTCTACAATCAAAGGCAAGCGAGATACCACTCTATCATACATTTTTATGAGCATTGCAATGTTGCTTATGTTCATGTTTCATGCTACTTATTATTTTTGAGTTAGAAGCTCTTCATAGCTTGCAATGACTATTGAGTAACCTTATCTGCATACTCCTTATTATGAATTGACCAAGCACTTGATCATATGCTGAGAATATATACATCTTATGAAGCAAATGTGTTCGTGAAAGTTCCTTTTATCGCACTCAGTTTCCAACTGAATTGCTTGAGGACAAGCAATAAGCTAAGCTTGGGGGATTTGATACGTCCAAAATGTATCTACTTTCTCGAACACTTTTGCTATTGTTTTTCCTCTAAACATGTGTGATTTGGATACAACTAACACAAACTAATGCTGTTTTCAGCAGAATTACCTTGGTGTCTAGTTTTTGTGCAGAAAATCAACTATCAGGAAAAATCCCGGAAAATATGACAAAAACCCTATTTCACTAGAAGACTCAAGGAGCCAAAAGACGAGACGTAGGAGGGCCACGAGGGGCCCACACCACCTGGCCGTGTGGGCTCGGCCAGGCCGCGCCTGGGGGTGGTGTGGCCGCCTCAGTCACCCCCTCGGCCTCCCTCTTCGCCTATAAGTTGCCTCTTGACCTAAAAAACAAGGGGGGTTTGACGTTTTTCCAGAAAGTGTTCCGCTGTGCCGCCACCACCAGATTCCGCGATACGGAACCAAAAACTTCGTTCTGGCACCCTGCCGGGACGGGGAATTGGAGGAGATCATCGCCATCATCATCACCATCGCTTCTCCATCGACCATCCATGTTTCCCTCATCTATGAGTGAGTAATCCCCCGCTGTAGGCTATGGGGATGGTAGGGATTGGATGAGATTGTTCATGTAATGACATCAGATTGTTAGGGCATGGTGCCTAGTATCTATTAGTGCTTTTTGACTTTGTTGCAACTTGTTATGCTTAATGCTTGTCACTAGGGCCTGAGTGCCATGATTTCAGATCTGAACATGTTATTGATTCATTATGATAGTATTGTTTATGGTCTTACCTACAAGTTGTATACACATATTGTTGTCCAGAACCAAAGGCCCCGAAGTGACAGCAATCGGGATAACCGGAGGGAATGGATTTGATGTGAGGATCACATGTGTTCACGGAGTGTTAATGCTTTGCTCTGGTGCTCTGTTAAAAGTAGCACCTTAATTGCCAGTAGTTCCCCTGAGGCCCCGCTGCAAACGGGCTGGCAGGACAAAAGATGTTGTGCAAGTTCTCATTGTAAGCATGTATGACTATATATGGAACACATGCCTATGATTATCTAGTACTTCGATGCTTTATCTTATTTATCTACAAATGCCCTATGTCTTGATTGCCATATGAATTGTCTTGTCCATGTAACGTCTGTCCATCCATCCCTATGCCTACCGCGTTTAATCCTACTGTTTACTGTAATTGTTACTACTATTATTACTTTGATATTGCTGTTACAAAACTGTTGCTACTGATAAACTGCTGTGAACAAGATTGTTTCAAGGTGCAGCTGAATTGACAACTTAGTTTTTAAGTCTTATAAGTATTATTTGGCTCCCCTTGTGTCGAATCAATAAATTGGGTTTCACTTCCCTCGAAAATACTGCAGTACACCCCCTATACTTGTGGGTCAACACAAGCAACAGATAATTGCATTAAGCAAAGTGTGTAAAGTAAACAATACGATTACCCATGGACAAAGGATTGTTGTTTTCTCCCTAGTAGCAATAGCACATCTACAACCTTAGAGATTTCTGTCACTTCCCCAGATTACTAGAGGCATGAACCCACTATTGAGCATAAATACCCCCTCTTGGAGTTGCAAGCATCTACTTGGCCAAGATAGTTACAACAATGGAGAGCATGCATGATGAAAAATAACATAGACATGATAGAATCAATAATCAATCTGAAATAGCATCTCAATATCCATCGGATCCCCACAAACACAACATGTAAGATTACAAATAGATGATCTTGATCATGAACGAAGCTCGCAAGATTTAAACATGATAGCACAAAGGAGGAGAACTAACCATGTAGCTACTACACGGACCCATAGTCCAAGGATGAACTACTCACACATCACACCGGAGGCAGGCATGGTGATGAAGAAGGCCTCCAGGGTGATCTCTCCCCTCCGGCAGGGTGCCGGAAAGAGCTTCAGATCCCTCTCGATCTAGGGATGGAGATAACAGTGGCTACAGACTCTTTTGTGGAATTTTGATCGGGTACTTAGGGTTTTCATCTCGGGAGGATTTTATAGGCGAAGTGGCAAGGTCGGTGGAGCACGAGGGGGCCCACACCCCCTGGTGGCGTGCCCCTAGGCTGCAAGGCCACCAGGTGTGGCCTCCCTGGTACGCCACTTTGTCTCCCCTCCGGACTCCGTGTTGCTTCGGGTAAAATACTGACTTTGGCTTTTGTCCCATCCAATTCCTAGAATATTTCCTTACTAGATTTTCTGAAACCAAAAACAGCAGAAAACAGGCAACTGACACTATGGCATCTCGTTAATAGGTTAGTCCTAGAAAATGTATAAAAATACCTCAAAGTGTGAACAAAACATAAGAAAGTAGATACTAAACAAGCATGGAACATCAAAAATTATAGATACGTTTATGACGTATCAGGGTCGCAAAACCAGTTGTCCCAAATAAAACACAAAGGAGCTATGTATGTGCATTGACTTCACTGCGTTAAACAAACATTGTCCAAAGGATCACTTCCCACTACCATGAATCGATCAAATAATCGATGCGACTGCAGGATGCGAACATCTTTCCTTTCTACACACATACTTAGGATACCATTAGATTTGAATGAAGGAGGAAGACCAAGATAAAACAACATTTATCACATCCTATGGTGTATTCTGCTACACAACAATGCCCTTCGGACTCAAAAATGCAGGTGCAACGTATCAGCGGATGATGCAAAATTGCTTAGGAAGCCAAATTGGAACAAATGTACAAGTTTACATCGATGATGTCATAGTTACAACAAAACAAGGCTCGAACCTTATCACTGACCTCTAGGAGACATTTGAGAACCTCGGCAAATACTGCATCAAGCTTAACCCGACGAAGTGTTCCTTTGGAGTCCTTGCGGGGCAACTCCTCAGATACTTTGTATCAGCAAGGGGAATAGAGGCCAGTCCCAAAAAAATACAAGCAATCCTCACAATGAAAAAGCCAATAAATTTTCGAGGTGTGCAGCAACTGGATGGGCGAGTTGCAGCACTCAGTCATTTTGTCGCCCGTTTAGGCGAAAAAGCATTATCATTCTATGCCCTCATGAAGAAACCAGATAAATTTAAATGGACGGATGAGGCTCATCGCGCTTTTGAGAACCTCAAGAAAACACTTTTGACATCTCCCGTCGCCGTGTCTCCATGAGAAAAAGAACCCCTGCTGCTCTATATTGCTGCCACTAATCAGGTGCTAAGTATAGCTTTGGTCGTCGAGCGACCCAAAGAAGGAAAAACCCATGGTGTTCAGAGACCAGTTTATTTACTAAGTGATGTCCTCTCCCCATCCAAAAGAAGGTATCTGCACTATCAGAAGCTAGCATACGGAGTCTTCATGACAACACGCAAGTTGCGTCATTTTTTTTGGAACACCCGATCATAGTGGTCAATGAAGCACCTCTCTATAATATTCTTAGAAATCCAGAAGCCACAAGACACGTCTCTCTATGGGGAATTGAGCTATCCCCTCGAGATATCACATACCAAAATGCAAAAAAAAAACACAGGTTTTTCCTGACTTTATTACTAAATAGGTAGAACTACAGTGCGCGGGTCCGCCGCACCTCTGTAGTGCATGGACAATGTATTTCGATGGGTCAAAAAAGGATAGAAGGAGCATGAGCATGGGTCATATTGGTGTCACCTCAAGGCGATAAAATACGATACATACTTTGGATGAATTTTGCATATGTGTCAAATAATGAAGCTGAATATGAAGCCATGTTGTACGGTATGCGTATGGCTAAAGCTTGCGGTGCAACTAGCTTGAAAGTATTTGCTAACTCCAACCTTGTGGCACAACAAGCAATGAACAAGTGCGACAATGTAAATGACAACATTATCGCCTACTGCAATCTGTACATCATCACAGAAGCTCAATTTGATGGGTGTGAAGTTTCACACATAGGAAGGGCAAGCAATGAAGAAGCCGATAATTTAGAAAACATTGGATCCTTATACTTGCCAGTGCCACCCGAAGTTTTCTAGGAGGACATAACAGAGTGCTCCATGAAAGCCAAAAGGGTCTCTCAAGTTATAGTGCCAAAAGCACGAAAGAAGATCAAGCCACAAAAGACTCGAGGGCTATGCCAACACATGAAAGCATAGAAGAATTCCTTGAGGAGGAGCTAGAAATCCACGAAGTCATGATAGTGGAACCTATATGGATACGTGTTGAGAGGAGAACTCCCCGATGACGTGACAGAAGAACGACAAATCACTCATCGATCCAAAGCCTTCAGGATCATCAAGGGAGAGTTATATAAAAGAAGTATTTCGGGTATGTTACAGCGATGCGTTACACCCAAAGAAGGAAAGATTATACTCAAAAACATACATGAAGGAGTATGTGGTCATCACTCTAGCAGCCAAACAATTGGTGCCAAAGCCTTGAGGCGGGATTCTACTGGCTCACAGCAGTACATGATGCAAAGGATATCGTACGAACATGTGAAGCATGTTAGCGATTCGCAACAAAACCCGGTGCACCTGCCACCGAATTAAATCCCATACCTCTCGCTAGGTCGTTCGCTCAATGGGGACTTGATATGGTGGGTAAACTTCATAAGTTATCGCCAGGAGGACACGTCTTTCTACTAGTAGCAGTTGAAAATTTTACCAAGTGGACTGAAGCAATGCCTGTTACCAGCCAGGATAGAACTTTGGCTGTAAATTTTATCAAATCAATAGTGTTCCGATTTGGCATACCAGACAGCATCATTACCGACAATGGAACTAACTTCACCGCCAATGAATTCAAGGATTACTGCAAGGAGATGGGCACAAAAGCAAGCTATGCCTCAGTTGCCCACATGCAAACCAATGGGCTAGTGGAAAAGGCCAATGGTCTCGTAACCGTTGGTATTAAGAAAAGACTGCTAGCACTGCTCGACAGAGCAAAAGGAGCATGGGTTGATGAGTTACCATCAGTTTTGTGGAGCCTACGTACCACTCCAAATAATTCGACACAAAAAACACACTTCTTTCTGGTCCACGGCGCTGAAGTTGTCCTTCCAGTCGACGTAACTCATGAGTCTCCACAGGTCATTCAATATGCCGAGGAAGCATCCAGGGAAGCACTCGAAGATGAAATCGACGCACTCGATGAAGATCATGATGTTGCCTTACAAAGGGCCACCATATATTAGTAGAACTTACACAACTACCTTAGCCGACGATTGTGTCCTAGGTCCTTCGTCGTAGGGTACCTAGTCCTTCGCCTCAAGCAAGATAGTCACTGTAAACTAGAGTCACATAGGAAGGGCCTTACATCATCACAGAAGTAATCCCTCGTGGGGCATATTAGCTTCAAGATAAGAAGACAGGAGTTAAATACTCCAACCCATGGAACGTCACACAACTACGATGTTTTTACGCTTAGAATTTATTTTTCTTCCAATTTACATTAAATATGGCCTATGACCCGACTTCTTAGCCACAATGTTCTTCAATAAGGCCAACGGCTAGGCGAGTACGCCAAAACATGTATCTTCGTCTTTAGGCTTTAAAATAAATATAAGTTCCCCCAAAACGAAGATTTAGTTTTTCTACATTATATCTTCGCCCACACTTGGGGGATTTATCATTAAAAGTTTATTGTGAGAAGCAAAATACTTAGAAAATTTGTGTACATTGCTCTGATTAAACAAACCAAAAATTATGAGCCTATGTCCCAATGCAGGCATCTGAACATAGCCTCAGGGGCTACTCCCATCAGGAGCGTTGTTGCGTACCCGAATAGAAAACTATGTTATACATATAAGATCAAAAATATGACCCAAAGAAATATTATCCTCGTATGTTAACAACAAACCCGATGAAAAACCCTATGAGTATTACATGAGTGTGTATCCTCAAAAGGTTACTCCCATCGGGAGTGTTTACAAAACATCATCGAAGCACATAATAAGCTGATGAACTTCAGCAATTCCAGCAGCCAAACAAGGCAATCGATAAAATCATAAAAAATCTTGGACCGTGTCTGACGCGATAAAACTCCGAATGCCGTGTCTAGGACATGAAGTAAGACCCCGGAACTTCTCGTGTGTGGCCTAGTAACCGCACAAGAATGCGTTCTGCTAGTAAATTATCCGTATCGATGATACGCTGAAAAATCCCGACGGGCGCGTTAGGTACCCGATATAATACAACTGGGATTCATTATTCGATAATACCTCAACGTCTCGAACTGAATTACGCCAGTAAAATTCCGAGTTCATGTTTGGTGACATGAATTTGATGTAGGTCTACAGTGTTTTTGCCTAGGAGCAATTAACTGATTCCCGATCCGTCGGATGCATCGGGCCTGTTGTACCCAAATCCCTACAAGTTAATATAAAACAAATATAAATATTTTGTAAAGAAAACTTCGGATTATAAATACTAAAATTATCTTTGAGACTCAACCCAAATCTATGATTCAGATGGAGTCTTGGGGGCTACTGAAATGGGAATGATTATTCGGGTTCTTATGATTAGTTACCCTAGCCGCATAAAGGATCACAAGCCCATGAAGCCCACAAAGAAGGCCCAAGAAGCATCTGACGAAAGATATAGTTTAATAGATAAGGAAATAGAAACCTGCATTGTACCATTGTTGTAATCATAGTATGTATCCTATCTGCATACGGCTTCGGGACCCAGCCTATTATATATAGGCTGGAGGAGCCAACAAAGAGGTACCCAAAAAGCCTTGAGCAATCTGTAATCGATTTGACCATAAGCAATTAGACAACTTCAACTCCCTTGTTTGTCTGATCAGTCGATGAAATCCCTAGTGTTCTCTTTTCCACGAAACCCTAAGTCCATAACCATGGGCATTGCTAAGGTTACCCCTCGTCACTTATGAGATGGAAGGTCATGCTCATGAGGATCATGAGAGCACCACTTTTGAAATGGAAGGTCATGCTCATGAGTGGATAAGTAACCTAGAAGGATTGGTGGAGGGCCTTGGAGATGGTGCTAGCACTGGCGATCCTTCAGTTCTCCCTCAACGGAGACCATTGGGCCCTAGTGATGTCGGGTATATGGATCCCTCTCTAGAGAGTGACTCGTCAAAGCCTTCGGAGCACCGTAATAAATTCCCTTTTACATATCCTAAACAAAATTTGGTTATGCCTCATATTAACAATTCAGGGCCTTCTCCCCAATTTGATGGAAGTTACTTTTCATATGGGAAAATATCTATGGAATCTCATCTTCGTAGTTGTAGTGTGGAGCTTCGGTATGTTGTGGTCAATGGCTTCAAACCATGTGATACAACCAACCTTACTCCAGGAGAGTACTATGATCGACAACTAAATGTCACGACTTGTGACAAGATTAGTAGTGCCATTCACCACACTATCCTTGATCAAGTTAGTGACATTGACACCTCTAATGATCTTTGGGATAGGATTGTCATCCTGCAAGAGGAAACATCCCTTATCCAAAAGTCAAAGTACAAAGCTGCCAAGTCAGCGATGAACTTGTACATGACCAAGGATGGGGAGAGAAATGTTGATGCCTATGCAAGACTTGTTGCTCTCTATATGAAGATAAAGGGTCTCGGTGGTGACAAGTTCAATGCTGGATTCAATGTGAGTATTGTGTTCACCAAGTCCAAGATATATTGTCTCCATGATTGCAGCCAAGGATAAGTAATTGGCGCTAAATTTGCATCTTATTGATGCAAAAAAGCCCCTTATCTCCTGATGATCTCGTGTCATACTTTGTTACCACGGATAATATGGCAAAAGAAGGAAAAAATGTCAAAGAAATGAACCACGCCATGGTATCTCATCATAGCCTTGCATTGAAGGCCAAGCGTGTGCAAGAGAATGAAGAAAGTGAAGAAGAAGAAGAACTAGTTCCACCTAGTGATAGCGATGAGTTGCTCTCTCAGCTTGCTCTCCTCCAAGAAAGTGAAGTTCTATGGAAGAAGAAACTCAAGCGGGTCTAATGAGAAGAAGATAACTTGCTACAATTTGGATGAGGGAAACCACTTTGCCGACAAGTGCACGTATGATAAGAGGAGAGACAAGCCCAAGTATGAGAAGGGCAATGATACAATATTGAAGCCTAATCCCATCAACGAGATATATGAAAGAAGGAAGAATAGAAGAGATGGAAAAGCTCTTGTTGGTGCCAAGTACATATCCGATGAGGAGAGAGAGGATGAGGAGAAAGATGTGGGAGTGGCCAGTTTGGCATTTGCCAAACCTGGGTCACTATTCACCTATGACTATGCCAAGGACTACAAAGATGACTCCCCTACTCCCAAGGATGTCGGTACTTGCTTCATGGCAAAGAGCACCAAGGTAATCTGTCTACCCCCTTCTCTCTAGCATCTTGGATAATGATAGTGATGATGAGATTAACAAAGACTTTGTAAGTGAAATGTATAAGATAATAGTTGTACTTCCTAGTGAAGCTCGTGCTAAGTTCAAGGAATTAATGGAGACCGAGATGCTACATAACAGACCATTGATAACTTAGAATCTCATATTAAAAATGAGAAACAGAGATTCAATCTCCTTAAGCAAGAGCTAAGCAACATTAGTTTCCTTCTTAAGCAACTGATGCATACAATACATACATGAATTTTTTAGTTTATTATCACATATTCCAATATATTCACCTCATGTCATGAGTTATCATCTTGGTTTACACATGTGGCATTTTGCATTTGAGTAAGGGTGTTTATCGTGATGCAAAGTCATTTTCCGTGTTGGGGTAAATTGGTGTGTATCTTGTCCCCTGCGCAATTTATTTCCTCAACAATCTGATGCGACCAACTTTCCTGAATCTTTTGTTACATGGCATGTACGAAATGTTGCTACATTCTTATCAATTTTTGTATGATCCATGTATATTAAACAAAAATCCAACGATATTTTACACGTAAAGCGGAATGTCATGTGTAAATTTCGTATTGCAACGATCCATCACTCCAAACCTTAAACTTAAGACCTATCAGTGATTTTTTTAGGCTTTCACCGGGGGAGAGAATCCCGACCTGAATATATGTTGCTTCAAAATGGTAAGTTTACAGAGTACAAAGGGAGAGGTGGTCTCACCATATGTCGGTGGTCGTGCGTGTCTCCGTTTTTTTGAACGGTGTGACCATATGGTGAGATTAGATATGATATTCCTTATGGTCGATGAGGTGTACTAATTAATTTCCCTAAACACCATAGCATTTCTAGGGTCCAAATTTTACAAGAAATAATCAACGGGACAGAATCCCATATGGAGTGAGGCAGTTGATACGTCATAAACGTATCTATAATTTTTTATGTTTCATGTTTGTTTAGTATCTACTTTCTTATGTTTAGTCCATACTTTGAGGTATTTTTATATATTTTCTGGAACTAACCTATTAACAAGATGCCACAGTGCCAGTTGACTGTTTTCTGCTGTTTTTGATTTCAGAAAAGCTAGTAAGGAAATATTCTCGGAATTGGACTGGACAAAAGCCAAAGTCTATATTTTACCCGAAGCAACACGGAGTCTGGAGGGGAGACGAAGTGGCGCACCAGGGCGACCACACCTGGTGGCGGCACGGCCTAGGGGGCGCCACCATGGGGTGTGGTTCTGATGATTGGCTCAACACGTCGATCTAGTTGGGGAACCCCAAGAGGAAGGTATGAGGAGCACATCAGCAAGTTTTCCCTCAGTTATGAAACCAAGGTTATCGAACCAGTAGGAGCAACAAAACACCTCCAAGGTGTTGTTTCCAACTTGGAATCCTGCACAACACAACCACAAAACTTTGCCCCAACTTACAGTGAGGTTGTCAATCTCGCCGGTTTTGCGGAAAACAAGGATTAAATGTATTGTGTGGAATATAGTAATTGATTGCAGAAAGTAAAAAGAAAATAGTAAATAGTAGATTGTAGATTAATGGTAAAAGAATGGACCGGGGTCCATAGTTCACTAGAGGTGATTCTCCTTAAGATGGATGACGTGTTGGGTGAATAAATTACAACGGGGCAATTGGAAAACACCGAGAAAGCATACATGCATATACTAATCATATTGACTCCTATGAGATTTGATTGGGCATTACAACATTATACATAGACCGTAATCTAACTGCATCTATGACTAATAATCCACCTTCAGGTTATCATCTAAACCCCCTCCAGTATTAAGTTGAAAGCAACAGATAATTGCATTAAGCAAAGTGTGTAAAGTAAACAATACGAGTGTTCTATGAACAACGGATTGTTGTTTTCTCCCTAGTAGCAACAACACATCTAGTACCTTAGAGATTTCTGTCACTTCCCCAGATTACTAGAGGCATGAACCCACTATCGAGCATAAATACTCCCTCTTGGAGTTGCCAGCATCTACTCAGCCAAGATA
Source organism: Avena eriantha (assembly GCA_910589775.1). Taxonomy (NCBI): domain Eukaryota; kingdom Viridiplantae; phylum Streptophyta; class Magnoliopsida; order Poales; family Poaceae; genus Avena; species Avena eriantha. The sequence continues at coordinate 308,425,547 of OU342746.1, forward strand.
GCTACTAACAACAGAAAGCATGCAAGATCACAAATAACATAGACATGATAGAATCAATAATCAATCTGAAATAGCATCTCAATATCCATCGGATCCCTGCAAACACAACATGTAAGATTACAAATAGATGATCTTGATCATGAACGGAGCTCACAAGATCTAGACATGGTAGCACAAAGGAGAAAGACCAACCATCTAGCTACTACATAGACCCTTAGTCTAGGGATGAACTACTCACGCATCACACCGGAGGCAAGCATGGTGATGAAGAAGGCCTCCAGGGTGATCTCTCCCCTCCGGCAGAGTGCCGGGAAGAGCTTCAGATCCCCTCCAATCTAGGGATGGAGATGGCGGCAGCTACAGACTCTTTCGTGGAATTTTGATCGGGTACTTAGAGTTTTTTGAAGGGTAACGGGTAGGCTACACTAGCGTAAAATCAAAAATTTCTACCGCGTCAACCAGGAATACTATTGTCATAGATCACGGGATTACCGCTAGACGCGCAGGTACGGAACTCGATGAAACACGTTGCGGCAGTGTAGATGTTCTACGTCTCCTCCTCGTCCTCGTCCCACGAGCAGCTCCCCTTTGCGCGGCTCGTCCAAGTGCTACAGATGCAGCACCTCCGAGGTATCCACACGTCCGGAGTGGAAGCCGTCACACGCCAGACTGCTAGGTCTGCGCGTGCAACACAGGTGGAAGAGGAGTGGCGGCTGGGTGGAATGCTCTCACCTTTTCAGCTCGCCTCACTCTCTCTTATATAGGCATCCCTGGTGGGCTTCTACATTAGCAGCCCATTAGCAGCCTAAGCCTGGTCTTCGGATCCAATCCTCATTAGGCTTCCAGCCCCTAAAGTGTGTGACCCTATAGGTTCATACACGTATAGACATAACGCGAGTACACTTACTCCGTCAATAGTTGGTAGCGGCCTCTAGCAAGACGTGCCAACTCCTAAACGCATATAAAGATCATTCGGACGAACCATCACAAGGTTGAGTACATGTCTTTCCCTTTGCCTCACGATATTTGGTCTAGCTCTAAGCTGACCTCTCTTTCTCGATACTGTGATTCAGAATCCCTTTACTAGGTTAACTCTTAACCATATGTAGCACGGCCATGCATTTCTGGATCCGATCACTCGAGGGGCCCAGAGATATCTCTCTCAAGTAGAGAGGGGCAAATCCCATCTTGATTGATCGATGCCTTGCAGCATGTATCAGGACAAACCCGAAAGCTACCTTTATAACTACCCAGTTACGGAGTAGTGTTTGATAGCCCCAAAGTAGGTCGATCCACATCTCAAGTACATGCGACAATCTCAGGTCTAAGGACAAAACGTACACGATGTGTAGAGAGAGTTGCAAGTATTATTGCTAGTCTCATGTTGGGTCAGTCCAACCCCATGTTCATAACATGTGTCCACATCATTGGTTTGACATCTCCATGTCAATGACTTGCGAAACATAGTCATTAACCAATCGATGTGCTAGTATAATATTCACGTGTGTCCTCGCATGAACCCCGACTACAATTATTAGATAACCATACAAGTAAAGAGTTTCACAAACAATTCACATAATTGCCAATCAATACAAGTTGCCTGGTATATGGATATTCAAGGAACATTATAATAACTCATGGATACACATGAAATACAATCATCTCTATGATTGCCTCTAGGGCATATTTCCTTCATTTTTGTCCTGGAGGCAATATATAGGCGAAGGGGCAATGTCGGTGGAGTACCAGGGGGCCCACACCACCCCCTGGCGTGGCCTGGCCTGCGCCACCAGAGTTTGTAGCCGCCGCCATCTCGATCCCCAAATCGGGGGGGCTTCGAAGCTCTTCCCGACACCCTGTCGGAGGGGAGAGATCACCCTGGAGGCCTTCTTCATCACCATGTCTGCCTCCGGTGTGATGCGTGAGTAGTTCATCCCTGGACTACGGGTCCATGTAGTGGCTAGATGGTTGGTTCGCCTCCTCTGTTCTATCATGTTTAGATCTTGTGAGCTCCGTTCATGATCAAGATCATCTATTTGTAATCTTACATGTTGTGTTTGCGGGGATCCGATGGATATTTAGATGCTATTTCAGATTGATTATTGATTCTATCATGTCTATGTTATTTGTGATCTTGCATGCTTTCCGTTGTTAGTAGCTATATTGGGCGAGTAGATGCTAGCAACTCCAAGAGGGAGTATTTATGCTTGATAGTGGGTCCATGCCTCTAGTAATCTGGGGAAGTGACAGGAATCTCTAAGGTACTGATGTGTTGTTGCTACTAGGGAGAAAACATCAATCCTTTGTCCATGGGACAATCGTATTCTTTACTTTACACACTTTGCTTAATGCAATTATCTATTGCTTGCAACTTAATACTGGAGGGGGTTCGGATGATAACTTGAAGGTGGATTATTAGTCATAGATGTAGTTGGATTACGATCTATGTATAATGTTGTAATGCCCAATCAAATCTTATAGGAGTCAAGATGATTAGTATATGCATGGTATGCTTTATCGAGTCTGTCAATTGCCCCGCTGTAATTTGTTCACCCAACATGTCATCTATCTTAAGGAGAAACACCTCTAGTGAACTATGGATCCAAGTCCATTCTTTTACCATTGATATACCACCTACTATTTACTGTTTACTTTCTGCAAGCAATCACTATTTTCCCCACAATACGTTTAATCCTTTGTTTTCAGCAAAACCGGTGAGATTGACAACCTCACTGTAAGTTGGGGCAAAGTTGTGTGGTTGTGTTGTGCAGGATTCCAAGTTGGTAACTGCACCTTGGGGGTGTTTTCTTTCTCCTACTGGTTCGATACCCTTGGTTTCATAACTGAGGGAAACTTGTTGATGTGTTCATCATACCTTCCTCTTGGGGTTCCCCAACGAGCTCAAAGTATCCTGAGCCATCAACAGTCCAGTCGGTAATGCTGCTGACCAGATGTTGGTGAAGTGGTGGCTAGGGGTTAATCCGCAGATTTTGCCATGCGGCAGCAGCTGTGGGGCAGTCGAAGAATAGGTGTTGCCGATCTTGTCGTCGAATTGAGGAAAAGTACGCCATGAGGGGGTCCTTGGGGCATCGGAAGATGTGTGGTGTGAAACATACAGTCGTCCGGGACAGTGATCACACAAGCTTACCCAGGTTCAAATCCGCCTGTGGTGGACGGATCATAGTCCTGCTAGCAATCCAGTAATACGATAGAGCCAGAAGTATAGATTACAAGAGATGTTTCGGCTGTGCGAGTTGAGGTTGATTGTCTATATGCCCTAAAGGCTGATCCCTAGGATGACTTATATAATCATCCAGTCCTAGGGTTATAGGAGAGTGCTATCCAACTACGATATAGAGGCAGTTACATATTACATCTTGGACTACGAGTATTCCTACAGGCCTAAGTCAGTAAGTCTTTTGGGCCTTTCCGTAGCCGGATGGGCTTCCAACTTCTCTCCCTGACTGGGCCGCCCGTGAAGCATAGCTCTAACCCGAAGTGGACCATCCTGGTCCACGAGTCACAGTGGGTATACTGGAAAGTATATCCCCAATAGATCTTCCACGGGAGTAAGGCACCTTGGGCATTCTATGGAGAGAATAATGTTCTTGTGAATGAGATTAGCTCATGTATTGAGCCTATTGAGATGGAGCAACCACCCGGACACCTTGACCTTCATGGGCACCCTTGTCGACCATATGTGGGAGGCGTGTTGGTCAAGGAGTGTTGTCTGTAGTGAGGCATAAGCCCCCTTGGAGGAGAAGCATGAACCATCTAGCAATGTTCTGCTGTCCTTGTCGTCTGTTAGCACCACGTCCTACAAAAGAGTAGATAGAAGGGCAAGCTGCTCGGTGGCTGCATTAGTCAAGCGATTTATAGAGCGGGAAATGCAATGGCGAGGGGCTCTAGGAGGATCCATGTGTCCTGCCAAAAATATACTGATCTACCATTGTGAACCGAACACCTACATATTTGGGCTAGCAATGCAATGTGTTTGGAGATTATCTTGACCAATCGGTGATATGAAGGGGGGATTCATAAATTTGGGCTCGATGTAAGAATATCAGCAAGTACTACACGTGAAGTAAGTATTCAGTTGCGGAGCTAGCCCATAATCTGAGCCTGGGCAAAGCATAGATTCAGTTAATTTGTTGAGTCTTTGCCTGGCCAAATTCCTCTTTCAATCCTTATTTCCCTATATTATTTTCATGGAGTTAGGGCATCTTCACCGGTCCGACCCAACCCGCTCGGGCGCGTCCGAACGCGTCTGTATGGACATGCGGGGCATGCACGGTCTCCTAGCGGCACGACCCATCCGAATCGACGCATCCGGCTCGACCCGTCCGGCTCGACCCGTCCGGCTCGACCCATCGATGCACCTAATTTGCATGACCATTGCATCGGCCCAGACACAAGCGGATCGAGGGCGTGTCCTCCCGCACGCGCACTACTGGCCCACCCGTCAGCATCTGTAGCAATTTAGAGGCAACCGCGACACCGATTCAGACACTCGGGCGACAGCCTGACCGGCGGTACCAAGTCAGATGCAACGGCGACAGCCTTTGCCATCAATACCGACAGGACGGGGCGTTGCCTGAGTTCCTGCAACGGCATTGATGGCAAAGGCGCGAGAACCCGCGCACGCTCCCACCAGCGGGGCTACTTAAGCATGCCCCTGCGACCGTCGGTGCCGCACTTCCGTACTCTTGCCATCGCCAGAACCTCCCAGCGCCTCACCGCCACAGCCACAACCATAGCCACTGCCACCGACACTGATGAAGAAGCCAGGATGGTTCAAGAAAGCCAAGAACGACCACGAGGCTAGTGGATCTGGCTTGAGTGGCTGGCGCCGTCAGGGGAGCGCCATGCCAGCCTTCCCTCGGGGGTCGTGCCGCCACCGCCCTGGGTGCAGGACTTCGTCGATGTCACTACCACTTGCCAGGAGGAGGAGGGGCCAGCCTGCGACCACCGCTAATTCCGCGTGGCGGAGTGCGAGCGGCGGTGGAGGGAGGGGAGAGGCATCGCCCACCATGATGTCTCCATCCCCACGGGTTGGCACCTCAACCGGGAGCGGGTGCTGCCCGCGCCGAAGGAGGGCAAGGCCCTGGATGAGGAGATATCCCGCCGCATCCACAAGCTCCCACCGACCTTCTGGTACGATTGGGCATACCACAACCCGGCATTCTGGAAGCGCTTCCTCGAGTGGGAGTACACGGCCTGGCGCGTGAGCTCCTATCGGGGCGAGTTCGACCCTTGGGGGTCCCGCACCCTCCCCGCCTACGAGCCCGACAATGACAATGTCGTGAACCACTTCGACACTGACCTCGGGAACGACGATCTCGACTTCGTCTTCAAGGAGGAAGACGACAAGGAGGAGGAGGTGGACACCATGTCCGCCGCCCGGCACCTACCCCCGGAGTACTAGGAGGTCCTTGCGTGGGGTTACACGACAAGGAGGAGGAGGAGCAGGCCATCGCGGCCAGTGCGAGTGAGGAGGACCACATGTGGGATGGCTACCCGGAGGCCATCCAGCTCACCAGCCTCGTGGCGTAGGTGAACGCAGGGCAGCCACTGCCAGCACCCCCACCGTAGCCACCGCGTCGGGGTGGTCTGCTCCACCCGCGTTGGGATGGTCTGCTCCACCCGCGTCGGGGTGGTCTGCTCCGCCCGCGCCCGCGGATACGGATGCGTGGCCAGCATGGCTTGGCCAGGCGATCGACTAGCCAGCGCCTCCCGCACCCGCACCGGCGCCAGCTCCTGGACTCCCGCCGCCACATCTCTGGATGTCGCCTAATTACATCGACCTCGATCCATAAATGGACGGGGCGGTGCCGGCGGCGGGAGATCATCAGTAGCTAGGGCTAGGGCCAGATTTTTTCCTTTTCATGTTTGTAATGTAATATTATGTATAAAAATACGTATGAACTTTGCTAGTTTCGCGTGAAATGTTTCAGTTTGAAATTAAAAAAACAACGTGGCCCTGTTCGCCAGGCGCTGCTGTCTGGACAGGCCGGACCGCGCCCAGTGGCGTGACCCAAATATCCATGCCTGGTGTTTCTAGGTGCCATGCTAGCAATGGTCGAACACTCAAATTTACAGGCAATAGTAGAGAAACTGACCATCAGATAAAATAGTCATCGCCCTTTGGGCATCGCCAACTAGTGGCCAGTGGTTTTGAAATGTGCAAAAGAGGGTAATATCATACACACCAAAAGAATGGCGGATTCTCTGCCCAAAAGGATACTGCCACCGTTGCCATTGTCGTTCAAGCATCACGAGCCTGGATGGCCTGCTGCCTACGAGCGACCCAAGACCTGCGATCGGGGTCGGCGATGTTGTCCATGTCAGTGAGCATGATGGCATTCTCCTCAGCCATGACCTTGGCTTCGGCCTCCTTGGCCTTGGACTCTGCCTCCACCACCCTAGACCTGGCATCGGCCTCCTTGGCCTTGGCTTCAGTCTCGATCTCCATTAGCCTAGCCTTGGCGTTGGCCTCATCTACCTTGATAGACCTCGTCTGGAGCTCAACAAAGGTCTTGGCGGTGGTCTCTTTCTATTTGCGCCACCTCTCTTCCATTTCGGCGATGGCCTCTTCCTTCTTCTCCAGGATCTTCGTCAACGTCTCCTGAAATGCCAACAAACCTGCCTGGAGGGTAATGTCAGCCTTCGTAGCCCAGTGGCCTCCAGGCCGGCGGGCATGGGCGCCTATAGGGTTGGCGAAGCCTTCGTCATTGCCGCCGTCTTCTAGGTCGATGACACCTCCCGTAGAAGCATTGCTCTTGCCCTTCTTCTTGTTGTCGAGTTCTTTCCAAAGAGCATAGCTAGTCTCCCATTTTTTGCAGTCTTTGACCAACGTCTAACAATGCCTCAACGCGAAGGCCTTGTTGTCATTCACCTTCTTGAAGTGCTCGCCATAGTCCATGGAAGCGCCATTGTTTTCGAACAATGACTCGTCCGCAATGTTGTAGGCATCTTACTACGTCTCCTGCCGCGTCTCTATGTCCTAGCCATAGCTGTCACCATAGCCGTCACCACCCTCGTCGATCATGTCGTGCATGGCGTGTTCGACATTGTTGGCCACGAATTCTTACACCCAATTTGGCCACGATAAACAGACGGGAGCGGCGTGCAGGCAAAGGCAATGGAATGTCGAGACCATACCGTGGCGTCGCCGGTCATTCCGCCAAACAGGTTGACTGGTGCCGACATGTTCGTGGCGAAGATGGACCGTTACTTCTTCGACACCTCCAGGGTGGTGTCCGCAATCGTTGGAGTGCGGTTGAGGTCGATGATGGGCTCTCCCGCCTCTGACGACGCCGTGTGGGGATGGACGAACCGGGAGAGCGAGGCGACATTCCTAGTGTGGCCTCCGAGCGAAGGTGTGTGCGGGCCTGGCGTCCTAGGCTAGCCGCAGGGGGTGGACATGACGGAGCTGGTAGAGGACACGCCGACCATGGACATGCCGGGGATAGCGACGCCAGCACCGAAGGGCACGGTCCCACCGAACGCGACGGTTAGTGCCTCCTGCTTTATCATGTTCACGGCGTGCTTGTCGGCATCCACTGCCAGCTCGTTGTGGTTGGTCCTGTTTCGCGCGGCGAGGAAGCGCTCGTCCTGCTCCCGGCGCTCCTTGTCGAGCTTGGCTTCGGCGAGTCGAGCCCGCGCCGCAAGCCACCAGCCTGCGCGCTTTTCCGTCTCACTCCTCCACTCTTCCGCCGTCATGTCCTTGGCAAGCTTCTTCGGCCGACCGCGCTTCTTGGTGGCGGGAACGCCAAATGGCGCAACTTTGCCTATGGCGGCGGGACCCATCGCATGTCCCGCCGCTCTCGCCGGTGGAAAATTGGAAGAGGTTTTTTGGAGGGAGAAGTGGTGTGATTTGTGTGCCACTGGCGGGAGAGACCGCTAAAGGTCATGGTCAGACACGGGAGACCGTGCGCGCTGTCCGAGCCGACCCAATCGTTGCTCAAATTAGGTGCACGGATGGACGTGCGACTGGAAGACCGCGCACGTCGACGGATGCACGGATGCGCTCAGGCTGCCCGGGCACGCTAGGCCGTGGCTCCACCCACTCAAGTATATATATCGTGGCCCGGGCATGCCAAGCCACTCAAGTATATATATCGTGGTAAAATTTCGTGAATGTGAACCCTACGAACCGGTAGGGCCAGTGCAGTAGTAGGTGACACGGAGTACTGTCCGTATTGGTGGGGATGAACACACACGTACGTACCGCGCTACCGGCGACCAAGAACAGCAGTAGGCTATACGGTATTTCGGGTGGGGACGCACCGCGTGCCGTACCGGCGAGGCGGCGACCGAGCGGATGGAGGTACGTGCCGACCTGCGGGGTGCAGGCTAGCTTGCTGCAGAGTTGCAGAGCCTTGTGCCTTTGTCGCATTCCCGGATCTCCGTACGACGCCCTGAACGTGGGACGCGTGCGGGGTACGTGGAAGATGTCTACATGGACGGATTCTATGCAGCAGCGGCAACGGCCCTGCTTTTCCCCAGTGGAGCCGCGGAGGAGATGAAGATGCGCACGCGATCTCCCATTTTTCCCAATCCCCTGCTTCCGATCCCTCCCGGCGCATGATGGGTCGGAAAGGCTCGATCCAAGGAGAAAGAAACCTCGGCAGGTTACTCGTCGCTACGCTCTTCTCTTCTAGATGCAGCTCGCAGGCGAAAGGCATTAGGCAAGGCGGCATTGTTCACCGTTTCAGAAAAGGAAAATGATCATAATTTTGTTCACTCGCCGGTCACACATATACAACATACTACTACAGTGATACGAAATAAATGTGAGTGATCTCACCCGGACCCTGTCCTGTGTCATCCTGTGTGCAACGGCACCAGATCAATGATCACTAAGCCAGACAGTTGCACGAACGGTACTAGTACCATACTCTTGCAACTGAAACAATAATGCATGCCTGCGGCACAAGTAGTATATTTGACGGATCGGGCGCGTTGGGCATCGACTACCCCCCGATCGATATCGCATCCGAAACAATCAGCTCGAAAACGAGTTGAGTGTACCACCTTGCCCGCACGCGTATATACACGGTTTTGGACGCTTGACCTACCGAGACAGTAGCTTAATCGGGACGACATGCACACACCTGCAGGAAAATCAATAAAGTGCGCGCGTGTGGTGATGATGACCTACATTGGCGGTTAACTGTACATAGTGGTGGTGCTCTACTCATCAACCGGTGCAATCACTGGCTGCTTGATCAGTGCTTTTCTCACTTTCACTCTCGACCGTTACTGACAGGAAATCCCTAAGTAGGTCCAGCCAGAGAATATACACATCACCCGAGGAACAGTCTGACCGGAAAACTGAGTGCCAAGCCCGATCCCAGAGGGAGCTCCCAGAGCAGCCGCACCGTGGTGAAAAACCTACAACTGAACCAATCTTTTAGTCCTTGTTTGATTCATAGGAATTGCATAAGAATTGTGTAGGATTTAAATCCTATGAAAAAAATTTCTATGTAATTGTTTGATTCATAGGAACACATCTTATAGGAATTAATCCTATAGGAATCTTGTAGTGCAATTCCTATAGGAAAGAAACATTAGAACAAACCTCATGGAAAAATTCCTTTGTTACATCAAACATAATTCCTCTTTCCATAGGATTCAAGTTGGCATGGCATCTCAATCCGAGCATATATAGATCAACCGAGGAACAGTCTGACCGGAAAACTAAGTGCCAAGACAGATCCCAGAGCAGTCGCAGCGTGGTGAAAAACCTACGTCTGAACCAATCTTTTAAGTCTTAGACCTACATCTAAGAGCATCTTCACTCGTTGGACGTTTCCAGGCCAAAATCCGACGCTATTTAGCGCTGGACGTAGCTAGTTTTTGGTCTAGGAACGTCCAGTTTTCCACTCGCGTTCCCGGGCCAAGTTCCTGGACGAAGAAAAAAGGTGACGTATTCGATCCATGCTCACCGCTTTCCAGGCGTCGGCGAGGCAAAGGTCTTCAAGCGATGTCCACTTGATCCGGGGCTCCGGCGCCGAGGTGCCTGCCTTCTTCTTGCCTTTGGCTTTGGCCTTCACCGGAGCATCCTCTTCAACGTCCATCTCCGCCTCCTCGGCCTGCGTCTGGTCGGCGAAATCCTCAGAGTCGATGCCGTGTTCGGCGTCGGCCCGGGACTATTCTTGAGTGAAGAAAGAAACCATGTTCGCCACCGACCCTGAGGAGATCATGTCCTGCATGTAGACTTTGGCCGACATTCCACCGAGCATGATGTGACTGTCTGCTTCGCCGAAGGTAGCGGGCGACGAACTGCCGGCAAACGGGAGAGGACCGCGGCGCATGGACGACGAAGTGGCGCCGTACATCAGAGAGCTGGAGTAGGGAACATTGATGTCGACATTGAAGGCTGGAGGAGGGCGAGGTGCCGGGCAGGGGAAGAGCACGTTAGGGTTGAACCCGTCGTCATACTCAAGGGAGGAGGAGTACCTCTGCTACACGTTCGCCTGGCTCTCCTGAAACATGGTGGGCGAGATCGATGAGAATCTGGCCAACGAACTGATGCTTGGCTGGCTCCCCCAAACACCGCCGAACTGTGGGCGCGAAGTCGTTGCACGCGCCTGCATTTCCCTCATCGCCTAGGCCCCGGCCACCGCCTGGGCATCGGCGAGCGCCTTCGCCTCCTTGGACCTGGCCCTCCTATCTCTGTGGCTGTCTGATTCGACCTTTCTCTTCCGGACTAGGGCCAGCCACTCGCCATCGGTCAGCACATCCGGCCTTGGCGCCGGCGCTCTCGGCTTCCTCACCTTTTTCTCCTTTGGTTCGCCGGCCACGGATCGGGGTTTGACGAAACCCCTTTGGCGGCATGGTGGTCGGGAGCTCGGCGAACTAGCGGGATATGTGGGGGAAATGGAGGGGAAAGGTGGGAGGGAAGAAGAAAAGGGCGGGAGCTCGGCCTCCAGTCATCGACAGGGTTGGCCCACCCGCTTTTTTGCTTCATCCGGCATTCTTAGGGCGTTCCCGGCGCCCCGGGATCGGCCTGGGATCCTCGGACGAAAGTTGGGCCAAATTTCGACAAAATCAGCATCCTAGGACCACGACTGAACCATTTTTGGCGTCCGGGCCAAAAACCGCCCTGAGAACGGTGAACTGGGAACCCAAGTGGAGATGCTCTAAAGGATGGAGGAGGTAAGTGTGGTTAACCTTTCTCTAGACTTGAGTCTAATACTAGACATATGTCTAAGAGAATCAAATTTAAGATGGACCCGCTTGTTAGTGTATGATAGAGTTTTTTTAATGTTTTTTCTATTGTAATTGGTGGGGCCTTTAGGTGTGCTAAACAATGGAGACTTATCTAAAAAAATAGTGGAGACATAGAGTCTAACAAAATTCTTAGAGCTCCTCCACTAGCATTCCCACAAGAGCCTCCCCAGTATGTTTTTTCATTCAGACGGTGATTTTTCGCCCACTCGTGTTCCCGGCATTCCGTTTTTCGTCGGCTTTGGCCCAATTTTCATCCGGAGATCCTAGGTCGATCCCAACGCGCTGGGTGTCGCCTGTGAATGCCGGATGAAGCGAAAAAGTGGGTGGACCAGCGCTATCGGCGATTGTGGCCGAATTCTCCCTTTCTCCCACCCGCCATTTCTTTCCCCTTCCTCCATCTCTTCCCTATTCCCCACCAATCGGACACCGATCCTGCCATTTCCCCCGATCTTAGCCTACCATGCCGCCCAAAATTTTTACCAACCCTGGCACCATCACCGTCGATCCGGCACAACAAAAGCAGAGTAAGCCGAGAGTGTCGCAGCCGAAGCCGGAGAGCTGGACCGACAAAGCCTTGTCGAAGGATTGCCGGTGAAGGCAAGCCAAAACAAAGGGGGTCGTAGGGGGAGGAAGGTAAAGTTGAAGAAGAACCTCGAATCCGAGGATGAGGCGCAGGTACAGGTGGCCATGAAGGTGCAAGAAGCGATTGAGCGCAACATGGTGGCTACTTGAGCGGTCATGGGACATTCCCCGTTCCCCGCTACATAGTACGTCATAAACTGGGGAAGCCAGGCCAACGTTGGATCTCCGCCGAGCTTCTCGCCATGCTCGCCATCGCTATTCCATGAGATCCAAATAACGCCGTGCCCAAGGTTCTCGGCATCTCCCAAGTTTGAAGCCGACCAGCTAGGCGGATTCAACCCTAACATGGTCTTCCCCCATTGCCCTACACCTCAATGTATGTCCGTCTTCAACATGCCCTATGGTGAATCTCCCTCCTATGTCGGGTCACCGGCCTTGCGTTGCAGTCCCATGTCTTTCACCCAAAACCAAGGCGACGATTCCTCCATCCACCTCGGCGATGCAAACGCAGGTAGCGTGCTCGGTGGTTCATGACCGACATGATCGCTTCCGGCTCTATAGCCGCTGTGAACACGTTCTTCACGCAAGAGGAAGCCTGCACCGATGCCAAGCACGGCCTTGGCTCGCAAGAGTTCGCCGATAGCCAGGCGAATGAGGAGGCCGACGGTGACTAGGAAGAAGCCCAAGAGGAAATCCTTGTGACGACCAAGGTCAAGGGGAAGAGGAAGCCGAAGACAGCACAATCGGACGAGCCCCGCATAAAGTGGACCACCCTTGAAGAAGAGTGTTTCACCGAAGCATGGAAGGTGATGAGCCTCGACGGGATCACTAGCGCGAATCAAAACTCGGAGAACTATTGGAAGCATGTCAAGATTGTGTTCCACGAGTGCAAGCTAATGGATCCATACTTCAACAAGGTCCACATAGAACGTGAGAAGGCCATGACGAACCATTGGTTGGTTGTACATCAAGCGTGTAGCAAATGTCATGGGATCCTACAGGAAATCGAGTATCGCCCAGAAAGCGGCGCCAACATGGACAACAAGGTAAAACAATTCACCTTTTTACCTTTGTCAATTTCATGCCATGTTTGCGACCGACCCTTCGCCCTTTTTTGCATCTATTTCGTGCTCTCGGCATGTATTGCAACGACACCAACACCAAGTTCAAGTTCCACCATGTGTTCCACATAATCAAGCATTGTCAGATGTTGGCGGACACTCGCATGTCACTCGCCAAGGCCAAGGACGCTGTCTACAAACCCGACGCATCACCCCCAGCTACCGTTGAAGGGCGTCCACAGCCCGGACAGAAGAAGTCCAAGGCACTGAAAGCTATGAGTTCGCCTGCCGAATGGTTTCAGATATCGATCAACAAGTGCATGGCCGATGCGAAGACCCATGCTGACAAGAGAGAGAAGAAGTCTGATGAAAGGTGGACCAAGTTGCTGCAGAACCAATGCATCAAGCTCGACCTGCTCAAGGCCAACTTCGCGACGAAGAAGAGGAATATGGACCTAGACTTTCTCATTGGTGACGAGGACACTTCAGCGATGACTGACAAGGTTAGGGTGTGGTACACGGCACGCCGTGACATCATTCTGGACGAGGATCTCCCCGAGACACTGAGCTTCGTCGCCACGGGCACGCCGACATATACGCCGAGCTCTGTAGCAACGATCGTGCCTTCGTCGACATCGCTCTCTGCCACCATAGCGTCGCCGAGATTTGCCTCCATGTCTTCTACCCCATCGCACAGCTCTACCACAACTGCTGCGGTGGAGGCGTCGCCTACTGCTACGACGGAGGAGCCTATACCGATGGAGGAGTGATTCTGGTTTTTATGTAAATAATCTGAAAACCGAACTTGACCTGCTTCCGATCGCCGAACTGTGCGATTGGGCGAGAATCTGCCGAACTCATTTTGTTTTTATAGCGGGAAGAACAACTTTCAAATATATCGGCGATTTGTGGGTTTGCTTGGGAATGCGAGTGGTAATCTGATCTTTCCTAGACTGAAAATTGCATCCATCTGAGGCTAGATTTCAGGCTAGATTTCGGTCTAAAAACTTCCAACGAGTGGAGGTGCTCTTAAATCGAGTCTAGTCATTCTCACGCTTACACCGAGAATATAGCTAGTGATACCACATTTTTAAATGATACCATGATACCGGTCCCCAAAAAACAAATATTTCAGTTTCTAAAAAGTTTGAAAATAATTGTGAGTGTTGACGTGGTGTGTGTTAAGAGACTCTAAATACTTTAGAACCAAATACGAAGCACAATTATTGTGAGTTTCTAAAAAGTTTGAAAATAATTGTGAGTGTTGACATGGTGTGTGTTAAGAGACTCTAAATTTTTTAGAACCAAATACGAAGCACATGTAGAAAAACGAAAATGATAAATCAATATGAATAGTACCCCTCCGATCCAAATTAATGTTGTCAACTTTTGCTAGATTCGGATGTATCTGGTACTAAAACATGACTAGATTCATCTAATCTAGACAAATCTAAGAACACTAATTTAAATCAGAAGGAGTATAAAAAAAAGACAAAATCACAAATGATACTATTCACATGTCAATTTGTTTTTTTATTTCTCTTCGTGTGTTTTGAATTTGGTTCTGAAAATTCTAGGAATTGTGAATACACATCTTGCGAATCGTACATATTGTTTTTCAGTCTTTTTTTAAACTTGAAAACTGTATTTCTGAGATTTTCTCGCTGTACACGCCCTCACCACGACACTGTTTCTGAAGCCCGGATACACACCTCCGCCATGTGCTGCGCCAGTAGACCCGGCTGGCCGAAACAGAGGAGGCAACGGACGAACCTTCTTCTTCGTCGCTGCTGCCTATCAGCCCATGTCGACCACCGATGCATGTCGGCGCCTCGAAGCCGGCGACCGTCGTCTCTGGCGAGACGTTGCGTAGCGTATCCGTGTGCTAAAAGGCCGGTCCGGGTAAACGCGCCCTGCTATGTTAAGTTAATCGTATCACGGCCGGTGACGCCTATCAGCGCAGTTGTTATGTTAGTAGATCGGCCTCTCGTCAACCACCTGTCTCCTCGAGATCGGTAAATAAAAACTAATCTCGGTGGACGTGCTCTGTCAGATGTATGGGGGCTTGTAAACTGCAGGCAAAAACGTGGACTGATGCCGTGGTCGATCTGCAGAACCAGGTCGACAGACAGAACATCCCATACAATACCGCGCGTATTTATTTTCACTTTATTTTACTGTATACTGCAACCTGGTACTTGATACCGTTGCAGTACCCGAGAGGCTGAGACCGTGAGGGTTGAGCGCTGAGGTTGTATTTTATTATTTGACAAATCAGACACTTTGGTAAGTAATATACCTCGTTTCAAAAATGCTGAATAAAGCGGGAGGTGGTGTTTTGGGTGCAAATGAATCTATTATAAAAAATACATAAAAAATACTCCCTTCGTTTCAAAATATAAGATGTTTTAGCTTCGTGAAAGGGGTGTATCTAGACCACTTTTAGTGTCTAGGTTCACTCCAAATCTAGATAAACCTAGACACTAAAAGAGGTCTCATTCACAAAGCTAAAACGTCTATATTTTGAAAAGGAGGGAGTAAAATTTAAAATATAAAAAAATTGAACAAAAATTTTACAAGTACATCTGAACATTCTATATTGATACACAAAGTTTTTTTTAAAAATGAACATTTTGTATCCCGAAAACTTGTGTACGAACATATATTTTTTTCTTTTTTTTTGATATTTTGAAATGTGTTTTTAACAATGGATTCATTTGCATCCGTCGGCCGAATTAGATTTCCGAATAAAGTCATACTTCAGATTTATCTAGTTTCGGATGTATCTAGTCATGTTTTAGTGCTAGATATATCCGAATCTAAACAAATCCGAGTTCATTAATTAATTAAAATCGGATAGACTATTAAAAACTGACTTACAAAAATATATGACAAAATTAAATGTTCTTTACTCAGGTGAATTTTTTTTAGAGAGTTGCATGGTTAACACACTATTTTGTGTTAGGTGGTAGTGTTGTAGCCAAAGTTGACAACTAAATCCGAACAACAAAAGGATTAAGACAAGGAGATCCACTATCACCCATGCTATTCAACCGGTGCCTGTGCCCATCGGTGCCGCACACCACACCTCTCGCCATCGCCCAGAAACATCCCTCCAGCGCCGTCGCGAACACCAATGTCATCGATGAAGACACATGGGTGGATGAAGAAGAAGGCCAAGGACGACCACGAGGCGGGTGGATCCGTCTCGAGTAGCCGGCGCGGGTGGGGGGTGGCCTTCCAGCCTTAATTCATAGGGTTGTGCCACCGCCGCTACAGCCCCAAGACTTCGCTCGCCGCCCCGCCGTGCACCAGGTGGAGAAGGAGCCCTGCCGCGACCGCTCGTACTTCCACGTGGCGGAGTGCGAGTGGCGGTGGGAGGAGGGACTAGACATCGCCCACCATGATGTCTCCCTCCCCACGGGCTGGCACCTCAACCGGGAGTGGTTGCTGGTGTCGCCCCCGCCCAAGGAGGGCAAGGGGCCGGAGCAGGAGATCAGCCGCTGCGTCCGTAAGCTCCCACTGGCCCTCCAGTGGGATCGCGCCTACTAGAACAAGGCATTTTGGAAAGAATTCCTTGCCTGGGAACACGCAGTGCGGCGACACGCGAGCGCCTTCTGTGGCGAGTTCGAGCCGTGGGGGTCCCGCGACCTTCCCGCCTTCGTTCCCGTCGTCAAGGAGGAGGAGGAGGCTGCCGCATCCATCGCCGTGCACCTTCCGTGGAGTACCAGGAGTTTCTGGCGCGGGGCTATGGCGACGACGCCTTCACCGAGCAGGCCATCGCGGCCAGCACTAAGGATGATGATGTCATGTGGGACGGCTACCAAGAGGTCGTCCAGCTCAACGGCCTGGTGACGGAGGTGAACGCGGGGCTGCCTCTACCGGGGTAGGCTGCTCCGACCGTGCCGTAGGAGACGGCCAACGTGGCCTGGGCAGGTGATTGACCAGCACACGCCCGGGCCTGCCACTGGCGCACCTCTGGACGCCGCTGGAGTACATCGACCTTGATCCCTAGATGGACGGGGCGGCGCCGGTGACGAAGATCAGTAGTTTAGGGGTAAGCTAGTTTAAATCTAGTTTTTTATATTTTAAATGTAAATTACATATAAACATATATGAACTTTGTCACTATTAGCACATATTGTCTTTGTTTAAATTTTCAAGAAAAAAATCAGGCAAGCGCGGACAGATGGATCGTACCGCTAGACGCGGGCTGGTCTATTAGGCTGGACCACAACCAAAATCTTCCCGCGGCTCGCTTCATCCGGACCAAATCGGACGTTTTGCATCGACCGTTTGTGTACCGCAGAGAGTAGCAACCACCGGTGTGAACGATAGTTCTCACCGCCTGCCTGACAGTGGCGGTATCAGTGAATCACCAACGAGGCCGGGCATACAAATGTTGTTGGTATTTGGTAGATCGTACTATGCATGCTGTGAATGATAGAGTCTGTTCACTACTTTCTGGGTCAGCTTTTGTTCTTTGGCTCCCCTTTATCGCAAAAGCTTTTTTCTTTCTTTCTTCAGCAGTGGATGACGCATGGAACATGATGTTGACCGGGTAACCGAAAACTCCCCCGGGCTGTAAGACAAAAAAAAAAAAACGCGAGGCGAGCTGCTCGATCCGACGTTAGCGTTTGTGCTTGTTCTATTTGTTGGGGTTCTGTTGAACAATTAACTGAACTGCTCTCTGGATTATGTTAAAGTTTGCATCAGTTTATAACTTCCTAACTTCACATTAATTGCTTGTGACAAGGAAGGTGACCAGCTAATAATAGCGATAAAGCGCACATACCACAGAGGTTGACACTCCAGTAGTACGCCCCATGCTGGTAGCTTCCCCTGCATACCGGGCATAGAACTTTGGTTCCTCGATCATCCATTATGAAACGATGCATATACTATAGTATAATTGAGGAACGAGAGCAATGCAAATCATGGTATAGTCGTGCTTCAACCAGCAACAAATCACGAACCGCTCTTGTATAAGCTGAAAAGAAATAACAAGGTGCGATTCACAATTGAACTCTTTTCTTGAAACAAGCTTTATGCCCTGTTATATTAATATAGCAACCACCCGATACAATGTTCCGAACCATGCTGAGACAGAACAACACAAACCCACCCCAAAAGAAAACAAGAAGAGAGAAAAAGAAACTAAACCCGACACAGGCGGTGCGACGAACTCGGAGATAACTCGCAACCGTTGTGCCCTTCGAAAAAGTATCACCCATGCCTACTTGCCTAGCGGTCCAAATCGAGCACCTCCAAGAAGGAAAATAACGATGACGGCACTGCTGCCCGGACTGGTACTAGGGTTTCCCCCGGTACGCCACAATTGAACTTTTCGCGAGACTAAGTAATCATGTCTAGACATTCACGTGTACATACATGCTCTTGCGGCTCTTCAAGTGGGAAAATTAAAAGGGTTAATTGGATCTATGCCACTCCAATTTCCACAACTTAGAGAAATGCCATTACAAAAACTAAGTTGGAGATATGCCACTCTGACTTTCCCATACCTCTATGTATGCCATTATCTCCAATACAAGAACATATATAGTCTATATATGGATGTATACATGGTTATTTGAACAGTATACTCATATTAGTGTTTTTGATGTTCTGTAATATTTTCAGATTTTTTTGAGAAGTTCAAATTTTCGGCCAGAAATTGTCAAGTTCCTGGACAATCATTAAAATGTCAGTTTAGAGGTCTAAAACTGTCCAGAAATGGCTGAAATTAGAACAGTAGACTCATATTACTGTTTTTGATTTTTTGTAATTTTTTAGATTTTTCAGAGAAGTTCAAATGTTGGCAAAAATTTGAATTTTTCGATTTTTTTGGCGTCTGGAAAAGACTAAAATGCTGCCAAAAATTCAAAACAGGCATAGTATGGTAATACTGATGTACACAATAAAATACATGTATTTTATGAACCATTTTTCTCTTTTAAGTGGAGATAATGGCACACATAGAGGCATGGGAAAGTTGGAGCGGTGTATCTCCAACTTCAGTTTTTGTAATGGCATTTCTCCAAGTTGTGAAAATTAGAGTGGCATAGATCCAATTAACCCAAATTAAAAAGATACTATTGCATGTTTTTTGTAGCTTGCACTTGTATATTATTACAAACTAGGGCGAATGACAGGAAATAATCTAAGGTATGGCGAACTTAAAAAATAACGTGAAGACAAAATTGTTCAGAGACATTAGTGCTATACATATATATTATTCTAGCACAATCACTTAGTAGTAAGATAGAAATAAAACATATTTTAATATATTTACAACCTAAAAACATACTGACGATAAAGTTTTAATGGAAGTCTTAACAAAGGCAAAAATCTACTTCTTTTTAAAAATCTTTTGTACCTTTTTCGGTCATGAATTTTTAGTATCCCTTAAATGTAGCACGCAGCCAAATCATCAAGAATCCATCACGATATCTCATTGCCCAACTCAGCCTTTATCATATTTGTTACCAAGAAAACCCTTTCAATAGTTGTCCTCGTCACTAGTAAAACAAATCAGCTCAATCGGGCGATAAATGACACGTGCTATCCTTTTAAATACCAAATTACCAAGATAATATCTAAAGTATTAACTTCTTTGTGTAAGAATGATGAATAGATAAATATCAACTTGTATATTCTCTTGCTCATAATAAGATCCATGATAAATGTATCTAAGACTAGCAATCTTATTGACATGAGTCTCTTGAGTCAAGACAAGAGAATTTCTAAAGCAACTCCGAGATATCTCATTAAAGTGATGGTAAAAATTAGCGGTAATAGTCTGTAGCAACATAGAAGGTGACCATAGTGTAAAAATAATCAATATTTACCTCTTGTCTAGATACTTTTCTTGATTTCTCCTATTTTGCTACCATTTTATCCACACTTAGGATTATGATGTAATTGTCTGTGCAAAGTGACATCTTTCAATTGGGGCGCTAAACCGCAATATATCCAATTGAGCAAACAGGTTCACATACCCTTACCAAAATACATTGACTTAAGTAATACAATTTTAATTTTAGATCAATAAAATATGCAAAGTCAAAATAGAACCATACAACATAATCCATCTCATACCTAAAGTTGGTTTTGATTGTACCCATAAATTGTCAAAAATACCCTCATGTTCTCCTTAAATACCCCACCTAGGAAATTGTTTATAGTAGAGCTATGCTAGATTTATTTTTAGATATTGAAAGAGAAAAAGGTTGATTTTCAACTAGACAAGATCTAGTCTCCGGTTTTTTGGCTGAAAAACAGTTTTGAGTAGTGTTCACTAAAACAAGCATAATTTTCTCATATGGAGTCCGTTTTCGAAGTATAACCGCTCAAATTATTCAGAAGAAACATGTGCCCTACTGGGAGCTCCTCCAGTGTTACAAACCTGAGCTGAGCTGACATGTTCACTTTAAGCAACCACCATGTCCCCTTTCGGTATGAGCACCGTCGGAACACTTAGTCTAAGAAATTGATCCGACAGGTCCTAAGATTAACGAAATTATCATTGACGCCTCGCCGTCGACGGAGACACCGTCTTCAACTAGAGAATATTCCGTCAGGTAGCACTGCACTTCTATCCATCCAATCAGCAACAATCTGTCTGTCCCGTGTAGTCGATATTTTGTGGGAGTCTACTCACGGATTCACTCAGTGACCCAAATACTCAGTGTATAATTCGATACAGGGGTGCACGGCGTTGTTAGAGTATATTTGTATATTGTAGTATCCCCATATGTTAGGGGGCTTTCTGTATATTTGCACCTGTACATGTACTATATATTATCGCCTTTGGCCCTCTGGTAATACAAGAGATCTATTACCCTAACATGGTATCAGAGCCGTAAGGTTTTTTCCGCCGCCGCCGCCGCCCGCCCCGGCTCCCCGCCGCCGCGCCCGGCCGCCGCCACCGACCCCACCGCCGCCGCCGCCGCCCCGTCACCGTCACCGTCGTCGCACCGCCCCCGGCCGCCGCCTTCTCTCCCGCCGCCGGCCTCCGCCGTCGCTGCCAGCCGCCCCCGTCCCCTTCGCCGTCGCCGCCGCCCGGCCCCGCCGCCGCCGCCGCCGGCCCGTCCTCGCCGCCGCTCGCCGCCCCGTCCCGCCCCCGCCCCCTGGTCGCCGTCCTCCAGCCGCTAGCCGCCAGATCCGATCCCGCCAGATCCGATCTGGTCTGTTTTTGTTCGGATTGAAAAAAAATATCTTCCTCGTCGGGCTATGTTGCGATTCCTCGCTGCCCGGTGATTTTTGATGGCGCGAATTATCCTGATTTCGCTGCCTTCATGCGCGTCCATATGCGCGGTCTTCGCCTTTGGGGTGTGCTTTCCGGTGAGGTCTCTTGTCCACCGCGCCCCATTGTGCCTCTAGTGCCTCGTGCCCCGACACCCGTTACCCTTGCCCCCGATGCTACTCAGGCGGTCAAGGATGCAGCCCAAAGTGCTGATGCTTCTGCTCGGGCTGATTATGAGCGCCAGGTTCAGGAGCATTCTACTGCTACTACGACCTACCGGCTGGATCTGGCTGACTACACTCAGTGGATAGATGAGGATGCTCGTGCTGCTGCTGTTCTCACTTCCAGTGTTCTGCCTCAGTATGCTGCTGAGTTCATGGGTCTTCCCACTGCTGCTGCTCAGTGGGCTTTTCTTCGTCAGCGCTATCAGCCGTCTGGAGATGCTCTTTACCTGTCTGTGGTTCGTCAGGAGCATGATCTTAAGCAGGGTGATTCTACTATTGATGATTTCTATACTCAGAGTGCTGCTATTTGGCGTCAGCTTGACTCTCTTCGTACAACGGTGTGTAACACTTGTCCCTGCTGTCTGATTGTGCGCGCGGATTTGGAGTTTCAGCGCGTCTTTGAGTTCTTGTCGCGACTCCGCAAGGAGTTTGAGCCGCGCCGTGCCCAGCTGCTTGCCCGTGGTCGTGTTCCGCTCTCTGAGGTACTGGCTGAGCTTCGTGCTGAGGAGACTCGTCTTCGTGGTGCTGGTCTTCTTGAGGTTCCTTCTGTTCTTGCTGCTCATGGTCTCCCTGTGCCGCCGGCTTCGTCGCGGTCTCTCGCGCCGCCGCTACTCTCTGCTCCACTGGCCCAGGGTCAGCGTTAGTCTCAGCAGCCTCGTGGTTCTCGTCCTCCCTATGCCCACTGTGGCAAGCCTGGCCACGATATCTCTGGTTGCTGGATGAGGGATCCACGCTTACGTCAGCGGTATCTTGCTTGTCGCCAGTCTGGTTCTTCAGGATCTTTTGCTGCTGCCTCTGGACCTCCTACTGGTGCTTCTGGACCTCCTGCTGGTGCTCTGTCTGATCAGGATATTATTCGTGGTCTTCGGAGTCTGCTCGCTGCTACAGGATCCTCCTCGTCGGGTACTGCTGGTTCTGTGACTAGTTCTTCTGGCACTGTGCGACCATCATCTTCTACACAGTCAGGTACGTCATCCCCGTGGTATCTAGATTCTGGAGCTTCTTTTCATATGACTTCTGCATCTTCTATTCTTTCTGCTCTTCGGTCTCTTATTTCTCCTGTCCGTGTTATTACGGCTGATGGTACCTCTCTTCCTGGTTCCAGTCGAGGCACCCTCTCTACTTCCTCCTTCTCTGTTCCTGATGTTTCTCATGTTCCCAGCCTTAAGATGAACCTTTTTGCTGCTAGTCAGCTTACTGATTCTGGTTGTAGGGTCATTCTTGATGCTGATTCTTGTGCTGTTCAGGACCGTCATACACAGGCTCTGGTTGGAGCTGGCCCTCGTAGCATTGAGTCTCCGGGGCTCTGGGAGTTAGACTGGCTTCGCGTTCCTTCCGCCGACACTTCTTCTGCCACTTCTCCTGCGGTTGCTGCTTCTATCACTGGCTCTTTTCAGCAGTGGCATCATTGGCTGGGTCATCTTTGTGGCTCCCGTTTATCATCCTTAGTTCATCGTAATCTTCTGGGGCTTGTCTCAGGAGATGTGTCGTCGTTACATTCGTGTCAGGGTTGTAGGTTAGGTAAACAGATTCAGCTTCCCTATCCTACTAGTGTGTCAGTATCTCAGCGACCTTTTGATTTAGTTCATTCAGATGTGTGGGGTCCAGCTCCCTTTGCTTCAAAAGGGGGCCACCGATACTATATTTTGTTTATTGATGATTTTTCACGGTACACATGGTTATTTTTTATGCGCTCTCGCAGCGAGGTGCTTGCTATTTATCAGCGTTTTGTGGCCATGGTTCGTACTCAGTATTCCACGCCTATTCGTGTTTTTCGTGCTGATTCTGCAGGAGAGTATATCTCCCAGCACCTGCGTGGCATCCTTGCTGAGCAAGGCACCCTTGCTCAGTTCTCGTGTCCCGGCGCCCATGCTCAAAATGGTGTCGCCGAGCGTAAGCATCGTCATATTCTTGAGACTACCCGCGCTATGATGATTGCTTCCTCTCTTCCGCCGCATTTTTGGGCTGAGGCTGTCGCTACATCGACTTACCTCATTAATATCCAGCCTTCAGTTGCTCTTCAGGGTGGCATTCCTCTCGAGCGTCTCTCTGGCTCCTGTCTAGACTACTCGACTCTTCGTTTATTTGGTTGCGCTTGCTATGTACTTCTCCCTCCTCGTGAACGCACCAAACTAACCGCTCAGTCTGTTGAGTGTGTCTTTCTCGGCTATAGTGATGAGCATAAGGGCTATCGCTGTTGGGACCCCGTTGGTCGTCGTATGCGCATCTCTCGTGATGTCACGTTCGATGAGACGCGTCCTTTCTATCCTCGCCCCACCTCTGGTACTTACCCAACGGATGATCTTTCTTTTCTTCTTTTTCCTGATACACCTTCCGCTGTCTCTTCTCCTCCACCTCCTCCTTCTGTTGCGCCTCCTCTGTCTTCGGCGCCATCCTCTCCTCCATCTAGTTCACCTAGTTCTCCTCGGTCTCCAGCTTCGGATCCTTCCTCCGTGTCTCCTTCTTCCTCCTCTTCTGATGACTCATCTTCTACGGATGAGCTTCCTTCCTCACGACCTGTTCGTCAGCGTCGTGCTCCAGACCGGTACTCCCCTAGTCAGTATGGTCTCTCTGTAGTCCCCGAGCCGACTTCTTATTGGGATGCCGCGTGTCATCCTGAATGGCAGCTTGCCATGGCTGAGGAGATCGTTGCGCTTGAGCGCACTGGCACCTGGGATCTTGTCTCTCCCCCTTCTGGTGTTCGTCCTATCACGTGTAAGTGGGTCTATAAAATTAAGACCCGCTCTGATGGATCTCTTGAGCGCTATAAAGTGCGTCTTGTGGCTCGTGGTTTTCAGCAGGTACATGGTCGTGACTATGATGAGACCTTTGCTCCTGTGGCCCATATGACCACTTTGCGTACTCTTCTTGCTGATGCTTCTGTTCGACGCTGGTCTGTGTCCCAGCTTGATGTTCTGAATGCTTTTCTTAATGGCAAGTTGAGTGAGGAGGTTTATATGCAGCCTCCTCCTGGGTATGCTGTTCCCGATGGGATGGTTTGTCGTCTTCGACGTTCCCTTTATGGCCTGAAACAGGCCCCTCGTGCCTGGTTTGAGCGCTTTGCCTCTGTGGTGACTGCTGCTGGTTTCTCTCCTAGTTCTCATGATCCAGCGCTTTTCATTCACACTTCACCTCGTGGACGCACTCTTCTCCTTCTCTATGTTGATGATATGATCATTACTGGTGATGATCCTGAGTATATTGCCTTTGTCAAGGCTCGTCTTCGTGATCAGTTTCTTATGACTGATCTTGGTCCTCTTCGCTACTTTCTTGGGATTGAGGTTTCCTCCACTTCTGATGGGTTTTCTATCTCTCAGGAAAAGTATATTCAGGATCTTCTTGCTCGGTCTGCTCTTGCGGATGAGCGCACCGTTGAGACTCCTATGGAGCTTCATGTTAAGCTTTGTCCTACGGATGGTGATCCTCTTCCCGATCCCACTCGTTATCGCCATCTTGTTGGGAGTCTTGTTTATCTTGCTGTCACCCGTCCTGATATCTCTTATCCCGTTCATATTCTGAGCCAGTTTGTCTCAGCTCCTACCATTGTTCACTACGGTCATCTCCTCCGTGTCCTTCGTTATCTTCGTGGCACGAAGACTCGTCGTCTTTTCTTCCCTCGTTCTAGCTCTCTCCAGCTCCAGTGCTACTCGGATGCTACGTGGACGAATGATCCTACGGATCATCGTTCACTTTCTGCTTACTGTGTGTTTCTTGGTGGTTCGCTTGTTGCTTGGAAGACGAAGAAACAGGTAGCGGTTTCCCGTTCGAGTGTTGAGGCTGAGTTGCGGGCTATGGCTTCGATGACTGCTGAGGTGACCTGGTTACGGTGGTTGCTTGCAGATTTTGGGGTCTCTGTTATGACACCCACTCCACTTTTGTCTGACAGTACAGGTGCTATCAGTATTGCACGTGATCCGGTCAAGCATGAGCTGACCAAGCATATTGGTGTTGATGCTTTTTATACACGTGCTCAGGTGCAGGATCAGGTTGTTGCGCTCCATTATGTGCCTTCAGACTCGCAGTTGGCAGATTTCTTTACAAAGGCACAAACCCGTGCTCAGCATGATTTCTTACTCTCCAAACTCAGTGTTGTGGATCCACCATGAGTTTGAGGGGGGGGGTGTTAGAGTATATTTGTATATTGTAGTATCCCCATATGTTAGGGGGCTTTCTGTATATTTGCACAGGTATGTGGCAGCCCGTTCCAACGGATACGTACCTGCGGGACCTCCTTGCGGCCCTGAATGATTTTCCGGGTCTCCAGAATCTCCGCGGGAAAGACAGGAATGGTCATATGTAGCATAGCTTCAGGGAGTGATGAGCTGACCACATCTGCTGGCTTGATCGCTTTTTTGAGCTGCGACACGTGCACCACTGGGTGGATACGAGCAGTGGGAGGTAGTTGGAGCTTGTAGGCAACCGGACCAATCCGCTGGAGCACCAAGTACGGACCAAAGAACTTGAAACCCAGCTTCTGAGAAGAGCGTTTGGCGATCGATGTTTGTGCGTAGGGTTGAAGTTTGAGGTACACACTATCGCCCACCGCAAATTCTCTTTCACTGCGGTTCTTGTCAGCTTGAGCCCTCATACGTTTCTGAGCACGCTCTAGATGCTGTTTGATGAGAGATAGCATCTAGGTACGGTCTTGAAGCCATTGTTCCACGTCCGTGTGACCAGGAAGAGATTCCAGTTGCACTGCCATGTGTCGAGGTTTTCGCCCATACAACACCTCAAAAGGAGATTTGCCCAGTGCAGAATGGAAGGCAGTGTTGTACTAGTACTCCGCTTGTGGTATCCACTTGGCCCATTGATCAGGCTTGGCATGAACAAGGCACCTTAAATATGTTTCCAGGCATTGGTTCAGACGCTCGGTTTGCCCATCCGTTTGTGGGTGGTAGGAGGAACTCAAATTTAGAGTGGTATCAGCCAGCCGAAACAACTGCTGCCAGAAAGCGCTGATGAAAATCTTATCCCTGTCAGAGATGATGACTTGGGGTAGCCCATGGTTTTTGTACACATGATCCATGAATGCTTGAGCAACGGTAGCAGCGGTGAAGGGATGCTTGAGTGGTATAAAGTGGCCAAACTTTGTGAATTTATCAATGACGACCAGAATGGTGTTGAATTTGTTTGATTTGGGAAGCCCCTCGATGAAGTTCATGCTGACAGTGTGCCAAGCAGAGGGAGGGATGGGTAAGGGGTGGAGACGTCCAGGCAAGCGAATGTGCTCACTTTTGGCCTGCTGACAGGTGGTGCATGACGACATAAACTTGTTCACATCTTGCTTCATGCCTGGCCACGCAAAAGTTTGTTTGATGCGTTGGTACGTCGCTAGCACGCACGAGTGTCCCCCCAAGCCGCTGTTGTGCATGGCCATTAACACAGCACTGTGCGCCTCTGTGTTGCTGCCCAAACACACTCTCCCTTTGAAGCGAATGATGCCATCCTGGAGAGAGTATCCTTGTGTATTGAAGCCACGGATGCTAAGCTCCTCCAAAAGTTCCTTGGCTTTTTTCATCCTTTTGATAACCCTCAGTAACAATTTCCACCCAACGCGGTTGGACGACGGAGATGGCATAAGCAGCAGGTTTCTGTGGCCTGCGTGACAAGGCGTCAACAACGCGATTGGCGCTTCCTTTCTTGTACATAATCTTGTACTGCAGCCCCATAAGTCGGAAGAACGCCTTTTGCTAGATAAGCGTGTTGAATTTATGCTCCCCGAGATGTATCAGACTGCGTTGCTCCGTGTGAATGGTAAATGGCCCATGTTGCAAATATGCTTTCCACTTATCGATGGCCAGCAGAATAGCCAAGCACTCCTTGTCATAGATGGACAAAGCTTGGTTGCGAGGCCCCAATGCTTTGCTAAGGAACGCCAATGGATGCCCCTGCTGCATCAAGACTGCCCCAACCCCTGTGGCACAAGCATCAGTCTCCAACACAAACTATTTGGCAAAATCTGGTAGAGCGAGAACAAGGGCCCGAATGAGAGCTGTTTTGATTGCTGAGAATGCCTCGTCCACTGTAGGAGTCCAGAGAAATGGGATGCCCCCTTTTAACAGATTTGTGAGTGGCCTACACAATACCCCAAAGTGTGTGATAAACTTGCGGTAATACCCTGCTAAACCTAGAAATCCCCTTAGTTGCTTCGAATTCACAGGGACTGGCCAACGCTGTACTGCTGCTATTTTGTCTGGCTCAGTAGCTACCCCATCAGCACTGATGATGTGTCCAAGGTACTCCAAGGAACGCTTGGCAATCGAGCACTTGGATCGCTTCACAAACAACTGATGTTGCTGAAGCTTCGAGAAAACTGCAGACAAATGCATGGCATGTTCCTGGATTGATTTGCTGTAGATTAAAATGTCATCGACAAAAACCAAGACAAACTTGCGAATGAAAGGAGCAAAAATGTCATTCATGGAAGCTTGGAAGGTAGCTGGGGCATAGGTCAACCCAAACGGCATGACTCGGAACTCATAATGTCCACTGTGAGTGCGGAACACTGTTTTGTGCTCATCGTGTTCAGCCAGCCTTATTTGATGATATCCCGAATGGAGATCGAGCTTTGTGAAGAATTGAGCTCCAGCCAGCTCATCCAGAAGCTCATCGACAACGGCCATGGGGTACCTATCCTTGACCGTGACCGCATTCAAATGGCGGTAATCCATGCAAAAACGCCATGTGCCATCCTTTTTGCGAACCAAGAGCACCAGTGATGCAAATGGGCTTTGGCTTGGTTGAATCAGCCCTTGCTGCAGCATGATTTTGATCTGCCTCTCAATTTCATCTTTTTGTTGTGGTGAGTAGCGATAAGTTTCACATTGACCGGCTGGACCCCTGGCAGCAACACCACGTGGTGATCATAGGAGCGGTGCGGAGGAAGCGTTGTTGGTGTTGCGAAGCAACCCGCATGTTGTTGCAGTACTTGGGGAATTTCCATTGGCACTGCCTCGATGTCACCATTGGCTGATATAGCATTGAGTTGCAAAATGTGTTCCAGAGCTCTGTCTTCAGCTAATTGTTGTAATTCAGCAAACAAAATGGGTTCACATCTTTTTGTGTTGTGTTTGACTCCCTTCAGGTACACCTTTCTGCCATTACTCGTGTACCGCATAGTCTTCTTTACCCAATCAATCCACATGGGAGGCAAACTCTCAAGCCAATCCATTCCTAGCACCATGTCATATCCCGGCACATCGAACACTTTGAAGGTTCTAGTGAACTCATGCCCTTGACATGACCACTGCAAGTCCACCATCGCGGAGGTAATTTGGCATTTACTGCCATTCGCCACCTTGACCCAGACAGCTGGAATTGGAGCTGTCTGCAGCCCTAGCTGGTGCACCACTGAAGAGTGGATGAAACTACCGGCACTGCCCGAATCCACCAGTAGCAACACCTGTTTTCCAGCACAAGCCCCTTGCAGTCGCATGCTTTGGTTGGACTGAACCCCAGTCATGGCATAAGAAGAAATGTGGCACATGTCCTCCTCGCTAGAGCCCAAAGTATCTGCTTCTGTTTCAGAATTGTCCATCTGTAGTGCCGCAAGTAGCTCCTCGACCACATTGAGAGGCACAGTTTTGTTGCATTTGTGTCCCGGTTGGTACTTGTCAGCACAGGTGAAACATTCCCCCCCTTGCCCGACGTTGAGCTCTTAATGATTGGAATTTGTCCTCCCATCTCTTCTTTGGTTGATGTTTCTCCTCTCCTGATAATTTGGCACTGTCATTACCGTTGGACAGTATTCCTCTGTCGGCAAAACCACTGCAAGAATATGAGGTCCTGTGTTCATGCTTGTATTTGTTGCTTGAGTATTGTCTTGACTCCTCCAACAGCTCCTCCTGTTTTTCAGCAAGAACTAATGCAGCATCAACAGTTCTAGGATTATGCAAACGAATAGCTCGTTTTATGTCATGTTTCAATCCACTAATGAATTTAGTAACAAAGAATGCCTCATCGTAATGTTTTTTATACACTAGGATCTTGTGTCTAATGCACTCAAATTTGTGATGGTACTTTTCTACAGTGTCTGTTTGTTTACACCTCTCCAATGCTTCTAGATACCTATGATGTTTGTCCTTGCCAAATTTAATATGTATAGCTACACACAGTTCCTCCCAATTGTTCACATCATGTTCAGCTTCATAGGTTTGCAGCCAGAGAGCTGCGTTCCCAGTGAAGTGCATAGTAGCAAACTCAGCCCAAGTATCATGATCTACATCATATAGATTGAAGTATTTCTCAGACTTTTTTCCACCACTTGGGGTTATCCCCATCGAATTTGGGAAACTCAGTTTTGGGTGGACGAGAATTACTGTAACCATGACCACGTTTAGAGCTAAATGGGGTGGCGAAATTGTAGCCGACAGGAGTAATTTCCAGGTCAAAATCCACAGGTGAGTGAGGAGTTGTAGGCGTACCCCTGTCCAAGGCAGCAGCATGTGCCGAGGCACTAGCCGACGTACCCTGGGTTGCGATGACCTTGCCTGTGCCAGTTGGCTTGACGATCTTCACCGGCGGAAGCACAGGAGTGGTTTCCAGGATAGCCACCCGTGCACCAACTGCTTCAATCGACTGCTGCAGGTTGCGCACGGTGGTGTCGACTTGAGGCATCCAAGTGCTCAACCCCTTGAGGGTGTCGTTGAGCAGTTTGATGGTGGTGTTCGTCTCCTCTGCTTGCTTCCGCAGCGCCTTGATGTCGGTCGTCATCTGCTCCATGACGATGTCGTCGTAGATCGACCAGACACCTGCTCCAGGAGTGAGAGCCTGCCGCCGCAGAATAGTCACGCCCCCTCTAGTGAGCTGATCCAGTGCTCGGGCCGGGATTTGACACGAGCAGTAGAGATCTGTTGGAGATATGCCCAAGAGGCAATAATAAAAGTGGTTATTATTATATCTTTGTGTTTATGATGAATGTTTACATCCCATGCTATAATTGTATTATTAGGAAACACTAATACTTGTGTGTTTTGTAAACATAAAAGAGTCCCTAGTAAGCCTCTTGTTGAACTAGCTTGTTGATTAATAGATGATCATGGTTTCCTGATCATGGACATTGGATGTCATTAATAACAGGGTTATATCATTAGGAGAATGATGTGATGGACACACACCCATAGTAAGCGTAGCATAAGATCAAGTCATTAAGTTCGTATTGCTATAAGCTTTTAAATGCATAGTAGCCTAATCCTTCGACCATGAGGTTTTGTTAATCACCATCACCGGATGGGTACTTTGATGACATCAAACGCCACTTTGTAACTGGGTGGTTATAAAGGTGTAATTGGGTATTCTGAAAGTATGTGTTGAAGCGCATGGACCAAGATTGGGATTTGTCCATCCATATGACGGATAGATATGCTCTGGGCCCTCTCGGTGGAATGTCGCCTAGTTAGCTTGCAAGCATGTGACTGGGTCACAAGGGATGACATAACATGGAACGAGTAAAGAGTACTTATCAGTAACGAGGTAGAACTAGGTATGGAGATACCGACGATCAAACCTCGGATAAGTATAGTATCGCGTGACAAAGGGAATTGGTTTCGTATGTAAATGGTTCTATCAATCACGAAGTCATCGTTGAGTATGTGGGAGCCATTATGGATCTCCAAGTCCCGCTGATGGTTATTGATAGGAGATGTGTCTCTGTCATGTCTACATATTCACGAACCGTAGGATGACACACTTAAGGTTCGAAGTTGTTTTAAGTAGATATGGAATGTGCGTTGGAGACCGAATGTTGTTCAGAGTCTCGGATTGGATCCTGGACATCACGAGGAGATCCGGAATTGTCCGGAGAATAAGATTCATATATTGGGGATCATTTTCTGAGTTAGGAAATGTTCTGGAGTATTTGTATGAGGATTCTAGAAGGTTTCGGAATGTTCCGGAAGGTTCTAGAAGATTTCTTGGAGTTTGCTTGAAAACCAAGAAAGGGATCAAGGAGTCTTTGTGGGGCAAGACAAGGAGTCGTGGGGGAGGAGGACTCCTCACTCCTCCCAATCCACCGGCCAAGGAGGGAGGGGAGTCCTACTAGGACTCCCCCTCCCATGGCGCCCTCCCTCCTTTAAATAGAGGGGTGGAGGCGCCACCCCCTGGCCCCCTCCACTACTCCAAACCCTAGCCGCCTCTCTCCTCCTCCTTTCTTCTGCTCAGGCATAGGCGAAGCCCTACAGAATTCTCTACTCCACCACCACCACCACGCCGTCGTGCTGCTGGGATTCCGTGGAGAAGATCTACTACCTCCGCTGCTCGCTGGAACGGGGAGAGGAAGGTCTGCTTCGACTCCGCACGTGTGACCGACTGCGGAAGCGCTGCCGGAACGCGGCGCCGGAAGGATCGTCCACTCGATCTTGAGATCGGCAAGTGATCGACTACATCAACCACGAGATCTAATCTCGTAACGCTTTCGGATCTACAAGGGTTAGTACAGATCTATCTCGTTGCACATGTCTAATAGATTAGATCTTGGCTTTTATCTAGATTAGATCTGGGTTTTGTTCGTTCTTGCGGTAGAAATTTTTTGTTTTCCATGCTACGAACCCATCAGTGGTATCAGAGCCGTGTCTATGCGTAGATCTGTTGCACGAGTAGAACACAATTGTGTTGTGGGCGTTGGTGCTCGTGCCGTCTTTTGCTTTGTGTACTTTGCATCTTGCAGCATGGTGGGATGAAGCGGCTCGGGATAACCTTACAAGTCATCGCACATGAGACTTGCTCCACGCTTGACGTGTAACTTGCTTTGCACAAGTGGATTTGCGGGTGTCTGTCTCTCCCACCATAGTATAGATCCAATTTACATTTTGCACTTGATAGCACTTGTATCAACGTTGTGGTTCAGTTTCGTAGGTAAGATCCGTTCTTGTTCGAAAGCCCCAAACCACCTAAAACATGCAAAGAAAACCGGCAGGAGCCTAATGGTTGTCTTTAATTCTGTTAAGACCTGCGTGTCTATTCATCTTGTAATAGCTTTATTCCAAGTAGTTGTAATAGTTGCTAGTGATGATGGACAACCATGAAGCGGTGCCACTGACCTTGACGCAATGCTGGTGATGATGGAGATCATGTTCGTGCTTTGGAGATGGAGATCAAAGGCGCAAGAAGAAAAGGCCAGATCATATCACACTAATTATGAATTGCTTGTGATGTTAATCCTTTATGCATCTTGTATTGCTTAGATCGTGACGGTAGCATTATAAGATGATCCCTCTCACTAAATATCAAGTAATAAAGTGTTCACCCTTAGTTGGCACCGTTGCTAAGACTCGTCGTTTCGAAGCATCTCGTGATGATCGGATGTGATAGTTTCTATGTGTGCATACAACGGGTGCAAGCCAGATTTGCACATGCGGAAACTAAGGTTATCTTGACGAGCCTAGCATGTACAGACATGGTCTCGGAACACGGAATACCGAAAGGTAGAGCATGAGTCATATAAATGATAAGATGAACATGAAGATTGTTCGCCGATGAAACTACATCTTCTCTCGTGAAGATCGGACTTGGTGTAGTGGACTTGGTTCGTGTAATCACTAAGACAATGTGAGGGATGTTGTTTTGAGTGGGAGTTCACCTAGTTAATTTAAGTATTAAATTTGAACTCAATTCATCATAAACTTAGTCTAAACTACTTGCAAATTTGTTGTAGATTATGGCGACCCCCTCCATCAATTTTAATGCGTTCCTAGAGAAAGAAAAGCTTAAGAACAATGGAAGCAATTTCACGGACTGGTTCCGTGGACTGAAGATCGTCCTCAGGGCTGGTCAGTTGGCCTATGTGCTCGAAGCACCGCTAGGTGACCCACCTGCAGAAGATGCCACCGATGACGTAAAGAATGTTTACGCCACTCGGAAAAATCATTACTCCACAGTTCAGTGTGCCATCCTGTACGGTTTAGAAGCAGAGCTCCAGAAGCGTTTTGAGCACCACGACCCGTTCGAGATCATTAAGGAGCTCAGGCTAATTTTTGAGACTCGCGCGGCCATGGAGAGCTATGAGGCCTCCGAAAAGTTCTTTAACTGTAAGATGGAAGAGGGTAGCTCCGTTAGCGAGCACGTGCTCACCATGTCTGGGTACGCAAACAAGCTCCAAGAGTTGGGGATATCGATTCCTAATGAGTTAGGGATTCACCGTCTCCTCCAATCACTGCCACCGAGTTATAACAAATTTGTGATGAACTACAATATGCACTGCATGAACAAGACGTTGCCTGAACTATCGTCCATGCTGAAAACTGCTGAAGTGGAGATCAAGAAGGAGCACCAAGTGTTGATAGTCAATAAGACCACCAATTTCAAGAGACAGGGCAAGCCTAAGAACAAGGGCAACTTCAAGAAGGATGGCAAGAAAGCTGCCGCACCTGCTAAGAAGCCCAAGACTGGTCCCAAGCCTGAAACTGAATGCTTCTACTGCAAGGGTGTTGGTCACTGGAAGTGTAACTGCCCCAAGTACCTGGCGGATCTGAAGAACGGCAACATCAAGAAGAAAGGAGCTGCGGAATAAACGAAGACTGGCGAGAGACGAGGTGACGATGCGCGTTGGAAATGGCTCCAAGGTTGATGTGATCGCCGTTGGCACGCTCCCTCTACATCTACCTTCGGGATTAGTTTTAAATTTGAATAATTGTTATTTGGTGCCTGCGTTAAGCATGAACATTATATCTGGATCTTGTTTATTGTGAGACGGTTACTCTTTTAAGTCCGAGAATAAAGGTTGTTCGATTTATATGAGTAATATCTTTTATGGTAAAGCACATGAGATGAATGGTTTATTCTTACTGAATCTCGATAGTAGTGATACACATGTTCACAACATAGATGCTAAACGAACAAAATTGAATGATAATTCTACATACATGTGGCACTGTCGTCTTGGTCACATTGGAGTGAAGCGTATGAAGAAACTCCACTCTGATGGACTTCTTGAATCACTTGATTTTGAATCACTTGAAAGATGCGAGGCATGTCTAATGGAAAAATGACTAAGACTCCATTCTCTGGAATAATGGAGCGAGCTACAGACTTATTGGAAATAATACATACCGATGTGTGCGGTCCAATGAGTGTAGCATCGCGTGGTGGATATCGGTATGTTCTCACTTTCACGGATGACTTAAGTAGATATGGGTATGTCTACTTTATGAAACATAAGTCCGAAACTTTCGAGAAGTTTAAGGAATTTCAAAGTGAAGTGGAAAATCATCGTAACAAGAAGATTAAGTTTCTGCGTTTTGACCGCGGAGGTGAATATCTAAGTTATGAGTTTGGCATGCATTTAAAGAAATGTGGAATACTTTCGCAGTTGACACCGCCGGGAACACCACAGCGTAATGGTGTGTCCGAACGTCGTAATCGAACTCTCTTAGATATGGTTCGGTCTATGATGTCTCTTACAGATTTACCGCTATCGTTTTGGGGCTATGCATTAGAGACAGCCGCATTCACTTTAAATAGGGCACCATCTAAATCCGTTGAAACGACACCGTACGAATTGTGGTTTGGTAAGAAACCTAAGTTGTCGTTCCTTAAAGTTTGGGGTTGCGAAGCATATGTAAAGAAGTTACAACCTGATAAGCTTGAACCCAAAGCGGAGAAATGCGTCTTCATAGGATACCCTAAAGAAACAATTGGGTATACCTTCTATCATAGATCCGAAGGCAAAGTTTTCGTTGCCAAGAATGGATCCTTTCTTGAGAAGGAGTTTCTCTCGAAGGAAGTGACTGGAAGGAAAGTAGAACTCGATGAGGTTATTGAACCTTCTCTCGGATTTGAGAGTAGCGCAGCACCGGAAGATGTTTTTGTGCCGCCTGCATCAATTGGAGAGGAAGCTAATGATAATGATCATGAAACTTCAAACGAAGTTGCTGCTGAACCTCGCAAGTCAACGAGGGTTCGTACCACTCCTGATTGGTATGACTCTGCCTTGAACGTCATGTTGGTGGACAACGTTGATGACCCTGCGACGTATGAAGAAGCTATGGTGAGCCCAGACTCCGACAAATGGCTAGAAGCCATGAAATCCAAAATGGGATCCATGTACGAAAACCAAGTGTGGACTTTGGTGGACTTACCGGATGGCCGTAAGGCTGTCGAGAACAAATGGATTTTCAAGAGAAAAACAGATGCTGATGGTAATATTACCGTCTATAAAGCTCGACTTGTCGCGAAAGGTTTCCGAAAAATTCAAGGAGTTGACTATGATGAGACATTCTCACCAGTAGCGAAGCTAAAGTCTGTGAGGATTTTGTTAGCAATTGCTGCACATTTCGATTATGAGATTTGGAAGATGGATGTCAAAACGACGTTCCTTAATGGTGACATTGAGGAAGAGTTGTATATGGTACAACCCAAGGGTTTTGTCGATCCTAAAGATGCTGACAAGGTATGCAAACTTTAGCGCTCCATTTATGGACTGAAGCAAGCATCCCGGAGTTGGAATCAACGTTTTGATAAAGTAATCAAAAACTTTGGATTTATACAAACTTATGGAGAAGCTTGTATTTACAAGAAAGTGAGTGGGAGCTCTGTAACATTCCTAGTACTATATGTAGATGACATATTGTTGATTGGGAATGATATAGAACTTCTTAATAGTGTCAAAGCCTATTTGAATAATAGTTTTTCAATGAAGGATCTTGGCGAAGCGGCATATATTCTAGGCATCAAGATTTATAGAGATAGATCAAGACGTCTAATAGCGCTTTCACAAAGTATATACTTAGACAAAGTTCTAAAGAAGTTTAGAATGGAAGAGAGCAAGAAAGGGTTCTTGCCCATGTTGTCAGGTAAGACCTTGAGTAAGACTCAGAGTCTAGCTACGGCAGAAGATAGAGTGAAAATGAATAATATTCCCTATGCCTCGGCCATAGGTTCTATCATGTATGCCATGCTGTGTACAAGACCAGATATAGCACATGTTGTTAGTTTGACTAGCAGATATCAAAGTGATCCTGGAATGGAGCACTGGACAGCGGTCAAGAATATCCTAAAGTACCTAAATAGGACTAAGGATATGGTTCTTTCTTATGGAGGTGATGAACAGCTTGTTGTAAACGGTTACACCGATGCTAGTTGGAACACCGATCCGGATGACTCGAAGTCACAGTCGGGATACGTATTTATTTTGAATGGTGCTGCAGTGAGCTGGAGGAGTGCAAAGCAAAGCGTTGTGGCGAAATCTTCAATTGAATCGGAATACATAGCTGCTTCGGAGGCTGCACAAGAAGCCATATGGATGAAGGAATTCATTACTGAACTTGGCGTGGTTCCCAGTGCGTTGGACCCGATGGCCATCTACGGTGACAACACAGTTGCCATAGCTAATGCACAGGAGCCAAGGTCACATAGCAAGCTGAAGCACATCAAGCTACGTTTCCACGCTATTCGCGAGTATGTCCGAGATGGTGACATAAAGATTTGCAAAGTACACACTGATCTGAATGTGGTAGATCTGTTGACTAAACCTCTCCCTAGAGCAAAGCATGACCAGCACCAGAACGCCATGGGTATTAGGTATATTACCATGTAATCTAGATTATTGACTCTAGTGCAAGTGGGAGACTGTTGGAGATATGCCCAAGAGGCAATAATAAAAGTGGTTATTATTATATCTTTGTGTTTATGATGAATGTTTACATCCCATGCTATAATTGTATTATTAGGAAACACTAATACTTGTGTGTTTTGTAAACATAAAAGAGTCCATAGTAAGCCTCTTGTTGAACTAGCTTGTTGATTAATAGATGATCATGGTTTCCTGATCATGGACATTGGATGTCATTAATAACAGGGTTATATCATTAGGAGAATGATGTGATGGACACACACCCATAGTAAGCGTAGCATAAGATCAAGTCATTAAGTTCGTATTGCTATAAGCTTTTAAATGCATAGTAACCTAATCCTTCGACCATGAGGTTGTGTTAATCACCATCACCGGATGGGTACTTTGATGACATCAAACGCCACTTCGTAACTGGGTGGTTATAAAGGTGTAATTGGGTATTCTGAAAGTATGTGTTGAAGCGCATGGACCAAGATTGGGATTTGTCCATCCATATGACGGATAGATATGCTCTGGGCCCTCTCGGTGGAATGTCGTCTAGTTAGCTTGGAAGCATGTGACTGGGTCACAAGGGATGACATAACATGGAAGGAGTAAAGAGTACTTATCAGTAACGAGGTAGAACTAGGTATGGAGATACCGGCGATCAAACCTCGGATAAGTATAGTATCGCGTGACAAAGGGAATTGGTTTCGTATGTAAATGGTTCTATCGATCACGAAGTCATCGTTGAGTATGTGGGAGCCATTATGGATCTCCAGGTCCCGCTGATGGTTATTGATAGGAGATGTGTCTCTTTCATGTCTACATATTCACAAACCGTAGGGTGACACACTTAAGGTTCGAAGTTGTTTTAAGTGGATATGGAATGTGCGTTGGAGACCGAATGTTGCTCGGAGTCTCGGATTGGATCCGGGACATCACGAGGAGATCCGGAATTGTCCGAAGAATAAGATTCATATATTGGGGATCATTTTCTGAGTTAGGAAATGTTCTGAAGTATTTGTATGAGGATTCTAGAAGGTTTCGGAATGTTCCGGAAGGTTCTGGAAGATTTCTTGGAGTTTGCTTGAAAACCAAGAAAGGGATCAAGGAGTCTTTGTGGGGCAAGACAAGGAGTCATGGGGGAGGAGGACTCCTCCCCCTCCCAATCCACCGGCCAAGGAGGGAGGGGAGTGCTACTAGGACTCCCCCTCCCATGGCGCCCTCCCTCCTTTAAATAGAGGGGTGGAGGCGCCACCCCCTGGCCCCCTCGACTACTCCAAACCCTAGCCGCCTCTCTCCTCCTCCTTTCTTCTGCTCAGGCATAGGCGAAGCCCTGCAGAATTCTCTACTCCACCACCACCACCATGCCGTCGTGCTGCTGGGATTCCGTGGAGAAGATCTACTACCTCCGTTGCTCGCTAGAACGGGGAGAGGAAGGTCTGCTTCGACTCCGCACGTGTGACCGACTGCGGAAGCGCTGCCGGAACGCGGCGCCGGAAGGATCGTCCACTCGATCTTGAGATTGGCAAGTGATCGACTACATCAACCACGAGATCTAATCTCGTAACGCTTTCGGATCTACAAGGGTTAGTACAGATCTATCTCGTTGCACATGTCTAATAGATTAGATCTTGGCTTTTATCTAGATTAGATCTGGGTTTTGTTCGTTCTTGCGGTAGAATTTTTTTGTTTTCCATGCTACGAACCCATCAAGATCTGCTCGCAACCGCCCGAACTCGCTGAACCCTCCCCCAAGCAGTCTACCGCCACCACTCGCCTCCGTAGTAGGGCACCTGACGTGCGCCCCACCTCCGCCGCCGCGAGGAACCCCGACAGCCGAGAGATCGGAAAGGGGGATCTCTGTAGCGGTGCTCCACCCCGATGCGCCGCCAGAATCACCGGACTTGGAAGGGGAAAATAAAATTGGACAAAATTTGGTGGATCTATGGCTCTGATACCATATGTGGGAGTCTACTCACGGATTCACTCAGTGACCCAAATACTCAGTGTATAATTCGATACAGGGGTGCACGGCGTCACGCCGGCGAGGAATCGCTAGACAGCGATGGGGAGGGAGAGAGAGAGAGAGAGAGAGAACAAGGGCTGAGCCCCGGGTTACACGAATGTTCAACGATGCCTCTGTCCTATGACGACCCGTCGCTTTGACCTCGATCGACCCCAGCGCTGGTTGGGCCGTTCCCCCGCTCTTGGGCCTGGGCCTCTCTGGCTTTCTGTCTCCACGCCACGCGCTTCGCCACTTTGACAGCCTCGATCAGGAGAGGTAGCGTGACATATTTGTAAGCAAAGGACGGGTGCAGAATACAGACAACGAAAAGTAGGTCGAGTTTAATGCACAGACACACGTGTACGTGCACCGTTGTTGAGTGGAGGCCGGTCTTTTGGGCATCTCTCGGCGGTCCTGTTGAGTCTGTATTCGCAAAAAAAAAGTCCTGTTGAGTCTGTTCGTGGACAGGAAATTGACAGTGTCCGTTTGGGTCATGGTACTCTGGCCCTGCGATTTTTTAATATATTCTTTTAATCAGTTCGAAAAGTATTGCACCAATATAAGATTTCCATACCTATCACATCGTCGGTCTGAGACAAGCTGACTGCATTTCATTCGGCCTGGACCAAGCCGACTGGCCAGTTGACTGCCACCAACATCCATTTGGTCACGACTAAGCCGACTGCATCAATCGGTCAGGACAGACCCATTGGAAAAACAATTGGCATGTATTTGGTCAGAACCAAGCCGATTGTTTTAATCGGTCAGGACATGCATTAGGTTAGGGCCAAGCCGATTGCTTCATTCATCGGTCAGGGCTAGACCAATTGGAAAAGAAATCGGCTTGCCTCAGACCGATTGCTCTAATCGTCTTCGGCCCAGCGCGCATTGTGCTACTCCTCTGACTTTATTCGGCCCGGCGTGCGCTATGCTACTCCTCTGCTTTCATTCGGCCAAGCCAGGAACGAATGGGCAATCAGGCAGCGTGGGCCGTGGCCACATGCACTCGGCCTACTCCTCGCCGAATGGGACTGATTCGGTCCGGTCCTCGCTAATGGCATACTCGGCTCGGCCTAGGCCGACGATGGGCTAGATATCAAAACCATGAATTTGTGCAATATTTCTCGAATTGATTTTAAAAATATATTATTAAAATGCCTCTTGCATGACCTAATTTTTTTTCATAACATTTCAGTTCAAACACATTTAGTTTATATAGGGATAAACATAAAATACATTAAAAAAACTCAACAAGCCTATGTTTGGTCAAGGCGCATGCGACGGCAACCCATGCTCGTCCTGTCCCACGAGAGTTCGATGAACGACGGTGATGACCATGGCACCGGTGGCCACTCACCAGCATGTGCTACCGTTGCAACGACGAATGCCACAACTAGTGCCCCATTCCTGCTATTGGCCATGCCACAGGCCACGCATTCGTGGGCCGATACAATGGTGGCGGCGACGTTGGCTGATGCTGCTATTGTGCCGCCATCGCCCAGTCATGCAACACCATGGCTAATTTGGTCATGCGTGCCTCCTCCTTGAGGTACAGGACCGGCCCATAGGGTGGGGCAGAGGGGCGCTCGCCCATCCCCCCCATGATGTAGGGGTCTCAATCTAAGATTTTTTGTGTTTCTATATTAGTCTTATTTTGAGCTCTAATAGTGTAGAATTATTTTAGAGAACTTAGATGATCCAAGCTATATCCTACCATGGCTCTACTCTAACTCATATTTCCTAAAAAACATACATCAGCAATTTTTTATATTTCTCTTGATACCACGATTTGTTTGGCGTCTCCAAGTGTGCATAACAAAACCGACATCACCTGCCTTTACAAGGTTGTGAATATATATTCATTACTAGAGAATAACGACGCAATCACACAATTGCACCATTCCACAATCATCTCAAATCTTACTTCCAATTGTTTTACTTGTTCCTATCAATATGTTTCTAAAATATTCCACCCTCTTATTAATTTAGTGTCTAATATATCTAACTTTCTACTCATTTTTTGCACAGTCACATGTACACAAGAAGCGATTGATAGAAATAAGTATCATAAATATAATTTTCTCAATCAATAGAAATTTCAATGTCTTCACCAAGATTTTAAAGACAATTGAGCTATCAAATATATAAATCATTTAATTTTCTATTGCATTGCAATAATAGTTCTCGGAATACTAATGTTTTTATGTCTTTCGTGTGTTAACAAGTGACACAGTTTGACTGGATTGTTGAGAGGCCCAAGAATAGTAATCATGCATAATAATTGGTTAATCTTTAAAATTTAGCCTAAATATTATAGATATATATATTTAAGGTGTTTCTAGAGTAGGGGCAAATTTTTTTAGCACAAATATTAAAGATATATATATTTAAGTTGTTTTCTAGAGTATGAGATAAAAAAATTATCATAAATATTATGATGTATAGCTTTAAGGTGTTTTCTAGAGTAGGGGGCATTTGCCCTCCCCCTCCCTCCCCACCAACCCCAGGAAAGCTCTGCCACTTTAAATAAGGGTCCATTGGCATTTTTTGCCCTAGGGCCCAAAAAATCCGTGGAACGACCCAGTTGATGCTCTATCCTAACTGTCAGTCCCTGACATAAAGACCTTGTGTGATGCAACCCCACAAATACCATAGGACAGGGACTTATCCTTGCGCTTTTGTCCTTTATAAATATGATCCCACTAGTCATGTTTCACACCCAAAGAGAAAAACAAAAGGCTTGTTATTCTACACTCATAGCCCACTGTCTCTTTGTTGCAAAGAAGCTCAGTGTCTCCTTTGCTCATAGCCCGAAACATGAGAAAAGAAAAAATGCCCAACACACTTCTCTTCCTCCTCCTTAGCGCCCTTCTCCAAACAAGTCGATCAAGCCCCTTCACTGCCAACTACGAGACCCTCATAGCAATCAAGACAGAGTGGGGCAACCCCCCACAGCTTGCTTCCTGGAAATCCACCGACTACTGTAGCTGGACAGGCGTGAGCTGCATGGCCAGTGGAGTCGTTACAAGTCTCTCCTTCAAGAATCTGAACCTCACCGGCAGCGTGCCCGCATCTGTGTGTGGGCTAAAGAGGTTGTTGCACCTCGACCTATCTTTGAACAACCTCACCGGTAACTTTCCTGGTGTTGTGCTCTATGCCTGCACCGAGCTCCAATTTTTGGACCTTTCCAACAATGCTCTCGATGGAGTGCTTCCGACTAACATCGGGTGGCTGTCACTATTGCTGACAGAGCTCAATCTGTCAGCCAACAACTTCAGTGGTCTTCTGCCAACGGTGATAGGGGAGCTTCGGGCGCTCAAGTACCTCCTGGTTGATGCAAACAAGTTCACCGGCCAAATTCTAGAGTCTTACTCGAGCCTAAAGGAGCTAAACATGCTAGACATGTCAACTAATGAGCTTAGTGGTGCAGTCCCTTTATGGATCTAGCAACACCAGAAGCTGGAAATGTTGTACTTGTATCAGAATGAGCTCATTGGGGAGTTGCCTTCCAACGTCACGGCGGCGAACTTGGTGGAGATGGATCTGTCATCGAATAAGCTCAATAGAAGCATACCAGAAGGTTTTTGTACCCTCAAGAATTTGTCCAAGCTTTTGCTATACTTCAACCAGCTTAGTGGGAGAATCCCTACATGCACTGGACTTTTATCGAACCTCCAATACGTCCAGATGTATGACAACATGCTCTCTGGCGAGCTGCCACCTGAACTTGGAAAACACTCCCCGATGGCTATTTTAAGGTGTTTTCTAGAGTAGAGGCA
The DNA here is from genome assembly GCA_910589775.1 of Avena eriantha. Lineage (NCBI taxonomy): Eukaryota > Viridiplantae > Streptophyta > Magnoliopsida > Poales > Poaceae > Avena > Avena eriantha. The sequence continues at coordinate 308,468,231 of OU342746.1, forward strand.
ATTTTGTTTAGCACAATAAAGCTATATATATTTAAGGTTCTAGAGTATGAGATAATTTTTTAGCATAAATATTATGATGTATAGTTTTAAGGTGTTTTCTAGAGTAGGGGGGCCTTTGCCCTCCCCCTCCCTCCCCACTGACCCTAGGAAAGCTCTGCCACTTTAAATAAGGGTCCATTGGCATTGTTTTTCCCTAGGGCCCAAAAAATCTGTGGAATGGCCCCGTTGATGCTCTATTCTAACTGCCAATCCTTGACATAAAAATCTTGTGTGATGCAACCCCACAAAGACCATAGGACATAGACTTATCCCTACGCTTTTGTGCTTTATAAATATAATCCCACTAGTCATGTTTCCCACCCAAATAGAAAAACAAAAGGCTTGTCATTCTACACTCATAGCCCACTCTCTCTTTGTTGCAAAGAAGCTCAGCGTCTCCTTTGCTCATAGCCCGAAACATGAGAAAAGAAAAAATGCCCCACACACTTCTCTTCCTCCTCCTTAGCGCCCTTCTCCAAACAAGTGGATCAAGCCCCTTCACCACCGACTACGAGACCCTCGTAGCAATCAATAAGGAGTGGGGTAACCCGCTATAGCTTGCTTCCTGGAAATCCACCGACTACTGCAGCTATACAGGCGTGAGATCCATGGCCGGTGGAGTCGTTACAGGTCTCTCCTTTAAGAATCTGAACCTCACCGGCAGCGTGCCCGCATCTGTGTGTGGGCTAAAGAGGTTGCTGCACCTCGACCTTTCTTTGAACAACTTCACCGGCGCCTTTCCTGGTGTTGTGCTCTACGCCTGCACCGAGCTCCAATTTTTGGACCTTTCCAACAATGCTCTCGATGGAGTGCTTCCGGCTGACATCGGGTGTCTATCAACATTGCTGACGGAGCTAAATCTGTCAGCCAACAACTTCAGTGGTCTCCTGCCAACGGCGATAGGGAAGCTTCGGGCGCTCAAGTACCTCTTGGTCGATGCAAACAAGTTCACCGGACAAATTCTAGAGTCTTACTCGAGCCTAAAGGAGCTAAAAATGCTAGACATGTCAGCTAATGAGCTCAGTGGTGCAGTCCCTTTATGGATCTGGCAGCACTAGAAGCTAGAAATATTGTACTTGTATTAGAATGCGCTCATTGGGGAGCTGCCTTCCAACGTCACGTCGGTGAACTTGGTGGAGATGGATCTGTCATCGAATAAGCTCAACGGCAGCATCCTAGAAGGGTTTTGCTGTCATTATGTTTATATTGCTATAACACTATATGAAGTAATCTTTATCCTTATACCATGAGATCATGTTAATTGCTAACACCGGAAGAGTATCTTGATAACATCAAACGTCACACCGTAACAGGGTGACTATAAAGATGGGTTCAGTGCTACGAAGGTGTTATGTTGAGGCTCATGGATCAAGAGTGGAATTTGTCAATCCCGATGACGGATAGATATACTCTAGGCCCTCTCGGTGATATCACATTAAGATAGCTTGCAAGCAAGTGATGTGATCACTAGAATGTTATATCACAGGAATGAGAAAAGAGTGCATGTCGGTAACGAGTTCAAACTAGGTATGGAGATACCGATGATCGAATCTCGAACATGTAATATATCGCGACACAAAGGGATTTAGTTACTAGTGTTAAAGGGTCTCACGATCACAAAAGTCATCGTTGAATGTGTAGGAGTCAGTATGGATCTCCAGGTCCCGCTGCTGATTATTGATCGGAGAGGGGTCTCGATCATGTCTGCATTATTCGCGAACCATAGGGTGACACACTTAAGAGTTACTGGACACCATTTCGGAGCACATATGTTTCAGACGAAAGAATTGCAAAGCGCAGGAATTGTTTCGATAGAAACCGGAAATTGTTTCAGGTGAAATTGCAGAAAGTGGTTATGCATGTGATATTGAAATATTGCAAGGGGTTATATGTGAATGTTTGTTAATTAAAGTAATTAACAAAATTCTGAATAAATTTAATAAAAGAGTTTTATTAAATGAGAGAGCATTAAACTTGGAGAATTTTAATGCATTTAAAGTAGGGACTTTAAAGGGGAATGTGAAGAGGCATTTTAATGTGGAGGGGTTACCACCACATGAATGGTGGAGGTGAGGAGTCACCCCCCATGCGCCGGGCATGAAGGAGGGGCACCCCCTCCTCCTATAAAAGGCCACCCTCTTCCTCCTTCTTCCTCACACCTCCTTGTGAAGGATCTCTCTCCCCCTCTAGAATTATTCCCCCATGGTCTCGGATTAGCGAGATACATGTTCCGAGTGGCATTTCGTCTGGAAGGAGTTGCTGCTTCCGCTGGATCGCTGGAGCGAGGAGGTGGAGGTTGTCTGGTGGCTTGAACTTGTGTGCGAGTACGGATGCGCTGCTGAGTTGCGGCGCTCGGACTTCCTCACGATCTTGAGATCGGCAAGTGTACGAATACATTAACCACGAGTTCCTACTCGTTAACAAAACTCGTTGTCTTCGAGGGTAAGTTCTCGTTGGATGTATGTCCGCCCGTTGCTTTGTACCTAGTAGATAGATCTTGGCGTGTAGTTCTCATCGTAGGATTTTTTTTGTTTTCTATGCTGTGGACCCAACAGTGGTATCAGAGCCTGATCTATGCGTAGGTGCTTTGCACGGGTAGTACACATATGTTTATATGTGGTCGATGATGATCATGTTATTGCATCTTCTATGTATTTTGGATATTGGTGGCATAGTGGGATGAAGCGGCCCAGACCAACCTTACATGTCATCGTACATGAGACCGGTTCCACGACTGACATGCAACTTGTTTTGCATAAGTGGCTGGCGGGTGTCTGTCTCTCCTACTATAGTCAATATCTGATTTACAACGAGTTGCTAATTACTTGGTTATCCTCGTTGTGGTTCATGTTCGTAGGTAAGAATGGTTCTATCTCCGAAAGCCCTAAGCCACGTAAAACTTGCAATTGATAAATTAGAGACGTCTAGTTTAGAACGTTGCTCGGCTAGTGTATGTTGGGTCCGCAGCATAGAAAACAAAAAAATTCTTACGTTGTGAACTACACGCCAAGATCTATCTACTAGGTACAAAGCAACGGGTGGACATACATCCAACGAGAACTTACCCTCAAAGACAACGAGTTTTGTTAACGAGTAGGAACTCGTGGTTGATGTAGTCGTACACTTGTCGATCTCAAGATCGTGAGGAAGTCCGAGCGCCGCAACTCAGCAGCGCATCCGCACTCGCACACATGTTCAAGCCACCGGACAACCTCCACCTCCTCGCTCCAGCGATCCAGCGGAAGCAGCAACTCCTTCCAGACGAAATGCCACCGGGAACATGTATTTCGCTAATCCGAGACCATGGGGGAATAATTCTAGAGGGGGAGAGAGATCCTTCACAAGGAGGTGTGAGGATGAAGGAGGGAATGGGTGGCCTTTTATAGGAGGAGGGGGCTGCCCCCTCTCTCCATGGCCGGCGCATGGGGGGTGACCCCTCACCTCCCCCATTCATGTGGTGCTAACCCCTCCACTTAAAATGCCTCTTCACATTCCCTTTTAAAGTCTCCACTTTAAATGCATTAAATTTCTCCAAATTTAATGTTCTCTCATTTAATAAAACTCTTTTTATTAAATTTATTCAGAATTTTGTTAATTACTTTAATTAACAAACATTCACATATAACCCCTTGCAATATTTCAATATCACATGCACAACCCCTTTCTGCAATTTCACCCGAAACAATTTCCGGTTTCTATTGAAACAATTCCCGCGCTTTGCAATTCTTTCGTCTGAAACATATGTGCTCCAAAATGTTGTCCAGTAACTCTTAAGTGTGCCACCCTACGGTTCACGAATAATGCAGACATGATCGAGACCTTTCTCCGATCAATAATCAGCAGCGGGACCTGGAGATCCGTACTGACTCCTACACATTCAACGATGACTTCTGTGATCGTGAGAACCTTTAACGCTTGTAACTAAATCCCTTTGTCTCTCGATATATTACATGTCCGAGATTCGATCATCGGTATCTCCATACCTAGTTTGATCTCGTTACCGACATGCACTCTTTTCTCGTTCCCGTGATATAACATTCTAGTGATCACCTCACTTGCTTGCAAGCTATCTTAATGTGATATCACCGAGAGGGCCCAGAGTATATCTATCCGTCATATGGATTGAAAAATTCCACTCTTGATCCATGAGCCTCAACATAACACCTTCGTAGTACCGAACCCATCTTTATAGTCACCCTGTTACAGTGTGACGTTTGATGTTATCAAGATACTCTTCCGGTGTTAGCAATTAACATGATCTCATGGTCTAAGGATAAAGATTACTTCGTATGATGTTATAGCAATATAAACATAATGACTTGATCGTAATGCTATACTTCGGATGAATGCTCATCACATCATTCCACCAATGGTGTGACCTTGTTATTAACAACATCCAATGTCCATGATCAGGAAACCTTGATCATCTTGTTAATCAACAAGCTAGTCTATAAGAGAGGCATAACTAGGAACCCTTTTTGTTTATTAAACACACATGTATTGATGTTTCCGATCAATACAATTTTAGCATGTAAAATAAACATCTATCATATATAAGGAATATATAATAACAACTTTATTATTGCCTCTCAGTGCATATGTCCTTCAGTCTCCCACTTGCACTAGAGATAATAATCTAGTTCACATAGTGATAAATCTAACACCCATGGAGTTCTGGTGTTGATCATGTTTTGCCCTAGGGAGAACTTTAGTCAACGGATCTGCTACATTTAGGTCCGTGTGTACTTTGCAAATCTTTATATCTCCATCCTTGACATGCTCACGGATGGAGTGAAACCGGCGCTTAATATGCTTGGAATTCTTGTGAGACCTCGGTTCCTTTGCGTTGGCTATGGCTCCATTATTGTCACAATAGATCACCATTGGGTCCAACGCACTAGGAACCACACCTAGTTCCGTAATGAACTCTTTCATCTAAACCGCCTCCTGCGCCGCTTTTGAAGCAGCAACATATTCCGCATCCATCGTTGATCCAGCCACCATAGGTTGTTTGGAACTCCTCCAACTAACTCTGCTCCGTTCAAGAGAAATACGTATCCGGATTGAGACTTAGAGTCATCCGGATCGGTGTCAAAGCCAGCATCGACATAACACTTAGCGACTAGCTCTTCTTCACCTCCGTATATAAGAAACATATCCTTAGTTCTTCTCAAGTACTTGAGGATGTTCTTTACCGCTATCCAGTGTTCCGAACCTGGATCAGATTGGTACCTACTAGTCAAACTAATAGCATGTGCCACATCCGGTCTTGTACATAGCATGGCATACATAATAGAGCCTATGGTCGAGGCATAGGGGATCTTATCCATCATCTCTCTTTCTTCCGCCGTAGCCGGACTTTGAGTCTTACTCAATGTCTTGCCTTGCAACATAGGTAAGAACCCCTTCTTACTTTCGTCCATATTAAACTTCTTTAATATCTTATTAAGGTATGTACTCTGCGATAGCCCAATTAGGCGCCTTGATCTATCTCTATAGATTTTAATGCCTAATATATATGATGCTTCACCAAGGGCTTTCATCGAAAATTTGCTGTTTAGATAACGTTTAACACTGTTTAAAAGATCTATATCATTTCCAATCAATAATATGTCATCCACATATAATATCAGAAATGCCACATTGCTCCCACTCACTTTCTTGTAAATATAAGCCTCTCCATAAGTTTGGACAAATCCAAACTCTTTGATCATACCACGATGCAAGTGATAGAGATCAAATGCATGGACCATATCATCTCACTTTACACATTAGATGTTAGCATCTTATACTGCTAGTTTGGCGCTTTTGGTAGCATTGTAAGATGATCCCTCATTTAGATATTAAGATAAAATGTGTTCTTCCTTGAGTATGCACCGTTCTATGTATCGTGTTTCGAGACATCACGTGATGATCGGGTGTACTCGACTCTACGATTTCATACAATGGGTGTAAGAAAGTTTTACACACGCGAGTACTAAGGTTCTTACTTGGCGAGCCTAGCATGTACAGACATGGCCTCGGAACACGGACCGAAAGGTTAAGCATGAGTCATATAGTTGATATGATGCCCATATTGATGCTCGCCTTTGAAGCTACACCGACTCACGTGATGATCAGACTTGGTGTAGTGGATTTGGATCATGTAATCACCAAAAAGGCACGAGGGATGTCGTTTTTGAGTGGGAGTTCATTAGTAATTTGGATTAGTCGAACTCAATTTGTCAGAAACTAAATCGAAGTGAATTTGCATAATTTGTTGTAGTCATTGGCATCTGTTTACTACCTTATGCTTAGTTTTAATTGAGATAATAGAACTATAGAATTCTGGATATTTACTTTACGAACTGGTATCGTATTGTTTTGAATGTCAATTTAAAGCTTATAAGTCCTATTGCAAAATTTTAGCAAACTCTATTTACTCCATGAAGTTTAATAAGTAGTATTAAATCAAGAGTAAGAATTCCAATGTTAGTATCTAAAGTATCATGTTTGCCTCCATGATCATTGATATTCAAAAGCTGTTTTAATATCAAGATTATATAGGAGCTGAAAAATTGTTTCAGAAACCATCATGTGTGAAAGATATTGTGATATCTGAGACAATGTTTTTGGTTGCATTATGATAGAGTATAATTTAGCAAAATACATGTTCTCATACTGTATGAGAATTTGTGAAGGATGGAGATGCTAGGCATCCGAATCTCCCAAAAAGGTTTCAGGAACTAAAATTATACTCGTCATTCTTCCTTATAGGCTATAGTAGCTTGATCATGAAAGTTGTCATGATAAGGATGAATAGAAGATGTAAGTAAAATGTTTACTACACTAATAGATTACTAAAGAATGGAATTTTAAAAGAATGCCAAACATTTGATGATGGTGATCCAGTTCAAAGTCCAAGTCCAAAGGTATTAGTGTTTGACTATATATGCTTTGTACTATGTGTCATGTGAATGACACCACTATTGATGTTGATAGATTCTTTTAAAAGAAAAGGAATTGTTGAAAGAGAATCTATAAAATATTTGGCAAAAAAGAAAAGGTTGGAGATGTCCAACTTAGGTATATAGAAGATATACATGTTATGGCTGTATTCCTTGCTTGTTAAACAATGTGGTTCTGAGGTATTGGATACCGAATTGGTTGGTATGAAGTGTCATACAGGACAACGCAATTCATGAACTACAATGGCCTAAGAAACTGGCAAGAGAATAAGTGATGATGTTCATCAAAAACAAATAAAGTGTTATTGTGTTTTTTGTTGTCGTCAAACCTAGCCTTCAAGATTTGTTTTAATAATTGTTATTTTGTTCCGGTATTACGAGAACAATGGTTGTTCAAAATAATTACCGTATTCCATAAAGAATGGATGAACTTTTACAAGTCTAGTGGGAGAAATCACATCCATAAACACTATTGCTAAAATGTCGCAAGACAAATGATTAAAATATCACTTATGAAGTGACATCGATGTTTTAAATTATATTGGAAAGAAAACATGAAGAAACTCCATGTTAATGGAATTTTTGGAGTCTTTGATTTTGATCAATTGACGCATGTGAGACTTTCCTCGAGATAATTGAAACTCCGTCCATAGGCCAGAGAGAAACGGATGACTAGCTTATTGGAAATTGTGCATGCTGATGTGCATAGTCCATTATGTGTAGCCATATGTGATGGATCTTTTTTGCTTCATATGCTTTCTCCGAAAATTTGAGTGAATATATATGTATATTTACTTAATAAGGAAGAAGTATGAAACATTTGAAACTTGCTCAAAGACTTTCAAGATGAAGTGGAAAATCATTGTAACAAGAAAATAAAGAGTTTATGATTCGATCATAAAGGAAGATATTTGAGTTACATGTTTAACAAAACACTTAAGATTTGAGGAATTGTTCCATGATTTGTGTTTCCCGATAAACCATAGGAGTATGGCATATTCGAGAGATGAAATCAAACCATGTTTGACATGGTAAGATCTAAGGTGTCATTTATAAAACTGCCATTATGTTTTAAGGATTGAAGCTTTAGAGACTACCGCTTTTACACTGAAAAGAGCACCATCATGATCCGTTGAAATGACACCATATGAGTTATGGTTTGGGATAAAACCCGAATTGTCTTTTCTTAAATTTTGGTATGCTATGCATAAGTAAAATGTTTACAACCAAAGTCGGATAAGAACATCTTTATAGGTTATCCCAAAGAATTCATTGGGAATTTCTCCATAACACCGAGGACAAAAGAGTTTGTTACTTAGAACGTTAAGTTTCTCGAGAAGGAATTTTTCGCGAAAAGTTAAGTGAGAGGACAATAGAAACTTGATAAGGTTATTGAACCTTAGCTATATGTGGTAAGTAGCACATCGCCGGAAAGTGTCCCGGTGGCGGCCACAATGCTCATGGCTCCCGTGATTACAAAAGGTGTGATTTCGGAGATTAGAGTTCCTATTGAACCGTGTGGGTCGGTAAGAATCAAATAGTGTGATTTGATAAGCAAGTCTTTATTGTTTTGACAATGATGAACCGACTACATGCAAAGAAGCGATGATGGGCCCCGACTCCATAAAATGACTAGAAGTCATAGAATCCGTGATAGTATCCATACACGAGAAATCAAGTTTCTGAACTTGGAAGACCCTCCGGAAAGGCATGAACCCTATCGGTTGTGTTTGGATCTATAAAGAAATAAGACATGGATGTTTAACATCTATGAAATAGTCGACATGTCGGAAAGAAGTTTACGACAATGTTCAAGGAGTTAACTATGACAAGATTTGATCTTTCATAGCGATATTTAGTCTTGACGGATTAATGTAGCAACCACTACATATAATTTGATGTATGGTAGTTGAATAAACAAAACAAGGTTCTTCTAATAGAATGGTTACCTAGGACGTGTACATGACACGGTCCGAAGGGTTTTGTTAATTCAAAGGGTGCTAAAAGGGCATGCAAACTTCAATAGTTGAAGTAAGCATAGCGGAGTTGGAATCTTCACCATGATGAAACTGTTAAAAGAGTTTAAATTCATCGGAGATGATGAAGATGCTTACATTTGCAAGAAATTAAGAGGGAGCGCTGAGACATATTTCTAATACATTATGTAGATGACATATTGTTGATTGGAAATGATGTATCTTGTATTGACACAAGTTAAGAATTTCATTAAAATCGGATTTCAATGAAAGACTTGGGCAAAACCGGAATATTCGGCATCAATGTCTATATGGATAGATTGAGGCGCTAATATGGTTATGCCAGACATACATATATGAGATATTGAAAGGGTTCAATATGGAAACAACAAGAAAGGTTCTTGCTGCATGGAAAGGATTGTATCAAGATTCAAGGGTTTCAACACTTGGTGAGTAAAATCACATGAAGATTTTGATCGATTATACCATGACATGTATATATCCAGAATATCCTATGCTCTAAATGTTATGAGCACATACCATAATGATTCATAAGATGATCATTGGACGATAGTAAAGATATTCTTATGAGCTTTGGAAGAACTAAGAATATATCATGTATAAGTGACAAATAGTTAAAGGTAGTTCATTGTAAAGTGTTACATTGATACTAGTTTTGTCACAAGATACAAATTAAATTTATATCAATTTTGACTATGGGTGGCACAACGTAATGGAAAGGATGTTCCATTATGGATTTGGATGAGATCCAAAGTTGAGACATTGTGACGGATACTACAACAAAAGGCTAAGTAAACAACTGCTATAGTAGCAGCAAAGGAGGGCATTTGTGGTAAGTAGTTTGTTATCAAACTAGGTGTGCTTCAAAGAGGGCTAATACTATGAAGATATATTGTGTGACAATAATATCAACATATTTTAACCCGAACGAATTAAAGGTCTCACCAGAGGACCAAATTTATACAATGCCATCTCATTTGAGAATGAGTGATGTGTAGAGACGCAAAGACATGCAAATACACACGGACCTGAAACTGTCAGATCCGGAGATTATGTTAACCACTAGCAATAGCGTATATGCAACACCAGAAAGCCATAGGTGTTCAATATGCAAAGTTTTTCAAACTAGATTATTGACTCTAGTGCAAGTGGGAGACTGAAGGGAATATGCCCGAGAGGCAATAATAAAGTGGTTATTATCTTATTCCATGTTTATGATAAATGTTTATTTTGCATGCTATAATTGTATTGATCGGAAACGTCAATACATGTGTGTTTAATAAACAAAAAGGGTTCCTAGTTATGCCTCTCTTATAGACTACCTTGTTGATTAACAAGATGATCAAGGTTTCCTGATCATGGACATTGGATGTTGTTAATAACAAGGTCACAACATTGGTGGAATGATGTGATGAATATTCATCCGAAGTATAGCATTACGATCAAAGTCATTATGTTTATATTGCTATAACACTATATGAAGTAATCTTTATCCTTAGACCATGAGATCATGTTAATTGCTAACACCGGAAGAGTATCTTGATAACATCAAACGTCACACCGTAACAGGGTGACTATAAAGATGCGTTCAGTGCTACGAAGGTGTTATGTGGAGGCTCATGGATCAAGAGTGCAATTTGTCAATCCCGATGACGGATAGATATACTCTGGGCCCTCTCGGTGATATCACATTAAGATAGCTTGCAAGCAAGTGATGTGATCACTAGAATGTTATATCACGGAAACGAGAAAAGAGTGCATGTCGATAACGAGATCAAACTAGGTATGGAGATACCGATGATCGAATCTCGAACATGTAATATATCGCGAGACAAAGGGATTTAGTTACTAGCGTTAAAGGTTCTCACGATCACAGAAGTCATCGTTGAATGTGTAGGAGTCAGTACGGATCTCCAGGTCCCGCTGCTGATTATTGATCGGAGAGGGGTCTCGATCATGTCTGCATTATTCGCGAACCATAGGGTGACACACTTAAGAGTTAACGGTCACCATTTTGGAGCACATATGTTTGGGACGAAAGAATTGCAAAGCGCAGGAATTGTTTCGATAGAAACCGGAAATTGTTTCGGGTGAAATTGCAGAAAGTGGTTATGCATGTGATATTGAAATATTGCAAGGGGTTATATGTGAATGTTTGTTAATTAAAGTAATTAACAAAATTCTGAATAAATTTAATAAAAGAGTTTTATTAAATGAGAGAGCATTAAATTTGGAGAATTTTAATGCATTTAAAGTAGGGACTTTAAAGGGGAATGTGAAGAGGCATTTTAATGTGGAGGGGTTACCACCACATGAATGGGGGAGGTGAGGAGTCACCCACCCCATGCGCCGGACATGAAGGAGGGGCACCCCCCTCCTCCTATAAAAGGCCACCCTCTTCCTCCTTCTTCCTCACACCTCCTTGTGAAGGATCTCTCTCCCCCTCTAGAATTATTCCCCCATGGTCTCGGATTAGCGAGATACATGTTCCTGGTGGCATTTCGTTTGGAAGGAGTTGCTGCTTCGCCTGGATCGCTGGAGCGAGGAGGTGGAGGTTATCCGGTGGCTTGAACGTGTGTGCGAGTACGGATGCGCTGCTGAGTTGCGGCGCTCGGACTTACTCACGATCTTGAGATCGGCAAGTATACGACTACCTCAACCATGAGTTCCTACTCGTTAACAAAACTCGTTGTCTTCGAGGGTAAGTTCTCGTTGGATGTATGTCCGCCCGTTGCTTTGTACCTAGTAGATAGATCTTGGCGTGTAGTTCTCATCGTAGGAATTTTTTGTTTTCTATGCTGCGGACCCAATAAAATATTAAAGCTATATATATTTAAGGTGTTTTCTAGAGTATGAGATAATTTTTTTAGCATAAATATTATGATGTATAGCTTTAAGGTGTTTTCTAGAGTAGGGGGGCCTTTGCCCTCCCCCTCCCTCCCCACTGACCCTAGCAAAGCTCCGCCACTTTAAATAAGGGTCCATTGGCATTGTTTTGCCCTAGGGCCCAAAAAATCCGTGGAATGGCCCTGTTGATGCTCTATCCTAACTGTCAATCCTTGACATAAGGACCTTGTGTGATGCAACCCCACAAAGACCATAGGACAGAAACTTATCCCTACGCTTTTGTCCGTTATAAATATGATCCCACTAGTCATGTTTCCCACCCAAAGAGAAAAACAAAAGGCTTGTCATTCTACACTCATAGCCCACTCTCTCTTTGTTGCAAAGAATCTCAGCGTCCCCTTTGCTCATAGCCCGAAATATGAGAAAAGAAAAAAAATGCCACACACACTTCTCTTCCTCCTCCTTGGCGCCCTTCTCCAAACAAGTGGATCAAGCCCCTTCACCACCGACTACGAGACCCTCGTAGCAATCAAGACGGAGTGGGGCAACCCCCCACAGCTTGCTTTCTGGAAATCCACCGACTACTGCAGCTGGACAGGCGTGAGCTGCATGGCCGATGGAGTCGTTACAGGTCTCTTATTCAAGAATCTGAACTTCACCGGCAGCGTGCCCGCATATGTGTGTGGGCTAAAAAGGTTGCTGCACCTCGACCTCTCTTTGAACACCCTCACTGGCGCCTTTCCTGGTGCTGCGCTCTACGCCTGCACCGAGCTCCAATTTTTGGACCTTTCCAACAATTCTCTCGATGGAGTGCTTCCGGCTGACATCGGGTGGCTATCACCATTGCTGACAGAGCTCAATCTGTCAGCCAACAACTTTAGTGGTCTTCTGCCAACGACGATAGGGGAGCTTCGGGCGCTCAAGTACCTCCTGGTGATGCAAACAAGTTCACCGGCCAAATTCTAGAGTCTTACTCGAGCCTAAAGGAGCTAAACATGCTAGACATGTCAGCTAATGAGCTCAGTGGTGTAGTCCCTTTGTGGATCTGGCAGCACCAGAAGCTGGAAATGTTGTACTTGTATCAGAATGGGCTCACTGGGGAGCTGCCTTCCAACGTCACAGTGGTGAACTTGGTGGAGATGGATCTGTCATCGAATAAGCTCAACGGCAGCATACCAGAAGGTTTCGGTACCCTCAAGAATTTGACCAAGCTTTTGCTATACTTCAACCATCTTAGTGGGAGAATCCCTACATGCACTGGACTTTTGCCGAACCTCCAATACGTCCGGCTGTATGACAACATGCTCTCTGGCGAGCTGCCACCTGAACTTGGCAAACACTCCCCGGTAGCTATTTTTAAGGTGTTTTCTAGAATATGGGCAAATTTGTTTAGCACAAATATTAAAGATATATATTTAAGGTGTTTTCTAGAGTATGAGATAACTTTTTTAGCATAAATATTATGATGTTTCTAGAGTAGGGGGGGCCTTTGCCCTCCTCCTCCCTCCCCACCGATCCTAGAAAACTCTGCCACTTTAAATAAGGGTCCATTGACATTGTTTTGCCCTAGGGCCCAAAAAATCCGTGGAACGGCCCTGTTGAGGTGTGGTGTTGTCTAGATACCAAACCCGAGCGGTCGCCCATGTTGGAGGGTTGCAATGCTCGCCAGCCCTCTCGCTTGTTTTCGTTGGAGACCGAAGCTAGAAATTGAGGTTCTCTATGGTTTTGAACTTGGGAGGATGAGTGGGTGGAGGGTAATAAGTCCAGGGTAGCCTAATCAAGCTTTCACGGGGTTCTGACAATCCGGATTCATGCCCAGCAAGCCAGGATCATTGAAATTTTGCTCCTTCATTACTGATGCTAAGATGTTAGATGCTAGCGTAACCAAAATTATAAAAATAATTGATATAGTAAAAACAGGTCGGAGGGAGTACAAAAATAATTGAGATGTTAGTATGTTAGCGTAACCAAAATTACAAAATTGGGTTCGATGGAAGAATCTCAGCAACTGCACGTGAAACCCTCCGTTCAGAAATATAAGACGTTTTAGCTTTGTGAATTGAATTTATCTAGATGTCTTTTAATGTATAGGTTACTAGAGGTTCGGAGTGAATCTATATTTAAAAAGGCTCTTTTTTTTTGAGAAACATAGTAGAATCGTAGACGCTCACAATACATACATGCACTCACCCCTATGAGATTGACGAAGTCACCACGGGCGCCTTGCTGTCAGCGGGAACGTCGCCTCCCACTGAAAGAATATTCCGCCTTTTTATGCAACACACAGTGTCAAACCGGGGGTTTGAACTCTGGTGGGCTGAGGGTAGAACCACCCTTCTAACCATCCAACCACAGGTTGATTTGCATTCTAAAAAGCCTCTAGATATATTTATTTCACAAATCTAAAATATCATATATTTCTGAACGGAGGGAGTGTACCTTGGTAAAATTTGTGTGAATCTGAACCCGGCCAGTGCAGCAGTACGTGAAACGGAGTAGTGTCCGTATTTTGGTGGGGACGGACACCCACGTACATTCGGGCGACCGTGAGCGTACATGAATCCCGAGTAATTTACTGGTAGCGGTGGAGATATGGTAGCTGGTGTATATGGTATTTCGGGTGGGGACGCACCGCGTACCGTACCGGCGACCGAGCGGATGGAGGTACGTGCCGACCTGCGGGGTGCAGGCTACTAGCTTGCTGCAGGATCGGCTGGCGAGTCTTGTGTGCCTTGTCCCGTTCCCGGATCTGCGTACGACACTCTGAACGTGGGACGCGTGCGGAAAGGCCAGCGGTCGGGATGGATTCTCTGCAGCAGGCCCGCTTCCCCCAGTGGAGGAGGAGGGTGTATGGTAGCTGGGGTGGAGCCGCGGAGGAGATGAAGATGCGCACGCGAGGGTGGCCGACGATGCTGCCCGATCTCTCGACGTGTGCTCTGCTTTCGTCGCCCTTTTCCCCGATCCCTCGCGGTCGCGGTGGCTGCCTGCCCCTGCCCCTCACACGTTTGAGCAAAAGAAAACGAGGTTCTTCACCCACGGCATCTGCAAAACAGCACCCCCTCGGACTCGAGCACAGATACACACAACTACTACTGCTCGACCCTGCGCCCGCCATGCCGGCTGTGGCACGGTGCGATTGCCACCTGCCCGCCAGCCGTCTCTCCGTTCTACCTTGCTCGTGCGCAGTCAACAGTGCTTGTCTGCCAAGTGTGCGGCCATCTTAAATTCCTCTTGGCCAGGTGCTGCAAATTAAACAAATTCCTTGTCGTGCCGCGTGCATCGCGCCTACTTAAACAACAGCACCGCTGAAGAACAGTACCAGCCGTAGAGGACACAGTAGTATCACGCATTACGTGCGTACTGCCATGCCTCGGGCACGTGTGCGTCCATGCAATATTATCACAGGAGGACACACCGTGCCGGTACTGCGTACTGGTCTTCCGATCCCAAACAAATGTGACTCGTCACCCTGTGTGCGAAGGCACCGGAACAATGATCACAGAGGAACCATTGAAGTTAAGGCAGACAGTTGCACGAACGGTACTAGTAGTACTACGGTATGTGCAAGTGCAACAATAATGCATGCCCGCGGCTCAAGCATTTGACGGATCGGGCGCGTACGTTGCGCATCGACAGTGCACCTACCCAGCCGATCGATCGCGTCCGGAACAATCAGCTCGAAAACGAGGTAGACGAGACCAGAGATTCAGAGTACGACCTGCCCGCACACGCGTATATACACGGTTTTGGACACTTGACCTACCGAGGCAGTAGCTTAATCGGGACGACATGCACACAACACCTGCAGGAAAATCAATCAAGTGCGTGTGGTGATGATGACCTACATACATTGGCGGTTAACTGTACATAGTGGTGGTGCTGTACTCGTCAACTGGTGCAATCACTGGCTGCTTGATCAGTGCTTTTCTCACTTCGACTCTCGACCGTTACTGACAGGAAATCCCGTTCTGACAAGTAGGTCCAGCCGGAGAACACGTCAATCTTTCTGAACCCAAATACACCTCTACCATGTGCTGCGCCAGTAGACCCGGCTCGCCGAAACAGAGGAGGCAACGAAGTGGACGAACGTTCTTCTTCCTCGTCGGTGCCCTGCTGCCCATCATCCCATGTCGGCCGAGCCGATGCACGTCGGTGCCTCGAAGCCGGCGACCGTCGTCTTCTGCCGAGACGTTGCGTAGCGTGTGCGTGCGATAAAAGGTCGGCCCGGGTAAACGCGCCCTCTTATGCTAAGTTAATCGTATTATCACGGCCGGTGACGCCATCAGCGCAGTTGTTTAGTAGTACTAGTAGGAGTAGGAGTAGATCGCTCTGTCGTCAACCATCTGTCTCCTTGAGATCAGTAAACAAAAACTAATCTCGGTGCACATGCATGGGGCTCGTAAACTGCAGGCAAAACGTGGTCTGATGACGTGCTCGATCTGCAGACCCCGGTCGACAGACAGAACGTCCCATATAATACTGCAGCCTGGCGGTACTTGCTAGCTGCAGTCCCTTAGACCGTGAGGAATGAGTAAGTAATACTGTACCTCATTTGACCCATTGACAAAACAATTTCAGGCTCCAATCCTTCCTTCGACGCCAGCTAGGATGGAACCGATGTAATACAGGTCGGCGCCACCCATCTCCGGCGTTGACAAAAAAAATACTCTTAGGCCATGACAAGTCCTCGTTCATGTTGTGGACGCACCGACGCCGATCCGACCTCGCCCTGCACTTAGGGTTGCCAAGCAGCACCCCGATCTGTCCTGCTATGTATTTAAAATTGCTTAGTCTATTCAATTTTTTTATAAAATTAATTTAGTTTAAATTTAATTTAACTTTTGCGGGTTTATGCAGGTGATGATTGCAACCTTACCTCCACTACACACGGCGGTTGGCACGGACACGCGTCGTTGTCGCCGTGTCTTTCCAGGCGCGAGGCACTGGATTTTCTGCACCCCTGCGGCTCTGAACGCCTCAGAAAAAAAACACTCTAAATACGTGCTCCCTCCGTTTTATAATAACAATCTAGATATCTAGATGTTTTAGCTTTGTGCAGGGCGAGGTCATGTGTAGGTTCGGAGGGTTCACTCCGAACGTACACATTAAAAAACATCAGATGCACTACTTCCACAAAGCTATAACATCTTATATTATGAAACCGAGGTAGTAGCATTTATAGGAACCTAGACGACACACGACTCAGTGACGATGCTAGGAATTGGGCGGCGTCACGGCTCTTAACGCCGGAAGGAGTATGCCCAGCAGCATCTCGTGTCGACAGTATTGATCGACGATCAGACATTTGGAGACGTATAAGCAGGTATTACTGCTGTCCCATGAAAAGGACCCGGTGTCGATGATAGTTCTCATGGCCGGCATAACACTGACGGTATCAGTGTACCACCATTTGATGATGAGGCGGGGCAGACAAATGTCGTTGGTGCTTGGTAGTAGATCGTACTATGCACGCTGGGAATGATACCAGAATCTATTTGCTTTCTGGATCAGCTTTTGTTCTTTGGCTCCCTTTTATCACAAAAGCTTTTTCTTTCTTTCTTTCTTCAGCAGTGGATGACGCATGGAGCATGTTATCGACCGGGTAACCGAAAACCCCCCTTGGGCCATAGGCAAAACAGAAGAAAAACAACCGCTAGGCAAGCTGCTCCATCAGACTTTAGCGTCTGTGACTGTATGTGCATGCATATGAGTATATGTTATAAACGCTTCAACCAAAAGAGAAGAACGAAAATAAGAACACACATAGGACACAAGATATTAACGTGGAAAAACCTCACTAATAAAGAGAGTAAAAAACCACGAACACCAGCCAACAAAATTTTACTATATGAAGAGTGTTTACATATCGTCGAGACCTTCTCAGATACGACTTATCCCAACCGACGGTCTATAAGAGTTATATACAAGGGTGAAACCCTAACTCATCAATGTTTCATACCGCGAGACCTTGCCACCCGCAGTCCCGCACCCCCTCCCCCCCCCCCCCCCCATTCTTATGAATTTGGATGACAACTCTAATAGAGTTGTTCATTTTGTTTGGGTTCTATTGGACAAATTATCTGAACTGCTCAAAGGGATTATGTTAAGGTTTGCCTACATGGGTTGCGTACCTAAATATTTATTTTTCGATCATTTTCAACATGTGTTCAACGTTAATACCTCCAACAAATCACAAGCACTTAAAAGGGGAAAAATGGCATGGTAAAGTATGTTTTTCTGGGGGATATCCGAAAGAGCGTTCACAATAGTTCATAACTTCCTAGCTCCAGATTAATTGCTTGTGATATTGGGCACGTAGGAAGGTGACCAACAATTGTTTATCAGGTCAAGGTCCGCCGTAAGAAAGGGTGTTCCCTAAATTGGACTTTCAGAAAGCCTATGGCCAATTGGACCGGACCTTCCTTCGATTGGTGCTTGAGCAGAGAGGCTTTGATGACCGAGTGATCTGTTGGATAATGCAATTCGTGATGAGTGGAAGCATGTCCATTAATATTAATAGGGAAGTAGGACCTTATTTCCGTCCTACTTCTGGAGTGAGTCATGGGGATCCTATTTCTCTACTCCTGTTTAACTCTGCGGTAGATGACCTTGCAGAAAATTTGGATAGAGCCCAAAATTCTAGCCACATCTTCGGTGCGGAAGGGAATCTTATCCCCAGAGGTGGGATCTCTCACCTCCAATATGCGGATTGATCATGGTGCAAGGCACCGAGAGAGATATTGTTAATCTCAAATTCCTCCTCCTATGCTTTGAATCCATGTCTGGCCTTAAGATCAACTTCGACAAGAGCGAGGTTATGATCCTGTGATATTCAGAGGAGGACGGGAAGCGTATTACAGGCAATCTAAACTGCCGGCTTACGGATTTTCCACATTACCTATCTAGGGATGTCGATGCGAGATACCCAAGTTCTGATCAAAGATCTAGCACCCCTGGTCACGTGGGTTCGGTCGAAAGCTTAATCCTAGCGAGCAAGACTCACGACCAATGGTAGCAAGACGATCCTGGCCAATTCTTGCCTATCTAGCCTCCCCATGTACCTGATGGGGTTGTACCTGTTACCCGAAGGAACCTATGTTGAATTTGCTAAAGAGTTGCCTGGGTCCTTTTGGATAGCGGGGGATGGCCACCAAAAATACCACATGGTTAAATGGGCAGACTTGTGCGCCCCCAAGGGCTCTTGGGGGCATAGTGATTCTTGGTTCTCGCCGCTTTATCGTGGCGCTCATACTCAAGTGGGTGTGGTGCATTCTTAAGGATGAGGGGGGCTTGTGGCTACAACTTAGCCAAATACCTTCGGGGCTGCCCCTTCTAGCTTGTGAGCGTCGGGAGGGCTCCTAATTTTGGCAAGCCATCCAGTACATCAAACATGACATCCTCCGTGGGGCCTCTTTCACCCTAGGCAATAGGCGAGAGGTGCTCTTCTGGCTGTACCCATGGCTTGCAGACTTGCCCCTTGGGACGGCTTATCCTACCCTTTTTTGCCATTTGTGCCTCCCCATTGGGGTTGGTGGTAGAGCTGGTGCGGGGGGACTCTGGAACATCCCATTTCGGAGAACCATTAGTTTGGAGGAGACCGTCGACTTTGATAGACTACAGAACTCCCTCCTAGCCTCCCTACTACACTACTGTAGAATAGGCCACAGTGACAGACTCAAAAGGCCCATTAGTGACAGGCAAAGCACCTCTCACTGACAAGTAGTCATTGGTATTAGGTTACTAGTGATAGGCGCTGGAAACATGCACCCATATTATGTTTACCTGTCCTGCCGCTCAGTTTCTGTGGAGTTTCATCTGAGAAGGCGCCCTGGGGCCACTTGGCATGCCCAGGATCTCGGGGAATTCCTAGAAGCGGAGGCAAACCGTACCAGAAGGCGATGACACCTTTTCTAGTTAGTGTTTGCGGCGTTGACCTGAACCCCGTGGAACATACACAATAAAATGGTGATGGAGCAAGTTTACTTAGTGACGAGCATCTAAATCCATTTTTTCTTTTCTTGGTTTCCTTCGACAGTGGTCCCCGCTAGCTAGGTGGAAGGATCGGGAGCACCTGGACAACACTCTTCAGTCTCTTCGCGGGCAGGCACTTCTCTTCGCGGCCCCCTGCTCCACCTTGATGGAGTGAGGCATGTCTCAACTCCGGTGGTGGTTTCCTTTTTCTGTTTCTCCTGGTTGCCTTGGGCTATGTTGTGTTGAGGCCGCAGCGGTACCCCACCTTTTTTGTTTTTTCCTTTTGGCGCAGTTAGCGTCGAACATGTTGTATGTGTGGCTGGTATCTGGATGTTGCTTTATTTATAAAGCGGGACGAAAGTCTGTTTAAAAGAAAGTTGACCAGCTAATAATAGGATAAAGCGCACAGATCAGAGGTTGGCACTCCGGTAGTACGGCCCATGCTTGTAGCTTCCCCTGCACACCGGGCATAGAAGTTGGGTTCCTTAATCATGCATTATGAAACGATGCATATATAATTGAGGAATGAGAAGAATGGAGATCATGGTATAGTCGTGCGTCAACCAGCAACAAGTCACGAACCGTCACATGCCATACATGTGCGCCTCTTATATATACGCTGAAAATAAAATAAATAACAAGGTGCGCCTCTCAAACTGATCTTTCTGCGACTATCATACATGTGTACGTACTTGCTCTCGCAGGTCTTCGAGTGGGGAAATTGAAAAGGAAGCAGGAATCGTAGTAGCTGAAACTGCATGCACTTTATATTAATCCACACCTGAGCTGAGGGGTGAGCTGACCTGTCCACTTTAAGCAAACACTGTTTTGCCCTTCCACTGATATATACTAGTTGCTTCTCTAAAATCTTCAGCACTGATCAATCGGTAAGCAAAGGACGGATGCAATAGAGACAATTAAGGAGAATTGTTCGATCGAGTTGAATGCACACCGACGACACGCGTGTACGTACACCGCTGTTGAGTGGAGGCCGCTGGTTAGAGCATATACACCGGCGGCTCTCAAACTGTGTCGGACATTTGGGGCACCCCAAAATTGCCCCCTAAAACTACCTTGTGCCCGTCCATCTTAAACTCCTCGATCGGGAACATTTGCTGCAGAACAAGTTTCCTTGTGTGCTGCCGCCGCGTGTATTTCGCTTATACTTAAAGTAACAGTACCAATCCTACAGTACCGATGCATATGCGTGTCTTCACGTCTACAGGAGTACCAACATGCATGTACGTACGTGCGTGCTGCCATGCCATGCCTCTGGTACGTGTACGTCCATGCAGTATTCGTACTATCACGGGACGACACACGTACGCCCACATTGATTAGCTTTAAAAGTAGTGTTCAACTGACGCTCCGGTACACTGGACAGGGCACTGTACTAGGTACTGTTTATTATTTATTATAGTTAATCATCTTGGGTAATTACTGTAGCATAAAACTTCCAAACTAATTTTTTTCACCCCATAATTTTAACTGCAAGTAATGAGTGTAAATATATAGATTTATACTATATAATTTAATTTAAATTGTATTCTACTTAAATCATATGTTTTTGAAGAAGGCAAGTTAGAGAACTGTTGCTTCTCTAACTTCGCTTCAGCACGTTAGGTCCCCCCCCCACACACACATACACCACCCCACACACGGCCCTCCTCCTGTCCTGTGTGCAGAGGCACCAGATCAAGTGGATCAGTGATCACAGAGGAACCCTTGAAGTTGAGGCAGACACTTGCACGAACGGTATGTGCAACAACAATGCAGGGCTTCAGCTCAAATATTTGACGCATCGATCGCGCCC
Source organism: Avena eriantha (assembly GCA_910589775.1). Classification (NCBI taxonomy): domain Eukaryota; kingdom Viridiplantae; phylum Streptophyta; class Magnoliopsida; order Poales; family Poaceae; genus Avena; species Avena eriantha. The sequence goes on from OU342746.1 coordinate 308,489,845, forward strand.
GTTGGGCAATCAACGGTACACCTACCCACGGGACCGGGAGACGATGATACCAATCATTCCGTGGGACATCGTATCTATCGATCGACAGTTCACGCATATGATGATCGATAATCGTCCGGAATAATCAGCTCGGAAACGAGGTAGAGACGAGATCAGAGTACGATCTGCATCCCCCCCGCACGCGTATATACACGTTTTGGACACTTGACCTACCGCGGCGAGCTAGCTAGCTTAATCGGGACGACGACATGCAGCCAGGGTTTTGGTTACCGGGCCGGTTACCGGCCGGTAACCCATTTTACCGACACCTCCCGGTAAATTGGTTTTTGGGGCAAAAATTTCCGATAATGTTAGAATTTGATCCATATTTGTACAATGTTTGAAAAATTGGTGGTAACCGGAAATCTTAAAATTTCTCGGTTTTAAATTCAAATTTTATTCTGAAATTTCATTCGATAAATTTCGGTAACCATCCGGTAACTATGGTAACCCAAAATACCCACCACCTCCGGTAAAATTTTCTAATCCGGTAGCCAAAACCTTGCATGCAGCACACCTGCAGGAAAATCATGAATTATGGGCTTGATTGACATTGGCGGTTTTAACTGTACCCATCAACCGGTGCAAGCACTCCGACTAGTACTTCATCAGTGCTTTTCTCACTTTGACTCTCGACCGTTACTGACAGGATATCCCGTTCTGACAAGTAGGTCCAGCACCAGAACACGTCACTGTTTCTCCGCCGTGTGCTGCGCCAGTAGACCCGGCCGGCCGAAACAGAGGAAGCAACGGACGAACGTTCTTCTTCCTCGTGGCTGCCCTGCTGCCCATGAGCCCATGTCGACCGATACGCATGTCGGTGCCTCGAAGCCGGCGACCGTCGTCTCTCCGGCGAGACGTTGCGTGTGCGTGTGCGTGTGATAAAAGGCCCGTCCGGATAAACACGCCCAGCTATGTTAACTTAATCAGGACAGTTATTTAGTTGATCAATTCGGTACCAGAGGTACGGTACTGCTTGATCGCTCTGTCACCAGCCATCTGTCACCTTGAGATCGGTAAAGAAAAACTAATCTGGGTGGACGTACTCTGTCAGATGCATGGGGGCTCATAAACTGCAGGCAAAACGTGGACTGATGCCGTGTTCGATCTGCAGGCCAAGGTCGACAGATAGTATAGTACTACTACTGCAGGGCCAGGTACCTACCAGTGCAGGGTATTTTTCTTGAGAGATGCTCCTTCACTAGCATTGCCGTTGAGAACTTGGCAAATGGACTTCTGACAAAACGATGACTAGTAAAAAGACGCACATGCCAAATTCCATGTACTGCACGGTTAACTCGGCTTCGGCTGCCTGCTGTCTGACGTATGTGTAAAACGCAGAACAGGCAGATGTAATTGGGTCTACTCGGTTGATATTCCGAGGCCCTGATATCGTGTTTATATAGGCGTCGTACAACAGGTGATTGGGGTAGAATACGTACAGGAGGTTGAACACAACACGGTTCGGTATACGTAACCGGCTCGTTCTCTAACACCCTCCCTTAATCACAACTTAGACAAATTGAGATTATATCTAAATTCTACAAAACCTTTTACAGGAAGCGGTTTAGTAAAACCATCTGCTACTTGATCCTTTGAAGGAATAAAGCGAATCTCCAGTTGCTTCTTCAACACTCGTTCTCTGACAAAGTGAAAATCGATCTCAATGTGCTTGGCTCTTGCATGAAAAACAGGATTAGCTGATAGATACGTTGCTCCTAGATTATCACACCACAGACATGGTACTTGAGCTGATTTGACCCCAATTTCTGCAAGTAAGAACTGAACCCATATTACTTCAGTTGTTTCATTAGCCACATCCTTGTATTCGGCCTCAGTGTTGGACCTGGAAACTGTAGCCTTTTTTTTAGCACTCCAAGAAATTAGATTTGGCCCATAAAACACAGCAAAACCTCCAGTTGAGCGACGATCATCAACACAACCAGCCCAGTCTGCATCTGAAAAGGCACTCACAAGTGTAGAACTTGATCTCATAAAGGTCAATCCAGTGCTCATAGTGTGATTAACATATCTCAAGATCCTCTTGGCAGCAGTCCAATGAATAGTAGTGGGAGCAAGTAGATACTGACAAACTTTGTTAACAGCACATGATATGTCAGGCCGTGTAAGAGTTAAATACTGCAGAGCACCAACCATGCTTCTGTATTTGGTGGTATCCTCAGGCCCTAATGAGTCTCCCTCCATGCAGTTATTTTCTCAGAAGATGATAAGGGTGTAGGAACACCTGTACAGTTTGTCATACCTACTCGTGCAAGAACATCTTGAGCATATTTAGCTTGATTCAAAACTAAACCATCAGATACCTTGTGAACTTCAATACCCAAGAAATAATGAAGATCACCAAGATCCTTTAACGCAAATTCTTTACTTAGATCCTTCAAGAGAGCCTCTGTAGCAGTTTGTGAGGAACTAGCCACAATGATATCATCCACATAGATAAGCATATAGATGGTCACATGAGACTTACGATATATGAATAGAGAAATATCAGACTTTGACGCAAGGAAGCCCAGTGCAAGAAATTTAGAACTCAGTCGAGAGTACCAAGCTCTAGGCGCCTGCTTCAATCCATAAAGCGCCTTGTCAAGCTTGCAAACATAATTCTGTTTCCTCCTGTCTTCATAACCAGGTGGTTGTTTCATGTAGACCTCTTCTTCGAGAACACCATGAAGAAACGCGTTCTTGACATCCAACTGTCGCAAACTCCATCCCCTAGAAACAGAAATAGCCTGTACAAGTCGAACAATTGCTATTTTGACGACAGGACTGAACGTGTCCTCATAGTCAATACCGTATCACTTCTTGAAATATTTTGCAACAAGACGGGCTTTGTATCTATCAATGGAACCGTTGGCCTTGTGTTTGATTTATATATCCAGCGACAATCAATAACATTTGTGCCTTCCCTCGGAGGAACCAACCTCCACGTATGGTTTTGCATAAGAGCTCCATACTCCTCATCCATAGCCTCTTTCCAACAAGCATTATTCAAGGCAGCTTGCACAGATGCTGGCTCAGTCAATGTCGACGGAAGGCACCAGCAAATTGTACCATCGGTGTATTTTTTTGGTTGATGTACACCTCGAGAAGCTCGTGTAGTGGGCCGTTCAGGAGGCACCACATGTTGATCAACAGTCGATGGCGATGTAGAGGATCCATTCCCGCCGAAAGGAGTACCAGGCGCAGCAGACGAGGGGGATCCGTTCGCGGTCCCCGCATCGACCGCAGTGGATCCGGAGGGCGTCGCTGTGTGCGCGATCGACGAGGTAGAGCGGGAACTATTGGCTGCAGAAGATCCAGACGAGGGGGGTCCCGTGGGGAACGTGGAGACCGCCCGCTGCTGCGCGCGCCTGACGTGGCAGGGGACAGATTCGGCGCACGATCCGAGAGATCCGTCGCGCGATCCGATATTGATGCCGAATCTGGTTCGTGTCCCGTGTCGCTGTCGTCTTGCACCGATATTTCATGTGACGTGTTTGGGCTGATCTGAGCACCGTTTTCTGTCAAATTTTCATCAGCAGCTGTATTTTGAACAAAGGTTTCCTGCAGAACAACAGATGTAGGGCTAGAGGCAGGATTAGTAGTACGAAAATTTACCATATGTGATTCATCAACATTGTTATCACCAAGTTCATAATTCCGAAGATATGGATCAAGGAGTAAAATTTCTTTTCGAAGGAGAACACCAGCATTGGGATGAAGATTTTTGAAGGGAAAAACGGCCTCATCAAAGACAACATCGCAGGATATATATATACGGCGAGTGTTGACCTCAAGACATTTGACTCCTTTGTGGCGAGGACTATAGCCTAAGAAAACACATTGTGTAGAACGGAAGACAAGTTTACGTTTGTTGTAAGGGCGGAGATTAGGTCAACATGCACACCCAAAGATACGAAGAGACGAGTAATCAGGTTTAGAACCGAAGAGACGATGAACAGGGGTATCATTGTTAATGACTTTGCTAGGGAGCATGTTAATAAGATAGGTGGCAGTAAGGAAAGCTTCATCCCAAAATTTTAATGTGAGCATGAGCTAGAAGAGATAAACCTACTTCAACGATATGTCGGTGCTTCCGTTCAACAACACCATTTTGTTGGTGAGCATGAGGACAAGACACAAGATGAGAGATGCCTTGAGACTGAAAAAGAGAATTTAACTTTTCATACTCTCCTCCCCAATCAGATTGAACAGTAAGAATCTTCCTATCAAGTTTCCTTTCAACGAGTTTTTGGAAGTTAACAAAGGCATTATAAGCATCAGATTTTCGTTTAAGCAAGTATATCCAAGAAGATTACTATAATCATCAATAAAGCTTACATAATAGTCATGACGACCAACAGAAGTAGGAGCAGGACCCCATACATCAGAATAGACTAATTGAAGGGGTGCTGTAGAGACACTGGTGGAGATGGGATAGGGAAGTTGATGACTCTTAGCTCGCTGACATGAATCACAAATCGACTCTATTATAGACTTTTTAACGAAAGGAAGTTTATTTTTGCTAAGAACTTGGTTAACAATGGCTGATGAAGGGTGACCCAGACGACTATGCCACTTCTCCTGGGAAGGCGTGGCAGCAACAAAGGCATGCTTCTGAGGGTGGAGTGAAGACACCAAGGATGAAATAAGGGGATATAGGCCGCCAACGCATCGCCCTCTATGAAGAACTCTACGTGTGTCGTGATCCTTAATCAAAAAGAAGAAGGGATGAAATTCTACAAAGACACGATTATCGTAAGTGAAGCGATGAACAGAGAGCAAGTTTTTAGAGGCATTAGGAACATGAAGGATATTATTAAGATTGAAATTTCGAACTGGGTGATGAACAATGGATTTACCAACATGGGAAATTTTCATACCTTGCCCGTTGGCGGTGTTGACCTTGTCGGAACCCTTGTAGGCGTCGCGCATGGTCAAGTTGTTGAGTTCTCCTGTAACATGATGGGTAGCACCGGTGTCGTAATACCAATTTGTATCAACACCGTAGGAGGCTATGTGTGCGCCTTTGTCACCAAACGAGTCATCATCACCATCTTGGAAGCGATGCCAACAGTCTTTCGCCGCATGACCTTCACGATTGCAGATCTGGCAGGTCACATCAACCTAAGGAGAAGTGCGGCGACGTCCGCGGCCACGGCCACGCCCCCCTCCAGAAGGAGCACGACCACCTCCTCCACGTCCTTGACGAGGGTGTCGATCATCTTGGTAATCTTGGCGTCGGTCATCTCGACGATCGAAACGACGATCGTTGCGATCTCCTCGGTCACCACGGGAGCGGTTATAGTGCTGGTTGTTAGGTTGCTGACGTGAGGCCAGATTGGCAGAGGACTCGAAGCTCATCTCCTAGGGGCCGCTCAGCATCAGTTGGCGCTCATCATAGGCATGTAGCTGGGCGTAGAGAGAGCTTAGAGAAATTGGAGTGGTGACAACGCCAAGGGCAGCAACAAGGGAGTTGTAGGATCCTCCAAGTCCAGCGAGGATGAAGGAAACATGTTCTTTGGTGGTGACTGTGCAGCCAGCAGCTGCTAGTTCATCGACGATAACCTGCATCTTGGTGAAGAACGTCGCTGTGGAATCATTGTTTTTCTTCGTGTTGGCAAGAGCAACCCGTAGGTTTGAGATTTTGGCCTCACATTGAGAGGCAAACATCTCCTCAATTGCTTTCCAAACGCCAGCTGCGTGCTCAATCCGTTGGACATGCGGCAGAACTTCTGGCGAGAGGGATTGAAGGATGTATCCGAGAACAATCTGGTCGCGAGAGATCCAGTCATCATATTCAGGATTGTTCTTGGTTTGCGCTGGTTTGCCAGCTTCTTTGTCCTCTGGCACAATTTCTATGCTCTCCGGCGGCTCGGTGTTGGTGCCATTGAGGAGGCCGACGAGGCGAGCGCCGCGGATGGGGGGCAAGGCTTGGGCACGCCAACCTGGATAGTTGCAGCGAGTGAGCTTGTCCGTCGGGGGATTTCCGAGGTTGATCGCCGGAGGTGCCGACGAGGAGGTCGACATTACAGCGGAAAACGTCGGGGATGTGCGAGTTTTTAGGCGATCAGTTTTGTCGGCGAAGAAGCCGACCTGATACCATGTAAAACGTAGAACAGGTAGATGTAGGGTCTACTCGGTTGATCTTCCGAGGCCCTGATATCGTGTTTATATAGGCGTCGTACAACAGGTGATTGGGGTAGGATACGTACAGGAGGTTGAACACAACACGGTTCGGTATACGTAACCGGCTCGTTCTCTAACAGTATGTGGTGTTAGGGTATGTTTGGTGTACGGCTAAGGGAATACTTACTTTAATTTCCTAAGACTGAAGTTTTTCTCAGTTTTGTCGAAATATAAGACGTTTAGAAAGTGCATTTTGACCCATTGATACGTGAATGCATGAGCCACTGGCGTGTTGAATGCTTCCGCTAAAACAGCTATAAATCGGACATAGTGTCCGTACGCACGTAGCAACCACCGGTGGCCCGGCGCGCATGATAAGCTCGATCTCATTGCCGGCCTGACAATAGATATCAGTGTAATAATCACCATTTGATGATGAGGCCCGCCGGGCAGACAAATGTTGGTGGTAGTACTTGGTAGTTGAGTACTACCCTGCCTGGATGCTGGTGAATCATGTATAGCAGAATATATTCCTACTTTCTAGGTCAGCTTTTGTGTTCTCTGACTCCGCTTTAATTATCACAAAAGCTCTTCTTTTTTTCGGTGGATGACGCATGGAGCATGATGTCGACCAGGTAACCGAAACTAGGATCTCGTCGATCTCGGCGCTCTGCGTTGCGTTGTAAGCAAAACAAAGAAGGGAGCTGCTCGATCCGACGTTAATCGTCTGTGCTTGTGCGTGCATGAGTTGCTCCTTTCGTTGGGGTTCGATTGGACAATTTAACTGAGCTGCTCTGTGGATTATGTTAACTTCAGGATGAATTATTTTTTCCACAAAAACAAGATGTTAATTCATTGCGGTAAAGTCTCTGCTTAACATTGTGGTACAGTCCATGTAAAGAAGTTATGAAAAATAGTGTTATTTTAAGCATATTTTTTCCCTACAAAGCATGTTTTTTCTTTAAACAGTACACACGTGTAAGAGACCATACAAAATTCAGTTTCTTATTCTTCCGATTCAATTTTTACAATTACAACCACGGGGCAGATGCTCTTCCTTGCTTGCAGCACCCAGTCTGAAAGTTAACCTCCTAGCTAACTTCAGATAGATTACTTATGATCTCGGGCACATAGGAAGGTGGCCAGCTAATACTCCATGGAATCTGGGCTCATCACTCATGCTTGTAGCTTCCCCTGCGTGGGGGTTGACACACTCCAGGACACCCCATGCTTGTCGCTTCCCCTGCATACTGGGCTTAGAATTTGGGTTCCTCGATCAATCATTCTGAATTGATGCACGTATAATGGAGGAATGGGGACAATGCAAATCATGGTATAGTCATGCGTCAACCAGGCAACTAGTCACGCACGTCACATGCCATGTGCGCCTCGTACTATTCAGTACGCCGAATAGAAATAACAAGGGTGCGCGCCTCACAAGCTGAACTTTCTGCGACTAATCATGTCTGCACATATATGTGTACATACAGTAGCTGCTCTTCAAGTGGGCGAAATAAAAAGGTACTGGCAGGTTCCGTATAGCAGAAAATGCATGCACTTGTATATACAAACCTGAGCTGAGCTGACATGTCGTCTGCAAGCAAACACTGTGTTCCCCTCGTTAGAGTACGTATACGTGTATAGATTAGAGATAGACTAGGACTCTACATCTGTACTCCAAGTCTCCACCTACTCTGGTGTAACTCTATATAAACCCACACAAGGATCGTTGCAAAAAAATACAATATTTTAGGGATTCATAATTTCCACACCTCTCGGCTCCGATAGTTGCTTCTCTGAATCTTCAGCACTGATCTAAACTGCACTAACATGGCACTTGCACTACAGCACGGACTGAAGTAGTCTGTACTCTCTGCACAGTGTAGTTGATGGTAGCAAACGGCGGAGGCAGAATACAGACGAGGAAAAATCGAGTTCGACGCCTTGAGGCACGGACACACCTGTACGGACACCGTGCTGAGAGGATATGCCGCTGGTGGTCAGTTGGCCGTGACGAGTTAGCAACTAGCCTGTCGGATCGATCGATTAGCCTGTAGCAGCCTAATTCAGCAGTGCCATCGTGCACGGGCCGCCGGCTCGACCTCGACCTCGACCGACACGACGTACCTATGGTACTTTCCAACTTGATATGGTGGTTAGTCTGAGGTTTGTGTCATTGTGTGTGTCCGATCCATTGATTAGCTTTACGTTCACGGCTAATGTACGTACTAGTATTGATATGAGCCGCCGCCAGTACGGGTATTCCAGATTCGAGACAAAATTGATCACCCACTGTCCTGTCGGCGTGTCCTCTGTGCAAAATCAAAGTTAAGCAAGGATCAATTATCACACATGGGACGGACGGATTCGTAGTTAAGGCAGCAGGCCGTTGCGCGACCTGTACCAATATAGAGTATGCAACAACAACGACGATAACAATAATGCATGACACGTCGAGCTAGCTGGCGCCTCGGCCGGCCGGGAATCGACCGTGCACCTACCCCGGTCGATCGGCCGGATCAGTCCACCGGAAAAACGAAGGCGAGGGGAGTTGAGATCAGAGCACGACCTCCATGTACTGCACATTTGACGTGTATACGGGTTTTGAATTTGGACGCTTGACCCACCTACCAGGCTAATAATTTAGCTTGTGATAGTACAAAGAAGAAAATAATGCGCTATTTCAGCGCTAATAGCTCGCTATAGCATATCCGAAAAGTCTATGTTAAATTTTAGTACTCCTTCTATTTCAAATTACTTTGCACGCACGCTTACCTAGATGGGTTAATACTCCTCATTTTTCATGCAAAAAAATTCTTAAATTTTTGAAATAGATGGTATAGAATGTGTACTACGTATTCTAAAAATCTCATGATTTTTTTAGATAAAAATGAGGGAGTACTAGCCTACCTAGGTAAGCGTACGTGCAGAGTAATTTGAAATAGAGGGAGTACTACTTAATGGCGCTAAAATGTCATAGGGTTAGCGGGCTATTTTTTCCAGCCTATTGGCCTAGGGCATATACAATGCGATGATGTTAGACCCCTTATGACTACCACATCGGATATTTGTTTAGTTGGAGAATAGAAGTAAGAAAGATAAGTTTGTCTTTCTTAGCTAAGGAATAATCTCTTAGAAATAAGAGAAAGCTATTTTCTTAGTTATACCATATGTTTTTCTTTAGCAAATCGATTACTTACTAAAAATAGTCAATTCTCATTAATTGATAGAGATGACACTAAGAGATAATGTGTTGTCAGATTTATATATCTTGTCTTCTCTAGATGATATGGAGAGCTAAGAGAAGGCGGTGTCTTCTCTACCATCATACATGCCCTAAAGAAAAGAGAAGGTTATTCATATTTGTCATGGTGATGAACTACGATCTACCAGTCCCTCTTCTGAACTGAAGGATGACATAGTTAGGGCCAATGATTTTCTATAGTACTTTACGCTACTCTCTCCGTCTTAATATAGATGTTGTCAAAATTTGGATGAGTCTACTCACTATTTTGTATATAGATACATTAAATTTTTGACAAATCCTGACATCTGTTTTGAGACGGAGGGAGCACTTTGTTCTTGCTCATTGGGATGTTGATTATAGGCTTCTAAGGTAATTGAAGGACGCATGTGGTTATACATGTATTGTTCCGATATTTTTTGATTACATCTTCTGATTTTGCTGAAAGCCTTCACATTTTGGCTATACTATTTGGCAAAGTGTGGTAGGTGTGTTATTCTCACTCACTGCTACTTAAATATATTACATAAATTATTTGATAGACAAATGTGTCATTTACGTATTAGACATATCTAGAACTAAGAGATCTGACTTTAGCTGCAAGAAGCGGATCCTTGTTTCATATCGAAGCTCATAAGCAACACAGGGGTACCAGTGTTTCTGCAAGTAAACAAAAAAGGTACAACGAGCAAAGCGTGGCGGTGGACGGGTCGCGAGCTCGGGGGGCGATGTGGAATGGGTACGGGAAAGGTTCGAGGTGGGAAAGCAGAGACGACCGACGCTGGATACGGGAGCTGGACGCAGTGTAGTAGATGGTAGCAAACGACGCAGGCAGAATACAGACGAGGAAAATCGAGTTCGACGCCTTGACGCACCGACACATCTGTATGGACACCGTGCTGAGTGGATATGCCGCTGGTGGTCAGTTGGCCGTGTCGAGTTAGCAGATAGCCCGTCGGATCGACCGATTAGTCTGAACATGGTGTAGCACGAATGACACTGTAGCCCTGTAGCAGCCTAATTCAGCGTTGCCGTCGTCGCGCTCAGGCCGCCGGCTCGACCGACAGGACCTACGTACGGTATTTGCCAACTTGGTGTGGTGGTTGGTTTGAGGTTTGTTTATGTCAATTGATTAGCTTTACGTTCACGGCTAATGTACGTACTGATATGAGCTGCCGCCGCTCGATCGCTCCTGAGCCACCGTGTCGACACTCGACAGTCGAGCATGTCGGTGCCTCGATCGAAACCAGTAGCCGGCCGTCGTCTCACTAAAAAAAGAGCCGCCGTTGCGTACCGTAGTGTGCGCGTGGTGTAAAAGATCGGCTTGGTGAGGAAGGACGACGGAGGAAGGGAGGGAGAAGCGTGAGTGGCCGGCCTCTCCATGCATTTCCACTGTCCTCGTCCTCGTTCGTGTCGTGCGAGCGCCGACGCCGATCCGGGAACGCGTGTGTTATTGACCTGAGGTACGCGTGCCCACACAGACGCGTCGCGCCGTTTGGCACCCCTGCATGCCTCGAGGGTGCACGCCTCTGATTTCCATCGCCCGCCACCGCCAGCTCTCTCTTGAAGGATGTACTACTTAGATATCCGAAGTGGAGGGCACACCGACGCTACATGATCCAAGCTAGCGGGCGCTCTGGTGCCACTTCAGATAGAATCATGATTCATGAGACGATATGGCAGCCTGTTTTGTCCACCATATTGGACGTGGGGTCGCCCATAAGTACATTGGTACGAGTTTTTTTTTTTTAGTTGAGGTATGTACATTGGTACGAGTTGATAGTACTGTACATGGAAACACACCGGTCTGAATCTCTGATAACCTGACACTGGCGACAAGATTATCGTAGCAGTAGTAACGTTCGAGGATGAGCGCAGCAGACAAATGTCGTTGCACTGGTTTTTTTTTTCCCGAAACGAGGCAAAAGTTTTGCCTTTCATTGATATAGTAGAAAAGAGTTGGCCCGTTTATAAAGAAAACCGGCCGAAAAACCGATACAACACAACAGCACACGCCAGCCCCGAGGCTGCGCTCCACACGGGTCGACGACCAACCAGGTCGACAACACACCTCAACGCAAACAGGCGGAGGCGAAAGACCGGAGACATCGCTCCAACAACCACATCGATCCCAAGGCCGCGCCCCGCCTGGCCGAAGACGAAACCGCCTCCGCCAAACCACCAAAACATTCCATAGGTCCCACTGCCCGGTGGATGTCCAAAGCGAGGCCCCAAGAGGCATAGCGACACCAGAGCGCCGCCCACGCCCGATCCCACGAGGGATCTAGGGTTTCCCCCGGAGAGCCCACGCGGAGGAACAAGAAACTCCCGCTTCGACGACGACTTCAAGAAGGATGCGGCGCCCACGGGTGTCACTGTCGTCGGTCCTTAGCGCCAAGACAAGGCTTTCGTCTAGCGAAGAGTCCCGAACCTCACGCCCACCCAACAAGGACCGGCACAAACCACCACACCTTCCTCCTTCGCCAAGCATCCAACGATCAACAAAAACACTCCCGCCGTCACGCCGAGACTCCCCATCGCCGCGACGAGAGCCACCATCCGGATCATCACCACTGCCCGCGAGCGAACCCCGGGCAGCCGCCACCGCGAGAAGGACAGAAGATCGCCGCCACCATGAGACCTCCTTGGCAGCCCAGATTGAAACCCGGACGAGCCCGCGCCGCCACGACGAGCCTTCCGCCCCTGTAGATCCTCCAAGACCTCGCCACCGTGGCCAAGCCGAGCGCGCCAAGGTCCAACACCCCCCGACGCGCCGCACCAGCGAGAGCCACCGCCTGCCGAAGCAAAGCCCGCTGCCCTAGAGCCCCGTAAAGACGCAGCAGCCCGGACCTGACCGCGAGAAGGAGGGCGGCCGAGTCAAGGGGCCGCCGCGCAGCAGCAGCAAGGCGGAGCACCGCCGCACGTCGCCCACCAACATGCCCCGAAGCTGCCGCGCAGCTCATCTCAGGTCACCTCCACCGTAGCACGTCGCCCTCGTCTCGCCCGACACAGGCCCGCCCGGCCCAGATCAGGCCCGTCGAACTCCCGCGCTGCCCAGATCCGAGGAGAGCTGGCACGCGCCGCACGCAGCCATCGCCGCCCTGAAGCGCCGCCACAGCCGCCTGCACGCACGGAGCAGAAGCCACCAAACTGCCGTCGAGCAGTCGCGCCGCCGCGCCCTCCAAACAGCGCCGCGCCCCGTCCAAGCATAATCTACACATATTGCACTGGTATTGACTTGTTGAAACTTTTTTATTCTTAATTACCATCTATCTCAGGATCATGGTAGGAGACACTCGTCGCCAATGAAATCTATGCCCACCGAAGGAGATTCCAAAGAACCATGCTATTTGGCGGTGGAGGTGGAGGGAGATTCAAAATGTATTGATCTGACAAAAGGACAACCTGCGTCAACTGATAAACTTTCTTCACCCGGCAAAGATAATGCATCACGTGATTCACAGAAAAACTCTTCTGATTGCCAAAGTATTGCACGCTCTACATTCGAGAAAAAGGAAACGAAAGGATCATCTTCTAATTTTGGTAGAGATGGGCTGGAGAATTCTTCCAATTGTCAAAGAGATTGACCCATCCAAAGTAGCACACAGGTTTAGACCAAGGAAGGTTAACCTTAAATTAAGGTCACCAATAATGAAACTAAGAATAAACACACGTAAGCTAGAAAACAAAGGTAATTAATATCCGAAGATGTATGTACATCACATGTGTTACTTTAATTTAATCTAACATGACAGAACTTTAATACTTGCAGGACTCAGTAGAGAAGAAGCGGTTTGCGTACATTATGTGCAACAGTATTGCCACGCCAGTCTACGTACCGTACTGGTGCACATTGGGGCTTACAATGCTTGGGTGGCCGCGGAAGAATTAAAATGTTTGACCTGTGATAAAAGCAAAGACGGCACTAGCAAGTGGCTGGACGATCACGTGGGTTATGGTTCTTGTTATGGTTAGCATATTGTACAGACCAAGTAGATGACTAATGTTATCTTAATGGTGCTGGTCATAGAAGCGTACTCAAAGTTGATAATGCACCAGTATGCTTCTAAAGTAAATGCCAAACAGTTTCTTGTTTGGAGCGTGCAAAACTGCAGCATTATGGCAACTATCACGAGCCGTAACCTGCCAACGAATAGGGCAGAGATGGCTCTCTCACTAACGGAGAATGACCGGGTATGATGTGATTTATTTATGTTTCATTACATATGCAAGTTTGATATACAGAAGAAACAAGAATACAATCTTAATAGAATTGTCTTCATGTAGGTGTACTTTCCCATGGTATAGTGAAACGAGGGAGGGCAAAGCATTGGGTATTGCTTGTGAAGAACAACGATAGGAAAATGTTCCAAGTACTAGACTCACTGTGGGAGCTTACCACGTATAGAGACCAGATTGATAAAATGGTGAGGCATTCTAATCGTGGTATAAAGCACTATTATTCGTGCATGATTTATGATGTTAAATATGTTAACGAGCTAATTAGGAATTTATTTAAGTACAGATTATGGGGATCAACGCTATCCTAGGTGAATCTACGACTAAGGACGATGTTTTGAGTTGGGATGTCATCCAGGAGGAAGACATCCCTAAACAACAAGATGGGTATGTTCTACTATATTTCATGGTCTAGTATTACCTGCACAAGGATTCATTTTCATTGCCTACAATTCTATGTATTTTTCTAAAGGTGTTCGTGCAGGCTATATGTACTGAAATTCATTGAGTTTTGGAATGGATTTTATATGCCAGAAGGATTTGAAGAGGTAAGCAATTATAATATCAGTGGATCATTTTTTTTTCAATTTGATGTACTGTGCAAAATATTAATGCAGTTGTATAATTTTTTGGAGGAGGATATTCACTCCTTCCGGCTACGTGTTCTTGTTGAGTTGCTTCTAGCTGATCTCAATGACATCGATGACGTCAAAAGCGAGGCCCCAAGAGGCATAGCGACACCAGATCGCCGCCCACGCCCGATCCCACGAGGGATCTAGGGTTTTCCCTGGAGAGCCCAGGCGGAGGAACAAGAAACTCCCGCTTCGACGACGACTTCAAGTAGGATGCGGCGCCCACGGGCGTCACCGTCGTCGGTCCTGGCTAGCGCCAAGACAAGGCTATCGCCTAGCGAAGAGGCCCGAACCTCACGCCCGCCCAACAAGGACCAGCACAAACCACCACACCTTCCTCCTTCGCCAAGCATCCGACGATCAACAAAAACACTCCCGCCGTCATGCCTAGACTCCCCGTCGCCGCGACGAGAGCCACCGTCCGGATCATCACCACTGCCCGCGAGCGAACCCGGGCAGCCGCCACCGCGAGAGGGACAGAAGATCGCCGCCACCATGAGACCTCCTTGGTGGCCCAGATTGAAACCCGGACAAGCCCACGCCGCCACGACGAGCCCTCCGCCCTTGTAGATCCTCCAAGACCTCGCCACCGTGGCCAAGCCGAGCGCGCCAAGGTCCAACACCCCCCGACGCGCCGCACCAGCGAGAGCCACCGCCTGCCGAAGCAAAGCCCGCTGCCCTAGAGCCCTGGAAAGACGCAGTAGTCCGGACCTGACCGCGAGAAGGAGGGTGGCCGGGTCAAGGGGCCGCCGCCCAGCAGCAGCAAGGCGGGCACCGCCACACGTCGCCCACCAACATGCCCCGAAGCCGCCGCGTAGCTCATCCTGGGTCACCTCCACCGTAGCACGCCGCCCTCGCCTCGCCCGACACAGGCCCGCCCGGCCCAGATCAGGCCCGTCGAACTCCCGCGTCGCCCAGATCTGAGGAGAGCCGGCACGCGCCGCACGCAGCCGTCGCCGCCCCGAAGCGCCGCCACAGCCGCCCGCACGCACGGAGCAGAAGCCACCACACCGCCGCGCCGCCGCGCCCTCCAAACAGCATCGCGCCCCC
This sequence comes from Avena eriantha, assembly GCA_910589775.1. NCBI lineage: Eukaryota > Viridiplantae > Streptophyta > Magnoliopsida > Poales > Poaceae > Avena > Avena eriantha. Next base: position 308,505,178 of record OU342746.1, read on the forward strand.
GTCCACCGAGGCCACCCACGTCGCCACCACGGGACGAGGGAGAAAGGGAGGCCCCGCCGCCGCCTATGCCACCGGGGCTTCGCCCGGCGACGCCCACCGGCGGCGGCGAGGGGAGGGGAGGAGGTGGGGAGAGGCTGCGGCGGCGCGAGCTAGGGTTCGCTCGCGTCCGACCGAGAGGGTTTCTGTTGCACTGGGGCTTACTATGCATGACACCAGCCGAATCTATTACAGGCTTCCTGTCTCCGCTTTTCTCAAAGGATTTTGTTTCATGGCTGCCCTTTACCTCGAAAGTTCTCTCCTTTTTCTTCAGGGGTGGAAGAATGATGTAGACCGGGGAACCGAAAACTACCCCGTCTTCCCCTCACACTTGAGTAATAAGCAAAACAATACTAGATGAAGATGGAGCCGATGTGAGTCTCCGACGTTAACAGCCTTAATTTGTCGTGCTTGTACGTGCATGAGGTATTTCGATTCGACAGTTGGTCAATCTTACCTGTGCTACACTACCTTACACATCCATGCCAAACCGTTGTTTCTCTGTCGTTTTCAGGATTGAGATTCACAACCCAAACGTTACTCCTCCGTCTAATCGTAGTCACGTAAAAGGAAAATGTCAAGATCAGACACCTTCATCTACCGGCCGGCAGTTATGTGAGAAGGGCGGCATCATATAGTAGTATTAGAGCATCTATCTTAATCGGGTGTATGCGATTACTCTGCTGCACCAAAAGAGGATTTATCTACTAGCTTTCTAAGTTGAGAAATTATGCTAAGGTTTACCTTACGCGCACGGCGCACACTAACAGTGGTGTTTCTTTCTTTCTCGTTCGGTTTCAGGATTAGGATTCGCAACGACCCAAATATTGCTCCTCCATCTAATCACAAGGGCAGATGGCAAGATCAGACATGTCTATCTCCGGGGTAAACGGAAATGGGCGGCATAGGAAGGTATAAAACGCACTTAAGTCCGGAGAGGTCGCAAACTGCAGTACTACTCCCCGTAGCTTCCCCTGTTTACCGGCCCTAGAGCATCTCCACTCGTGTTCCCAGGACGTCGTTCCCACGACATATTTTTGGTCCGGATGGCGATTTTTCGTCCAGTGCGTTTCTAGGACGCCGGTTTCGTCCGAATTTGGCCCAAAATTGGTCCGACGTTCTCAGGCCGAACCCGAGGCGCCGGGAACGGCCTGGAAACACCGGATGGAGAGAAAACGAGGGTGGGCCAGCCCTGTCAGCGAGACATCCCATTTCCCATCACCAGCCGCCTCCACCGGGGCGAAGGATTCCACCCCCCAGCTGCCTCGCCGCCATGTTTGCCCCGGCGGCTCCGTCGATTCAAGCCGAACTCGCGCTTGTAGATAGGTCCGCCGCCACCGCCGCAAGTTCCCCTTGCAACCTAGGGCACTTTCGCCGTCCTTCCTTCGCCGTAGTTCGGCCACACCTCTAGCTCCCACCACCTCGCCTGCCAAGTGTTCGACGATTGGCCCGTTCGGCCATGGACTCCGACGATGAAGAGCTGTTCACCGTGTTGCTGGAGGAAGAGAACGCCGCAGCCGCCGAAATGTAGAGCACGTGCAAATCCTCACCTCCCTAGCACGGCTGTACATGCAGACTGCAACGCCGAAGCGTGGAGGCTCGACGAAGGGTCGCCGGAAGTGCAAAGCAAGGTAGCGGGCGGTGGGCTACTGCATGTTGTACGCCGACTACTCCGCCGACGAGCCGCTCCACGAAGAGGCCGTGTTTCGGCACCGTTTTAGGATGAGCCGAAAGCTCTTCCTCGAGATCGTGCACTCCGTCCGGTAATTCGACCCCTATTTCGTGTGCAAGAAAGACTGCACCGGCATGGTTGGGTTTTCCTCACTGCAGAAGTGCACAGTGGCGATGAGGTTGCTTGCATAAGGAGCGCCAGGTGACAGGGCTAATGACTATCTTCGCATGGCTGAGTCCACCGCCATCGATTGCTTGTACCGGTTCTGCAGGGCGGGTGATTGCAGTGTTTGGGCCACAGTACTTGAGAACACCCACTGCTGAAGACACTGCTCGAATCCTCGCAGTCAATGAAAGAAGAGGATTCCCTGGTATGCTTGGAAGCATAGACTGCATGCATTGGCACTGGAAGAACTGTCCATTTGCATGGCAGGGGATGTACAAAGGCCACAAAGGAGGTTGCACTGTGATACTTGAGGCAGTTGCTACACATGATCTTTGGATCTGGCACGCCTTCTTTGGCATGGCAGGATCGAACAACGACATCAACGTCCCTCAACTCCTCAAATATCTTTGCCAATCTTGTTGAGGGCCATGCCCCCCCTTGGACTTTGAGATCAATGGGTACCACTACAACAAGGGATACTATCTTGCAGATGGCATCTATCCAAGATGGCCAACATTTGTGAAGACTATCTCAAACCCAATACTCCTCAAGCATGCTCAGTATGCCAAGGAAAGGAAGCTTGCAGGAAGGATGTGGAGCGAGCATTTGGTGTGCTCCAACTGAGGTCTATTGTTGTCCGGTTTCCTGCAATGACCTGGTCGAAAGATCAGATGTGGGAAGTGATGAACTGTTGTGTGACCTTGCACAACATGATCATTGAGGATGAGAGGAAGGCCCCAGTGAGTTTGGTCGAGCAGAACAAGCCATACTATAGACAGGGACCTCTTGCACAGCCTGATCACCAGGTTCCGCCAACCTGGGATGCCTCCATCGCCATGCGTCAGGAGATTCGAGACCCGGTAGTGCATCAACAACTGCAGGATGATCTGGTTGAGCACCTATGGATACGCAGGGGAAACACATAGATGCCTAGCATAAATCTGGCCGAACAAGGCCGAAATATGTTGTATTTTCATTATTTGCTGAACTATGTTTAAATTTATGCCGAACTGTGGTTGATTTCGACCAGAACTATGCCGAACAGTGCTCTGTATTCGTATTTTGCTGAGATATGCCAAAAATTGGACGAATTTGAGCCAAATTTGGGCGAAATCACGCCAACCTAGGAACTCGGCCTAGGAACGCGAGTGGGAAATCGGCCGTTCCCAGGCCGAAACCTTGGTCCGTCCGACGCTATTTAGGTCAGGATTTCGGCCTGGGAACGGCCAACGAGTGAAGATGCTCTTACGAGCTGGTCTTCTCAATCATGCGCTCTGAAGCCATGAATATTATGTAATCGAGGAACAAGGACAATGCGTTTCATGGTATAGTCACGCGTCAAACAACAACTAGTCACACACCATCATATAAGCGGGACCGACTCTCCCTCTCGTCTCTCCCACCTCCTTGCTTTGAGAGTCCTCCAGAAGACCGGGCCGACCCCCAGCCCTCTCCGCCGATGTTGCCGGCCAAAGACGGCGAAGGGAAGGCACCGGAGTAGATAGGAGTAGCTGTAGGTTCGGCTTCTTGCCGGTTTTGGGCAGTTTGCCCGGTAGTTCGTGCGGAACTCTAGCTCTAGCCACCAAGATCTGTGGAGTTGTAGGGTTCCTCCTTATTGCTCTTCTTATCCGATGGAAGGAGAGTGGAGTGGAGGTAGGAGCTGACGCACCCTTGAATAAATTCCTGGTGGTGGCTTACCTGCTGGTGCTGAGGTGCTGTTGTCTCGATTTCCTCTCGGTCGATAGTGGCTGCGAGGGAGAGGAGATGGTGGACGCAGTCAGCTTCACGGTGGTGCTTCTCTCGGCCAGCCTTGGTGGCGAGGGGGAGTGGTTCTGCGGCGAGAGGCGGCCTTGGCGGCGGAAGGGTGGCCTTGTCCTCTGCAGGTTGGAGCTTGCCTCGGTTGGGTGGTTTGCTGTGCGGCGTCATCTCCTCCGGCCGGCCGTGGAGGCGAGGGGAGGATGCGAAGCAACCTATGCTTCCCTGCTCCGTTGAGGTGGTGTGACAACCTGCTGCTGCATCGTCGAGCTTATCCGTGGCAGCTTCGATGGCCAACGTGACCTTCGGCCAAGATGGTGGCCTTGTGCGGCGCTCAGATGGCGCCCTTTCCAACCCCCACAATGGAGGCCTTCTTCAGAGTCCCTCGCCGGAGTCCCCCCCTTGTCAGCGCCAAGTGGTTCGTCCCCGGCGAAGTCATGGCGGCCGGCGCTCGGGACTCAATCTCGGTGGAGATCCCTGTACTTGATCATGTTCTGTATTTTCTGCCAGGGTCCTTAGTGCAATATTTATGGCCTTGTTGTAATTTTCTTATCTGCTCTAGGCCCTGCTAGTATTTTGCATCCACCGACGGTTAATTAAATGCAGCACTGGGGTCCTTCGTGGCCCTTATCCGTTCAAAAAAAAGTGACACTTTCTCCTTCTAATCATGTCTACACATGTATGTGTGCACACTTGCAGACCAAGTGGGTGACTAAAAAGCAGAAGACTCTCGTAGCAGAAATAAACCGAATGTGCGTCTGTAGACTAGGATTATGTCTGACATGACCCCTCTGACGACTTTAAGCAAAACACTTTGTCCCCTTCCACTCTCAGCTGATTTTGCTCCTCTGAATCTTCAGCAGTGATCTGACTACTCTATCGAGCGCAACACGACACTGCAGGTGCCTGTAGATGAGAAGGTGGCGTCAGGTCTACGGACCAACTTCGACAAGTGCTCGGATAACTTGATTAGATGTTCAACCGAGGACAGAGACTTGGTTTCTCGGGAACTGCAATGCCCTATCACGCAGTTCCCACTCCGCTACCTGGGAAACCATCTGCAACGCAGCTCTAGTCGATCGTGGATCAGGTGGCCGCCAAGTTGCCATCGTGGAAAGCCTCAATGCTCAACAGAGGAGGGCGGCTCGAGCTAGTAAAGACCATGCTTTCGGCCATCCCTATATTCGTAATGATGTCCCTGGACATTCCGATTGAGATCATCATTGCAATCGAGAAGATAATTCGTGCCTTCCTCTGGAAGGGGAGAAAGGATGTCCACGGTGGTCACTGCCTGGTGGCATGGGATAGAGTGTGCATGCCCAAGGAGTTAGGGGGTCTTGGCATCCCCAACCTGCGCCTCTTGAACATCGTGCTAAGGGCCAGATGGCTGTGGTTTAAGCGGGTGGAGTTGGATAGACCATGACACGATCTTAGCATCCGAGTTCCAGTACTTGCTGAGCATCTTTTCGATGCAGCTACATCCTCGGTGCTTGGGGATGGAGCCAACACCTTATTCTGGACAGACAAGTGGCTACCGTGTGGAAGGATCGGAGACGTTGCACCGCACCTATTCGCGGTGGTGCCGGCGAACGCGATCGCGACTCGCATGGTATGCGAAGGTCTTGTAGGGGCCTGGCTTCATGATGCCCCCTGACCTTAACGCGGCAGCCATCCGAGAGTTGCTTGAAGTCGTAGACCGCCTGGAGGGCATCACCTTGACAGAGGGGACACAGGATATTTTCAAGTGGAACTGGGATCCGACTAGCTGCTACACCGCGAAGTCTTGCTACCAGGCTTTGTTCGCTGGACGGACCTCGATGGCAGGAGCACTGCAAATCTGGCATTCTCGAGCCCCCGCCAGCTGCAAGGTTGGTCTTTGGCTAGCTGTGAGGAACAGATGTTGGACCGCTTATAGGTTGAGCCGGCGTGGGTTGCAGCACCCCGCAGCATGTCCCTTCTGCGATCAGTGTGGAGAATCCATCGACCACCTTCTTATGGGGTGTGTCCTAGAACGAGAAGTGTGGAGCACCTGCCTTGGGTAGTAGGGAAATAGCCAGTGGTTGCCTGAGCAGGATACAAAGCTAGTCGCTTGGCTTCAGGGAAGGTGCGGCGGTAAAGGTCACGAGCGTGATCTTTGGACATGAATTTCCTTGGTCTGATGGTCGCTCTGGCGTCATCGAAACGATGTGGTCTTTGAAGGAGCCTCCCCTTCAGTCGCAGTAGTTGTCCAGAAGATCTCCGACCAAGCAGGCCTGTGGATAGCTGCACGGCTCTTCCGAGACTGCTTGAGCGCGATAGATAGGTGGAGATGTCGCGAGTAGTTGGATAGAGGGTGAGTGCTGTCCCCAAGGCAGCATGGAGTCGCGCTTGGGGCGTCTATGCCGTGGCGTGGTGTAAATCTTGGCCTCTTGGCCCTTCTTCTATGAAAAAGATACGTCTCCCAGGACGTATCCTTGAAAAGATGAGATCCGTAGCAGAGTGTCTTCCGGCAAAGGACGGAGACGACAGAGGGATTATGAGGAGGAAAAGATGGGTGCACCGACACACGCACATAGCCGTTAATTCGTGCTAGCCTCGCCCCTCCGGCCCGATGAACACACATGTAGGATCGACTTGTCGATTCTGGCAAGGTGAGGCGCGTTCGCCTTCGCTGCCTCAGCACCCAAGCCAGCTGCATTTCATAGGTTACCGTAAAGTAGGATAAATTGATACTCAACTATGATTAAAATACAAGGTACAAGATTTCATATAGGGGGCCAGCCGGCGGCTAACCGACACACAAGCATCTAACAACCGACATAATCTAACATCCGCCCACAGGCATAATGGGAGGCTCGATGACGTTGAGACTAAACCGTATGTGCGTAAATGTCGTAGTAGGAAGGCCTTTAGTGAATATATCAAACAGTCGTTGGAATATGGAGCACACGGACTTGTCCAAGAGCCACCTTCTCTCGAGCAAAATGTATATCTATCTCAATGTGTTTGGTGCGCCTGTGCTGGACTGGATTTCCAGACATGTAAACCATCGAGATGTTGTCACAATAGACAATGGTGGCCTGCTGAAGAGGTTGATGAAGCTCCGAAAGAAACTGACGTAACTAAATAGTGTCAGCAACCTCATGCGCCACAGCGTGATACTCAGCTTCAGCAGACGAGCGAGAGATCGTAACCTATCTTTTGGAGGACCAAAAAATTAAATTGTTACCAAGAAAAACACAGAAACCAGATGTGGATTGTTGAGTATCCAGGCAACCCAGTCTGCATTAGAGTATGCTGTCAAGGAAGTTAGAGGTGAATTGTTAATGTGGATACCATGGTCAAGAGTGCCCTTAAGGTAACGAAGAATGCGCTTAATATGATTATAGTGGGGAAGACGAGGATCATGCATATAAAGACATGCTTGCTAAACAACAAAGGATTTCGGGTCTAGTGAGAGTTAGGTATTGGAGAGCACCAGTGAGACTTTGATAGGGAGTTGGATCAGAGAATTGCTCGCCAGCGGCTAAGAGTTTGATCGTGGTGTCCACTGGAGTGCGAGAATGCTGGCAGTCGAGCATAGCAGCGCGAGGAAGAAGATCAAGAACATATTGACGCTGAGAGAGAAAAAGACCAGAAGTGTCATGACGAACAGAGATGCCTAAAAATGATGGAGAGTACCTAAATCGGTCATAGAAAACTCAGATTGAAAAAGAGAGATGACGTGTTTAAGAAAATACTGAGAAGAAGCAGTGGGAATTATATCATCGACATAAGGTAATAAATAGGCTGTGTGAGAATTTTGTTGGTAAACAAAAAGATAAGTATCAAAAAGAGATGGAGTAAAACCTATAGTTTAGATATATGTAGAGAAACGCTGAAACCCGGCACGTGGAGCCTACTTGGGGCCATAGAGGGATTTTTGAACTAGACATACATGATTTGGATAGGTGGAATTTTCAAATCCTAAGGGTTGTTGACAGTAAACTATTTCCGAAATAGATCCATGAAGAAAAGCATTTTTAACGTCTAGTTGATGGATGGGCCAAGAAGAAGAGACATCAAGACTAAGGACAGTACGGATGGTGCTTGGTTTAACGATAGGAGAAAAGATTTCATCATAGTCAATTCCATGTTGTTGAGAGTACCCACGGCAAACCCAACGAGCCTTATAGCGAGAGAGAGTACCATCGGAGTGAAATTTCTATCGAAAAACCCATTTATTGGAGATGACATTTACATTAGATGGTCGGGGAACAAGAGTCCATGTGTTATTTGCGAGCAAAGCAGAATATCTTACTTCATGGCGGTGACCCAATTTGAATCTAGGAGGGATGATTTGTATGCTTTTGGAATAGGATAAAGAGAGGTAGTTGCATGAAGATTTAGTTTTTGAGTGGGTAAACGGAAACCGGACTTAGTATGAGTGCACATAGTGTGATGATTGCGTGGAGGAAAGATAGGGACAACATGTGGTGGCAGAGGGGCAGGAGCGTCCGGCGCAGCGGAAGAGACGAACGCGGGGCTGGGTGGGTCTGCCGTGACAGAGATTTGAGTGGTTTCGTATGCCACAGCAGAGTCGGTGGCAAGGAAGAGGTCTATCACGACAGCATTTTCTGCTTGTTTTTCTACTGTGGTAGGATCGACGGTAGAGGTGGCAGCATGATTTTCGGGCGGAGCGGGTGGGTAGAAAATAGGGAAAAGGGGGCGTGAGGGGGAGGGCGTGTTGGTTAGGGTAGGTCTGATCGTTGGGCGAAGGTAAAGATGTGTTCAGCAAAAGTGACGTTGACGAGACACGTAAACGTGACCGGAAATAAGATCGAGACAACGTATCCTTTGTGTTTGTCGGAAAACCTAAGAACACGCAGGGGAGTGAGCGAGGGGCGAGCTTGTTGGGGGCGATGGAATAGGAGTTAGGGAAGCATAGACAACCGAAAACTCTAAGATCTTTGTAGTTTGGATGACATAGAAAAAGTGAGTAGAAAGGGGTGGAATTGGGATTGGCTTTGGAAGGTCTAATGTTGAGAAGGTAAGTGGCGGTGCGGAGAGCTTCGGCCCAAAATTTAGGTGGCGTAGATGACTGAATAATAAGGGTGCGAATAATGTCGTTGATGATCCATAGAGAACGCTCGGCCTTGCCATTTTGAGAGGAAGTGTAGGGGCGACAAAACGAAGTAGTATGCCATGTTGGAGAAAGAAGCTTCAGTTTGTGAAGTTTTTAAATTCCTGGCCCTTGTCACATTGGATAAAACAAATTGGGTGGAAGAAGTGAGTATAGACATAGCGCTGACAATTAACAAAAATCGTGTGGACATCCGATTTGTTTTTAAGAGGGAATGCCAAAACATAATGAGTGAAATTGTCTAGAAGAACAAGATAATATTTAAAGCCGGAAATACTTTCGATTGGAGATGTCCATAAATCACAGTGTAATAATTCAAAGGGAAACGTGCTTGAAGAACTTGAGGAACTAAAGGGGAGACGAACATGTTTGCCTAATTGACACGACTCACACAAATAGGAATTATGACTATCTTTATTACATTGGAGATAAAATTCACTAAGTTACAAATATAAAGTGGCATTATTAGGATGTCCGATGATGCCATCGGTCGACTGAGGCCACCATGGACGTAGGATCTGCAGCGGCAGGGGCACCATGGAGAGAGTATAGATCACCGGAGCTATTTAAGCATGCGATCTCGGCCTTGGTCCGGTACTCCTTCATAGATAAACCAAAGGGGTCAAATTATATAGAGACAAGATTATCATGAGTGAATCGAACAGAAATAAGGTTTTTGATGAGGGAGGGGGCAACAAGAACATCCCGAAGAAGAAGATGTTTTGAGGAGTTTCAAATTTGGGCTTGACCAACACAATGAATTTGGATAGAAGAACCATCTCCAAGAGTTATTGAAGAAAAAGGAGAACTAGTGCAAGAATACAACAAATTACTTGAAGCATACATGTGGCTTGAAGCACCAGAATAAAAAATCCAATCCATACCTGAGTTTCCTTGTGCAACAAAATATTCATGGCCTATAAAAAGGCAGCTTGATCCCAGCTCGGAGTTGAAGGATATGGTAGTATCGGCAGCAGAGGCGATGTAGGAAGCATAGGTTGAGTCGGTGCATGGTACCTGCTGCTATCAGCGTAGTACACCGATGGTGGAGTAGAGCCATAAGGGACATACGTCGGGGCGGCATGGTATGCATGAGTAGGTGGCCGCAGGAGTATAGGTCCAGGAGCGCCTGTATACGGGCGAAAGCTAGGCTGCCGGGAGCCGGCATAGGCCAGAGGGGTGCCAAGCAGGGACGACACGAACCAAGGCATTGGCTAGGCATGGACTAGCCTGATCCAGGGGTCATGTGACCGCCTCCAGATCGGAGCGGCGGGTGGAGCACTTGGTGGCGCTGGAGCTGGTCGCGGAGTCGGTGGAGGAGGTGGCCAATAGATCGGGTTCCACCCGCGATAATTAGGGCTAGGACACCATCCTGCTGGAGGTGGAGGCACCGACGGTGGAGCTGGAGGTGGCGGCGGTGGAGGCCATGGAGCCGCAGCGAAGAGTTGAGGGTGCTCTTCTTTTTGAGTTTGAGCGCGATCGACCCATTGGAGCATGGAGCGCACCTCGGCAAAGGAGGGGGAATGGTTGGATCAGTGGGATAAAGGACGCCTGTTTCTCAAAGCACTCTCTGAGGCCAACAAGAAGTATGTTGATGAGCCGACGGTCTTCAACAGGGTCGCCGAGTTCACGGAGTTCATCGGCAATGGCCTTGAGACACTAGCAGTAGATGCCAACTGGTGCATCGCCTTTCACTGTGTTCCGCAGCTCGGTATGGAGGCTATTGGCGCAGGCATGAACATTGTCCTGAAATAGCCGATGAAGATCCGACCATAGGGTGGTAGCGGTGGCGGCATTGCAGTGAACCAGATTGAAGATCTCGGTGGAGACGCCATGTAGATCCACTGAATAATATCAAGATCATCTTTGACCCATTGCGGATCGTGGTGGCAAGGGATGAAGTCCCTAGTGACGTGATCTCGAAGATTGCATCGTCCAAGATGGACATCGAAGAGGTGGCACCAATGACAATAGTTGTGCTTGGTTAGATCTATTGTAATTGGGATGAAGGGGCTGATATTTGAAATTGTATCGGTGAAGGATATGGTGGGAATCAATGGTGGAGGCTAGTGTGAGGAGGAGGAGGAAGAGGTGTGCGCCGCGACAGAGATTTGGTGGTGGTAGCTTTCCGCTCGAAGTAGCCCGGCGGCGGCAGGGGAGGAGGGGTGGGCAGAGTACCCATGTCTGCTGACTCGTGGTTGATGTCGAGCTCGTTGGGGAAACCCAAGAGGAAGGTATGATGAGCACAACAGTAAGTTTCCCTCAGTTATGAAACCAAGGTTATCAATCCAGTAGGAGCAAGGAAACACCCCAAAGGTGTAGCTAGATGAACGTTGGCAGGGCGCACTACCGGTGCTAGCAGCAACGTGGAGACCTGCACAATACAACCACAAAACTATGTCCCCAACTTTCGATGAGGTTGTCAATCTCACCGGTTTTGATGAAAACAAAGGATTAAACGTATCGAATGGAAGGAAGTAATAGTTTGCAGAAAGTAAACACAAAGCAGTAAACAATTTGTAGATTGTATGTAAAAGAAAGGACCGGGGTCCATAGTTCACTAGAGGTGGCTCTCCTTAAGATAGATAACATGCTGGGTGAACAAATTACAGCGGGGCAATTGACAAACATCGAGAAAGCATACAAGCATATACTAATCATCTTGACTCCTGTGAGATTCGATTGGGCATTACAACATTATACATAGACCGTCATCCAACTGCATCTATGACTAATAATCCACCTTCAGGTTATCATCCGTACCCCCTCCAGTATTAAGTTGTAAGCAACAGATTATTGCTTTACGAATTGCGTGTAAAGTAAACAATACGATTGTTCTATGAACAAAGGATTGTTGTTTTCTCCCTAGTAGCAACAACACATCTAGTACCTTGGAGATTTCTGTCACTTCCCCAGATTACCAGAGGCATGAACCCACTATCGAGCGTGAATACTAACTCTTGGAGTTGCTAGCATCTACTTGGCCAACATAGCTACTAACAACGGAAAGCATGCAAGATCACAAATAACAAAGACATGATAGAATCAATAATCAATCTGAAATAGCATCTCAATATCCATCGGATCCCCGCAAACACAACATGCAGAATTACAAATAGATGATCTTGATCATGAACGGAGCTCACAAGATCTAGACATGAAAGCACAAAGGAGGAGAACCAGCCATCTAGCTACTACATGGACCTGTAGTCCAGAGATGAACTACTCACACATCACACCGGAGGCTTGCATGATGATGAAGAAGGCCTCCAGGGTGAATTCCCCTCTCTGGCAGGGTGTCGGAAAGAGCTTCAGATCCCTCCCGATCTAGGGATGGAGATGACGGCGGCTATAGACTCCTTCGTGGATTTTTGATCGGGTACTTAGGGTTTCCGTATCAGAGGCAATATATAGGCGGAAGGAGAGGCCGAGGGGGTGTTGGGGTCGGCCAGACCAGCCCCTGGCGCGGGCCAGGCCTAGCCGCGCGGCCAGGTGGTGTGGCCAAGCCCCAGCCCCTCTCCGTCTCGTATTCTGGCTCCAGATGTCTTCCGGTAAAATAGCAACTTTGGCTTTTGTCCCATCCAATTCCTAGAATATTCATTTTCCGACTTCCTAGAACCAAAAACAGCAAAAAACAGGCAGCTGGCACTGTGGCTCTTGTTAATAGGATAGTCCAAGAAATCATATGAAAAGTACTCCAAAGTGTGGACTGAGGGATCGGTATTAATGTAGAGCTCGTTGGGAACCCCAAGAGGAAGGATGATGAGCACATCAACAAGTTCCCTCAGTTATGAAACCAAGGTTTAATCGAACCAGTAGGAGCAAGGAAACACCCCAAAGGTGTTGCTAGCTGAGCCTTGGCAGGGCGCACTACCGGTGCTAGTAGCAACGTAGAGACCTGCACAACACAACCACATAACTCTGTCCCCAACTTGCGATGAGGTTGTCAATCTCACCGGTTTTGCTGAAAACAAAGGATTAAACATATCGAATGGAAGGAAGTAAAAGTTTGCAGAAAGTAAACACAAATCAGTAAACAGTTTGTAGATTGTATGTAAAAGAAAGGACCGGGATCCATAGTTCACTAGAGGTGGCTCTCCTTAAGATAGATAACATGCTGGGTGAACAAATTACAGCGGGGCAATTGACAAACATCGAGAAAGCAATACATGCATATACTAATCATCTTGACTCCTTTGGAGGGCATTACAACATTATACATAGAACGCCATCCAACTGCATCTATGACTATTAATCCACCTTCAGGTTATCATCCGAGCCCCCTCCAGTATTAAGTTGCAAGCAACGGATTATTGCTTTATGAATTGCGTGTAAAGTAAACAATACGATTGTTCTATGAACAAAGGATTGTTGTTTTCTCCCTAGTAGCAATAGCACATCTAGTAGAAATATATGAAAAACACTCCAAAGTGTGGACAAAACAGAAGAAAGTAGATAAAACCAAGCATGGAACATCAAAAATTATAGATACATTTGCAATGTATCAACATCCCCAAGCTTAACTCCTGCTCGTCCTCGAGTAGGTAAGTGATAAAAAGAAAGAATTATTTTTGAGGTGACATGCACCATCAAACACTTGATCAAAGTATTTGTAAAACATTCAAAGCTGGGATCATAGTACTTCAATCATAACATGAAAGACAAAGTTCTAGCAATAAGATAAAGAAACTATGATGCAACATGAAAAGGCACAAACAAAAGATTCATGAATAACAATGCTTTGCAAGACGTTTGTTTGTTTCACATAAAGAAAACATAGCATAATAGTATTCAGCTTTTCCCTCATAGAGTAGCAAATATAATTGCATAGGACATCTTGAAAGTTCATAAGAGTGACTAGATACAAATAGTTTAAAATAAGCAATATCAAGTTATGCATCAATCAACTAGTCTTGGGACAATGCACATAGAACTAAGAATGGCCACTATGCTCTCAAAGTAGGTGCATAAAGGTAGAAGGTGGAGACTCAATATAATGGTGGAAGAAGGGCCTTCATAGAAGGGAGTAGGGATTCAAGTCTCATAAAGAGCTTCCAAAAATTATGATACTTATAGCTTTCAGCTCTCATTGCCCCTATCATAAGCATCTTGAAGTGATTAAGGTTAAAGTGAACAAACTATGGTGTACATGCTTGACAAAGTATAAGTTAGAAATCTCATGTCCCTTGTATACGAGGGCCGCTCCTCATGCTACTCAAGTTTAGTCACCAGTAAGTTCTTGTTATCCTATGTACATGTGTATCATAGAGAACCGCCAACGGGGTACCCCTTGCCCGATGATACGGAAAAATCCCCATATCAAAATGACAAGGCAAGCAGACAACGAGCATCTCAGCAATCTTCTTATTTACCATGGGAATATGGTGCTTTTTTCTCTCTTTCCTCTTTTCATAATATCTTTTTTCTCTTTTTCTCTTTTTTCTCAATATACGACTCTTTTTTTATAAGAAGAATGCTTCATAGACAGCTCATTATGGTTACGCTGTAGGTTTCCACCATGTCAGCATGGATTAGACCAGCGTCCCAGGCGTTTCTCACACATATACATAACTCCATGGACTTACAAGCTGCCCTTTCATTTCATACCGACGACATCCATATACAAAAGAGCATGATATCAACTAGGTACAAGTACCAAGTGCAATGTTGAAAGCATTCCCCATGAAAGCATGGTTCTGCTAATTCCCAACAAATAAGTGCAAGCATATACAACATAGACGACACAATGGTTCAAGTTTATTAAGGGCAAGAAAAAGTAAAGTGTGCCATCAAATTCGTGAGAGCTTTAATCACTAGTTTTCTCATAACAAGTTTAATTTGGAAGGTAAACAAAAGCATGAATATACTTGTAATAGCATCAGCTAGTAGGTAGGTATGGTGGACTCTTTTGAATAACTTGGTTTAGGGAGTTGGATGCATGAGTGGAACTCATACTTGGTTGTGGAGGATAGCAAAAGACTGGGAGCGACAAACTAAGAGAGCAATAATGGCCATAATCATGCAGAGCGACAAAACATCATTGATAAAAGCATAAAGTGATACTACAAGTTGAAAACTAAAGGATCATAAAGGCTATGGTGACTTGAGATAGTCATAACATGGTGTGAGCATGCGCCAAGTCAACTGAAATAAAGCATCAAAGGAGAATACCACTATACTATGCTTTAATATGCTAAAACAACGCATGATTCATCCAAGGCACATTAAGAAATCTCAATTGTTTATAACAAGTCATGCTACAGCAAAGAATACTAAGCATAAAGCCAAAAAAATTTCAAGCATGGCATGACAAAGCATAGGCCACAGTCAAAAACGAGCTCTTTTTACCACATAAGCATGAACTTTCCTACTCTTTTCCAAACCAAACCAAACTATTCGCAAACCAAAGTATGAAAGAGGGGGTCCAACCAATTTATTCAGAAAACTAAGCAAACCAAGAAAACAAAAAACCAAAACGAAAACGAAAAAACAGCGCTCCAAGAAAAACACAACTGTGCATGAAACAATAAAAATGAAGCGTTTAGAAGAAACCTGGGATTTTTATTGATGAAGAAAGGGATGCCTTGGGCATCCCCAAGCTTTGACGCTTGTACTTCTTGGATATTTCTTGGGGTGACACGGGTGGCATCCCCAAGCTTGAGCTTTAGTCCATCCTTCATCTCATTACTCATTCCTTCCATACACCTGAAATTTTTCCTTCATACAAAACTTCACACAATCTTTATTAGCAACATTAGTGCACTCAAGATAAATAAGTCTTAAGGTTCAGTTCTAACACCAAATAAACTTCCATTAGAACACTAGCTACTGTAGCACTTTCCTCAGAAAGCTCAATTCCCCAAAAGAACTCAAAAAGGAACCAACAAGAAGCAAATGCAGAAAATGACAGAAATCTGTCAAAACAGACCAGCAGGTAAAGACAATTTTTTTCGAAGACCTTCTGTTGCTCAAATCAAAAAGTGTTGAACTAACGAAAGTTAGATAACAACCTGGGGCAGGAGGACAAAAAGTCACGCCTCAAAAATACGTTCAGAGATTTTACACGATTTTTTACGGTGAAGCACATAAATCTGTTTCGGGACAGCAACTTTCCCAATCATTACTTCTCTCTCATTAGAGGTTACTCTTGGCACAAAAAACAAATAAAAAGGATAAGGAGCGGTTATTACCGAAGTAATAACTTCCAAGACTCATCTAAAACTTTTGGGTTATCTCCCAATAAGTACTTTTCTTTAACGCCTTTAAGTTAGGCATAAGAAGCAAGAAAAAGAATCAAGTGTTCTCAAATGAAGAAGCATTAAGATTAATACCAGAAATATCTTCAACAAGGCAAGGTATATCATCCAAATAAGTTGTAGAGGATCCTCTCTCAATGCTCTTAGGTCCACTATTTTCATCAAAAGGATTTTCAAGAACAATCCAATCAAGATTCTTTTCTATGGCTTCATGTATTGCTACTAGTTTAAAGGGTATTGGTATCTTAGGTTCCTCCCCATTAGGTTCGGTTTTGTTCATCTTTTCTCATGTACCAACAACATCTACACATGATCCTGCAATATCGAAGCGTTTAAAGACTTTTCTAGCTTCCTTGGCAACATCATAGAACTCCTTAAACAAAGTTTCTAGAATAAAATCCCTCTTTTCAGGGTCCTCAATCTCTTTAAGCTTAAGAAACATTACTTGCATTAAGGGGTCGAGGTTAACAAACCTAGCTTCTAACATGTGAATTAAAGAAGCAACAACAATCTCATAGTTTGGAGCAAGTTCTGCAAGGGATCTATCTTCAGTATCTTCATGCTTACTAACATGATTAAAGAATGCTTCAATATTATCTTTCCCAATTATAGAACCACTACCAATTGAAAGGTCTTTCAGGGTGAAGTTAGGGATCAACATGGTGCGCTAAGGAAGAGGTGACAACTAAAGGAGACTTAATTTTTTGTGTGTTTTTGATAAATAAAGCAAACTAGTAAAACTAATTTTTTTGTGTTTTTGATAAAGAAACAAGCAAACAAAGCAAAAAGAAACTAAGAAAAACTAAAATAACAAAGTAAAGAGATTGGTCATGAGGGACTCCCCTTGTGAAGATGTCCTTGACTCACCGGCAACGGCGCCAGAAAAATGCTTGATGGCTCGGTATTAATGTAGAGCTCGTTGGGAACCCCAAGAGGAAGGTATGATGAGCACAGCAACAAGTTTCCCTCAGTTATGAAACCAAGGTTTAATCGAAGCAGTAGGACCAACGAAACAACCCAAATGTGTTGCTAGCTGAGCCTTGTTAGGGCGTACTACCGGTGCTAGTAGCAACGTGGAGACCTGCACAACACAACCATAGAACTTTGTCCCCAACTTGCGATGTGGTTAGGCGGAAGGAGAGGCCGAGGGGGTGCTGGGGTCGGCCAGACCACCCCCTAGCGCAGGCTAGGCCTGGCCACGCGGCTAGGTGGTGTGGCCAGGCCCTATCCCCTCTCCGTCTTGTATTCTAGCTCCAGATGTCTTCCGGTAAAATATCAACTTTGGCTTTTGTCCCGTCCAATTCCAATAATATTCATTTTCTGACTTCCTGGAACCAAAAACAGCAGAAAACAGGCAGCTGGCACTGTGGCTCTTGTTAATAGGTTAGTCCAAGAAATCATATGAAAAGTACTCCAAAGTGTGGACAAAACACAAGAAGGTAGATAAAACCAAGCATAGAACATCAAAAATTATAGATACATTTGCAATGTATCAATGCCCTAGGAACGATAGTCTGATACCATGTAAAGTAGGATAAATTGATATTCAATGATGATCAAAATACAAGGTGCAAGAGTTTATATAGGGGCCCGGCCAGTGGCTAACCCTAAATTGACACGCTAACAACCGACATAATCTAACAGTTACCATGGAAGCCTCATGTACTGTATTTTATCATGGTTTCTCGGGTTGGGACTCCCATTTCGTAGTGCACCATGTCGTATTGGAGCATGTTGGAATTTGGGGTATTTCGGTATTGGGTTGTTCGAGACCATAACCAATAAATTCTGAAATTCTCTTTGGTCCATTAGGTGAGACAGCTGATGGTTGTACTAGTGGTGCTAAAGTTTAGTCCCACATTTGCGGTGACCCAATACAGCACTACATGTTGTAGTGTACATGTCATTGATATGACACTCACGGAAGTCCCCATCCGCAAATATCACATCCCTCAGAGTGGTACAAGAGAAACATTACGAGTCCAATAACTTTCTTTATTAATTCATACCAAGAGCCAAAAGTGTACAAAAGATTTGAGATCCTCCTCGGTCCATTGAGGATTCACAACGCGATAAAAGTTCAAATGCATAAGTGATAGCTTCCTAATCAATGGTAATACTAAACTCAAAACCATTGGAGCTAGTAGCTTATTGGAGAAGCTATACTATTGCTAGTTCATCTACCTATGCATTTAATTTGGTGCTTTCCTACATCTACATATTTTCTTATATCTACTGGTCTAATACTTCGTTGTTCTATCCTTCATGTAGGTCGCCATGTCTTTTTATAACCTAAGCAATGGTAAGATGATAGATTGAGTATGAGTGTACTCGACAAATTCTAGGGTGGTTGTCTGATGTTTGTTTGAAAGTCATCGATCAAAGATCTAAGACTTGTGCAGGTTTTTGAAAATGGTTTTTAGAAACGATAAGTTTCAAATTCATAAAATTCTAAGCTGTTAGTCTTCATGGGTTGTCTGAACTTTCATAAAATTATGTTCCACGATGCGATCGTAGTTCTTTCCTAGAACAGGGAGTGATATGTCATGTTTTACACTCTCGAGAGGTGCGCTACTTTTCCCACAAACGTTATTGGCCTTATTACTCATTCCATATTTCCTTAGATATGGGGTCTTGATACCAAATTTCACCGAGTCATGTCGAGTCTCCCTCCACGACCCCGCTGCCCACCCATCGTAACGAATTTTGGTCGAGAGACCTACGTTGAATTACCATCCCTTCCAATATACATAGTCGTTACCCTAAAGCATAGGATAGAGACGTCACGGGCTCCCACCCTTGATCATCTGTTAATCAACGAGCTAGTTAAATGAGAGGCATAAGTAGGAACTCTGGTTTGTTTATTAAACACACATGTATTAACGTTTCCGATCACTAGTGGAAAAGGGGGCTCTAGTCCCGGTCCATAACTGGCACTAGTCCTGGTTTCGCACCCGTGACTGCCAAATCGGGACTAGAGACCCATATATCTAGTCTCGGTTTGCTACGGACCAGGACTAGAGGCCACCACGTGGCAGCGGCAGGGATGAAGGACCTCTAGTCCTGGGCCGTAACACGACCCGGGACTAAAGAGTTCCTGCCGCAGCAAAGAATCGTGTGTTTTCTTTGCCACAGCATGATTTTGTGTTTTCCTTTTCATTTTTTTTTCCATTTCATTCCTTTTTAGAGTTGTGTTTCATTATACTTTCAAACATGTTTTAGTACACTTATTCTATGCTACTACATACACAGTACACGTTGATGCATATATATATAATATTCGATCTCTTGTGAGCCGTCATCATAATCAAAACTCGTTGGCGTTTCGTTCATTTATTTTATCTCCATTCTTTCACAGGACTCATTCAGAAACTATGAGCCATCTTCGGCTCCATCGTCTTCTGCTCCACCCTGATATGCTCCACCGTCTTCTGCTCCACCAAGGGATTCTGTATTACGTAACCTCCTCACCTTCTCTGCCATTAAAGTCCATAGATTCACTAATATAGAAGATAAAAAGTACTAATGAAACAATAAGTAAAGTTATTACATCTCGAATAATCTGGTTAATGCAACAATAATTTCAGATCCCTCAAGAAACAATAAGTAAATTAATACATCTCGAATATGATATCACTAATACATATATATTTCAATCAAACTGGACGTTGATTCTCGGGTCCTAAGCCGCGGGCGGTGAATAGCCAAAGAAAAGGAACCATCACAGGAGTATAGCTCGGGTGAGATGCCTGAACAAACTGACAGGTATTGGAGACCCTGACGTCCAATGCAGCCACATAGCGACGGACGTGCTCGTCCTCCCCCCTGACATGATTATATAACACCTCATCAGGGGCCGGCTCCCTCTACAGCGCTAGTGGACCATCCGACTGTCACCAAAGAAGCTCTGGGTCGACGACGGGACCTGGATTCCTCACCAAGTTACGTGTCCAAAAAGGTAGCACCTCCCAATGCCAGCCTGTCGGACCTCAGTCTCGGAAATGCCCGGCGAAGCCTAGTCCTCTGTCGTTGACGCCGAGTCGACGACAAGGATGGGAGATAGACATCACCGCCGATAACAAATTACTATCAAAATAAAATCAAATTTGTACTAAATAATCCATAAAATAAGTAAAATAACTAAGTAACTAAAAAACTAACTAACTAAAATAACTAAGATAACTAAGTAACTAAAATAACTAAACAACTAAATAACTAAAGTAACTAAACAACTAAGAAAATAACAAATTACACATATGAAAGAAAATAACTAAATAAAAAAAGAAAATAACTCACATATACTTTCTTATGTATACATACATTTTGATATATATACTTACACTTTCTTATGTATATACACACTACAATACATACACTTTTATAATAATCATTTGTTTTATTCATACAGAAAAATATATACATATACTTTCTTATAATCATTTTTTGTTAAATTAATAAATATGCCTAGCCACTACATACCACTACTAATATTACTACTACGTACTACTACTAAAATGCCTATACTAGTACTACTTATATTACTACTAGCTAGTACTATTAATATGCCTATACTACTATTACTAATATTACTACTACTAATACTACTATACCACTACCAATATACTAATACTACTACTAACCCTAGACTAATTACCTAACTAATTCCTTAGCTAATTGCCTATCTAATACAACTACTAACCATGGTCGGAGAGATCGAGCGATGCACCTACCTTCTGGGCCGGCGGCGGCAGTGGTGACGATGGCGGTGGTGTGGCACGGCGGCCGAGCGCGGCACAAGGACGACGACGACAGATGGCGACGGAGAGGAGGATGGCGTGATGGAGTTGGGCAGCCTGCTAGCGTCGATCGATCTTCGGCGGTGCCTCCTGTGTCGAAACTTTGCGAAATTGAGATGGGGGTGGAGAAAGAGGAGCAGGGAGTGAAATTTATAGGTGGGCCCTTTAGTACCGGGTCATGCCACGACCCGGGACTAAAGGTTTCTAGCAGCAGCCAAAAGGGCGCCAAAATCGGAACTAAAGGTTCTTACGAAAAAAAATTCTACAAACTATATATGGATTCCGCCTTATTGCATATTACAATGTAAATAAAAGAATATCTATCTAAAAAATATATATCATATCAAATGTTCATAAAAGAAATATCTATCTAATAAAAGTATAATATTTAGGGATTTCTATTTTCGTGCCCCTGGTTTATTAGTTGTACTCAGTTTTCCCCAATCGCTTAACTTTTCCTCACTTTTCCGCTCCCTCTATTCTAAAACCCTCACATGCGCTCGAGAGGAGGGATGTCGTCAGGTTAAAGGCTTGGCCGTTACATGCTGACCGGTGGGACCGCGTTGGGACCAGGATACACGGCAGACCAGTCATCCATCTCTTGCTGACTTGTGGGCCCCTTTTTCCTGATTGTGTGGCCGTTGCAGCCAATGACAAATGGGGTCGTTCCGTGGGGCCGTCGAAACCAATGAATGATGGGGCAGCCATGTGGGGCCGTTCTGTGGGGCCGTCGAAGACAATGACCGATGGGGCATCAGTGGGGATGGAGGGAGGATTTGCATATTTGCCACGTTTTACTTTGCAACTTGCATATTCGCCATTTTGTGTGTCACTACCATGTGGTGGTCATGTGGCAAATATGCAAATTTTAAAGAAAAAGTTTGGAAGATATGCAAAATTGGCAAATATGCAATAATCCCGGAGCAGCTACTCTCCCAAACATTAACAGGTGGGGTCGTGTATGACACGTCGGCTCTCTCTCTCATCCGCTCCTAGCCCAGCCCCGAGCAGCTCCAATCCCACCGACGGACAGATCAGCCATCGTCGGCGCATCACCGGATCCGTCCTACGGAAGTGGCGGATGGACTGCCGCGCTGCACCTGAACCACGACTCCGGCACCTGTTTCATCCGCACAGATTGTACATTCAGGCAGTACCGACCGCAGGCAGGTCTGCCGCCCACGACGATCGGGGTTTTGTTCCGCCGCCATAGCTCGACGAATAGTCGTAGCAATTGCTAGTAGTGCTTGGTAAGACCTTCGCTCCAGCTCCACACACCCTAATCGATTCAGTTCCCGTAATTTCCTCGATATTGCAGGTACAAATTAGTCCTCAATGTCTGGTCGTAGCAGGTACACCGATGAGGGTGGGGAATTGATCATGTCATGGGCACCTTCTCCTTCTCCTAGGATGTCGGAAGTGCAGGTAGCTCCTTCTCTTTTAATAGCATGAATTTGAAGTGCCGCCATTGTTGGGTTCGCAACATAGAAAACAAAAAATTCCTACGATGGGAACTATTATACGCCAAGATCTATCAACTAGACACAAGCAACGGGTGGATATACATCCATAGAGAACATACCCTCGAAGACAACAAAGCTTTGTTAACGAGATAAAACTCGTGGATGATGTAGTCGTTCGCTTGCCGATCTCAAGATCGTGTGGAAGTCCTAGCGCCACAAACCAGTAGCACATCCACACTCGCACACATGTTTAGGCCACCGAACAACCTCCGCCTCCTCGCTCCAGCGATGCAGCGGAAGCAGCAACTCTTTCCAGACGAAATGCCACTAGGAACATGTATCTCGCTAATCCGAGACCATGGGGGAATAATACTAGAGGGGGAGAGAGATCCTTCACGATGAGGTGTGAGGAAGAAGGAGTGAGAGGGAGCCTTTTATAGGAGGAGGGGGGGTACCCCTCCCCATGGCCGGCGCCCCATGGGGGTGACCCCTCACCTCCCCCATTCATGTGGTGGTAACCCCCTCCACATAAATTTGCCCCTTGACATTCCCCTTTAAAGTCTTCACTCCAAATTTAATGCTCTCTCATTTAATAAAACTCTTTTATTAATTTTATTCAGAATTTTGTTAATTACTTTAATTAACAAACATTCACATAAACCCCCCTACAACATTTTAATATTACATGCATAACCAATTTCAGCAATTTGTCCCGAAACAATTTCGGTGTCTATTGAAATAATTCGCAATTCATTCGTTTGAAACATATTTTCTCCAAATGGTGTTGGTATACCTTAAGTGTGTCACCCTACGGTTCGCGAATAATGCAGACATGATCGAGACCCCTCTCAGATCAATAATTAGAAGCGGGACCTGGAGATCCATACTGACTCCCACACATTCAACGATGACTTCTCTGATCATGAGAACCTTTAACGCTAGTAACTAAATCCCTTTGTCTCGCGATATATTACATATCCGAGATTCGATCATGGACATCCAAATACCTACTTTGATCTCGTTACCGACATGCACTATTTTCTCGTTCCTGTGATATAACATTCTAGTGATCACATCACTTGCTTCCAAGCTATTCTCAATGTGATATCACCGAGAGGGCCCAGAGTATATCTATCCATCATCAGGATGGACAAATCCCACTCTTGATCCATGAGCCTCTACATAACGCCCTCGTAGCACTGAACCCACCTTTATAGTCACCCTTTTACGGTGTGACGTTTGATGTTATCAAGATTCTCTTCCGGTGTTAGTGATTAACATGATCTCATGGTCTAAGTACTAGGATTACTTCGTATGATGTTATAGCAATATAAACTCAATGACTTTGATCATAATGCTATACTTCAGATGAATGTTCATCACATCATTTCACCAATGTTGTGACCTCGTTATTAACGACATCCAATGTCCATGATCACGAAACTTTGATCATCTTGTTAATCAACGAGCTAGTTTAAAGAGAGGCATAACTAGGAACTTTCCATTTGTTTATTAAACACACATGTATTAAAGTTTTCTGTATTAATAAAATTATAGCATGCAAAATAAACATCTATCATATACTTGGAATATACATAATAACAACTTTATTATTGCCTCTCAGGGCATATTCCCTTCAGTCTCCCACTTGCACTAGAGACAATAATCTAGTAACATAGTGATAAATCTAACATCCATGGAGTTTTGGTGTTGATCATGTTTTGCCCGAGGGAGAACTTTAGTCAACGGATCTACAACATTGAGATCCGTGTGTACTTTAAAAAATCTTTATATCTCCATCCTTGACATGCTCTCGGATGGAGTGAAACCGGCACTTAATATGCTTGGAATTCTGGTGAGACCTTGGTTCCTTGGCGTTGGCTATGGCTCCATTGTTGTCACAATAAATAACCATTGGGTCGAACGCACTAGGAACCACACCTAGTTCGGTTATGAACTCCTTCATCCAAACCTCTTCCTACGCCGCTTCTGAAGCAGCAACATATTCTGCCTCCGTCGTTGATCCAGCCACCACAGGTTATTCGGAACTCCTCCAACTAACTGCTGCTCCATTCAAGAGAAATACGTATCCGGATTGAGACTTAGAGTCATCCGGATCGGTGCCAAAGCTTGCATCGACATAACACTTAGCGACTAGCTCTTGTTCACCTCCGTATACAAGAAACATATCCTTAGTTCTTCTTAAGTACTTAAGGATATTCTTGACCGCTATCCAGTGTTCCGTACCTGGATCAGATTGGTACCTACTAGTTAAACTAATAGCATGTGCCACATCTAGTCTTGTACATAGCATGGTGTACATTATAGAGCCTATAGCCAAAGCATAGGGGATTTTATCCATTATCTCTCTTTCTTCTGCCATAGCCAGACTTTGAGTCTTACTTAATGTCTTGCCTTGGTAATAACCCCTTCTTACTTCCGTCCATTTTAAACTTCTTTAAAATCTTATCAAGGTATGTACTTTGTGATAGCCCTATCAGGCACCTTGATCTATCTCTATAGATCTTTATGCATAATATGTATGACGCTTCACCTAGGTACTTCATCAAAAATTTGCTGTTTAGATAACTTTTTACACTGTTTAAAAGATCTATATCATTTCCAATCAATAATATGTTGTCCACATATAATATCAGAAATGCCACATTACTCCCACTCACTTTCTTGTAAATACAAGCCTCTCCATAAGTTTGGATAAATCCAAACTCTTTGATCACCTCATCAAAGCAGAGATTCCAAGTTCGGGATGCTTGCTTTAGTCCATAGATGGATCACTGAAGCTTGCACACCTTGTCAACATCCTTAGGATTGACAAAACCCTTTGGTTGTATCATATACAACTCTTCTTCAATGTTACCATTGAGGAATGCAGTTTTGACATCCGTCTATGATATCTCATAATCGAAATAAGTAGCAATTTGTAACATAATCCTAACTGACTTTAGCATCGCTACGGGAGAGAATGTCTCATCGTAGTCAACCCCTTGAATTTGTCGAAACCCCTTTACAACAAGTCAAGCTTTATAGATGGTTACATTACCATCAGCATTAGTTTTTATTTTGAAAATCCATTTATTCTCAATGACCTTTCGGTCATGAGGTAAATCCACCAAGGTCCAAACCTGGTTTTCGTACATGGATTCAATCTTGGATTTCATGGCTTCTAGCCATTTGTTGGAATCCGGGCTCATCATTGCTTCTTCATACGTCATCGGGTCATCTATTTCATCAACCATGAAATTCATATTAGGATTTCCGTACAGTTCACGAGCTGCACGTGTCCTGCTTGACCTGCGCGGTTCGGTAGTGTCCTCTTTTGGAGTTTCATGATCATTATCATTAGTTCCCTCTTCATTCGGTGAAGTAAACTCCGTAACAATTTCTGATGCTGCGCTACTCACTGTTGTATGAAGAGAAGGTTCAATAACCTCTTCGAGTTCTACCTTCCGACTACACACACCTTTCGCGAGAAATTCTTTCTCTAGAAAGGATCCATTCTTGGCAATGAAAACCTTGCCCTGGATCTGTGATAGAAGGAATACCCAATAGTTTCCTTAGGGTATCCTATGAAGACGCATTTTTCCGCTTTGGGTTCGAGTTTATCCGGTTGAAGTTTCTTCACATAAACATTGCAACCCCAAACTTTAAGAAATGACAGCTTAGGTTTGTTTCCAAACCACAATTCATACGGTGTCTTTTCAATGGATTTAGATGGTGCCCAATTTAAAGTGAATGCAGCAGTTTCCAGTGCATAACCCCAAAATGACAGTGGCAAGTCAGTCAAAGACATCATAGATCAAATGATATCTAATAAAGTATGATTACGATGTTCCGACACACCATTACGCTGTGGTGTTCTGGCAGGCGTGAGTTGTGAAACTATTGCACACTCTTTCATATGTGTGCAAAACTCATAACTTAGATACTCACCTCCACAGCTAGACCGTAGAAATTTGATCTTTCTATTACGATGATTTTCCACTTCATTCTGAAATTCCTTGAACTTTTCAAAGGTTTCAGATTTGTGTTTCATCCAATAGATATACCCGTATCTACTCAAATCATCCGTGAAAGTAACAAAATAATGATAACCACCATGCGCCGACACACTCATTGGACCGCATACATCAGCATGTATGATTTCCAATAAATCTATCGCCCATTCCATTGAACCGAAAAACGGCATTCTAGTCATCTTTCCCATAAGGCATGGCTCACATGTATCAAATGATTCAAAGTCAAGTGATTCCAAAAGTCCATCAGAATGGAGTTTCTTCATGCGTTTAACACCAATATGACCTAGACAGCAGTGCCACATATATGCAGATATATAATCATCAAGTTTAATCCTTTTAGCATCAACATTATGAATATGTGTAACACTATTATCGAGATCCAACTGAAATAAACCATTCATCACAGGTGCATGACCATAAACGATATCATTCATATAAATCAAACAACCATTGTTTCGAATTTAAATGAATAACCACATCGTGTTAAACAAGATCCGGATATAATGTTCATGCTCAGTACAGACACCAAATAACAATTATTTAAGTTCATAACTAATCCCGATGGTAGGTGGAGAGGCAGCGTTTCAACGGCGATCACATCAAGCCTTGATCCATTGCCGACACACATCTTGACCTCACTGCTTGCTAGAGGTCACTTGTTCCACAACCCCTGATTCGAGTTATATATATTAGCAATCGATCCAGTATCAAATACTCAGGTGCTACTACGAGTACTAGTCAAGTACACATGAATAACATGTATATCATATATACCTTTGTTTGCCTTGCCGACCTTCTTGCCTGCCAAGTACTTGGGGCAGTTGCGCTTCCAATGGCCGGTCCCCTTGCAATAGTAGCACTCGGTAGCAGACTTAGGGCCAGCTCGAGATTTCTTTTCAGGTGCGGCAACAGATTTTCCACCCTTCTTTCCCTTTTGCTTACCCTTCTTGTCTTTCTTGAAACTGGTGGTCTTATTGATCATCAACACTTGATGTTCTTTCTTGATCTCCACCTCTGCAGTCTTAAGCATTGACAGAAGCTTGGGAAGAGACTTCTTCATGCCCTGTATATTATAGTTCATCATGAAGCTCTTGTAGCTAGGTGGGAGATATTGGAGAACATGATGTATGCCTAAGTCAATGGGAATCGTTATTCCCATGGACACAAGCCTATCGGTGTATCCAAACATTTTGAGTACGTGCTCGTTAATGGAGTTGTTCTCTTCCATCATCTAGCTAAAGAACTTTTCAAAAGCATTATAACTCTCTACGTCAGCATGGGTATCGAAAATCATTTTCAATTTGCCCATGGTATCAAAGGCCTTGCCATTTTCGAAACGCTTTCGAAGTTCTGGCTCTAGCCCATAAAGTATGCTGCAACGAACTAATTTGTGGTCCTCTTAACGAGTCAGATAGACGTTATTTTCCTCATAAGGGGCATCAAGAGATGGTCGGGGGCCTAGCGGTGCTTCTAGCACATACAGCTTGTGTGCATCATTGAGTAGAATCCTCAAATTCATGGCCTAGTCCGTAAAGTTGCTACCATTCGTTGCAAGTTTCTCTTTCTCTGTGAACATATTGAAATTAAAAGCAGGTGGTGCCATCTACAACAAAATTTGATAAGTTTATACTAAGTTTATGATAGATCGAGTTCAACTAATCCAAATTACAAATGAACTCCCACTCAAAAACAACATCCCTCGTGTCTTTTTGGTGATTACATGAACCAAATCCACTACAGCAAGTCCGATCATCATGTGAGTCGATGCAGTTTCAATGGAGAGCATCAATATGGGCATCATATCGACTATATGACTCATGCTTAACCTTTCAGTCCGTGTTCCGAGGCCATGTCTGTACATGCTAGGCTCGCCAAGTAAGAACTTTAGTACTTGCGTGTGTAAAACTATCTTACACCCGAAATATGATCGTGGATTCAAGTACACTCGATCATCACGTGATGTCTTGAAGCGGCGAAACATGAACGGTGCATACATAAGGGAGAACACATTTTTATCTTGATCTCTAAATGAGGGATCATCTTATAATGCTACTAAAAACGCCAAACTAGCAATATAAGATGCAAATATCATATGTGTAAAGTGGAATGATATGGTCCATGCATTTGATCACCATCATGTGCATCGTGGTATGATCTCTATCATTCCTTTGTGTGTAAGGCCAAGGTCTATGGAACTTACATGTTAGGTGTGTTGTAAGGGTATCTACCATACATCAACTTACAACATTACCATATCATGACACTAGCCCAGCAACAATCTAAACTAGACGCCTCTAATTTATCCATTGCTAGTTTTACGTGGCTTAGGGCTTTCGGAGATCGAACTGGTATTACCTACGAACATGGAACCACAACGATGATAACTAAGTTATTAGCAACACGTTGTAAATTAGATATTGACTATAGTAGGAGTGATAGACACCCGCCAGCCACTTATGCAAAACTAGTTGCATGTCAGTCATGGAACCAGCCTCATGTGCGATGACATGTAAAGTTGGTCCAGGCCACTTCATCTCACTATGCCACTAATATCCAAAATACATGAAAGAAGCAATAACATGATCATCATCGCCGACATATAAACATATCTGTACTACCCGTGCAAAGCACCTACGCATAGATCAGGCTCTGATACCACTATTGGGTTCGTAGCATAGAAAACAAAAAAAATCCTACGATGGGAACTATTATACGCCAAGATATATCTACTAGATACAAGCAACGTGTGGATATACATCCATAGAGAACATACCCTCGAAGACAACAAAGCTTTGTTAACGAGATGGAACTCGTGGATGATGTAGTCGTTTGCTTGCCCATATCAAGATCGTGCGGAAGTCGTAGCGCCGAAAACTAGCAGCGCATCCACACTCGCACAAACGTTCATGCCACCGAACAACCTCCGCCTCCTCGCTCTAGTGATGCAGCGGAAGAAGCAACTCCTTCCAGATGAAATGCCACCGGGAACATGTATCTCGCTAATTCAAGACCATGGGGGGAATAATACTAGAGGGGGAGAGAGATCCTTCACGAGGAGGTGTGAGGAAGAAGTAGTGAGAGGGGGCCTTTTATAGGAGGAGAGGGTACCCCTACCCATGGCTGCCGCCCCATGGGGGGTGACCCCTCACCTCCCCCATTCATCTGGTGGTAACCCCCTCCACATAAATTTGTCTCTTAACATTCCCCTTTAAAGTCTTCACTTTAAATGCATGAAATTTCTCCAAATTTAATGCTCTCTCATTTCATAAAACTCTTTTATTAATTTTATTCAGAATTTTGTTAATTACTTTAATTAACAAACATTCACATAAACCCCCCTACAACATTTTAATATTACATGCATAACCAATTTCAGCAATTTCACCCAAAACAATTTTGGTGTTTATTGAAATAATTCTAGTGCTTTGCAATTCATTCGTATGAAACATATTTGCTCCAAATGGTGTTGGTATCCCTTAAGTGTGTCACCCTATGGTTCGCGAATAATGCATACATGATCGAGACCCCTCTCAGATCAATAATCAGAAGCGGGACCTGGAGATCCATACTGACTCCCACACATTCAATGATGACTTCTGTGATCATGAGAACCTTTAACACTAGTAACTAAATCCCTTTGTCTCGCGATATATTACATGTCCTAGATTCAATCATCAGCGTCCAAATACCTAGTTTGATCTCGTTACCTACATGCACTCTTTTCTCGTTCCCGTGATATAACATTCTAGTGATCACATCACTTGCTTGCAAGCTATTCTCAATGTGATATCACCGAGAGGGCCTAGAGTATATCTATCCGTCATCGGGATGGACAAATCCCACTATTGATCCATGAGCTTCTACATAACACCTTCATAGCACTGAACCCACCTTTATAGTCACCCTTTTACGGTGTGAAGTTTGATGTTATCAAGATACTCTTCCGGTGTTAGCGATTAACATGATCTTATGGTCTAAGGAGTAGGATTACTTTGTATGATGTTATAGCAATATAAACTCAATGACTTTGATCGTAATGCTATACTTCGGATGAATGTTCATCACATCATTTCACCAATGTTGTGACCTCGTTATTAACGACATCCAATGTCCATGATCAAGACACTTTGATCATCTTGTTAATCAATGAGCTAGTTTAAAGAGAGGCATAACTAGGAACTTTCCATTTGTTTATTAAACACACATGTATTAACGTTTCTATATTAGTACAATTATAGCATGCAAAATAAACATCTATCATATACTTGGAATATACATAATAACAACTTTATTATTGCCTCTTAGGGCATATCCCTTCAGCCATGGCCCGTCGAACTGATTTCAATTGGTTTTGTTTTCGGATTGCTACAGTGTACTATGCAGGCCGATGATCCATGGTACATTGCATACTAAGAAGAATCAACCCAGTGGTGTAGCCAGAGGATGGATTTGGAGGATATGGTTGCCAATTTAGGTGATGAATTGGCCCGTAAAAACCTTTTGATATTCGAGATGAAGCGTACTGTCGAGGAAGAAAATAAGAATTCAAAGCTTATTCGCAAATATAAGTTGACACTTGAGGCTGATCTTGCCATATCTAATCAAGTGGTAGAAAATCTAAAACATGAACTTCAAGTGAAGGGGGGAGAATAGTAGATTCATGTGGGCAGTTTTAGTAGTTTTCATCCCCGTCCTAGCAGTTACAGTATGAGGTTGTGGTGAAAGGTGGCACGTGTAATGATTAGTTGAATAAATAGCTACTAATTTGGAGAGTGGAATTGTTATTCAATGGATGGTTGTGAGTTCCTGCTAATTTAGTCACTTTGTGGTCCCAAAGTTGTCAAGAGAATGCATTGTGGGCCCCGAGTTGCTTGCCATTGGATCTAGCGGTCCCAAAGTTGTCGAGAGAATGCGTTGCGGTGCCCAAGTTGCTTACCATTGGATCTAGCGGTCCCATTGTTGTTGAGAGAATGCATTACGGGGCCCGAGTTGCTTACCATTGGATCTAGCTGTCCATAGTTGGTGTGCCAACTTCCTAGATGGTCAAGTTGGGGCCTATCATTTTTGACTGTTCTATCGCTGCCATCATGGCTGCCATGTAGACTTGCGGCATTGGCGGCAGCATCCATTCCCTATTCCAAATTAGTGGCTGGGATTGTCAAAGGAAGTACTACTCTCTCTGATCCAAATTAGTTGACTCAAATTCGTCAAGATACGGATGAATCTAATACTAATTCATATCTAGATACAATCGAATCTAGATAAATCTAAATCAAATAATTTGGGTCGGAGGCAGTACTACTTATGAATCAGCTTTAGAGCATATACACCGTCCTCACAGCTCAAATACATATCAATTTTGATTCAAATCATACATATTTCAATCAAATTTATACAAGACCACCAGAGATTGTCAAAGCAAATACTACTACTTATGAATCAGCTTTAGAGCATATCCACCGGTCTCACGGCTCAAATACATATCAAATTTATTCAAATCATACATATACTTTAAGTGATAGAATTTTGGTTCAAATTGGGCTCAAATTTGTCCCAATTTTAAGTGGACGATGAGCTAGCCGCCCTCCCCACCGTATGTGTACTCCAAGAAGTATGGGAAAAGTGCTCCCATCCATCCGACCACGAGGTACATCCAGCCTTCACCGTCGAAGTGCACCTCGACGTGCTAGCCGCGGTCTGCCTCCCACAGCTTTGGTTCACGAGGGCTTGATCTGCACCATCGTAGTGATGTTGCGGATGATGGCTTCCATCAGTGTCTTTCATCGATGACCACTGTCAGCACCACCGCCGTTGCACTGATGTTGCGGATGATGGTTCCATCGGTGTCTTTCATCAGCAACGGATCTGAGGATGTGAACGGAAGTGAGACAGATAGAGACAGAAATTTCAGATGCTTCGATCCTCACCGCCACACGCTGTTCTAGCCACCACGCTTAGATTCACGCCGCCACACGCTGTTCCTACGCCCATGCTTAGGTCTGTGCCGCTGCACACCGTTCCGACCGCCACACTTAGATCAGCGCCGCCATGAGATAGGGAAAGGGAGGGAGAGACATCCCGCCCGTCGAGCTCTCCTCTCCATATGGGGTAGGTGCACCCAACGGGAGAGAGAGACCTCCAGCACGTCGGATCATGATGTATCCAACGGTGGTTGGCCAAGATTCATGTGACATACATCTTGACCAATCAGAGCATAGCCAAACTGAGCGCTAGTTGATACGGCTAGTATATGTGCGATAGGGAAAGGGAGGGAGAGACATCCAGCCTGTCGGGCTCACCTCGATGTACAAGGTAGGTGCGCCCATCGGGAGAGAGAGACCTCCAGCCTGTCGGATCATGATGTATCCGACGGTGGTTGGCCAAGATCCGTGTGACATACATCTCGACCAATCAGAGCGTAGTAAAACTAAGACATGAGAGAGGGGGAAAGTGAGGAAAACTTTAGCTGGAGGGGAAAACTGAGGAAAACTTTGGCGAGAGGGGAAAACTGAGTAGAGCTAAGAAAAAACAAGGGCACTCCGATAAAAAATGAGTAAGGGAAATTCAAGATTTTGGCATAAAAATGGAAAATGTGTTATTTGAAAAAAATAATCCATCTTGGCCGACATTATATTGTTTGCAACTCAAAGATACACAAGTGTTCCAAATTTGGCCTCATTTAGATAAAGTATGTTTTGGGATGGGTTATTTTGGAGGTTGATTGAGTAGAAGCCATGCATCTTCATAACTAGTAGCTCATTCCAAGAAGGATTTAAGAAGTGGTTTAGGGGATAAGTCGATTTATCTTTATTTCGTTTTCCTTTATTATTCACGCTAGGTTGTAGGTAACATAACAAGACTCCATGCAAAGGTTGCACTATGTTTTGATTTTTTTTAAAATTAAACTAACCCTAAAACCATTTTTTTGAATTTAATCACTTCGAACAATAAAAATGTGGCTGATTACAAGTAAATCCAAAATTTCCAATTTCATATGGTAAATCAATCCAAGATACACAAGTGTGTCAAATTTTGGAACAATTGGTCAAGGTTTGCTATGGTTTAATCCATGAACTAGCTAAACCCCATGTGTTGACCACATGTCGAGGGAAAAACTGAGTAGTGCTAAGTAACTAGGTGGATGACCATAGAAACTTGCAATAACACATACATTATGGGATTATCCAACATACAAACTTGGGAGTGTCACACTAGTTTGAATTCAATACAAACATTGAAAGTAGTTCAAATTCATCATCCAAATTCAAATTAATAATTTAAATTCATTTTTGTCTTGCTCTTAGTGTTTTTTCACAGGGTTCACCATATTGCTCTAGGTGATCCTAGCTAGAATATTCGCGGAGTCCACCATCAGCATATTTCATCTATTCCCTTTGTTCTTTTTCTCTGCATTCAATGAATCAAGTGCTTCAGTTTGTCGTACAATTGGTTCAATCATGTTTTGATCCATTGGTTCATACGGTTCAAAATGCATTGGCATTATTTCTTCAATATCCTCCTATGTAATTCCTTTACTTTTAAACTCTGCTTCCAATGGATAAATTGCTTTATTCTCCTCTCGATCCATTGGTTCAAACTCCACTTGATCCATTGGTTCAATCTCCTATCGATCCATTGGTTCAATGTCCCCTAAATTTGGTTCAATCTCTTCTACATTTGGTTCAATCTCCTCTAGATCCATTGGTTTAATCTCCTCTCGATCCATTGGTTCAATTTTCAATGTATCCATTACTTCATTCTCCTCTCGTTTAAATACTCATTCTCATCTGCATTTGCTGCTCCCGCCTGATCATCCATTCCATAAGTTCGGTCCACTTCATTTTTACAAAGCCTAGCAATGTGCCCTAGGATCCCACAATGTTTGTACTTACATCGTCGAGGTGGTGCACCACCCTCTGCACTAGCTCTCATCCTATTCTGTCTTGGCCTACCTGCTGGTCTAGTAAAAACTAGAGGGTATAGCTTGAAGCCGGGATCCACTTCCATCCATTGGTCTTTTCCCAACAAGGCTGGAACACTCCGAGCATATGCTGCCCTAAATTTGGCAACAGAGAAATACTTCGACAAGTACTGATCAACTTCACCCTCTTCACCTCCTAGAATGTCCATGAGAAACAATGCATGTATGTAGGGTTTCCCACGGAGCTGCCATTGCCTGCAATGGCATGTCCTATCAACCAAACTCAATGGATACCTCCATTGCCTATCTTTACTATCAATGTATGTTACCTCAGCCTCCATTCCTCTTCTAATGCATTTCATCTTCAATTGTTTTGCCCTGGCATGCAAAGCCTTAATCAAAGATGGGAGGATGAGATGACCAGCATATACTATTGATACAATTCTTAGATGCAAATCGATCTTTATCATCATCACTTGTCTAATCTTATCAAATATTTGCCACAAGATAAGACCTTTCAATGACTTGACCTTTGCATTGAAACTCTCTACAAGGTTACTTGTTACATAGTGTACCTTGCAAATTTCATTGAATTGGCTTCTTGACTACACTATTCCATGATGTGCACCCAAGTACTCATTCACCACAGGTTTTTGTTTATACAACACTTCCAAATGATACAGATGCTTCTCCAAACTGCATGTGTATGAAGTTGTCCATAGGTTGTCAGTATAAACTTTACCCTTGAATTTCTTTGTAAAATTCTGCACTAAGTGTTGCATACATTCCCTATGATCCACTCTAGGGAATACTGCTTCTACAACTTTCTCCAAACCTTTGCAAGCGTCCGTGTGGATAGTAAGTCCCGGTGGATGACCTATAAGGTCATGGAAATTCTCTAGAAACCAAGTCCAACTATCCTCATGTAAGGTACTGTAATATTAAACTTTTGAGAAACTTCTTTTATGAGCTTTGTTGCACCAAGTGATGGGTTCGTTCTCATCCAATCCATGATTGCATCTGACGACCACCTAGTCTTTGCTAGTTATGTTATGTCCTTTGGATGTCCCCCTTGAGGTGGACAAGAATGTTTGAACCGGTTACTTTTTATTTGAAACATAATGAAAATGTCAGGTTGTAATACCTGAACCAAACTACTCCTGAGCATAGTGGGGGCATGCATCCTCCACCTACACCTCTTGTATGGGCACTTCACTGTGAACCTTGCTGGCTCACTCTTAATAACATCATAATCATTATTGGTGTGGATGCAATATGTAGTAAGGGCATTACGACAGTCCCGCATCATTTCAAATACGGTGCCTTCTAAAATCTTAGGATCATTCATGTACCACTAAATTACTAGCAAGTCCTCACCATCATACTCGGCTAAAACGAGACTATCATTGTTCTCCTCATTCTCTTCGTCATCAGTATCATCAAATCTGGCACCGTGGCCCATTTCCTCCGTGTATTGGTCCTGTGGTGCATGTTTACTGAATCTGTCTACCAATTTAGGAAATATCAACTCTCCTCATCATCTATTGGAGGCGCTCCCTCGTCAGGCTCTGCTTGATCCTCCACATCGATCGCACGAGCGATTTGGCTTACACTCGCAATGCGAACAGATGGTACTGTTGTGGGCCTACAAGGAGCGCGGGGGCGCACACTATTAGTAGAGACAAAAGAGACACATGATGCCCGACCACCAGATGATGCCTGACCACCAGATGATGCTTTAACCCTCTTTCCCGTATGTTCAACTTTAGGTTGCACATGGAGACGAATTCGACCAAAACGTTTGGTAGTGTTCAAAGAGAAAAGCATTACTAGATCATGTTTGCTAGTTAGTGGGAGCAATCTTTGCTCGCTAATGTTGAAATATTGCAAATCAACTGAATCGTCATTGCTCCAGGGAAATTTAGAATATATTTTATCTTTCAAATCTTTGAGAGTTAAGGAGGTTGCAACCACCAATGGGAAGTAAAATCCAAAGAGATATTGTTCACAATCACGAATTACACTAGTATCCAGTTTATCCGCCAACCGAAATGCCAGCACTGGATCAATCCTATTCAAAAAGCAAGGCAGATAGTTGAGCACCAGCGATTCACGCTCAATTACTGCCTATAATCAATTTCCAAAGGGAAATGATGCTTACCTAGATGGAATCCATGCGTTAGATCCCTCCGATTCCACCCAATCTTCTCTGTGCTCGACAGGGAGGATCGGTACACCAGCCAGTGTTGCATACTGTTTCGCGAAAGTGGTAGATCTAGCAGGGGCGGGAGCGGAGCCGGAGGTGGAGTGGGCTCTGCGGCTAGGGGGAGGGGTGGCTCGGCGGCGGAGGACGACATAAGGTAGGAGGGCACGGCGGCAGGAGAGCGGAGGGGCCGTGTGAGAATTGTTCCAGGCTCGGGGGAAGCGAATGCTTTAGGTGAGCGAGAATGGCCGGTCCGACGTGTCTCCATGTGGCCCCACCCTTCACCACATATGCAAGACCCGTCCCAACGCGGCCCCACCATTCACCACGTATGCAAGACCCGTCCCAATGCGGCCCCACCCGTTAGCATGTAACAGTCGAGACAACATATAGTAACGCTCAACGCACGACCCGCCCCAACACGGTCCCACCGGTCAGCATGTAATGGTCAAGCCTTTGACCTAACGGCATCCCCCATCTGAGCGCCTGTGAGGGTTTTAGAATAGAGGGAGGGGAAAAGTGAGGAAAAGTTAAGCAGCTGGGGAAAACTGAGTACAACTAACAAACCGAGGGAACAAAAATAGAAATCCCTAATATTTAAGGGTTTTGTGGGTTTAGTTTGGGAGTAATTTTTGCAATAATTCTTTCGTTTCTTTCTCAAGGGATGCTTGGCCAAAATAAATCGACGATGCCCCGGGTACACATTCTTCCTACAATATTCCAAAGATATACTTTCAGTCTCATCTCAATAGTGTGTACATGCATTGTATCCCTTGTTTGACTATCCTGAAATGTTACTAAGAGCAAGTCAATCATTGATGGTTACGAAAAGCAACACTCGTAGGTCAAATTCCTCTTGTTTGTGCTCATCACACACTGCTGGCACGTAGTTGACGTGGGAGCTTCTTCTTCTTCAGTTCCCCGGCATCGGCGCCAAAAAATATGCTTGATGGCCTAAAATATATCGAGCTCGTTGGGGAACCCCAAGAGGAAGGTATGATGAGCACAACAGCAAGTTTTCCCTTAGTACGAAACCAAGTTTATCAATCCAATAGGAGCAAGGAAACACCCCAAAGGTGTTGCTAGCTGTGTAGGGGTTCCGCGTATGAAAACAATAAATTTTACCCTACGCCCCTGAACCCCTGAAGCTGCCAGGGCCTATCTATTAGTAATACAGTAACGGGAGGGGCTTTTCGTGAACTTACCCTTGAAGACCGAAAAGCATTGGCAACGCTCAGGAGAGCGTGGTTGATGTAGACCTCGCGCTCCTTCAAGGTCGTGATGAAGTCCTTACGCTCCTTCTGGCTCCAACGACTTGAGTGCCTCAAGTGCGACACCTCGCGTGGAGTTACACACGTCCGGTGCCTGATGATGACTCCCGCTTCCCTGATCCAGCAGCAGTTGCAGAAGTAGAGCTCCTGTTGGGGATATACTTTCCGGGTATCCTCACAGTTCCTCACTGACCAGGGTGGCCCACTTCGGGTTAGAGCTTTGCTTCATGGGCGACCCAGTCAGAGAGAAAGACAGAGTCCAATCCGGCTACGAGAAGGCCTAGAAGACTTACCGACTTAGGCCCATAATGTTACTTGTAGTTCAAGATGTACTCTGTAACCAACTCTTAGTCATAGCCGGATAGATCTCTCCTGTAAACCCTAGGCCGGATATCTATATAAGCTGTCCAAGGGAGAGCCTTTAGGGCACACCTCAATAGTCTACAATCTCAACTCGCATAGGCGAAACCCTTGTAACCCATATTCCGGCTCTGCCGTATTATTGGATTGCTAGCAGGAGTAGGATCTGTCCAAAACTGGCGGATTCGAACCTGGGTAAACTTGTGTGCTCACCGTCCCGGAACACCGTACGTCTCACATCCCTCTCTACCGCATGCCTCGAGGACCCCCTCATGGCATACTTGTCCTCAATCCGACAACAGTTGGCGCCCACCGTGGGGCAAGTGAGCTTCGGATCTGTTTTTCGAGCGGAATCTGCAAGAATCGGAATCGGCGAGACTATCGCTGCCGGTCGCATCCTCTACGCCAGCAACGTCCCTCTCATCGTTCTCGACGAGACTTGGATTCCAGCAAGGGAGGTTGTGACTGCCTGCACAATCATGTCTTTTGGCGAGATCAATCTTTACATCGGTTTCGCTGAACCGGCCCAACCCACCCCAGCGGTGATGATAGAAGCAGAAGAATTTTCTGGGTCTCCTTTCTCCGCGGAGGCGGCAGAGTTCCGGATCTCAGAAAACCCTAATCCGACCCAGCCCGCACCAATTGCGGAGATAGTGGAGAAATCCGAGCCTGAAGAAGATCTATCGGTCCAAGTCGAATCTATAGTGGATCTCCCTGGAGAAGCCGGATCCCAGATCGACCCACCCGAGGAAGTCGAAATTCAGGAGGAGCATATCAACGACACTGATTCCGGCTCTGATGACGCCGGGACAGACAGGCCTTTTCTGAGGTACACACTAAGACGCATGATACTGCAAGGCGAAAGCGCAGATGCAATCCTCGAGACCATCAAAAGTTTCGACATGGCTGATCGCGAAGGCCGCAGGTACCTCAGGAAGCACGCGTCGCACTTCGTCGGATACGTGGGATCCGGATCCGGCTCTGCCGATGCTGGAGAAAACACCGACTCTGTGCTGGAGGCAATTGGAACAAACGCCGATGTTCCTGCATCCTCGGATGAATCTATGACGTCGGCAGATTTCCGAAAGTTCTCTGCGGAATATGAAGAGGAGTACAACTCCAAAGCTGCAGAAGAAGGAGAGGCCATGGATGAAGGATCCGGGGAACACTCTCCCAAAGTGCAGGATGACATGGACGTCGGAGATAATCCCGAGGTCTAGATGTCCGAAAGTACCGATCAGAGCTTGACTCCGGGAAACGGACCCAAAGTCGTCTTTGCTACCGGCGCTGCCAAGAAAGCAAAGAAGAGGAACAAGAAGAACAAAACCCCGACAAAAGACCCTCTGACAGAGGAGGTGATTGCCGAGGAATACGAGGAAGACTCGGATGGAGCACTTATCCTAGAAGAGCTGAAAAAAGAAGCATCGGTGGATGGACACGTGATCACCGAAGGTGCGCGTAAACTCATCGATGCTGCATTAACCACACCTATCCCTACAGCCGCAGAACTTACTGCGGATGAGCTGGACGAAAGGGCGCAAGCCCTAGAAGCGCGTCGTCAACAACTCCTCGATGAAGCCAAAAACATCGAGGTGGAGAAGAAACGCATGTCAACTAAGGACTACATGTCTCGGTTGCATCAGAAGACACGGAAACGTCACACCAATGACGACCAATTCCCACGTGTCAGTGCCGTCCTTTTTGGAGATGAGATGGGGAAGCCACGGAAAGATAGCAATGGAGATTGGGTTTACCCAACCCTAGTACAGAATACCGTGGTGGCCCGAGAAATTCTATCGGCTAATCCAGGACCAGAAGAGATCCGTTTAGGTATCAAACTACTCAACAAGGGACTGGAGCAGCAAAAGGTCGCCCTGTCCGGAAGTCAAAAATGGTCTCGGATTCTGACCAATGTCGCATAGATCTGGCATGGGCTGGCGTAAGATCCCATTACGTTCGGGCGTAGTATCATAACCTCGAACGACGGGAAGACAATTATTTAAGAACCGGATCGTCAGGACAGCAACACAGAACTGCGTGTAACTGGAGCAATGTCACTCCAGAGGCCGAGAAAGATGTCGTTGCTGCACTGAATCCGAAGAACCCTCCCCGACGAGAGTCTAACGATCGAAGGGGAGAAGATAAAGAGAAACATCGGGAGGAGGATCGCCAAAAAATGCCACCTCCTAGACATGCAAGCCGTCCGGATGAGCCTCACCATGGTGGGAACGACGGACGAAAGAACGACGGAAACCATGCTGGTACAAGCCGGCAGGGGGCTCGTCGTAGTCAAGATCCTCCCTGGAACCGGAATAATGACGCTCCGGACGGAGGCCGGCGATCAGCCGGAAACAATTTAGCTGCCCCACCCTCTCCACCAAGCAGCCATCACAACGGCTCCCAAGGGGGACAAAGAGGACGACGTGGCGGAGGAGGTGGTGGCAGAAGCCAAAGTCCGGCTCCAAGGCACCGCAGCCACAGCCGACATTCAGGACGATCTCTATCCCCGAGCGACGCAAGGCCCATGATCAATTCCAACATAGAGGCATGGCGCTATGAAAATGATGACATGTATGTGGGCACAAAGTGCTTCGGACCACGCATCAGAGCTACAAGATTCCTAGAAGGATTTGCTATCTCAAGGCACATCCAAGCCTACGACGGCATTGCTCGGCCAGATACTTGGCTACAGGATTTTTTCCAAGCTTGCTGCATCGCCAAAGGCGGAAACAGCCTGGTCGCAACCCGATATCTCCCGCTTATGTTGCGAAAGATGGCGCGATCATGGATCAATGAACTTCCGGAGAACACCATCCATAACTGGTATGACATGCAAAGTGCGTTCTTTCGGAATTTCGAAGGCACATATCGGAGGCCCTGTTCGGTCGGAGACCTACAGCGTTACACCCAGAAAGCCAGAGAAACTTACCGGGATTACCTCGGACGATGGA
The DNA here is from genome assembly GCA_910589775.1 of Avena eriantha. Classification (NCBI taxonomy): domain Eukaryota; kingdom Viridiplantae; phylum Streptophyta; class Magnoliopsida; order Poales; family Poaceae; genus Avena; species Avena eriantha. The sequence continues at coordinate 308,546,165 of OU342746.1, forward strand.
TCGACACCAAGAACTCCTGTGAAGGAGTAAATGATCAAACCGCGATTGAAGCTTTCATCGCAAGACTCCCAATTGGTCTACTACGTCACCGCTTGAAGTGTGACAAGGTTACTGATTTGGGAGAGATGATAGAAACAGCGAGCAAGTATGGAGATGCTGACGATGATACAGAAGGATTACTCAATGTCCTAGTTGTGCCTCAGTCGGCAAGACAACCAAAGCAACAAGCTCAGAAGCGCAAAAATACCTCGGAAGAAAAACCCAACGCGGAAACAGCACTGGTTACTAATGTTTCCTGGTCTGGAGGACGAGGAGGGCGCGGCGGAGGCCGCGGTGTGGCCGTGGGACTTCAAGGGTCCAAGGTAGAAGAGAACAACAACGAGGCAAAACCTACTCTTGGGCCGACATTGCCAATAACCCATGTGTGCATCACTTAGACGCCAATGGGGGCTCGTCTCACACCAACGCCGAATGTCGTTTCAATGACGACATCAAAAGAGATGACACCGTGGGCTACTGATGACCCACAAGTATAGGGGGTGTATCGCAGTATTTTCGAGGGAAGTGAAACCCAATTTATTGATTCGACATAATCTTCTTCAGTATCATAACTCTCACTAGACTCAGGTGAGCTAACGGGTGTGGTGGTGTTTTCATTAGGAGTTTCGGTATTTCCAGCTATAGTTCTAGCAATCGTAGCATCTAGGAAAGGACCTAATGAACCACTCTTATCAAGCACAGTAGAAGCAACATCATAAGCATCAAAAGTTTCAGATTCAGCAGTAGTAGCAGTGTGTGTAGCATGTGTATGTGGTGGTGTAACGAGCTTACTTATAACAGATGGTGAATCAAGAGCAGCAGAGGTGTTCAGAACCGTACCTCTTCTTGTAGTGGATGGTAAAATAGGAACCTTGCCATCACGAGACTTACCCATGATGGATGGATAGCAGCGAACAATAGAGAATCCAAGTGAACTTGATAAATAAAGCTATGCTCCCCGGCAACGGCGCCACAAAATAGTCTTGATGACCCACAAGTATAGGGGGTGTATCGCAGTATTTTCGAGGGAAGTGAAACCCAATTTATTGATTCGACACAAGGGGAGCCAAAGAATATTTATAAGCCTTAACAACTGAGTTGTTAATTCAGCTGCACCTGGAAACAATCTTGCTCACAGCAGTTTATCAGTAGCAATAGTTTTGTAGTAGGAATAGTAAAGTAACAGCAGTAGCAAAACAAAGACAGTAGTAACAAAAGCAGTAAACAGTGGGATTCGAGTGCGGTAGGCATAGGGATGGATGCACGGGCGTAGCATGGACAAGACAATTCACATAGCAATCAGAACATAGGGCAATTGCAGATAAATAAGATAAAGCACCCAAGTACTAGACAATCCTAGGCATGTGTTCCATATATAGTCATACGTGCTCGCAATGAGAACTTGCACAACATCTTTTGTCATGCCAGCCCGTTTGCAGCGGGGCCTCTAGGGAACTACTGGCAATTAAGGCGCTCCTTTTAATAGAGCACCGGAGCAAAGCATTAACACTCCATGTGATCCTCACATCAAAGCCTTTCCCTTCCGGTTATCCCGATTTCTGTCACTTCGGGGCCATAGGTTCCGGACAACAACGTGTGTATACAACTTGTAGATAAGACCAAAAACAATACTATCATAATGAATCAATAACATGTTCAGATCAGAAATCATGGCACTCGGGCCCTAGTGACAAGCATTAAGCACAACAAGTCGCAACAGTCATAAAGTACTAATAAAAGATACTAGGCACCATGCCCTAACAATCTGATGCCATTACATGAACGATCTCATCCAATCCCTACCATCCCCATAGCCTATAGCGGGGGATTACTCACTCATAGATGGGGGAAACATGGATGGTCGATGGAGAAGCGATGGTGATGATGATGGCGATGATCTCCTCCAATTCCCCGTCCCGGCAGGGTGCCAGAACGGAGTTTCTGGTACTGTTTTGTGGAATCTGGTGGTGGCGGCGGAGCGGAACTCCTTCCGGAAAAACGTCGAACCCCTCGAAGTTTTTAGATCAGAAGGCTCCTTATAGGCGAAGAGAGAGGCCGAGGGGGTGCCTGGGGGGCCCACACCACCCCCTGGCGCGGCCTGGCCTGGCCCGCGCCACCAGGTGATGTGGCCACCCTAGGGCTCTTCTCCGTCTCATATTATGGCTCCTGGAGTCTTCAGGTGAAATAGGATTTTTGGCATATTTTTCGGGATTTTTCCTGATAGTTGATTTTCTGCACAAAAAGTAGACACCAAGGCAATTCTGCTGAAAATAGCGTCAGTCCGCATTAGTTGCATCCAAATCACACAAGTTTAGAGGAGAAACAATAGCAAAAGTGTTCGGGAAAGTAGATACGTTTTGGATGTATCAACTCCCCCAAGCTTAGCTTATTGCTTGTCCTCAAGCAATTCAGTTGAAAACTGAGTGCGATAAAAGAACTTTCACGAACACATTTGCTTCATATGATGTAAATATTCTCAGCAATGTGATCAACTACTTAGACAATTCATAATAAAGAGTATGCAACCAAGTCTACTTAATAGTCATTGCAAGCTATGAAGAGATTCCAACTCAAGAATAATAAGTAGCATGAGGCACAAACATAAGCAACATTACCATGCTCGTAAAAAGGTATGATAGAGTGGTATCTCGCTTGCCTTTGATTATGAATGCCAAGGCACCTCTGAAGTTCAAGTGATGACTAGAAGTAAAGATATCAAGGATACAAGCATCAAAGTCATAACACAAATAATCAAGTAATGGAACAAACATAAAGAATGACAACCATGCTCTCAAGAAGGTGCTCAAAGAATATGTGGAGACTCAACAAGTAGAAGAAAAGGTTTTGAATAACTTGAAAGGCTTCCAAATGTTGAAAGTACAATACCCGTTAGCTTTGAGCTCTCATTGCCCCTATCATAAGCATCTTTAATGTGGTTAAGGTGAAAGTGACACAACTAAGAGGATATGCTTGACAAGTTATAAATTGAAGTCTCATGCCCCTTACTTACGAAGACCGATCCTCATGCTACTGAACTTCAGTCACACGCAAGCTCTTGTCATTGTAAGTATATACGTATCACAGAGAACCGCCAACGGGGTACCCCTTGCACATGACACGGGAGCTATCCATAATCAAAATACAAGGCAAGCAGACAATGAGCATCTCGGCGATCTTTTTATTTACTATGTGCATAGATTTTTATTGAGGATGCTTCATAGAATGCTCATTATGGTTATGCTACAAGTTTCCACCATGATTAGGCATGGCTTAGGCTAGCGGCCCAGGCGTTTCTCTAACATACATACAAACTCCATGATCTTACAAGTTCCACTTTTATTTCACACCGCCGGGATCCATAAGCAAAAGAACATGCTATCAACTAGGTACAAAGTACCTATGAAGTGTTTAAAGCGGTCCCCATGATACATGGTTCTGCTAACTTCAACTCATAAAGCGCAAGCATATGCACAACAAAGAAGGACGCAATGGTTAAGGTTTATTAAGTGCAAGAAAAATAAAGTGTGCCATCAAGTTCGTGAGAGCTTTACTAACTAACTTTCTCATAACAAGCAAACATTTTATTCGGAAGAAAAGAGGCGTATTGAATATGCACGGAGGTAGCAAATGATGCTAATGGGTAGGTATGGTGGACACTTTGGAAATATTTGGTTTAGGGAGTTGGAAACTTGAGTAAAACATACTCAATGGAAGTGAAGGCTAGCAAAAGTAAGGGAGCGACAAACGAGAGAGCAATAGCTGTCATTATCATGCTTGCAACAAAACAGGACTACTCATGACATGAAAGTGATTCAAGATCCTCGAGGCAAAATAATTCATCGAGGCTTAACTGATTATTACAGTCATGTGCATGTGAGCATGTGCCAACTCAATTCAAATGAAACATTCAGAGGAGGATACCACGGTGTCATACCAATTTATGAATAGAGTAATGCAAGCAAACATTCATGAGACATGCTACAAACTATTAGCGAGCTGGAGCTAATCATAAGAAAGCAAGAACTATTAAGCATCCAAAGAAAACATACACTCTTCATGAATGGACTAAGCAAGCTCACAATGATGAGTATATGTACAAAAATGAAGACAAATAGAGTCCGTTACCAGGCTCTTACCATGCCTCAAGTTGTCATTAATCCTCATAATTGCTCTTCACTTGTGTGGCTTGAATAATAATATGAAACCAATAATCCACTGAGAACTGCCGAACCCTGTAGCAAACTCGCAAAAACCAAAGAAGAACGACAAATATTTTTGGTGTTTTCGATTTTTCAATAAGAACCAAAAGAGAAAAATAAGCAAAGCAAAATCTTTTTGGGTTTTCAAAAAGTTCAAACAAAGCAAAAAGGGAAAAGCAAACCAAGGCAAAAAGAAGAAGGAAACCAAAGAGAAACAACAGAAATATTTTTGGTCTTTTTGTGTTTTTAGAAAGCAAAGCAAAGAAGAATGAAAACTAAAAAGAGAATGAAAACATGAATATACAAAGTACCGATGCAACATGATATGGAGATGAGTGCGGTGTCGGCGTACCTCCCCCCAAGCTTAGGCTTTTGGCCTAAGTGGGTATCAATCGATGTACGAATAGGGGTTCCAAGCGGGCGGATCTTGGTAAGAATGGTCGTAGCTGGGCCCATGAGAAGAAGAGGAAGCTCCCCAATCATAAGCGGGCTGCTGATATGAAGACTCTCCCTCATTCGAGGGCTGGACCGAATCATCCGTGACCTCCCTTCTAGTGTCCTGCTCCTGCTGGGAAAGCTCTCCTAGGTACGTGTCTAGCTCCTCCTCAGTGGGGACCATCCTTCCCTGTTATCAAGGTTAAACAAAACAGGTGCAGGCAAAAGAACAACACGCTCAGACTTGCTCTTTCTCCAGCCAGCCTTGAGAAAGGTTATTTCATAAGATAACTCACTCATACTAGCCCACGAGGAAATAAATTTATGCTCTATCATGGAATTAAAATCAAGCCTCTCTATGGGAAACTGTAGGTCTAGATGATGAGGCACTAAACCATGCAATGCTAGCAAACGAGAAGAAATGAGGCCTCCACAAATTCCACCTTTCTCACGGTTAGCAGTGAGACGGAAAGCTATCAAAGAACCCAAGTTGTAAGATCTATCTCGTTTAAGAGCAGCAGAGATAAATGCTAGATCAAACGAAGATAACTTATTGGCAGTTTTCCTAGCAAGAACACACTTGGCAATAAAGTAGGCAAAGTAGCGAATGGAGGGAAGATGAATGTTACGGATTTTTCCACTCTCCTTCGAGAAGCTACTCCCTTGGAAAATTTCTACACATAAATCCATGAGTAGTTCAGGTCTCTCTTTAATCTTCCTACATGATCCCCATTGAGGTACCTTAATAGCTGCACAAAAATCATCAAGAGAAAGGTCGACAGCTATATTGTAAATTTTGTAATGGACCATGGGGTTAGGAAAAGAGGGACTAAATTTCAAGTCCTGCACCACATACATGGTTAGCTTCACAAAGACAAGGTTCATCTTCCAAAAAGTGCTCTAACCCTGCATTAGAAACCAAAGTGTGGAAATCTTGTAGAATTCCTGCAGCTCTCATGAACTCAGAGCATGGATAAATGGAGGGAAAAACTTCCTCCTCCCGATGGACCTTCATGACCTCAGGCACCCAAAGCTCAAGTTGGTTTAGGTGGTGTTCACTCATCTTCTATTCTGAAATTTAAACACCTATTACACAAGTGATTGCAAAGTAAATATAATGAAGGATTCTACTCATAGGGACTTGCAAGAGGCCTAAACATGCATCAAAACTATATCTCTAAGCATCAAACAAGCTTACAAGCCCTCATAACCAGTCACCTACAGCAGCAAAATACTCGACATATAATCCACTAAACACAAATCTACTTGGACAAGGGGGAGGAGTCACATACCAGGGAACAAATGCTCCAAATTTCAGCAAGAAAGATGGACTGAGCAAGGAGATCGAAGAAATCGAGAGCAAGCATAGAAAGAACGCGATTTTGAGCTATGAACTTGAGCTTACTCGGGAGAGAGAAGAAAGTGGCAGGGGAGAGAATTGGTGGAGGGCCAGGGGTGGCCCACACCAGGGCATGGCGCCACCCAGGGCTGGCCGCGCCTGCCTGGTGGGCCTCCCTGGTACCTACCAGGTACTCCTCTGCCCTTTTTTCACGTAAAAATTTAATATGAATTTTCTGGAATTTTTCGCGACACTTTATTTTTGGGCAATTTTCAGAAATAGAAGAATATTTTTTCTGACAGACAGATTTTTTTCTTTTTGAAACATGATGCAAATACAAAACAAGGCTAGAACTACAGAAGTTCTAGCATGCAAGCAACTAACAACACAAACAAAACTAAACGAAAGCAAAAACTAAAATGCAAAGGATAGAAATAAACGGAGATTATCATAGTGAAAACATTGTTTTGTTCAATGAAATCCTTTTGTTAGCAAGGTTGATCAAGTCTTGCTACCAAAACAATTGCATATGAGACAAAACTTTGTACTCCACTAATGATTATGTTACCTCAACCTTGATAGCAATGGTCCCAATCATAATAGTTTCAAATTTTTCTCTTGGTATGGGACAATATATTTCTCCAACTTGAATGCCTTCAACATGTTCAACTGAATTCAAGCCATAAGTCCTTTCAATCTTCTTGGGGAAATAGACAGTATGTTCCTTGTCATTAACATTGAAGGTCACCTTTCCTTGATTACAATTAATAATAGCTCATGCAGTATTAAGAAAAGGTCTCCCGAGAATAATAGACATATTATCATCTTCAGGCATTTCAAGCACAACAAAATCAGTTAATATCAAGCAATTGTGAGCCACCTGAACAGGTACATCCTCACATATACCCATAGGAATGGTGGTAGATTTATTAGCCATTTGCAAAGATATATCGGTTGGTATTAATTTTTCAAGTTGAAGCCTCTTATAGAGAGAGAAAGGCATAACACTAACTCCAACTCCCAAATCACACAAAGCAGTTCTAACATAACTGTTCTTAATAGCGCAAGGGATAGTTGGAATCCCTAGGTCTCCAAGTTTGTTAGGAACCTTACCATTGAAGGAATAATTAGCAAGCAAATTAGAAATTTCTTCATTAGGGATCTTCCTTTTATTCGAGACTATGTCCTTCATATACTTTGAGTAAGGAGGCAATTTAATAGCATCAGTCAAAGGAATTTGCAAGAATAAAGGCTTCATCCACTCGCAAAACTTATTATAGTGTTCATCTTCCTTTGACTTGTGTTTCTTATCAGGGAAAGGCATAGGTTTTTGGACCCAAGGTTCTCTTTCACTACCATGTTTCTTAGCAATAAAATCCTCTTTGGTGTATTTAGTATTCTTAGTGTGGTTTTCAGGTTCTTCTTCAACTTTTTCTTCATTAGGAACAACATTTTCTTCATTACCACTTTCAGTTTTAGCATCAGAGATAGATATACTATTAGGATCTATAGCAGGTTCAGAGGGTTCTACAACAATTTTATATTTCTTTTTCCTTTTCTTATGAGTAGAACCTCTATTTTCAGCTTGTTGAGAATCCTGCTCAATTCTCTTGGGATGCCCCTCAGGATATAGAGGATCCTGGGTAGCAGCTCCACTTCTAGTTCTAATTTCATAAGCATGTTTTTCTTTAGCAGCATTAACTAACAAGTCATTTTGCACTTTAACGAGTTGATCTATTTGAGTTTGAACCATTTGAAAGTGTTTAACAATCATTTTAACATCATTAGAGGTTCTTTCCACAATATCTTTCAACTCAACAATAGCTCTAGTGTTTTCCATTAGATGATTTTGCACCCTTTTATTAAAGTTATCTTGCTTAACAATAAAGATATCAAATTCTTCTAAGCATTGATCAGGAGGTTTCAAGTAAGGGATATCACCTTCTTCAAAGTGTTGGAGAGAGTGTACCTCAATAGTGGGTGAGTAGGGAATAGGCTTACATAATTCTTCTATAGGAGGTAAATTCTTGACATCTGCAGCTTTAATTCCCTTCTCCTTAAGACATTTCTTAGCTTCCTTCATCACTTCATCATTTAATTCAATAACCCCCCTCTTCTTTGATGTTGGAATAGGCACAGGAATAGATGGTTCAGGTACATTTACTTCAGGTGTAACTTGTTTAGGAGGAGTCCAATCTTCATAATTCTTGCTTATTTTGTCCATTAATTCCTCAGCTTCCTTTAGAGTCCTATTCCTGAAAACACAATCAGCACAACTATCTAGGTATGTCCTAGATTCCTCGGTTAGTCCATTATAAAATATATCAAGAAGCTCATTCTTAGGTAATGGACTTCTAGCCTGTGCATGAATCAAAGCACAAAACCTTGCCCAAGATTCGGGCAATACCTCTTTTTCTCCCTGTTTAAAATCAAAAAGTTCCTGCAAAATAGCATGTCGAGCACTAGGAGGAAAATATTTCTGCAGAAAAGTACTAATCAAGCACTCAGGGCTATCAATAGATCTAGGAGGTAAATTATTAAACCACGTTTTAGCTTCTCCTTTCAGTGAAAAAGGAAAAATCTTAGCAACAAAATAAGTACGCATCTTAATATCATCAGAAAACAAGCCACTCATAGTAGAAAGTTCATTCATATGTGCCACCGCACTTTCATTCTTAGTCCCACAAAAAGGTTCTTTCTCGACAATAGCTATGTAAGATAGATCGAGAGAGAAATCATAATCTTCATCTATAATGTTTATGGGAGAAGCAGCAAGCTTAGCATCTAGAGATAATTTGGGTCTAATAGTACGCCTCTCAAGGAGACTCTTAGCAGCGCTCCTATCATGGGTGTTCTTACATTCTTCAATAAACTCATCGGCCATCTCAACATAATCTTCTTCAGTATCATAACTCTCACTAGACTCAGGTGAGCTAACGGGTGTGGTGGTGTTTTCATTAGGAGTTTCGGTATTTCCAGCTATAGTTCTAGCAATCGTAGCATCTAGGAAAGGACCTAATGAACCACTCTTATCAAGCACAGTAGAAGCAACATCATAAGCATCAGAAGTTTCAGATTCAGCAGTAGTAGCAGTGTGTGTAGCATGTGTATGTGGTGGTGTAACGAGCTTACTTATAACAGATGGTGAATCAAGAGCAGTAGAGGTGTTCAGAACCGTACCTCTTCTTGTAGTGGATGGTAAAATAGGAACCTTGCCATCATGAGACTTACCCATGATGGATGGATAGCAGCGAACAATAGAGAATCCAAGTGAACTTGATAAATAAAGCTATGCTCCCCGGCAATGGCACCACAAAATAGTCTTGATGACCCACAAGTATAGGGGGTGTATCACAGTATTTTCGAGGGAAGTGAAACCCAATTTATTGATTCGACACAAGGGGAGCCAAAGAATATTTATAAGCCTTAACAACTGAGTTGTTAATTCAGCTGCACCTAGAAACAATCTTGCTCACAGCAGTTTATCAGTAGCAATAGTTTTGTAGTAGGAATAGTAAAGTAACAGCAGTAGCAAAACAAAGACAGTAGTAACAAAAGCAGTAAATAGTGGGATTCGAGTGCGGTAGGCATAGGGATGGATGTACGGGCGTAGCATGGACAAGACAATTCACATAGCAATCAGAACATAGGGCAATTGCAGATAAATAAGATAAAGCACCCAAGTACTAGACAATCCTAGGCATGTGTTCCATATATAGTCATACGTGCTCGCAATGAGAACTTGCACAACATCTTTTGTCATGCCAGCCCGTTTGCAGCGGGGCCTCTAGGGAACTACTGGAAATTAAGGCGCTCCTTTTAATAGAGCACCGGAGCAAAGCATTAACACTCCATGTGATCCTCACATCAAAGCCTTTCCCTTCCGGTTATCCCGATTTCTGTCACTTCGGGGCCATAGGTTCCGGACAACAACGTGTGTATACAACTTGTAGATAAGACCAAGAACAATACTATCATAATGAATCAATAACATGTTCAGATCAGAAATCATGGCACTCGGGCCCTAGTGACAAGCATTAAGCACAACAAGTCGCAACAGTCATAAAGCACTAATAAAAGATACTAGGCACCATGCCCTAACAATCTGATGCCATTACATGAACGATCTCATCCAATCCCTACCATCCTCATAGCCTACAGCGGGGGATTACTCACTCATAGATGGGGGAAACATGGATGGTCGATGGAGAAGCGATGGTGATGATGATGGCGATGATCTCCTCCAATTCCCCATCCCGGCAGGGTGCCAGAACGGAGTTTCTGGTACTGTTTTGTGGAATCTGGTGGTGGCGGCGGAGCGGAACTCCTTCCGGAAAAACGTCGAACCCCTCGAAGTTTTTAGATCAGAAGGCTCCTTATAGGCGAAGAGAGAGGCCGAGGGGGTGCCTAGGGGGCCCACACCACCCCCTGGCGCGGCCTGGCCTGGCCCGCGCCACCAGGTGGTGTGGCCACCCTAGGGCTCTTCTCCGTCTCGTATTATGGCTCCTAGAGTCTTCGGGTGAAATAGGATTTTTGGCATATTTTCCGGGATTTTTCCTGATAGTTGATTTTCTGCACAAAAAGTAGACACCAAGGCAATTCTGTTGAAAACAGCGTCAGTCCGCATTAGTTGCATCCAAATCACACAAGTTTAGAGGAGAAACAATAGCAAAAGTGTTCGGGAAAGTAGATATGTTTTGGACGTATCAGCTACAAAGCTAAGCGGAAGAAGGGAAAAAAGAATCCCGAAAAAGACAAAGAGACCAAGGAAGATTCCGACATGAAGGAAGCTGATACTTCAAATCCCAAGCCGGAAGGGAAGAAAACTTTTCCCACCAAGAAAGACACTTATGTCACTTTCCTCGGATCTCAACCAGCAAAGGTCAAGAAAGCAGTTCTCCACGAGCTCAACGCAACAGGTTCGGCTGTCCCTCAATATCTGGACTGGTCGGAAGTGGCAATCACATTTGACCACGCTGATCATCCGCCTAAGTTGCATAGGCAAGGAAAATACGCCTTAATCGTCAACCCACTTATTGACGGTTATGGTTTCTCCAAGACCCTCATGGACGGTGGTAGCAGCATCAATATTCTCTATGTCGAAACGCTGCGCCGGATGAAGATTTCGGAAACCCAGCTGAACCATAGCTCTGTGATCTTTCACGGAGTTGTCCCAGGAAGACAAGCTAATTCCCTGGGAGAGATTACTTTGGATGTCACCTTTGGAACTCCAAAGAATTATCAGACGGAGGCACTTTCCTTCGAAGTGGTCCCGTTCAAGAGCGCATACCACGCTATATTCGGACGTCCGGCTTACTGGGCTTTTATGGCTCGTCCGTGTCACATTTACAATATGATGAAAATTCCAGGTCCCAACGGCATGATCACCATCAGGGGAGGCCCGAAGAAAGCGCGAGAGTGCGAGGAGGGAAATGCCGCCTTTGCAGAAGTCGTGCTGCATGCCCAGGAGTACTAGGAGATCAAGAAAAGCATAGATCCGTCCGAGATGCCTGCAACAAAGAAGGAGGTGACAAAGCCAAATCCGGAGTTCAAGGCATCGGAAGAGACGAAGAAAGCGCCGTTGAAGGATGATGGCTGCCATGCGAAGATATCTTGATTTGCTTGGAGGAACTTGACGAGCGCGCTTTCCTATGCGCTACTTAGGCCTACGCCTATCTAGGTCACCTTGGAGGTCCCCTCCAAGGTATCTTCAAGCAAATCAAGATATCTTCGCATGGCAGCCATCTGACATGACCGGAGTACCTAGGGAACTTGCCGAGCACTCTCTAAATGTAAACCCGAATACTAAACCCATCAAACAGTCCCTACGACGGTTTGGCGACGAAAATCGTAAGGCAATAGCTAAGGAACTAGCATGGCTCGAGTTAGCCGGATTCATAGAAGAGGTCATCCACACTGAGTGGTCGGCCAATCCTGTAATGGTCCCTAAAAAGGACACCACTGATTTAAGGATGTGTGTTGATTATACTGCCTTGAACAAGGCTTGTCCAAAAGATCTGTTCGCTCTGCCTAGAATTGATCAAGTTATCGATTCTACGGCAGGCTTGGAACTCCCGTGTTTTCTCGACGCATATTCCGGTTATCACCAAATCCGGATGAAGGAATCTGACAAAGTCAAAACTTCATTCATAACCCCTTCGGAACCATCTGTTTTGGTACGATGCCCTTTGGGCTGAAGAATGCAGGAGCTACGTACCAGCGCACGATGCAGCGTTGTCTCCACGACCAACTCGGACGCAATGTACATGCATACATGGATGATATCGCGGTGATGTCCAAAAAGAAGGAAACACTAATTTCCGACTTGGAGGAGACATTTGCCAATCTACAAAAATATAACATCATGCTTAACCCGAAGAAATGCTTCTTTGGAATACCAGCCGGAAAATTGTTAGGTTTCATCGTGTCTCAAAGAGGCATAGAGGTGAACCGAGACAAAATCAAGGCTATACTCAATATTTCCAGGCCAACTCGCCCGAAGGACGTACAAAGATTAACTGGTTGCATTGCTACGGTCAGCCGATTTGTAAGCCGGCTTGGTGAAAGAGCCACACCATTATACAAACTCCTGAAAAAGACCAAGGATTTTGTTTGGACTAACGAAGCTGAAGCTGCACTACAAGATCTGAAGAGAGTACTCTCATCTGCTTCTATCCTTGCAGCACCGGAACCTAAGGAACCGATGTTGCTCTACCTTGCTGCGACAAATAAGGTCGTTAGTATCGTCATGGTAGTGGAGAGACCAGAGGAAAATCAGGAACACCTGGTGCATCGTCCGACTTACTTTGTCAGCGAGGTCCTGACGAAATCAAAACAGCGGTATCCGCACTATCAAAAGTTGGCTTACGGTGTTTTTCTAGCATCTCGTAAGCTACGACACTACTTTCAGGAGCATCCAATTACCGTGGTGAGCACAGCTCCCATGAGAGATATAATCAACAATAGTGACGCCACAAGACGCGTCGCCAAATGGGGCATAGAGCTTTCAGCTTTCGATATTGAGTATAAACCTTGGACAGCAATCAAATCCCAGATCCTTGCTGACTTTGTCGCTGATTGGACAGAGACAAAGGAGAACATGACCCTCCCTGAGTCCTAATATTGGACCCTCTTTTTCGATGGGTCTAAGGGTCGAGGGGGCTCGGGGGCTGGAGTGGTACTCAAATCACCACAAGGAGACAAACTTTTATACGTGTTGCGGATCCACTTCACAGCGACAAACAATATTGCCGAGTATGAAGCACTGCTGCATGGAATCCGGATTGCTAAGGATATTGGCATCCGACGTTTGATGTGTTACGGAGATTCAGATCTTGTTGCTCAACAAGTGTCGGATATTTGTAATGCAAATAAACACATGGCAGCATATAAAGCTGTCGTGGATGATCTATCTAAATCGTTCGAAGGGTTTGAAGTTAAACACATCCCTCGAGCAAAAAATGAGGAAGCAGACGCACTATCTCGGATAGGTTCTGCGCGGAAAGAGGTCCCGCATGGCGCTTTTTTAGAGCACCTCAAAGTTCCCTCAATAAAGGGAGTAGATGAGGAATATCCGACCAAATCCGACTCACCTTTGGTAGCAGTTCTGGCTGTAATTCCCAGCTGGACTCAACCCTACCTTGATTATTTGGTACATGGCAAATTACCTGAAGATGAGGTGCTGAGGCGGCAGATTATCCGACGAGCAAAATCCTATACTATTGTTAAAGGTGAGCTCCATAAACGGAGTGTTTCTGGGGGTTTTCAGCACAGCGTATCTCCGGAAGGAGTGGAAATCTTAAGAGAAATCCACGAAGGTGAGTGGTCACCACGCTGCAGCCAAATCTTTAGTGGCAAAAGCTTTTAGACACGGATTTTTCTGGCTTACAGCTCAGGCAGATGCCGAACGATTAGTCAAGACGTGCAAAGGCTGCCAAAAGTACGCCAAGCAAGCTCATGTTCTGGCTGATTAGCTGCGAACAATACCTATAACATGGCCCTTTGCGGTGTGGCGGCTTGATATGGTAGGACCATTTAAACGAGCTCCAAGTGGATTTACTCACCTCTTAGTGATGGTGGATAAATTCACCAAATGGATTGAGGCTAAACCTATCACTAGTTGTGATGGAGCAACAGCCAAAAGATTTGTCGAGGATGTTATAATCCGGTATGGTTATCCGCATAGCATTATCACGGACAACGGGAGTAACTTCTCTATGGGAAATTGGCTGAATTCTGCAACGAGAAAAATATCCGGCTTGACATTGCGTCAGTCGCACATCCACAAGCTAACGGACAAGTTGAAAGAGCAAATGGTTTAATCCTACAAGGCCTAAAACTGAGACTCGAAGCACCACTACGACATGCTGCGGCGGCTTGGGCAGAGGAATTACCCTCTGTAATTTGGAGTTTACGAACAACTCCAAACAGGTCAACAGGATATACACCTTTCTTCTTGGTCTATGGTGCAGAAGCAGTTCTTCCTAGTGATTTGATTCATACTTCTCCTAGAGTGGCCGCGTATATTGAAGAGGATGCCAAGATTTCTCGACAAAATGATCTTGACTTAGTCAAAGAAGTTTGCGTCGTTGCAGAAATGAGATCTGCAGCCTATCATAAGAAGTTGCGCAAGTATCATAGCCAGAGAGTCCGAAATAGATCTTTCAATAAAGGTGATTTGGTTCTCCGGCTTGTGCAACAAAGAAAGCACAAACTTTCCCCAGTATGGGAAGGGCCCTTTTTAGTTAGTCGAGTATTGCACAATGGATCGTACTACTTAACTGACATGAGGCCAGTCAAAGAAAGACCTGCTACTAAGAAGAGAAAGAGAGCTGGAGGCAGTACAAATCCGGATGAGTTAGACAGACCATGGAATATTGCTCAGCTACGTCCCTTTTATTCTTAGTTTATCCTTCTTTGTAATCATATATATGTACATGCTCTGAGAGAAATAAAAGTTTTGGTTGCCTCAAGTTTTTCTGAGAAGATTTTACCATCTTATTTCCAAATGATCATGTCATAGTCGAAAATCCCAGAATGCTTGAAAGTACTTTATGCTCATGTTCGTTCTGGTTTAGATTTACGATTCTAAAATTGCTACCTTCGGGTATAACTCTAAAATTTCTAGTCTTTACTTTGGTTATTTGTCTGATTGCTGGATGCGGGAATTTTCCGAGTAGTAAATTGTTGGTACTGGAAGCCGGCTTTGTTTCCAAGTTTAAACTGGTTTAGCAATTGAGCTCCGTTGCTTGGCAAAGTTTCCGGCGAAAGGTTTAGCCGGCTCACGAAAGGGACGAGGAGGAAAGCCAGATAAACGATAAGTATAGATGAAAAAATACAAGTGCTTATGTAAACATTTCAGGCACACAAAAATAATAATTTCAAAGCCAAAAAGTGTTGAATAGATCAAAAGCTTAGCACTAGCAAAGTTAAATTATTGCATATTTACAGACGCATCATGTTTTTCTGGAATAATACAAAATTTCTGATCTATGATGCAGGAGGAGATGCAGGAGCTGCTGGCTCGCTGGATACGTCGCCTTGATATCTTTCCGAGATGTCCACATCCGAGGTGGTGCGTTCATCGTCGGAAATTTCTGCCGTTTCTTCTGGAGGAGGAGGCGGAGTGTCCACGCGGTTGAAGAATGGAGTATCGTAGCTGGTCAAGTCAGCTACATGACACCCATATCCGGCACAGGAGTCCATAATGGCCTTGATGTCCTGCTCCTGGCCATCTTCATCCACTATAGAGTACCCTTTGGTCACTTGCCATATCTCCATGTTTCCATGGTGGCTCATGACCATGGTGAGAGCGTTATGCACTGCGGATCACGCGTAGGACATGTTCCAATCCTGAACGAGCTGCGGCATTTCCTTTGCCTTGTCCCGCACCTGAAAATCCGACATGCAGTGCATGTCCAGAATCTTGAGGGCTCCGCCAATATCCTCAAGGGATTGGCGGAAGTCATGAAGCAGGTCGCCGACTTGAGTAAGCCGGTGGGTGCGGGGCTCAGCAAAGGTGGAGTCCGTCAAGTTCAGAGGACCTATATACAAAGCAAGTTAAGAAATATCCAACATTGAAGAAAGTTGAAGAAAAGATAAGTCAGATAGATGGAACGTACCGAAAATGACGTCGTCAATTTTGATCTCCTCCCAGAGACTTTGGAGTTCATCCCGAAGCGCCTGGGAAAGGTCCCTCTCTCTGCTTAGCTCATTCTTGAGGTCCGAGATTATTTTATCTTGAGCAGCGATCTTGCGATCATGCTCTTCAGTAGCCATGGAGGAGGATTCAAGGACTTGAGCTATGCTCTTTTCGTGATCCACCTTGAGCTTATCCAGCTCTTGGCGAAGCTCCTTGTTCTCCACCACCAGGGTCTTGAGGTTCTCGACCTCTTCGATCATGGCGCAGGATTGTTTCACCAGCGCTGTAAGTCAAAAAAGAAAAACACTTCAGGAAAAATTCGACATTGAAAATACAAAGACAAGATTTGAGTCTCGGAATGTTTACCTTCGGTCTCATTCTTGGCAACTTTTAGCTCAACATTTTTAAGGCGGAGAGCTTTGATCTCTCTCCGCTTATCACAGACATTCTAAAACAAATCCTGGTTATAGGAACATACTTTCTGTAAGTTGGAATACCCAAAGTCAGAAAGCTACTTAAGACTCGGGCTAATATTTTTGCTAATATCAGCACGAGCCTTGGGGGCTACACTAGTTCGTTCTTTCGCATCCTAATGAAGCATAAACCCGGATTATATATCCTACTTCATGCTCGAGGGCTAGAGGATATGATATAAAATAATGGAAGAAACAGGAGTTGGAATTCCGACTTACATGTTCTTCGCGGGTGAGCTTATCCAAACCCGCGTTCACTTCAGCAGCCACCTTTTCGGCGAGAGTCAGAGGAATCACTGGGGCTGTTGGAAGCTCTCCAGTCCTAATCCTCTCGTCATGAAGGCGCACTTGTTCGAGAAGGTCGGAGAACTTGATGTCCTCTGCTTCTTGCGCTTCTTCTTCGGCAGACAAATTTCTTTTCTCCAGGCATTGCCTGGCTAGCCGTTGGATCTCTTCTGCAGATTTCTGGGATAGGCCAAGCTTGGCAAGTCCCAGATTGCTGAGGAGATTTTTGGCGAAGGTTTCTGTCGAGGGATCATTACCCAAAGAGGGTTCACCCTTATCTAAATCTGACTCACCCATGGTGACGTCGGTTTGCGAATCAAGGTTTGCAGGCTCTGATGAAGGAGCCGGATCTTCTGCAGCAACCGGGGAGATCACCGGCATTGTGGAAGGTTGAGGGGCAGGAGTCGGAGGAGCCACGGCAGGAGAAGCTATGGTAAGCTTTGTCTGCCGCCGCGGCTTCGAAGGAATCCCTTTCTCTTTGCCCTTGACGAGCGGCTTTGCTCTGAGAATGTAATAAAGTCAGAAACATTACATCTCGGAAAGAAATTCGAGTAAAGTACAAAGGCGGAAATTGTGATTGAAAGTTACCTCTTCACAACAGGCACCTCCTTTGTGCCAACAGCCACTGTCGGAGCTTTGTGCTTCTTGAGCGCAAGGTCCGGCAATGGGACCACCTCTGTCTCCTGAGAGAACTCAGGAGGATATCCTTCGAGCGGAGCGAATTCCGACTCGGGGAGGTCAGCGAGCTAAAAATAAGAAAACATATCAGCATTGCAATGTAATTCAAAGATTGAAACACATAAAAGGTGTACTATAGAAACTTACCGGCACCACGGGGTTTTCCACCGTGTGCATATCCAGAGAAACCTCCAGGATTCTCCTCTCGATCCGCTCCTTGATCAGCCACTTGATCTGGCTAATATAGCCCTGTGTGGTATAGGCTTTGGGGCTGATGCGGAGGGAATCTTTTTTGGATGACGTGATGGAATGCATCAGTCGATCCCCGTGGTACTGAAGGGGCTGGATCCGACGTCAGACCCAGCATTGGACCAAGTCAGATCCCTTCAGACCCTTGTGTTTGATCAAATATTCGATCCGCCTCTTAGCGAGGATCAGATCATCGGAAAGAGCCAGAGCAGCCTCGTCCCAAGAAGGTTGGGCCGTGGCAGCTCCGTCAACAAAAGCTGGCAAAGTAGTGGCTTTGCCGGGAGCCGGAATATCCTTATGATAGAAAAATGTGGCTGGCCATTGTTTGACCGAGTCACTAGCTAGAATTTTGGGATATGCGCGCTCACGTCTAACCGAAAAACTAATAGTGCCGGTGATGTAAGGAACACCGGCAGTAATGGAGTTTCTCTAGACATGAAAGTAGTACTGGAAAAGAGTCAAACTCGGCCTAATGCTGAGAAAGCCCTCACACAACGAAGCATATGCGCTCATCTCTAAGATGGAGTTGGGAGGAAGGTTATGGAGTTGAACTCCGTAATGATCAATCACCTCGGAGAAGAACTCCGAGGGAGGAAACGAAAAACCTCTATCGAGGTGGGTGCCGAAGTGGACCCGTGCGCCGTCGCGCGGGTTGGTGACGGTTTCCTCGAAGCCGCTCCGCCAGTTGCCGGCGGCGAGAAGCCCTTCCTTCTCCACGTTCTTGAGGCCCTCCTCGTTGAGAGCTTAGGGAATCCAGATCCCACGGAAGCTCTCTTTCTCCGCCACCACTTCCGCCATCGCCGCCGCCGCTGCCGCCAAGCCGGAAGAAGAAGATGAAGCCATTTCTCTGGCGAGAAGCTGACCTAAAAGGGGCAGTGCTGGGAGTTCTGTGGGGGAAGAATGGGGAGCTCTGTGCGCGCAGGGAGCTGGGAAGGAGAGGAAAAGGCAAAGGACTGGTGGAAGGAGAAAGAGAAGATCCTAACCCCTTATATCCACCTAATTGCGCCAAGATTCGTGCAAATGCTACAGTGTAACCGTCACACGTCGTGGAAAGAACTGGGAAGGACCCACGCGATGATTGCGTCGCCTCGATCTCCACGCACGCATTAAAACGTCCCCTCGGTTCCGCGAACCGCGGACCCACCAACGGTCGTGCTGACGGCATGCCTGTCAGATGACGTGACTTGACCATGACTTGTGTCCGGTGGCGTTAGTAACCAAGTTCCGGCTTAGTTTGAAATCAAGCTGGAAAATCTGAGTAACCTGTTGATAGATCCGACTTATTTTTAAGACCCGGATCGTATTTTTTGTTGTGAAGTTTCAGGAACCCTTCAAGATTCTGCAAGCCAAAGATCAAGCTAGACGATGATAAATCCGACTTTGAATCTTGGAGGCCTCCGGGGGCTGCTGTTGGGGATATACTTTCCAGGTATCCTCACAGTTCCTCACTGACCAGGGTGGCCCACTTCGGGTTAGAGCTTTGTTTCATGGGCGGCCCAGTTAGGGAGAAAGACGGAGTCCAATCCGGCTACGGGAAGGCCTAGAAGACCTACCGACTTAGGCCCTAATGTTACTTGTAGTTCAAGATGTACTCTGTAACCAACTCTTAGTCGTAGCCGGATAGATCTCTCCTGTAAACCCTAGGCCGGATATCTATATAAGCCATCCTAGGGAGAGCCTTTAGGGCACACCTCAATAGTCTACAATCTCAACTCGCATAGGCGAAAACCTTGTAACCCATATTCCGGCTCTGTCGTATTACTGGATTGCTAGCAGGAGTAGGATCCGTCCAAAGCCGGCGGATCTGAACCTGGGTAAACTTTTGTGCTCACCATCCCGGAACAACGTACGTCTCACATCCCTCTCTACCGCATGCCTCGAGGACCCCCTCATGGCGTACTTGTCCTCAATCCGACGACAGCTCCGGGATCCGAATCCCGCAGCACGACGGCGCTCCGCGGTGAAGATGTCTCTCGCTCGCGCAGTCCAGACGTGGGACCACGGTCACGAGAGAGAGAGAGGGGAGAGAGAAAATATCATTTGGAGGTCCTCCCAAAAGTGGGGAGACCTTTATTGATCATTGGTGTATTTTTCTAGGCCAAATACCCCACTTTATATAGTTGAAGGGGAGGTACTACCTCCCCTCAAGTCTCGGGGTGGGACTAAAGGAGAGGAGGGGGTTGGGTGGCCGCCGGCCAGCCCCTAGTGGCCCCCGTGGGGGGGGAAGGCCCAGCCGGCCTCCCGTTGGTCCCTCTCCCTCTCTCCTTTCCCCTAATGGGCCCTCTCCCTCCGGAATTGGCCCATTAAGCCTTTGACCTTTTTAATTGATTTTCTCTTTATTAAATAATTATGAATAAATGATTAAATCAATATTTAACATTCATTCACATATTATTCAATCTCCGTGGCCATGGAACACCTTCCACCTCCACTCCGGACATCCTCCGGATTTACCAAAACCCTTCCAGTTTTCTCCCTTCTTTTCTTCGGCGATTCTACCGATCCTATAAACACTCTCTAAGCATCATCAAGCCCTTAAGCGTGATTCCCCACGGTCCGGAAACACTCCAGACATGGTCGGGACACTCCTGCACCAATGATCGACAGAGGGACCTGGATGGCCATGTGACCCCTGTGCGTTCCACGAAGATCTTTCATCGTTTGAACCAGGACAGTCGTGTCTTATTCCCTTTGTCATTCGATACTTGCATTGCCCGAGATCTGATCATTGACATCACCATGTCGTGTTCAATCTCGTTACTGAACAATGATACTTAACTCGTTCCGACAAGTGATATCCATGTGATCTAATCACACGCTGCGCAGCTATTGGATATAACTTCTCCGAGTGGGCCCTTGAGTATCTTTCCGTCACCTAGACGGAAAAATCCCGCTCTTGACATATATTGCCTCTACAGTTTCCTCCGAATACCTGAACACACCTTTATAACCACTGTTTTACTAGATGGAGTTTGATGCTATCTAAGCACTCTCGGGAGACAGTGATTGATATAGCTTCACGGTCTAAGGAATAGTCTACGAGGATCCATTTCTAATCATCGTAACTTGAACTTCGTGACATGATCGGGTCACGATGTTTAGGTTGGGTATTGGTTCATCATCTCATTCTCTGAATGAGATGACCTCATTTCCAACTGGCATAAATGCCACATGATTAGGAAACTTGATCATCTGTTGACCAATGAACCAGTGACTAGAGTTTCACTGGGAACCCCTGGTTGTTTGTATATCACACGTGTATTGATGTTTCCACTCAATACAGTTATAGCATGATATAAAACTTAATCATAAACTATATGAAATATGATAATAGTCCTTACTACTATTTGTCTCTAGGGCATATTTCCAACAGTCTCCCACTTGCACTAGAGTACAAATATGCTAGCTCCATTTGTTCTAAATCATTGGCACCGACTACCCGGTACCCTGAACATGCTCGCTCATGGAAGAGGTTGATTCTTGGGTCTGTACTTTACAGTCCCAAATCCTTTGCAACTTACTAATGTCACCTTGATTGAAATTAATACTTTATCATCACATGATAGCATCTGTGTGTATGCATCATCACTATGGCAGTAGAGCGAGGCCTGATTCCAGGAGCCTACAGTGACGTTAGATCAACCTCGAGGGCTTTCTCATGGGCACTATGTCCTGGGACACATCATTCTACGTTAAAAGCGAACTAGCCCCGCCATAACATTATACAACACTTTAGATGGTACCCTTATCTATTATTATAAATGAATTCATCGAAACTCCCGTGCACTCTGTGCAACTTTCGATGTTTTGTTCACCTCGTTTCCTATTTGACTTTAATTGGTATCTATAGGAGTTTCCAACATATTCCCTTATAACATAACTCTTTATGCTTTAAGATATGTCATCCTTTATGGATTTGGAAAATATGTCCACGGTTCTCTACTAGACACTGCGGACAAACTTAGCTCAACGTTCTATGATTCGAACTTAATCACTTTCAAACATTCCTTATTGGATCACATATTATGCTAAGTTGTCATCATGGTTTACTAAGATAGAACCTATGTCTTAACATAGTAGATGACGATCATCCTTTTCTTTCTTTCAACCATTGATGCTAAAATTAACACTATTCCTAATTTGAGTTATTAAGGACCAGTTCCTTAATTATCTTATATTCACAAACCCCTTTCAGAATCCCTTAAGGAATACTACATAATATCATAATACACCTATTATCAACTTCTACATCTTATAAATCACTATTTATAAGTATTTGCGCTTTCATTCTTAACATACTTAAGAATTACTCCTATAAGCTCCCACTCAAAATATGTTCCTACATATTTGAATTTGAGACTCATATTCCTCCCACTTAAAAATATGTCAATCACATATTGTTTCAGGAAGACTTTCATAGCTCCCACTCAATTTTATGCAAATTGCATATCTCCTTACTACTTTGAACAACTTCAAAATCCTTGGATCAAATATCAAACTTGGAGATTTACTATGAGATACTAGTACTTTACTAGTTTTAAATCCACTAGACATTTAGCACATATGAATCAAATTCATTTGAATTCATCCAATACTTGACAAATTGTGCTTTTGTCATTCACCCTTTTTTCCTACTATGGCTTTGCAGTCATTTAGGAAAATTCCAAGTAACCCCTTTACCCTTGAGATTCAGCAACGAATTGCTTTCTAATCTCAAGGGAATTTTGCTTTTAGGATTTATCATAATTTAGTTTACCATTATTTCCTTTGTAGTTCGTAGGTATGTCATATTACAAAAATCATGACAAGTGATTCACAAATGTCTCCATACAAGATATGGATTTACATTTTGAATCCTACTTCATATAGTGAAAAACAATAGTGGAGGGAAAAACACAATGATCAAAATCACTGATTCTTTCCTTCTGTGAAGAGAATCGTTCAGGAACGTTGTCCGTTGCGCTTCTCAACGCTCTGCTGCAGGGTTTTGAATCCTCATCGTGTTTTACACTAATTTCCATTTGCTCCATAATTGAGAAACATCACTAGAAGTGAGCTTTCTCAAGAATGCACCGAAATCCAAGCAATACGAATCTTGCTTTCCTTTTGGTTTGAGCTATGGGTTTCGTATTCAAAGTTTCCAATGAATACTCTACAAGGACTTATTCGCTATTGTTTTGGTTATATCGAATAACCCCAAAACTTTCACGAATTCAAATGGTTTACCAATTCTAATTGAGTGCTAACTATTTATAACTAATGGTCTCTACATCTACACTACAACGATTTATTTGGTGCCTTCTATTTAACCCCCTTTGATATCTAATATCACATTGTGATGCTTCACATTTTGACGTTTCAAAACACTTTGCATTCCACAATTTATTTTATGCCATTCTTATACAGCTGAATTTCATTACTATCGATCAAATCATAGCAATTTGATTCTCTTATATTTATACCCTTTGTTGATGAAACATTTTGATCAAATCAAATAGTTTCATATTCATGTTTCCTTTGGTAAACTACTTTACACATTTAAACAATCATTTAATGATAATTACCATTTTCGTTAAAACACAATACATCGAATGTGTATTTACTTTTAACAATTATTTAAACACTTTGTATTTAAGTAATACACGGTGTTCAAGTTATTTTGCCAAACTTAGGCATGATTTATATGTGAGAAGAAATCGAATGACTTTCACATATTATCACATAACTTTGAATTTAAACAATGGTTTCATTCATTTAATGAAATATCATTAAGTTGGGTATTTTTAAACAAGGCATTTTAATGTTTTACAAATGTTCATACATTATCAATTAGTTTCAAACAACAAGGATAATTCACACATCATCAAACAAGATATGAACACGAATAGAAATCATTCATAAAAGTAGAACAACTGTTTGTTACAAACTTATATGAATAACCGTCTCACGAAGTGTGAGAAAAACTAAAGAAGCTCAAATCTCTCGATTACATTAATCATCCTAAAACCCAAACTAAGTGATAAATGTCGAGGGAGAGTGTCGTCGGCCATCATCATCATGCTCGCCATCAACACGCAACGTCACCTCCTCTCCAGCAAGCACCTCTATGCAGAAGGACCTGTTTTCAATAAAACAGAACAAGTATCAGATATACTTAACACTGCAATGTGTTTGCAAGATTATAACATTTATAAAACTGTATATCAAATATATACCTTGGTCATCGATGACCTCTCTGGTGATTGGTTCAACCTTTATGTTCCGGAAACGTAATATGAACTCGTGGAAATCCAATGCTTCCGTATCACCACTCACGATGCTACTTCGGACATGTCCTTCGTAGCTGGGAGGTAACGAACGAAGCAATACGTCTATCGCAAATGGATCAGCCATCCAGTAATCCATGAAGTGAATCAGTCTTGTGTGTGCATCAAGCATGCGCTCCAAGTGACCCTTCAGACATGTATGCTCCTCCATCTGAATGGAAAGGAAGTCTCCAAGCAGCTCGTGCTTCCACATGCGCACATGGCCTATGAACTCCGCTCTCAGTTGATCCACCATCGAATATGGATCAAGATCACCCATGAGCGGATGTAGTTCATCTACCATCCCGTAACGCATTATTATCTTAATGTAGGTGGACATCTCTTGACGATAGTAGCGGTCTGCCAGCTCTTGTGGGGTCTCATAGTATTCTGGCTCAGTCAAATCCATTGTGTGGCGTATGTAGTCTACCACATGATTCCTAATAAGGAGATCATCTAGGCACACAAGCCAACTAGGGAAGTTGGATCCATCAAGTCTAAGTTTTTCACCCTTTACCCAATCCTCAATCTCAAAGTAAGCTTCATGGTGAGCCATCTACATTTATAATTGCAAAAGGAATTTAGACTAAGTTTATAATTAAATGAGTTAATAATAACTCAACTCAGAAACACCTATACCCAATGAGGGTTCCTAGTGATAACACAACCCCTATCAGCCACATCTCCCCCGATCATCACGGCCATCAATGTGGGTTCAAGGGTGGACGCTAAACGTCGGTCACATCATTCATGCGATTCGTGCTCGATCTTTCAACCATCCGTGTTCCGAGGCCATGTCTGTACATGCTAGGCTCGCCAACTCAACCTTAGTGTTTTCGCTGTGCAACATGGCTTACACCCATTGTATGTGAACATAGATATGTCTGACACCCGATCATCACGGCCTGCCTCATACCGAAGAACTTTCTTGGTGGTGCGCACTAAGGGGGAACACAATCGTTGGTTATTTTAACAGGGATCATCTTATTAGGCTACCGTCGAGTATCTAATACTAGCACACAATAAGACATACAAACAATAACATTGAATGTAAATGCTATGTGATATGGTCCTTCACGTCGTGATCTCCATCCGCCGTCACCGGGTTCCGGCGCCGTAGACACCAGGGTACCTGTAACATCCCAAAACTTTAATCCAAGTTTATCAAGATCCAAATCATCAAATTTAGGGTTAACAAAAACTTTTCCAAATTAAAAATAAAAGCATTCATGTGTATGTGCATTTAATTTAGGAATTGATTTGAATTGCCATGGTTTTGTGATTCCTTGCTTGTAAAATGTTTCTTAGGTGATTTAAACATCATCTACCTCATTCCCAAACTTTTCCCAAAGAAAATCAAATAAAAACAATTAAAAAGGAGGAATGGTCATTTTGGCCAAATTGACTCTCATGCCTACTTTGAGTGTTCCTAGGACTCACTTCTCAACAGAAATAATTCTAGGTCTTTACACCCATTGATAGTACACATAATGAGGTACCAAGGCCCACCTTTTGATCTGCTAAAAACATTCAGATACTTATTTTAAATGGCATGTGAAAATTGAATTCAATGCATATGTCTAGATCACCCCTATTTCAAAAACCATCACTTTGAGCTCCACTTTCAAAACCCTTGCAACCAGAAACTACCTAGTATCAGTGGAGAACACTCAAAATTTGACACCAAAATTCAAAAGTTTTTATCTTTTGGCCATTTTGTTAAACACCTTGTGGGCAAGATCAAAGTGGCCTAACTATTACTGTTTTGGGGTTGATCTTGTCTAGCCAATTGAGGTGCTTTGATCACCCTTGTCTCCCCCAAGCCTAACCAGACCAACACCAACCCATCCCCTACCTCCTAGCTGCACTGCAAGGTCATGCCGAGAGCACCTTGCCGGCCAACTTGTCCCTCGCAGCAGCGGACTGCTTCCCCCTCTCTCGCCATGTCTACACGCTAGCCCGTGGTCCACCGCCACCGTCCAGCCAGCCCCAGCCCACAGACAGAGACCAGAACGGCCAGGAACCGCCGCGCCCGGAGCCTGTCAAGCATGCCGCCGCCGCCTGCAGAGCGCGCCCAATCCCCGTGTGCACAAACCGCCCCTCGGCCGCAGCCCGCGCCCACCGCTTCACCATAACCCAGGGAACACCCCAGACACCCCCGTTGGCCGCCCAACGCGCCACAGCCACCGCTCGTCGTCGAACCCGCAACCTCTGTCGCCTAGAGCGCGTGACGCTCCCAACCAGCACAGAGCTCGCCTTGCCGCGCCTTTAAGCCTCAGAGCACCACCAGGATACAGGTCACCATCCCCTACCTCGAGTCACATCGCTAGCCCCCTATGCCACCCTCGCCGGAGTCGCATGCCCACACCGCTCGGTCTCACCGTCGAGCCTATATAAGCCGGCCTCCCCGGCACGAAATCCTCACACTCCCACACTCCCCACCTCTCACTGAACCTCACCCACCTCTCGCCGAAGCCGCTCGAGCTCTGCCTCGCAGGAATTGGAGCCGAAGCCGCCGCAGCAGGAGGAGAAGGGCTCCTGTGATTTAGGGCACCCCAAGCTCCGCCGCAACCGCGCCTCGCCTCGCCGTCGCCTACCAGCCCGTTTGCCCGCCTCACCGACCTTGCTGGAGCCCTGGTACGCCCCCAATTGACCCCCACCGCCGCGTCTAGGTCAAGTTCTCGCCGGAGTAATCCGTCGTCGACGATGACTCTCCACCGTTAGATCCCCTTTTAATCGTGCGACCTAGGATGCTAGATACCGTTTCGATGTTTTCGTGCCGCTGACTGGTGGAGCTTGCATGTCAGGCAGCCCGCTGCGCTCACTGTGCGTAGCTGGGCCGGCCCAGTTAGTTCCCGCGCGAGTTAGAATTTCAAATTTAGCCTTTTCCAATTAGAGTTAATCTAGTTTCTGTCCACTGGTTTAAAAATCAATTCTAGGAGTTTGACAAATCCAAATTGCATGAAACCAATTTTTCCTGAAAGGTATTGAAATGATCTATCCAAGCCCGTTGGATTTAATTCAATTAGAGTTATAGATCTCTCCTAATAAAAATAACAAAATAGAAGCAATTGCACCTTGCAACATTTTTATAAAATCAACTAAGATAGGTTTTGAGTTGATTCCAACTCTCAAAAATCACATTTCATCATACCTCTCTGAATATGTAATAATATTAATGTTTACATGCAGTGACTTTGGACTAGTACCAAAATAATGCTATATAGGCATTTCTAGTCACTTTAAATCATTAAATAATAAACTTAAACCAAAGTAATATTGATCCAACCTTTAAATCCCATTCCCACATGTTAGAATATGTGGTGAGGACACGTGTCCACATGATCCAATATTTTAAGTGGTGAATATTAAATCTTAGTAAATTTTTCAATGAGTAGAAATTACTTTTCTAAATTAAAAGAGTGAAACTATTTTAATTAAACTTGTGATGCTTGAAATGATAATAGATCATCAAATGTGTGTTGTAGAATGCTAAGTATACTAGTTAAGTATTGTTTGGTGATTGTGTACTCCGTATGTATTTATAGACGATAGTACCGACCAAGCTTTCGAGGAGGAGGAGTTCTACCAAGAAGAAGAAGAAGAAAACTTCAACCACTACACTTTGCAAGGCAAGCCACCATTAACAATGCAAGCTAACACTTGCAAGTATAATGCTTAGCAAACTAGGATTAAAATAGATGGTTTAACAAAGATGCTTTAGGCATGCTTTGGTCACACTACTTGGACTATTAGTACCCCAAGTCTTATTTACAAGCTTTACTTCCTTTACTTTACACAAAGTTCTTTACTTGTTTTGAAGGTAGCATAAAGAGTATAAAACTTGACCTATTTAGAAACCCTTTAGATGTCATTCTATGGGATGAGATTGAACCCATCTTTTTAACCTTAGTGAACACTCTTAACTTAGTAGTTTAGAGTAGATCAAAAACATGAGTCACTTTAGATGGGAACACTTGGTGAAAATGATTTATGAAAACCTTGGAATGATGAGTCATTCTAATGAGATGTTTTGACAGGTGTTGAGAAACACAAATGGTTTATGATGGTGAAAATGCTGAGGCATGAGCCTTAACCCTTTTATAAAACTGATGGTTGGATTCGGATGCGATACCATTCCAAATTTACCGTACAACCACACTACCTGAATTGGGTAAGGCTTAGCTGGAAATTTATATGCATTAGTATTAGTTCCCTCGCGGGAGAGGTCTGAGCTGAGGCTACCTCTCAATGTTGTCGACCTATGCAGTGCCCAAGATGAGTGATGGTCATGGTTGGGAGGCCATGCTCATAGGAGAGGTGCTTATACTAGGGAGTGTAAAGGGAAGGTTATGTTTGATTATCTGCATACTAAATATTGATGATTCAGGGCTATCCCTGACAGATGTATCGAATTTTGTGGTGAAAGTGTACCACCTCTGCAGAGTGTCAAACTATTCGAATAGCCGCATCTGCGGTTATGGACAGTTCTAATGGCCATACTGTTTCGTTGTCAGATGTTTTCCAAATTGACTTATGAAATGAATGCGGAATCTTGACTTGACCACAACAGGGTTGTGTTTATGACAATAGCTTCCCACCTTAAGTGATTATAGAACTTTATCTTATCTTTCTTTGCTTCAGAACTCAGCTTAGGTTTCAAACTTAACTTTATAGTTAAACTTAGATTTATCGCTTTAACTTAGAACTATATTACTTGTTAGAGGTAGTTTGCGAGTACTTAAAGAGTACTCATGGCTTTTGTCCCTGGCTATTCTCATGGCCAGACTATGAAGGAGACTATCAAGATGATGGACAACAGAACGGCTATGATAACTAGGACTATCTGCCTTCGTCAGCATTGCCTGTGCCCTTGAAGATGGACCCCACCGCTACGCTTATCTTTTATTTCCGCTGCTTGTTGTATTAAGACTGGATCATGAGATCCTTATTTGTGTAAGACCTTATGTATGGTTTGTAATGGATGATGTACTGTGATATCCAATCCATTATGTCTCGCAAAAATGGTAATCCTGGGATTGCGAGGTATGGCATAACGGGCATCTAGGATTAAAAATCTGGGTGTTGACAGTACCGGTGTCATTCCGGCGTGGTAGTTCATCACCCTCGTGACTATCTACTACTACGTAACAAAAGGTAATCACTTTACCTTTGCCACAACTATATCACAAAGCAACGCCCCCCGGCAAAACAAAGTTAGACGCCTCTACTTTATCTTTGCATGTTTTACGTGGCTGAATGGGCTTTCGCACAAGAACCGTTCTTACCTACGAACTTTCAGCACAACGCTGATCAAGTAGTTGTCTCTACTACACCCCTTTCGGGGCCCTCCGTTGCAAATGGTATACCAACTAATGTGAGAGAGACAGACACCCCCCTAAGCCACTTTATACGGTACAAGCCGTATGTCAAGCGTGGACCAGTCTCGCCAATGAACGCGTAAAGTCGGTTGGGGGCCGCTTCATCAAGCATTACTGCAGTATACACAAGTACACGTGGGAGGCTAACAACTAAAAGATCAACGCCCACACGCTACATCTCGTGTGTTTTACTCATACTAGCATTACTACGCATAGATCTAGCTCTGATACCACTGTAGGGGTTCCGCATATGAAAACAATAAATTTTACCCTACGCCCCTGAACCCCTGAAGCTGCCAGGACCTATCTATTAGTAATACAGTAACGGGAGGGCTTTTTGCGAACTTACCCTTGAAGACTGAAAAGCGTTGGCAACGCTCAGGAGAGCGTGGTTGATGTAGACGAGCCGAAGCCGACCTCAAGGTCGTGATGAAGTCCTTGCGCTCTTTCTGGCTCCAACGACTTGAGTGCCTCAAGTGCGACACCTCGCAGGGAGTTACACACGTCCGGTGCCTGATAATGACTCCCGCTTCCCCGATCCAGCAGCAGTTGCGGAAGTAGAGCTCCCGGGTCCGAATCCCGCAGCGCGACGGCGCTCTGCGGTGAAGATGTCTCTCGCTCGCGCAGTCCAGACTTGGGACCATGGTCACGAGAGAGAGAGAGAGGGGGGAGAGAGAAAATATCATTTGGAGGTCCTCCCAAAAGTGGGGAGACCTTTATTGATCATTGGTGTATTTTTCTAGGCCAAATACCCCACTTTATATAGGGGAAGGGGAGGTACTACCTCCCCTCAAGTCCCGGGGTGGGACTAAAGGAGAGGAGGGGGTGGGGTGGCCGTCGGCCAGCCCCTAGTGGGCCCCACGGGGGCAAGGCCCAGCCGGCCTCCCCCTTGGTCCCTCTCCCTCTCTCCTTTCCCCTAATGGGCCCTCTCCCTCCGGAATTGGCCCATTAAGCCTTTGACCTTTTTAATTGATTTTCTCTTTATTAAATAATTATGAATAAATGATTAAATCAATATTTAAAATTCATTCACATATTATTCAATCTCCGTGGCCATGGAACACCTCCACTCCACTCCGGACATCCTCCGGATTTACCGAAACCCTTCTGGTTTTCTCCCTTCTTTTCTTCGGCGATTCTACCGATCCTATAAACACTCTCTAAGCATCATCAAGCCCTTAAGCGTGATACCCCACGGTTCGGGAACACTCTAGAAATGGTCGGGACACTCCCGCACCAATGATCTAAAGAGGGACCTGGATGGCCATGTGACCCCTGTGCGTTCCACGAAGATCTTTCGTCGTTTGAACCGGGACAGTCGTGTCTTATTCCCTTTGTCATTCGATACTTGCATTGCCCAAGATCTGATCATTGACATCACCATGTCGTGTTCAATCCCGTTACTGAACAATGATACTTAACTCGTTCCGACAAGTGATATCCCCGTGATCTAATCACATGCTGCGCAGCTAATGGATATAACTTCTCCGAGTGGGCCCTTGAGTATCTTTCCGTCACATGGACGGACAAATCCCGCTCTTGACACATATTGCCTCTACGGTTTCCTCCGAATACCTGAACACACCTTTATAACCACTGTTTTACCAGATGGCATTTGATGTTATCTAAGCACTCTCGGGAGACAGTGATTGATATAGCCTCACGGTCTAAGGAATAGTCTACGAGGATCCATTTCTAATCATCGTAACTTGAACTTCGTGACATGATCGGGTCACGATGTTTAGGTTGGGTATTGGTTCATCATCTCATTCTCCGAATGAGATGACCTCATTTCCAACTGGCATAAATGCCACATGATCAGGAAACTTGATCATCTGTTGACCAATGAACCAGTGACAAGAGTTTCACTGGGAACCCCTGGTTGTTTGTATATCACACGTGTATTGATATTTCCACTCAATACAGTTATAGCATGATATAAAACTTAACCATAAACTATATGAAATATGATAATAGTCCTTACTACTATTGGTCTCTAGGGCATATTTCCAACAAGCTGGATGTTGGCAGGGCACACTACCGGTGCCAGCAGCAACATGGAGACCTGCACAACACAACCACAGAACTTTGTCCCCAATTTGCGACGAGGTTTTCAATCTCACCGGTTTTGCTGAAAACAAAGGATTAAACGTATCGAATGGAAGGAAGTAATAGTTTGCAGAAAGTAAACACGAAGCACTAAACAGTTTGATTGTAGATTGAATGTAAAATAAAGGACCAGGGTCCATAGTTCACTAGAGGTGGCTCTCCTTAAGATAGATAACATGCTGGGTGAACAAATTACAGCGGGGCAATTGACAAACATCGAGAAAGCATACAAGCATATACTAATCATCTTGACTCCTTTGAGATTCGATTGGGCATTACAACATTATACATTGACCGCCATCCAACTGCATCTATGACTAATAATCCACCTTCAGGTTATCATCTGAACCCCCTCCAGTATTAAGTTGCAAGCAACATATTATTGCATTATGAATTGCGTGTAAAGTAAACAATACGATTATTCTATGAACAAAGGATTGTTGTTTTCTCCCTAGTAGCAATAGCACATCTAGTACCTTAGAGATTTATGTCACTTCCCCATATTACCAGATGCATGAACCCACTATCGAGCATAAATACTAACTCTTGGAGTTGCTAACATCTACTTGGCCAAGATAGATACTAAAAACGGAAAGCATGCAAGATCACAAATAAAAAAGACATGATAGAATCAATAATCAATCTGAAATAGCATCTCAATATCCATCGGATCCCCGCAAACACAACATGCAGAATTACAAATAGATGATCTTGATCATGAACGGAGCTCACAAGATCTAAACATGAGAGCACAAAGGAGGAGAACCAGCCATATAGCTACTACATGGACCCGTAGTCTAGAGATGAACTACTCACGCATCACACTAGAGGCTTACATGATGATGAAGAAGGCCTCCAGGGTGAATTCCCCTCTCCGGCAGGGTGCCAGGAAGAGCTTCAGATCCCTCTTGATCCAGGGACAGAGACGACGACGACTACAGACTCTTTCGTGGATTTTTGATCGGGTCCTTAGGGTTTCCGTATCAGAGGCAATATATAGGCGGAAGGAGAGGCCGAGGGGGTGCCTGGGGCGGCCAGACCACCCCCTGGCGCGGGCCAGGCCTGGCCGCACGGCCAGGTGGTGTGGCCAGGACCCAGCCCCTCTCCGTCTCATATTCTGGCTCTAGGTGCCCCCGGTGAAATAACGACTTTGGCTTTTGTCCCGTCCAATTCCGAGAATATTCATTTTCTGACTTTTCCTGCAACCAAAAAACAGTAGAAAACAGGCAGCTGGCACTGTGGCTCTTGTTAATAGGTTAGTCCAAGAAATCATATGAAAAGTACTCCAAAGTGTGGACAAAACATAAGAAAGTAGATAAAACCAAGCATGGAACATCAAAAATTATAGATACATTTGCAATGTATCACACACACACGTACACCCTGTCCATGGCACAACTGCAATTTTTTTTCAATTAATAGCCTTAGGTACACATCAATGTCGTTGCCGGGTTGCTTCGGGCCTTGGATAAGAACTACCATCATAATGAACTTCCACTTCATGCATAACCAAGGAGGAAGTCTATAGATACATAGAGTTACATGTCAGGTGCTATGACTAGAGATGTGCTCCCCAAAAGGATTCATGTCATCTGTACTTAGACCAAATCTTAAGTTCCTTGTATCATCTGTAAAGTCCGGGTGTCTCAACATTCTGTTTGATTTACGTTCCTCTTTCTGCCATCGCAACAACTTGGCATGCTCTTTGTTCCTCAACAAACGTTTCAACCGTGGTATTATAAGAGCATACCACATCACCTTGGCAGGAACCCTCTTCCGGGGGCTCGCCCTCAACATCACCAGGGTCATCTCGTCTAATCTTATAGTGCAATGCAGTGCATACCGGTCATGCATCCAAATTCTCTTACTCCTCACCGCGGTAGAGGATACAGTCATTAGGGCATGCCTGTATCTTCTGAACCTCTAAACCTAGAGGGCAAACAATCTTGTTTGCTTTGTACATACTGGTGGGCAATATGTTATCCTTTGGAAGCATATTCTTCATCATTTTCAAATCCAGAGTCAGATAGACCACACTCTGCCTTCCATCGTAGCAATTCCAGTGTGCTACCCAGCTTTTTTGGACAATTTTCACAATTTGGGTACAATGACTTTTTGTGATCCTCTAACATGTGATCGAACTTCTTCCTCTCCTTTTCATTTTTAGTATCTCTGTGCATTAGCAATGGTCCGACCAAGATCATCAATGGGTTCATCATGTGCCTCTTCTTAAGCCTCTCCTTTAGCACCCCCCATGGAAGTATCACCGTATTCAGGGAACCCATGATAGTTCTCATCATCCTCTTCTTCTTCATTGTCTTCCATTATAACTCCTATCTCTTTGTGCTTGGTCTAGCAATTATAGCTGCGCATGAAACCAGACCGAAACATGGACAAAATACAAAACCATTCCACTGGTTCGCATCAACCACATGGAGGAATTCAAGCACACCATTAATGAACTCGCCAGCGTGTCTGTCACTACCGTACATCCATTCTTAGACCATCTGTATTATTGTATAAGTATAGCAAAAACCATTACACAACATCATGAATAGAGATTAGTGACCAATTCACTACAAGTTGTTCATCACATTAAAACAACAAAATAGACTATAGTGGACCAAGTGTTATTATTGCAAAAATTAAAAACTGGGCACAAATTTAAAAAAAAAACTACTCCATACTTATTTTGACCAGTTACTAAGTAAATAACATCTACACATATACAAACTAAAAAGTTAATGTGAGCTTATAGAGCATTAAATGAGCGATACTATTTAATAAAAACCCTATTTCCTCAGTTCATTTACTTGTTGAAATTTAAAATTTTGAATTTTGAAAATTTTACATGCATTAATTTCTGAATTAGACAAAACAACTAACATGAAAAATGTGGAATTTTTAATTATTGATCTACCAGTGAAAACCTCATTCCATTATGAGCTCTAAAACTCTAAAATTACACATTTCAATTTTTAGTAACTTTTTGCCTAATCAAAATTAATTACACATCTAAAATTCCCTATACTTCTAGAGCATGAAATCCCTCTCTACTTCTAAAGCATTGAGCTAAAATAACAATGAGAGATGAAAGGATGAAGTTGCGTTGCTAACCTTTTAAAACCTTGGATTTAGGTGTTGCCACCAAATCTTGACAAATCTTGGAGAAAAAATGGGCATGAACTCGACTTGCTTGGAGGGAAAATGGCTAGGCTCGGGCACGAACGAAACCGAATTATATAGAAAAACCAATAGTCTTGGTTTATATTATGAGCCGGGACTAGTGATTGACCTCTAGTACCGGTTTGTATTACGAACCGGGACTACGGGCTCCCGTGTGTGGAGCTCGCTGGTGCGAGCACTCTAGTCTCGGGCCGCATCACGAACCGGGACTAGAGGTCCGAAACAACCCGGAACTAGAGCTGCCCCGGCCTCTTAGCCGTTGTAGACGAGATGAACCGGGACTAGTGTGAGCACTAGTTCCGACCCATAACCCACCCGGGGCTAGACTCAGAATCGGGGCCGAATCGAAGTCCTTGTTTCTACTAGTGGATTAATACAATTCTAGCATGAGAAATAAACATTTATCATAAACATGGAATAAGATAATAACCATTTTATTATATTATCTCGTGCATATTCCCTTCAGCGGGTCGCCGTAGTTGAAAATTGCAAAGAGTTGCGCGGTAGAGTCGGCGCAACCCCCGAACGTGGAGTCATTGCAGTGTAGACATACTCGCGCGGCGGAAGGAGTCAACGTAGTGGACAGAGTCGACATGGTAGACGCATAGTCGAGTTTGACGGAGTCGCACAATGGATAATAGTTGACGCAACCGACGCGTAGTTGAGGACGACAGAGTCATCGCGTCTCTTTGTCAGGCTGACAAATTTGGTCTTGTCTCCACGACCCGGTCGATTCGGGTATAGTCAATGCATGTATTCTAAAAGGAACACGCACCAAGTTAGATTTTCTAAAATAACTGATTTTACTAATCAATGCGTAAGAAAAAAATAAAAGTTATTAAGTAAAAAAAGATTTCATGGATCAGGCCAGTTTCTTGCGACATAGCCTTTTTTCTTGTCTGTGAGTTTGACCGTTCACCAACCTGACATGTCATGAAGCATTTTTCTTGTCCTTCGATTGGATCACGTGTAGCTATTCATGATTCCTCTTGAATATCGATGTCTCGGAGTGGTGGAACTGTGCTGGTACTATGTTGGTACTGATGCATGTAAATGCATACATGAACTTTCCACTATATTATTTGATATTCCAACATATTTGTATCATATATGGGTCATATTCATGTTTTATAATGATTATTGAGAATAATTCATACTTCACATATTGCTTTGGAATTAACCATGTCGAGGCAAAAAACCTGTATTTCAATGTTTTTTACTTTCAGATACCCAAACGACATCCAATTAACCTGAAACTTCACAAGACCCAGTATTTATCAGAATGAAGAATAATGGGCCAAAGATCCGCGAGAAAATAAGAACGAGGAGGGAATGGGCACAACAGCCATGGCCCACCCCCTGGTCGCGGCTTGTATGCTCTTTCCTCCCCTGAGTCTCCGATGTCGTTGATTCTTTCGCCAAATGACTTATGTTGACCTAAAACCTACTATATATACCCCCTTTCGGCGATTCTCGAGACAGACGGAGGTGGAGATCTGATACATTGCAAATGTATCACTAGGTAATTCATTAATAGGTTTTATCCACTTTCTTGTGTTTTTTTCCAACTTTGGAGTACTTTTATTATGATTTCTTAGACTAACCTATTAACAAGAGCCACAGTGCCAGCTGCCTATTTTCTGCTATTTTTGGTTCTAGGAAAGTCAGAAAATGAATATTCTCAGAATTGTACGGGATAAAAGCCAAAGTGCCTATTTTTCCGGAAGGGATCAAGTGCCAGAATACGAGACGGAGAGGGGCCAGGGGACGGCCACACCACCTAGCCGCGCGGCCAGGCTTGGCTCGCGCCAGGGGGTGGTCTGGCCGACCGCAGCACCCCCTCGGCCTCTCCTTCCGCCTGTAAGTTGCCCTCGGGACGAAAACCCTAAGTACCCGATCAAAAATCCATGAAAGAGTCTGTAGCCGCCGTCGTCTCTGTCCCTAGATCGGGAGGATCTGAAGCTCTTCCCGGCACCTTGCCGGAGAGGGGAATTCACCCTGGAGGCCTTCTTCATCACCATGCAAGCCTCCGGTGTGATGCGTGAGTAGTTCATCCTTGGACTACGGATCCATGTAGTAGCTAGATGGCTGGTTTCTCCTCCTTTGTGCTTTCATGTTTAGATCTTGTGAGCTCCGTTCATGATCAAGATCATCTATTTGTAATCTATACATGTTGTGTTTGCGGGGATCTAATGGATATTGAGATGCTATTTCATATTGATTATTGATTCTATCATGTCTTTGTTATTTGAGATCTTGCATGCTTTCCGTTGTTAGTAGCTATCTTGGCCAAGTAGATGCTAGCAACTCCAAGAGTTAGTATTTATGCTCGATAGTGGGTTCATGCCTCTAGTAATCTGGGGAAGTGACAGAAATCTCTAGGGTACTAGATGTGTTGTTGCTACTAGGGAGAAAACAACGATCCTTTGTTCATAGAACAATTGTATTGTTTACTTTACACGCAGTTCATAAAGCAATAATTTGTTGCTTGCAACTTAATACTGGAGGGGGTTCGGATGATAACCTGAAGGTGGATTATTAGTCATAGATGCAGTTGGATGGCGGTCTATGTATTATGTTGTAATGCCTAATCAAGTCTCAAAGGAGTCAAGATGATTAGTATATGCATGTATTGCTTTCTCGGTGTTTGTCAATTGCCCCACTGTAATTTGTTCACCCAGCATGTTATCTATCTAAGGAGAGCCACCTCTAGTGAACTATGGATCCCGGTCCTTTTTCTTTACATACAATCTGCAACTGTTTACTGCTTTGTGTTTACTTTCTACAAACTTTTACTTCTTTCCATTCGATACGTTTAATCCTTTGTTTTCGGCAAAACACGGTGAGATTGACAACCTCATCGCAAGTTGGGGACAAAGTTCTGTGGTTGTGTTGTGCAGGTCTCCACGTTGCTACTAGCACCGGTAGTGCGCCCTGCCAAAGCTCAGCTAGTAACACCTTTGAGGTGTTTCCTTGCTCCTACTGGTTTGATTAAACATTGGTTTCATAACTGAGGGAAGACTTGATGCTATATTCCTCGTACCTTCCTCTTGGGATTCCCAACGAGCTCTACGTCGAAAGTCGAGCGCATCAAGATTTTATGGCGCCGTTGCCGGGGAGTCAAGGACATCTTCAACAGGGGAGTCCCTCATAACAAATCTCTTTACTTTGTTGTTTTTGTTTTGCTTAGTTTCTTTTTTGCTTTGTTTGCTTGTTTTGTTATTCAAAAAACACAAAAAAATAGTTTTACTTGCTTGCTTTCTTATTTGAAAACCCAAAAAAATGACTACTCTTGAGAACACTAAGTTGTGTGACTTCACTAGCACCAACAACAATGATTTTATGAGCACACCTATTGCTCCACCTGTGGCTGAAAATACTTTCTTTGAGATAAAACCTGCTTTACTCAATCTTGTTATGAGAGAGCAATTTTCTGGTGTTGGTAATGAAGATGCTGCTTCCCATCTAGATAACTTTGTTGAACTTTGTGAGATGCAAAAGCATAGGGATATAGATGGTGATATTATTAAGCTGAAATTGTTTCCTTTCTCTTTGAGAGGAAAAGCTAAAGAGTGGTTGAATTCCTTAACTAAGAATAGTATTGATTCTTGGACTAAGTGCAAAGATGCTTTTATTGGAAAATACTATCCTCCTGCTAAGATTATATCCATGAGAAGTGAAATAATGAAGTTTAAACAACTTGATAATGAGCATGTTGCTCAAGCTTGGGAAAGAATGAAATCTTTGGTAAAGAATTGTCCCACTCATGGACTGACTGCTTGGATGATCATCCAAACTTTTTATGCAGGATTAAACTATTCTTCAAGGAACCTATTGGATTCAGCTGCTGGAGGTACCTTTATGACCATCACTTTGGGTGCCACAACAAAACTTTTGGACAATATGATGGTTAAAATTATTCTGAATGGCATACTGAGAGAGCTCCACAAGGTAAGAAGGTAAATTATGTTGAGGAAACCTCCACCTTGAGTGATAAGATTGATATTATTATGTCTATGCTTGTTAATGGGAAAGCCCATATTGATCCAAATAATGTTCCTTTAGCCTCTTTGGTTGCTCAAGAAGAGCAAGTTGATGTGAACTTCATATGAAATAACAACTTTGGCAACAATGCTTATGGTAATAATGCTTATAGGAACAATTTTGGTAGCAACAATTATAAGCCTTACCCTCCTAATACTACCTATGGCTATAATGGTAAATCTGAATTACCTAGTGAAGGAAGAATTTTAGAAGTTGAAAGAGCCACTAAAAACTTCATGCAAATGCAATATGAGCAAAATAAGCTATTTACTAAAACTATGGAGGAACAATCTATCATTTTGAAAAACATTAGCCATCAACTTGAGAGTCTAAATAAGGAAATCCCTAGTTTATAATTGAAACTCTCTAATGCTGAAAGAAATATATCATCTTTGTCTGAAGCTCAATCTTTATTGATTAATAAAATGGCTGCTAAACCTGAAATTAATGAGAATCTCTTTGGAGCTACTAATGCCATACAAGTAAGAATTGATGAAAATGTTATACTATTAGCTGAATTACATGCTAAGTGAGAAAGAGAAGATGAAATTGCTAGAAACATTAGTGTTTCTACTATTACCACCACTAGTGTTGAGGCTAGTAATAGTTCTACTACTTTAGATGATAAAGTTGATTTTGATCTTGATGGTTGCAACATCTCTGAAGTTATTAAGTTCCTACAAAAGCTAGCTAAAAGTCCTAATGCTAGTGCTATGAACATGGCTTTTACAAAACACATTGCCGATGCTCTCATAAAGATTAAAGAAGAAAAGATAAAACATAAAGCTTCTATTCCTATAAAGCAAGAAGATGGTTGGGAACCCATCATTAATATGAAATTGAATGACTTTGATTTCAAAGCTTTATGTGATCTTGATAGTAGTGTTTCTATTATGCCTAGAAGGATTTATGATATGCTTGATTTGCCTCCTCTTGAAGATTGTTATTTGAATGTCCCACTTGATGCTAATGTTAAAAAGAAACTCATGGGGAGTCTTAATAATGTTCTTATTATGGTTAATGATTCCTATGTCCTCGTTAATTTCTATGTTTTGGATGTTGAATACAATGATTCTTGTCCTATTACTTTCGGAAGACCTTTTCTTAGAACTGTTGGTGCCATCATTGATATGAAAGAAGGCACCATTAAATATCAACTCCCACTCAACAAAGGTATAGAACACTTCCCTAAAGAGAGAAAATATTTCTTTTGTTTTTCCTATGAAAACAAAATTTGTCCTTAATGCTTCTTCATTTGAGAACACTTGATTCTTTCTTTGGTTTTTTTGTCTAACTTAAAGGCGTTAAAGAAAAGTACTTGTTGGGAGATAACCCAAGATTTTTAGTTGAGCCTTGGAAGTTATTACCTCTGTAATAACCTCTCCTTATCCTTTTTATTTGCTTTTTGTGCCAACAGTAACCTCTAATGAGAGTGAAGTAATGATTGGGAAAGTTGCTGTCCCAAAACAGATTTCTATGCTTCACCGTAAAGATTCCTGAGAGAGCTCTCTACGTCGGATTGAGCTGTAATTTTTTGTGCTTCTGACCCAGGTTGTTATATAACTTTCTTTAGTTTAGCACTTTTTGATTTGAGCAACACAAGGTCTTCGAAAAAATTCGTCTTTACCTGCTGGTCTGTTTTGACAGATTTCTGCCATTTTCTGCATTTGCTTCTTGTTAGTTCCTTCTTGAGTTCCTTTAGGGAATTGAGCTTTTTGAGGGAAGTGCTACAGTAGCTAGTGTTCTAATGGAAGTTTATTTGGTGTTAGAACTGAACCTTGACACTTATTTATCTTAAGTGTACTAATGTTGCTAATGAGATTGTGTGAAGTTTTGTATAAAGGAAAAATTTTAGGTGTATGGAAGGAATGAGTAATGAGATGAAGGATGGACTAAAGCTCAAGCTTGGGGATGCCACGCGTGTCACCCCAAGAAATATCCAAGAAGTACAAGCGTCAAAGCTTGGGGATGCCCAAGGCATCCCTTTCTTCATCAATAAAAATCCCAGGTTTCTTCTAAATGCTTCATTTTTATTGTTTCATGCACAGTTGTGTTTTTCTTGGAGCGCTGTTTTTTCGTTTTCGTTTTGGTTTTTTGTTTTATTGGTTTGCTTAGTTTTCTGAATAAATTGGTTGGACCCCCTCTTTCATACTTTGGTTTGCGAATAGTTTGGTTTGGTTTGGAAAAGAGTAGGAAAGTTCATGCTTATGTGGTAAAAAGAGCTCGTTTTTGACTGTGGCCTATGCTTTGTCATGCCATGCTTGATATTGTTTTGGCTTTATGCTTAGTATTCTTTGCTGTAGCATGACTTGTTATAAACAATTGATATTACTTAATGTGCCTTGAATGAATCATGCGTTGTTTTAGCATATTAAAGCATAGTATAGTGGTATTCTCCTTTGATGCTTTATTTGGGTTGACTTGGCACATGCTCACACCATGTTATGACTATCTCAAGTCACCATAGCCTTTATGATCCTTTATTTTTCAAATTTTAGTATCACTTTATGCTTTGATCAATGATGTTTTGTCGCTCTACATGATTATGGCCATTATTGCTCTCTTAGTTTGTCGCTCCCAGTCTTTTGCTAGCCTCCACAACAAAGTATGAGTTCCACTCATGCATCCAACTCCCTAAACCAAGTTATTCCAAAGAGTCCACCATACCTACCTATTAGCTTATGCTATTCCAAGTATATTCATGCTTTTGTTTACCTTCCACTTGTTATGAGAAAACTAGTGATTAAAGCTCTCACGAACTTGATGGCACACTTTACTTTATTGCCTCTAATAAACTTGAACCATTGGGTCCTTCTTTGTTGCGTATATGCTTGCGCTTTATAAGTTGAAATTAGCAGAACCATGTTTCATGGGGAACGCTTTCAACATTGCACTTGTACTTTGTACCCCGTTGATATTATGTTCTTTTGCTTACGGATCCCAGCGGTGTGAAATAAAAGTGGAACTTGTAAGATCATGGAGTTTATATGTGTGTTAGAGAAACGCCTGGGCCACTAGCCTAAGCCATGCCTAATCATGGTGGAAACTTGCAGCATCACCATAATGAGCACTCTATGAAGCATCCTCAATAAAAACCTATGCAAATAGCAAATAAAAACATCGCTGAGATGCTCATTGTCTGCTTGCCTTGTCATTTTGATTATGGGAAAGCTCCCATATCATGTGCAAGGGGTACCCCATTGGCGGTTCTTAATGATACACATATACTTACAATGACAAGAGCTTACTCGTGATTGAAGTTGAGTAGCATGAGGATCGGTCTTCGTAAGTAAGGGGCATGAGATTTCGGTTTATAACTTGTCAAGCATATCCTCTTAGTTGTGTCACTTTAACCTTAATCACCTTCAAGATGCTTATGATGGGGGCAATGAGAGTTGAAAGCTATAAGTACCATAATTTTTGGAAGCTCTTTATGAGACTTGAATCCCTACTTCCTTTTACAAAAGGCTTTTCTTCCACCATTATATTGAGTCTCCACCTTCTATCTGTATGCACCTACTTTGAGAGCATAGTGGCCATTCTTAGTTCTATGTGCATTGTCCCAAGACTAGTTGATTGATGCATAACTTGTTATTGCTTGTTTGAAACTATTGTATCTAGTCACTCTTATGAACTTTGAAGGTGTCCTATGCATTTATATTTGCTACTCTATTGAGGGACAAGATGAATACTTTTATGCTATGTTTTCTTTATGTGAAACAAACAAACGTCTTGCAAAGCATTGTTATTCATGAAGCTTTTGTTTGTGTCTTTTCATGTTGCATCATAGTTTCTTTGCTTATTGCTAGAACTTTGTCTTTCATGTTATGATTGAAGTACTATGATCCCAGCTTTGAGTGTTTTGCAAATACTTTGATCAAGTCTTTGATGGTGCATGTCACCTCAAAAATTCTTTCTTTTTATCACTTGCCTACTCGAGGACGAGTAGGAGTTAAGCTTGGGGATGTTGATACATTGCAAATGTATCTATAATTTTTGATGTTCCATGCTTAGTTTTATCCACTTTCTTGTGTTTTGTTCCAACTTTGGAGTAATTTTATTATGATTTCTTGGACTAACCTATTAACAAGAGTCACAGTGCCAGCTGCTTGTTTTCTGTTGTTTTTGGTTCCAGGAAAGTCAGAAAATGAATATTCTCGGAATTGTACGGGACAAAAGCCAAAGTGCCTATTTTTCCGGAAGGGGTCAAGTGCCAGAATATGAGACGGAGAGGGGCCAGGGGCCGGCCACACCACCTGGCCGCGCGGCCAGGCTTGGCCCACGTCAGGAGGTGGTCTGGCCGACCCCAGCACCCCCTCGGCCTCTCCTTCCGCCTATAAGTTTCCCTCGGGACGAAAACCCTAAGTACCCGATCAAAAATCCACGAAAGAGTCTGTAGCCGCCGTTGTCTCTGTCCCTAGATCGGGGGATCTGAAGCTCTTCCCGGCACCCTGCCGGAGAGGGGAATTCACCCTGGAGGCCTTCTTCATCACCATGCAAGCCTCCGGTGTGATGCGTGAGTAGTTCATCCTTGGACTACGGATCCATGTAGTAGCTAGATGGCTGGTTTCTCCTCCTTTGTGCTTTCATGTTTAGATCTTGTGAGCTCCGTTCATGATCAAGATCATCTATATGTAATCCATACATGTTGTGTTTGCGGGGATCCGATGGATATTGAGATGCTATTTTAGATTGATTATTGATTCTATCATGTCTTTGTTATTTGAGATCTTGCATGATTTCCGTTGTTAGTAGCTATCTTGGCCAAGTAGATGCTAGCAACTCCAAGAGTTAGTATTTATGCTCGATAGTGGGTTCATGCCTCTAGTAATCTGGGGAAGTGACAGAAATCTCTAGGGTACTAGATGTGTTGTTGCTACTAGGGAGAAAACAATGATCCTTTGTTCATAGAACAATTGTATTGTTTACTTTACACGCAGTTCGTAAAGCAATAATCTGTTGCTTGCAACTTAATACTGGAGGGGGTTCGGATGATAACCTGATGGTGGATTATTAGTCATAGATGCAGTTGGATGGCGGTCTATGTATTATGTTGTAATGCCCAATCAAGTCTCAAAGGAGTCAAGATGATTAGTATATGCATGTATTGCTTTCTCGGTGTTTGTCAATTGCCCCACTGTAATTTGTTCACCTAGCATGTTATCTATCTAAGGAGAGCCGCCTCTAGTGAACTATGGATCCCGATCCTTTTTCTTTACATACAATCTGCAACTGTTTACTGCTTTGTGTTTACTTTCTGCAAACTTTTACTTCTTTCCATTCGATACGTTTAATCCTTTGTTTTCCGCAAAACACGGTGAGATTGACAACCTCAT
Source organism: Avena eriantha (assembly GCA_910589775.1). NCBI lineage: Eukaryota > Viridiplantae > Streptophyta > Magnoliopsida > Poales > Poaceae > Avena > Avena eriantha. Next base: position 308,590,364 of record OU342746.1, read on the forward strand.
CGCAAGTTGGGGACAAAGTTCTTTGGTTGTGTTGTGCAGGTCTCCACGTTGCTACTAGCACCGGTAGTGCGCCCTGCTAAAGCTTAGCTAGTAACACCTTTGAGGTGTTTCCTTGCTCCTACTGGTTCGATTAAACCTTGGTTTCATAACTGAGGGAAGACTTGCTGCTATATTTATCGTACCTTCCTCTTGGAGTTCCCAACGAGCTCTACGTCGAAATTCAAGCGCATCAAGATCGAAAACACAGAAATAGAGAGTCAGGAGGCTGCCGCCGAAGAAGATCGGAGGGGGGAAACGCCACTGGAATCGCCTCCGGAGGGCTCCACCCCTTCCGGCTTGTTCATCATCAACACCTACATCAATATCATCTCCATCTCCCTACTGTAATCTCTTGGCAAACATGATGTGCGAAGCAATATATTATTTTCCCTTGGTCTATTGTGTCTCCATGTCTTTGCTTTAAGAGTGAATTGTTATGGCAAAAGTGAAATAGTTTGTTTATTGGTTGCATACAGTGTTGTTATCTTTTATAATTGTCTTCTTGTACAATATATGAGTGCACACATATGTTGGGGAATGCATGTAAGGTGATCACCCTAGTGTAATGGCACGGGGAGGACCATGGAGGACAGAAAACCATGGTTCAATCCATAAAGTTACATTAGGGGACATATATCGGGCACCTTAGAGTTTATAGTTATGGTGGGATAATTATGTCTTAATAATTCCTATGTTTGCTCAGTAACATGGCCTTAGGATCCATGATAAGAGTTGTGTATGCACATTTATTTGGCTGCACCTAATTAAGGCTTCGTCCAAGAAGAAACAATAAACAACCAAACAAACGAATGAAATAATAATTGCCTAAACATTTACTCTCTTAGAGAACCTTGCTACTTGAGAAAACTTGCCACCACTCCACTTTATTAGATCAATTTAACTTGCACTAGTTTACTTGTAGTTTTCACTAACATATACTTTATTTTCTACCTAGTACCAAAACAAAACACACACTTATATCCTAGCTTTGCATACAAGGCCACATAAGAGGGTTATAGGGCTTTAGAGAATAGATAGTTTATCTTCAGCTCCTTGTGGGTTCGACACTCAAATACTTACTGAATTGTACTACAACGATCCCCTGTATTTGGGGGTTATCAAGATACTTTTCTGGCATCGTTTCCAAGGAGCGTAGTGCTAGGCTTCTATTCTTGATTGCATTGCTAGTTTATTTTTAATACCTTTTTCTTTTATATAAAACTAAAACCCCCAAAAAATAGATGGATCCTTTTCCCAAGATTAACCATGAGATATATGATTTTTATGTCAAATATATTCTTTTGGGCACTAACCTTTTGGATGCAAGAGATAATGTTGAAAGTGCCAAGGAAGGAGATGTCAAAAGCCTAAGCTTGGGGGATGTCCATGCCACCCCAAGAAGAAGAGGAAAAGGAAGAGCAAGTAGATGAAGAATGGAGTAGCTACCCATCTCCTACTCCGAATAATGGTAATGAACACATTACTATTAATGATAATGATCTTTCATTGTCTAGTAGTCCTCTATGTGGAACAATTATAACTAATATATGGGGGGATGAAAGTGATATAATTGAGTTAGATGATCCAATATGCTCATTAGATGACTTGTCTTTATATGGTGAATATATTCAAAACTATGATATTAAGTTTGATTTTGATACATGCAACTATTATGAGAGAGGAAGAGATAAGAGCCCTCTTTATATTTCTATATTATTTAAAATACAAGCTACTGATCATTATATGCACTGGATACCACAACCTTGCTTCTATTTATTCACATATAAAATATCAATGCATAGGAAGAGAGTTAGACTTAAAAGTTAGGGATTTCTATTTTTGTGTCCTCGATTCGTTAGTTGTACTCAGTTTTCCCTAGCCATTTAGTTTTTCCTTCCTTTTCCCCTCCCTCTATTCTGAAACCCTGATAGACGCTCGGACTGGGGGATGCTGTCAAGTCAAAGGCTTGACCGTTACATGCTGACCGGTGGGACCGCATTGGGGCGGGTCGTACGTTGAGCGTTACGTTACGTCGCCTCGACCATTACATGCTGACAGATGGGGCCAGGATACACGGCGGACCAGCCATCCATCTCTCGCTGATTATGGGGGATGTGGTGTGGGACCATGTGGGGCGCGTTTGGAAGTTACATGCGCTATGTCGCCTTAATTGGAAGTTTTCTTTTTTGCTATTTTTATGATTGGCCTTTTTAAGAGCGTCTTTCCCCTCTTTCTCGCTAACAGTTGTGTTTTTTTGCCCAAAAAGGTAGCAAATCCAGAGCGATTTCTCTCTTCATTCATTTTTCCTTTTAACCCTCGTTTTTCCCCAATCTGGTAGCAAATCTAGAGCGGCAAATCTAACCAGCACCATAAATAAATTCAGTAAACACAACAGATGTAGATAAAGCAGCCAATATAGGTTATATAGTAGGGTACTTAACGAGGTTCGACAATTAGGCTGCTCAGCAGCAGCAGTGGACAAGTTAAACATGGACAAGAGAAAATAATCTGCTTTACAACAGCAGTAGCAGCACAAGATCAGTGGCTCCTCATGGCCTCTGCCTCCTCCCTCTAGCGCCTCCTCCACTTCTTGCTGCCCAGTCCCTTGACCTGGGTGCCTTGGGCTTGATCAGGGGCATGCAACCCTCCTCGATAGCCACCTTCTGGAGCTTACGGATGTGAAGGCCGATCATCGGGTGCTTGGCTCGAAATCCGTGGACGTTTACGGACTCACCGCAGGCCCTCATGTCCTCGGCATGCTTCATGAGGGAGTTGAAGTCGGTGGCGTGGAGCCTCCTCGTGGTGCAGAAGGGGCACCTGTAGACATCACCGACGAAGAAGTTGTTCTACTGGTTGGACTTCAGCCTCCCCATCACATGAAGAGTCTTGGTGTCCTTGGACTCGTCGTCACTTGAGACGTCGTTGCTATCCTCCTGTTGGAAAAATAGTAGAGTGCAATAAGGACATGATTGAGATACTTTGATTATCGATATTGATTATTTGCATAAATTAACCGATTGAGATCCCCTGATTATTCCCAAATCTCAGACCAAATTGAATATTGATCCCAACTACGAACAGAAGGGTTCAAATATGAATAGGGCATTCATCGAAATACGAGATCTAACACAAGAGGATTAGCTCCTGTAAAAATACGAACAGCCAAACCCTAATAACATACAATCTAGCATCTAACAATGGGAATGGGGGAAGAACAAGGGAATGGGAGAAAACCCTGGTTACCTCCAACCATGGGTCGGCGATGCTGGTGTCATAGGGGTTCTCCGACCTTATGTAATCAACCTCCTCGTAGGGGTCCTAGCCGAGCGGGATCTGCCCAAGACCGGCGGGGCCCTCCTCGCCGGCGGCTATGGTGGATGCGGGGATGGGGACTGTGGTTGTCTTTGATTCCTGTACGGGGGCCTGTACAGTGACGGGGGCCTTCTCGCTGGCGGCCATGGAGGCGTCGATGGCAACCGCACCATTCTTCTCCATCGCCAGCGTGGTTGGGGTTTTCTTGAGGGTTTGCAGAAGGTGGTGGGAAAATGGGGACGGTTGAGTGAGCGAGTGAGTGATAAGTGAGAGCGAGGAGGCCTCTATTAAAGGGAAGGAAAGCGATGTTTTGTTGCACCACCGTGCACCGCATAACCGCGTACTATATTGCACTGTGCACGGCCACACGTGTCCGCTACTGTCCCGTGCACCGCACATGCATACCATGAGTCACGTTTTTTCCCTCGTGTCTAATCCTAGCGACTTAGTTGTGCTCAGTTTTGCCCTCGAGTGTAACACTGGCAGTTTGGTTGTACTCAGTTTTGCCCTCCAGTACTAACACTGCCGTGTGTAATATACTCAGTTTTACCCTCTGATGGCTGGTCAATAGAGAGTCAACGAATAGGTTTTAGCTAGCTAATTAAGTCATTTTATGCATAACAAATTCAAAAAGATCAAAACATAGTGGCATCTACCCAGGGAGTCTTATTATGTGACCTTCCACCATAAGAAATGTATATAAATCAAGTTTTAACCTAAATCACCACTTCTCAAATCACCTACTATCTATGAAGGTTCATGGCTTTCTACTCAAGTCTCTTCCCAAAACACCCCCCTAAAACATAGTTTGTCTGAATGAGGCAATAATTGTCAAACTGGTGTATATTTGAATTGCAAATAGTTTGATGTTTGCCAAGATGTATTTTATTGTATAAAAGACGCATTTTCCATTTTTAAATATTTTTCTATTTTCTATTTGAATCTCTTTGTTAGTCTTGCCCTTAGTTTTTAAGTTCTACTTAGTTTTCCCCTTGGTTCTTAAGTTCTACTTAGTTTTCCCCTCTCTTAGTCACAATCTCTCACACATGTGCTCATCTTCACTGCTACACTCTGATTGGTTGAGACAGTTGTCACGCAGATCATGCCCACCAACCGTTGATCCTCTATGATCTAGCGGACAGGATAACCCCTATATGTATTAGGGGCACCCCTCTATCCATGCAAAATAACGAGTTCGCCACCGGTACTTTAACTCCATAAACAAATGAATTGAATATAATTTGAAGGAAACGTGTTTAAAGGTGTATAATTTATGCATTACATTCCACTCTATGAAAATGATAACCTCTCAAGATTTTCTAAGCACAATATTATCACGTATTAAGTGCGATTTCAAAGAGTTCAAATATGTATAATTTTCATATATGCAAGTTTAACATTACATTCCACTCTATGAAAATGGGGGAGAAAATGATAATCTCTCAAAAAAATTCTAGCACATCATTATCTCGTTATTAAGTGCGATTTCACAGTGTTCAAAGGTTTAAAATTTTCGTATACGCAAGTATATGCATTATATTTCACTCCATAGAAATGATAAATGATTAGGATTTTATTAGCACAACATTATCATGTCCTAAGTGTGATTTCAAAGAGTCTAAAGGTGTATAATTTTCGTATATGCTAGTTTATGCATTACATTCCACTATATGAAAATGATAATCTCTCAAGATTTACTTAGCACAACATTATCACGTATTAAGTGCGATTTTAAAGAGTTCAAAGGTGTATAATTTTCGTATATGCAAGTTTATGCATTACATTCCACTCTATGAATAATCTCTCAAGATTTTCTTAGCACAACATTATCATGTATTAAGTGCGATTTCAAAGAGTTCAAAGGTGTATAAACTTCGTATATGCAAGTTTACGCATTACATTCCACTCTATGAAAATGGGGGAGAAAACAATAATCTCTCAAAATTTTGTCATCACATCATTATCACGTATTAAGTGCGATTTAAAAGTGTTCAAAGGTTTATATTTTTCGCATATGCAAGTTTGTGCATTACATTCCACTCTATGAAAATGATGATCGCTCAAGATTTTCTTAGCACAATATTATCACATATTAAGTACGATTTTAAAGAGTTCAAAGGTGTATAATTTTCGTATACGCAAGTTTATGCATTATATTTCACTCCATGGAAATAATAAATGATCAGGATTTTATTAGCAAAACATTATCATGTTCTAAGTGCGATTTAAAAGAGTTCAAAGATGTATAATTTTCGTATATGTATTACATTTCACAATATGAAAATGAAGCTAGACAAAGGGTTGTCGTCACTGGAGAAAAAGAAGAAAGGGGAGGCAACGACAACGACACGGATGCGGGCGCGGGGCTGGCTCGGGGTCCCATCTTGCAATGCCTACCTGGGTAAGAAGTGGGTCCGACGCTCACATGGATAAGCTATGGGTCTGATGCTGATCTGGATAAGTTGCGAGAGGTCTCCACTACAGGAAACGACTGAATGGGGCCCCACTTCTTAGCATGTAACGACAAGGGTACCCTATAGGACCCGATAGAATGCGACCCTACTCGTCAACACTTAACGGCGAGGGTCCACTACGGGACCCGACTGAACGCGACCCCACTTGTCAGCATGTAACGACAAGGCTGACAGACTACGAGTTTCAGACCATGTGAGAGTTTGATACAAGGAGATGGGAAAAAGGGAGGAAAAACTAAGCGGTTGGGGAAAACTGAGTATAACTAACGAACCAAGGTTACAAAAATAGAAATCCCTAAAAGTTAATGTTTATGTGCTTTGTGTTGTGCTCCACATGCTTTCAAATACTATTAAATTTGTGCACACCTTGATATCCATGTAACATGTAAAATAACTTTACCTACTAATTTCTAACAATTAGTTTAAGATTTTCACTTTTTATAAATTTTGGGAAAGTAACTAGAAAGATGAGCAATGGAGAAATTGGGGTCGACCTTGAACATGTGTTGTTCATGCCAATGAAACCATTGCAAAATCTCTATCATTAAAACTTCTCCCATTGTAAAACAAAATAAAAAGAGAGTTTGTTACTACTGAAATATCACCTCTGTATCTTACTTTCTCATCTTTGTTCCAAGAATAACCTATTTTGAGAGGTAAGATCAAATAATTGTAACTTGTTGTCCAGAAAATAGATTCCTGAGCTTCACTAGAAAAAATGTTAAAAATCATAGAAGAGGAATTTTGACTTGACATTTCACGTCAGAAATATTCAGCTCTTTACTCACATTTCATTAGTTCAAAGTTTTTTTTTGAGCAACGTAAGTGCCTCTGAAAATTCGCTCTTTACAGACTGTCCAGTTTTTGACAGATTTTATTTCTATTATGCATTATTCTTATTACTTTTGTTTTCTGCGGTTCATTTTTATCAAAGAGCAATACGAAACCATAGTAACCGTAGCTAATGTTTATTTTATGATATGTCTTTGTTGTACCTATTGGGATTTAATTTATGGAGACACTAACCACTCTAATCAAGTTTTATGATGAGTTTTGTGTGGAAAGAGTTTTCAAGTGAAAGAGTTATGGGTGATGAATGAAGATTAAGAAGGACAAACACTCAAGCTTGGGGATGTTACCCCTGGGAGAACCCCACATGTATAAAAGGAATACAAGTATTCAAGATTGGGGGTGTCCAAGCTACCTCATAAGTTTAAACCATCTTGATATCAAGTAAGCCTAACTACATGGCTATAAAGAAAGTGCTTTGAGAGAGGCAACCCGATTATTTTTGTTTTGATTTTATTTGTGTCCTATTTCTGTAACAAGAGACCTTAGTTTTTGTTTTTGTTCTGATTTTTTTTAATAAAGTACCAAGTTTTACCCATTTTGGATTGAAAGAGTTGAACATAAATATAGAGTTGCAGATTCCTGCACGAGTCTCCGTACCGTATGATTTTTTATATTTTTTGTAACTTCGACTGAGCTCATATTTGAACTGTAGTTACAACTTTTCATCCTATATATGCTCAAGAAATTTCATGATTTTATGACATGTCTAAGTAGGGTAATTAATTACGTTTTATTGTTGCTAAAATTCTAGATAGATTATGTCCCATTTTGTTTTATGTGTTCTTTGAGCTTTTAAGTTGAATCTGTTTGATTAATTTGAGTTCATGAGAGATTATACAACATTATATACCTACTGGATACTTCATATATACATTTGTTAAAGGATTTCTTGCAGCAAATATTACGTCTTTTTATGCCCACTAATGTCACCCCACAGAAAAAAGATGAGAGAAAATTTTGTGTTGAAGTTTTTTCAGAGAAATTAGAGGAGCTGCACCAAGGTCTACCTAAGGATGGTGAAAACCATAAGCTTGGGAATGCCCAAGGCACCCCACTGGACCAACCACACTCTCGTTTTGCACACGTCTACTTTCTGTTTTTCGAGCAACACATTACTATCACATAAACTTGGAGCATTTGTATCTTAGTTCCTTTATTTTTAGTTTTCATTTTGTTCATATTGCCAAGACCATTATCAATAAATACTTTCTGTAGAAATAAATTAAGTTGAATGCTATAAAAGAGTTGGAATAGGGATATTGAAGTTGATTCAAAAAGGATACATATAGTTGCATGATTCATATGCTTTGAATGAATATTAATTTGCAAGTGAGTTATGTAGATCTATCTTTTATTCATGTTTTGATGCTTGCTATTAGTTTACATTGTTTGACATGGATTTATTAGAAAATATGGACTCTTATGCATGCATGTAGACGGTCATTTTTCTCCCTCTTGCTAACCCAAAAATAAATCCAACAAGTTAAAACTTGTTTATCCAACTCCCTTTGAATCAAGTTTTTATAGAGTGTCCACCATACCTACCTAATAGCATAATTGCTATTCCAAGTATATTTATCATGCTTTATTGTTTTATCTAGCTTCCAAATTAAAATGCTTATGGTTGTGTTTTCTATGAGAAAGTTAGTTAGTAAAGCTCTCACGAACTTGATGGCACATTTTATTTTCCTGCACATAATAAACTTGAACCATTGTGACTATCTTATAAGGATATGTGCTCGTCAAATTATGGATTGGGAGCTAGCACAACCATGTTTTCATGGGGCACATTTTCAATATTGCACTTATTTATATTTAGTTGATATCATGTTCTTTTGTTATGGATGCCTATCGATGTGAAATAAGTTGGAAACTTGTAAGCTCATGGAGTTTGTATATGTGTTAGAGAAACGCCTGAGCCACTAACTCAAGCCATGCATCATTCATGGTGGAAATTTACAGTAACCCATAGTGAGCATTCTATGAAGCATCTTCAATAAAAAGCTATGCCATAGTAAATAAAAAGAATTATTGATATGCTCATTGTATGTTTGTCTTGTTGTTTTGATATGGGAAACCTCCTATATCATGGCACAAGAGGTACCCTATTGGCGTTCTCAATGATACATGTATGCTTACAATGACAAGAACTTATTTGGGACCTAAGTTGAGTAGAATGTGGTTTAGGTACTCGTATTTAAGGGGCATGAGGCATTCAACTCATATTTTTTCAAGCATATACCTCATATTTGCCATCACATTAACCTTAACCATTTAAGATGCTAATGATAGGGGCAATGAGAGCTCAAAGCTAATGAATACCATAGTTCAAACATAATCATAAGAGGAAGCGTTTGTAAGCTATATGAAACTTATTCATGATTAATCTCTGCTTATTATCTATCTTTCCAAATTGTCCACTTTAATATTCAGAATTTAGAAAAAAAACTCTATGAACACTATAGGATGTTTTTACTTCACTTTTGCTTTTGCATTTTGCATTCATTTAGTGCATAGCTCTTTCTTTTATGTTACACTTTATGAATTACTATTGATCATCCTTTCATTGTATATGAGATATCACTTCATTATATATCTTGCATGTTTATATTCCTTTGAAGAATGAATCATTTGACTTTGTGTAGAAATAGTAATCAGTTTTGATATCCAAAATAGTATTAAAGTACAAATTTCATGTTAGTTTTATCACCTTCATACTCGAGGACGAGTATAGGTTAAACTTGGGGATGTTGATGCATGTAAAATGCATACATGAACTTTGCACTTTATTACTTGATATTACAATATATTTGCATCATATATGGGTTATATTCATGTTTTATAATGATTATTGAGAATAATTCACACTTCTCATATTGCTTTGGAATTAACCCTGCGAAGGCAGAAAATCCGTATTTCAATGTTTTTGACTTTTAGGTACCCAAACGACGTCCAATTGACCTGTAACTTCACGGGACCCAACATTTTTTAAAATGAAGAACAATGGGCCAAATATCCATGAGAAAAGAAGACCGAGGAGGGAACGGGCATAACAGCCGCGGCCCACCCCCTAGTCGCAGTTGGTATGCTCTTTTCTCCCTCGAGTCTCCGATGCCATCGATTCTTTCACCAAACGACTTGTCTTGACTTAAAACCTACTATATATACCCCCTTTCGGCGATCCTCGTGACAGACGGAGGCGGAGATCAAAAACAAATAAATATAGGGTCAGGAGACTGCCGCCGGAGAAGATCTGAGGGGGAAACACCGCCGGAATCACCTCCTGAGGGCTCCACCCCCTCCGGCATGTTCATCATCAACACCTACAGCAATATCCTCTCCATCTCCCTACTATAATCTCTTGGTAAACATGATGTGTGAAGTAATATATTATTTTCCCTTTGTCTATTATGTCTCCATGTCTTTATTTGATTAGTGAATTGTTATGGCAAAAGTGAAATAGTTTGTTTATTGGTTGTATATAGTGTTGTTATCTTTTATGATTGTCTTCTTTTACAATATATTAGTACACACATATGTTGGGGAATGCATGTAAGGTGATCACCGTAGTGTAATGGCGCGGGAAGGACCGTGGAGGATAGAAACCCGTGGTCCAATCCATAAAGTTACATTAGGGGGGACATATATCGGGGACCCTAGAGTTTATAGCTATGGTGGAACAATTATGTCTTAACAATTCTTATGTTTTTTCCGTAATATGGCCTTAGGATCTATCATAAGAGTTGTGTATACACATTTATTTGGTTGCACGTAATTAAGCCTCCATCCTTAAAAAAATAATAAACAACCAAATAAATGAATGACATACAATTGCCTAAACATTTACTCCCTTAAAAAACTTGCTACTTGAGGAACTTGCTACTTGAGAAAACTCGTCATCACTCCACTCCACTATATTAGATCAATTTAACTTGGACTAGTTTACTTGTAGTTTCCACTAACACATACTTTATTTTCGACCTAGTATCAAAATAAAACACACACTTAGATCCTAGTTTTGCATACAAGGCCATATAAGAGGGTTATAGGGTTTGAGAGAATAGATAGTTTACCTTCATATCCTCGTGGGTTCGATACTCAAATTCTTATCGAATTGTACTACGGTGATCCCCTGCACTTGGGGATTATCAGGTACACACTATTTAATTTGGAGTCAACCGGTCGCACGGGTGGTATCGATCTAGTGATTTTCCCACAGCAACCAACACACGTAGCCATGTGCATTACCGCTCAGTCGTACGTAACGACCCGATTAAGCCAATACGATCTGCTGTCATCCATCTGGTCTGCTTTGTATTGCTTCCTTCTTGCCTCATGCCACTTGCGAAGACAAAATGAGCCACCATGGGGTTGTTGTAGACGATTGTGATGAAACAGATGAATTGGTCAGATACGATCTGGCCACATTTGACGGTGAAAGATCTTGCACGGACGACTATTCGTAGATTGCAGAGATTGGAGCCGCCGAATTCGCAACATTAGCGCACGGGTTTCGCACATATGACGCCAACTGACATGGGGTGATCACAACAATGCACATATTTGATGGACTTGGGTTTTTCAGGAAGAGCGATGCGCTAGAAACTTCATTGGCTAATAGACAATCAATGGGGACACGAGGTTTACATAGGTTCAGACCCCCGGAGGGAAAACTTTACTCTGCTTGTCTTCTCTTGATTAATGGAAGAACCGAATGTTAAAAGGGCGCTGAGTACGAGGGTTTCGATGTCTATTCTGGCGTGCCCTCCTCGGTGGACCCTCCTAGTTTTTATATGTGAAGATGCTAGGTCTCAAGTACCAATCCGAGTTGGTGTTCCTGTAAAATCTAATGGTAACCTTTGTTTTTCTTGGGCGCTTGGAATCGGTTTCCATATGGGCTTTGTATCAGCCAACTATTTTGGGTTTCGTTAACCTTGGCAGGTCGTCGAATGGGCCTTCCATTGAGACAAGCCAGATAGGCTAGAGTCGGGTACCCGTTAAACATATCTATGTCAATAATAAATCAAGCGGGAGATTGTCTTGCCAAAGAAAGCTCTGTGTGGACGATCCACCCGACTTTGTATCATCCATGATCGTAAATGTGCAACTATTATTTAATTAGGAGCAAGTTTTTGGATATCTTTTGGATCAAACCAACCTGGTCAGGCTTTTCGCGTGTTGTCCTGAAGCACGCCAGCCCGGCTTGCATACGGCCCTGACACGACATGTGCTAAACGGATCCGTGTCGGTTAGTGGTCTGGTTGGGTTGTGCCTGGGCTTCAATCTGGAGCAGGCGTACCCGTCCAACACGGCCTATTTAGGCTTTTTACTTTTTTTTGGGGGGTTTTCTATTATTTACTGATTTTTAGCTATTTTTTCTGAAAAATCTAGCCCGCTTATCTTTTTTTTGGGGGAACCTAGCCCGTTTGTCAGGGCCTGGAAGTTGGGCACATGGGTTGGCACGGCATGGCCCGCCAACTAAATGGGCGCCAGCGTGTCAGACCCGGCGGGGTGCCGGGCCGGGCCGTTGGCCAGGTGCTCGCGCAGAGTGTTTTTAGGGACACTCGCATCGTGTATGGAAATCCCAATCTCCACCTCTCCCCGCACCTTCTCCTACCCTATCTCGCTTCCGCCATGGCGCGGAAGAAGCGAAAGGCGGATCCAGCCCAGTCCGTCGCCGCCGCCGCCACCGCGACCAATCACCAGCAGGAGCTGTCGTCCTCCGAGCTCAAGCCCCGCTACGTCCACATCACTGACGACCGCCCGAAGCGCACCACCAAGCTCGCCGCCGCCGAGGCTGCCGCCGCCGAGGAGGAGGATGGCGATGACTTCACCAAGCTGATCGAGCTCCTCAACAGGGAGCAGCTCGTGGCGCTGCTCCGCGTGGCCGCCGAGGCGAGCCCCGCGGCCATGGCGGCCGTGCGGCGTGCGGCGGAGTCCGACCCCGCCAGCAGGAAACTCTTCGTGCACGGCCTCGACAAGCGCTCCGGCGCCCAAGACCTCCGCTCCGCCTTCTCCCGCTTCGGCGAGGTCGAGGACTGCCGCGTCATCACAGATAGGCAATCTGGTAATAATTGCAAGGGCTACGGCTTCGTCCTCTTCCGTACCCGTGGCGCAGCGCTCCGCGCCCTCCGACACCCCCGGATCCAAATCAGCGGCCGTCCTGCCTTTTGCAAACTCGCCGCCTTTGGCCCTGCTCCCCCGTCCTCCCAGTCCCAGAACCCCCCTAGCTCAAGCGCCAATGCCAGCTCCGTTACCTCCAACGACGCCCCTGCTTCATCCTCGTCGTCCCAACTTGACAACGTGCAGCGCAAAATCTTTATTGGCAACGTGCATGCTGATGTTGATGTTGACCGCCTGCACGAGTACTTCTCTCAATTTGGTGAGATTGAGGAGGGGCCATTGATGGGTTTTGACAAGAGCACTGGCAAGCCTACGGGGTTTGCGCTGTTCGTTTACAAGTCTATGGAGAGTGCCAGGCGGGCACTGGAGGAGCCTATGCAGAATTTTGATGGCAAGGTGCTCAATGTGCAGGCTACAGATGGGATCACAAATAGCACACCTGGGTCGAACTCGAATGCTAATTCTAGTGCCACCGCTGCTTCTGCACAAATGAATGAGCCTTCTATTTCTGCCATTAATCCATATGATCCATCAACATACGGTGCTACTGCTGTTCATGGCATGGGCTTTGCCCATCAAGCTGCCATGCCTGGGATGGGTGCACATCAGCAAGCATTTGCGCAGCCCAATATTGCAATGCTTGCCATGATGGCAGCTGTGATGCAGAACCCTGCCATGCTTGCGGCACTAAATCCGGCTTTTGCTGCTATGGGTGCTGGGGGGCAACACACTGGCATTCCTGGTTTTGGAGCTCAAGGTTTTGGAACACAAGGACCTTCGCCAGGTGGAGGATCCATGGCATCGCCAGCGCCATTGCCAGGTGGAGGATCCACGACAGCGCCATGGCCATCACCGGGTGGAGGCTCCACGGGAGCGCCAATGCCAGGTGAAGCCTCCACGACGATGCCAGGGCCATTGCCAGTCGGAGGCTCCACGACAGCGCCAGGGCCATGCCTAGGTGGAGGTTTTGCAGCTGTTGGTATCGATTTTCCGACTGCAGCTGGTCTTCAGAAATTTGCAGCATATCAAGGAGGTCCTCCTGGTTTTCAGGGGACGCCTGGATTCCCGACTTCTGCTGGGTTTCAGGTTGGCCAAGCAGATTCCCAAACGGGCACTACTGCAGCAGCTGCTGGTGCTACCGGTTATCAGGCTGGGGCTGCTGGGCAGGGTCAAGTGCCCAGTTCTCAGACTGGCTTCCAGGGTGCCTATTGACATCACTAGGTATAATACTCAATCTCTTCCATCCTAATTCCCCATTAACAACTATTGATCTGAGTTCTTTAATTCTCAATGCATTATTTGTTATTTGGGCATTTTCCTCTATAACTTTCTGATTATTTCTCCCCGTGTTTTAGTTTGGCATCTGCTGGTCGTGGTTCGTTCATTTGGTTTAGCATTCGGATGGATTTTGAACCTATGTTGGTGCTGAAGTATTGCAGAAGGGGTCCTGCTGTTGACTTTTACTGTCAGATGCTTTTGAATGCAGTATTTGCGGAAGGGACTTTTGCTGAAGTATTTATGTAGTTTTTATTGCCAACTATGTAGTTTTGCCCTTGAGACTTCATCATGTACTTTATGGTTATGTAGTTGGTTTCATGTACTGAAGTATCTGTATTTGACTACTTGGGTTGTTATCTGGTCTTATTGATAATGTGAAATGGTTTCCTGGCAGTTGATCTCATTTTGGTTGGATTTGGAGGAAGGGGATATTCATATTTTTTGCATTCATCTTGGAAATTTCTCACTTCAGCTTGTGTTTGACAGATGTGGCCTTAAATTCTTTAGTGATAGGGAGCTTCATTCTCCTTGGAACTTGCTTCTTGAAGTGTTGAGTGTTTTACCGTAGCCATGCCTCGTATTATATACTATCTCGAAATAATGGTCTGCATTTAAGGATGTTGATCAACTGATCATAATCCATTAAATGAGTAAAAAAAGTCCAACAGGAACTAGAGCACGTGGCTTTGTTAAGAGACAACTGTGAGACACCCCTGCGTAGCACAGGGCTCTGGGTGGCGTTGGGCGCACATCGCACCCACGCGCACACCTCTAGCCAATTTGTCATTACCCAGTTCTTAAATGATTATAATTCATAAGCAACACGATCTCTTCGAGGCATGTTCTTGGCAAAGTAAGTATCTTGAACATTACTATACGATCAAGGCATACCAGTCAGAACTTTTTCATTTTTGTTCAGTCTGCACAATCCATCATATGCCTTTGACTTCTCATAAAAAAAATTAACCACACTACTTGAATCAAATTTTGGATGAGGGTAATTGCTCCTGTTTGGATATGCTGATACCAAAATCTGCTAGTTCTGTAATGTTATGTTGGTATTGATTTGCAAGGATTTGATCCTGTATATATGTGATGGTTAGGCCATGACTAGACTGATCCGGAAATATTTTATTAGATTCCAATGAAAAATTTAATCATACCTTGGCTGTTGTACATTGGTGGACGCTGGTGAAGTTCAATGGATGCGCTTCGATCTCCCAGTTAGGCAGTCAGCAGTGAGCTACTACCTCTGTTCCAAAATTTAGGCATTTCTAGCCGTTCAAATTTAACTGCTAAAAAGGCTTACATTTTGGAACGGAGGTAGTAATATTACTCCTTCATTGATTTATTCTTCTTACTTTCTATGGAGGGGTGATTCCTTTTCCGTTCTCTTGATCGTCTGCCAAGTATGATTGGACAATCCTTATGCTCTGAGCCCTTGATAGCATGTGTCACCTACTGCTGGCAAGTATATCATGAATACTTGTACAGTTCTACCATCAGATGAATGCCTGAAAATGTTTTGCTACTATAGAATATTACAGGAGAGACAGAAATGATTAGATCGTGCATAACTCTACATAGGCTATTCTGAATAGATCACCTTGCACATGTGAAGACTAGGTCTGCATGAGCTGCTCCTTGGAATATCTGCAAACTGGAGCGAGATACAGCGAACCCAACCGTAGGAAGTAAAAAAATATCACAAACTGCCATGTAGTTGGTATATGGAGTACGCTAGCTTAGTGTCGAACTGGAATACTCGCATTGTATGAATCTGTGTATACTCCGTAAAAGAGCTATGCCAGTGAACAAAAATACTGGACTACACAAGCTATTATGGGTTGCTACCTCTGTTTTGTAAAACAGGGCGTATAATTTTTTTCCGTCAAACAACTAGGCTTAAGATTATTAGTATTACTCTGAGACACAACCACTAGGCTTAAGATTATTTGAAATTTGGTGAAAAGTATTATTAATTGCCTTTAGATTTTAATTTTAATATTCTTGGCTATCATAGGAGCGCTGCATAACATTATATATGTGATGAGCTCAGACATGGTTAACGCCCTTAGTTGTTACTACTACCATGCGAGAATGGAGATGTATATAATTAAGGAAAATGAATGGCCCTTATTAGTTGTGGTAGCCTGGTAGGGGAGATGGGTGAGACGAGGCATGTGTGTGGAGTAGAGGCCTGGCTCATGGACATGCGGGCTGTGGGATTTTTCATTTTTTTCACCATAATGATGGAAACTGAAGTCAAGTAGCATCAGGGTAAGATATAACCACCAAAAGGTTATTATAACTTTGTTTGTCTTTTCCTTGAATCTGAACAAGATCGTCAACTTCATTTAAACATATGTCTGTGCCTGCTCGTGATCTCCGTGGATCACCTTTGGCATCTTCGATGTCTTGACTCTTTGACACCGTGTCGTTGCAGATGTCGGGTGTATTTGATACCACTTTAATACTCCCTCCGACCCAAATTAATTGACTCAAGTTTATCTTGATTCGGATGTATCTAGCACTAAAACATGTCTAGATACATCCAAATCTAGACAAATCTGAGTCAACTAATTTGGATCGGAGGGAGTATTAATAATTACCCTTAATCGAAAATACGGTGATTATGTTGAATTGGCTTATTTGATGTCCACTTCTTTCATATTTTAGGAACAACTGTCAATCCTACAGGCAAGGAACACGAGACTGCTATGCTGGTGATCCAGGAACTTTGGAGCTAAGGCATATATGGTATTGTTTCCCCTACTCTGTTCTAATCTATTCAGACCCACGCAATGAATAATACCTGATCAAGATAGTGATTTAAATTTGTGTACTCATAGTCCATGCTCTCCACTACCATGCGAATCATACCATTCATAATTTATCTCAGCTGTCAACGTTTGCTAATGTCAATGTTGCTGACAGGCATGGAATCGAATACTGACCTGCTTGCAGAGAGAATAAAATTTGCTATAGCTGTCCATCATTTAATTGTCTAGCAATTTATCTCCATGCATGTAATAATGTAAAATATTTCCAGCTTGTGAGGAGCTCTGCCATCATGCACCCGAGAGACGCCACAAATTGACGAGTGTACCTGAACCTGCCTTTTCGAGCAACTTCTCCCGCTGTGGCAGTTTTGGCTTCGTCGCACTACTCTGCTCCGTGGTGCTCTGGTCACTCTGTTGCAGATGTGCTTTGACAGTTTCTATAAGGAATCCAGTGCAATTGTATCCATCCTCATTGTGGTCGAATTCATAGAATATTACAGGAGGTACAGAAAGGATTACAGCGTGCATAACCCTACAACGGGTTTTCTGAATAGAAAGGATTGGCATGAGTTGCTCCTTGGAATATCTGCACACTGGACCGATATACAGCCAACACAACCGCAGGCAGTCAAAATATCACAAACTGCCGTGGAGTTGGTATATGAAGTACTCAACCTGACTGTCTGGTTGATATACTCAGCTTGTATAAAGCTATGCCAATGAACAAATTTACTGAGCAATTTGTTAGGAGACCGAACTTCCTTATATTTAAAGCAAATGATTACTCGTAGTAAACATATCCTTCCACTATAGGCTTCACCGTGTAACTAATGAGTGAAACTGTCCTCCTATCTACTCTTCCTGATGAGTGAAACTGTAACAAATATCTTCTGAAGATGATCAAAAGCATAGTCAAATCTATTCCTGTGCACATTGCAATAGTTTTAATCATTTTAGCCTAAATTGTCTATCCTTGGATTGGTTACACCTGTATTTTCGAGATTTCTCTGGCCGCGGTTGTAGGTGCTGGATACGGATCAAAGCAACACGAATATCTACAGAAATTAGACAGGTTAAATTCGGTTCAAGAGGTGTGCCTGCCCTAGCTTCTAGTAGAAGTTTGTGTAGGGGGAAATATCAACTACTACCACTACTTACTCCCCTAAAAAACTTGAATTGAATTGCAATAACCACCATGGTATTCTTCATCTAGGCAGCTCTGGATATTACATTTACCCTCATGAATGAAAAAAATACTTCATCAGCAATAAGTCTAAATTAACCTGAATAGATACCAGCTGCACAAGTTAGAAAGTGAATATATAGAATAGAAAAGCACCTAACATCGGCATGTTGGCCGGTGAAGTCAAAAGCTCCAAACTAGACCAAAAAGAAGAAAAGGGACCAAGAACCGAGACAATTATAACCATCTCAAAAAAGAATCTCTATATTCATCATTGGTGTTGGTGTGTACATGTGTGCATGTGTGATTTTACATGGGCTGCAATTATTCAGTCACTCCCCAAGGGAAGCAAACAAATCATTGGATCCACTAACACAGGAAAAGGAGGGAGTAAAAGAAAAGAAGAGAAAAAAAATCTCAGAATAGATCTCGTGTGCTTAAGCAAGCGAGTCATGTAGTACGTTCTCTGCTTGCTTCACGACAACAAAAATGGCGAGTTGCAATTCACAAAAATGTTGCTAGATTCAGTCTCAGTGCGCCTTCTTTTTGTTCGCCAGGTTAGGAAATGCACCCAGGATGTTGTGCGCCCTCAGGTCCTGCCTCGTCAAGATCCCCACGATTGGAGATATCTGGAGAGGGAAACAAAATCGCTCAGATTCGAATCGAATTTAGCAAACAACATTTGGTTTGAATGAAAGCAGCATTTGCGTAACTGGGCTGCTCACCTCTGGGCCTTGGTACTTGGGCATGATGAGCATGTGGCGGAGCGCGACGCTGCGGAAGAGCACGACGGCCTTGGCCACCGACATGGTCTCCACGACGGTGTAGGGCGTGGTGTTGGTGAGCGGGTGGAGGTCGACGTACATCTCCATCTCCTCCGGCGTCAGCTCCACGTCGTCCAGCTTGCAGCTCTTGTCCGCGAGCTCCACGGACGAGAACTGCTCCCTCGCCTCCCACTCCGCGGTCCGCCTCTTCTCCGCCAGGAACCACCGCTTCTTGAGCACGGCCACGAGGTGCGACCGGAGCACCAGCCCGTGCAGCTCCGACAGGCCAGGCCTCGGCCGGTCCACCACGGGGAACCCGTTGTGGCCCGTGTTCTGCAGCACCTGCACGATGGTGGACACCTTCTCCACCACCTGGAGGCTGATGGTGCGCGGCTTGGCGGCGGCGAGCTCGCCCACGGTGATGTCCTTCATCCAGTGCTCCGGCTTGGGCTCCAGGAAGGGCAGGCCCTTGAGGTCCAGGATGATCTCGTAGATGCTGGGGTTGAATGCGTCGCCGACGGTCTTGGCGATGAGCAGCACGAACATGGTCATGGGGAGCAGGAGGAGGTTGTTGGTGAGCTCCAGGAATATGACGCAGAGCGAGACGGTCATCCTCATGGACCCCGACATGAGCGCCGCCGCGCCGAGCACGGCGTAGAGGCCGTGGTCGATCCGCGCGACGTTGGCGAGCACGAGCGCGACGATGCGGCCGTACGCGGCGCCCATGAGGATGATGGGGAGGAAGAGCCCCGACGGCACGGCGATGCCGAAGGTGAAGAGCCCCAGCACGCAGTAGATGGCGAAGAAGATGAGGAGCGAGTCGAGGCGGAACTCGCCCGAGGTGCCCGTGGAGAAAATGTTGCGCGTCGCGTCGGTGTTTGTGGCGTGCAGGAGGCTGGCCAGGTCGTTGTAGTGGCCGGCGGGGCAGTTGAACTGCTTGAAGTTGCCGCTCATCCCGTTGCTCGGGCACGCGGCGCCGAACGCCGGGTCGCAGGGGGTGCACGGCACGGCGAACGGGAGCACGTACAGCCCCGCCGACGTGAAGACGCACACGGCCAGGGCCAGCGCCAGCTTCGCCATCCGGCCCTTGGCGTTGATGAGGTTGTAGAGGCGGAGCACCATGTGGAGGACGTGGTTGTAGAGGGCGCCTCCGAGGCCGCCGATGACGCCGACGAGCGTGACCAGGAGGAGGTCGCCCAAGGTGTAGTTGACGGTGACGTCGCTGACGTCGAAGATGATGAGCCCGCCCTCGCCGAACAGCCCGCACCGGCCGTTGCGGCAGACCTCGATGAAGCCCCGCAGCACCACCACCACGGTGGCGGTGCTGAAGAAGGAGCGCCACAGCAGCGCGCTCCGCCACCACGTGGCCACCTCCTCCAGCGCGAACAGGACGCCGCCCACGGGGGAACGGAACGCCGCGCACACCCCCGACGAGGCGCCGCAGGTGATGAGGTCGCGCCGGTCACGGTCGTTGTTGAAGTAACGCAGCCACCTCCAGCGGAGGCGGAACCGGCCGGAGCCGCCCTGGCTGAGGAGGTTAGCGAGGCAAGCGCCGATGTGCACGAGCGGGCCTTCCTTGCCGAGATCGAGCCCGGACGACACCGCGCAGATGCTTCCGAAGATCTTGACGATCAGCTGCGGCGCACCGAACATGTTGGGCGTGTCGACGCCGTTGAGGTAGGCCTTGATCTCGGGGATGCCCGGGCCAGCGGCCGTGGGAGCGAAGACGACGCAGAGCACGGCGGCCACGAAGGTGAGTCCGAAGTTGAAGCCGGAGAAGTAGAAGAAACCGGCCCAGTACCTCTTCTCCCGGACGAGCTGCACCATGTGGAGCATCTTGATGCCCGAGATGTTCTCGATGGCGAGGTTGATGAGCGAGGCGATGACGCCGGTGAGGAGGCCGACGAGGAACGCCAGCGCCCACTTGAGTAAGATGTACTGCAGCACCTCCACGCTGGACCGGCTCCTCCAGTCGTGCTTGAACAGATCGTTCTCGATGATCCTGCATCACACAAACAGATGAGCGAAGCTGTAATCGGAAGAACAGATCGAGCAGGCGTGGATGGATGGAATGCTCACTCGTAGTCGAGGCTCTCGATGTGCGAGACCTTGGCGCCGACCATGGCGAGGTGGCTGGCGGTGAGGGTATTGCTTCGCTTAAGCAGGGGCTGCTCCAGGGAGCTGACGCCATTGCTCCCTGGGTCCTCCGGGTTGTCGTTGACACCATTATCATGTTTGTCTAGACCAGCCGTCGTAGGCGTCTCTCCGGGGCTCCGATCTTCCTCCATGGCCGTTCTTGGGACAGAGCTGTCTCAGAGCTTGGTGGCTGATCTGCTTTCCTTCTGGAAACAAGAAGATCACGAGGGAGGGAAGTCAAGGATGGGTTAGGTGTAACTATGGGTGTATATAAATGGACAAGTCAGCACTACCGTCGAAGGATGAGAGATAGGTGCGTGTATGTATATAAATGGACAAGTGGTGCTGCTGCTTCAATGTTCTTCTTATCTCATATCTGGCGAGCAAATGGATCAGAAACTGTCGCTGGCAGGTTGAGGAGATCTGTCACTAGAGTTACCCTAGAATTATCCTCTTATAGGGCAAAACACTTTGGCCTTTTCTTGTTCTTCTCCCATTTCATTTATCTACTTCATACTCTACTCCTCACATGGAACAAGCAATTTTGTTATAAATTAAGTCATTTGTCAATGTAAACCACACAAATGTACTTTTCCCGTTTTATTTATTTATTTATTTGATTTCATAGTTGACATTTCACTTATTATGGTTGCCACGACAGAGCAATAATCTTAGGAACTGTTCTCTGGAAAGAGCAATAATACTAGTAATCTGAATAACTGATTTATCGCAGCTCTGAAGAATCGAGGGCGTCGAGAGGCCATGCCTCTTCGGATGCTACTAAGGTTCTCCCCCTTGCTTTTTCTGGATGCATATTACAGCTCATGCTCAAACACCTTTTCTGCCATGGACAAATAGAATCATGTGGAGTGGATGTAGTATAGAACCATCTCACGGCTCATGGCTGCCAACAAAAGGCATCGCTGTTGTCTGTAATCTACGGTGCGCTGAACTTTCTGTGGTTTTGTCGAGGACACGTTCAGGACAAAGGGGGCTCTCCGATTGGTGCATTTGATTAATTAGCTGGTCCATGCCACCAATTTGTCCTATTGGTTGGCTATATACTCTCGGTGTCAGAGTGCCCGAGAGAATATTTTCCGAAATCTATGCTCTTATGCATGTTCGTCTCCAGTGTATGAGGCAGTAAACCTTTAAGCTATGCATGCTATGCGTTGTAAAACATAACTTCGACGGCAGTCAGGGGCACGTTTGGTATTATCCAGCCAGGCCAGGGGAAAACGGCTGATTGTGTAAACTTGTATAATGTTTCACAATTGATAGAGATTGAGTTGGGGTACAGGAAGTATAAATAGAGGACCAAACCGGCCGGCTACCCTAACCCTAACTTGGATTACAAGTTGATGCACAAATAATATCTATAGTCTAACGTCCCCGCAGTATCAACGTGGGGTTCAACAACGTTGAGACTGAAACGAATATCCGAAAAAGGTTGAGTAGCAAGCCCCTTGGTGAAGATGTCAGCGAACGGTGCGGTAGTAGGCACACGAAGAACTCGAACTTGGCCTAGTGCGACCTTCTCCATACAAAATGAATGTCAATCTCAATGTGCTTGGTCCACCGATGCTATACTGGATTGCTGGACATGTAAACAGCTGAAATATTATCACAGTAAACGATAGTGGCCTGCTGAATGGGACGATGCAGCTCTGTCAGGAGTTGGCGAAGCCAAACTGTCTCAGTAACCGCATGGGCCACTGCTCAATACTCAGCTTCTACAGAGGAGCGAGAGACTGCAATCTATCGTTTAGAAGACCATGAAATCAAATTGTTACCTAGAAAAACACAGTATCCGGACGTGGATCGACGAGTGTCTGGACAAACAGCCCAGTCTGCATCGAAATCTGCTGTCAAATTGGTTGGAGAAGAAGAATTTATGTGAAGGCCATGATCAAGAGTACCTTTGAAATAGCGAAGAATACATTTAACATGATTATAGTGGGGAAGCCGAGTATCATGCATTTAGAGGCAGGCTTGTTGGACAGAATAGGAGAGTTCAGGTTGTGTAAGAGTAAGATATTGTAGTGCACCCGTGAGACTGTGATAGAGAGGAGCATCATGGAAAGGGTCACCATCGGATGAAATTTTGGAACTAGTGTCTACATGAGTGCGGGATGGTTGGCAATCAAGCATACCAGCCCGTGTAAGAAGATCTAAAATATATTGTCGCTGAGAGAGAAAAATCCCATGAGAGTCACGAGTAACAGCACTGCCGAGAAAGTGATGGAGAAGGCCAAGATCCGTCATAGAAAATTCAGAACAAAGGAGAGTGATGATGTGGTTAAGAAAGGTTTGGGTAGAAGCGATGAGTATGATATCATCGACATAAAGAAGTAAGTATGCAGTGTGAGAGGAGGTATGGTACACAAAGAGCGTATTGTCGGTTAGGGAGGGAATGAAGCCTATGGTTTGAATATAGGTGGAGAAACATTGAAACCAAGCCCGATGGGCTTGTTTAAGACCGTAGAGATTTTTTTGAAGAAGGAGTCCTCGAAACCGAGAGATTGCTGGCAATAAACTGTTGCTTGAAGAGAACCATGGAGAAAAGCATTTTTGACGTCAAGTTGGTGAATGGGCCATGTGGAGGAGACTGCTATACTGAGGACTGTTCGAATGGTGCTTGGCTTAACAACGGGAGAGAAAGTTTCTTCATAGTCAATGCCATGTTGCTAAAAAAACCACGACAAACCCAACAAGCTTTATAACAAGAAAGACTACCATCGGAGTGGAATTTTTGACGAAAAAACCCATTTGCCAGAAACTACGTTTGCACCGGGAGGACGAGGAACAAGTTGCTAAGTATCATTCTGAAGGAGAGCAGAGAACTCATCTCGCATAGCAGCAACCCAATTGGGATCAAGAAGCACGGTTTTGTAGGTTTTAGGAATGGGAGAGATGGAGAGAGCGGGTCTAGCTAGTAGGTTTAGACGTTATGTAGGAAATTGAAAACCTGATTTCGCTCGAGTATGCATAGTGTGATCATTTGTGGGGGCTGAAACAGGAACAACACGAGCTGGTGGTAGTGGTGGAGATGGTGTAGCGGCGTCGGGCGTAGCGGAAGAGACAAACGCCGGGGAGGTGTAGGCGGCAGGGGAGGCTGTCGGGGCTGCCGCGGCAGAGGGGGGAGGCGAAACGGCTACCGCGGCAGGAGCGCGGGCTAGGTGGTCTGCCACGGCAGGAAAAGGGGCCGGATCGGCTGCCGCGGCAGGAAAAACAGGCGAATCGGCTGCCGCGGCAAGAATAGTGGGCACTCTAGGGGGTGTTGACGTGATGTAGGGGTATGAGAATTTGGTTGTTTGGGTAGGTTGGCGACGGGTAGGGGGCGTGGTAGTGTCGGGCGGGTTTGACGAGTCACGAGTGGAAAGGGAAATATGTGCTTGGAAAATGTGACATGCCGAGAGATATGAACACGACCAGAAACAAGATCTAGAAAACGATAGCCCTTATGTTCGTCAGAATAACCGAGAAAGACGCAAGGAATAGAACGAGGAGAAAGTTTATCAGGAGAGGTAGAGTAAGTGCTGGGAAAGCATAAACAGCCAAAAACACGATGTTCAGGATAATTAGGGTGGCAGAGAAAAAGAGAGTAGTAGGGGTGGAATTTGGGTTGGATTTGGAGGGACGTACGTTGCGTAATTGTGTGGCAGTGCGAAGAGTTTCAACCCAAAATTTTGGTGGCATGGGAGAATGAATGAGAAGAGTACGAACAATATCATTGAGAGAGCGAAGAGCGCGTTCTGCCTTGCCGTTTTGAGGGGAGGTGTATGAACAAAAAAAACGAGGTAGTATGCCATGTTGGAGAAAGAAATTGCAATTTTGAAAATTGTCGAATTCTCGGCCATTGTTGCATTGAATAAATCATATGGGGATAAAGAAGTGGGTAACTACATATCGTTGAAAGTTAAGACAAATTGTGTGCATGTCAGATTTGTTGCGTAAGGGAAAAGTCCAGACGAAGTGTGTAAAATCATCGAGAACAACAAGATAATACTTAAAACCAGAAATACTATAATGTGGTGATGTCCAGAGATCACAATGCAGCAATTCAAAAGGAAAAGTACTGACAGAATGCGACGAACTAAACGGGAGTCTAACATGTTTGCCTTGCTGACAGGAAGGACAGAATGAAGAATTATGACTATCTCGAGTATGATTTATTGAAAAATCACTAATCATTGATGATAAGGTGGCGGTGTGTGGGTGGCCCAGACGATGATGCCAAAGATCGACGGAGGTGGTCATGGATGTAGGTGGATCGTCGGCTGGGACTCCATGGAGAGTGTAGAGGTCACCGGAGCTATTGAAGCGAGCGATCTCCACTTTGGTGAGGTAGTCCTTCACAGATAAACTAAATGGATCAAATTCAACTGAAACAATATTATCACGTGTCAATTGGCGAACATAAATTAGATTGTTGGTAAGTGCTGGAGCAATAAGAACATCACGAAGGAGAAGAGGTTTGGTGGGTGTGGGAATAGAGGTTTGACCAGTGCAATAAATTGGGATAGAAGAACCATTTCCAAGAATTATTGAAGAAAAAGGGGTGGAGGAAAAATTTGACAGCATATTACTCGAAGAAGACATGTGGCTTGAAGCACTGGAATCAAAAATCCAGTCCATACCTGAGTTCCCTTGGGCAGCAAAATTGTTAGTCGAGGCCGATTGTGGAGGCGGTGGTGTCGCCACGAGGAGGGAGGGGGCTGATATTGCATGTACCCCCCCCCCCCATCGGTGGTGTAGGGGTAGTACACCGGAGCGGCGTGTTAGGCGTTCGGCAGAGGGCGCGAGACGAGGAGTCCAGGGGCGCCAGTATGTGGGCACATGCTGGGCGCCCAGGTGCCGGAGTAGGCCAGAGGAGCACCGATCGGAGAGGGAGCCGCCCAGGTCATGGACCATGCCGGTCCATGGATCGTGAGGAGATCTCCAAGTAGGAGCCACGGGAGGAGCTGGTGGTGCAGATGGCGTGGATGGCGATGGAGCGGGGCGCGGCTGAGGAGGTCGGTACATTGGGTTCTTCCCACGATAGTTGGGGCTGGGGCGCCACCCTGGAGGAGGCTGCGGTTGGGGCGCTGCCGCGGCAGGGAAGTGCACCGGTTGCCCTGACGCGGTAGAGTTTTGACCCTGGTGGCCTGCCGTGGCAGGAGGTGGTCATGGCCTGGTCGAGGCTACGAAGGCGTGGGGGCGGGCCTCCTTGCGAGCTTGGGCGTCGTCGGTGCACTAGAGCAGGGAGCGGACCTCGGCGAAGGTAGGGCGGGGCTGCATCATGGGGATGAAGGAGGCCTGTTTCTCGAACCGATCGCTGAGCCCTTGGAGGAGGATGTTGATGAGCTGGCGATCTGGCAAGGGATCGCCGAGTTTGTGGAGCTCGTCGGCCATCGTCTGGATCCGTTGGTAGTAGACGCTAAGGGAGGAGTGCCCCTGGACGGTGTTGCGGATCTCTGTGTTGAGGTTGTTGACCCGAGCTTTGATGTTGTCCTGGAAGAGCTGGCGCAGGGCCGCCCATAGTGCGGCGGCGGTGGCAGCCTCACGGAAGATGAGTTTGAAGATTTCGGTGAAGATTTCCATTGGATGATTGCCAGATCGTCCGTGATCCAGCGAGGATCGGAGGGGAGAGGAACGGAGTCGGCGACGACGTGGTCACGAAGATTGTAGCGCCCGAGGTGAACCTCGAAGAGGTGGCGCCGGTGGTAGTAGTTGTGTTGGGCTAGGTCTAGAGTTATTGGGATGAAGGGGGTGACATCGGAGATTGTATCGGTATAGGAGAGAGGAGCAGCCATGATGGCGGTGGTGGTGGTGGGTTGGAGATTGGCGAGGGATGTGAAGGTAGAAGGGTTGGTGGCGGCGGCGCCGACCGTGGCAAGAGTGGTGGCGGCGGCGGCCTTTTGGGCGAAGTAGCCCGGCGGTGGGAGGGGCGGCGGCTGTGGCGGCAACGCCATAGGTCCCTAAGATCTAATTTGATACCATGTAAACTTATACTCCCTCCGATCCATATTACTTGTCATTAAAATTGATGTATCTAGCACTAAAACATGTCTAGATACATGTATTTCAGCGACAAGTAATATGAATTGGAAGGAGTATAATGTTTCACAATTGATAGAGATTGAGTTGGGGTATAGGGAGTATAAATAGAGGGCCAGACCGGCCAGCTACCCTAACCCTAACTTGGATTACAAGTTGATGCACACGTAATATCTATAGTCTAACAGATTGGTTGCCTGCAGTTACCGTGTGTTGTGGCCCGCGCGAAGTTTTTCCGTGTGCAATGAGGACCTTACATACCCGATCTGTACTAGTGACGACATCATGATATTTTTGCCAGGATTATTTGGTGGCACGACTCTCGAAAAACCCATGTCAAGATCGTGGATGCTTTGGCCGTAAGAGATCATGTGCCTTTACTTGTTGGATTTGAAAATAATATAGTTACTCCGTTACTTTGTTAAAGGTGTTGTCTTTGTATCGACGTTCTGCCGTTGATCTCGGCATCCAACTCATTCGTGGGGATGCTGATGCGGAAACAATGACTTTGTCGAAGGTGTTTATTCGTGTCATGGTTATACCATTGTTGAATATTTCATGTAACATGCTTGTTGATTCTTTGGCTTTAATGGCTCACATCTACGGTTTAGGTCGTGAGGTTTGATCTTCCTTTCCGAGATATACAACTTATTCGAGATTGTGAATATATATGGTTTAGTACAAACCATCCACCCTACAAACAAGTAGGTGTGTAATGCAAATCAACGGTTACCGGCATCCCTTGAACTGTTTTGGTTAGCGATGAAATAACATGAATATTTCAAAAGAAATTGATAGCATAGTTTCACACATGAAGAAATTCCAGTTTAAAATAAGATCTATGTTGAGGTTAACAAAATGAGATTAAGAGGAAATCACATGGAAAGAAAGAACTAGAAGGAGACAGAACTTATTACTGTAAGCAAAATCTTGATCTTGATTCTTTCGCTTTTCAAGATGGTGCATTGGTGCTACAGTACATAATACATAAATGTATGATCTGCCAAACACATTATATTTCAGATATTTACATGTTGTATAGGTTTAGTGCCCACAGATATTATGTTTTGCGTGACTGTCCATGGTTGTTGATTCACACTGATAATTCCCATAAAAAATAAAACTATATAGCAGATTAGCTGAGATGTCTAAGAAACCTTGTTCTTGAAATGCAACAGTTTGTGATGCCAAAAGACAATAGCCTTTTCTATAATTTGAAAGGGCATCAACTAAACGACAGCTCGTACTATTTCTACGTTATTTTTAGGAAAATGTCTTCTGATTATATCAATGTTTGTAACAAAACTAAGGGATATATGTTTACTTATTCTCATGACATGGGAAGATAAGGAAATAATTCGTTTAATTATGAGTGACGGATGTTTGAATTGTTATTGTACGACACCAATAGTTATTATGTTTCTCACTTAAGTATCCCGCCTTCATTTTTTCCTATAACTCCGCCAACCCGAGATAAGATCAAAATGAAGTTTATCAACCGGAGAGAAGGTAAAGGTGATTTGGACGGCCACTCCAATAAATTAAGCTTTTAGTTTTTATTTGTCCACCCTGTACCTCTTCAACTCAAGCCTACTTAGCTTCATTATGAGTGATTCATGTTCGAACTGTTATTATAATATGACGCCGACAGTACTTATGTTTGAACTGTTGTACCGCACAAAAAACTAAGTGTTTAGTTCTTTATTTGTTCACTCTGTGCCTCTTCAAGCCTACTAAGAAACCCACGCTGCGCAACTTTGACCTATGGATAATCACTCGCCATTATCAAGTTGCACCTCTAAATATATTGTTTGCCTCCTTGCTGTCCTACTGTGATTGTCATTGGTCAAGTGACAAGACGACCCACTCAGCCATGTGAGAAGCTGGGGAGAAGAAGTTTCACATATACAAAATCATCACCTCTACTGTGCCAGAAGAAGCTAATCCGGCGGACACGACAGGAAGCAATTAGTTGTACCAAGAACAAGTATTATCTGGATCTGGACCCAAATTAGTCCTTGTAAATATGGTGCAATCTTGGGCATCTCTAACGGATGATGTATAGAGGGCATCTAAAATTAGTATCCTATAAATTCCGCGCTAGTTTTGTATGCAATATCCCCCCCCCCCCCCCCCCCCCTTGCCTTTTCGCGAAAGCGGTACGTGAAGTCTCTCGTGAGAGAGAGAAACGATCTAGGTTTAGCGGCCGCCGAAGGAAACCAGAGCCGCCGCCAGGAGCCCGACGCCCAGGAGACCAGCGCCACCACCACCATCCCACCGCCGTTTGCTTTCCTCCTCCCTTCTCTCCCGAGTCGCCTCGCGCGGGGCGACTCTAGAGGTCCCTCTCCCACCCTAGCGAGCCGCCTCTTGATCTACTCCCCACGCCGTTGTCTTCGTCTTCGTCAGTGGTGGCGACCACGCGTGGCCTATCAAAAATGGGGTGAGGGGGGGCGTGCTCTGACGGTCTCCTACGCGCGAGACGGGCCATCACTGGGCGGCGCATGTGGAACGCGGGTGTTGGCAGAGGTCTTCCACGACGGTGCGTTGACCAGCGGCGGGGGCTCCTCCTCACTGTGCGATTTGGCCAGATTCGGCAGAAGATCGCCCCTGTTCTGACGTCTTCTTCCTTAATACTCGTCTGGACGGTGAGGTTTGGAGCGGCAGATCCAACACGTGCCGGCGGGTGGAATGTGGGCTACTAACTCGGCTTGAATAAAGGTGGCAGTCCTAGGATTCCAACTCGTGCCAAGATGATGATCTGCCAGATGCCTGTCCCCATCGATCTGGTTGGCATGTCGTGTTCTGGAAGGCTCCATCGGCAAACTCCACTGGGCGATTCATGCCTAGAGATTTTTGGATTGGGTGGGATTCGGTCGTGCGCACCCATGTTTTTATCTGATTGTTTGGTTTCAGAGGGAGCGTTGTGAAACTCTTCTTGTTGTTACCATCATGGGGCACACTTTCTCATTCCATGGTGAAGTCAGCTCGCGGAGAATATCATGGAAGCCAAGATCTGAGGACTAGCAATGGTTATTTGAGTCTTTGTGACGATGAGGAATTGCCTTGGTGATTTGTGACTTGGAGCAGTGGCATGGTAAGTGGGGCGAGATCACAAGAGAAATTCAAACTCTTACCTTTCAGGGTGAAATTCTAAGTTCTAGTCTTAATTGGTTGTGCTTGATAATGGTCTTGTTGAAGGCATTGTTTTGTGAGCGAGGACTTCCTCCAGGGTGAAAACCTAATATCTATGATTGGGCGACGACGGTGCTTGTGCATTGTTTCCTTCTTGGAGGTGTCGCTTTTGGAGGAGTTGGGCTTCTGGTGTTGTCTTGGTGGTATTAGTACTGCTGCTACAAGGAAC
Organism: Avena eriantha; assembly: GCA_910589775.1. Taxonomy (NCBI): domain Eukaryota; kingdom Viridiplantae; phylum Streptophyta; class Magnoliopsida; order Poales; family Poaceae; genus Avena; species Avena eriantha. The sequence continues at coordinate 308,620,708 of OU342746.1, forward strand.
AGATCAGTGTAGCGGGACTTTTTTTATTGTAATTCTTATTTTTTGGGGTTGTGTGCATCCGTAAGGCCGCTAGGGCAATGCGTTGTTGCATAGGCTGGGTGTAATTGGTATCTTCGTGGTATTAATACATGATCTTTGTCAAAAAAAATATACATCACAAAAAAAATGTAGAATAGGTCACATGTGCAGTTTTTTTGCTTTACAAGATGATGCAAAATATGGCATAGCTGCCACACATGATGATGCACAATAGGGCATGTCTATCACTTCAAACTTTTCAACTCGACATTTGAAACTTTGATTTGACAATTCAAACTTTTATTCAGCACTTCTAACTTCTAATTCGACATTTCAAAATTTGATTCAACACTTCAAACTTCCATTTCGACACATGATACATACTCCGACCATACTTAGATTTCGAGATCTACTTTGACAATACATAGATAGACTCCCATACTTCATAGATTGACAGACACTATCTCAACTTGGACATATAGTACCTCTACTCCAACACACTATGCACCCTACTCAGAGGAGGCGTCGAGCTTATTCCAGAAATTAGAGTTCTGTGAGACGATGCCAGTGGAAGAGCCAGCCTCTAACTCTACAACTTTCTTATTCTTTGTTGCCTCACTCGCAACATAGAACTACACCTCCGGTTGCACGAACTCCGGGTGCTCACAGTGGATCCTCGTCGGACTCATGGGTCTGAATTTGCAAGGCAGACTAGCAACTCCCCCTCTCCTGGTCGCATGTGACCATCCGCAGCTCCGTCACAAGGAATTCGACCTCTACCCGGCTCTCCACCCGGGGGAAATTGAGCTCCAACCGCGGCCAGCCATACCTCCATGTCATTATGTTGTCTGTTCACTGTAATATCGGCGGCATAGCAGCCATAGCTAAACGTTGAGGAAGCCTGTGTAGCTCTTGGGGCGGCGGCGAGGCGGCATACCGATGTTGAGTGGCCTGATTTGGCCAAGATTCACCACAAAAGGGGTTCAATGTGACGACTGGATTGCACTAGGGGTGGGGATTTTTCTCATCAACAGGGTGGTAGTGCAAATTTGCATCACTTGGGCCAAATTTGCATCACCACCCATATTATACATCATCTTCTAGAGATCCTCTTAGAGCATCTCCATCAACGTCTACAATAGACTCTATAGAGCATCTCTACCGGATATCGGATAATCCTAAACCGGAAGAAGTGGATGGGGAGCTAGAAACGAGTTTTCCAGTATGACCATCCGGCTTCCAGATAAGATGCTGGAAATCCTTTACTGAAAAATAAAATTTGAGTGAGATTTTCAACTTCGATCACATAGATTCAACATAATATACATCATACATAGATACCTCTCTACATTTGACAAGCTAAAAACTAAATTTACGACTACCTATACCTAAACGTAAATCGGGAGACAGACGACAGTGGCGCTTATTCGCTAGGACACGGAGGGGGGGTACTTCACTCCTTGTCAGAGGAGGAGTCCAACTTGTAAGCCTAGAGAAGGGCTTCGATGTGCCGAGCTTGGTAGTTCGGCTCTTGCACCTCAGAGGCACAGAGCCCCTACTCTAGTTGTTCCTCCTTGAATCTACATGCATCGCGGTGGTGCATCTCCTCACGCTCTATCGTGTGCATCGGGCTTGCGAGCACCCGTTAGAGAACATTTTCCTCGGTCTCGGCCTTCTCCTCGGCATCCTCAGAGGAGGAGGATGACAACTACATAGTGTACACCGGTGGCCCGGGAGCTCTCCACTATGGTGAAGGTGGGATGCGCCTGAGCTGTTTGTCGCACACTGAAGGCACGCATGCCGTTTGCGGTCCTCGACGGGGGAGAGATCCGCACAGTAGCATGGCGACACGGAGGATGTACGGTATTGCACAATGAGTTGTGCGAGTATTAGATTAGATCTATTTACTCGATGATCATGGTGTTTACCTCCTTTCAAAACAATTCGTGTTGTTTCCCTAGAACTTGCAAGTTTTTTATCCTAGTGGCATAGTTGATAATTTGCTACAAGGTTCCGGCTATTCAGGAACCTTATATGTTTCTCCTGAGTATGTTAGTTGTCAGACCAATGATGCTCTTCAGTTCATTAGGTAATGTAGATGTCTTCTACATAGGGTCACGGGTATTGACTAAGTTTAGTATGGGGCTCAAGATTTTTCACGAGGTCTCGTGTTTCATACACCCCACAAGTTAAAATAACGGCACGAACGGTCATACTTGATGATTACATAGGTAGTTTGCACTTTTCCGTAGAAACGCTAGCAATCATGTAAAACTTGCAAACTAACGTGTAGAGGTGTCTAATGTTTGTTGGATGTGCATGTGATGTGGTACAATCTTCGTCATTACAATGAGATTGCATAAGTGCTATACGATGTGATTTATTCATGACCTGCGAATCATGGTACGACATGATGACAGGAGCCATATGATCGTCTTTTATGGCTTGTGTGTCAACTTCTATAATGCATTTACTTTATTAGCTCTAGTTGATAGCAAGTAGTTGTTTATGTGGTGGACAGGAAAGCGATGATCATGCACTGGAGGACCCTCGATGCTTTGCCTTGCACAGAGAAAAGTTCAATGTGCATGAACAAGTTCTACACATGAGCGTGGAAGAAAGTTCTATGACAAAGAATAAAGGACTATGCCATATCACATTAACTTATGAATCACATTTGATGAGTTAATCCTTTTATGCACCGTGTTTTTGCATGGTAATCGTTTAATATGGTGAATCCTCACTAAAATATCAAGTTGTTAGGGTGAAGTTGGAGTAGGGAAAGGAGTGAGACAAAGCTAAGGGAGAAGACCTCCATTAAATGGATAGAGCTGCAAGATGGAAGCATTGGTCAGGATGGACGAGACAACGCAGGTGAAGCCGTTGGAGTAGGCCTTGCCTACGTGGATATTGTTGCAAGGGGGACTCTCTTGTGATGCATGAGCGGTGAGATAAGTGGGCCCAAGAGAGAATGGCTCACCGGACCAGTTAGGGAGGAGCGGAGATAAAAGGGAGGACTTGGTCAGGCCATGAACGTCGTCGGGCATGATGAGAAGAGATGGTGGGGCCGATAGATGCAAGGGTGTTGGATGACTGACTATAAAAGAGAAACATCTTATCACTATGAGGCGGAGCGAGAATGTTGTGTGGCGGTGTGCATAAGATAGCGCCAACTTCAAAGAGTATGAAGAACGGTCACACGCGAATAACATGTGCCTTTGGGGGATTTGTAGATAATATGAAATATATATGGTTGGGAGAATAGGTAAGCAAAACAACACATATTTTGAAAGACCTTTATCAATGGAACTAATTCATAGAAAAATACATCTTTTAAGGAGACTCAGTGACCTTTCGTGACAACAAATAGACACTTAGCTAGTAATCCATATAGGTATGAACTACAACACCCATTATATCTCAGATACTTACATGTAGTATAGTTTTATAGAGCCCATATATTAATGTTTTCCATGGCTGTTAATGGTTGTTGGTTTGCATTGATAGCTCCCATAAAGATAAAATGATATAGCAAGATATGTAAGATATCTAAGAAAATGTGTTCTTGAATCTCAACCGTCTGTGATGCTAAAGGACATTCTTTCTCTTAAAGTTGAAAGGACATCGGCTAAAAGGACATCGTGTACTATTCCTACACTAGTTATAGGAAAATGTCTTCGGATTATATTGATATTTCTATGAAAACAATGGGATATATGTTTCCTTATGCTCATGACAAGGGAAGATAAGACAATATTTTTTAATTATGGGTGATGGATGTTTGAACTGTTATTATATGATATTTATGTTTTGGAACGATTATTACATGACACCGACAGTAGTTATGTTTGAACTATAATAATGGAGCGAATGCGGGGGGAACGGGGAGGACGTCAGGAAAGGGTACAAAGGTTGCTCTTATGGAAGGAGACTAGCGAAGGGTACCGAGCATATGTTGGGCTCCCGGTCGTGAGGATGGCGTTGAGGTGATTAGGGGGGTGATTAGTGATTCCATGGGGGACAATTGCATGGACTGGTGGCATGTGACTGCCCTGGCGACGCCACTCAAAAGGGTGTACCTCCTTTATGCTTATGATCACGGCGTGGTGGCTATGGAAGCGCCGCAACGCAAACATTTTTAACGGTGCCCGGCCTGATCTCAGCGATCTTGGGAGGCAGATGGGTGTCAAGTCTTGCCGCAATCTTTCGTCATGTCAAGTTGTGTTGTAGAATGGTGCGTTGTACCAAGGTGTAGCCCTTCTAGGCTTCTAACAATTTCTATCCATCAATGCAATGAAAGCCAAGCATTTTGCGTTTTCTCGAGAGAAAAAATGGAGTTATTACTATGCCGTCGATTGTTATCATGAAAAATGTGATAATCATTGGATGGTTGAGAGTAAAATAATCCCACTCTTGTATTGGTATAGTTTAAATGGCTTAATTGATCTCTTGGCTCCACCCAAACTTTTTCCCTAAAACTCCCGCGCTGGTGAGGTAAGATCAAAATGAAACTTATACCAACCAGAAAAGTTAAAGTGATTGAGGCCCTAATGTGACTCATCGTTGGACAGTTGGTCGGCTACTCCCAAAGAAATATTGCTACTACTACTCGTAGTAGTTTTTATTTGTGCACCATGTACCTCTTTCAGGCCTCCTAACAAAACCTACGCTAAGTAACCCTGTACACATGGATAAGCACACATCGTTATCAAGTCTAGCACCTCCAGATTAGGAGTTCTTATTTTTTTGCCTCCATGCTGTCCTGTTGTGACTGTGATTGGTAAAGAGATAAAGACTACTGACTCAGGGCATGTGAGACAGACGATACACCAAGTGATCAAAGTTCGCTCATATGGACTTTTTTTTTGCAGGGCGCTCATATGGACATTTAGGGATCATTTGGTTCAAAGAAACTCTAAAAGAATTTTGGAGGATTTTATTCCTTGAGATTTTTTTTCTATGGAGATTGTTTGGTTTGTAGGGTTTGAAACTATATGAATCTTTCCCATGGTTTACTTTGCATAAAATCCTATAGAAAATTTTTTCCTTACCTCCAACCTTATGAAAAAACTCCCTTTTTTTTACATGTATGGCCTGCACACAATCCTTTAGAAAAAAATCATGTGTTTTCTTGCAACACAGGTAAACCGTGCGGAAATAAGTTGCTTGGATTTGATAGTACATGCGAATTGGGACAAATTCGAGTGGCTTGTTCTTGCGAGCCCTGCTTTCACCTGCTTTTAAATGGCGTACGAAACCCGGTGAAGCCGGGGACGAAAGAAAATCACATGCAAACATAATCATCATCTCTACGGACTACGGTGGCCACTGCCATGTCCTTGATCACGAGAGGAGGCAGGCAGGGCAAGCAATTGTACCAAGCAAGAAGAAGCAGTGATCGCGTGCGTCCATGTTGGTGACAGCGATCTAGCGACGACCCGATCTGATCTGATTGACAAACTAGATGAGCGACGTGTAGGCTGTGATAAAAATAAGAATATATGCTTGTGACTCGGAGAAATGGGGAAGCGCCGGCACTGCTGGCCGCAGATGGGATGATCCGTGGTCCACGGACAGATTCTGGCATAGAAAGGCAGCAGGCAAGCCCCAATAATGCAGGCAGGCAGGTGTCGCGTGTCGGGGCTAACGATCCCTGGCTTCCAAGTCACATGGAACGAGAACCAGAAAATGGAAGGAGAAAAAACGCCCTTCCGATCATCCCAAGAGACGGCTTATCCGAAACAAGAAATGGCCTTTCGATCCTCCCAAAGACCGGTCGCTGCAGGTGTCCGTAGATCACATGATTAGTAGCGTGCTTTGGGCTAAGAGTATCTCCACTCGTTTCTAATACGGCATCCAGCGCAGCTCGATTTTAGACCTTATTGGGGTGCCCGGATAAGCTCACGAGTTTAGGGGCGCTGACTTCCAGTCGTACACCCGTAAAATCATGAAATTTATTATTCGATAATTTTTTTACATGCTCAAAAAAAGAAACTAGTCATAATCGTGCCTAGTTCTGTAGTAGACGGCTTCGGGGTCGTCGTCGTCGCTTGGCGGGCGCGGCGGGAACCTGCGTTCTTCCGCGGTTTGATGCGGGTAGCGAAGACCGTCGATCAGCGCAGGCCAAGGGGACCGGCGACCGCAGCTGCTGCAGTAGCCCTCTGTGCCGTCCTCCCGTGGTACAAGGAGGCGCGCATAGCCGCGTGCTGCCCCGGAAACTCCCCCGATCGCCGGTACGTCCAAGCTGGTGCGCGGCCATAGCGTATTCCGTAGGCACCTGCCATACCAGCCTCAGAGGCAGGATGCCCTGAGGTGGGGTGCCCCGGTTGGCGATGCCGCCGTGCCCGCGGCCGCTGCTACACTTACTTGGACTCCACTGTAGCTGAAAGTGGATACCGCAGGCGAGGGTGGTCTCCGTCGGCGATGTGGCGCATCACACCGGCGAGAGTTTGGTTCGCCCACCACAGCCACCGGCTGGCTTCGTTGTGGTTCATCGGAGGTGGGCCACCGCCCTCGTACCTGGCGAGCTCATTTTCCCGCCGATTGGCGAAGAAGGCGGTCTAGGTCTTGGTGTTACCAGGGCACCAATTGGGATCCATCCGCTGCTTTGATGTGAGCTCGAGATAGTAGTGGCTCGTGATGGCTGCCCGGCGGGCAGAACCGCGAGGTACAGGAGGGACAGACACCCCTCCGATGCTCATCATCCAGTCGGGGGGCAGTCGGTAGCCCGGCAGACATGGGTAGCTAGAGGCGCACATCGTCCCTGTATCCTCAAGGGTGAGATAGGCCCAGTGTAGGGTGTCCATGGCAAGAGAGAGTGGTGTGAATATGTGGATGGCAATGACGGCCGCCCTAGATATAGCGGGAAAGGGCGGGAAGAGTTGGAAAGGGAGGGAACGAAAGGGCGCGCCACCGCGTGGCCAGACAGCAGGACCCGTCAGCTCTGGAAACGGAGAACCTATCTCACTGCCAAGGTTGTCCCACGTCGTTTTCAGCTCCATCCGGCGCCCCCGTTAGACCCTCTATGGGTTGGGTTCGGCCTAGGGGCGTCGGATAATAAAACGGGCTGCGCCGGCGCCAAAAAAGAAATGGGATGGGCTCGGCGTGATTTTCTACGCCGACACCCCTGGTAGCCCTTTGGGGGGCTTTAGGGACCCCGAGCTCCAGTCGTCCCATACGATGTTCGGCACAGACGTTTTTTGGCTCGTATGAGATGGCGCAGTCGTGGTTTTTATTATGGGGAGGCGCAATCGGCTATAGTTATTAAAATCCATGAATTTATTTGGCAACAATTTTACATGCGCAAAACATACTAATCATAATCCTGCATAGGCTTGTAGTACACGGCTTCGGGGTCCTCGTCGCCGTTGTCGCTTGGCGCATGCGGCTGGAACCTCTGCCCTTCCCTGGTCTACGCCCACAGGCACTAGACTCCGTCGATCAGCGCACACTGCTAGGATCGATGGTCATAGGTGCTGCATACCTCGCCACCGCGCTGATTGGGGCTCAACGTGAAGATCCTGCTCCGCCCTGCACCATGAGGCCACCGTGTCGTCCTCCGCGGGGTGCAAAGAGGCGTGCATGGCCGCTCACTGCCCCGGGAACTCCTCCGGGTCGCCGGTGCATCTAAGCTGGTGTGCGGTTGCGCCCACGACTGTCGCTACCCTTGTTTGGACTCTGCGGTGGCTGGAAATTAGGGTACCGCAGGCGAGGGTGATCTCCATCAGCGATGTGGCGCATCACGCCAGCGAGGGTCCAACTCGCCCACCACAGCCTCCGGCTGGCATCATTGTAGTCCACCGAAGGAGGGTCATCGCCCTCGTACCTGGCGAGCTCTCTTGCTCGTCGATTGGCGAAGAAGGCGTTCCAGGTCGCCTGGTTGTTGGGACACCAATTGGGATCTGCTCGCCGTTCCGATGTGAGCTCGAGGTAGTAGTGGCCCGTGATGGCCGCCCGACGGGCGGAACCACGAGGCAGAGGTGGGACGGGAACCCCTCCGGCACTCAACCTCCAGCCGGGTGGCAGCCAGTAGCCCGGCGAACATGGGTTGTTGGAGGTGCACAATGCCTCCATCTGCTCAGTGGTGAGATATGCCCACTGTGGGGGGTCCATGGTGAGAGAGGGCAGTGTGAATCTATGGATGGCAATGGCGGCTGCCTTAGATAAAACGGAAAAGGGCGGGAAAGTTGGGCGGGAAGCGTAGGAAATAGTAGGAACGAATCACCTATCTCACTATCAGGGCCGGTCCGCATCACTTTCAGCTCCATCTGGCATACCCGCTAGCCCCCCCCCCCCCACCCCCACCCCCACCCCCCCCCCCCCCCCCACCTCGTGGGTTGGGTTCGGTCTGGAGACGCCAGATGCCAAAATGGGTTGCACCGGCGCCAAAAAAGAATTGGAGACGGGAATGATTTTGAGCGTTTGTACCCCGGATAGCCTTTTAGGGGCCTTTAGGGACCCCGAGTGGAGATGCTCTAAGGGAATCTCCGGCACGACAAACGGTTTGGCCATGTTCTAAGTGGTCCGACCAAACGGGAGAGTCAGCCGCACGGTCTCCAGCAGGGCAAGATCCATCCGGATCAACCCATCCGATGTGACCCATTCGTCCACCAAATTTGGGTGACCGGTGCATCGTGCCCGGACGCGGGCCGACGGAGCACTTGCCCACAACCGATGGCACTAGGCCCACTTGGAAGCGATCTAGACGCATGCCATTGACTTAGACGCACTCGCAGGCAGACTGACCGGCGGCAGCAGCCTTGGCCATCAATGCTAGTGCTGACTGATGAGACGAGACGTCGCCTGAGTTCCCACGCGGAAGTGATGGCGAGGGCGCAAGAACCTGCCGCGCACTAACAGAAATGGGCTATTAAACCAGCCTAGCGCCCATCGGCGACACAATATCCCCCCCCTAGCCATAGCCAAAAAAGTTCCACCACTGTCACCACCGACGATGAAGATGCCTTCATGGCTAAAGAAGATGAAGAATGACATCGAGGCCAGTAGCTCTAGGTCACGCTAGTGACGACGGCATCGTTTTCCTACTCCACCACTATCGATGCCGCGATTCCTCCATGGCATGCCGCCGCCGCCAAGGTTGCATGCCTTTGTCGGTCCTGCGGCACGCGACTATGTTCTCTAGGACGACGACAAGCGCCAGCGTGATCGACACTACATTCGTGTGGCGAAGTGCGAGCAGCGCTAGCGAGAGGGAGACCACATCGAGCACCATGATGTCTCCCTCCCTAGCAGCTGGCACCTCAACCTAGATAGGGTGCCGGTGCCGCCCACATTGAAGAAGGGGAAGGCATCAGAGACGGATATGTGCCGCCGAATCGCCAAGATCCCCAGGCCGTCTGGTGGGAGGGTGCCTACCAGAGCAAGGAGTACTAGAAGAAGTTCCTGGTCTGGGAGCACAATGTGCGGTGCGTGTCTGCGCTCCGCTGCAAGCTCCAATCCTGGGAGATCTATAGGGGCGTTCCCAACTACCCCTCCTCCAACAAAGATGACGACGACTAGGATGACGACGACAGGGGAGAGGGTGTTGGCCACGTCGTCAAGCAGGAACCGGGTGCCCAGCAACTACCCCCAAAGTACCAGGTCGTCCTAGCGGCCGGCTATGACAAGGACACCATCCTCGGCCAGGTCATCGTTGCATCCGTGGAAGAGAAGGACGCCAAATGGGAGGGCTACTATGATGTCGTCCAACTGACGGCGATGGTCGTGGAGAACAACGCCTTCATGCCTCCTTACCCATCGTTGCCATCGTGGGTGCCGCCAGTAGCTCCATGCAACGGGATGGAATTGTCCGATCCGGTGCCACCACCACCGCCAACGCCTCAGCCCGAGTGGCCAGCATGGCCCGGGCAGGTGATCAACCCGCTGGCACTACCGTACACGCTGCTGCCCTAGAACCTCTGGCGTCGCTGCCCTACATCGGTCTCATCTCCGACGACGAGGAGTAGATGGCCACAGCTTTGCCGCAGGCCAAAGGCCACAGCAAGGGCAACTTTTTTTATTTTTTCTATGTAAATTATCTATGAATCTATGTAAATTTTCAGCAAATTAGCGTGCTTTTATATATAGTTTGAATTTCATTTTTTTGTGTTCACGGCTAACAGCCTAACGCGGATAGGTTGGGTTGCACCGTTGGGTGCGCCGGCCAGATAGGACGGACCGCGACCAAAATTTCTCCGTGGACCAACCCATCCGAACAAATGTTGGAAATATAAGCAATTTACCATATGAATTAATCCACAAAAGTAGTACAAAAGGCATAACGAGTAATATAGAAAAAAATTAAGCATGCAATATAACAGATATATTGAGAGTAGCAAGGCTAAACAGATAGCTACACAAAATATATGAAATATAGTTTGCAGCAACAGAAACATGATCTGAAAAAAGAACACATACGGTGCAGAAGATGATCCGCTAGCATTGACGTTGGGATTAGTCATATCATCGAAGAGGTGGTCGACATCGAGGAAGAAATCATCGTCCGAGAAGTCATCGTCAGTGTCTATGATCAAGCCAGTAGTCATGTGGAGCGCTTATCACCCTTCTCTCGCACAAGATCTCGAAGCAGCGGAGTCTCGGAGGCCTACTGTCCTGGATTGTGGTGCATGCTACAAGACAGTACGGGGAAGAACTTGGTGGTTTCTCAAGAGCTATAGAACTGGAGGCAGTTGACGTTGTGTTGGTGTGTCTGAGAGGAGGCATGACCTCTCTATCTATTATAGGCACGGGTTGAGGAGGTGGACAGACAACGTAGGGAGACAAAGGGAGAGATGATAGCCATTAGAGCCGAGCAGTCTCTACTGAGTTCGGATTAATGATCCACTCATCCTCCAGTAAGTTCATATTAAAATCTATTGGTGCAGACTTCGCATCTTCCATACATGTGTGGCAAAAATAAAGTCTGGCTCGGCGAGATTCCCGCAACTCGCAACCCACGGCGCATCGTGGCGAGGCGAGGCGAGGAGTGGCGAGTGAGGAGGAGGAGCATGCGTGTATATGTCTTCTCTTCTCAAGCTCGTACAAGTGGTGGAATAGCTCATATTATAAGCGAGTCCAACTTTCACTCAACTAGCAATGTGACAATAAACTTTTGTCCCACCTCTTGCCTTTCATGAATGGGCCAAGTGGGCCTCTGGGATTTCAGGAATTATTGGCATATTATAAATGGATTGGGCTTATTTTTATACAAAATTCCAACAATCCCCCACCAAATCCTAGAGGTACACATAATTTGTCTATGGTTTCAAAGCATTGTTTTATATACCGGCACTACATTGGAGACTGTTAAGTTGAACTTTCACCTAAACTTCATGCTACAATTGACTACAACTTGTATAGTGGACTGTGTCTTGAACTGCAAGTTTGCTGCGAATCTAGTTTCACATAAAGCCTTGACCGATACTAGGCAACCGCAGAACTTCCCCGCGGGTGGAGCTTACGCATCATACTCTGTGGCCTTTCATGAGTTTACTAGAGAGAGCCCAACTCTCATAGACTGCGACGTTAACATTCATACTCATATAGGTGTGTTCTTTAAAAGATATTCTACATGACAACATCTCTGCTTAAGAAATAAGCCACCTTGAGCGCATTAAGATAAAATTAGCTTGTCGTGCAAACTAAAAGAGTATTGCATCTTCTTGGAGTGGTTTTATACAAAAGTAAGGGTACTCTTCTCTCAGTTGATCAACAACTTGTCTCCCAATTCTACTTCAAGGGATCTTCGATCACATAGATTGGATTACCACTTTGGGCAATTTAAGTTAAGGGTCTCGTACCCATCTCCGTCGATGCATTATCTATCATATTTCGTGATAGACCCTTTGTGAAGGGATCTGCCAGGTTTTTAGATGTTTGGATATAATCCAACACAATAACTTTCGAGTTTCTCATTTTCCTGATAGATTTTAATCTCCTCTTCATATGTCTTGATGACTTCATATTATCCTTAGAATTGTTTACTTTAAAATCATAGTTTGGTCATCATGGTTCATAAGGATTACGGGTATTGGTTTTTAAACCAAACGTAAGTTCATAAAGAGTTCATGAGGCCACTTTTCTTCAATAGTGGTTGTGTCTAATGTTGTGAGCTCTGATTCCATAGTTGACCTTGTTAAGATGGTTTGCTTGCAAGGCTTCCAAGAAACTGTGCCACCACCAAGTGTGGATACATATCCACTTGTGGCCTTTATCTTGCCAGCATCAGATATCCAATTTAAATCACTATAACCCTCTAGTACCCTCGGATACCCGGTATAGTGAATTCCATAGCTCGTAGTGCCCTTTAGGTAGCGTATAACTCTCTCAAGAGCATGTTAGTGATTATCTCCCGAATTTGAAACAAATCGACTGAGTTTTCTTATAGCAAAATCGATGTCAGGCCTCATGGCTCTAGCTAAATACATAAGCAAGCCAATAATTTCAGAGAATCTCAGTTGATCTCTAGCAGTTCCTTGATTCTTTTGAAGCAACACACTAGGATCATACGGTGTCAGATACTCCAAAGTTTCTCTCGAGTGCATCCCACATGTCATTTCCATTTCTAAATGAAATGTATGAATCGACAATATTGTCACCAAGAACGCTGATTATAGCAGCCTTAAAAAAGGGATCAACTTTAGTATAGGCCTCTTTCTGAGCAGCATCAAGGTCTCCCTCAGGTTTGCCTAGGATAGCGTTATAGCAGCTCATGGTTTGAAACCAAAGGACTGCTCTCGAGTGCCATATCTTGTAATTTACCCCCTCAAAGACAAGTGGTTTCATAGACGCAGCAAAACCACTTGGGTTAAATTGCCTACAATAATATTTTGGATCATAAGGTTTTTGGATTATTGGAAATATAAGCAATTTACCATATGAATTAATACACAAAAGTAGTAGAAAAAGCATAACAAGTAATGTAGAAATAAAAGTAATCGTACAATCTAAAAGATAGATTGAGAGTAGAAAGTCTAAACAAATAGCTACACACAATATATGAAATATAGTTTGCAGTAGCAGAAACATGATCTGAACAATGAACGCGTATGGTACAGAAGATGATCCGCTAGCATTAACGTTGGGATCAGACATGCCGTTGAAGAGGTGGTCGACATCGGGGAAGAAGTCGACATCCAGGAAGTAGTCATCGACATCCGTGATGACGGTAGTAGTCGCGCGAAGCGCTCTCCAAAAACCTTATCGCCCTTCTCCCGTACAGGATCTCGAAGCAGCGGCCTCGGAGGCGTACTGTCCCGGCTTGCGGTGCACGCCGCAGGATAGGATGGGGAAGAACTTGGTGTTTGCTAAGGAGCTATGGAACTGGAGGTAATTGAGCGGTGTGTTAGTGTGTCGAGAGGGGGCGCGGCCTCTCACTCTTATAGGCACGGGTTGAGGAGGTGGACAGGCAGTGCAGGGAGAGGAGACGGGAGGTGCCGGAGCCGAGCAGCCTCCACTGAGTTTGGATTAATGATGTATTAAAATCCACTAGTGCACACTATTCATCTTCCATTCATGGTGGCAAAAAATAAAGTCCGGCTCGGCGAGATTCATGCAACCCGCGACACATGCGCGTCGTGATGAGGCGGGGTGTAGCGAGGCGAGCGAGTATATGTCTTCTCTTCCCAAGCTCATAGAAGTTGTGGAAGAGCTCACTTTATAAGCTGGTCCAACTTCCACTCAACAAGCAATGTTGTTGTTGGGGATCGGTGCGGAAAACAAAAAAAATTCCTACGATGTAAACCCAAAAACCGCCTAGGATCTATCTATGTAGTAATGCGGTAATGGCCAATACGTATAGAATACATACCCTTGTAGACCGTACCCGGTTAACGTTCCGTGGGGAACGTGGTTGATGTAGTCGTACTCGTAGCCGACCTCAAGGTCGCGAAGCTCCTCGTAGGTCATCCCTTGCTCCTTCGTCATCTTCATCGTGCAACAGCTCCGGCTCACGACATTCAAGCGCCCCAAGTGTTGCGCCTCGTGTCTTGGTACACATCTGGTGCACGATGAGACCTCTGGCTCCCTGATCCCGCCGGGAGAGTGGAAGTGATATCCGGCTAGGAATCCCTGCAGCACAACGGCATACTGCAGGTGTGCCTTGATCGCACAGCCCAGACTTGGGGCCATGGTCACAAGGCATAGAGAGAGGGAGGGAGAAAGTCAACCAAAGGACTTCTCAAGTTGTGTGTTCAATCCCACCCATGGGCACCCCTTTATATAGGGGGAGGGGGTGTGCCCTCCCCTTTGGGTTTTCCATGTGGGACTATTCAAGGGAGAGGGGGAGGCGCATGGGCCTCATGGGCCAGCCGGCCAGGGGTGGGCCCCACCCCGCGCACAGCCCTAGGCTGGCCGGGTGGGCCCCCTTGAGGCGCCTGGGCCTTGGACCTTTGGCCCTTGGCCCTTCCCTCCTTTGGTTTTCCCTCATGGGCCCTTTTTCCTTAGGAAGTTTGGCCCATTAGTGGAATAACCCTTCAAATTAGATTTTAATATTATATTTAATATTAATTACACTAATTAATATATAAATACATATTACAAAACCTGATTCAACCCGAAACACCTTTCGGTTCCCTTTCGATTTCCTCCGAACGACTTTGGATCTTTCCCAGAATGATTCCGGTCCTTTATTCTTTCTCCGAACAACTTCGGATCTCTCTGCGGAACGATTCCGACTTTTTCTTTCTCTACTGTGATTCCGTCTTACGAATGATCGCTCTCATCGTACCCTTAAGTGTATTCTCTCATGGCTCAGGAATGCTCTAGACATGATCTGTATCAATGATCAACAGAGGGACCAGGGATATCCATGTGACCCCTATGCATTCCTGGTGACAATGTCGTTTGAACCGCTAAATGTAGCATCCTCTTCCTTTTGTTTCTCGATACAACTTGTCCAAGATCCGATCATTGGTATCCCATACCTTGTTTAATCTCGTTCACAACAAGTTCTGTTTTCTTGTTACCGTGATATTACATCCCCGTGACCTAGTCACATGTTGCAATATTTATGGATGTAATCTCATCAAGCCGGCCGTATGTATCTTTACCCGTCATGTGGGTGAATAAATCCCGGTCTTGCAGTCACATGTCATCTACTGTTCCTTCGGAATACCTAACGTACATCTTTATAACCACTGTATTACCAAGTGGTGTTTGATGCAGTCTAAGCAGCCTCGAGAAACAGAACTCACGGTCTAAGGAGAAGGAGTCTAGGTATAGCTATTGCAACAATGAACTATATGACTTGATCGTGTTGCAATCCTTCGAGGAATGTCCAATCACATCATTCTCCAATGATATGATCCCGTTGTCAGTCGGCATAAATGCCCATGATTTTGAAACCTAGATCATCTTCGTGACCAACGAACTAGTATGAATAGAGGCTACTAGGGACTTGGTTGTTTCATACCACACATGTACCAATGTTTCTACTTGGCACAATTATAGCATAATATGAAACTATTATAAACTAATTGAGATATGACAATAAAAACCTATTTATTATTTGCCTCTAGGGCATATCTCCTTCAGTTGTCCCACCTCTTGCCTTGCATGAATGGGTCAAGTGGCCTTAAGGATTTCAGAAAATATTGACATATTATAAATGAGATGGGGCTATTTTTTAGACAAAATTCTAACTTGCATCGCCGATTTAGGTCGACCCGATGTCCTAAGGGCATCTCTACCGGGGAGACCCAAACGGGCCACGCCATCCGCATGTGGGGTCATGAATCCACTTAGCCAGAGCTTGATTCATTTTTTTTATTTCTTAGGGCCACAAAGTAGTTTAGGACTTTATTACTATTGTGTACTTACGTCATGCTTTACTGCTTTATTTATGATTGTGCGTGGAGCACCTATACTGTTTAGGATCCCGTGCCACGTTTATGCTGTATCGACGAGCTCAGTCACACTTTCGGGTTCCCAGTCGTTTACCGCCGTCGTCGCAAACCCTGGGTCCGTCTCGAAGCCGGCCAACTTCGTTGCGGGTAGCTTATTAGGGTGGCCCCCTGAAATATTTTATGAATCTTGTGATTGCTTTGTCGTGAAAGTCTCGTTGGGTTTTTGTTTGGTTTTTCCGAGGTTGATCGTCCGTGTGTTACTATTTGTGCACCCCTGCAGGGTAAATCTTTCTGAAAGCCGTGTCCACGGTTATGGACGGCTTGGAGCAGAGTATTTTGATCATAGACAACTATAACTAAAGTAATGCTATAAATTTGATTTTGATATGCCTAGTAATCTGTTTCACTACAACGGAATGAGTAAATAAAAGTGCTAACAACTGCTGGTTTTGGAATGTCTCCTGCTAATTGTATCTGACTAGCGGTCCGATTTTGTCCGTTTTGGTCGAGTCACGATCACTTTGAGGTCAGGGTCCAGCCTATCCGGTCAGCCGCGCCTAGTAGTGCGATCCAAACGGACAACAGGCTAGCCCAAGAGAGAGGAGAAAGAAGGAGACCCATTACGTGACTGTAACTTGGCCAGTCTGGTACATGCCAGCGTCCGCGTCCGTCCAGACAGACCCTTCTAGGCATCAGATTTGGGTCACGGATCGATCGGTTTGGCCTGAATTAGTCTGGATGGGTCGTCCGATTAGGACACGCTCAGACGGGATGTGTTTGCCGGTGGAGATGCGATCGAAGAGGCAGAAGACTTACGATGAGGAAGAGACGGATGCGCCGACACGACACGCTGTCACGCGAACACCTGTTTTGGCAGCCGCGCTGCGGTGTGTCCGCGCGCGCCTAGGCGACAACGCGAACGGGACGCGTCGGCGAAGAGCGCACGCAGCAACATGGTCCTGCTCCCTTCGATTGCGCCGTGCTGTAGTGTACTGTCGCCACTCGCCACCCTGCGACGCGGCGCGCATGGCGTGTAGCATGGCTTGTGGCCTTGTGGGTTTACTCCTGGGGGTACTGGGTTACCGTGGAAACGCAGTGCGATCTGATCGGGTGAGACCAAGCCAGACATTCTCCACAAGGCAACTGCGAATCTGTACTACTAGTACTAGCAGCATAATCCGATTTCGATGCGCCCCGTCCGTCCTGGTCGCTTTCTCTTTTCATGATTGAGGGAGGAGCTGTTGCCCGCACTGCACGCCGTCCTCCCATCGCCTTTCATAAACCGGCTCGTTTCGTTTTTATTATTCCTATATTGGGGTCTACATCAATCAGCCCTTTTCCATTCGTCTCATCTCAAGCAAGAGTAGAGCTCAGCCAGTGAGAGCATACAATTTGGTGTCACCTTCAATGTTCCAACATGACTGCCATTACCTCTTTTTTCTTCCCAGAAAAACACTACTTATTACCATATAATAGTACTCCATCCATCCGATCCATAATACATGTCGCTGATTTAGTAGGGAGTAGTAAAAGCATTTATGGTGTTCATTGCGCTCCACTGTCATATTGACAATGGAAGAGCAACAGCATCCAAGTGTAGAAACAGAAGGGAATGTGCAAACAAACTGGTGTCCACGTATGATCCATGGATCAATACATCATCACCATCGCGTAACAACTTAAGAGTCACCCAGCAGACGACATTATATGGCACATTGGCACAAGAGAGGAACTCCAAAAAATTCGAGCAACATTCTGCCAGGAGCACACACAGAATGATCGAGATAACAATCCAGTACTTGAAATTTCAGGAAAAACTTCAAAATAACTAGACAAGCAGCTCGTCAGAGTTCAGATGTATACAGTTCCCAAGGACTGTTCAAAAATAAACCAACAGAGAGTAACTTCGAGCCAGCGGCTACTACCACATTACACGATATGGAACTTTACATAGGCTACTAATCATCATATATGTACACTGGATGACAGACATTGGAGGAATACAACAGCAACAACAACACGGCCCTACCCGACGCTGCTAAGCACAGATTAGTGCGGGAGGAGGACACTACGGTACAGACAGGATAATAAATCGACAACAACAACAACAAACAAAAAATGCGGGTGTCACGTCGTCAACAGAGACAACATCTGTATGTTGGCGGTGCTGTGATAGATAATTTGAAGATGTATGTATCATGCCACGCTAGTTAGGCCATCTTTGATCCTAGAAATCTGACTTGAGGAGCTTCGGTCCTGGCTTGACGTTAACGAAGTCAAAGGGGTTCTGCTGCTCCACTTGAATGTAGTCCTTTGTCGACAGGACCTGTGAATGGAACAGAGCACGATTAAGTACTGTTGGCCTGATGGGTACAAGTACAAGCCCCCGGTTCAAACAGCAAAATTCGCCAGAAGAGCATCAGGCATCTAGTTTGGCACATGTTTACAACCAAGTTATCCAAAGGCATGGGGCTACTAGTATCATGTTCCTAGAAGATGTTAAACTGTAAAATGCAGTCCTATATTCCTACAATCCGTTTTTCGGGAATGGGTGAAAACACAATACAGCATCAGAAACATCAAGCAAAACAAAGCTTAATTAATAGGTGACATACCAAGGTCTCGAAAAACATCCTTGATGCTTCTTTCCGAGTCTTTCCTCTTAATAGATGGTCAATGGCAACATTCTTTCTCCCCAGACCAGACTCTTCATCAAATAAAGTCTTGAGATATCTCGCAACACCCCTGCACAGCAATAATAGCAACATAGAGTAAAAAACATGGGAAAAGTCTGAACGTTAACTCGGAAGGAAATGAAATTAAGTTCATCCGTACCTGGTACGAGAAGACCAACCACTAAGTGCATCAAGAGACTGGAATTCATCAGGATTTGGCTCGTCATCATTTGCATCATCAAAGTCCACATCGTCGTCATAGTTTAGAAAATCTGAAACGATAAACAGTAGAACCATGATAAGAGCTTAAAAGATCTATCACAACGCAAGAACATAGTAAGCACATGATCAGAAAGAACTTGATGTAGTATAACATCAGTTAACATGACTTTTAGCGTTTACACATACAGTGACAAGAGAAATAAGGGTGTCATGAAGGTACATGGGGGCATGTGCATTTTCTGATACATCTACAAATGATTTCCAACTGTAATGTATCCACACCATGCTAGGCTACAAGTTCAAGCTTATCTGAACAGAAGAATTACCTGTGTCGGCATCATGAATTGCACTGCCAAAATCCTGTAATTAAATAAAAATAACGATTAAGATATGGCCTTACTGACAACAGGAAAAAAAGTGCATATAATGGCATTGCAGGATGTGCCAGAAGTTTCCAGTAGAAAACATGCTGCAATTAGCAGTTATAGAAAACAAAGCATTTCGGTAATCGTATATCAGTAAAACTTCTATACCAACTTACACTGCATTCCTTCAGTGCAAAGTCATGCCCCATGTTGTCCATGTCCACAAAGGATCCTGCGTTGTTTTCTTGCCCCATGTTGTCCATGTCCACAAAGGATCCTGCGTTGTTTTCTTGCCCCATGTTGTCCATGTCCACAAAGGATCCTGCGTTGTTTTCTTGCCCCATGTTGTCCATGTCCACAAAGGATCCTGTGTTGTTTTCTTGCAAGCTAGAATTTTCTCCCATGGCAGACACAGCATTCTCATCCTCTGTAGGTTGAGGAAAAACAGAGGCATTCTGAGTGAACTCCAACCCGGTAATCTCAGAAGTGGGCATCTCCTTATCCTCAAAAGTATTAATATCACTGTGAATAATGTCCCTCTGTTCTTCATTCAGATCATCCACTGCTTGTGCACGAGCTGGGCTAGCACTATCCAAAACAACATCTGGAGCGTCTGTTACCCTAGTAGCAGAATCATGGGTGATGTCATCTAGCACAAGATGTGTATCAGTGTTCCTTTGCAAATCTACTGAAGCATCTTGAAGGCAGTCCTTTTCCAGTGTATCATCTTGAGCAGGGACGTTTGTATCAGCATTTGTTTCATCAACAAGTGGGATTTCTCTCCCGTCACCAAACAGGGATTCAGTTACTTTTTCAATGTTGTTAACATGTTCGTCAGATGGCATTTGCAAACCAAATGCAGCTGGAGCATCAACAGTATCAGTAGCTTCACGCGGCGTAGCATCAACTGTATCAGTAGCTTCTCGTGGCGTAGCATCAACAGTACCAGTAGCTTCTCGCGGCGTAGCATCAACTGTATCAGTAGCTTTTTGCGGCATAGCATCTAATTGAGCTCCATCCGGTAGCACCATATGAAGTTGGTGGTCAAGAGCTGCACTTTCCTTTGCATCAGAGATGCTAACATTATCGGTATCTACTGTGATAGTTTCCGACATGTCTAGTTGCCCTTGTAGTTCCATATTATGTACGGTAGGGTGGGGAACAATCTCATAGGTCCGATATTGCAACTTGTTTAGATCCTTGCGCATACCTGATTGGAAAGCAAGAAATCCATGAGTAAAGAATGAAAACACAGCATTAACACCAGTTGCACAACAACCACTACTACTACTCCGTTCCGAAATAAGTCACAGATTTATCAAGATTCGTATGTATCTACACACTAAAACGAGTCTATAAAAAAAACACGTATCTAGAAAAATCTGCGACACTTATTTCGGAATGGATGGAATAATTATAAGAGATAAGAATCGTAGACTAACTAACTTCTGCTTAATTTGCTTCCTCCTTGAAATTAATATTGGTGAGGAAAGAGGATAAAGAAAATCAATGACAATTCAGATAACTTACAGGAAAATATAGGCTCACAGAATATATCATCTTCTAGTGAACCTTTCTCAATCATCCATATTTCGGAACGGGTACATGGAGCCTTTCTACGGATGCGCCTTATATCCTCAGTACTAATCAACTGCTGCCGTATAATACTGGAGAAGGGAAAAAGAGTCAAATCAGTAAGCTCGCAATAAAACATTGGACGAAATAGTCTGAGATATTCAGTGAGCATATACTCTATATACATACACGGTTGAACTATGTGAGGAAGAACAACAGTACAATACATATAAGAGACAACAAAAGAACACTTCTAGAGGTGCAATAGCTTGGCAAGAACTAGAACATTTCTTACAAGACCCATAATCTAAAGAGCATGCCATCTCTCTCTCTCTCTCTACCTATCAAATGGCAGAAATATCACAATAAGCAACCTGAAAAACTTGAGTAGTCCATTGTATTTTCTATAGAACTAAGTCACGAAATTTCTACAACCAAATTTATTGAAATGGTAAGAGATTCAAGAACAAATATGTACATCAGTAAACATGTTAAGAGCGGAATGGCCAATGTTTTACTAGCAATGCTCCACTACAGCTGATTAAGACAAGAATGAAAGGACAGATTAAGGATCGACGGCAAGATTAACGTATTCATTTCTGACCAGGAGGAAGTGACACTAACAATTTAAGGACACAGCGATGCATTTTGAAAGGATAAACTGTCACATGGTTTCCACAAACATGTTCATTAGAGAATGGCAATGAAGCATATACATACTCAGCATGTATGACCAGGGGGAAGTGACACTAACAATTCAAGGACACAGCAATGCATTTCGAAAGGATAAACTGTCACATGGTTTCCACAAACATGTTCATTAGAGAATGGCAATGAAGCATATACATACTCAGCATGTATGACCATGGCATCATCCATTTTCACTCTTCTCTTGGGTGTCGTCTTTGGTGTTGCGGTCTTCGGTGTTAACCTTTGGCGTTTCAAAGATGATGCATTTGGTGGTAATGGTGTTGAATCAAGCGTCAATCCAGGCGTTCTTCTACCAACTAGCACAAAATTATGTAATTAGACCACATGAAAAAATGATGCAACATTCTGAAAACTATGTAATTAGACAACATGAAAAAATGATGCAACATTCTGTGGATTAAATTATCCATACCTAAAATGGCTGCCAGTAAATCGTCATCATCAGGAATTGCATCAGCAGGTCTTTTACCATGTGGTCTGCTAGACAATTTTTCAGTAGTCCTACTCTCTGGAGCTGGCAAGCTGTCCTCCAAGTGACGTTTTCTGCCAGTAAGGCTACCTATTTTGTTACTTCCATCAGATTCAGTGATTCCTCTTTCTGCACTAATCTGCCCCAAGTCATTCGTCAGGTGGAATTGAGTATCTGGAGCTGACAACATTGTCTCACGCTCTAGGAAATTTGAGGTCGACAAGTCATTTGGTCTATGATTATATGACATGTATTGTGGTATTGTTCCAACATTCGGCTGGAATATTGTTCCAGCGTTCTGTTGGAAAACTGCTCCAGTGTTCTGTTGGAAAACTGTTCCAGCGTTCTGTTGGAAAATTGTTCCAGCCTGTTGGAAAATTGTTCCAGCATTCTGTGGGAATAGTGTTCCAGCGTTCTGTGGGAACATTGTTCCAGCGTTCGGTGGGAACACTGCTCCAGCGTTCGGTGGGAACACTGCTCCAGCGTTCTGTGGGAACACTGCTCCAGCGTTCTGTGGGAATACTGCTCCAGCTTTCTGTTGGAATACTGTCCCAGCGTTCTGTTGGAATATTGTCCCAGCGTTCTGTTGGAATGTTGTTTCAGCATTCTGTTGGAATGTTGTGCCAGC
Organism: Avena eriantha; assembly: GCA_910589775.1. Taxonomy (NCBI): domain Eukaryota; kingdom Viridiplantae; phylum Streptophyta; class Magnoliopsida; order Poales; family Poaceae; genus Avena; species Avena eriantha. The sequence continues at coordinate 308,643,213 of OU342746.1, forward strand.
ATTCTGTTGGAATGTTGTGCCAGCATTCTGTTGGAAATCTGCAACTGATATATTACTGTGTGCCATTTCTGGTGGTATTCCTTGCAAGTTCTGTTCTTTTGACATATTAGAAGTCAGCATGTTATATCCTGCCAATAAGATATTACAAAATCAGATTTTCACAAAATTATGAAATTCTGCAAGCAAAAGCAGTGAAGTCCACTTTACCTTGCACGTTTACTGATCCATCGGTAATATGTGTTGGATTCTCTATCATGCATGGCTTGGTAGAACCATCGGCACATGGCTCTGAAGTATTTTGAGCAAAGGGCTCACCTCCCATGGTTGGCATGTTATACCCTGCCAAAAACATTACAAAATCAGATGATCCCAAACATTCTGAGACTTTGAGAAGAAAAACAGTAAATCAACTTTACCTTGCACATCTACTGATCCCTTGTTGGACTGTGTTGGATCTCCTATGACGAATGGCTCAGTAGAACCATTAGCGCATGGCTCTGAGGTATTTTGAACAAAAGACACACCTTCCATGGTTGCTTTAAAAGTTAGTGTTTCACCTGATACAGCTATATCATCATTATTTAGCACCAACTTATCCACGGTAGCCTCCAGGTTTGAGGTTTGTGGTACTGGCGGTAAATCCTCGGCTGAACAGTGCTGCCTCGGAGAATCCATCTCGTGCACAGCACCAGAAGATTCAACTCGCGCAGGCTTAGTCAATCCAAAATCAATCGTCTCAGCACCAACAGCATCATTAGCATTTGGTGCAGCTGACTGGAGAAATTCTGAGGGTGGAGCAGCAAAACTGTCAGCCTTTGTGGTTTCCTCATTGCTTGATGGTGAAGCTTTTCGTTGCGGGCTCAGTACAGGACTTTCGTGCACTCTGGAAGGAACTGTTTCTTCCATTAATCCAGGTGTAGCCGGGGCTTGAGCACTTACAAACTCAGGTGACGCAGGTTCGTCAAAGGGGTAGGGACTAGGTTGATAGTATGAAGTTGATGGCCCTGCATCATCTTCATTGTGCAATAACATATTCAAATCAGGGGTCTGCACATTATAACCAGTCCAGTTAGGAATATGCTTGCTGTGACTAGAAGGTTCATCATCCATGTTGCATCGTTCAGCCCCCTCATCTTTACTTGGGTTATCGTCAACATCCATATCAGTAAGATGAACAGATGACCGGCCTTGAATGATGATACTGGAGGCACAAAAAGAAAGACACGAGCAATGTAAATGTAGCAGAACATGAGTAATACGGCAAAATGCAGGGCATTGCCATTTCAAAAATGACAAGGTGGCAAAGAAGTAAGAAATGTTCTTATAGTATGAGTAGCAAATCAATGAATGCTACTACTCAGCATGCAAATAGTCAATATACATGCAAAGACACGTGGACATCTACCAGCAGATGCTAGTAACTGATAGTCTTATAGTAACAGTCAAGGTTTAAAATATATAAAACAGCCTGGAGGAGCATAAAATCATTTCTACAAAATCACAAAATGAAATTGAACCCTCTGGATGAAAACACAGATGCAGGCCACTGCAATTGGTAAAGAAAACCCAATGAAAAGGGGTTTGGAAGACAAAGATGTGATTTTACCCATCATCAGACTCGAGCTGAACTGAGTGATCCTTCGTCAGCAGTAATTCCTGATATAAAAAAAGGTCAGCTATTGTAAAGAATTGAAGTTAAATGTTAATACTACGTTCTTCAGAGAATTCTTTTATTAATTAAGACATAATACGTAAGCAAACACAAACAACAAGAATTATAGAGCACTCCAATCTGCGACATACATAAATAACCTTATTTTCAATGAATTAGCAAGTCCATAGTAACATGTAATGAACAAAAGATAGCCCAATACAGCTGAGGAGTATAAGTTGAGATAATTATAATTACCTCCTCCAAATCCAAACCCATATGTGAAGAATTGCCATCACCAAATCTTTCTGCGCATTTAGATATGCATAAATAGTGTACGGATAGGTTCATAATTTCAAAAGTAGAAGATGTGTACACAGAAAGGACCAACCATCTAAACCAAATTCGGATGTTGAATATCCTGTTCTCTCTGGGTTGTCTTGCAAGGTGATCTGTTCTTTTGCGCTTACATGATGATCAATGTCGCTGGAGCGTGGTGGAAAGTATTTAGACAACTGAAGAGCATGTGTTTAAACAATGAAATTATCAACAAAAGAGTCATGACCTTACCCCTGAAATGCAGCCTCCGGTAATTCAAAATCATCAAGATGGAATGTCTCAGGGAGTGTTATGGAATGGTATGGAGCAGTTGATTCTTCAGGGGGGAGATCAACAGCGGTGGACCTGAAGGCTTGTTTTATCTTTAGCAAAGCTTCACTGCAATCATGGAATAGGTAGTTGACCTTCCGAGAATAGATTCTGACCACGCCTACCATAAGATGGCTGGATAATCGCAGCGCAATTGGAACCTCGGGGAATATAATTGAATCTGCATGAATATTGATAATTAACACTCAGCTAAAAATGAAGAGAAAGATGAAACGGAGAAATGAGAAATGTCGGTACTAAACAAAATGCCATATTGTTTCAGAGAAGGGTGGTTGGTTACCCTGTCCAACTGAATCATAGGCGTACAGTAACAAACTAACAATATGCCCTTCAAGAAAGTATATGCTACACATTAAATGGGGGGTTTTTTACTACATGAGTCCATGGCTCCATGCTGTGTGAAAACTTTCCTGTGATTACCCACCAACCTGTTAATTAACTTGAATAATTAAGACATGGGAGATCTCTGTTTCCAAATATTGGAAACTCAAATGAATGTTTTCACCAATGGAATGTCTAAGCTGATGTTCTCGCTAGTGATTTATAATCATCCGTGCAATTTCTTCAAGAACAAATTCATTCAATACAGTGTCAACGGCATATGATAGCCAGGGTTAGAGCTATTTATTATGGTGCCAGATAGCCACTGGACAACATAACAGAGACTAGTGCAAGGCATGCCATGAAAGTAGCAGCTGCGCAAGGCCAAAGGTACCCTCGAAGACACTCCAGCACTTGACTCGTGATATAGTAGAATACTTATATTAACAAAAAGGAAACTATCCACACAAGTTATTTTTTCAGTTAGAGGAAGTTACACCTACCATTTTTTTCATAATATACTAAATTTTAATCATTAACACAGAATTTCGTAACAATAATTTGCAAAACACCTGGGCGTAAAAATATATGTGCATGCTATCAGACTCCAACAACTCTTTAGATATATTCTGCATTAAGAAGTACGAGAAGTACACAGGATTCATTATTAGAAACTCAACTGCTACATGACTACCGTGTCCCTTAGAAAAATGTGTAGCGATGCTATGCATGTGAAGACATCACATAATATGTTACACGGAAATTAGAATACTGCCATTGGTCTTAGTTGCCTCAAATCATTATAACCCTAGCCTGACGCTAGCTGAAAGTAACAGGAAAATTAACCGAATAAGTTTCTAGGGTTTGCTGCACAGCATACTAGTAGATGCAATTTTGTTGTTTATTTGCAGCTCTTCAATGCCTATTCATCTAAATCCAATGTTCCCCTTCCACACAATCACTGTCTAATTCTTTCAATTCTGTGGTTCCTCACAATACGGAGCATCATGTGTTAAACATCACACTTAAAATGGATAATGAGATGGATTACTTGGTATCCTTTGGAGCGCTATCATTCTCTTTATTTGGAAGTGCCACCTTATAATTTTAGCAAGAGAGCATTCCATACCAAGACAATAAGTGGGAGAACTGTATGATTGGGTGTACATGTGCCGGAAATTTGATAAACCTAAATTGAGCAAGACCAACATTCCACAATCGCCGAGACACGATCTAATCATTACTCGGACCTCACAACCATAATAGAGTTGTGCATTACAGCTCATGGTCTACCACAAATACATTCAGATTACTTGAAAGTGATGCAAATTTTCGGCTTTGAAGCAGCAATTTTATAAGAGTAGCAATACACTTTCTGTTCAGTTTCTTGTACACCATGCATTCTCTACAGGATCACAAGTACAAAACAGTTCTAAAGTGCATGAAAAGCTAGGGTATCACATTTACTGGAATGTCTCTCCTCTCAATCCATGCTTCATTTTAATGCATGTACATTTGTACAACAAAGAAAACAAAATTTCCGTATCAAGTAAATAAAACAATTAGCCGTTAGAAATGGTTAAATTTTAAACGGCACGTGTTAAAGAAAACTATCGCTTGATACGAGTATGTTTTCAAACATGGTATACATATGTGACTTGTAATATACCTACTCATGCAGTGTGAAAATATGCATTTCTCCACAACATTAGTTTGATTTTAGTGTCTTCGCTATGCAGACAAGGGTTGTTGCTAATACCACAGAACCTCGACAAAGTGGTTACAACATTGCATGACCATGACACTGGGAAAAGAAATGTCCTTTCTCCTGTTAGCTTCAGTGCAATTATAACGTTCCATCATACAGCTTTTGTGCATCATACAGTGCCCTTGCTATTCAATACGAGTAACGCAAATGCATGCAGCGTAAAGTAAGACGCCTGACAGCATCATCAGGTAATAATATCGTATGCTAAATTAAGCCAAGATTTGAGACATGTTTATCTAAATCATTGCCATATAGCTATTGAAATCTTTGCTAATTACTCAAAGATTTGACATAGCACGACTATGTATAACATCAATAACAAATCAACTTCAAAAAGTCATCCCTCTACTGATATAGGATAATCATATACCGAAAACACTAAAACCAGTCAAGTGGTCTACCTAGAAAGGTTATCCTCAGTCCATAGCCCATAGACACTAGCTGCAATCTAGCACCAGAGGAAACAGGAAGCTGCTAATATTCTCAGACTAAGCTTTACCCATTATAGACTTGACAAGCCCAACAGTACCTAGTTCTCAAGAAAAAAATACAGGAGTAGCTGTAACTACATAAAGCTAAAATCTTGGCAACTCTCTGGTGAGTGGTGACCTAGTTGTGCCTTGTGAAGGTGACATTCTTTTAGCCCCAGAAAGCAATGAGCCACCAGAGGAAAGTTCTAAAGGCGCGAGACATTTAGAAACACTAATTACATATAAATGTACCTGGACCGTTAAGCAATAATAACAAACAGCTCAGAAGGGTTGAAGCACATTTACTATCCAGGCAGTAGCACAAAGATAAATATCATGTTAATTCGTAGAGTAAGGATGATGTTTTCACTATATACTGATAATCCAGCAAACAAGCAAGCGTATGTCAAAAAATAAAAGAATAAGCAGCTTATCAGCATACCTAATAGTTGATCGCAGCTCCGCTAGAGCCGACTAGGAGCTAGTGGTTAGCACTAATAAGAACCGAAAAGGCTAACATTTCTACTAACCGGCTAGCAATAACTACGCAATAAGCATAGAGCAACGCCATAAATAAGCTATAGATAGCAACTTTTTAGTACCGACAGCTATACAGCAACAATGAGCGTTAGCTGTTATTAGGTAAAAAATAGCATTCTACCACTCTTCTTGCCAGCAAGTTGATAGCACGCACAAGGTAGATTACAAGAAAATAAACCCTAGATCCGAAGTAAGGAGTAGTAGTAGTAGCTTGTGAAGGAGCAGAAGCACCCACCTACTGAGACGCCGATGTCTGTATCCGTGACCTGGTTCTTGCGCAGCTTGCGCTCCAAGTGGGCGGCGATCCATATGGTCCCGAGGGGGCCCTTCTTGGCCAAGATGAACTGCGAGTAGAACATCTCCGGCTGGCCTCCTCACGCGCGGCACGCAACCCTAGCCTCAGCTCAGCTCCCTCCCCCACAGCCAGTCGAGGAGCAGCAACCGGAGCAAAGCTCGAGACTTTACGACATCTCTCCGGACGGAAAATCCAGAGAGCCTAGACGGAGGAGAGGCAGGCGCAGCTTACAGGCGCCCTGGAGAGTTCTTCTCAAGCTCCAATCGCGCGAACCGAAGCTCCGGTGAGGCGGAATGGAAACCCTAATCTGGAGGGAGGGGAGTTGGTGCACGGGCGGGGAACCCCTGGAATTGGGTGGAATTGGGGGCCGGGGAGCGCGGGAGGAGGTGGGGATCTGGTGATTCGGCGGGGGCGCGAGCGATTGAGGCGAGATTTCGTAAGTGGGCGAGAAAAAATGGAATCTTTGGGGAGCGAGCGAGCGAGCTAGGGGGGTGTTGAACTTGACAGTCTGTGGACTCGCACTCGCAGCGACTTGGGAAATTGGGGGGAGAGAGAGAGAGAGAAGGGTGTGCACGCCGAAGCAAAAGTTGTACACGGTTCGCAGCCACACCCCTGACAAGCCTGTAAATTACACTCTGAGCTTGCAGTTGCCGAGGCGACAAACTGCGCGAGAATATCGGATGGTCGCGAGGTGCAAATCGTATCGTGAGAGGTGAAACACAGGCGACGCGCCAGATGGGGTCAGAGGCGCGTAGGAGTGCACGAGTTCGCGGCTATAGCCTCGTCCCGTGCCGTGGAAGCTACTCAGGCTGCCCTGGTGTGTCAGTGACAGTGAGCACAGCCAGCGTCAACGTCGAGATGGCCAGGTGTGCCAACGTAGGCTTAGAGCACGTCGCGGTTTTTTCTTGTGAAGTTTGTGTAACGACTGCCGCGAGCGACCGTTTGTAACAGGGGTCGTGCTACGCGTCCTCCGGGATATTTCCCCCGGATCCCCGCCTCCCCTGCTGACACGTGCTCCCTAAAAATAACCCAATCCCGCTTTTGCTATAAACAGTCTCGTTTTTGCTACAAATAACCCCGCTTTTGCTACATGTAGTAGAAAACGATTCGGTCTAGAAAAAGAACAGACAGACAAACTAATTCTCGCCGGAGAGGTCGCCGGAGACCTCGCCAGAGACCATGTAGCAAAAAAATCGAACTAATGTAGCAAAATCGGCTTCGACGGAAAATCACCGGAGACTTTCGCCCGGAGAGCACACTGGATACCTCGTAGCAAAAACATTGCGCTATTGTAGCAAAACCACAAAACGGTGGTAGCAAAAAATATATGATAATGTAGCAAAAAGAAGACATCACCGGAGATCTCACCGGACACTTTATAGCAAAAGTTTGTTGTAATGTGACTTCGCCGTGAATGGGATCTCGTAGCAAAACTTATATACTATTGTAGCAAAATAACATAACCTTTGTAGCAAAAATTTATAGCAAAAATATGACGATGCACGTAGCATCGCCGGAGATTCACAGCGCCACCGTCGACCGCACGTAGCGCAAAGTTTGTAGCATCGCTACCGGCCGTATGTAGCAAAACGTGGCACCGCATGTAGCAAAACTCGATACCGCATGTAGCAAAACTCGTGATGAGGCATCTGTCGACAACGGCGACCGCCCGTCCGGTCAGAGCTCGCTTATGGCAGCACAACAGGCGCGGAGCTTTGCAGGGAGGCTGGGGTGCGGCGGCCATGGCTGGTAGCCTCCATCTTCGGCAGAGGCATCTGGGCTAGCCAAAAATGGCCAACGCCATGGGAGGCGGCAGAGAAGGGGGCACCGGGAGGCTAGGGCGTCCGGCGGCACAAAGTAGCGACCCTCGGTGGCGCCATGGAGTTAGGTCGGCGGCGATCCGGTGGCGCAAGGCAGGATGGTATTATTTTTGGGGACACGAATCTAGGGCAGCCTCCATCTCCAGCCACGGCGGGGCTCCATGGAGTTAGGGAGAGGGCGGCCAGCAAGGAGCTGGGCAACGACATCCTGCAAACAGCTCGGCGGCGGTGCCCTATTTTCCTGGGATTTCTCGGAGAAGACACGAACGAGATAAGCCTGTGGTGGCAGGGTCCACCCACGACCGAGCATGTCTCACGCTAGCGACTCGGGGGATCGTTTACTTCGATCCCCCGGGGGAGTAGTAGCGTTTTCCTTGTAAAAGAGTCGTCTAGCTGTGTCAAATAGGGTGTTCAGTGGTGTTGCACCGGAGGTTCTAGAAGATTCCGGAGGGCACCATGATGGAGCCCACCTATCTCGGACGTCCCACGTGGCCGGAGGGGGAGTGTATGGAGCTAAGGGATAAGGTCAAATCCCTTAAAATTAGGTACTAGTTAACTTGGAGACAGCCTCCCCTTTTTGGACGACCCTAGGGCTTCACTTGACTCCCCGGCCACGCCCCTCTCTCTCCGCGTAGATGCTTAGCGAAGCTCTGCCGCACTTCTCAACCATACATCCAAGCATTATTGTTATGTTGTTGAGTTCTCGTGAAGCTCTTCTCCCTCTCTTGCAGGATCAAGAAGGAATAGACGTCGCCAAGCCGGAACGTGTGGATACCACTAAGGTGCCGCCAGATCGCAAGACTTCATCGGTTTGAACAGACGCACATGTACGACTACTTCGTCCACGATCCCTCGATCGTCAAACGCTTTGAATCTTCGAGGGTATGTAGATATGATCTATATCTCGTTACTAGCATCTTGTAGATGTGATCTTGTTGGGCTTCATCAGCAATTATGTAGGATTTTTTTTGGTTTTCCATGTTGTGAACCCATCAAACCGGTGGCGGCTCCGGCGGTGTTTTTCCTCCAATCTTCGCTAATTCTGGCTCTATTTCGGTGTTTCACTATTGGCGCTCCGCCTCCGCTGTGATCGCCCCTAGGGACCTTTTTATAGGCGTTTTTAGGTCAAGACTTCGATTTAGGGATGAAGATGGACGGTTGTCGACACTCCAGATGGGAAAGAGCTTGGGTGGCGTAGTCCTCCTCCTGGGCTACGCCACCTGGTCTCTTTCGGGCCTCCGGAATCCGCTCGTGAGGTCCAAGTGCTACAGGTCATTGTCTTTGCGAAAAAATAATATTTGAAAAATCACAGGTCAATTTGACTTTGTTTAGGTCCATGAAATGTAAAAATACGAAAACAGGGTTTTCCTGTTCTACAGAGTTATAATCCAAATAAAAGAGATCATTGGTAAATCCCCATAAATCAATGTAAAACATGGATACAACATTCTAAATGATGCAAATGTGTAAAAATATGTGACATGGGTATGCGCAATAGGCACCCAACTACAGCCTACCTGGTGCGACCCGATAGAAGGCCCACTCGAAGATATATCAAGGTCCATGACGGTTCGACTGGTACAAAGACCATATGGACACGGATTCCCAAACGCACGAGACAAGGAAAGGTCAAAACTAGAGTTTGAATCTAACTTGTAACCAACTCGTATTGGTATCTGAGACATAGCCTCTCCATATATAAAAGCTAGGAGGATCCAACGAGAAGGGCATCGCGACTTCCCCAATAGATAGATCTATGATCTCCTACAATAGATCGTCATAATAGACAATAGATCTAGACATCAATCTCTCGCATAGACATACGCGAGATCCAATCTGCGCATCCACTGCCATCGGCGACATTGTAATCCTTCGGACAAGCAGGAGTAGGGTCCTCTACGAGGCCTGAACCTGGGTAAACCTTGCGTCCCTATGTGCTTGTTTGCTAGCCGATCGAGACTTCCAGTGCATCCCTCCTTCTCCAAAATCCAAGTCCATAACAATAGGTATTGATGAGTTAAACCCTTGTCAATTGGCGTTGTCTGTGGAAAACGGGAGCGCTGATGTTGCGATCTCAATGGTCCTATCATCAGCAATCTACGATTCGGCGTTTATAACTCGTCGACAATATCACGACAGTTGACGACCTTCATGGGTCAAGCACTGATCCAGACGAGATTCTTCCGGCCATGAACTGTGAGATCGCTTTCCGCTGGTTCAATCTTCTTCGACGCTGATAAGGATTTTATCACCAACACAGTCGGCTGGCCTCAATTTTGCCGCCGGGCCTTTGTCTTTCTCTTCTTCACTTGGCCGCGCAGCTGAGTCGAGGACGACAGAGCAGTCAAAATCAAGTCCGATCCAAATCGGGCAGGAAAACAGCTTTGTTGTCTAATCCAGCGCTGTATCAAATTTGGACTAATCCCGTCGTTTTGAAAGGCTCGAGGTACACGCATCAATCAAAGAGACAAAGACCAAAGCAACTAATCTGTGTATTCTCACGTCTTGTGGTGATTTCATCACGGGAAAAAAATCAAGTAGCCATATCAGATTATGTCCATCAAGTCCCGATGCAGCAATTCGGCCCGTTCTCGCATGCAGAAGCAAATAAAATTCACATCTCGGTTCGATCAAGCCTTGCATCACGACCGACCTTATGCCATCCAGCGAGGTCTATGAGGCAAACACGCACGATTGATGTATATGTACCACACAACATGGATTAGATCATGGAGATGAGATGGAGCCGAGGTCTCGGCGAGTCCGTATTTGTACGAGAGACAACTTTCTTTTGGCCAAATTTATCAGTCGGCGTACGGACACAATGATTTTGCTGGGACAGATTTCGTCCGCCGAGTCAATCAACTGTATGTCCGCCGCGCCACTCGCCGCCGCGTCAACTCCCTCCAAACAAAAACCGGCAACCCTGCCGCGACGACTCCGTCCGTCAACCTCGATTACACAACCGCATCAACTCTACACCCGAGGACTCCTTCGACTCCGCCGTGCGATCGGCGACGGCCTTTGGCTCCGGCGACTTGGGGGTTCCTTCGGCTCCAGCGACCCGTTGCGGTGTTCAGACCCAACGACTCGGGGACTCCCTCGCCTTCGGCGACTCGCCGCGGTCTTCGACTCTGTCGCGATATTCGACTGCCGCTACGATCTCCGCCTACGATGACCTACTGCGGTCTTCGACTACAGCAACCTGCCGGTTGCATCAGGCTCCCGCGATCGCGACCCTTCACATCCATCGGCTCCGATGATCCGCAAAAGTCTTCGAGTGCGGATACCCACTACATCTTCGGATGCTGCAACTCGCTGTCGCTCCATCGGCTTCGATGACTCGCTGCGGCGTCGACTCCCGTCCGTCGTATTGGCTTTTGAACACCGCCTCGACCACATCGATCACATCGACTCTACAATCGGGGGCTCCCTCGGCATCGGTGACCCGGTGCGGTCTTCGACTCCGAAGACCCGTTGCGATCTTCAGCTCCAGGGACTCGGGGCTCCCTCCTCTACAATGACCCTCCGCGTCCTTCGACTCTACCGTGCGACCCGCCGCGGTCTTCGACTCCGCTGACCTATTGAGTCTTCGACTCCGTCACGCAACCCGGTGCAGCGTTGGCTGCGGCAACCTGCTACGGTGACCCGCTGCGATCTTCGACTTCGCCGACCTATTAAGTCTTCGACTCCATCACGCAACCCGTTGCGGTCTTCCGCTGCACCGACCCGCCGCGGTCTTCGACTGCTATGGCCCGTTACGGTCTTCGGATGTGGAAATTTGTCATCACCACGCGACTCCGGTCCATCGCGTCGACCACGTCCACCGCAGAACTCGTTGCCACGTCGACTCTGTTTGCCATGTGACTCTGTCTGTTGTGCGACTCCACGTCCCCGTTTTGACTCTATCCACTGCGTGACTCCGTCGGCATCGACCACGACCCGCCGGTCGCATCGGCTCCCGTGATCCACCGATCGCATCGGCTCACGTGACCGATTCACCTCGAGGACAACCAACAAAGCTAAGTTATATACTTAAAGTTGATTTCTTTCTCAAATTAATCGTACTCGAAACACTCGGGGGTTGCGCCCTCTTCGAATAACCTAATATGAGGTCAACTCCGCGCACTCGAGCACCTCATACGCGACAGCCCGAGTAGCTGATTCTGCCTGATCGTTGAATCCTTAAACTCCGAGTACCTCAGCAAGATACTGAGACTAAGGGTAATCGGGCTAACGAAAAGGCCTAGCATACAGTGCAAAAGTGTCGACACGATTGGCACCAAAATCTTACTTTACAATCCAACATGCAACTATTCTTTACAAGATACAAGTACTTTACAATTCTTCATGTTTTATGCAGCTTATAAGGATGTCAACTTCATCGAGCTATTCTATCGGGTCCTCCAACAGGAGTCGACAAAACAACTGGCTACGACATACACTCAAGACCCGAGTCGAGTACCTCCTCGAATGGTTGCATCGCTTGATGCTACACACATGCGACATTGGTCGCGCACCCGATAGAAATGACTGTGTCGACTCCATCTGCATCGTCGACTCACCCGGCTAATCGTCGCATGACTTTGACTACATCGTTGACTCTTGGCTCTTTATACGTGAGAAGCTGACTCGATGCACTTTCGGGTCAATGGTTTCTCCTCGCGCAATTGTCGACTATATCTATAAGATACAATACTCGAGTCTCTGCCCGAGTCTACGACTCCGCCAGACACTCGGGGGCTACTCCAAACTAGAGCGTTGAATGTGCATATACAAGATCTTTGAGTGGCATGCTCTGAATCCTCACTCGAATCCACGATTCGACTAAGAACTCGGGGGCTACTCCTATAGGGAGTGCTGGCCGCACACCCGAAGAAATTTGTGAAGATATCCAAGCATTATGAAAACCCTTCGCTCGAATCTACGATTCGATTGTGTGCTTCGGGTTACTCCCATAGGAAGCGTTGAAAGCATATTCGACTGAAACAAGCAAAATACGACAGCAGTCGCAAAATGTTTTTAGTCCCCACTCAAGTCTACGACTCGAATAGGCACTCAGGGGCTACTCCCATAGTGAGCACTGGTCGCGCACCCTATGATTATTTTTTCCGTGTACATTGTATTGTGTGTCGATAACATCCACACTCGAATGCTATGGCGCCTCCACCTCATATTTTCCCTATAAAGAGATTACGTCTCCGGGGCCACCCGAATCATCTCCCCGATGACAAAAAAATTGGATGCCGCGCTTACAGCATGAAGATAAGACCTGAATAAGGCCTGGCAACGCATCTGCTGCGCTCTACCAGAACTAATCCGTACCTACAGGTACGATGAATAAGCCTTGACGGACGCATCGAGTGCTCACATTTACACACTGGGATTCGACTCTATAAGACCTCCATGGCCTGAGTCGAATTACACCAGCACTTTTCTGAATTCGAGTCAGGGACTTGAGTTTGAGTAGGTAGCGTTGTTTTTGCCCTAGAGCAATTAACTGGTCCCGATCTGTCGAGCACACCAGGCAAGTTTACCATCATCCCTATGAACTACTATAAATTTGACTAACCCGATGAACTTCCGGGTGGAGTGCTTCGCACTCAACAACAATTATCGACTCTGACATCCTAATACAAGACTCAAGACTTCTAAGTCTCCACCCGAATCTACGATTCGCATGGATACTCGGGGGCTACTGACATGGGTATGCCCAATAGGCACCCAACTACAGCCTACCTGGTGCGGCCCGACGGAAGGCCCACTCGAAGATATATCAAGGTCCATGACACCCATGACGGTTCGACTGGTACAAAGACCATATGGACACGGATTCCCAAACGCACAAGACAAGGAAAGGTTAAAACTAGAGTTTCAATCTAACTTGTAACCAACTGGTATTGGTACCTGAGACCTAGCCTCCCCATATATAAAGGCTAGTAGGGTCCAACGAGAAGGGCATCGCGACTCCCCCAATAGATAGATCTACGAGCTCCTGCAATAGATCGTCACAATAGATCTAGACATCAATCTCTCGCATAGACATACGCGAGATCCAATCTGCGCATCCACCGCCATCAGCGACATTGTAATCCTTCAGATCATCATCAATCAAGAGCAGACAAGCAGGAGTAGGGTCCTCTACGAGGCCTGAACCTGGGTAAGCCTTGCGTCCCTGTGTGCTTGTTTGCTAGCCGATCGAGACTTCCAGTGCATCCCTCCTTCTCCAAAACCCAAGTCCATAACAATGGACATTGATGAGTTAAACCCTCGTCAATATGTGACAATAAACTACAAACTTCATGTATGCATTTTACATGCATCAACGGGCGTCTGCGTAGGGAAAGGGATTCAAGAACATGTCTGAATGAAAATGAAGATTGGGAGAAATACACTCAACCTCAGTGTTCTTCTTGGATTCTTCCAAGTTCGGCGCGAGCTGGTCGCGTTTGCCCTGTAGGGATGCCAGGGACTCCTTGGCCTTGTCAAAAGCCTCCAGACCTTCACACACCTTAGCCCCTCCTTGTTGTCTACTATCACGCTCATACTGGAGCTTCTGATCTTACTTCGTGAATGCCTCCTTAAGATGAGCAAGTTTCTCCTGGTTGGCTGCAACATTCTAGACAATGTTATGAGGATCGTCCAGGAGCAAAAAGAGAACAATGGAAGGGATCCTGACGGGCCACCTTGGGATTGATGGGGTTCGTTGCATAGAAAACAAAAAAATTCCCTACGATTGCAACTGCCAAGATCGAATCTAGGCGATACTTGTAACGATTTCAAATGGACTCACCCTCGAAGACCGTAAAGCAGGGTAATGTTCCCGCAAACAAACATGGTTGTTGTATAGTGTACATGACTGTCCTCAAGGACGTGATGACCAATGCCACAAGTGCAGCACCTCCGTAATCGGTCACACATACGGTGTGCCGACAAAATCTGTCCCTCGCTCCAGCTTGGCAGCGGAAGTAGGGGATCCTCGGGAACTCCATCAACACTACGACATGGTGGTGATGGTGGTGGAGAATATCTTGAGCAGGGCTTTGCCTAAGCGCCATACTCGTGATAGTGGATAAGCTAGCAAGGGGGAAGATGCCAACCAAAGGGCATATGTGAGGAGGAGGATGGTGTGTGTAAGAGAGAGGAGGAGGGGCCCTTTTATAGGTGAGGGGGTAGCCCCAAGGGGCATGGCGCACCAGCCATGGCTGTGCCCCCACCTCTCTCCCATTTATGTGGGTGTACTCTCTCACAAAGTTCATCCTCCACTTTCTTCCATTTATTCTCCACTCAAAAATCAAGAGTCTCTCTATTAAAACCACTTTTAATCCACTTGATTTAATGTCACTCATTTAATGAGTACTTCATTCAATGATCACATTAACAATTCAATCCCCAGTAATATTCCGATACACCAAAACTATTCCGGTAGATTTATCAGAATAATTCTTGCGTTGTCCAGTATTTTCTCCGTTGTTCCCTATCCACTCAAATGCGTCGACTACCCTTAAGTGTGTCTCCCTATGGGCTCGTGAACTGTGTGGACATGATCGAGACTTTCTCCGATCAATAATCATTAGCGGGGTTTGGAGATCCATAATGACTCTCACCAGCTCAACGATAAACTAGTGATCGCGTGAACCTTTTTCATAGTAACCAATTCCTTTTGTCTCGCGATATTTTACTTGTCTGAGATTTGATCATTTGTTATTATCTATACCTAGTTCGATCTCGTTACCGACAAGTACTTTTTTCTCGTTTCGGTGATATAACATTCTTAGTGATCTTATCACTTGTCTGCAAGCTATGTTAATGTGATATCACCGAGAGGGCCCTGAGTATATCTCTCTGTCATCAAGATGGACAAATCCCACTCTTGATCCACGAGTGTCAACTAACACTTTCCAAGCATTTGATGACACCTTTATAATCACTCTGTTACGGTGTGACATTTGGTGTAATCAAAGTACTCTTCCTGAGTCAGCGATTGGCGTGATCTCATGGTCTAAGGATTAGGGTAATTTGAATGACGTTATAGAAATGTAAAAATAATGACATGATCATGTTACTATACTTTGGGAGAATGTTCATCACATCATTCCACCAGTGTTGTGACCTCGTTATTAACAACATCCAATGTCATGATCAGGAAACCTTGATCACCTGTTAATCAACAAGCTGGTGTAATGAGAGGCGTTACTAGGAACCTTTTCTTTGTTTATTAAACACACATGTATTAATGTTTCTGGTTAACACAATTATAGCATGAGAAATAAACATTTATCATAAACATAGAATATAATATAATAACCACTTTATTACTGCCTCTCGGGCATATTCCCTTTAGGGATCGCTTCTAGGCTTCCTCAAGTTCTTGGCGAACTCATTGAAGTTCCTCTGTCCTCCCCCTCCTCGTTGTCGTTGAGACTGTCCACAGGGTGAAGCCCAGGTGCAGATGGCAGCGGAGGGGACTCTATCCCTGTGCGGTGGTTCCCCTCCAGGCGGAGATAGTGACACGTGGCCTCCCCTAGATCTATCAGTGCATTGCAGCGAGTTCTCAATGGCAAGCGGATCCTCGGCGCCGGAGGTGGGGACTCGACCACCACTCGTGGTGGTGCCCCTGCTGCTATAGATAGCAACTCTGGGTTTGTCCATTCCCTCCAGGCTCGTGCAGGCCTATGGGTCCAGGACCATGGCGGAAGGAGGCGTGCTAATGCCTGGCAGCTGTAGCCTCATGTCACCATGGTGGTGCCAGTGACCAGTTAGGTGGCGACGGTGGGCTATACCTCCACCATTTAGTTTGTATGATGGTAAAGGTGGAACGGTGGTCAGTGCATCTTATTCACCGACATCGGACTTCATTTTTTTCTCGTCAAAGACATGGCCAAGGGTTGGCTTAAGACTTCCCCTTTTTGGTGGACTGCAGGGTTGGCAGATTTGTCGAGGTGAAAGCCCTACTTGGAGCTGACGACACAAACACCTGCGGGGACCATTTCCTCCTTGGGGGCATCGCCATGGTACTGCCCGTGCTAGCCTACATCGAGCACCTAGGGAAAACCCTTAATTCAGCTCGCTAGATCGGACAACAACGACACCACAATGTTGATACGTCCATTTTGCATCACTATTCTATGTCTTAATTCACTATTATTCATTGATATATTTCATATTGAGAGGTGATACTTATGTTATTTCATCTATTTTTGCATGGTTGATGATTTTTGGAGCATGGACCGCTGCAGTCAGGATTCTGATGGAAAAGGTGCTGTTTAGAGGCAAAATTCGCGAAGATTAGAAAATCCGGGAAAATATATGGAAAATCCTATTTTTCCAGAAGACTAAGGATGCCAGAAGATGGAGTGGAGATGGGCCACATGGGGCCCACACCACCCCATGGCGCGGGCAGGCCTAGGCCGCGCCAGGAGGTGGTGTGGCCACCCTGGCCCACTCCACCCTCTCCCCTCTGGCGTATATCAACCTCCCGAAACCCTAAGACTCGGGGAGCGACCATAGAAAGATTCCGCCGCCTCTGCGGGGCGGAAAACACCGAGAGAGAAAAATCTCTCCGGTAGACAGATTTCTGCCGGGGGAATTCCTTCCCGGAGAGGGGAGATCGTCGCCATCAACACCACCATCAAGCTGGACTTCATCGGGATCATCATCATCACCATCATCACCCTCATCACCATCTCCATATTGCTGTAACAATTGAGTTGAATCTTGCATTAGTTCATAGGGGAAACTTTCCCGGTGTTGATTACTCTTTGTAGTTGATGCTATGGAGTGAACCGTTGAATTATTGTTTATGTTCAGATTGTTATACATCATTATTCCATCTCTGATCATGATCCATATGATGTCTTGTGAGTAGTTCGTTTTGTTCTTGAGGACATGGGAGAAGTCTTGTTGTTAGTAGTGGGGTTGTGTTGAGAAAGATTCAATAGATTGTTATTTAAGCTGTGGTGTACTTCTTCTAGTGGTGTCATGTGAACGTCGACTACATGACACTTCACCTATATGGGCCTAGGGGAATGCATTGTGTATTTGGCTACTAATCGTAGGGGTTGCCGGAGTGACAGAAACCTGAACCCCTGTTAGGAAACCATTACACAAGGGACGTAAGGGTCTTAGAGTTTAAAGTTGTGGTTAGGTTTCTACATTAATTACTTTCTTGTACTTACGGATGTTTGCAAGGGGGTTTAATCACAAGTATGTATTAAGTCTTGGATGGGACGGTACATTAGCACAGGTTCACCCACACAACACTTAGCAAGCTAGAGAAGATTAATCGACTATATGAAGCGAAAGCACTTGACAGTCTTCCCATGTGTCCTCGAGAACGTTTGGTCATCTATAGAAATACAACCGGCTTGTCCTTTGCTGCATAAAGGATTGGGCCACTTGCTGCATTCATTCTTACTGTCTTTTATTTACTCGTACTTTGTTTACTTGCTTTATCGAAAACCCCTAAAAATCCGTTTGCTAAGTATTTGCAGAGAATTCCTGATCCATACCACTAGCCAGCACCTTCTGCTCCTTGTTGGGTTCGACACTCTTACTTATCGAAAATACTGCGATACACCCCCTATACTTGTGGGTCATCAAGACTATTTTCTGGCGCCGTTGCCGGGGAGTGAAGCGGTATTGGAGAGTGGAACCGGTAAAGGAAACTTCTACTGTGAGTATTATTTACTTCTGCTAGTTGCTTTATTTTCGTTATGGATAATTCGCTGAGTTTCTTATTTGGTAATGCTACTACCAGCGCTAAGGTAGTAGATAAACCACCACCTGCTGAGAATGATGTTTTCAAAATACCTACAAGAATTATTGATCGTGTTATGGATAACTACTATGTTGGGGATGGAACTGTCCATCCCGGTGATCATTTACTCTTTATACATGAATTATGCGGGTTGTTCAAGTGTGCAGGTATTACTACAGATCAAGTTAAGAAGAAGTTATTCTCATTATCACTAAAAGGAAGAGCTGAGGAATGGTATAATCTGCTGAAGAATGGTCAAGCTCTGGAATGAGAGGAAATTGTGCCTCTCTTTTATTCAAAGTTTTATCCTCCTAGTGAGATTCATAAAGATCGGAATCAAATATACAACTTTTGGCCTCTTGATGGAGAAAGCACAGCTCAAGCTTGGGGGAGATTGAAGTTACTAATGCTCAAATGTCCCATTCATGAGCTCCCCAACAATATTATTATCAATAACTTTTATGCAAGGCTCCCTCTACATGATAAAGATTTATTGGATGCTTCTTGTGCTAGATCATTCACTCGCATGGAAGAAGAAGCTAAATGGGATCTTCTGGACCATATTCAAGACAATGCTGAAGCTTGGGAGAATGACAAAGGTAGAAAGTCAGGTATAAATTATGATTATGAATGTATTGAATATTTTATGGGAACCGATGACTTTGAAAATATTAGTAATATTTATGGTCTTGATTTGCAAGTTATTATGAATTGCTTTAGAGCTTTTGCTTCCTATATCGAAATTCCAAAAAGGGGATGGAACAAATACCATGCACCTTACAAAGATATTGTTGACTATGCTCCTATTGGAAGTGCTGAGTATAGCATTATTGACCCCATCTTACCCGAACCTTATATCGAGAAGATTCCCTTCCCCGAAAAGGTAAAGGACCATCCTATGATAACTAATGTAATCACCAAAAGTGAAAAAAGAACTGTAAAACCTGATGAACAAATAAACATTGAACCTGTGGTAGAAATTGTGAAAGACCTTGTCACTAAAAGCGTAGAAGATGGGCACATAGTCTTTTGTGAGGATGCTTCTAATATTGTTTCACATCCCAATAGAACTAAAAAGGCTAGTGTTCCTGTGCTTTCTATTAGAATTGGTGATCATTGTTATTATGGTTTATGTGATATTGGTGCAAGTTCCAGTGCTATTCCTTATGAGCTTTACAGAGAAATTATGCATGAAATCAGTCCTTGCGAGTTGGAAGAGATTGATGTGGTTATTCACCTTGCTAATAGAGAGACCATCTCTCCAATTGGTACTGTACGAGACGTGGAAGTTCTTTTTGGTAAGATTAAGTACCCTGCTGATTTTCTAGTACTTGGTTCGGCTGCTAGTAAAACCTACCCTATCATTTTTGGTAGACCTTTCTTGAGTACTTGTGGAGCTATTATTGATTGCAAGAGGGAGAAAATCTTGACTAAGTTTGATGGGTAATCTTATGAGTTTAATTTTTCGAAATTTGCTAAAGAACCTTGCGAAGAGGAAACCCATAATGAGGATTTTAGGGTTGAACAACTTGCTTCTATTTCTCTTGCTCCTAATAATGCTTTGCAACAATTTATGGAAGATCATGAAAGTGAAATCTTCATGGAAGAAAGGAATGAGATTGACAGGATTCTCCGTGATCAACCTATGATGCTTAAGCACAACTTGCCTGTAGAAGACTTGGGTACCACGATGCCACCTAAAAAGGATCCGGTTTTTGATCTAAAACCTCTCCCTGATGATCTTAAATATGCTTATATTGATGATAAAAAGATATATCCTGTTATTGTTAGCACTAAATTTTCAGGGAAGGAAGAAGAAAGGTTATTGGAAGTTTTGAGGAAACATCGAGGAGCTATGGGCTATACTCTGGATGATTTAAAAGGGATTTCACCTACTATATGTCAACATTCTATCAACATAGAACCAGATGCGAAGCCAGTAGTGGAGCACCAACGACGTTTAAATCCTAGGATGAAGGAAGTGGTAAGGAATGAGGTATTGAAACTCCTTGATGCTGGTATTATTTACCCCATTCCTGATAGTGAATGGGTTAGTCCTGTTCATTGTGTTCCTAAAAAGGGAGGTATTACCGTTGTCTCTAATGATAATGATGAGCTTATTCCTCAAAGAATAGTGGTAGGCTATAGGATGTGCATCGATTTTAGGAAAGTCAATAAAGTTACTAAGAAAGATCACTACCTGCTTCCTTTTATTGATCAAATGTTGGAAAGGTTGTCTAAAAAGACCCATTTTTGTTTTCTTGATGGTTATTCTGGTTTCTCTCAAATTGCTGTTAAACAACAAGATCAAGAAAAAACTACTTTTACTTGCCCTTATGGAACTTATGCTTATAGACGTATGCCTTTTGGTTTATGTAATGCTCCTGCTACTTTCCAAAGGTGCATGTCTGCTATCTTTCATGGTTTTTGTGAGGAAATTGTAGAAGTGTTCATGGATGACTTTTCTGCCTATGGAACTTCTTTTGATAATTGTCTGCACAACCTTGATAAAGTTTTGCAGAGATGTGAGGAAACTAATCTTGTTCTTAATTAGGATAAATGCCACTTCATGGTTAATGAAGGGATTGTTCTTGGGCATAAGGTTTCTGAAAGAGGCATAGAAGTTGATAAAGCTAAGGTTGAGGCAATTGAGAAGATGCCATGTCTAAGAGACATCAAAGGTATTCCTAGTATCCTTGATCATGTTGGTTTCTATAGGAGGTTTATTAAAGACTTCTCTAGGATATCAAAACCTCTCACTAATCTTCTTCAAAAAGATGTACCCTTCGTTTTTGATGATGATTGTAGGGAAGCTTTTGAAACTCTTAAGAAGGCTTTAACTACAGCACCTATTGTTCAACCTCCTGATTGGAGTTTACCCTTTGAAATAATGTGTGATGCTAGTGATTTTGCTGTAGGGGCTATCCTTGGGCAACGTATTGATAAAAAGTTAAATGTTATCCATTATGCTAGTACGACCCTAGACGCTGCTCAAAGTAATTATGCCACTACTGAAAAGGAATTTCTAGCTGTTGTTTTTGCCTGTGATAAGTTTAGGCCCTATATTGTGGACTCAAAAGTAACCATTCATACTGATCATGCTGCTATTAAATATCTTATGACGAAGAAGGACGCTAAGCCTAGGCTTATTAGATGGGTACTGCTTTTACAAGAGTTTGATCTACAGATAGTAGATAGGAAGGGTGCTAAAAACCCTGTAGCTGATAATTTATCTCGTTTGGAAAACATCTCTTTTGACCCTATGCCTGTTAATGATAGTTTCCCAAATGAACAGCTAGTTGCAGTAGGGGTGAGCTTGCGAGGAAGCCCTTAGTATGCTGATTATGCTAACTTTATTGTCTCCAAGTATTTGCCTCCAACTTTTACAGCTCAGCAAAGAAGAAAGTTCTTCTATGATTTGAGGCATTATTTTTGGGATGACCCACACTTATACAAAGAAGGAGTTGATGGTATTATGCGAAGATGTGTTCCAGAATATGAACAAAAGGAGATATTGCGTAAATGTCATGGTAGTGCCTATGGAGGACATCATGCAGGAGATAGAACTGCACAAAAGGTACTACAATCAGGTTTCTACTGGCCTACCCTTTTTAAAGATGCAAGAAAATTTGTCCTATCTTGTGATGAATGTCAACGTGTTGGTAATATTTCTAGACGCAATGAAATGCCTATGAACTACTCTCTAGTTATTGAACCTTTTGATTGTTGGGGATTTGACTTTATGGGTCCTTTCCCTCCTTCGAAAGGCTACACTCATATTCTTGTTGTCGTTGATTATGTTACTAAGTGGGTAGAAGCTATTCCTACAAAGAGTGCTGACGAAGAGACTTCTCTAAAAATGCTTAAGGATGTTATCTTTCCTAGGTTTGGGGTGACTAGGTATCTCATGACTGATGGGAGTTCTCATTTCATTCATGGTGGTTTTAGGCAGACCCTTGCTAAATATGATGTTAATCATAGAATTGCTTCAGCTTATCACCCCCAAACTAGCGGGCAAGTAGAGTTATCAAATAGAGAGATTAAATCTATCTTGCAAAAGACTGTTAATAGGTCTAGGAAAAACTGGGCTAAGAAGTTGAATGATGCTTTATGGGCTTATAGAACTGCTTACAAAAATCCTATGGGAATGTCTCCTTATAAAATGGTTTATGGGAAATCTTGTCACCTACCCTTAGAATTAGAACACAAAGCTTACTAGGCAGTGAAAGAACTAAATAGAGATTGTAAGCTCGCTGGTGAGAAAAGATTATTCGACTTAAGTTCTTTAGATGAATGGAGAAGTGAAGCCTATGAGAATGCTAGGCTCTTTAAGGAAAAAGTTAAAAGATGGCATGATAAGCGAATACTTAAGAGAGAATTTCATGTTGGTGAGAAAGTTCTATTGTATAGGTCTCGTCTCAGATTTTTTGCAGGTAAGCTACTATCAAAATGGGAAGGACCTTTCATCATTGAAAAAGTATACCATTCAGGAGCAATAAAAATTTCTTCTCTAAAAGATAATACTACAGAAGTAGTGAATGGACAGCGACTCAAACACTATATTGCTGGAGATTCTTACAATGAAGATGTTGATGCCTTTCAAGTTATAACTCCAGAGAAATTCATTGAGGACCAAATTCAGAGACCTGCAGAGTCTGTTTTCAAATAGGTAATAGTTCTGGTAAGAAAAGTTCCGCAAAAATACAATCCAACTATATTTTTGCAGTTTTCAGTCAATAAGGAAAGTTACGAAGCGAAAAAGGGATGGAAACGGAGCCGGGGTGGCCCACACCACCCCATGGCGCGGGCCCACCTCTGGCCGCACCACCAGGTGGTGAGGCCACCCAGGACTCCGCCCCCGACTCGTTTTCTCCCAGTACCTTCCTTTTGGTATGAAACTTCGTAATATATAACCCCCCGGATCTTCCGAGGTTCGTATTTCATGTTTTCTCGTGTTTTTGTTTCGATCTGTTTCTGCCAGGTAAAAATCTTAGATCTGTAGCCTCAATGTCTTCCACTTGATTAGTTGAGGGAGATTCCTTGGAAGATATCATCAACCCATACATGAGAGAATTGAAGATTCATCCCAAGGAGTTATTGCTCGAAGGTGGGAAGGTTCGGATTAAAGAGGTTCAAGGCCCTAAAGGTGAAGGAAGTCTAGAGGACAGGATGGAAGCATTGGAACAAGAAGTCTTTAGGTACAAGAAGATGGCGGAGCGCGAAGTGGATATCATCCATAAGATTTGTTCTGAACTCATCACCGAGCACCAAAAGGAGACTGCTAAACTCAAAGAGGAAGTGCTCTCACTCCGCCAAACAACCAACGAACTGCAAGCACAGTTCTATGACGTTCAAAATCAAAACTGTGAGTATGAGGCTAGATTTAAACTCATAAGTGCTGCTTCAAGTTTCAGGATGTTGGAAACCACGATGTCTTTTGTTGATGGGAAGCCTTTACCTTGGAATACGGACGGATATGAGAGGATACCATCACCACCTAAGGAGTAATTCGTCATCAGGTTTGGCATTCCCTTGGTTTGTTCCAAGCTTGGGGGAGTGCTGCGGTATCATATCACTATCTTCTATCTTTTTACCTTTTTAGTAGAGTCCTATCATGAATAGAGGAGTTATTATGTAGTATGGTTTGCATTATGGAAGTGTCCCCTCTCTCGTTAGATATGTATCCCTTGGTGTGAGTTGCCGATATGGAATATTAATGAGAAGTTCTATTATTCACTCTTTTGCTTAGCTTATATTAGTTTTCAATTCGTGGTTATATGATTGATCTTGTTGTTAGTATTGGTATCACTCTGGGATCATTGAGTTAATTTAGTTGGTTTTGGCAAACCTGGCTCGGTCAGTAGCAACACTATTTTTGAGATTTGAATGAAAAAGATAAAGGCACTCTAAAGAAAAATTATTTCACCGTCTTTCTTTCTTGATTTGCTCATAAGTTTAGTATTCTCTAGTTAAGATCTTTTGTGCTTCCAAGGAAGATTGCATGTTTGTCTTTATCACTTGTATGTTTGTTTGTTTCCTTCAACTCTTGTACTTGCTACCCAGCCTTGCTAGCCAAAAACCTGTACTGAGAGGGAATTCTTCTCGTGCATCCACCTCCTTTAAACCAAAAACTTTGCCATTTGTGTCCACCATACCTACCTAGTAGCATTATTGCTATTCCAAGTAAATCCTTGTTTTATCTACCTCCCAAATTAAACTTGTTATGTGAAAACTAGTGATTAAAGCTCTCACGAACTTGATGGCACACTTTACTTTCCTGCATTTAATAAACTTGAACCATTGTGCTCACCTATGTTGCGTATATGCTTGCGCTTTGTAAGTTGTGAATTAGCAGAACCATGCTACCATGGGGAACGCTTTCAACATTGCACTAGTACTTAGTACCAAGTTGATATCATGTTCTTTTGTCTATGGATGTCGTCGGTGTGAAATGAAAGGGGAGCTTGTAAGTCCATGGAGTTATGCATGTGTGTTAGAGAAACGCCTAGGCCGCTGGTTTAAACCATGCTGACATGGTGGAAACCTGCAGCGTAACCATAACGAGTATCTATGAAGCATTCTTCTTATAAAAAAAGAGATAGAGATTGAGAAAAAGAGAAAAGAAAAAAAGAGATATTATGAAAAGAGGAAAGAGAGAAAAAAGCACCATATTCCCATGGTAAATAAGAAGATTGCTGAGATACTTGTTGCCTGCTTGCCTTGTCATTTTGATATGGGGATTCTTCCATATCATCGGGCAAGGGGTATCCCGTTGGCGGTTCTCTATGATACACACATGCTTACGATGATAAGAACTTACCGGTGACTAAACTTGAGTAGCATGAGGAGCGACCCTCGTATTCAAGGGACATGAGATTCTCAACTTACAACTTGTCAATGGATATCCTCATATTTGATCACTTTAACCTTAATCACCTAAAGATGCCTATGATAGGGGCAATGAGAGCTGAAAGCTAGTAAGTATCATAATTTTTGGGAGCTCTTTATGAGACATGCAATCCCTGCTTCCCTCTTTGAAGGGCCTTTCCTTTACTTTGTAGTTGAGTCAGTAATCCTACTCCCTTCTATCTCAGTAAGTATTTTGAGTTGTTGTGTTTCATTCATTCATATGATGATTTATGCAATCATGTCTTATGTTCCTTGTTTTGCACATTGCTCTTATCTTGATGTTTACTACTGGTACGTCCATTTTGCATCACTATTCTATGTCTTAAATCACTATTATTCATTGATATATTTCGTATTGAGAGGTGATACTTATGTTATTTCATCTATTTTTGCATGGTTGATGACTTTTGGAGCATGGACCGCTGCAGTCAGGATTCTGATGGAAAAGGTGCTGTTTGGAGGCAAAATTCGCGAAGATCAGAAAATCCGGGAAAATATACGGAAAATCCTATTTTTCCAGAAGATTAAGGATGCCAGAAGATGGAGTGGAGATGAGCCACAGGGGGCCCACACCACCCCATGGCGCGGGCAGGCCTAGGCCGCGCTAGGGAGTGGTGTGGCCACCCTGGACCACTCCAGCCTCTCCCCTCTGGCGTATATCTTCCTCCCGAAACCCTAAGACTCGAGGAGCGACCATAGAAAGATTCCGCCGCCTCTGCGGGGCGGAAAACACCGAGAGAGAAAGATCTCTCTGGCAGACAGATTTCTGCCGGGGGAATTCCTTCCCGGAGAGGGGAGATCGTCGCCATCAACACCACCATCAAGCTGGACTTCATTGGGATCATCATCATCATCACCACCATCATCACCATCAGCACCCTCATCACCATCTCCATATTGTTGTAACAATTGGTTGAATCTTGCTATAGTTCATAGGGGAAACTTTCCCAGTGTTGACTACTCTTTGTAGTTGATGCTATTGAGTGAACCATTGAATTATTGTTTATGTTCAGATTGTTATGCATCATTATTCCATCTCTGATCATGATCCATATGATGTCTTGTGAGTAGTTCGTTTTGTTCTTGAGGACATGGGAGAAGTCTTGTTGTTAGTAGTGGAGTTGCGTTGAGAAAGATTCAATAGATTGTTATTTAAGTTGTGGTGTACTTCTTCTAGTGGTGTCATGTGAACGTCGACTACATGACACTTCACCTATATGGGCCTAGGGGAATGCATTGTGTATTTGGCTACTAATCGTAGGGGTTGCCGGAGTGACAGAAACCTGAACCCCCGTTAGGAAACCATTACACAAGGGACGTAAGGGTCTTAGAGTTTAAAGCTGTGGTTAGGTTTCTACCTTAATTACTTTCTTGTACTTACGGATGTTTGCAAGGGGGTTTAATCACAAGTATGTATTAAGTCTTGGATGGGACGGTACATTAGCACAGGTTCACCCACACAACACTTAGCAAGCTAGAGAAGATTAATCGACTATATGAAGCGAAAGCACTTGACAGTCTTCCCATGTGTCCTCGAGAACGTTTGGTCATCTATAGAAATACAACCGGCTTGTCCTTTGCTGCATAAAGGATTGGGCCACTTGCTGCATTCATTCTTACTGTCTTTTATTTACTCGTACTTTGTTTACTTGCTTTATCGAAAACCCCTAAAAATCCGTTTGCTAAGTATTTACAGAGAATTCCTGATCCATACCACTAGCCAGCACCTTCTGCTCCTTGTTGGGTTCGACACTCTTACTTATCGAAAATACTGCGATACACCCCCTATACTTGTGGGTCATCAAGACTATTTTCTGGCACCGTTGCCAGGGAGTGAAGCGCTATTGGAGAGTGGAACTGATAAAGGAAACTTCTACTGTGAGTATTGTTTACTTCTGCTAGTTGCTTTATTTTCGTTATGGACAATTCGCTGAGTTTCTTATTTGGTAATGCTACTACCACTGCTAAGGTAGTAGATAAGCCACCACATGCTTAGAAAGATGTTTTCAAAATACCTACAAGAATTATTGATCGTGTTATGGATAACTACTATGTTGGGGATGGAACTGTCCATCCCGGTGATCATTTGCTCTTTATACACGAATTATGCGGGTTGTTCAAGTGTGCAGGTATTACTACAGATCAAGTTAAGAAGAAGTTATTCTCATTATCACTGAAAGGAAGAGCTGAGGAATGGTATAAGTTGCTGAAGAATGGTCAAGCTCTGGAATGGGAGGAAATAGTGCCTCTCTTTTATTCAAAGTTTTATCCTCCTAGTGAAATTCATAAAGATCGGAATCAAATATACAACTTTTGGCCTCTTGATGGAGAGAGTACTGCTCAAGCTTGGGAGAGATTGAAGTTACTAATGCTCAAATGTCCCATTCATGAGCTCCCCAACAATATTATTATCAATAACTCTTATGCAAGGCTCCCTCTACATGACAAGGATTTATTGGACGCTTCTTGTGCTGGATCATTCACTCGCATGGAAGAAGAAGTTAAATGGGACCTTCTAGATCGTATTCAAGACAATGCTGAAGCTTGGAAGAATGACAATGGTAGAAAGTCAGATATAAATTATGATTATGAATGCATTTAATCTTTTATGGGAACTGATGACTTTCAAAATATTAAAAATGCTTATGGTCTAGACTCTCAAGCTATTGCTTCTTATTTTAAGGCTTTTGCGTCCTACATTGAAGTGCCTAAAAAGAAGTGGAATAAGTATCATGAACCTTATAAAGATGTTGCTAAGAGTGTTCCTGCAAGAAATACTGAAGTTTATACTGCTAATCATGTTTTACTTAAACCTTACATTGAGAAAATGCCTTTCCCAGTCAAGGTAAAGGAACATTCTATGATAGCTAGTATGGTTAATGAAAGTATGAATAAGGCTGTTGAACCTGATAAACAAATGGTTGATGAAGCTATAATAGCAAATGTGAAAGACTTTGTCACTAAGTATGAGGAAAAGGGACACACTATCCTTTGTAAGGATACCTCTAATATTGTTTCGCATAGTAGTGTTATGAGAGCTAGTATTCCTGTGTTTTCTGTTAGAATAAGTGATCATTGCTATGATAGTCCTTGTGATAGCTATATTGTTAAGTTTATGCATGATACCGAAAGCTATTATGAGAGAGGGAAAAGTGTTCTTGTGCATCTCAATAATATCAAGTTTCCTCGTTTTATGCTGAAAGTTTTTATGGTGCACTTCTTTTGCCTTCTTATGCAAGTTGCCTTTGGTTCCAATAACTTGTTTGTTTACAAAATTCCCTTGCATAGGAAGTGGGTTAGACTTAAATGTGCGTGTGTGTTTTCTTCTTAATGCTCTCTTTCACTTCAAATCATATCCCTATGAGAGCTTCTTCAAAATTATCATGCCCATCTTAATGGCTATAAAGAAAGAGCTTTATGGAAGATAACCCAATTTGTTTTTGCTTTCAGTTTGTTTTTGTTTCTTTGAGTCTTGGAAGTTATTACTTTGGTAATAACCGCTCCTTATATGTTTTGTTTGGTTTTTGTGTCAAGATCAACCTCTAATGAGAGAGAAGTAAGATTTGGGGAAGTTGCTGTCCCGAAACAGATTTTTGTGCTTCACCGTACAAATTCGTGAGAGATCTCTGTATATCGGATTGAGCTGTAATTTGTTGTGCATCTAACCCAGGTTGTTATTTAACTTTCGTTAGTTTTGCACTTTTTGATTTGAGTAACAGAAGATTTTCGAAAAAATTGATCTTTACCTGCTGGTCTGTTTTGACAGATTTTGCCAATCTTGCATTTGCTTCTTTATTCGATTTCATTTTTGAATTCTTTTTGGGTTTTCGAAAGGAGTTGCTACAGTAACTTTTGTTTTGATGGTTTTAAGTCGAAGTTGGACTCAAAAGGTTTTATCACTTCACT
This sequence comes from Avena eriantha, assembly GCA_910589775.1. Taxonomy (NCBI): domain Eukaryota; kingdom Viridiplantae; phylum Streptophyta; class Magnoliopsida; order Poales; family Poaceae; genus Avena; species Avena eriantha. Next base: position 308,672,321 of record OU342746.1, read on the forward strand.
TATACTAATGTTGCTAATAAGAACTGTGTGAAGTTTTGTGTGAAAGAAATTTCCAGGAAGTGGAGAGAATGGTGTAATAAGGAAGAGAAAGGTTTTATGACTCAAGTAATAAGTATATGAAGATGAAGATATCGATGATATTCAAGTGATGACTCCGGAAGGATCCACTCAATACCAACTTCAGAGACCTGCAGAGTCCGTTTCCAACTAGGTAACAATTCTGGTAAGAAAAGTTCCGCGAAAATACAATCCAACTATATTTTTGCAGTTTTCAGTCAATAAGGAAAGCTATGAAGAGAAAAAGGGACGGAACTGGAGCCAGGGTGGCCCACACCACCCCATGGCGCGGGCCCACCCCTGGCCGCGCCACTAGGTGGTGAGGCCACCCAGGACTCCGTCTCCGACCCGTTTTCTCCCAGTACCTTTCTTTTGATATGAAACTTCGTAATATATAACCCCCCGGATCTTCTGAGGTTCGTATATCGTGTTTTCGTTGTGTTTTTGTTTCGATCTGTTTCTGCCAGGTGTAATCTCAGATTTGGAGCCACAATGTCTTCGCCTGGAACATCCAAGGGAGATCCCTTAAAAGATATCATCAACCCATATATGAGAGAATTGAAGATTCATCCCAAGGAGTTGTTGCTCGAAGGTGGGGAGGTCCGGATTAAGGAGGTTCAAGGCCCTAAAGGTGAAGGAAATCTGGAGGACAGGATGGAAGCATTGGAGCAAGAAGTCTTTAGGTACAGGAAGATGGCGGAGCGCGAAGTGGACATCATCCACAACATTTGTTCCGAACTCATCGCCGAGCACCAAAAGGAGACTTCTGAACTCAAAGATGAAGTCTTTTCACTCCGCCAAACAACCAACAAACTGCAAGCACAGTTCTATGACGTTCAAAATCAAAACTGTGAGTATGAGGCTAGATTTAAACGCATAAGTGCTGCTGCAAGTTTCAGGATGTTGGAAACCACGTTGTCCTTTGTTGATGGGAAGCCTTTACCCTGGAAGATGGACGAAGATGAGAAGATACCACCACCACCAAAGGAGTAATTTGTCATCAGGTTTGGCACCCCCTTGGTTTGTTCCAAGCTTGGGGGAGTGCTGCGGTATCATATCACTATCTTCTATCTTTTTACCTTATTAGTAGAGTCATATCATGAATAGAGGAGTTATTGTGTATTATGGTTTGCATTATGGAAGTGTCCCCTCTCTCGTTAGATATGTATCCCTTGGTGTGAGTTTCCATTATGGAATATTAATGAGAAGTTCTATCATTCACTCTTTTGCTTAGCTTATATTAGTTTTTAACTCGTGGTTATATGATTGATCTTGTTGTTAGTATTGGTAGCACTTTGGGATCATTGAGTTAATTTAGTTGGTTTTGGCAAACCTGGCTCGGTCAGTAGCAACACCTTTTTGAGAGTTGAAAAGAAAAAGATAGAAGTACTCTAGAGGAAAATAATTTCATCATCTTTCTTTCTTGATTTTCTCATAAGTCTAGTTTTCTCTAGTTAAGATCTTTTGTGCTTCCAAGGAAGATTGCATGTTTGTCTTTACCATTTGTATGTTTGTTTGTTTCCTTCTACTCTTATACTTGCTACCCAGCCTTGCTAGCCAAAAACCTGTACTGAGAGGGTATTCTTCTCGTGCATCCACCTCCTTTAAACCAAAACCTTTGCCATTTGTGTCCACCATACCTACTTAGTAGCATTATTGCTATTCCAAGTAAATTCTTGTTTTATCTACCTCCCAAATTAAACTTGTTATGCGAAAATTAGTGATTAAAGCTCTCACGAACTTGATGGCACACTTTATTTTCTTGCATTTAATAAACTTGAACCATTGGGTCCTTCTTTGTTGCGTATATGCTTGCGCTTTATGAGTTGAACTTAGCCGAACCATGTATCATGGGGACCGCTTTCAACACTTCATTGGTACTTGTACCTAGTTGATATCATGTTCTTTTGCTTATGGATCCCGGCGGTGTGAAATAAAAGTGGAACTTGTAAGATCATGGAGTTTATATGTGTGTTAGAGAAACGCCTGGGCCGCTAGCCTAAGCCATGCCTAATCATGGTGGAAACTTGCCGCATAACTATAGTGAGCATTCTATGAAGCATCCTCAATAAAAACCTATGTAAATAGCAAATAAAAAGATCGCTGAGATGCTCACTGTCTGCTTTCCTTGTCATTTTGATTATGGGATAGCTCCTGTGTCATGTGCAAGGGGTACCCCGTTGGCGATTCTCAATGATACGCATGTATTTACAATGACAAGAGCTTGCTCGTGACTGAAGTTGAGTAGCATGAGGATCGGTACTCATAAGTAAGTGGCTTGAGATTTCAACTTATAACTTGTCAAGCATATCCTCTTAGTTGTGTCACTTTAACCTTAATCACCTAAAGATGCCTATGATAGGGGCAATGAGAGCTGAAAGCTAGTAAGTATCAAAAAATTTGGGAGCTCTTTATGAGACTTGTAATCCCTGCTTCCCTCTTTGAAGGGCCCTTTCTTTTACTTCATAGTTGAGTCAGTAAACCTATTCCCTTCTATCTCGGCAAGTATTTTGAGTTGATGTGTTTCATTCATTCATACGATGATTTATGCATTCATGTTTCTTATGTTCCTTGTTTTGCACATTGCTCTTATCTTGATGTTTACTACTTTGAAAGCTTTCTTTGGAAAACCAGCTATTTGTGAACTCCAGCAAATTATCAACTATTCTTCGACCAAGAGCTAAGTTTGCCATTACCAATTATGATTCAATTTATGTATCTTTATTGTGTTTCCTTTACTCATTGCAAGTTGAGTTGTATAATAGTGAGTTGCTTTCTATTATGATCTATGTATTAGATGAATGTGATGCTTCTTGTCCGTATTATTTTATCAACTCTTCACTCCATAAACCTGAGGCCATGTTTATTGAGCTCAGTTTCGCTTGGGGGCAAGCGAAGCCTAAGCTTGGGGGGAGTTGATACGTCCATTTTGCATCACTATTCTATGTCTTAATTCACTATTATTCATTGATATATTTCGTATTGAGAGGTGATACTTATGTTATTTCATCTATTTTTGCATGGTTGATGACTTTTGGAGCATGGACCGCTGCAGTCAGGATTCTGATGGAAAAGGTGCTGTTTGGAGGCAAAATTCGCGAAGATCAGAAAATCCGGGAAAATATACGGAAAATCCTATTTTTCCAGAAGATTAAGGATGCCAGAAGATGGAGTGGAGATGGGCCACAGGGGGCCCACACCACCCCATGGCGCGGGCAGGCCTAGGCCACGCCAGGGAGTGGTGTGGCCACCCTGGCCCACTCAGCCTCTCCCCTCTGGCGTATATCTTCCTCCCGAAACCCTAAGACTTGAGGAGCGACCACAGAAAGATTCCGCCGCCTCTGCGGGGCAGAAAACACCGAGAGAGAAAGATCTCTCCGGCAGACAGATTTCTGCCGGGGGAATTCCTTCCCGGAGAGGGGAGATCGTCGCCATCAACACCACCATCAAGCTGGAATTTATCGGGATTATCATCATCATCACCACCATCATCATGACCATCAGCACCCTCATCACCATCTCCATATTGCTGTAACAATTGAGTTGAATCTTGCATTAGTTCATAGGGGAAACTTTCCCGGTGTTGATTACTCTTTGTAGTTGATGCTATTGAGTGAACCGTTGAATTATTGTTTATGTTCATATTGTTATACATCATTATTCCATCTCTGATCATGATCCATACGATGTCTTGTGAGTAGTTCGTTTTGTTCTTGAGGACATGGGAGAAGTCTTGTTGTTAGTAGTGGAGTTGTGTTGAGAAAGATTCAATAGATTGTTATTTAAGTTGTGGTGTACTTCTTCTAGTGGTGTCATGTGAACGTCGACTACATGACACTTCACCTATATGGGCCTAGGGGAATGCATTGTGTATTTGGCTACTAATCGTAGGCGTTACTGGAGTGACAGAAACCTGAACCCGTTAGGAAACCATTGCACAAGGGACGTAAGGGTCTTAGAGTTTAAAGCTATGGTTAGGTTTCTACCTTAATTACTTTCTTGTACTTACGGATGTTTGCAAGGCGTATAATCACAAGTATGTATTAGTCTTGGATGGGGCGGTACATTAGCACAGGTTCACCCACACAACACTTAGCAAGCTAAAGAAGATTAATCAACTATATGAAGCGAAAGCACTTGACCATCTTCCCATGTGTCCTCAAGAACGTTTGGTCATCTATAGAAATACAACCATCCTGTCCTTTGTTGCATAAAGGATTGGGCCACTTGCTGCATTCATTCTTACTGTCTTTTATTTACTCGTACTTTGTTTACTTGCTTTATCGAAAACCCCTAAAAATCCGTTTGCTAAGTATTTACAGAGAATTCCTTATCCATACCACTAGCCAGCACCTTCTGCTCCTCGTTGGGTTCGACACTTTTACTTATCGAAAATACTGCGATACACCCCTATACTTGTGGGTCATCACGTGTCATCCCTTCCCTAGAGGCATTGTGTAGGTTGCTCGTGAAGTCGTTGTAGGGGTTCCGCGTATGAAAACAATAAATTTTACCCTACGCCCCGGAACCCCTGATGCTGCCAGGATCCATCTATTAGTAATACAGTAACGGGAGGGTCTTTTTGTGAACTTACCCTTGAAGACCGAAAAGCGTTGTCAACGCTTAGGTGAGCGTGGTTGATGTAGACGAGCTGAAACCGACCTCAAGGTTGTGATGAAGTCCTTGCACTCCCTTGGCTCCAACTAATTGAGGGCCTCAAGTGCGACACCTTGCGGGGAGTTACACACGTCCGGTGCCTGACGATGACTCCCGCTTCCCCGATCCAGCAGCAGTTGCGGAAGTAGAGCTCCTGGATCCGAATCCCGTAGCACGACGGCACTCCGCGGTGAAGATGTCTCTCGATCGCGCAGTCCAAACATGGGACCATGGTCACGAGAGAGAGAGAGAGAGAGAGAGAGAGAGAGAGAGAGATAGAGAAAATATCAATTGGAGGTCCTCCCAAAAGTGAGAAAACCTTTATTGATTATTGTGTGTATTAATCTGGCCAAATACCCCCACTATATATAGGGGAAAAGGAGGTACTACCTCCCTCAGAGTCCCGGGGTGGGACTAAAGGAGAGGAAGGGGAGGGGCAGCCGCCGACCGGCCCTAGTGGGCCCCGCGCGGGGGGGGGGGGGGGGGGGGGTGGGGGGGAGCTAGGCCCATCCGACCACCCCCTTGTCCCTTCTCCCTCTCTCCTTTCCCTAATGGGCCCTCTCCCCTCCGGGAATTGGCCCATTAAGCCTTTTAACCTTTTAAATGATTTTCTCTTTTATTAAATAATTATGAATAAATGATTAAATCAATATTTAACATTCATTCACATATTATTCAATCTCCGTGGCTATGGAACACCTTCCACCTCCACTCCGGACATCCTCCGGACTTATCGAAACCCTTCCGGTTTTCTCTCTACAATTCTTCGGCGATTCTACCAATCCTATAACACTCTCTAAGCATCATCAAGCCCTTAAGCGTGATACCCCACGGTTCAGGAACACTCCAGACATGGCCGGGACACTCCCGCACCAATGATCAATAGAGGGACCTGGATGGCCATGCGACCCCTGTGCGTTCCACGAAGATCTTTCATAGTTTGAATCGGGACAGTCGTGTCTTATTCCCTTTGTCTCTTGATACTTGCATTGCCCGAGATCTAATCAATGACATCACCATGCCATGTTCAATCTTGTTACCGAATAATGCTACTTGACTCGTTCCGACAAGTGATATCCCTGTGATCAAATCACACGTTGCGCAGCTATTGGATATAACCTCTTCGAGTGGGCCCTTGAGTATCTTCCCGTCACATGGACGGACAAATCCCGCTCTTGACATATATTGCCTCTACGGTTTCCTCCGAGTACCCGAACACACCTTTATAACCACTGTATTACCAAGTGGCGCTTGATGCTATCAAAGCACTCTCAGGAGACAGTGATTGTTATAGCCTCACAGTCTAAGGAATAGTCTACGAGGATCCATTTCTAATCATCATAACTTGAACTTCGTGACATGATCGGGTCACGATGTTTAGGTTGGGTATTGGTTCATCTTCTCATTCTCAGAATGAGTTGACTCTATTTCTAACTGGCATAAATGCCACATGATCAGGAAACATGATCATCTGTTGACCAATGAACTAGTGACTAGAGTTTCACTGGGAACCCCTGGTTGTTTGTATATCACACGTGTATTGATGTTTCCACTCAATATAGTTATAGCATGATATAAAACTTAATCATAAACTATATGAAATATGGTAATAGTCCTTATTACTATTTTTCTCTAGGGCATATTTCCAACAGTCTCCCACTTACACTAGAGTACAAATACACTAGCTGCATTTGTCCTTAATCATTGGCACCATATATCCGGTAACCTGGACATGCTTGCTCATGGAAGAGGTTGAGTCTTGGGCTTGTACTTTACAGTCCCAAATCCTTTGCAACCTACTAATGTCACCTTGATTGACATTAATACTTTATCATCACATGATAAAATTTGTGTATATGCATCGTCACTATGGAAGCAGAACGAGGCCTGATTCCAGGAGCCTATAGTGACTTTAGATCAACCACGAGGGCTTTCTCATGGGCACTGTGCCCTGGGACACATCATTCTATGTTAAAAGCGAACTAGCCCCGCCATAACATTATACACCACTTTAGATGGTACCCTTATCTATTATTATAAATGTATTCATCGAAACACTAGTGCACTCACTGCAACTTTTGATGTTCTGTTCACCTCGCTTCCTACTTGACTTCAATTGGTTTTTACAGGAGTTTCCAACATATTCCCTTATAACATCACCCTTTATGTTTTAAGATATGTCATCCTTTATGGATTTGGAAAACATGTCTGCAGTTCTCTATTAGACACTGCGGACAAACTTAGCTCAACGTTCCGTGATTCAAACTTAATCACTTTCAAACGTTCCTTATTGGATCATATATTATGTTAAGTTACCATCATGGTTTTCTAAGATAGAACCTATGTCTCAACATAGTGGATGGTGATCGTCCTTTTCTTTCTTTCAACCATTAATGTTCAACTTAATACTATTCCTAATTTGAGTTATTAAGGACCAGTTTCTTAATTAACTTCTATTCTGAAACCATTTTTAGAATCCCTTAAGGAATACTACATAATATCATAATACACTTATTATCAACTTCTACACCTTATAAATCATTATTTATTGGTACTTGTGCTTTTATTCTTAACATACTTAAGAATCACTCCTATAAGCTCCCACTCAAAATATGTTCCTACCATAATTGGGTATGAGTCAGTACTCTTACTCAAACTATGTTTCTACATATTTGAATTTCATACTTATTTTACTCCCACTCAAAAATATGTCATTCACATATTGTTTAGGAAGACTTTCATAGCTCCTAGTCAATTTCATGCAAATTGCATATCCACTCACTATTTTGAACAATTTCAAAATCCTTTGATCAAATATCAAACTTGGAGCTTTACTATGAGATACTAGTACTTTTACTAGTTTTAAATCCACTGGATATTAAGCACACATGAATCAAATTCATTTGAATTCGTCCATACTTGACAAATTGTGCCTTTCTCATTCACCCCCTTTTCCACTATGGCTTTGCAGTCATTTGGGAAAATTCAAGTAACCCCTTTTACTTGTGAGATTCAGGAACGAATTGCTTTCTAATCTCAAGTGAATTTTGCTTTTAGGATTTCTCATAATTCTAGTTTACCATTATTTCCTTAGTAGTTCGTAGGTATGTCATATTCCAAGAATCATGACAAATGATTCACAAATGTCTACATACAAGATATGGATTACTTTTTGAATCCTACTTCATGTAGTGAAAACACTAGTGGGAAAAATACAATGATCATTATCATTGATTCTTTCCTTTGTGAAGAGAGTCGTTCAGGAACATTTTTCGTTGCGCTTCTCAACACTCTGATGCATGGATTTGGATCCTCATCGTGTTTTACACTATCTTGCATTTGCTTTATAATTGAGAAATATCACTGAATGCGAACTTTCTAAAAAATGTACCAAAATCCAAGCAATACAAGTTTTGCTTCTCTTTTGGTTTCCGCTATGGATTTTGTATTCAAAGTTTGCAATGAATACTCTACAAGGACTTATTGTTTTGGTTATATCGAATAACTCCAAAGCTTTTACGACGATCCATACTAGATATGGAGCTGCTTTCACGAATTCAAATGGTTCACTATATATTCTAATTGAGTGCTAACTATTTCTTAACTAATGGTCTCTACATCTACACTACAACGATTTATTTGGTGCCATCTATTTACCCACTTTGATATCTAATATCACATTGTGATGCTTTGCATTTTGACGTTTCAAAACACTTTGCATTTCACAATTACTTTTATGCCATTCTTTATAAATTCGAATTTCATTACTATTGATCAAATCGTAGTAATTAGATTCTCTTTTATTTTTATACCCTTTTATTGATGAAACGCTTTGATCAAATCAAATAGTTTCATATTCATATTTCCTTTGGTAAACTTCTTTACACAATTAAACAATCATAATGATAATTACCATTTCGTTAAATCATAATACATTGAATATGTATTTACTTTTAACATTCATTAAACACTTTGTATTCAAGTAATACACGGTGTTCAAGTTATTTTGCCAAACTTAGGTATGATTTATATGTGATAAGAAATCGAATGACTTTCACGTATTATCTTTATAACTTTGAATTTAAACAATGGTTTCATTCAGTAATGAAATATCATTAAGTTGGGTATTTTAAGGCATTTCAATATTTTACAAATGTTCGTGCATTATCAATTAGTTTCAAACAACAAGGATAATTCACATATAATCAAACAAGATATGAACACAGATAGAAATCATTCATAAAAGTAGAACAACTGTTTGTTACAAACTGATATGAATAACTGTCTCACAAAGAGTGAGACACACTAAAGAAGTTCATAATATTTTGATTACAATAACTATCCAAAAACATAAACTAAGTGATAAATGTCAAGGGAGAGTGTCGTCAGCCATCATCATCATGCTCGCCATCACCACGCAATGTCACCTCCTCTCCAGCAAGCACCTCTCATGCAGAAGGACCTGTTTTCAGTAAAACAGAACAAGTATCAAATATACTTAACACTGCAAATGTGATTGCAAGATTATAACATTTATAAAATTGTATATACCTTTGTCATTGATGACCTCAGCGACATTTGGTTCAACCAACACATTCCTGAGATGTGTTACGAACCTATGGAATTCCATTGATTCCGCGTCGCCTCTCATAATGCAAGTCCTGACTTGTGCTTGGTAGCTTGGTGGCAGCGACCGCAGCACAACGCCATTTTCAAAAGAGCCCGTCATCCAGCTATCCAGGAAGTATGCAGGCCTCATGTACGCATCATGCGTGCGCTCCAAGTGGTCATCAAGTGATGAGTTCTCCATCTTAATGGAGAGGAAGTCTCCCATCAGCTCATGCTCCCATATGCGTGCTTATTCCACGAAATATGTCCTAAGATGTACCATAGTCGCACAAGGGTCAAGATTGCCCACGACTAGCCACAGCTCATCCACAATCCCGTAGCACATTGTAGCTAATATGAAGGTGGACATCTCACGACGGTAATAGCGGTCTTCCCGCTGCTCTGGGGTCTCTAGGTCAATGGGCTGATCCAAATCCATCTCATCGAGTATGTAGTCGACCATGTCATTCTCGCTAAGGAGAACATGGAGATGTGCAACCCACATAGAGAAGTTTGATCCGTCTAGCCTGAGATTCTCTCCTTCTAACCAATCATCAACAAGAAAGATAACATCAGGAGAACCATTTCTATATTTATAATTGCAAAAGGAATTTAGACTAAATTTATAATTAAATGAGTTAACAATAACTCCACTCAGAAACACCTATCCCCATAAGGGTTCCTAGTGATAACACGACCCCTATGAGCCACATATCCCCCGATCGTCACGGCCATCAATGTGGGTTCAAGGATGGACGCTAAACGTCGGTCACATCATTCATGCGACTCGTGCTCGATATTTCGACCATTCGCGTTCTGAGGCCATGTCTGCACATGCTAGGCTTGCCAACTCAACCTTAGTGTATTTGTTGTGCAACATGGCTTACACCCACTGTATGCGAACGTAGATATGTCTGACACCCATGCCTGTACGATGGATCACCTCATACCGAAGAACTTTATTGGTGGTGCACACTAAGGGGGAACAAAATCGTTGGTAATTTTAATAGGGATCATCTTATTAGGCTACCATCGAGTATCTAATACTAGCACACAATAAGATATACAAACAACAATATTGAATGTAAATGCGATGTAATATGGTCCTTCACGTTGTGATCTCCATCCGTCGTCACCGGATTCCGGCGCCAGGGTTACGGCGTCGTAGACACCAGGGTACCAGTGTCATTCCGGCATGGTAGTCCGTCACCTCTGTGACTATCTACTACTACGTAACATAAGGTAATGACTTTACCTTTGCCACAACCATATCACAAAGCAACGCTCCCCTGCAAAACAAAGTTAGACACCTCTACTCTATCTTTGCATGTTTTATGTGGCTGAATGGGCTTTCGCACAAGAACCGTTCTTACCTACGAACTTTCAGCACAACGCTGATTAAGTAGTTTTCTCTACTACACCCCTTTCGGGGCCCTCCGTTGCAAATGGCATACCAACGAATGCGAGAGAGACAGACACCCCCCTAAGCCACTTTATACGGTACAAGCCGTATGTCAAGCATGGACCAGTCTCACGAATGAACGCGTAAAGTCGGTTGGGGGCCGCTTCATCAAGCATTACTGCGGTATACACAAGTACACATGGGAGGGTAACAACTAAAAGATCAACACCCACACGCTACATCTCGTGTGTTCTACCCGTACCAGCATTACTACACATAGATCTAGCTCTGATACCACTGTAGGGGTTCCGCGTATGAAAACAATAAATTTTACCCTACGCCCCTGAACCCCTGATGCTGCCAGGACCTATCTATTAGCAATATAGTAACGGGAGGGGATTTTCGTGAACTTACCCTTGAAGACCGAAAAGCGTTGTTAACGCTCTAGAGAGCATGGTTGATGTAGACGAGCCGAAGCCGACCTCAAGGTCGTGATGAAGTCCTTGCGCTCCCTTGGCTCCAACGACTTGAGTGCCTCAAGTGCGACACCTCGCAGGGAGTTACACACGTCCGGTGACTAATGATGACTCCTGCTTCCCTGATCCAGCAGCAGTTGCGGAAGTAGAGCTCCTGGATCTAAATCCCGCAGCGCGACGGCGCTCCGCGGTGAAGATGTCTCTCGTTCACGTAGTCCGAACTTGGGACCACGGTCACGAGAGAGAGAGAGAGAGAGAGAGAGAGAGAGAGAGATAGAGAAAATATCAATTGGAGGTCCTCCAAAAAGTGAGAAGACCTTTATTGATTATTGTGTGTATTTATTAGGCCAAATACCCCCACTATATATAGCGGGAAAGGAGGTACTACCTCCCTCAAAGTCCCGGGGTGGGACTAAAGGAGAGGAGGGGGAGGGGCAGCCGCCGGCCGGCCCTAGTGGGCCCGCGCACCGGGGGGGGGGGGGGGCTAGGCCCAACCGGCCACCCCCTTGTCCCTTCTCCCTCTCTCCTTTCCCGAATGGGCCCTCTCCCCTCCGGGAATTGGCCCATTAAGCCTTTTGACCTTTTAAATGATTTTCTGTTTTATTAAATAATTATGAATAAATGATTAAATCAATATTTAACATTCATTCACATATTATTCAATCTCCGTGGATATGGAACACCTTCCACCTCCACTCCGGACATCCTCCGGACTTACCGAAACCCTTCTGGTTTTCTCTCTACTATTCTTTGGCGATTCTACCGATTCTATGAACACTCTCTAAGCATCATCAAGCCCTTAAGCGTGATACCCCACGGTTCTGGAACACTCCAGACATGGTCGGGACACTCCCACACAAATGATCAATAGAGGGACCTGGATGGCCATGTGACCCCTGTGCGTTCCACGAAGATCTTTCGTCGTTTGAACCGGGACAGTCGTGTCTTATTCCCTTTGTCTCTTGATACTTGCATTGCCCGAGATCTGATCAATGACATCACCATGTCGTGTTCAATCTCGTTACCGAACAATGCTACTTGACTTGTTCCGACAAGTGATATCCCTGTGATCAAATCACACGCTGTGCAACTATTGGATATAACCTCTCCGAGTGGGCCCTTGAGTATCTTCCCGTCACATGGACGGACAAATCCCGCTCTTGACATATATTGCCTCTATGGTTTCCTCCGAGTACCCGAACACACCTTTATAACCACTGTATTGCGCTTGATGCTATCAAAGCACTCTCGGGAGACAGTGATTGATATAGCCTCACGGTTTAAGGAATAGTCTACGAGGATCCATTTCTAATCATCATAACTTGAACTTCGTGACATGATCAGGTCACGATGTTTAGGTTGGGTATTGGTTCATCTTCTCATTCTTAGAATGAGTTGACTCCATTTCCAACTGACATAAATGCCACATGATCAGGAAACATGATCATCTGTTGACCAATGAACTAGTGACTAGAGTTTCACTGGGAACCCCTGGTTGTTTGTATATCACACGTGTATTGATGTTTCCACTCAATACAGTTATAGCATGATATAAAACTTGTGTTGAGAAAGATTCAATAGATTGTTATTTAAGTTGTGGTGTACTTCTTCTAGTGGTGTCATGTGAACGTCGACTACATGACACTTCACCTATATGGGCCTAGGGGAATGCATTGTGTATTTGGCTACTAATCATAGGGGTTACTGGAGTGACAGAAACCTGAACCCCCGTTAGGAAACCATTGCACAAGGGACATAAGGGTCTTAGAGTTTAAAGCTGTGGTTAGGTTTCTACCTTAATTACTTTCTTGTACTTACGGATGTTTGCAAGGCGTATAATCACAAGTATGTATTAGTCTTGGATGGGGCGGTACATTAGCACAGGTTCACCCACACAAAACTTAGCAAGCTAAAGAAGATTAATCAACTATATGAAGCGAAATCACTTGACCGTCTTCCCATGTGTCCTCGAGAACGTTTGGTCATCTTAAGTAATACAACCGGCTTGTCCTTTGATGCATAAAGGATTGGGCCACTTGCTGCATTCATTCTTACTATCTTTTATTTACTCGTACTTTGTTTACTTGCTTTATCGAAAACCCCTAAAAATCCGTTTGCTAAGTATTTGCAGAGAATTACTGATCCATACCACTAGCCAGCACCTTCTGCTCCTCGTTGGGTTCGACACTTTTACTTATCGAAAATCTGCGATACACCCCTATACTTGTGGGTCATCACGTGTCATCCCTTCCCTAGAGGCATTGTCTAGGTTGGTCGTGAAGTCGTTGTAGGGGTTCCGCGTATGAAAACAATAAATTCTACCCTACGCCCCTGAACCCCTGATGCTGCCAGGATCCATCTATTAGTAATACAGTAACGGGAGGGTCTTTTCGTGAACTTACCCTTGAAGACCGAAAAGCGTTGTCAACGCTTAGGTGAGCGTGGTTGATGTAGACGACCTGAAGCCGACCTCAAGGTTGTGATGAAGTCCTTGCACTCCCTTGGCTCCAACTAATTGAGGGCCTCAAGTGCGACACCTTGCGGGGAGTTACACACGTCCGGTGCCTGACGATGACTCCCACTTCCCCGATCCAGCAGCAGTTGCGGAAGTAGAGCTCCTGGATCCGAATCCCGTAGCACGACGGCACTCCGCGGTGAAGATGTCTCTCGATCGCGCAGTCCGAACATGGGACCATGGTCACGAGAGAGAGAGAGAGAGAGAGATAGAGAAAATATCAATTGGAGGTCCTCCCAAAAGTGAGAAGACCTTTATTGATTATTGTGTGTATTAATCTGGCCAAATACCCCCACTATATATAGGGGAAAAGGAGGTACTACCTCCCTCAGAGTCCCGGGGTGGGACTAAAGGAGAGGAAGGGGAGGGGCAGCCGCCGACCGGCCCTAGTGGGCCCCGCGCGGGGGGGGGGGGGGGGGGGTGGGTGGGGTGGGGTGGGGGGGAGCTAGGCCCATCCAACCACCCCCTTGTCCCTTCTCCCTCTCTCCTTTCCCTAATGGGCCCTCTCCCCTCCGGGAATTGGCCCATTAAGCCTTTTAACCTTTTAAATGATTTTCTCTTTTATTAAATAATTATGAATAAATGATTAAATCAATATTTAACATTCATTCACATATTATTCAATCTCCGTGGCTATGGAACACCTTCCACCTCCACTCCGGACATCCTCCGGACTTATCGAAACCCTTCCGGTTTTCTCTCTACAATTCTTCGGCGATTCTACCAATCCTATAAACACTCTCTAAGCATCATCAAGCCCTTAAGCGTGATACCCCACGGTTCAGGAACACTCCAGACATGGTCGGGACACTCCCGCACCAATGATCAATAGAGGGACCTGGATGGCCATGCGACCCCTGTGCGTTCCACGAAGATCTTTCATAGTTTGAATCGGGACAGTCGTGTCTTATTCCCTCTGTCTCTTGATACTTGCATTGCCCGAGATCTGATCAATGACATCACCATGCCGTGTTCAATCTTGTTACCGAATAATGCTACTTGACTCGTTCCGACAAGTGATATCCCTGTGATCAAATCACACGTTGCGCAGCTATTGGATATAACCTCTTCGAGTGGGCCCTTGAGTATCTTCCCGTCACATGGACGGACAAATCCCGCTCTTGACATATATTGCCTCTACGGTTTCCTCCGAGTACCCAAACACACCTTTATAACCACTGTATTACCAAGTGGCGCTTGATGCTATCAAAGCACTCTCAGGAGACAGTGATTGTTATAGCCTCACAGTCTAAGGAATAGTCTACGAGGATCCATTTCTAATCATCATAACTTGAACTTCGTGACATGATCGGGTCACGATGTTTAGGTTGGGTATTGGTTCATCTTCTCATTCTCAGAATGAGTTGACTCTATTTCTAACTGGCATAAATGCCACATGATCAGGAAACATGATCATCTGTTGACCAATGAACTAGTGACTAGAGTTTCACTGGGAACCCCTGGTTGTTTGTATATCACACGTGTATTGATGTTTCCACTCAATATAGTTATAGCATGATATAAAACTTAATCATAAACTATATGAAATATGGTAATAGTCCTTATTACTATTTTTCTCTAGGGCATATTTCCAATAGTCGTTGGAGTGGCAATACAGAGTCTAGGTTGGCGGCCGCTTTGAGAATGGGTTTTTGGGGCACAATGTACATCGTTGGCGGTCTCAACCGACTTGTCCTCTCTAGCGATCTGGTCCCGCCGCTTACTCACCTCCGTACGCAAATAGGTGGGCGGTGTGTTGGTTGTGCCATCTTTGAGGCAAAGTCGATCTTTTGAAGTCTCCCCCTTTGATTGTGATGTGGCCCAGGTAGTTCGGTGTTTTGCCTCCTCTCAATTCGTGGTGGGAGACGTTGCAAGGAGAGTCACCGATGTTTGGTTGTTGTGGCTTGCATTGTATGTCATGTTGTGTCATGTTTGTATCGGTGTTGCCTTCTTGATATTGAATCAGACATTCCTGGCATTGTACTGGTGGTCAAACCCTTTCTTCTATATTATGATTAATACATTCGAGGATGTATTATAGAAAACTGTTGTTGTTATGGACTAGAGGAGACCGGGTGCACATCGACTTAGATCTGTGAGCTAGAACCCGGACATTGGCTTGATCGCACCGTTCATTTTCTCGTGCATAGTGGTTTCGACGCTTGCGTGGAACCTGGTGTTTCAAAATTTCGTGCAAATTATATCATTAAGAAACATGCTAAAATCCGGCTCGATTGCCAACGGTAGATGGGAAGTCTTGTGCAAACCCTGTCAGCTGGCCGGTCCCGAGGGTGCAACGCGTAGAGGAATAAGACTAACGCCGAAGGCGCACACACCGATTACATAAAGTAGATTGAAACATGAGGATTAAGGAGAAGCTCTTTATTGATGTATCTCTGAAACAGTATGTACAATGGTGGAGCTCTCCTTTATATAGACTACAAAGGATAAGACCCAATTAACGTTAGGATAGACTTAGCCTAACTGCCTCTACCGAAGTGGACTCACGCGAGTTGGCATAGTTTCCCAACACTCCTCTTGGATATTATTCCGTATATCCATGTCTTAAACCTCCAAAAAACCCAGTGGGAAAAATATGGATCAAGTACATGGTATACCTTTTGCTATGTTGGATGAATTGCCTCATTAAAAACCTCATGTGAGAAACTTCATCAAAACTCACTTAAAGGAAAAGAACTACAATTCACCTAACTATAAAGTTAAGTACTCAATCATCGAGATCGAGATTTTAGCGATGAGTTTGTGAAGATTCTCCCCCCGAACCTTGCATCTCCCTAAGTCTCATCATACCAATTCCACAAACACATCTCTCAAAATAATATGATGGTATGACTTAGTGAATAAATCAGCTAGATTTTCACACAACTTAGTATGCAAGATCTTTACTTTATTCATCTTTTGCAATTCGTGTGCATAGAAGAACTTGGGTTTATATGTTTTGTAAGATTTCTCTTCACGTAACCCGTCTGGACTTGTGCATCACAAGCGGCATTATCTTCATAGATAATAGTTGGGATTTGAACAGTGTTCAGCCCACATGACATCTGGATGTGGTCGACCACCCGTTGAAGCCATACACATTCTCGGGATGCTTCGTATAATGCTATGATTTCTAAATGGTTTGTTGAAGTTGACACAAGAGTTTGCTTAGACGATTTCCAAGATATTGCAGTTCTACCACAAAGGAAAACATATCCAATCTGTGACTTGGTTGTGTGCGGGTCCGAAAGGTACCCAACATCTGCATAGCCTACAATTGATAGGTTTTGGTTCTTTTAGTAAAACAATCCAAGGTCTTTGGTCACTTCTAGGTACCTGAAGATGTCCTTGACGCCTTTCCAGTGTCTCTTGGTAGGCTCAGAACTATACCTAGCAAGCAAATTGACAGTGAATGCATATCCGGACATGTACAATTCACGAGATACATAATTGCACCAATTGCACTCAAGTAGGGGAATTCTGGTCCCAGAATTTTCTTCCCCTCTTATTTAGGCCTGAACGGGTCCTTGTCTTGCTGCAAAGATCTTCCGACCATCGAGGTCTTAGAAGGATATGCTTTGTCAAATCCAAATCGTTCCAACACCTTCTGGATGTAGGCCGACTGGTGCACTACGATCCTAGTAGGGGAATGCTCAAGTTGCAGACCCAGGCAGAACTTAGTTTTGCCTAAGTCTTTCATCTCGAATTCTGACATCGGGTAGGAACTCGCTTCATCTATATCCTCAAGTGTACCGATTATATTCAAATCATCCACGTACACTGAGATAATACAGAACCCATCCCGGGATCTCCGTATAAAAACACATGGGCAATCTTCATTGCTCTTGTAGCCCTTCTGATGAAGGAAATCGCTTAAACAATTATACCACATCCTACCTGACTGTATAAGTCCATACAGTGACTTGTTAAGCTGAACACTATATAAACTCCTATTTGCTGTATCTTTCTTTGGAATAGGGATACCATCTGGCACTTTCATGTATATGTCTGAATCCAAGTTACCATTGATGGGTTCGTAGCAGGGAAAACAAAAAAATTTCTACCGCAAGAATGAACAAAACCCAGATCTAATCTAGATAAAAGCCAAGATCTAATCTATTAGACATGTGCAACGAGATAGATCTGTACTAACCCTTGTAGGTCCGAAAGTGTTACGAGATTCGGATCTCATGGTTGATGTAGTCGATCACTTGCCGATCTCAAGATTGATTAGATGATCCTTCTGGCGCCGCGTTCCGGCAGCGCTTCCGCAGTCGGTCACACGTCCGGAGTCGAAGTAGACCTTCCTCTCCCCGTTCCAGCGGGCAGCGGAGGTAGTAGATCTCTCCACGGAATCCCAGCAGCACGACGGCGTGGTGGTGGTGGTGGAGTAGAGAATTCTGCAGGGCTTCATCTAAGCCAGAGCAGAAGGAAGGAGGAGGAGAGAGGCAGCTAGGGTTTGGAGTGGAAGGAGGCAAGGGGGTGGCGCCTCCACCCCCTCTATTTATGGGAGGGAGGCGCCATGGGGAGGTGGAGTCCTTGTAGGACTCCCCTCTCCCTTGGCCGGCGGATCAAGGAGGTGGGGGGAGAGTCCTACTCCCCCACGAATCCTTGTCTTACTCCACAAGGACTCTTTGATCCTTTCTTGGTTTTCAAGCAAACTCCAAGAAATCTTCCAGAACCTTCCGGAACATTCCGAAACCTTCTAGAATCCTCATACAAATACTCCGGAACATTTCCTAACTCAGAAAATGATCCCCAATATATGAATCTTATTCTCCGGACAATTCCGGATCTCCTCGTGATTTTCGGATCCAATCCGAGACTCCGAACAACATTCGGTCTCCAACGCACATTCCATATCTACTTAAAACAACTTCGAACCTTAAGTGTGTCACCCTACGGTTCGTGAATATGCAGACATGATGAAGACACATCTCCGATCAATAACCATCAGCGGGATCTGGAGATCCATAACGGCTCCCACATACTCAACGATGACTTTGTGATCGATAGAACCATTAACATACAAAACCAATTCCCTTTGTCACGCGATACTCTACTTATCCGAGGTTTGATCGTCGGTATCTCCATACCTAGTTCTACCTCATTACTAATAAGTACTCTTTACTCGTTCCATGTTATGTCATCCCTTGTGACCCAGTCACATGCTTGCAAGCTAATTAGATGACATTCCACCGAGAGGGCCCAAAGCATATCTATCCGTCATATGGATGGACAAATCCCAATCTTGGTCCATGCGCTTCAACACATACTTTCAGAATACCCAATGATACCTTTATGACCACCCAGTTACGAAGCGGTGTTTGATGTCATCAAAGTACCCATCCGGTGATGGTGATTAACATAACCCCATGGTCGAAGGATTAGGTTACTATGTATTTTAAAGCTTATTGCAAACGAACCTAATGACTTGATCTTATGCTATGCTTACTACGGGTGTGTGTCCATCACATCATTCTCCTAAGGATATGATCTTGTTATTAACAACATCCAATGTCCATGATCAGGAAACCATGATCATCCATTAATCAACAAGCTAGTTTAACAAGAGGCTTACTAGGGACTCTTTTATGTTTACAAAACACACAAGTATTAATGTTTCCGGTTAATACAATTATAGCATGGGATGTAAACATTTATCATAAACATAAAGATATAATAATAACCACTTTATTATTGCGTCTTGGGCATATCTCCAACAGTCTCCCACTTGCACTAGAGTCAATAATCTAGTTAAAAAACTTGTGCATTCAACACCTATGGCTTTCTGGTGTTGTATAGACACTATTGCTAGTGGTAAACATAATCTTTGGATCTGACACTTCTAGGTCCGTGTGTATTTGCATGTCCTTGCGTCTCTACGCATTACTCATTCTCCAATGAGATGGCATTGTATAAATTTGGTCTTTTGGTGAGACCTTTAGTTCCTTGGGATTAAATCATGTTGATACAATTGTCATACAATGTATCTTCATAGTATTATCCCGCTATGAACCACACCTAGTTTGATAACAAACTACTTAACACAAATGCCCTCCTTTGCTGCTACTATAGCAATTGTATACTTAGCCTTTTGTTGTAGTATCCGTCACAATATATCAACTTTGGAACTCATCCAAATCCATCATGGAACATCCTTTCCATTAGGTTGTGCCACCCATAGTCTAAATTGAGATAAATTTAATTTGTATCTTGTGACAAAACTAGTATCAATGTATCACTTTACAATGAACTGCCTTTAACTATTTGTCACTTATACATGATATATTCTTAGTTCTTCCAAAGCTCATAAGAATATCTTTACTATTGTCCAATGATCATCTGATGAATCATTCTGGTATATGCTCATAACATTTAGAGCATAGGACATATCTGGATGTGTACATCTCAAAGAATGATTGATCAAAATATTCTTGTGATTTCACCAAGTGTCAAAACACTTGAATCTCGTGTCAACACACTTGAATCTTGATTTAGTCCTTTCCGTGCGTCAAGAACCTTTCTTGTTGTTTCCATATTGAACTCATTCAACATCTTATCTTTGTACATTTGGCAAAACCATATTAGCGCCTCAATCTATTCATATAGACATTGATGCCTAATTCTTGAGTTATGCCTAAGTCTTTCATCGAAATGAAATTCTTAACCTGTGTCAATAAAAGATACATTATTTCTAATCAACAATATGTCTTAGCGCTCCCACTTAATTTCTTGCAAAATGCAAACATCTTCATCGTCTCTGATGAAATTAAACCTTTTAACGGTTTCATCACGGTGAAGATTCCAACTCCGCGATGCTCACTTCAACCATTGAAGTTTTGCATACTCTTTTAGCATCCTTTGAATTAACAAAACCCTTTGGATCATGTCATGTACACGTCCTAGGTAACCATTCTATTAGAAGAACTTGTTTTGTTTGTTCAACTACCATATACCAAAATATATGTAGTGGTTGCTACATTAATCCGTCCAGACTAAATATCACTATGAAAGATCAAATCTTATCATAGTGAATTCCTTGAACATTGTCGTAAACTCTTTCCGACATGTCGACTATTTCATAGATTTGAAACATCCATGTCTATTAAACACGACCGATAGGGTTCACGCCTTTCCGGAGGGTCTTCTAAGTTCAGAAACTTGATTTCTCGTGTATGGATACTATCACGGATTCCATGACTTCAAGTCATTTTATGGAGTCAGGGCCCATCATCGCTTCTTTGCATGTAGTCGGTTCATCATTGTCAAAACAATAATGACTTGCTTATCAAATCTTACTATTTGATTCTTACCGACCCACACGGTTCTATAGGAACTCTAATCTCCGAGATCACACCTTTTGTAATCACAAGAGCCATCAGCATTGTGACCGCCACCGGGACACTTTCCGGCGCTGCGCTACTTAGCACATATAGCTAAGGTTCAACAACCTTATCAAAGACCTATTGTCCTCCCACTTAACTTTTCATGAAAAATTCCTTCTCAAGAAACTTGACGTTCCAAGCGACAAACTCTTTTGTCCTCGGTGTTATGGAGAAATTCCCAACAAATTCTTTGGAATAACCTACAAAGACGTGCTTATCCGACTTTGGTTGTAAACATTTTACTTATGCATAGCATACCAAAATTTAAGAAAAGACAATTCGGGTTTTATCCCAAACCATAACTCATATGGTGTCATTTCAACGGATCACGATGGGGCTCTTTTCAGTGTAAAAGCGGTAGTCACTAAAGCTTTAATCTTTAAAATATAATGGCAGTTTTATAAATGACACCTTTGATCTTACCATGTAAAACAAAGTTTCATTACATATCTCGAACACTCCATACTCCTATGGTGTTTTGGGAAATGTAAATCCATGGAACGATTCCTCAAATCTTAGGTGTTTTGCTAAACTTGTAACTCAAACATCTTTCTTTATGATCCAATCATAAACTCTTTTATTTTCTTGTTACAATGATTTTCCACTTCATCTTGAAAGTCTTTGAACATTTTTCAAATGTTTCATACTTCTTCCTCATTGAGTAAGTATATACATATACTCACTCAAATCTTCGGAGAAAGCATATGAAGTTGAAATCCATCGCCCACGACTACACATAATGGACTATATACATCAATATGTACAAATTCCAATCAGTTAGTCGTCCGATCCTCTTTTGGCCTACGAACGGAGTTTTAATTATCTCCAGGAAAGTATCACAAGCGTCATTTGATCCAAATCAAAGACTCCAAAAATCCATCAACATGGAGTTTCTTCATATATCCTTTCAATATAATTTAAATGGCGATGTCACTTCGCAAGTGATCTTTCAATCATTTGTCTTGCGACATTTTAGCATTAGTTTTATGGTCGTTATTTCTCCTACCAGACTTGTATATTATCCATCTATTATGGAATACGGTAATTATTTGAACAACCTTTTGTCGTCATAATACCTGATCAAAATAACAATTATTGAAACAAATCTTGAAGGCAAGCTTTGATGTTAAGGAGCAACACAACAACCCTTTGTTTGTTTTCGATGAACATCATCACATTTTCTCTTGCTAGTTACTTAGGCCATTGCAGTTCATGAATTGTGTTGTCCTGTATGACACTTCATACCAACCAATTCAGTATCCAATACCTAAGAACCACATTGTTTAACAAGCAAGGAATACAACCATAACATGTATATCTTCTATATGCCTAAGTTGGACATCTCCAACCTTTTATTTTCTGCCAAATATTTTATAGATTCTCTTTCAGCAATTCCTTTTCTTTTAAAAGAATCTATCAACATCAATAGTGGTGTCATCAACATGACACATGGTACAAAGCGTATATAGTCAACTACTAATACCTTTGGACTTGCACTTTGAGGTGGATCACCATCATCAAATGTTTGGTGTTCTTTCAAAAATCCATTCTTTAGTAATCTTTTAGTGTAGTAAACATTTTACTTACATCTTCTATTCATCCTTATCATGACAACTTTCATGATCAAGCTACTATAGCCTATAAGGAAGAATCGCGAATATAATATCAGTTCCCAAAACCTTTTTGGTAGATTCGGATGCCTAGCATCTCCATCCTTCACAAATTCTCATACAATATGAGAACATGTATTTTGCTAATTATACTCTATCATAATGCAACCAAAAAACATTGTTTCAGATATCACAATATCTTTCACACATGATGGTTTCTGAAACAATTTTCAGCTCCAATATAATCTTGATATTAAAACAACCTTTTGAATATCAATAATCAGGGAGGCAAACATGATACTTTAGATACTAACATTGGAATTCTTACTCTTGATTTAATACTACTTATTAAACTTCATGGAGTAAATAGAGTTTGCTGAAAGTTTGCAATAGGACTTATAAACTTTAAATTGACATTCAAAACAATACGATACCAGTTCGTAAAGTAAATATCCAGAATTTCTGTAGTTCCACTATCTCAACTATAACCAAGCGTAAGGTGGTGAACGGATGCCAATGACTACAACAAACTATGCAAATTCACTTTGATTGTGTTTATGATAAATTGAGTTTGACTAATCCAAATTACAAATGAACTCCCACTCGAAACAACATCCCTCGAGTTGTTTTAGTGATTACACGAACCAAATCCACTACACCAAGTCCGATCATCACATGAGATGATGTAGCTTTAAAGGCGGACAATCAACATGTTCATCTATCATCCATATGACTCATGCTTTACCTTTCGGTATTCCGTGTTCCGAGACCATGTCTGTACATGCTAGGCTCGTCAAGGTTAACCTTAGTTTCCGCATGTGCAAATCTGGGCTTGCACCCGTTGTATGCACACGTAGAGTCTATCACACCCGATCATCACGAGATGCTTCGAAACAACGAGTCTTAGCAACGGTGCCAACTAAGGACGAACACTTTATTACTTGATATTTAGTGAGAGGGATCATCTTATAATGCTACCGTCGCGATCTAAGAAATACAAGATGCATAAAGGATTAACATCACAGGCAATTCATAATTATTGTGATATGATATGGCCCTTTCTTCTTGTGCCTTTGATCTCCATCTCCAAAGCACGGACATAATCTCCATCATCACCAGCATGGCGTCAAGGTCAGTGGCGCCGCTTCATGGTTGTCCATCATCACTAGCAACTATTACAACTACTTGGAACAAAGCTGTTACAAGATGAATAGACACGCAGGTCTTAACAGAATTGAAGACAACCATTAGGCTCCTGCCGGTTGCCATATTACAACAAGGATCATTGCATACATCAAATATAATCACAATCACATGATGGCCATATCGCATCACAAAACCCCTGCAAAAACAAGTTAGACGCCTCTAATTTTCTTTGCATGTTTTACGTGGCTTGAGGCTTTCGAATAAGAACGGATCTTACCTACGAAACTGAACCACAACGTTGATACAAGTGCTATCAAGTTGCAAAGTGTAAATTGGATCTATACTATGGTGAGAGATACAGACACCCGCAAAGCCACTTGTGCAAAGCAAGTTACACGTCAAGCGTGGAGCAAGTCTCATGTGCGATGACATGTAAGGTTAGCCCGAGCCGCTTCATCCCACCATATCGCAAGATGCAAAGTACACAAAGAAAAAGACGGCACGAGCACCAACGCCCACAAAACCATTGTGTTCCACTCGTGCAACAGATCTACGCATAGATACGGCTCTGATACCACTGATGGGTTCGTAGCAGGGAAAACAAAAAAAATTCTACCGCAAGAACGAACAAAACCCAGATCTAATCTAGATAAAAGCCAAGATCTAATCTATTAGACATGTGCAATGAGATAGATCTGTACTAACCCTTGTAGGTCCGAAAGTGTTACGAGATTCGGATCTCGTGGTTGATGTAGTCGATCACTTGCCGATCTCAGGTCGAGTAGACGATCCTTCCGGCGCCGCGTTCCGGCAGCGCTTCCGCAGTCGGTCACACGTGCGGAGTCGAAGTAGACCTTCCTCTCCCTGTTCCAGCGAGCAGCGGAGGTAGTAGATCTCTCCACGGAATCCCAGCAGCATGACGGCGTGGTGGTGGTGGTGGAGTAGACAATTCTGCAGGGCTTCGCCTAAGCCAGAGCAGAGGGAAGGAGGAGGAGAGAGGCGGCTAGGGTTTGGAGTGGAAGGGGGCAAGGGGTGGCGCCTCCACCCCCTCTATTTATGGGAGGGAGGCGCCATGGGGAGGTGGAGTCCTTGTAGGACTCCCCTCTCCCTTGGCCGGCGGATCAAGGAGGTGGGGGGAGAGTCCTACTCCCCCACGAATCCTTGTCTTACTCCACAAGGACTCCTTGATCCTTTCTTGGTTTTCAAGCAAACTCCAAGAAATCTTCCAGAACCTTCCGGAACATTCCGAAACCTTCTAGAATCCTCATACAAATACTCCGGAACATTTCCTAACTTAGAAAATGATCCCCAATATATGAATCTTATTCTCCGGACAATTCCGGATCTCCTCATGATTTTCGGATCCAATCCGAGACTCCGAACAACATTCGGTCTCCAACGCACATTCCATATCTACTTAAAACAACTTCAAACCTTAAGTGTGTCACCCTACGGTTCGTGAATATGCAGACATGATGAAGACACATCTCCGATCAATAACCATCAGCGGGATCTGGAGATCCATAACGGCTCCCACATACTCAATGATGACTTTGTGATCGATAGAACCATTAACATACGAAACCAATTCCCTTTGTCACGCGATACTCTACTTATCCGAGGTTTGATCGTCGGTATCTCCATACCTAGTTCTACCTCGTTACTGATAAGTACTCTTTACTCGTTCCATGTTATGTCATCCCTTGTGACCCAGTCACATGCTTGCAAGCTAATTATATGACATTCCACCGAGAGGGCCCAGAGCATATCTATTCGTCATATGGATGGTCAAATCCCAATCTTGGTCCATGCGCTTCAACACATACTTTCAGAATACCCAATGACACCTTTATGACCGCCTAGTTACGAACCGGTTTTTGATGTCATCAAAGTACCCATCCGGTGATGGTGATTAACATAACCTCATGGTCGAAGGATTAGGTTACTATGTATTTTAAAGCTTATAGCAAACGAACTTAATGACTTGATCTTATGCTATGCTTACTACGGGTGTGTGTCCATCACATCATTCTCCTAAGGATATGATCTTGTTATTAACGACATCCAATGTCCATGATCAGGAAACCATGATCATCCATTAATCAACAAGCTAGTTTAACAAGAGGCTTACTAGGGACTCTTTTATGTTTACAAAACACACAAGTATTAATGTTTCCGGTTAATACAATTATAGCATGGGATGTGAACATTTATCATAAACATAAAGATATAATAATAACCACTTTATTATTGCCTCTTGGGCATATCTCCAACAACCATATAGGTAAGTGGTGACAACATCCATCATAAGCATCTTGAAGGTGATTAAGGTTAAAGTGACACAACTAAGAGGATATGCTTGACAAGTTATAAACCGAAATCTCATGCCCCTTACTTACGAAGACCGATCCTCATGCTACTCAACTTCAGTCACGAGTAAGCTCTTGTCATTGTAAGTATATGTGTATCATTAAGAACCGCCAACGGGGTACCCCTTGCACATGATACGGGAGCTTTCCCATAATCAAAATGACAAGGCAAGCAGACAATGAGCATCTCAGCGATCTTTTTATTTGCTATTTGCATAGGTTTTTATTGAGGATGCTTCATAGAGTGCTCATTATGGTGATGCTGCAAGTTTCCACCATGATTAGGCATGGCTTAGGCTAGCGGCCCAGGCGTTTCTCTAACACACATACAAACTCCATGATCTTACAAGTTCCATTTTTATTTCACACCGCCGGGATCCGTAAGCAAAAGAACATGATATCAACGGGGTACAAAGTACAAGTGCAATGTTGAAAGCGTTCCCCATGGTACATGGTTCTACTAATTTCAACTTATAAAGCGCAAGCATATACGCAACAAAGAAGGACCCAATGGTTCAAGTTTATGAGAGGCAAAAAAGTAAAGTGTGCCATCAAGTTCGTGAGAGCTTTAATCACTAGTTTTCTCATAACAAGTGGAAGGTAAACAAAAGCATGAACATACTTGGAATAGCATAAGCTAGTAGGTAGGTATGGTGGACTCTTTGGAATAACTTGTTTTAGGGAGTTGGATGCATGAGTGGAACTCATACTTGGTTGTGGAGGCTAGCAAAAGACTGGGAGCGACAAACTAAGAGAGCAATAATGGCCATAATCATGCAGAGCGACAAAACATCATTGATCAAAGCATAAAGTGATACTACAAGTTGAAAACTAGAGGATCATAAAGGCTATGGTGACTTTGGATAGTCATAACATGGTGTGAGCATGTGCCAAGTCAACCCAAATAAAGCATCAAAGGAGAATACCATTATACTATGCATTAATATGCTAAAACAACGCATGATTCATCCAAGGCACATTAAGCAATATCAATTGTTTATAACAAGTCATGATACATCAAAGAATACTAAGCATAAAGCCAAAACAATATCAAGCATGGCATGACAAAGCATAGGCCACAGTAAAAAACGAGCTCTTTTTACCACAAAAGTACAAACTTTCCTACTCTTTTCCAAACCAAACCAAACTATTTGCAAACCAAAGTATGAAAGAGGGGGTCCAACCAATTTATTCAGAAAACTAAGCAAACCAAGCAAAATAAAAACCAAAACTAAAATGAAAAAGAAGACGCTCCAAGAAAAATACAACTGTGGATGAAACAATAAAAATGAAGCGTTTGGAAGGAACCTGGAATTTTTATTGATGAAGAAGGGGTTGCCTTGGGCATCCCCGAATCTTTGACGCTTGTACTTCTTGGATATTTCTTGGGGTGACACGCGTGGCATCCCCAAGCTTGAGCTTTAGTCCATCCTTTATCTCATTACTCATTCCTTCCATACACCTGAAAATTTTCCTTCATACAAAACTTCACACAATCTCATTAGCAACATTAGTGCACTTAAGATAAATAAGTCTTAAGGTTCAGTTCTAACACCAAATAAAATTCCATTAGAACACTAGCTACTGTAGCACTTCCCTCAAAAATCTCAACTCCCCAAAAGAACTCAAGAAGGAACCCATAAGAAGCAAATGCAGAATATGGCAGAAATCTGTCAAAACAGACCAGTAGGTAAAGACGAATTATTTCGAAGACCTTCTGTTGCTCAAATCAAAAAGTGTTCAAATAACTAAAGTTAGATAACAACTTGGGGCAGAAGCACAAAAACTTAAAGCTTAATCCGACATACCGAGCTCTCTCACGAATTTTTACGGTGAAGCACAAGAATCTGTTTCGGGACAGCAACTTTCCGAATCATTACTTCGCTCTCATTAGAGGTTACTCTTGGCACAAAAAGCAAATAAAAAGGATAAGGAGCGGTTATTACTGAAGTAATAACTTCCAAGACTCATCTAAATTTTTGGGTTATCTCCCAATAAGCACTTTTCTTTAACGCCTTTAAGTTAGGCATAAGAGGCAAAGAAAGAATCAAGTGTTCTCAAATGAAGAAGCATTAAAACCAACTTTCTTGCCCTTACCTCTCTTATTTTTATTCTTAACCTTTGGGAAAATGTGATTGTTTGGTGGAGAAGAAAGGTGCATGGTCCCCTTTCCCACATCTATTATTGCTCCAAGGTGTTCTAATAGGGACCTTCCAAGTGTAATTTGTCCTTTTCCTGCACATTCAATAACAAGATAATCAATAGAAATCATTTTCCCACGGATCTTCGTAAACACTCCTTCAGCTATTCCAATAGGTAATACGGTAGCGTTATTAGCAAGAGATATTTCTTTTCTTCCTTCAGTAAGCCCCCAAAGATTCAAAGATTTATAAATATCTTTGGGCATAAGACAAAATTCAGACATGATATCGCAGCGGGCTTGAAAAGTTTCAGTGTTTATCTCAATCTTTACTGTAGGGAGCCACTTTGATGGTTCAGAATTTATTGGAACATAATTGTGATGCTCCCTAAGCGTATTATAGCAATCTTTTAAGATAGTAGTGCTAGTCTCAAGAGTGTTCAACCTAGCAAATATTTTTGCGAAAGAAATATCAGTTTGGCTAGGCATGTTGTAAGTGAGGATCCATTTCTTTATAGCATTAATAGCATCATCCTCATTACATTGGAGGAAATCTCCTCCCACAACAGCATCTAAAACATATCTATAGCAAAGAGCAATCCCAAGGTAAAAACCGCTAAGGAACAAGCTTTGAGTCATTTTAGGCTCAGTTTTTTCATGTAGATCAGAGATTCTAGACCAAGCTTCCTGAAAACTTTCCTCGATTCCTTGTTTAAAAGTGAAAATCATTTCCTCGGGTGACATAGTTATTGGAGCAAGACTAGACATGAAGGCAACTTAAGATAGGAACTAATTTTTTTGTGTTTTTGAAATAAGAAAGCAAACTAGTAAAACTATTTTTTTTGTGTTTTTTGAATAACAAAACAAGCAAACAAAGGAAAAAGAAAACTAAGCAAACCAAAAACAACAAAGTAAAGAGATTGGTTATGAGGGACTCCTCTTGTGAAGATGTCCTTGACTCCCCGGCAAACGGTGCCAGAAAATCTTTGATGTGCTCGTCGTTCAACGTAGAGCTCGTTGGGAACCCCAAGAGGAAGGTATGATGAGCACAGCAACAAGTTTCCCTCACTTATGAAACCAAGGTTTAATCGAACCAGTAGGATCAAGGAAACACCCCAACGGTGTTACTAGCTGAGCTTTGGCAGGGCGCACTACCGGTGCTAGTAGCAACATGGAGACCTACACAACAAAACCACAAAACTCTGTCCCCAACTTGCGATGAGGTTGTCAATCTCACCGTCTTTTGCTGAAAACAAAGGATTAAACGTATCGAATGGAAGGAAGTAATAGTTTGCAGAAAGTAAACACAAAGCAGTAAACAGTTTATAGATTGTATGTAAAAGAAAGGACCAGGATCCATAGTTCACTAGAGGTGGCTCTCCTTAAGATAGATAACATGCTGGGTGAACAAATTACAGCGGGGAAACCCCTCCAGTATAAGGACCGGCATCCAACTGCATCTATGACTAATAATCCACCTTCAGGTTATCATCCGAAACCCCTCCAGTATTAAGTTGCAAGCAACAGATTATTGCTTTACGAACTGCGTGTAAAGTAAACAATACGATTGTTCTATGAACAAAGGATTGTTGTTTTCTCCCTAGTAGCAACAACACATCTAGTACCTTAGAGATTTCTATCACTTCCCCAGATTACCAGAGGCATGAACCCACTATCGAGCATAAATACTAACTCTTGAAGTTGCTAGCATCTACTTGGCCAAGATAGCTACTAACAATGGAAAGCATGCAAGATCACAAATAACAAAGACATGATAGAATCAATAATCAATCTGAAATAGCATCTCAATATCCATCGGATCCCTGCAAACACAACATGTATGATTACAAATAGATGATCTTGATCATGAACGGAGCTCACAAGATCTAAACATGAAAGCACAAAGGAGGAGAACCAGCCATCTAGCTACTACATGGATCTGTAGTCCAAGGATGAACTACTCACGCATCACACCGGAGGCTTGCATGGTGATGAAGAAGGCCTCCAGGGTGAATTCCCCTCTCCGGCAGGATGCCGGGAAGAGCTACAGATCCCTCCCGATCTAGGGGTGGAGATGACGGCGGCTACAAACTCTTTCGTGGATTTTTGATCGGGTGCTTAGGGTTTTCGTCCTGAGGGCAATATATAGGCGGAAGGAGAGGCCAAGGTGGTGCCGGGAGCCACCACACCACCCCCTGGCGCGGGCCCAGCCTGGCCGCGCGGCCAGGTGGTGTGGCTGGCCCTTCTCCGTCTCATATTCTGGCACTTGATCCCTTCCGGAAAAATAGGCACTTTGGCTTTTGTCCCATCCAATTCCAAGAATATTCATTTTCTGACTTTCCTGGAACCAAAAATAGCAGAAAATAGGCAGCTGGCACTGTGGCTCTTGTTAATAGGTTAGTCTAAGAAATCATATGAAAAGTACTCCAAAGTTGGAACAAAACACAAGAAAGTGGATAAAACCAAGCATGAAACATCAAAAATTATAGATACATTTGCAATGTATCAGGCGACCCAACCTTCGGGGTAGGTTACCCTGCCTATTACATTTGGGATGCTCGACAATTTCCGCACGGAGAACATCTTGTTCGATGTCGCAGATATTCTTCTACCGTACAATGGCATATTGGGATGGCTAGCGCTGGCTAAGTTCATGGAGGTCACCCACTATGCCTACAACACCATGAAGATCCTGGCTACAAAGGGGGGTATCACCGCCAAGGTTGACCCTTCTTTCATATGCATGGAGCAGTCATATCAAGAGACTGCGGTAGCAGTCTCCCGGGCCCCGCGAGACCTCGACATGTTGGGTGCTTTGGTCATAAGAAAGAAGCACCTGACCACGGTCTCACCAAGAAAGTCCTCTGCTCGAAGGGGGAGGATGCTCCATCACCATTGGGGCTCGCCTCACCGACAAATAGGAAAGCGCGCTTGTCACCTTCCTCTGGGAGAACACTAATGTGTTCGCCTTGGATCCCACGGGTTTGCCCGGGGTTCCAAGGGAGGTGATCGAGCACCGTCTGGCAGTGAGCCTGGGAGCCCACCGGTAAAGAAAAAAGGTTCGACGACAAGCCCAAGACAAGCAAGACTTCATCATCTTGGAGGTTCAGAAGCTGAAGGCCGCTCAGGTCATCCGCGAAGTGTGGCACCCAACATGGGTGGTGAACCCTGTCGTGGTGCCCAAACCTCACAACAACAAGAGGCTTGATACCTTCAATCCGGATTCACGGACGCAGTATAGTAGCTTTTTCCCTAGTAGACCTAGGTTTAATCAAACCTTGGGAAACAATGCTAAAGGAATTAAATAAGGACACGTCTACAAGACTTTGTTCTTTCGTTTAACCTTTATTTACCAGACCGTTCTAGTTCACTTTATATCGTTGGTAGCATGTTGCGTGATGCCTGAGTGCACTACCCTACCCTACAAAAGCTCCTGCTCGGTATCCTTATCGCATCGAGGAAGCTTCGTCACTACTCTGAGGCCCACTGGGTCACCGTAGTTACCAAGCACTCGATGGAGCACATGTTGTGCGACAGAGAAGCTACCGGACGGGTGGCGGAGTAGGCTATGGAGCTAGAAGGCTTCGACCTCCACTTCGCCCACACTCAGACCATCAAGTGTTCATCTCTGGCCGAGTTTGTCACCGAGTGGACCCCGACTCCGGAGGACGAGGAGGAGCCCTTATCCTCCCTACCAGGGAACATCGACGAGCACGACCGGATCATTTACTTTGATGACTCGTACTCCCTCGGCGGCTCGAGGGTTGGCGGGCTCCTCGTGTCGCCAACGAGAGACCAGCTAAAGTATGTGGTCCAAATGCTCTACCATGGAGCACATTCGACAAATAACACTGCCGAGTATGAAGGCCTACTCGCCAGCCTTCAGAGTGCGAAAGATCTAGGGATCAAGCGTCTAATCATCCACGGGGACGCTCATCAGTCGTTAATCAAATCAATAAATATTACAACACCCCGCTAATGGCACCCTATGTGGAGGAAGTCAGAAAGTTGGAGTAGAACTTTGATGGACTCTAGATGGAACACATCCCGCGTGGCTAAAACACCGCCAACGACGAGCTCTCGAAGATTGCGTCTTCTAGGGATGCGTACCCCTGGATGTCATGGTGGTGCGGCTCCTGAAGCCCTCCATCAAGATCCCTCGAGATCAAATCTACAAAAACCCCTGGGATGAGCCCTCGGCGATGCCCATCGTATGCAAAGGCGATGGTTGCGGAGTTGTGTGCCCCCGGGGATGGATACACGAGTATTCAGCCCCTAACAAAGAATCCTAGGGTGAGCCCTCGGCCACACCCATCGTATGCGAAACGATGGGTGCGCATCCGTGTGCCCTCGGGAGGAAAGATACCATAGCAAGAACCAGACACCGTGTTGATCCCTTAGCCACATCCATCGTATTCGAAGAGATGGATGCGGAGCTGTGTGCCCTCGACGACGAAGACAATATAGCCAGAAGAAGATCCCGGGGTGAGCCCTCGGCCACACCCATCATATGCGAAGCGATGGCTGCGGAGTTGTGAGCCCCCAGGAAACAAAACACTAGAACTCACCAATTTTGCGTAATGTTCCGGGGAAAGCCCTCAGCTACACCAATCGTATGCAAAGCGATGAGTGTGAAGCTGTGTGCCCCCGGTAGCAAAGACACCATAGTTAGAAGAAGATTCCAGGGTGAGAGCTTGGCCACACCCATCATATGCCAAGCGATGGATGAGGAGCTATGTGCCCCCAAGAAACAAAACACTAGAACTCACCAATTCCACGGAATGTTCTACGGAGAGCCCTAGGCCACACCTATCATATGCGAAGCGATGAGTGCAGAGCTGTGTGCCCCCGAAAACTAAGACGCGGGAAGAAAGCAAACCTACAGAAAACCTCGGGGAGAGCCCTCGGCCACTGCTTAGCCCAAAATAGATCGATCCCGTTGGGGAACCCCAAGAGGAAGGTATGATGAGCACAACAACAAGTTTCCCTCAGTTATGAAACCAAGGTTATCAATCCAGTAGGAGCAAGGAAACACCTCAAAGGTGTTGCTAGCTGAACTTTGGCAGGGCGCACTACCGGTGCCAGCAGCAATGTGGAAACCTGCACAACACAACCACAGAACTTTGCCCCCAACTTGCGATGAGGTTGTCAATCTCACCGGTTTTGCCGAAAACAAAGGATTAAACATATAGAGTGGAAGAAAGTAATAGGTTGCAGAAAGTAAACAGAAAGTAGTAAATAGTTGATTGTAGATTGATGTTAAAAGAAAGGACCGGGGTCCATAGTTCACTAGTGGTGGCTCTCCTTAATATAGATGACATGTTGTGTGGACAAATTACAACGGGGCAATTGACAAACATCAAGAAAGCATACAATCATATACTACTCATCTTGAATCCTTTGAGACTTGATTGGGCATTACAACATTATACATAGACTGTAATCCAACTGCATCTATGACTAATAATCCACCTTTAGGTTATCATCCGAACCCCTCTAGTATTAAGTTGCAAGCAACGGATAATTGCATTATGAATTGCGTGTAAAGTAAACAATATGATTGTTCTATGAACAAAGGATCGTTGTTTTCTCCCTAGTAGCAACAACACATCTAGTACCTTAGAGATTTCTATCACTTCCCTAGATTACTAGAGGCATGAACCCACTATCGAGCATAAATACTAACTCTTGGATTTGCTAGCATCTACTTGGCCAAGTTAGCTACTAACAACAGAAAGCATGCAAGATCACAAATGACAAAGACATGATAGAATCAATAATCAATCTGAAATAGCATCTCAATATCCATCGGATCCCTGCAAACACAACATGTATGAATACAAATAGATGATGTTGATCATGAACGGAGCTCACAAGATCTAAACATGATAGCAAAAACGAGGAGAACCAACCATCTAGCTACTACATGGACCCATAGTCCAGGGATGAACTACTCACGCATCACACCGGAGGCTTGCATGGTGATGAAGAAGGCCTCCAGGGTGAATTCCCCTCTCCGGCAGGGTGCCGGGAAGAGCTTCAGATCCCTCTCGATATAGGGATGGAGATGACGGCGGCTACAGACTCTTTCATGGAATTTTGATCAGGTACTTAGGGTTTCTGTATCAGAGGCAACTTATAGGCGAAAGGGGAGGCCGAGGGGGTGCCGGAGGCGGCCAGACCACCCCCTGGCACGGGCCTGGCTGGGCTGCGCAGCCAAGCGGTGTGATGGCCCCCTGTCCCCTCTCCATCTCATATTCTAGCTCCATGTGTCCCTCGGTGAAAAACTAACTTTGTCTTTTGTGCCGTCCAATTCCGAGAATATTCATTTTCTGACTTTCCTAGAACCAAAAACAGCAGAAAACAGGCAGCTGGCACTGTGGCTCTTATTAATAGGTTAGTCCAAGAAATGGTATAGAAAGTACTCCAAAGTATGGACAAAACACAAGAAAGTAGATAAAACCAAGCATGGAACATAAAAAATAATGGATACGTTAGCAACGTATCAATATCCCCAAGCTTAACTCCTACTCGTCCTCGAGTAGGTAAGTGATAAAAAGAAACAATAATTTTTGAGGTGACATGCACCATCATAAACTTGATCAAAGTATTTGTAAAACATTGATAGCTGGGATCATAGTACTTCAACATAGCATGAAAGACAAAGTTCTAGCAATAAGACAAAGCAACTATGTTGCAACATGAAAAGGCACAAACAAAAGATTTATGAATAACAATGTTTTGCAAGACGTTTGTTTGTTTCACATAAAGAAAACATAGCATAGTGGCATTCAGCTTGTCCCTCATAGAGTAGCAAACATAAATGCATAGGACACCTTCAAAGTTCATAAGAGTGACTAGATACAAATAGTTTTAAACAAGCAATATCAAAGCTATGCATCAATCAACAAGTCTTGGGACAATGCACATAGAACTAAGAATGGCCACTATGCTCTCATAGTAGGTGCATAAAGATAGAAGGTGGAGAATCAACATAAAAGTAAAAGAAAGGCCTTTATAGAAGGAAGTAGGGATTCAAGTTCCATAAAGAGCTTCCAAAAATTATGGTACTTAATAGCTTTTCAGCTCTCATTGCCCCTATCATAAGCATCTTGAAGTGATTAAGGTTAAAGTGAACAAACTATGGTGTATATGCTTGCCAAAGTATAAGTTGGAAATCTCATGTCCCTTGAATACGAGGGCCGCTCCTCATGCTACTCAAGTTTAGGCACCGGTAAGTTCTTGTCATTGTAAGTACATGTGTATCATAGAGAACCGCCAACGGGGTACCCCTTGCCCGATGATACGGAAGAATCCCCATATCAAAATGACAAGGCAAGCATACAACGAGCATCTCAGCAATCTTCTTATTTACCATGGGAATATGGTGCTTTTTCTCTCTTTCCTCTTTCCATATATCTCTTGTTTTCTCTTTTTCTCAATATATGACTCTCTTTTTTATAAGAAGAATGCTTCATAGACAGCTCATTATGGTTACGCTGCAGGTTTCCACCATGTTAGCATGGATTAGACCAGGGGCCCAGGCGTTTCTCTAACACATATACATAACTCCATGGACTTACAAGCTCCCCTTTCATTTCACACCGACGACATCCATAGACAAAAGAGCATGATATCAACTAGGTACAAAGTACAAGTGCAATGTTGAAAGCGTTCCCCATGACAGCATGGTTCCGATAATCCCCAACAAATAAGTGCAAGCATATATAACATAGACGACACAATGGTTCAAGTTTATTAGGGGCAATAAAAGTAAAGTGTGCCATCAAGTTCGTGAGAGCTTTAATCACTAGTTTTCACATAACAAGTTTAATTCGGAAGGTAGATAAAAACAAGATATACTTGGAATAGCATATGCTAGTAGGTAGGTATGGTGGACTCTTTGGAATAACTTTGTCTTAGGAGTTGGATGCATGAGTGGAACTCATACTTGGTTGCGGAGGCTAGCAAAAGACTGGGAGCGACAAATTAAGAGAGCAATAATGGTCATAATCATGCAGAGCGACAAAACATCATTGATCAAAGCATAAAGTGATACTACAAGTTGAAAACTAAAGGATCATAAAGGCTTATGGTGACTTGGGATAGTCATAACATGGTGTGAGCATGCGCCAAGTCAACCCAAATAAAGCATCAAAGGAGAATACCACAATACTATGCTTTAATATGCTAAAATAACGCATGATTCTTCCAAGGCACATTAAGCAATCTCAATTGTTTATAACAAGTCATGCTACAGCAAAGAATACTAAGCATAAATCCAAAACAATATCAAGCATGGCATGAAAAAGCATCGACCATAGTCAAAAACAAGCTCCTTTTACCACTTAAGCATTACCTTTCCTACTCTTTTCCAATCAGAACCAAACTATTTGAAAACCAATGTATGAAAGAGGGGGTCCAACCAATTTATTCAGCAAACTAGGAAAACCAAGTAAACAAAAAACCAAAACGAAAACAAAGACGCTCCAAGAACAACACAACTGTGCATGAAACAATAAAAATAAAGTGTTTGGAAGAAACCTGGAATTTTTATTGATGAAGAAGGTGATGCCTTGGGAATCCCCAAGCTTTGACGCTTGTAATTCTTAGATATTTCTTGGGGTGACACGGGGTGGCATCCCCAAGCTTGAGCTTTAGTCCATCCTTTATCTCATTACTCATTCCTTCCATACACCTGAAATTTTTCCTTCATACAAAACTTCACACAATCTTTATTAGCACATTAGTGCACTCAAGATAATAGGTCTTTAGGTTCAGTTCCAACACCAATAAAACTTCCATTAAAACACAAGCTACTATACCACTTCCCTCAAAAAGCTCAATTCCCCAAAAGAACTCAAAAAGGAACCAACAAGAAGCAAATGCAAAAAATGGCAGAAATATGCCAAAACAGACCAGCAGGTAAAGACGATTTTTTTCGAAGACCTTCTGTTGCTCAAATCGAAAAGTGTTGAGCGAACGAAAGTTATATAACAACCTGGGGAAGAAGCACAAAAATTTACGCCTCAAAAGGACGTACAGATATTTTACACAAATTTTTATGGTGAAGCACAGAAATCTGTTTCGGGACAGCAACTTTTTCCAATCATTACTTCTCTCTCATTAGAGGTTACTCTTGACACAAAAAGCAAATAAAAATGATAAGGAGCGGTTATTACTAAAGTAATAACTTTCAAGACTCATCTAAAACTTTTGGGTTATCTCCCAAGAAGTACTTTTCTTTAACGCCTTTAAGTTAGGCATAAGAATTTCGATGATGCTCACATAAGAAATATGAATTGAAGTAAAAGAGAGCATCAAGTAGCAAATTCAAAACACATTTAAGGCTAACCCACTTCCTATGCATAGGAATATTATTTGCAAATAAACTCACAAAGAACAAAGTGACAGGCATAGGAAGATAAAACAAGAGCAACTTCAAAACTTTTAGCACATAGAGAGGTGTTTCAATACCATGAAAACTTCTACAACCATATTTTTCTCTCTCATAATAATTATCAGTAGCCTCATGAATAAATCAACAATATAACTATCACATAAAACATGCTTTTCATGATCTACAAACACATAATTTTTATCAAGCTCAAAAATAGTGGGATTAAAACCTCAAACCCACTTTTAACAATTTTATAACAAGATGTCTGATCAATCTCATTTTCAATAGTAGTACAATTAATATTATCAACCAATATAGTACCATCATCTAGAGCTTTATTATAAACATTTTCAAAAGAATCCAAAGGGACATGACATTCGTCCTCCTTTGGTAAGCACGGGGGACAATCAAATAATGTAAGAGGTAAAGAGTTACTCTCATTAGAAGGTAGGGATGGGTAGATCCATTCTTCCTCCTCTTGATCATCACTCTCCTCCTCTTTTTCATCTAATGAGCTTCCTGTTTCAGCAATTTCTTCTTCCATAAGCTCCTGCAAGGCATTAGTCTCTTCCGTTTGTGGAAAGCATCTATTAATATATTCAAGAATATAGCCATTTTCTTCCTTGTAATTATCAAAGCAAAATTTAAGTATATCATAAACCTCATATTTATAAGGTGAATCATTAGTATTTTCAAGCAAACTTGCAAGTTCAAATGCACCCTTCCAAGCAATAAATTCTTCAATTTGTTCCACATCATAAAAGTCATAATTTCCTTTAACATAAGAAGATATGGTAACATCATAATTATACTCACATTGAAAAGGGAGGTGTTTATACTTCCTACAACAACAAGATTTATCAAAGCAATAAGTAACATTATAAGTAGATCACACGTTTATAGCAATGGTATACAATTTATCAATTAGTTCCCATAAGTGTTTCCCTTTTTGTGACAAGCGATGTTCCTTATAATAATATTTTTGTTCTTCCGTGAACCCACCTTGCCAATAAGATTCAGTTTCAAAGAAACCAACCATTGATAGAAAGCATGATAATGCAAGACAATAACAGACCAACGAAAATAACAACTATAGTAGGAACTAATTTTTGTGTGTTTTTGATAAAGAAACAAGCAAACAAAGCAAAAATAAACTAAGCAAAACAAAAACAACAAAGTAAAGAGATTGGTTATGAGCGACTCCCCTTGTGAAGATGTCCTTGACTCCCCGGCAACGGCGCCAGAAAATCGGTTACTAAGCCCAAAATATATCGAGCCCGTTGGGGAACCCCAAGAGGAAGGTATGATGAGCACAACAGCAAGTTTTCCCTCAGTTATGAAACCAAGGTTTAATCGAACCAGTAGGAGCAAGGAAACACCCCAAAAGTGTTGCTAGATGAACTTTGGAAGGGCGCACTACCGGTGCTAGCAGCAACGTGGAGACCTGCACAACACAACCACAGAACTTTGCCCCCAACTTGCGATGAGGTTGTCAATCTCACCGGTTTTGCTGAAAACAAAGGATTAAACGTATCGAGTGGAAGAAAGTAATAGTTTGCAGAAAGTAAACAGAAAACAGTAAATAGTTGATTGTAGATTGATAGTAAAATAAAGGACCGAGG
The DNA here is from genome assembly GCA_910589775.1 of Avena eriantha. Taxonomy (NCBI): domain Eukaryota; kingdom Viridiplantae; phylum Streptophyta; class Magnoliopsida; order Poales; family Poaceae; genus Avena; species Avena eriantha. The sequence continues at coordinate 308,711,710 of OU342746.1, forward strand.
TCCATAGTTCACTAGTGGTGGCTCTCCTTAAGATAGATGACATGTTGGGTGAACAAATTACAGCGGGGAAATTGACAAACATCGAGAAAGCATACAAGCATATACTACTCATCTTGACTCCTTTGAGACTTGATTGAGCATTACAACATTATACATAGACCGTAATCCAACTGCATCTATGACTAATAATCCACCTTCAGGTTATCATCCGAACTCCCTCCAGTATTAAGTTGCAAGCAACGGATAATTGCATTACGCATTGCGTGTAAAGTAAATTGTACGATTGTTCTATGAACAAACGATTGTTGTTTTCTCCCTAGTAGCAACAACACATATAGTACCTTAGAGATTTCTATCACTTCCCCAGATTACTAGAGGCATGAACCCACTATCGAGAATAAATACTAACTCTTGGAGTTGCTAGCATCTACTTGGCCAAGATAGCTACTAACAACGGAAAGCATGCATGATCACAAATAACAAAGACATGATAGAATCAATAATCAATCTGAAATAGCATCTCAATATCCATCGGATCCCCGCAAACACAACATGTATGAATACAAATAGATGATGTTGGTCATGAACGGAGCTCACAAGATCTAAACATGATAGCACAAAGGAGGAGAACCAGCCATCTAGCTACTACATGGACCCGTAGTCCAGGGATGAACTACTCACGCATCACACCGGAGGCTTGCATGGTGATGAAGAAGGCCTCTAGGGTGAATTCCCCTCTCCGGCAGGGTGCCGGGAAGACCTTTAGATCCCTCCCGATCTAGGGATGGAGATGATGGCGGCTACAGACTCTTTCGTGGAATTTTGATCGGGTACTTAGGGTTTCTGTATCAGAGGCATCTTATAGGCGAAAGGAGAGGCCGAGGGGGTGGCGGAGGCGGCTAGACCACCCCTGTCGCGGGCCAGGCTAGGCCGTGCGGCCAGGTGGTGTGGCGGCCCCCTGGCCCCTCTCCGTCTCGTATTCTGGCTCCGTGTGTCCCTCGGTGAAAAACTGACTTTGGCTTTTGTCCCGTCCAATTCCGAGAATATTCATTTTCTGACTTTCCTGGAACCAAAAAACAGCAGAAAACAGGCAGCTGGCACTGTGGCTCTCGTTAATAGGTTAGTCCAAGAAAGTGTATTGAAAGTACTCCAAAGTGTGGACAAAATACAAGAAAGTAGATAAAACCAAGCATGGAACATCAAAAATTATGGATACGTTAGCAACGTATCAGCCACACCCCTCGTACGCGAATCGTCGAGTGCGGAGTTATGTGCCTGCAGGGACAAAGACTCGGGAATCCTTCCCGGCAATAGCGCCGTCCAAGCAGAGGAGATGCCTAGGATACTCTAGGACTCATACGTACTAAGGTACCTCCGGATCCAGGAGCTCCATGCCCACTGATCCGGTGCCAAAAAAGTATTCCGACAAGCCAAGATGTATACCCTAATGGACGGAGACCTCTACCGAAAGCACGAATCTGGTGTCCTGCTCTGTTGCATCTCCCAAGAAGAAGGACGAAGACTCCTTGCCGAGATCCATGAGGGAGAGTGCTCGAGTCAACTCGCCTCCCGGACCTTGGCAGGGAAAGCGTTCTGCTAAGGGTTCTACTGGCTATCGACACTGTCAGACACCGAGTACTTGGTCAGAACCTGTGACGCCTGCCAATTCCACACCAAAGAGATACATCAACCAACTCAAGCTCTCCAGACTATACCCCTATCATGGCATTTTGCTATATGGCGGCTATACATCGTGGGGCCCCTCCCACGGGCGGTGGGGGATACCAGTACTTGTTCATTTCCATTGACAAAAAGTTCACCAAGTGGCCTAAAGTGGAGCCCGTCCGGGCTATCACCGCTCAAGCTACTATCAAGCTCATCTGAGGCATCATCTGTCGCTTCAACGTGCCTCACCGAATCATCACCGACAATGTATCACAATTCACTAGCGGCGCCTTCCTCTCCTATTTTGATACCCTCGGCACCAAGGACTATTTCACCTTGGTGGCCCATCCCCGGAGCAACGGGCAAGCGGAGCACCTCAACGTGGAGGTGTTGTGCGGGCTCAAGACCCAGACCTTCGATCGGTTCAAAGCCAGTGGGTGGGACTGGATCAAATAGATCTCAGCCGTCCTCTATTCTATCCGTACCAACCCGAGCAGGGCCACGAGAGATATCCCCTTCTCCTTAGTCTATGGCGCGGAGGCTGTGCGGCCCATCGAGCTACAATACGGATCCCCCCGGGTGCAAGCTTATCAAGAGGCCACCAGGGGGAACACCACATCGACGACATCAACTTCCTCGAAAAGGCTCGTAACCTAGCGGTTCTGCGCATAGCTCACTATCAGCAGAGCCTACGATGCTATCACAGTCGCCGGGTCTAGACTCGCACTATTCAAGAAGGTAACTTTGTCCTTCGTCGGGCTCGCCCGGGGAAGGGCAGTAACAAGTTACAACTAAAGTGGGAGGGCCCTTACCGGGTAGTATAAGTCCCCAGGTCCGGAGTGGTCTACCTGGACACCGAAGATGGCAATCTCGTGGAGAACTCGTGGAATATTGAGCACTTGCACGAATACCATCTTCGCAAATTCTACCCATAAGGTGCTCCAGAAATAAGGTTGTGTGCTATCTAGGAAGCATGTGAGTCCAGGCAGGATCACCCCGCGCGTCTCGCCCACTGCAACGATGGAACGTGCCATCAGAGTAGTGGGCACAATTAGATAAGGCTACGTGCTGTTTACGCAGCACGTGAGTCCAGGCAGGATCACCCCGCTGATGACTGGATTCCTGCACCAACAACAGGGTTATTGCAGTACCTGTAGCAGTAAATATTTAAGAGTTTGTCCCGATGGGAGATATACGAATGGAAACAACACGACCCCGCAGCCACGTTGTCAATGCGGCCATGTTGCGCACCCAAACCGTGGTTTGGAAATAGCCTATTCTGTAAGTTACTAGAACAGTGATAATTGAGAGAGGTTTAAAATATCTAATAACAAAGAACTTTTAACAAGAACAAAATAAACTAAGACAGAAAGTAAACAGGAATATGGACTGAATTAAAGAGATTGTAGTTGTAGGATTGAGTGGAATGAGAGAGGGCTTCTAGGATTCGGTCTCACTAGTACTAGATGGGCAAATATATGTGTGATCTATAAGATATTTCTCAGACAAATAAACGTTCCCCAATTTATTACCGGGATGTCACACTGTGTGCACTATGCATGGTTCTCGGGCGTCACCGCAGGGCAAAACGCACTTCCGGACCAAAGGATCACACAAACTTATCTTAGATCACAATAATTTCTAACTTAGCGCACTAGATCATACCTCAATCTAGAACTGAATCAATCACTCACACATGGATGAACACCAAAACATATATAAATATTTGTTTTGGAAAAGAGTATATATTAATATCATAGGGATACCAATTAGACTCAGCCTCTGCAACAACGCATGTCCTAGCGGCCCTACGGATGCACACTGCCCAGAAAAAAGTAAGAAGAATTACAAAAAACAAAAGCCCCGCTATAGATAACTAAACCTCAAAGCATATGACTTCACCATGGCTCTAAGAATGGCACTTGGTGGTAAAAAACAACAGAGCTTCGCAATGCTCCTGCTAAAACCAAACGTCCAAAAAACAAGGTGCGCATGACCGAATACCTTCCGATCCAGCAATCTCCAGGCAATATACGCCCATGGGAGTTCGCCGGCGGAGCCTTCCGGAACCCGCCTCTCCAGGCCAGATCAACGAGGGCAGACATCAAGTAGATCTTCGTCTTCATGCAAAATAAACCAAAGGACCACAACCTTTATTAGATCCGACACAGCGATCCCCACACCACCGGCCGGTTCCCGTAGAACGGATCGAGCAGGCAATTAGGGATAGAGAGCCGATCTAGGTATTCCAACGGAATCCCATCGCTGGCACCTCCTCCACCAGATCGCCACCCGCCCCATGCCGGTAGAGGCCGCCGCCTCTAGATCCGACCTCCCACGAAGCCACCGCCGACCGGACCCGTAAAGATGTCGATGGCGAGGGGGCCCCGTCCAACGCCGGTGTTCTCCTCCCTACCGCCGCGCTGGGGCCGGGAGGCCAGATCCCCGCCACCCCATCATCGGTGCCACTCACTTAGGCCGGTGTCCCTCTGGGGGCGACAAGGAGGGAGAAGGGTGGAGGGGGAGGAGGTGGCGGCGGGGTTAGGGTTTGGCCCCCTCGGTCGCTAGGAGGGGGCGACGCGAGGGGGAGCAGGGTGTCTGATGCACTGGATAAAGCTGACGGTTGTACCAAATGGTATATAAATATATAATGATGTCACAACCGTGTTCAATCTTACAATTACCAAACACAAGAGAGAGAGGGAGATGGAGATCGATGTGTGGTGGTGGTGATGTCTTCCTTCTCCTCCCCTTCTTCTTGCTTCTATGCCTTGATGGTGATGGTGTTGAGGGAGATCTAGATCTCGGAGGTGTGGTTGAGGCAGAGCTCCGCCGCAATGGAGATCGGATGGGTGGCGGCAGCGGTAGAGCTCTGCCCCTAAAGGGCTATGGCTTGGTGGCTCTTTCTTGGGTCCTCCCTCCTTTATATAGGCCTTGGGGTGCCCTAGGGTTCCCCCAATATCGTCATATGACTTAGGGAAGGTTATGGAGCTTTTCTGGGTGAAATCCTATCGTTTCCGACCCTTTTTACAACTATACGGGTGCAACTATACGGCCAGAATTATTGCTCCGATCGTATAGTTGCTTGTTAAACTGTTTGTATGATTTAGTATTTTGGTCGCCATTTCTTCATACGAACTCTGTTTTGGGTGTTCTTGGGCTCGTTGAGTTTGTATCATCAAGGGATACAACTCTGTGGTCTTGGATCTTTATTTGTATAAGGCAAAGATGAACACGGTTAGTTGTCAATCATAAACAGAAATAGAGTTTTCTAATGCTGCCCACTCATGTCATCTATTAAAGTCTCTCAAGTGCAAACTTCGATTGTTGAGATCATAGCAAATATATTTCTTAGTAACGAGACCATGCCAAAAGATTGGTATATGTTCAATCGAGACTGTGCAGGCTAGGAAGGACACTCGTGACCATTACCAAGGTTTCCCTTTTCGGTATAATGATTTCTCATAACAGTCAGAGGAGTATTCCGACCTTTTCTTTTAATGCAGGTCCATGAGAATACCAATGCATACCCAAATATAACATTTTTTGCTACATATGTTGGGCAACTCATAGCTGAACTCCAAGAGTTTCCTCTTTTTGGATTGTCCAAAGGCCAGCGGAGTTGTTAGCATCCCATGTTGTGCAACAGTTGCGCAAGACACGCATAAAGCAATATCTCACTTTGATTTCCAAAACAAAATTTTGGCATATGTAATCTCGAAACTTTGAAACATCATTTCTTATTTGCCAACTCACTCAGTAAGCATCTATTAAGACCATCATTTCCAACACTATGGGGTCATTCTACTCTATAACCATTCACTTAAGACAATTCTGAACAGTGTCAACTAGCAAGTTTCGAAGAACTTCTTTATTATATTTTTTCTCTTTTCAAGATGTAGAGAACATGGCAATGTATATTTAGAGGATCACAATATTTTTCACAAGATAGATAAAAGTTGAACAAGGTGCATCAAAGCTATGGCTTGTCTCCTATGGGGCCTAACATGAAAAAGTATATCCCTTATATAAATGTGAACAAAATCTCACCGAAGCAAGCATTCAAAAATAGAGAGATACACAATAGCATGAAAACTTTTTAAGGTAAAGAACTTTGCACAAGACTCTACGCATGCAAAATAACCTCCCCAAGCTAAACTTTAGAAGATCATGAAAACAAAAGAGAAAATGCAGTTATCAAAAGAGAGTATAAGAAGTGGTTACCTCCCCAAGCTTAAGTTAAAGCAAGGGTGACACACTTTACTGTTGAGGTGCTTTTAACCTCTAATTTGATGGACAAAGAACCTTTGCTTCAATGAATGTTTCGTGATCCGGTGTATGCCTTCCTTAAGAATCTGGTAGGAACAAGACTAGAAATAAGATAAAATATTTTTGTGTTTTTGAAGACATAGGTTTAGCTCACAAGTGATAAAAATACAAGTCCCACTGAGTCGGTTCATCAATATAAACACCACGCTTAAGTCAAAAACTAATTCTAGAAGTGTGCTTCTCCTAGATTGTGATGAAGTGTAAGTGAGACAAAATATGAAACACGAGTGTGCAGACCCTATGTGCTTATTTAAAAGAGGTTTGAGTTGGAAGGTTTTACCAGACACTGATTGTTAAAATGTTGAATTGAAGCAACCAAGTGGCTCATGTGAGTGTTTGCACTGTTGGCACGACCGTACATGTCGTCACACAAGGTTCAAGTCCCTGCAAAAATAACACAAAAAATAAAAGACAATTGTTTGGTGTATGAACAAAGTTCGTTCACCCAACTAATGAAAGAAAACGAAAAGAAAACATGAACTACTAAAGAGAATTACAACTTAAGGAATTTATGAGATAGAACTTTATTGTTTACATATGCTTTGCTTCTCTAAAACATGGGAGAAGCTCCCAGGTGGTGTTTCGAGGCTTTTATAAGAAGGAAAAATGAAAAAAAAAATGAAAATTTGTGCAATTGTTACCTTCCAGTTGGCGTTTGAGGGGTTTTCCCAACTTTACGGGCGCAACTATATGGCCAGAACAATGCGTTCCCGCCGTATAGTTGGCCTTCTGTTAAAATTTTAGGGTTTCCCCTGGCGGCGCAGCCATACGGCCGGAACTATATGGCCGGAACAATATGTTCCTGCCGTATAGTTGGTCGTCAAACTTTCTATCCCTGGGAAAGAAAATATACAAATGCATCGATATATATACGACCGGAGCTATACGACCGAAATTTTTATTCCCGCCGTATAGTTGGTCGTTAAACTGTCAGTATATTGGAAAAGAATTTGTACGGAGGCACCGATATCTATACGACCGGAGCTATACGGCCGGAATTTTTATTCCCGCCGTATAGTTGATCGTTAAACTCTCGGTACATATGAAAGAAAAATTGTCGATGGCAAAGATATATATACGACTGGAACTATACGGCCGAAATTTTTATTCTCGCCGTATAGTTGGTCGTTAAACTCTTTGTAGCCATCAAAAAAATTTCGTTTCTTCGTGAATTCTTTCTTATCCTGAGACTTAGCAAAACACCATGTTTTGACAGAAAAATGACAGATTAAATTTTCGACCAACATTTAGCATTTATAAAATGGGATTTAAGTACAACCGAGTTTATGCAACACATAGTAACAATAAATTCTACCTTTTGAAATTTTCAACAAGATTACTCTAATAGCAAGACACGCGTAGAATAAAAGTGCCAATGCAACATGAATGCAACTAGACTCAAGACGCAAAACTAAGAAAGACGCCTGATGACTTCTGGGTTGCCTCCCGGGAAGCGCTCTCTTTAAAGCCATAAAGTCAGGCTAGGATGCTCCATATATTTCCCACCTGGATCCCAAGGGATATCGACTCGAGGTGAAGTTGTACATACAAGCTTGGAGCATCTTGAAGTAGAGTTCAGTCAGAGTCGTACCCGCTTATGGTGCATCGGCATGATGTAGATGAACAAGTTCTCGCTTTCAAGTGAGTGTTAATGCACCAAGCATGGTGAACATGCCTCCGTGTATAGCTGCAATGAGAGGATTTGAGATTCATATAAAATTCTTAAATCTTTACCTTGGTTACCTGTGTAGGGGAACACTTCATAGTATTCTTCCTTCATAGCAGGGAGTTCACGACCCTGCATGTTAGTATAGCAAGGTTCTATCTCTAGTTCATTATTATTAATGCTCTCCATATTAGTGTCTAGGCACAAGGCCTCCACAGAACAGTTATCAATAGTTTTAGCATCATAAAAATCACTACTAGAGTGAGAGGCATCACAAACAAAAGTTGTAGTGTGACTCTCTTTGTCAAACTCACCTTTTTGTTCCTCCTTTTCATCGACTAGTGTTTAAATAGCAATGATAGAATCAAAAGTAGAAGTCGAAGATGTGAGCGGGTGATCAATCCGTTCTTCCTCATCTTCCTTATGCTCCTTTTCCTCTCCACTTAAATAATTTTAGCAAAATAGGAATATGAGGTATACTAAATTAAAAACTCCATCAAGTGCTTCACTTTCAACATCAATACTTCCTAGTCTAAATACCATTTCAGATGCACCTTTGAAAAGAAAGTATTATAGTACTTCCAAACTAGCATAGGATTTATCTCTATTATAATTTGCTAGAGTAGGATTGTTGGAATACTTACATTGAAAATTAAGGTGGTCATCTATAATACAAATTGTGCAATAAGATCCATCATTAGCACGCAACATAATGAATGCATTTCCAATTGGTCCACCAATTTCTTTATCAGCTCATATCTAGAAACCAGGCTTGATGAACTTGAATCCTTTATCTCCTCCAATGCTTGTATTATCTCTGGAACAATATTTATCTCGGAAGACATGATTAGTAGCAACAGTTTTTGTAAATTTTTGGTTTTGTAATTTTTTTTATTGTTTTCAATATAAAAGAAAGTAGTAAGATAATAGCAACAAACAGAAATAAACTATGTGCGAGTAGGAAAGTAATAAACGAACGCTTTTCTCACTGGCAACGACGCCAATTTGATGAATGGATTCCTGCACCAATAATAGGGTTATTGCAGTACCTGTAGGAGCAAATATTTAAGAGTTTGTCCCGATAGGAGATCTACGAACGGAAACAACACGACCCTGCAGCCACGTTGTCAATGCGACCATGTTTCGCACCCAAACCGTGGTTTGGAAATTGCCTATTCTATAAGTTACTAGAACAACGATAATTGAGAGAGGTTTAAAATGTCTAATAACAAAGAACTTTTAACAAGAACAAAATAAACTAAGACGGAAAGTAAACAGGAATATGAACTAAATTAAAGAGATTGTAGTTGTAGGATTGAATAGAATGAGAGAGAGCTTCTAGGCTTCGGTCTCACTAGTACTTGATGGGCAAATATATGTGTGATCTATAAGAGATTTCTCACACAAATAAACGTTCCCCAATTGATTATCGTGCTATCACACCGTGTGCACTATGCATGGTTCTCGCACGTTACCGCAAGGCTAAAGGCACTTCCGGACCAAAGGATCACATAAACTCATCTTAGATCACAATAAATTCTAACTTAGCGCACTAGATCATACCTCAACCTAGAATTGAATCAATCAATCACACATGGATGAACAACAAAACATATATAAATATATAATGATACCACAACTGTGTTCAATCTTACAATTACCAAACACAACAGAGAGAGGGAGATGGAGAGGGATATGATGATGGAGATGGAGATCGACGCGTGGTGGTGGTGATGCCTTCCTTCTCCTTCCCTTCTTGCTTGGATGCCTTGATGGTGATGGTGTTGAGGGAGATCTAGATCTCGGAGGTGTGGTTGAGGCAGAGCTCCGTCGCAATGGAGATCGGATGGGTGGCGGCGGCAGAGCTCCGCCCCTGAAGGGTTATGGCTTGGTGGCTCTTTCTTGGGTCCTCCCTCCTTTATATAGGCCTTGGGGGTGCCCTAGGGTTCCCCCAATACCGTCATATGACTTAGGGAAGGTTCTGGAGCTTTTCTAAGGTGAAATCCCATCGTTTCCGACCCTTTTTACAACTATACGGGCGCAACTATACGGCCGTAATTATTGCTCTGGTCGTATAGTTGCTCGTTAAACCGTCTATATGCTTTAGTATTTTGGTCGCCATTTCTTCATACGAACTCCGTTTTGGGTGTTCTTGGGCTCGTTGAGTTTGTATCGTCGAGGGGTACAACCTGTGGTCTTGGATCTTTATTTTGAGAAGTTGGAAAAATTCACTTTTCCAACACCTCAAATGGTTAAGTCTTGTCCCTGCAGCTCCTCCATACTATGCTCTCTTTGTTCCTTTTGTCTTTGTTTTTTCCATAATCATAATAAACACCTACACACATGTCAAAGACAAGGAAGAGGGATAAAATTCTACCTAAACTACTAAATGTCCAAATATCATATTGAATTTAATAAAAACAAGTAATCATGCATATCAGGCATATTTATAGTTAGATGGAGCATGATATGATAAGCAAATGACACAATTTATATTGCTAAAAAGTGTTGTATATCACAGGCATCACCCGCGTGTCTCGCCCACTGTAATGATGGACGCGCCTTTGGTGCAGTGGACACAATTGGATAAGGTTGTGCGTTGCTCACATAGCACATGAGTCTAAGCGGGATCACCCCACGTGTCTCGCTCGCTGCGATGATGGACGCGCAATCAGAGCAACGAGCATAGCCGAGCTTGCCCGTGGTTGGCCTGTGACAGTGATTGCGTCATCAGAAGAGCATAAACGCTCGGTGGCTACCCCAGAGCACCCTAAAGCGATGTACTAAGGATCATCCTAGTTGAAGAACGAAGATATAGCTGTCTCTTGCGACCCACACACCGGGGGCTGACCGCCAACCAAAAAGTGCTCTTAGATGTGCTCGGGGGATGATCAAGGAGCGAACCTTGTCACCACCGGAGCACCGACAACAGAAAAAACTCGGGAGACAAGAAGGTCGCAATGCCAGATAGGATCCCTCTTTTATTCTCGGGATAATAAGTGCAAAGTTACAGTCGGGGGAGATAAATAAGGATATGTCTCCTAACACCTTACATGTTGTATTTCTTGCTAAAGCCTACACAACTCCAACCTACTCGCTCGACGAGGGGTCTTGGGCAAGCAGCAAGGCAGGGACCTCTACGGGATTAGAGCCCCTCCTCCTAGAAGTAGTCAATGCGACATTGGTTGCAGCTAAACACCTTGATGGACAACGTATCCACTCCGTCGAACGTGACTACGAGGATGTCTCCCTGATGGAGTGAGTGGGTCTCGGAGAAATGGGTCCATCCCCTCCCGAGGCACATGCTCCCACCTTCTTCGGAGAAGATGCGAGCCTACTAGATGGTATTGTAGCACCCGGTAGGCTGAAGCATCAACCTGTGAGGGTTGCGGCGGCTGCCAAAGGACCAGGCAAAGACGTCAAGAAGGGACATCGTTCCCACATTCTATCGGTACACCCTCACATAGAACTCTAAGCCGGACAAAAATCGGCCATGAGCCCTAAGGAGTTGTCACGACGCGAGAACGGTCCATCTCTAGGTGACGACCCTGTCCAAGGCCTTGTCGCCCTCTCCCTTGATCTTCCTCACCACTGCCCAATGGAAGCCAACCCTCCGGCGCCGGCAGAAGCAACGTCCCCGATGCTAACGCGCGATCGGCAAGGTGGACTGTGTCCATGTTCCCACAAAAAGCGAAGAGAAAAAGGGAGAGAAGGAAAGTGCTAGGTACGGCCTCCTCCGTCGCGACCGCTTAAATAGGCCGAGGCGATGAAGCCGCTCAGCACAACATTGAAGACTCAAGCCACTACAAGGGAAATCCCTTGGATCCCCCTTGGCAGCAAAACCGAGACGTCAAGATCTTCGTCAAAATCTGCTGGTAGGGTCCCGGGAAAGCTCCGCAGGCAGCCCCCGGTCTAGCGCCCTGAATGGGCGGGGTACCGCCCCGGATCTCAAACCCCTTGAGGCGGCACCCCACCCTGGGGCTACTGTCGGTTCTATGCTCTCCCCGAGTCACGCAACCACGGGCTCCGTGCCGGGCGCCTCACGACTTGTCTAACTGGGAGGCCCGGGGAGTTCTCCCCGGGAAGATTCGAGGATCCGTCTCCCAGGTCGGTAGGGCCCCCAGAGACAAAGACAGACATCTAGCCTGTGACGCGTGATATGCTGTAGACCGCACACTGATCCAGATGAAGAGTCAAGACCACGCATCTCCCAAGACAACACTCACCCAACGCTTGGCTGAAATGCACCCAAGGTTTTGCCACGTGGCCACTTGAGGACTCAACCGAGATGCCTACCCGGGTTCCTCCTACACCCTAGCCGACATCCCCGTCTAGGGTAAACCACCCGAAGACAAGGGCTCGGTTAAGTCAAGACTGACGCTAGTCTGCCATCGCCTAGTAAGCAATGCATGTCACAAGAGCAGGGCTTCTAGGCCATATTGCTAGTCAATAGCAACGCATGGCCGAACCCTTGTCACCATGTTGTGCTCCGACCCTTGTGGTGTCCCCTTACCTGTATAAAAGCAGGACGAGATCGAACGAGAGGAGGGGAGAGACAAGTGTAAAATCATGTGACAATCAGATAGTGGATAGTTCTAAGACGTAGGGATTCGATCACATAGAACCCGAACCTAGGTAAAAAACTTCGTGTCTCACTTTGTGTGATTATGTTCACTCGGTTCATCGATTCCGCTTGCAAGGTATCGTGCCCCTAGCCGAACTTCAAATGGGACGATCCTCGATGTCAAAAACTGCGACACGATAGTCGATGAGCACCATGAAGTACCGTAATGGCCCGATAGGGGATGAATTGGACCACATTTGTCCCCTTGTATACTTTCTAAGAACGCGGGGATTTCATCCTTCACCTTTAGGGGCGGTCTAATGATCAATTTCCCTGTAGCACATGCGGAGCACACGAAATCATCAAGATTCGGGAAATTTTCACATTGACATTATGACCATTGTTAATTATATTTATCATCATCCTAAGACCAGGATGGCCTAACCTATCACACCAAGGCAGAAAAGTCCATATCTTCTAAAAACAATCTTGAGGGTAGTGTAAATGAATGGTGCTACTGTCTTAGTGTCATACAACCCCGTAGCTAATTAAGGAAGCCTTTCAACAACATTTTTACCATTTTCATCGTGCTTGGTAATCAATAGGAACTCCTTACCATTTTCATCATCTCAGTCTCTACATGGAGACCATTTGCGCAGATATCTCTAAAACTCAAGAGAGTACGAGTCGACTCCGGGTACAACAACGCCTCTTTAATTATCAAAGTTATTCCATTTAGGAGTATGATAGTTACTCTTCCGGAGCCAACTATATTTGGACCGTTGCCGACGATCGTCATTATGCTACTGGGGTTTTGGTAATAGACTCAAAGTACTTTATTTCTCTCAAGATGGTATTGGTGGTGCCACTATCGGCAAGGCACATTTCCTCCATTTGGGCACCACGTGTGCTCTAAAATATAGTGTCTAATTAATATAATGGAGCGAGGAAGATGCTACATCCAATAAGTAAATACATAAAAATTTCAGAACATAGCACAACCATAATTTATTAAATAATGGAATAAATGAATGAAATAAATGTCATCCAATTGCTGTAAATAAATAAATGTTTCGCTCTCATATAGCTTACAACCATATCGAAAGAGATTGTATCAAATTATTTGCCGAATCAAATCATGAAGTAAATAACAATGAAAAGAAACTAGGTGGATTCCGCAAAGAAACCATCAATCTCAGTTGATATCTCCAGCTTGCTAAGCTTCTCTTCATTGGCTATCATCCCCGAGATAGTGGCAATGTCCAGCTGGGATATAGGAGGGGGCACGATGTGCTCAACCTCCATGGGAACATTGTGATGGAAATATCCCCTATACGCAATAATAAATGCGTTATTATTCATATTTCTGTTTCATGATTAAGTTTATCGTTCTATGCTATAATTGTATTAGTTCCGATAATGTGTATTTGGAGGAAAACCCTAATACATGTGTGGGATGATAAACACCAAATAAATATACCCCTAGTCATGCCTCTGTGACTAGTATATATGTTAAACGATAGTTTCAGTTTCCTAACTATGGGAAAAGTGATAATATGATTGTGGTGTTGCCAATAACATATGTGATCGGAGTTGTTGGAGAACAATAACGATCGATAGACCCAAACATGAGATACCGTGGAACGCATCGTCCATATAGTTACCGGTTTAATCTCATATGACACTGTATTTCCTTTACGAGAAATCATTTGACCATATGACACATGTGAAGTTGGGAACAATATGGACGTGACAAGATTCTCCAAATGTTGCTCTTAACGTAGTAATTATAAAGTTCATGCTTGTTCGTACCAGATGATTCACCAATCATTCACATGGTGTGCTTGTGGGAATTGATACTCATGGTGATGGAGAGATACACTCTAGGCCCGCTCATGTACTATCATGTTCATCATCGTCTAGTCGGACCCGTGATCAAGTTGTTGAACATAGGAACATTGATAGTATGGGATGAGTAAAGAGTACATACTAGGAAACGAGAATAACCGTGTGTTTCATCTCGGGCAATGTAAAGTATCGACGAATCAATACAATATGTATCATGCACAATACTATAGGTCACATGATAAAAAACATCATGTTATTTGCGGGGGTTGCTACTTGTATCAAGACACTAATAGTAATCATTGTTAGCAGAATGAGTTTCGGACATGTCCGCAAATATCCAAACCTACCGGGTCACACACTTAAGACGTTTACGGCATTTAGAATGTGAGTAGGAATGAGATAGTTGGATGAAGTAATTCCGAAATGATGTTTCGGAGTCTCTCGGAATATTCCGGAGGATTCTGGGATAACTCGAGAGTGGATGTAAGGGCTCCGGACATTAAAAGAGGACTATGGAAATATTTTAGGAAGGTTTTGAATTAATCCGGAGCTGTCCGGAAGTTAATTTGGAAAGCTTCAGAATAAATATTTATATTAGTAATAAATAAGAAATTATTATTTATTAATATCCAAGTGGGTCCCATGGGCTGAAGGGCCGCATGGGCCCACTGGGACCACATGCGCACGGAGGGGGAAGGAAACCTTGGACAAATCGGCTAGGCCCCTCCCCTAGGTCGACGGGTGGAGGAAGTGGGGCAGGGCGAGGCCGTGCGAGGGGAGGAGTCCTCCCCGATCTCAAATTTGACTAAGTTTGTTTTGGGGAGACTCCGTATTGGATACAAACTTCCTCTCTCTCTCATATTGGTGGAAGAAAAGGAAAAGGAGGAGTCCTTGTAGGATATGAATCCTAGTCCTACTCTTCTCTATGGAGGAGGGAATCTTCCTAAACTATGAGGGGAGAGGGCCAAGGGCAAGACACACTAATCCACTCCCTAGCCCAAGCCACCGCCACCACCGCCGCTGCCGCCTCGGACTGGTCCTCTTTCTCTTCCTCGCGTCGTTGTCTTCGTCACATGGAGGAGATCTTCATCAATGCCCGTAGTAGCTCCTTCTTATACCCCGTCTAGATATAATCTTGACAAACAATGGAGTGCTGTTGGATCTACATCGACACGTTCCCGCTTCGTCCGTGAGTTCTTGATATTGCATCGACGCGGTGCCATCCTTGTCGTATGTGTGGATACCAGTGGAAGTGCGACACTTGGAGCACTAGTTCTTCGGAGCCATTCGTGGGGTTATAAATCTCCTTGTGACTCGCTAAGGCCTATTGTGGGTGTCGACGCACTTTCAACCTCTTCATCGACAAACTTCCGCTAGTTCGATCTATGAGGGTATGTTCCGTTACCTCACCCTTGCATTGGATCTTAGTTATGCGCTAGAATTTTTTTATTTTCCGTAGCGTGTTCCCCAACAGTGGTATCAGAGCGGTCAATGCGTAGGCACAAGTACGGATAGAGGAATCATCTAATTCCGGCATTGTTAATATCATTCTTGCTACCCAATTGTTGCAATTTGGATCTTGGCGGTATTGTGTGATTAGCGTCCCTAGCCGACTTTACGATCTTCAGATCGAGACTGGTTTGTGAAGTGTACTTCGGGTGCAGAAAACAACTTTGTTGGGTGCCTATTTTTCTGCAATTATCGAGAGATATTTTGCACATTGGGCTTATGTGAATTGGTGAAGTTCACACGGGGTCACACATATAGACAAATCCTAGTGAAGCTATTGTACTATTTATAGTGCAATGAGGACGCACACCCGAACAAGTCAAAAAGTAAGTCGATCGATGATGATGCTTACTAACCACATAGGTAATGAACGGATCTCTATGTAACCATAGAGCCCTGTAAGTTAGCAAAGCGTGTTAGAGGCGTCCAACTTATTTTTTGAGGGAAAGTTATGTGGTATAGCAATGTGATGTATGAGATATATTATGTTGTAACCTCGTAGGGGATGAGTGGCAGGAGCCGTGATGATTGTCATTATATTATTGTAATAGCCATAGTTGTTTTTACTTTATTAGCTAGAGTAGCAATAGTTGTAAAAGCTAGCCATAGTTGTTTTTACTTTATTAGCTAGAGTAGCAATAGTTGTAAAAGCAAGGTTTCGCGATGACAATCAAGCAATGATGGACCTCGATGCTATGCCCATAGTGCGTGGAGGAGTACATGACGCTGGAAGACGTTGATGTTGGGTTCGCAGCATATAAAACAAAAAATTTCCTACGATGAGAACTATACACCAAGATCTATCTACTAGATACAAGCAACGGGTGGATATACATCCATAGATAACTTACCCTCGAAGACAACAGAGTTTTGTTAACGAGTTGGAACTCGTGGATGATGTAGTCGTACGCCTGTCGATCTCAAGATCGTGTGGAAGTCCTAGCGCCGCAAATTAGCAGCGCATCCGTCCTCGCACACACCTTCAAGCCACCGGACAACCTCCACCTCCTCGCTCTAGCAAATCAGCGGAAGCAGCAACTCCTTCCAGACGCAAGGCCACCGGGAACATGTATCTCGCTAATCCGAGACCATGGGGGAATATATCTAGAGGGGGAGAAAGATCCTTCATGAGGAGGTGTGCTTTGTGAGGGAGGAGAGGGGGGCCTTTTATAGGAGAGGGGGGCTCCTCCCCTCCCATGGCCGGCGGCCAAGGGGGGGGGTGCCCCCACCTCTTCCTCATTCATGTGGTTGAAGCCCCACTCACATCAATTTAGGCTCCACCCAAAATTCCACTCACATGCATTAAATTTCCACGAAATTTAATGTAACTCTTAATTAATAAAACTCTTATTTATTTTATTCAGAATTTTGTTAATTACTTTAATTAACAAACATTCACATAAAACCCCTTGTTACATTTCAATATCACATGCAGAACCAGTTTCTGCAATTTCACCCGAAACAATTCCGGTTTCTATCGAAACAATTCCTGCGCTTTGCAATTCTTTCGTCTGAAAAATATGTGCTCCAAAATGGTGTCCGACAACCCTTAAGTGTGTCACCCTACGGTTTGCGAATAATGCAGACATGATTGAGACCCCTCTCAAATCAATAATCAGAAGCGGGACCTGGAGATCCATACTGACTCCTGCACATTCAACGATGACTTCTGTGATCATGAGAACCTTTAACGCTAGTAACTTAATCCCATTGTCTCATGATATAATACATGTCCGAGATTCGATAATCGGTATCCAAATACCTAGTTTGATCTCGTTACCGACATGCACTCTTTTCTCGTTCCCGTGATATAACATTCTACTGATCACATCACTTGCTTGAAAGCTATCTTAATGTGATATCACCGAGAGGGCCCAGAGTATATCTATCCTTCATCGGGATTGACAAATTCCACTCTTGATCCATGAGCCTCAACATAACACCTTCGTAAGCACCGAACCCACCTTTATAGTCACCCAGTTATGGTGTGACGTTTGATGTTATCAAGATACTCTTCCGGTGTTAGCAATTAACATGATCTCGTGGTCTAAGTACTAAGATTACTTTGTATGATGTTATAGCAATATAAACATAATGACTTTGATCATAATGCTATACTTCAGATGAATGTTCATCACATCATTTCACAAATGCTGTGACCTCATTATTAACAACATCCAATGTCCATGATCAGGAAACCTTGATCATCTTGTTAATAAACGAGCTAGTTTATAAGAGAGGCATAACTAGGAACAATTTATTTGTTTATTAAACACATATGTATTGACGTTTCCTATCAATACAATTATAGCATGCAAAATAAACATCTATCATATACAAGGAATACATAATAACCACTTTATTATTGCCTCTCAGGGCATATTTCCTTCATTCTCCCACTTGCACTAGAGACAATAATCTAGTTCACATAGTGATAAATTTAACACCCATGGAGTTCTGGTGTTGATTATGTTTTGCCCTAGGGAGAACTTTAGTCAACGGATCTGCGACATTTAGGTTCGTGTGTACTTTACAAATCTTTATATCTCCATCCTTGACATGCTCGCGGATGGAGTGAAACCGGCGCTTAATATGCTTGGAATTCTTGTGAGACCTTGGTTCCTTGGCGTTGGCTATGCCTCCATTGTTGTCACAATAGATCACCATTGGGTCCAATGCACTAGGAACCACACCTAGTTCCATTATGAACTCCTTCATCTAGACTGCTTCCTGTGCCGCTTCTGAAGCAGCAACATATTCCGCCTCCGTCGTTGATCCGGCCACCACAGGTTGTTTGGAAATCCTCCAACTAACTGCTGCTCCGTTCAAGAGAAATACATATCCGGATTGAAACTTAGAGTCATCCGGATCGGTGTCAAAGCTAGCATCGACATAACACTTAGCGACTAGCTCTTCTTCACCTCCGTATACAAGAAACATATCCTTAGTTCTTCTTAAGTACTTAAGGATATTCTTGACCGCTATCCAGTGTTCCAACCTGGATCAGATTGGTACCTACTAGTCAAACTAATAACATGTGCCAGATCCGGTCTTGTACATAGCATGGCGTACATTATAGAGCCTATGGCTGAGGCATAGGGGATCTTATCCATTATCTCTCTTTCTCCCACCGTAGCCGGACTTTGAGTCTTACTCAATGTCTTTCCTTGCAACATAGGTAAGAACCCCTTCTTACTTCCGTCCATATTAAACTTCTTTAATATCTTATCAAGGTATGTACTCTGCGATAGCCCAATTAGGCGCCTTGATCTATCTCTATAGATTTTAATGCCTAATATATATGAAGCTTCACCAAGGTCCTTCATTGAAAATTTGCTGTTTTAGATAACTTTTAACACTGTTTAAAAGATCTATATCATTTCCAATCAATAATATGTCATCCACATATAATATCAGAAATGCCACATTGCTCCCACTCACTTTCTTGTAAATACAAGCCTCTCCATAAGTTTGGACAAATCAAACTCTTTGATCACCTCATCAAAGTGGAGATTCCAACTCCGGGATGCTTGCTTCAGTCCATAGATGGATCTCTGAAGTTTGCACCCCTTATTAGCATCCTTAGGATCGACAAAACCCTTAGGTTGTATCATATACAACTCTTCTTCAATATTACCATTGAGGAACGTAGTTTTGACATCCATCTGCCATATTTCATAATCGAAATATGCAGCAATTGCTAACATAATCCTAACCGACTTTAGCATCGCTACGGGAGAGAATGTCTCATCATAGTCAACTCCTTGAATTTTCTGAAACCCCTTTGCGACAAGTCAAGCTTTATAGATGGTCACATTACCATTAGCATCAGTTTTTATTTTGAAAATCCATTTATTCTCAACGGCCTTTCGATCGTGAGGTAAGTCCACCAAGGTCCAAACCTGGTTTTCGTACATGGATTCCATCTCGGATTTCATGGCTTCTAGCCATTTGTTGGAATCCGGGCTCATCATCGCTTCTTCATACGTCGCAGAGTCATCCATTTCATCAATCATGAAATTCATAACAGGATTGCCGTACAGTTCAGGTGCTGCACGTGTCCTGCTTGACCTGTGAGGTTCGGTAGTATCCGCTTTCGGAGTTTCATGATCATTATCATTAGCTCTCTCTTCATCAGGTGAAGTTAACTCCGAAAAAACTTCCGGTGCTGCGCCATTTGCCATTTCATGAAGAGAAGGTTCAATAACCTCTTCGAGTTCTACCTTCCGACTACTCACACCTTTCGCGAGAAACTCCTTCTCAAGAAAGGATCCATTCTTGGCAACAAAAACCTTGCCCTCGAAGCTGTGATAGAAGGTATACCCAATCGTTTCCTTAGGGTATCCTATGAAGACGCATTTTTCCGCTTTGGGTTCGAGTTTATCTGGCTGAAGTTTCTTCACATAAACATCGCATCCCCAAACTTTAAGAAATGACAGCTTAGGTTTGTTTCCAAACCATAATTCATACGGTGTCATTTCAACAGATTTAGATGGTGCCCGATTTAAAGTGAATGTAGCGGTTTCTAGTGCATAACCCCAAAATGACAGTGGTAAGTCATTCAGAGACATCATAGATCAAACCATATCCAATAAAGTACGATTACGAAGTTCCGACACACCATTACATTGTGGTGTTCCGGCAGGCGTGAGTTGTGAAACTATTCCACAGTCTTTCATATGTGTGCTAAACTCGTAACTAAGATACTCTCCTCCACGGTCCGACTGCAGGAATTCGATCTTTTTGTTACGATGAGTTTCCACTTCATTCTGAAATTCCTTGAACTTTTCAAAGGTTTCAGACTTATGTTTCATCAAATAGATATACCCGTATCTACTCAAATCATCCGTGAAAGTAACAAAATAACGATATCCACCTTGCGCCGACACACTCATTGGTCCACACACATCAGTATGTATGATTTCTAATAAATCTGTCTCCTGTTCCATTGAACCGGAAAATGGCGTTCTAGTTATCTTGCCCATAAGGCATGGCTCACATGTATCAAATGATTCAAAATCAAGTGATTCCAAAAGTCCATCAGAATGGAGTTTCTTCATGCGTTTAACGCTAATATGACCTAGACGGTAGTGCCACATATATGGAGATATATCATTATCAAGTTTAATCCTTTTAGCATCAACATTATGAATATGCGTAATACTACTATCGAGATCCAACAGAAATAAACCATTCATCACAGGTGCATGACCATAAAAGATATCATTCATATAAATCGAACAACCATTGTTTTCAGATTTAAAGGAATAACCACTTCGCATCAAACACGATCCGATACAATGTTCATGCTCAGTGCAGGCACCAAATAACAATTATTTAGATTTATCACTAATCCCGACGGCATATGGAGAGGCAGCGTTCCGACGGCGATCACATGAACTCTTGATCCATTGCCGACCCACATCGTGACCTCATCCCTTGCTAGCTGTCGCTTGTTCCACAGCCCCTAAATCAAGTTACATATATTAGCAACCGATCTCATATCAAATACCCAGGTGCTACTGCGAGTACTAGTCAAGTACACATCAATAACATGTATATCACATATACCTTTGTTTGCCTTGCCGGCCTTCTTGTCTGCCAAATACTTGGGGCAGTTGCGCTTCCAATGGCCAGTCCCCTTGCAATAGTAGCACTCGGTATCAGACTTGGGGCCAGCTCGGGATTTCTTTTTAGGTGCAGCAACAGATTTGCCGCCCTTCTTTCCCTTCTGCTTGCCTTTCTTGTCCTTCTTGAAACCGGTGGTCTTATTGATCATCAACACTTGATGTTCTTTCCTAATCTCCACTTCTGCAGTCTTAAGCATTGACAGAAGCTCGGGAAGAGACTTCTTCATGCCGTGCATGTTATAGTTCATCACGAAGCTCTTGTAGCTAGGTGGCAGAGATTGGAGAACACAATGTATGCCTAAGTCAATGGGAATCGTTATTCCCAAGGACACAAGCTTATTGGCGTACCCAGACATTTTGAGTACGTGCTCACTAACGGAGCTGTTCTCCTCCATCATGCAGCTAAAGAACTTTTCAGAAGCATTATAACTCTCTACGTCAGCATGGGCATCGAAAATCATTTTCAATTCTCCTATGGTATTAGAGGCATTGCCATTTTCGGAATGCTTTCGAAGTTCTGGCTCTAGCACATACAGCATGCCGCAATGAACTAAGGTGTGGTCCTCCTGACGAGTTATATAGACATTCGTTTCCTTGTCAGGGGCATCAGGAGCTGGTGGGGGGCCTAGTGGCGCCTCTAGCACATATTGCTTTTGTGCAGCAGTGAGGAGAATCCTCAAGTTCATAGCCCAGTTGGTGAAGTTTCTACCATTTGCAGCAAGTTTCTCTTTCTCCATGAACACATTGAAATTAAAAGCAGGTGGTGCCATCTACAACAGAATTTGTAAAGTTTATTTAGACTAAGTTTATGATAGATTGAGTTCAACTAATCCAAATTACTAATGAACTCCCACTCAAAAACGACATCCCTCGTGTCCTTTTGGTGATTACATGAAGCAAATCCACTACACCAAGTCCGATCATCACGTGAGTCGGGGTAGCTTCAAAGGCGAGCATCTATATGGGCATCATATCTACTATATGACTCATGCTTAACCTTTCGGTACATGTTCCGAGGCCATGTCTATACATGCTAGGCTCGTCAAGTAAGAACCTTAGTATTCGCGTGTGTAAAGCTGTCTTACACCCATTGTATGAAAGCGTAGAGTCGAGTACACCTGATCATCACGTAATGTCTCGAAACACGATCCATAGAACGGTGCATACTTAAGGAAGAACACATTTTATCTTGATATTTAAATGAGGGATCATCTTACAATGCTACTAAAAGCACCAAACTAGCAATATAAGATGCAAACATCTAATGTGTAAAGTGAGATGATATGGTCCATTCATTTGATCTCTATCATATGCATCATGGCATGATCTCTATCCTTCCTTTGTGTATAAGGCCAAGGTCTATGGAACTTACACATTAAGTGTGTTGTAAGAGTATCTATCATACATCTACTTACAACAATACCATATCAAGACACTAGCCCAGCAACGATCTAAACTAGACGCCTCTAATTTATCCATTACAAGTTTTACGTGGCTTAGGGCTTTTGGAGATACGACCGTTCTTACCTACGAACATGGAACCACAACAAGGATAACCAAGTTATTAGCAACTCGTTGTAAATTAGATATTGACTATAGTAGGAGATATAGACACCCGCCAACCACTTATGTAAAACTAGTTGCATGCCAGTCGTGGAACCGGTCTCATGTGCGATGACATGTAAGGTTGGTCCGGGCCGCTTCATCCCACAATGCCACGAATATCCAAAATACATGAAAGAAGCAATAACATGATCATCATCGCCCACATATAAACATATGCGTACTACCCGTGCAAAGCACCTACGCATAGACCTGGCTCTGATACCACTGTTGGGTTCGCAGCATAGAAAACAAATATTTTCCTACGATGAGAACTATACACCAAGATCTATCTACTAGATACAAGAAACGGGTGGATATACATCCATAGAGAACTTACCCTCGAACACAACAAAGTTTTGTTAACAAGTTGGAACTCGTGGATGATGTAGTCGTACGCTTGCCGATCTCAAGATCGTGTGGAAGTCCTAGCGTCGCAAATCAGCAGCGCATCCGTCCTCGCACACACGTTCAAGCCACCCGAAAACCTCCACCTCCTCGCTCAAGCGAATCAGTGGAAGCAGCAACTCCTTCCAGACGCAAGGCCACCGGGAACATGTATCTCGCTAATCCGAGAACATGGGGGAATATATCTAAAGGGGGAGAGAGATCCTTCATGAGGAGGTGTGCTTTGTGAGGGAGGAGAGGGGGACTTTTATAGGAGAGGGGGGCTCCTCCCCTCCCATGGCCAGTGCCCAAGGGGGGTGCCCCCACTTCTTCCTCATTCATGTGGTGGAAGCTCCACTCACATCAATTTAGCCTCCACCCAAAATTCCACTCACATGCATTAAATTTCCACCAAATTTAATGCAACTCTCAATTAATAAAACTCTTTTATTTATTTTATTCAGATTTTTTTAATTACTTTAATTAACAAACATTCACATAAAACCCCTTGTTACATTTCAATATCACATGCAGAACCAGTTTCTGCAATTTCACCCGAAACAATTCTAGTTTCTATCGAAACAATTCCTGCGCTTTGCAATTCTTTTGTCTGAAACATATGTGCTCCAAAATGGTGTCCGACAACCCTTAAGTGTTTCACCCTATGGTTCGCGAATAATGCAGACATGATTGAGACCCCTCTCAAATCAATAATCACAAGCGGGACCTGAAGATCCATACTGACTCCTACACATTCAACGATGACTTCTGTGATCGTGAAAACCTTTAACGCTAGTACCTTAATCCCTTTGTCTCATGATATAATACATGTCCGAGATTCGATCATTGGTATCCAAATACCTAGTTTGATCTCGTTACCGACATGCACTCTTTTCTCGTTCCCGTGGTATAACATTCTAGTGATCACATTACTTGCTTGAAAGCTATCTTAATGTGATATCACCGAGAGGGCCCAGAGTATAACTATCCGTCATCGGGATTGACAAATTCCACTCTTGATGTATGAGCCTCAACATAACACCTTCTTAAGCACTGAACCCACCTTTATAGTCACCCTGTTACGATGTGACGTTTGATGTTATCAAGATACTCTTCCGTTGGTAGCAATTAACATGACTCATGGTCTAAGGACTAAGATTACTTCGTATGATGTTATAGCAATATAAACATGATGAATTTGATCGTAATGCTATACTTTGGATGAATGTTCATCACATCATTTCACAAATGCTGTGACCTCGTTATTAACAACATCCAATGTCCATGACCAGGAAACCTTGATCATATTGTTAATCAACGAGCTAGTCTATAAGAGAGGCATAACTAGGAACCTTTTATTTGTTTATTAAACACACATGTATTGACGTTTCCTATCAATACAATTATAGCATGCAAAATAAACATCTATCATATACAAGGAATACATAATAACAACTTTATTATTGCCTCTCAGGGCATATTTCCTTCAGTTGATGATGGAGATCGTTGACACAAAGTGCTATACCATATCACTATATAAATTGCATGTGATGTTAATCATTTTATGCACTTTATTTGTTTCGTGATAGTCGTAATAAATAGGGCGATCTCTCACTTAAAATGTTCAAGTAATAATGTCTTCCCCTTAAGTTATGCACCACATAACATTGGCTTTGAACTGGTGTGGGTCATGTAACATGAGTGCACCTAGCGACATTCATAATGTGGGTGTGAAAAACTATCGCATAGCTGGTAAACTAATGTTCACTTGACATACTACCTAGAACGTCTAGAGTATGGAACACAAGAATCGAAAGATTAACAAGAGTCATATGGAGATATGATTGGTATGATTACCTATCGGTCTTATTCCCCGGTACGCGATGTAACATTGGTACGAGGAAAATAAGTTCGTGGATCTTGAATCACAAGTATCAATCATGAGGGATATTTATTTTAGTGTGAGCGACACTCTAGATTAAAGTTGTTAATCTTATGTAGTTCATTAATTATGAAACAATGTCTAAATGAATTTGTAATTGTTTGTAGATCAATGGCACACAATAATAACTTCCCTTTAGGTGGCATATTAGAGAAAGAGAAACTGCATGAATCTGGTACAAATTTTGTGGATTGGTTCCGCAACATAAGAATAGTATACTGAAAGGTACTGAGAAAGACTATGTCCTAGAAGCAACTCTTGGTGATGCTCCTGGTTAAAATAAAACTCAGGCGGTGGAAGATATCTTTCAGCAATGTAGTGATGACTACATTGTTGTCCAATGTGCTATACTTGCATTGATGGAACCAAATCTTCAAAAGAGGTTTGAAAACTAGGGTCCATATGAAACATCATGGAATTAAGGGGCACGTTGGCGAAACAAGCCCGAGTAGAAAGATATGAGTGAAGGGGATCCGTAGCAGAAAACAAAAAATTCCTACGTTGGAACCCCAAAACTGCCTAGGATCTATCTATGTAGTAATGCAGTAATGGCCAATGCTTATAGAATACATACCCTTGTAGATAGTACACGGTTAACGTTCCAAGAGGAACATGGTTGAAGTAGTCGTACTCGTAGCCGACTTCAAGGTCGCGAAGTTCCTCGCAGGTCACCCCTTGCTCCTTCTTCATCGTGCATCAACTCTGGCTCATGATATTTAAGCACCCCAAGTGTTGCGCCTCGTGTCTTCGTACACATCCGGTGCATGATGATACCTCCGGCTCCCCGATCCCGCCGGGAGTGTGGAAGTTGATATCCGGCTAGGAATCCCTGCAGTGCAACGGCGTACTGCAGTATGCCTTGTTCGCACAACCCAAACTTGGGGCCATGGTCACAAGGGCTAGAGAGAAAGAAAAGGAGGAAGTCAACCAAAGGACTTCTCCAAATATTGGTGTATTGGTGTGTTTTAATCCCACCCATGGGCACCCCTTTATATAGGCGGAGGGGGTGTGCCTTTATCAAAGGCTAAGCCATATGGGACTAATTACTAAAGGAAAAAGCTCAGGAAAATTCGGACTGGCCGAATGGGCCGTTTCTACTCAGCCCAATAGGCAAAACAGTAGCCAAAAACCAGCAGCCTAGGAGGCACCGGCCGGGTGGGCCTTTGGCGTGGCCCACCTCGCGCCCAGCTGCTCCCGGCGGCGACGACCTAGTGAGGCCACCCCGGGTGGGCCGGCTCGTCCGCGCGGCCTGCGAGCGGAGGCAGCCTGCCTGCTGCCCGCTCTGGGTGAGCCGCCTGCCCCTGTGGCCCGGGTGGGCCTCGAGGCCTGGCGTGGCCCGGCCATCTTGCCCGCCAGCGCTCGCCCTTAGTGGGCCGCCTGGCCCATAGCGACAACAGCTGTTTTTTTCTTCCCTTTTCTTTTTTCCTTTTTCTGCAGCTTTATTTCTAGGCCTTTTCCCTCCGGGATTTGGCCTAATATAAAATATGCCTTTATAAATATTAATTGAAATATTATTTAGAATATATTAATTCATAATTAACTTACAATAAATATATATTCAAATTCCCATTTACCCGAAAACACTTTTCCGGTCTTTTCCTTTATTCTTTCTCCGAACAACTTCGGATCTCTCTGCGGAACATTTCTAGCTTTCTCTTTCTCTACTGTGATTCCATCTTATGAATGATCGCTCTCATCGTACCCTTAAGTGTATCCTCTCACGGCTCGGGAATGCTCTAGACATGATCTGTATCAATGATCAACAGAGGGACCAGGGATACCCATGTGACCCCTATGCATTCCTGATGACAATGTCGTTTGAACCGCTAAATGTAGCATCCAATTCCTTTTGTTTCTTGATACAACTTGTCCGAGATCCGATCATTGGTATCACATACCTTGTTCAATATCGGTCACAACAAGTTATATTTTCTTATTACCCTATATGTAGAGTTTGGATTCACGAAACAAATTCTGCTGCGCCACTCAACAATTTGGAGGTAAGGTCAAATACCTTGTTTTGATCTTTCACTTTCTTCCACCTGTATCTTCATCAAGACATGTCAACTTTGGATAACGACATGTTTGCCCTTTTTGTGGATGATGCATTCATAGCTTCCTAAGAATGCTCTACAAAGACTTGTTTATTCGCCACGACTTCGACTTATCAAAATCTCCAGAAACTCGAACTTGCCATAACACTTATGGTGTTGTTTCCACGAATCTTTTAGATGTTCCTTTGTATTTCAAATGAGTGTTTTCTTATTTTGATCTTTAACTCTAAACGATAACTATAACCCCTATAAGAGATGATATTATACCATGTGTATCTTAATACATAATGATTATGATAATTTGTGAAACATCTTTCACAAGTCCCTTTTATGCTAAACTTTAACTTGAATACTTCAGTCATGTCGATCAAATCGAAGAGACTTCGTATTCTCGTTAATTATAATATCCTCTTATTGTGGTGAACTTATTTGAACAATTCAAATCATTTCGAACTCATGTTTCATTAAGTAAATACGCTTATTCACTTAAGTCCACAATAAATGATTTCCACTACTTGTTGAAAATATGATACATCACTATGTATAAATTTCAACATTTCTTCGCATATCACCGTTTTACCAGAATGCGGAGTTTTAGTCATTCTGTCCAAGAGGCATGGTTTTGCAAAGTCTCTAGATTAAGCATCTAGGACCCCGATCTTCATAAAGAACATGCAATAACCAAATTGACTTAAACTATAGTGTCATTTCATTATTAAACTTTGGATATCTTTTAGCATTCTAATCCTTTAATAAATGTGTAAATCATTATCATTAACATAGTGATGAGAATAACTTGTTTGTAATCGTAATGTGACCATAACGGTATTGTTCATAAGAATAGTACAAACTAGCTTGTAACTTGTTCATATGAATAATTGTCTCACCAAAAGCAAGACACACAAACAAGGATTACAAGTTATATTCAAGTCCACTAATCCAAATGACAAACTTTGAGGAAAGAGGTGATGTCAGCCATCAACTGTTTTGCTTGCCATCATCAAGTCACGCTGCCTAAAAAACAACAATTCTCAAGCAGATCCTCCTATTTTCACAAAACGGGACAAGTATTAAATACTTTGCAAAATGCAATGAGTTTTGCAAGAACCACATTTATAATTTGTATATCTTACATATACCTTTTCATCCATGACCTCCATTGCAATCAAGCCCTTCCAAGCATTCTCAACTCTAATGCAAGATCGCTAAGTGTTTTTCCAAACATTCTCTTTTCATCCATGATGGAGGAAAACCCAGCCAACGGCTCATACTCTATGTGCCTTATTCTGAAGAATACAAAATGTAGCCCAAATCTCCATCGAATGGAGAATGGCTTATTGGATGATTATGGAAAAAATATAAACATTCTGGAGTCATCGAATTATCTCCTAATGGTTATTGTATCAAGAAGAGAAGATCACCTTTTACGAGGATATCCCTCAAGCGTGGGTATTAATCTATGGAGTTGGACCCTTTTGCTAAGTTCCATATTAAGCAATATATTCCCATGGTACCAAAGGACCTCAATGGGATAGGCCAAGAACTACTAAGATATTTGCGAACATACATCTAGACTAAGTTTATAATAAGAGATCAATTTATAATTGGTCTCCACTAAAATTGTCATCCCTTGGACGATTTTAGTGATCACATGATCCCTATCCTCTACACCTCCCCTGATCGTCACGACCATCAGTGCAGTATCAAAGGTAGGCATTCACTAATGTCAATCACATCATCCATGTGACTCATGCTCGATCTTTCTATCTCTTGTGTTCTGAGGCCATGTCTACACATGCTAGGCTTGCCAAATCTAACTTGTGTGTATTAGCTGTGCAACATGGCTTACACCCACTGTATGCGAACGTAGATATGTCTGACCCCTACTCACCGCAGGGCGCCTCATAGTGAAGAACTTTCTTGCTGGTGCACACACAAGGGGAACACGGAACATTAGAATTAAATAGGGATTATCTTATTTTCTACCGTTGAGTATCTTAATACTAGCACACAATAAGATGTAAAACAGGTATCAACATCATATGTATAATGTGATATGATATGGTGCTTCTTGCGCCTTGATCTCCATCGAGCGCTCTAGCATGATCTCCATCTTGCCCTTGGTTTGACGCCAAGTCCACAACGCCTCCACCAGGTCGTTCATCGGAATGATGACTATTACTATATTACTTAGTAACAGAAAAGTAAACTACTTTACCTCTGCAATGACCAATGCCATATCATAATCACATGCCCCCTACCAAATAAAGTTAGACGCCTCTACTTTATCTATTGCAAGTTTTATGTGGTTGTTAGGGCTTTCACAATAGAACTGTTTCTAAACTACGAACTTTCCAACCACAACATGGATCCGACGGTTGCCTCTACTATACCCCTTTCAGGGCCCTCCGTTGCAAATGCTATATCAACTATCGAATGAGAGACAGACACCCGCACACCCGCTAGCCACTTATACGGTACAAGCCGTATGTTGAGCGTGGAACCAGTCTCGCGTATGAATACGCGTAAGGTCGGCCCGGGCCGCTTCATCAAACAATACCACGATATAAACAAGTACACGTTAGAGGATAACAACTAAGGGATCAATGCCCGCACAAAACTTGTGCGTACTGGCCGTACAACACTCCTACGCATAGATCGGCTCTGATACCACTGAAGGGGATCCGCAACAGAAAACAAAAAATTTCCTACGTTGGAACCCCAAAACTGCCTAGGATCTATCTATGTAGTAATGCAGTAACGGCCAATGCATATAGAATATATACCCTTGTAGACCGTACACGGTTAACGTTCCGAGAGGAACGTGGTTGAAGTAGTCGTACCCGTAGCCGACCTCAAGGTCGCGAAGCTCCTCGCAGGTCACCCTTTGCTCCTTCTTCATCGTGCAGCAGCTCCGGCTCACGACATTTAAGCGCCCCAAGTGTTGCGCCTCGTGTCTTCGTACACATCCAGTGCACGACGAGACCTCCGTCTCTCCGATCCCGCCGGGAGTGCGGAAATTGATATTCGACTAGGAATCCCTGCAGTGCAACGACGTACTGCAGGTATGCCTTGTTCGTACAACCC
This sequence comes from Avena eriantha, assembly GCA_910589775.1. NCBI lineage: Eukaryota > Viridiplantae > Streptophyta > Magnoliopsida > Poales > Poaceae > Avena > Avena eriantha. Next base: position 308,741,993 of record OU342746.1, read on the forward strand.
AAACTTGGGGCCATGGTCACAAGGGCTAGAGAGAGAGGAAAGGAGGAAGTCAACCAAAGGACTTCTCCAAATATTGGTGTATTGGTGTGTTTTAATCCCACCCATGGGCACCCCTTTATATAGGAGGAGGGGGTGTGCCTTTCTCAAAGGCTAAGCCATATGGGACTAATTACTAAAGGAAAAAGCTCAGGAAAATTCGGACTGGCCGAATGGGCCGTTTCTACTCAGCCCAATAGGCAAAACAGTAGCCAAAAACCAGCAGCCTAGGAGGCACCGGCCGGGTGGGCCTTTGGCGTGGCCCACCTCGCGCCCAGCTGCTCCCCGCGGCGACGACCTAGTGAGGCCACCCCGGGTGGGCCGGCTCGTCCGCGCGGCCTGCGAGCGGAGGCAGCCTGCCTGCTGCCCGCTCTGGGTGAGCCGCCTGCCCCTGTGGCCCGGGTGGGCCTCGAGGCCTGGCGTGGCCCGGCCATCTTGCCCGCCAGCGCTCGCCCTTAGTGGGCCGCCTGGCCCATAGCGACAACAGCTGTTTTTTTCTTCCCTTTTCTTTTTTCCTTTTTCTGCAGCTTTATTTCTAGGCCTTTTCCCTCCGGGATTTGGCCTAATATAAAATATGCCTTTATAAATATTAATTGAAATATTATTTAGAATATATTAATTCATAATTAACTTACAATAAATATATATTCAAATTCCCATTTACCCGAAAACACTTTTCCGGTCTTTTCCTTTATTCTTTCTCCGAACAACTTCGGATCTCTCTGCGGAACATTTCTAGCTTTCTCTTTCTCTACTGTGATTCCATCTTATGAATGATCGCTCTCATCGTACCCTTAAGTGTATCCTCTCACGGCTCGGGAATGCTCTAGACATGATCTGTATCAATGATCAACAGAGGGACCAGGGATACCCATGTGACCCCTATGCATTCCTGATGACAATGTCGTTTGAACCGCTAAATGTAGCATCCAATTCCTTTTGTTTCTTGATACAACTTGTCCGAGATCCGATCATTGGTATCACATACCTTGTTCAATATCGGTCACAACAAGTTATATTTTCTTATTACCGTGATATTACATCCCGTGACCGAGTCACATGTTGCAACATTTATAGATGTAATCTCACCAAGCCGGCCGTATGTATCTTTACCCGTCATGTGGGTGAAAAAATCCTGGTCTTGTAGTCACATGTCATCTACTGTTCCTTCGGAATACCCAACGTACACCTTTATGGCCACCATATTACCAGATGACAGTTGATGCAGTCAAAGCAGCCTCGGGAAACAGTGAGTAATATGATCTCACAGTATAAGGAAAAGGAGTCTAGGTATAGCTGTTGCAACAATGAACTATATGACTTGATCGTGTTGCAATCCTTCGAGGAATGTCCATCACATCATTCTCCAATGATATGACCCCATTATCAATTGGCATAAATGCCCATGATCTTGAAACCTAGATCATCCTCATGACCAATGAACTAGTGTGAATAGAGGCTACTAGGGACTTGGTTGTTTCATACCACACATGTACCAATGTTTCTACTTGGCACAGTTATAGCACAATATGAAACTATTATAAACTAATTGAGATATAACAATAAAAACCTATTTATTATTTGCCTCTAGGGCACATCTCCTTCAATGAGATCTCTCAAGATCTTCTGGATTGCAAGATGGCAAAAGGAGGCTCGGTTAGTGCCCATGTAATCAAGTTGCATGGGTACGTTCAAAGGTTGGAAGCGGTAGGCGTTCCCTTTCCTTCTAAACTAGGAACCAACATAATCCTGAAATCACTCCCACCTAGCTTTGTCGGGTTTGTCATGAACTTCAACATTCATGGGATGAACAAAACATTGGCCGAACTATTCGCGATGTTGAAGGTGGCCGAAAAAGATATAGATAAGAATACCAATCATGTGATGATGGTGAAGAAAAAACTCGCTTCAAGAAGAAGTGGTCTGGGGGTGATAGGAAGAAGGCGGATGTGTGATGCGCCTCTAACAAAGGCATAGCGCCTAAGCCAGGTCCAGCCCCAGATGCTAAGTGTTTCTTATGCAAGGAGAAGGGTCACTAGAAGAGGAACTATCCAAAGTACTTAGCGGAGAAAAAGAAGACTGGATTGTCCAGCTCAGGTATATCTAATATACATGTTATTAATGTTTACTTGCAAGGTAATAAGAGTAACTCTTGGGTATTTGATACTGGATCGGTTGCTAATATTTGCAATTCGATACAGGAGCTACGGAACCCTAGGAAGCTTTGCAAGAACGAGGTGACAATGCGCGTCGGGAATGGACCAAGCGTTGTAGTGATTACCGTCGGCACAAGACCTCTACATCTACCATCAGGATTAATATTAGAACTTAGTAATTGTTACTTTGTTCCTGCATTATGTAAGAATATAATATCAGGATATTGTATCTTACAAGATGGTTATTTATTTAAATCAGAGAATAATGGTTGTTAGATTTATATGAATAATGTCTTTTATGCATACGCTCACGTGAAGAGTGGGTTGTTTATGATTGACCTTGACCATGATACACACATCTATAACACTGAGGCTAAACATCGAAAGACAAATGAATTGAATACCACATATATGTGGCACTGCAGATTGGGTCACATTGGACATAAATGCACGAAGAAGCTCCATATTGATGGACTTTTGAGTTCACTATATTTTGAATCTTTTGATACATGTGAAGCATGTTTGATGAATATGGCCAAATCCCCGTTTAATGGATATGTTGAACGGGCAAGCGACTTACTGGAAATAATACATACTGATGTATGTAGTCCAATGAGTATACCTGCACATGGTGGATTCCTCTACTTTATAACCTTTACCGACGACTTGAGTCGCCATGGTTATATTTATCTTATGAAGCATAAGTCTGAAACATTTGAAAAGATCAAAGAATTTCATAACGAACTATAGAATCAACGTGGCAAGAAAATAAAATTTCTGTTGTCGGATCCTGGAAGCGAATATTTGAGTCGTGAGTTTAGCGAACATCTTATAGCTCATGGAATCATTTCACAACTTACGCCTCCCGGAACACCCCAACGTAATGGAGTGTCTGAACAGTGTAATCAAACTTTCTTGGACATGGTGAGATCTATGATGTCTTTAACTGATCTCCCTTTGTTATTTTGGGGCTATGCTTTAGAGACTGTGGCTTTTACACTTAATAGAGCACCATCAAAGACAGTTGAAATGAAACCATATGAGTTGTGGTTTGACAAGAAACCCAATTTATCGTTTCTTAAAATTTGGGGTTGCGAAGCTTATGTAAAACATTTCCAGCCAAATAAGCTTGATACCAAGTCGGACAAATGCATATTTGTAGGTTACCCTAAGGAAACCGTTGGGTATTCCTTCTACCACAAAACTAAAGTCAAGATTTTTGTCATGCGAGGAGGAACATTTCTTGAGAAGGAATTTCTCGCTAAAAGTTTAAGTGGGAGCACAATAGAGCTTAATGAGGTTATTGAACCAGAGCAAGATGGGAGAAGTAGCACAGAACCAGAAGCAGTTCTAGAAACTCCTATGGCGCCGTCAGATGCTGTCACGCCTATAAGTGTTGTAGTCCCAGAAATTAATGCTCCTATTGAACCACATAGATCTGGTAGAGTTCGTCTTCCGGTCATAAGATTTGAAGATGAAGTATTATTGTTAGACAACAATGAACCAGCTACATAGAAAGAAGTTGTGATAGGCCCTGACTCCGTCAAATGGCAAGAAGCCATGAAATACGAGATAGAATCCATGTACGAGAATCAAGTTTGGAACTTGATCGACCCTCCTGAAGGCGTAAAGCCTATAGAATGTAAATGGATCTATAGAAGAAAACAGATGTGGATAGTAATATTACTATTCATAAAGCACGACTTGTCGCAAAGGGGTTTCGACAAATTTAAGGAGTTTACTACGATGAGACTTTCTCTCCTGTAGCAATGCTTAAGTCTATTCGAATTCTTCTAGAAATAGCTGCATATTACGATTACGAAATATGGCAGATGTATGTCAAAACAGTGTTCCTGAATGGTAAGCTAGCTGAGGATGTGTACATGGTACAACCCGAGGGTTTTGTCGATCCTAAAGATGCTAGAAAGGTGTGCAAACTTTAGAGATCCATCTATGGACTGAAGCAAGCATCACGGAGTTGGAATCTTCATTTTGATGAAGTGGTAAAGAGTTTTGGCTTCATAAAAAACAGACAAGAGTCCTGTGTATACAAGAAGGAAAGTGGGAGCTTGATAGTGTTTCTAATACTATATGTTGATTACATATTGTTGATTGCAAATGATAAAACATTTCTTAACACTATAAACGAATCATTGAAGAAAAGTTTCTCAATGAAAGATTTGGGTGAAGCAGCTTGCATACTGGGCATTAGGATCTATAGAGATAGATCGCGGCGCCTGATAGGTCTTACTCAAGATACATATCTAGACAAAGTTTTGAAGAGGTTCAAAATGGAATAATCCAATAAGGGATCACTTCCAATGGTACATGGCAAACCACTAAGCAAGAAGCAATGTCCTATGAAAAACGCTGATCGAAATGACATGAGTGAAGTTCCATATGCGTCAGCAATTGGCTCACTCATTTATGCCATGATATGTACAAGACTAGATGTATGATATGCTCTAAGTGTTACGAGCAGATAGAAAAATGATCCAGGTGTGAATCACTGGATAGTAGTAAAGAATATACTTAGATAGTTGAGAAGGACTAAGGATATGTTTCTCTTATATGGAGGTGATGTCTACGTACTTCTATTCTTGTAGACAGTTGTTGGGCCTCCAAGTGCAGAGGTTTGTAGAACAACAGCAAGTTTCCCTTAAGTGGATCACCCAAGGTTTATCGAACTCAGGGAGGAAGTGGTCAAAGGTATCCCTCTCAAGCAACTCTGCAATCAAGATACAAGAAGTCTCTTGTGTCCCCAACACACCCAATACACTTGTCAGGTGTATATGTGCACTAGTTCAGCGAAGAGATAGTGAAATACAAGTGGTATGGATATAAGACAATGGTGCCAGAAAATACTTTGATGGCATGGAAAGACTAAAGACAAACTGAAATAAAGATGGCAGCAAGCAAACATGTAATAGATCTAGTTGCAAACGGTGTTTCAATGCTTAGAAACAAGGCCTAGGGATCATACTTTCGCTAGTGAACACTCTGATATAAATATCTTCTCTTCATGATAATACTCTGAACTACTCTCCGATTGGACACTCTAATCCACGGTAGGGCTATAACAACACTCCTCAAAGTCCGTATTCCCCATCTAGATAACCCCACACTGTCACCTTGAGCGCTAGATGGTTCCAACAAACACCACAATTTCATAGAGACATCCCTCCAAATATAACTCATAACAAGTATTTGTAATCTCTAGCCTAAGTGCCACCACGGTGTGCACACTGTCAACTTCACACACGTGGGGAGAGCAGAGATCTCTTAAAGCACTTGAATAGCAATGTAGATCTACTTGATTACAAAAATCTTGATCACAATATGATCACGCATAGAGAGAGAGATGAACACATAGCTACCAGTAGAGCCCTTAGCCTCGAGGAAGAAGTACTCCCTCCTCATCTTGGGAATCAGCAACGGCGATGGAAATGGTGGTGGAGATTGATGGAGATGGCTCCGGGGTCACTTCCCCGTCCCGGCAGGGTGCCGAAATAGAGACTTTCTGTCCCCCGAATCTCCCCTTCGGTGGCGGCGACGCTGCAGAACTTTTCCTGGCTGGAGGCTAGATTCTTTAGGGTTTCTGCATGGGAGGCTTCTGATAGGCGAAGAGGCAAGGTCGGTGGGCACCCGAGGTGCCCACACCACCTGGTGGCGCGGACAGGGGGACCCGCGCCACCCTATGGTGTGGCCAGCCCCTGGCCCCTCTCCGTCTCGTCTTCTGGCTCCGTGAGTCTTCCGGTAAAATATCGACTTTGGCTTTTGTCCGGTCCAATTCCGAGAATATTTATTTTCGAGCTTTTCTGAAACGAAAAACAGTAGAAAACATGCAACTGGCACTGTGGCATCTTGTTAATAGGTTAGTTCTAGAAAATGTGTAAAAATACTCCAAAGTGTGGACAAAACATAAAAAAGTAGATATAAAACAAGCATGGAACATCAAAAATTGTAGATATGTTAGCAACATATCAACATCCCCAAGCTTAACTCTTGCTCATCCTCGAGTAGGTAAGTGATAAAAAGAATAATTTATGAGGTGACATGCACCATCAAAATCAGGATCAAACCATTTGCAAGCATTGAAAGCTAGGATCAAAGACGTTTGTTTGTTTCACATATAGAAAACATAGCATGGTGGCATTCAGCTTTTCCCTCAATGAGTAGCAATAAATGCATATGACACCTTCAAAGTTCACAAGGGTGACTAGATACAAATAGTTCAAGAACAAGCAATATCAACATTATGAATCTATCAATAAGTTTTGGGACAATGCACATTAAACTAAGAATGGCCACTATGCTCTCTTAATAGGTGCATAAAGATAGAAAATGGAGATTCAACATAAAAGTAAAAGAAAGGCCTTCATAGAAGGAAGTAGGGATTCAAGTCTCATAAAGAGCTTCCAAAAATTATGGTACTTATTAGCTTTCAGCTCTCATTGCCCCTATCATAAGCATCTTGAAGTGATTAAGGTTAAAGTGAGCAAACTATGGAGTATATGATTGACAGAGTATAAGTTGGCAATCTCATGTCCCTTGAATACGAGGGCCGCTCCTCATGCTACTCAAGTTTAGTTACCGGTAAGTTCTTGTCATAGTAAGTACATGTGTATCATAGAGAACCGCCAACGGGGTACCCCTTGCCCGATGATACAGAAGAATCCCCATATCAAAATGATAAGGCAAGCAGACAATAAGCATCTCAGCAATCTTCTTATTTACCATGGGAAAATGGTGTTTTTTCTCTCTTTCCTCTTTTCTCATCTTTTTTTAATCTTTTTCTCAATCTCTATCTCTCTTTTTTATAAGAAGAATGCTTCATAGATTGCTCATTATGGTTATGCTGCAGGTTTCCACCATGATTAGGCATGGATTAGACCAGCCTCCCAAGCGTTTCTCTAACACACATACATAACTCCATGGACTTACAAGCTCCCCTTTCATTTCACACCGACGACATCCATAAACAAAAGAGCATGATATCAACTGGGTACAATGTACAAGTGCAATGTTGAAAGCGTTCCCCATGACAACATGGTTCTACTAATCCCCAACGTATAAGTGCAAGCATATACAACATAGATGACAAAATGGTTCAAGTTTATTAGGGGCAAGAAAAGTAAAGTGTGCCATCAAGTTCGTGAGAGCTTTAATCACCAATTTTCACATAACAAGTTTAATTCGAAAGGTAGATAAAAACATGAATATACTTGGAATAGCAAATGCTAATAGGTAGGTATGGTGGACTCTTTGGAATAACTTGGTTTTATTTGGAGTTGTTGCATGAGTGGAACTCACACTTGGTTATGGAGGCTAGCAAAAGACTGAGAGCGATCAACTAAGAGAGAAATAATGGCCATAATCATGCAAAGCGACAAAACATCATTAATTAAAGCATAAAGTGATATTACAAGTAGAAAACTAAAGGATCATAGAGGCTATGGTGACTTGGGATAGTCTTAACATGGTGTGAGCATGCGCCAAGTCAACCCAAATAAAGCCTCAAAGGTGAATACCACAATACTATGTTTTAATATGCTAAAACAACGCATGATTCTTTCAAGGCACATTAAGCAATCTGAATTGTTTATAACAAGTCATGCTACAACAATAATCACTAAGCATAAGGTCAAAACAATATCAAGCATGACATGATAAAGTCTAAGCCACAGTCAAAAACAAGCTCCTTTTATACCACTTAAGCATGAACTTTCCTACTCTTTTCCAATCCAAATCAACTTTATTTGAGAACTAATGCATGAATGAGGGGGTACAACCAATTTATTCAAGCAAACTAAGAAAACAAAAACAAAAAACTAAAACAAAGATGCTCCAAGAACAACACATTTGTGCATGAAACAATAAAAATGAAGTGTTTGGAAGAAACCTGAATTTTTTATTGATGAAGAAGGGGATGCCTTGGGCAACCCCAAGATTTGACGCTTGTACTTCTTGAATATTTCTTGGGGTGACACGAGTGGCATCCCCAAGCTTGAGCTTTTGGCCATACTTCATCTTATCACATTGTTCTTCCCTACACTTTAAATTTTTCTTCATACAAAACTTCACACAATATTCATTAGAAACATTAGTGTACTCAAAATAATAAGTCTTTTGGTTCAGTTTCAACATAAGTAAAACTTCCATTAAAACACAAGCTACTGAAGCACTTCCTTTAAAAAGTTCAAATGATCAAAGAGAACTCAAAGATAAAGAGATTAAGAGGCAAATGCAAATAATGGCAGAAATCTATCAAAACACACCAGCAGGTAAATACCAATTGTTTCAAAGATCTTCTGTTGCTCAAATCGAAAAGAGTTGAGCTAACGATAGTTGGATAACTACCTGGGGCAGAACACAAAAAATTATAGCTCAATCTGACATACAGAGATTTTTCACGAATTTTTACAGTGAAGCACAAAAATCTGTTTCGGGACAACAACTTTCCCAAGTCTTACTTCTCTCTCATTAGAGGTTACTGTTGGCACAAAAACCACACAAAAATGATAAGGAGAGGTTATTACTGAAGCAATAACTTCCAATACTCAACAAAAGACTCCTAAAGAAATTTGGTTTATCTCCCAATAAGTGCTTTTCTTTAACGCCTTTGAGCTAGGCATGATAATTTCGATGATGCTCACATAAGAAATATGAATTGAAGTAAAAGAGTGCATCAAGAAGCAAACACGAAATAAATTTAAGTCTAACCCACTTTCTGTGAAAAATAATCTTGTAAAGAAATAGGTCATGTAAGCACAAAGCAACAAGCATAGGAAATCAAAACAAGTGCAACTTCAAGATTTTTAACATAAAGAGGGCAAACTTAATATTGTTGAGACACATAAAACCATGTTTGCCTCTCTCATAATAACTTTTAGTAGCATCATGAACAAAATTAACAATATAACTATCACATAAAACATTCTTATCATGAGCCACATGCATATAATCGTTATTACTCCCCACATAAGCATAGTCATTCTTATTAATTATAGTGGGAGCAAAATCAACAAAATAGCTATCATTATTATTCTCATCACCATAATCATCAAATATAGGAGGCATATTGTAATCATAATTAATTTTATCCTCAATAGTAGGTGGACTGAAAATATCATACCTATCATTGTAATCATCATATATCAGAGGTATGGTATCATCAAAGTAAATTTTCTCCTCCGTGGTTGGGGGACTAAAAATATCATGCTCATCAAAACTAGCTTCCCCAAGCTTAGACTTTTCCATAGAATTAGCAATAATGGTGTTCAAAGAATTCATACTAATAACATTGCTATTAGCATGCAAATAAAGTTCCATAGGTTTTTTAATTTTCTCTTCAAACACTTCATGTCCTAACTCACGATAAATAATATAAAGCTCTCTAATTTTGTTGTTGTTTTCCATTAAGCCTAACTAGTGAAAATAAAAACAAGAAATAAAAAGATACAATTGCAGAATCTAAAGGAAATAACTTCGAGCACTCACACACTAGCTACAATACTAGAAGATAACTTAGTAGCTAGAAGATGTGAGTACCTTTTACCTTACCTCCTCGACAACGGCGCCAGAAAATAGCTTGATGTCTACGCACTTATATTCTTGTAGACAGTTGTTGGACCTCCAAGTGCAGAGGTTTGTAGAACAACAACAAGTTTCCCTTAAGTGGATCACCCAAGGTTTATCGAACTCAGGGAGGAAGTGGTCAAAGGTATCCCTCTCAAGCAAATCTGCAATCAAGATACAATAAGTCTCTTGTGTCGCCAACACACACAATACACTTGTGAGGTGTATAGGTGCACTAGTTCGGCGAAGGTAGTGAAATACAAGTGGTATGGATATAAGACAATGGTGCCAGAAAATACTTTGATGGCGTGGAAAAGAGTAAAGACAAACTGAAATAAATATGGCAACAAGCAAACATGTAACAAATCTAGTTGCAAACGGTGTTTCAATGCTTAGAAACAAGGCCTAGGGATCATACTTTTGCAAGTGAACACTCTCATATAAATATATTCTCTTCATGATACTACTCTGAACTACTCTCCGGTTGGACACTCTAATCCATGGTAGGGCTATAACAACACTCCTCAAAATCCGTATTCCCCATCTAGATAACACCACACTGTCACCTTGAGCGCTAGATGGTTCCAACAAACACCACAATTTCATAGAGACATCCAACTCCAAATATAACTCATAACAAGTATTTGTAATCTCTAGTCTAAGTGCCACCACGGTGTGCACACTGTCAACTTCACACACGTGGGGAGAGCAGAGATCTCTTAAAGCACTTGAGTAGCAAGGTATATCTACTTGATTACAAAGCTCATGATCACAATATGATCACGCATAGAGAGAGATGAACACATAGCTACTGGTAGAGCCCTTAGCCTCGAGGAAGAACTACTCCCTCCTCATCATGGGAATCAGCAACGGCGATGGAGATGGTGGTGGAGATCGATGGAGATAGATCCAGGGGCACTTCCCTGTCCAGACAGGGTGCCGGAACAGAGACTTTCTGTCCCCCAAATCTCCCCTTCGGTGGCGGTGGTGCTACGGAACTTTTCCTGGCTGGAGGCTCGATTCTTTAGGGTTTCTGCATCAGGAGGCTTCTTATAGGCAAAGAGGCAAGGTCGGTGGGCGCCTGAGGGGCCCACACCACCTGGTGGTGCGGCCAGGGGGACCCGCGCCACCCTATGGAGTGGCCAGCCCCTGGCCCCTCTCCGTCTCGTCTTCTGGCTCTATGAGTCTTTTGGTAAAATATCGAATTTGGCTTTTGTCCGGTCCAATTCCGAGAATATTTCTTTTCCAGCTTTTCTGAAACCAAGAATAGTAGAAAACACGCAACTGGCACTGTGGCATCTTGTTAATAGGTTAGTTCCGGAAAATGTGAAAAAATACTCCAAAGTGTGGACAAAACATAAGAAAGTAGATATAAAACAATCATGGAACATCAAAAATTATAGATACGTTTGAACGTATCAAGAGGTGACAAAGAGCTTGTTGCAAGGGGTTATACCGATGCAAGATTTGTCACTGATCCTGATGGTTTCAGATCTCAATACGGTTATGTGTGCACTTTGAATGAGGGAGCGATGAGCTGGAAAAGTTCTAAGCAAGTTATAGTTGCAGATTCTACAACAGAGGCAGAGTACATAGCATCATCAGATGCTGCAATGGAGGGTGTTTGGATGTAGTACTTCATCTCAGATCTTGGTGTGGTTCCAAGTGCGCAAGAGCCAATGGAGATTCATTGTGACAATAATGGTGCCATCGCTCAAGCAAAGGAACCAAGGTCCCACCAGAAGAATAAGCATGTATAACACCAATTTCATCTCATACGTCAGTTCGTGCATGATGGTGACATTAAGATGTGCAAAATTCATACATATCTAGATGTGGCAGTTCCGTTGACAAAGTTACTCACGCTTGCAAAGCATGAACAACACCGGGATGCCATAGGTGTTAGGATGCTAAATGTAAATTAGATTATAGACTCTAGTGCAAGTGGGAGACTGATGAAAATATGCCCTAGAGGCAATAATAAACGTGTTATTGTTCATATTTTTGTTTCATGATTAAGTTTATCGTTCTATGCTATAATTGTATTAGTTCCAAATAATGTGTATTTGGAGGAAAACCCTAATACATGTGTGGGATGATAAACACCAAATAAAGATATCCCTAGTCATGCCTTTATGACTAGTATATATGTCAACAATAGTTTCGGTTTCCTAACTATGGGAAAAGTGACAATTTGATTGTGGTCTTGCCAATGACATATGTGATCAGAGTTGTTGGAGAACAATGATGATGGATAGACCCAAACATGAGATACCATGAAACACATCGTCAATATAGTTATCGGTTTAATCTCATATGACATTGTATTGCCTTTACTAGAAATCGTTTAACCACAAGACACATGTGAACTTGGGAACAATATGGACATGGAAAGATTCTCCAAAGGTTTCTCTTAACACAGTAATTATAAAGTTGATGCTTGTTCATACTGGATGGTTCGCCAATCATTCACATGGTGTGCTTGTGGAAATTGATACTCCTGACAATGGAGAGATACACTCTGGGTCCGCTCATATACTATGATATTCGTCATCGTCTAGACGAACAAGTGATCAAGTTGTTGAACACATGAACATCCATAGTATGGGATGAGTAAAGAGTACATGCCAGGAAACGAGAATAACCTTGTGTTTCATCTCGGGTAATGTAAAGTATCGACGAATCAATACAATATGTATTGGGCACAATACTATGGTTCACACGACAAATAACTTCATGTTATTTGCGGGGGTTGTTACTTGTATCAAGACACTGATAGTAATCATTGTCAGCACAATGCATTTTGGACATGTCCGTAGATATCCGAACCTACCGGGTCACACACTTAAGACCGTTACGACATTTAGAATGTGAGTACGAATGAGATAGTTGGATGAAGTAATTTTGAAAGGATATTTCATAGCATCTCGGAATATTCCGAAGGAGTCTGGGATATCACCGAGAGTGGACGGAAGGGTTCCGGACATTAAAAGAGGATGCTAGGAATATTTGAGGAAGCTTTTGAATTAATCCGGAGGTGTCCAAAAGTAAATTTGGAAAGCTTCGAAATAAATATTTATATTAATAAGAAAAAATAAATTATTATTTATTAATATCCTAGGCCGGCGGGTGGACGAGGTGGGGCAGGGCGAGGCCGTGCGGGGGGAGGAGTCCTCCCCGGTCTCAAAGTTGCCCCCAAGTTGGTTTTGGGGAGGACTCCGTATTTGATGCGGACTCCGTATTGGATACGGACTTCCTCTCTCTCATATTGGTGGAAGAAAAGGAAAAGGAGGAGTCCTTGTAGGATACGAATCCTAGTCCTACTCTTCTCTATGGAGGAGGGAATTCGCCTATATATTGAGGGGAGAGGGTCAAGGGAAAGACACACTAATCCACTCCGTATCCCAAGCCACCGCCACCACCGTCGTGCCGCCGCCGCCTCGGCTCGGTCCTCTTCCTCTTTGTTGTGTAGTCCTCTTCATCGCGTGGAGGAGATCTTCATCAGCGTCCGCAATAGCTCCTTCTTCTACCCGTCTAGATCTAATCTTGACGGATGACAGAGTGCGGTTGGATCTTCATCGACACGTCCCCGCTTCATCTGTGAGTTCTTGATCTCGCCTCGATGCGGTGTTGTCCTTGTCGTACGTGTGGAGACCAGTGGAGGTGCGACACTTGGAGCACTAGTTCTTTGGAGCCGTCTATGGGATAATACATCTCCTTGCGACTCAATAAGGACTGTTGCAGGGATCGATGCACGATCAACCTCGTCATCGACAAACTTCCACTAGTTCGATCTACAAGGGTATCTTCTGTTACCTCACCCTTGCTTTGGATCTTGGTTATGCGCTAGAATTTTTTGTTTTCCGTAGCGTGTTCCCCAACACATTGGTCTTCGTGGGAACCAAGGTGCTGCCACATGTGCTACATCTCGTGCCACTACGGGCGCGGTGTTGTGCACGGGGATCATCACAAGTGCCGCTCCGATTGCTAGTGGTGCCTCCATCTGGACGAGGTGCGTCTCACGCGCCTTCTTGTTGGCCTTGAACGCGTCCACGACGTGCTTGGGGGCCATGCACTGCCTATATAATTGAGTCTTGGAGCCACAACGGAAGCAATCCTAGGGCCTTGCCTCCCCTTGCCCGCCTTTTGATGCTTGGCCAGGTTAGAGGAGTTAGGTCCCTTCTTGCCTTTCTTGCCTCGCTTCTTGTGAATGGACTACGCACCTTGTAGGTGCAAACATTAACTTCATGATTTGGGCCCCTGGTGAAGGGTTGCGTGGAAAAGTTCTTTCTGAGAACATTTTCCTATGCCTCGGCCACTTGGAGGGCATCAATGAGCGCTGCATATTCCATAAACCCTTCATGGCGGTAGTTCCGCGAGGGCTGGATAGTGGAAGGGTGAAACGTGGAGAGAGTTTTCTCTATCTTCTGCTTATTTGTGGAAATTTACATTTTTCTGCCAAATCCTTCTATTATTAAGTACGGCTGGTACCATTTCGATGTGTTTCAATTTTTTCGAAAAAGAGAGGTTTGATGTACCACATAGCTGATGAACGGTACAAATCCGGTGTAACATGGAGTTGTACTCCCCCATAGTCTTGAAGTCCGCGAACCTCACACGAGTCCAATCCGGCTCCACCTGTGGCTTAATGGTGTACTTAATCCTAGAGAACCGCGCTTTGAGGGCGGCCCAATGGGCAAAAACACTCCGTTCATCCATGTACTCATTTTTCAGAGTTTCACGCATGTGGTGGCGGAGGAAATACAGTGCTTTGACGTTGTCCCCCATGGTGGTGGTGCTGGGGGCCGCCGGGTCCCCGCACTCGGCGCACCCTTAATGTCCCGGCCCTCGAGGATGATCTCCATGTCCGAGGCCCAAAAGTCAGGTAGTTCTATCCATCCTATGTCAACTTTAGGAACTCACATCTCATGATTCCATTCATCCGCAATTTATGCAAAGTGTGTAAGATAACAACACGTAATCGATCACATAAAATGCAATGATTGATACAAGGTTTCAATATGACGGTGTTCCAAAATTTATATAGAAAACATGCCTGCTAACTATGAAATACTAGTCCCTCTGTTTCAAAATATAAGATGTTTTAGATTTGTGAAAGAAGTGTATCTACACTGCTTTTAGTGTGTAGCTACCTGAACATGCACACTAAAAGGAGTATAGATACACTCCTTTCATAAATCTAAAATATCTTATATTTAGAAACGGAGGAGTAAGTATTAAAAGCATACAAAATTTAATTACCACAGCAAATATAGTACAAAAGCATGTATATTAGATGTTATGCTAAGCGCGATAAAAACGTGAAAAATGGTCCTAATTTTTTTTCAAGGCTATTTTTATGTCTGTGCGCGTTGCCTTTTTTGATTAATTTCAGCAGTCGGCCGAAATCTAGGCTGAAAATAGGACAGCAGCCCGAGCGACCACACCTCCACACGCCCCCGTTTTTTCTTCACTCCTTGGGCGGCGAAATCAGCCTGGCTACTTGGGTGCCACGTGGGCCGGCCCACCCTAGCTGCCCCTGCCCGAGGAAACTAGAGATCGATCCCATGATCCTTGTGACTGCCTAGCAGCGGCAGCAGGCTGCGCCGACGTGGGGCGGCGGGGTGTAGGGGTGGCTAAGCTACCGCCGTGGGCGGCGCTCGCGAAGCGGAGTGTGGAGGCGGGCAGGTGATGAGTGCATATTTGCATCATTTTTTACATTATTATTTTGTATTGTAGAGTAGGATCTTGGTATTTTACGGTGCTCCCGCGCATATTTTATGTCTGTTTTCACCAGGATCAGGACAGATGATGGATCCAATGGATACAATTCTTGGAGCAGTGGTACTGTGGAGAAAAGGAGTCAAAACAACGGAAATCTCTTATTTGGGAAATATTAATAATACCATAAGAAAACCAGAAGCGAACAAGGGAGGCAGACGGTTCAACGACCAACTATACGGTAGGAGCAACCTTTCCGACCGTATAGTTGGCGCCGCCTCCTCCTCGTCAAATAGTTTCACCCCGTGCAATTGGTTCAGGGAGAGGACATACATAACACCCAGAAATCGCGAAAACCTCACCTTTAGAAGACATCTGGAGGGGGAACTCATCCGCCAGGGATCCATCTTCACCCTGCGCAGATCCGGGAGGCTTAGGCATCGATCTTCATCAACCACCATTGCATCACCACCATCTCCATCCATCCCATCTACATCTTCTCTAGATCTTGTTGTAATTCCCGTACTCATTGTGGATTTATGTAGGGGTTCCGCGCATAAAAACAATAAATTTTGCTCTACGCCCCTGAACCCCTGAAGCTGCCAGGACCTATCTATTAGTAATACAGTAACGGGAGGGGCTTTTCGCAAACTTACCCTTGAAGACCGAAAAGCGTTGTCAACGCTCAGGAGAGCATGGTTGATGTAGACGAGCCGAAGCCGACCTCAAGGTCGTGATGAAGTCCTTGCGCTCCTTCTGGCTCCAATGACTTGAGTGCCTCAAGTGCAACACATCGCGGGGAGTTACACACGTCCGGTGCCTGACGATGACTCCCGCTTCCCCGATCCAGTAGTAGTTGCGGAAGTAGAGCTACCGGATCCGAATCCCGCAGCGCGACGGTGCTCCGCGGTGAAGGTGGCTCTTGCTCACGCGGTCCAGACTTGGGACCACGGTCACGAGAGAGAGAGAGGGGGAGAGAGAAAATATCAATTGGAGGTCCTCCCAAAAGTGGGGAGACCTTTATTGATTATTGGGTGTATTTTTCTAGGATAAATACCCCACTTTATATAGGGGGAGGGGAGTGCCTCCCCTCAAGTCTCGGGGTGGGACTAAAGGAGAGGAGGGGGAGGGGGAGGCGCCGTCGGCCACCCCCTCATGGGCCCCACGTGGGGGCTGGCCCAATAGGGCCGCCGGCCACCCCATGGCCCCTCCTAGGAGTTTGGCCCCCCTTCCTTTCCCTAATGGGCCCTCTCCCCTCCGAGAATTGGCCCATTAAAATTTTGACCATTAAATTGATTTTTATCTTTATTAAATAATTACGAATAAACGATTAAATCAATATTTAACATTCATTCACATATTATCCAACCTCCGTGGCTATGGAACACCTTCCACCTCCACTCCGGACATCCTCCGGACTTACCGAAACCCTTCTGGTTTTCTCCCTTCTCTTCTTCGGTGATTCTACCGATCCTATAAACACTCTCTAAGCATCATCAAGCCCTTAAGCGTGATACCCCACGGTTCGGGAACACTCCAGACATGGTCGGGACACTCCCGCACCAATGCTCGACAGAGGGACCTGGATGGCCATGTGACCCCTGTGCGTTCCATGAAGATCTTTCATCGTTTGAACCGGGACAATCGTGTCTTATTCCCTTTGTCATTCGATACTTGCATTGCCCGAGATCTGATCAATGACATCAGCATGTCGGGTTCAATCTCATTACTGAACAATGCTACTTAACTCGTTCCGACAAGTGATATCCCCGTGATCTAATCACACGCTGTGCAGCTATTGGATATAACTTCTCCGAGTGGGCCCTTGAGTATCTTTCCGTCACATGGACGGACAAATCCCGCTCTTGACATATATTGCCTCTACGGTTTCCTCTGAGTACCTGAACACACCTTTATAACCATCGTTTTACCAGATGGCGTTTGATGCTATCTAAGCACTCTCGGGAGACAGTGATTAATATAGCCTCACGGTCTAAGGAATAGTCTACAAGGATCCATTTCTAATCATCGTAACTTGAACTTCGTGACATGATCGGGTCACGATGTTTAGGTTGGGTATTGGTTCATCATCTCATTCTCCAAATGAGATGACCTCATTTCCAACTGGCATAAATGCCACATGATCAGGAAACATGATCATCTGTTGACCAATGAACCAGTGACTAGAGTTTCACTGGGAACCCCTGGTTGTTTGTATATCACACGTGTATTGATGTTTCCACTCAATATAGTTATAGCATGGTATAAAACTTAATCATAAACTATATGAAATATGATAATAGTCCTTACTACTATTTTTCTCTAGGGCATATTTCCAACAATTTATACAAGTACTATTCACCTATGATTATTTCCTTGCTATGATGTTGATTGCCTCCTTGTCTAAGTAGATCTCTAGTTCTTGGGGAGATGGAGAAACCCTAGCATATGATTAAGGTGAGATAGAGATTATTATGTTATACATCATCATGTGTATATGTTATTTGTCTTCATCTTGATATTGGGAGTTGTGCACCTCCTTAATATTTGCCTCTTATGGGGACTCGATGAAGGGGATTACTTGTTGGTAGACGGAGAGATGATAGCACTTACTGTGACTATAAAGTTGTTATCATTCTTTATGTACCAACTTGGGTAATTAAGGAGAACTCATCAAGCCATGTCCATGCCATGGTTGAAATCTCTTAATAGCACGGTAACGCGATGGTTGTCGGTTACTGTCTGTTGTGGTTATGAGGATGATGTGTGCAAAGGTTGCTGACAAATCGTCCATATATGGAGCTCCTCCCACGTACATACACATTATGAGAATATTCGTTATAATAATCTTGATTGCCTAGTATAAATCGCTAGTGGTGTATCCACTATTCCCCGAGAATGCCTTTTCCCTATTGTAGTTTCAAAGTCTATTACACACGCGATTCTTATTTTCTGCATTAAGTTTTGCTTTACTTTAAATTACCTTGTTCAACCAAAAACCCCAAAACAACTCTACTTATCTTGCATCTTAAAGTTATTTCTTAAGTACTTTGTTTAGTTATAGTTAAAAGCATTTAAGTCTTTTGCCTACTGCTCCCTGTGGGATCGATATCTTTATTTCGAAATTAGCTATAAACGATCTGTGCACTTGCAGTCATCAAGCTATTTTCTGGCTGTTGCCGGGGAGTTTAGTTCTATTAGTCATTTTACTTTTAGTTATTTACTTTCGTTGTACTAATTTTTACTTGAGTTGCAGGACCGCAAGAATGGACAACACTGAGCATTTAAACCAGCTTGAGGCCCATGGACGCCTTTATAGCTGTCAATAAAAGCATAAATCCAGATGGAATCAAGATCCATCCTTTATTATTTGAATTAATGCATTCTAAGAAATTTGCAGGAACCAATGAAGAAAATCCATATGGACACTTACAATTCTTTGAAGACGTTCTCAGTTCCTTTATTTTTGATGACTGTAATCTCGATATAGTTAAAACCCAGTTGTTTAGACAAACTTTCTCTGATAATGTTTGCGACTAGTACTGATCTTTTTGTGCAGAAGCACCAAGGACTTGGGAGGAATGGACAATCAAATTCCTATCAAAATATTATTCTGAAAGCAAAGCTCACAGGATGAGAGGTATTATTATCAGTTTAAAAAATAATCCTAGTGAGGGCTTATACGAAGGATATCTAAGGTATAAAAGTTACCTAGATAATTGCCCCCATCATCATTTGCCTGATTGGTTAATCACTCATACCTTTTATGGAGGGCTAAATATTGAAAATAGGATGAATCTAGACACTGCTTCTAATGGCAGTTTTCTATCTTATACCTATGATGAAGCATGGAGACTAATAATAAAAATGAAAGAAGCAACGGAAAATCTTAAAGATAAAGAAAACATTACAAATAGTTTTTTAGAATATGCTTGCATTAAGGATTTCCTTGCAGATGAGAGGACAAATGCAATGATTATTACTCAGTAAAGAAAATTATTGAGAATTATGCAGGTACCTACAGCATGGGAAACCCGTAAACCCCTCGAAGAAGATAAGCGTGCAAGAGCGTTGATGAAAGAATTCTCCTCAATACCTATTGAAGGGATCGTCGAAAAAGGCAAAAAGAGGAGGAACAAATGAAGAGGAGATCAGAGAAACTAGAAAGGAACCCTGAAGCTACCAATATAAATAATGTTATATTAAAGGATCTTATGGAAGCACGAATAATGGATGATGAAGTGGTTATGATAGACCTTGAAACCTCAGAATTCATCAAAGGTAAGGTTCGAGGAAATGAAACTTCTGAACCAATGACCCCTATAAATTGTGGAGAAACTTTATTATATGGAATTTCTGAGCCAATTTCCACTATAAATATTATGCCTTCATCGCTTTACAAGGAACTCCGCTACAATTTAAATAATCCATATGTGGAACCAATAGACACTACTATTAAATTGTCCAATAGAACCAATATAAAACCATAAGGAGTAATCAGATATATCTATGTCTTTATTGGATCACTCATGTACCCCCTTGATTTTCATATTGTTGATATACCTGGAGATTCTTTTTGTCC
The DNA here is from genome assembly GCA_910589775.1 of Avena eriantha. Lineage (NCBI taxonomy): Eukaryota > Viridiplantae > Streptophyta > Magnoliopsida > Poales > Poaceae > Avena > Avena eriantha. Next base: position 308,762,066 of record OU342746.1, read on the forward strand.
TATCCTTTTAGGCAGGCCTTTTATTTCCATCACCAAAACTCGAGTTGATAATAAGAAGGAGACTATTTCACTGAAGTTTGGAGAAGAGAAAATGATATTCCACTTCGCCAAACTAAAGAAGAGGCCATATGAAGTGGAGGATATCAAGGAAGAGAAAACGATTGCCGAGCTAGCAGTAATTCATTTCGGTACTCCGCAAGATGAATTAGAGAGGAGTCTGATTAATTGGGAGGAAGCACCAGATAATGAGGATAAAGAAGACATGGATGATTACCTTGATTCAATTCCGGAAGCACAAAATCCACATGACTATGAGGAACTGGTAAGAAAAGGAGATGAAGAGCCTCCACCAATAGAATTGAAAAGACTTGCAGACAATATGAGGTATGAGTTTTTAGATAATGAAAATAAATGTCCTGTTATTATTAGCAAGAATCTATCGGAAAATGAAACAAATAAACTCATTTCAGTTTTGGTTAAGCATCGTGAAGCTTTTGGGTACACATTGAGTTGTATTAAGGAATAGATCCATCTATCGTAACACATAAGATTACCATGCTTGATGATGCTAAACCTGTAGTAGATACACAAACAAGGCTTAATCCTAAAATGAAACAAGTAGTAAGAAAAGAGGTTATATGCTTACTAGATGCTGAAAATTTCCTTCATACAAAACTTCACACAATCTTCATTAGCAACATTAGTGTATTCAAGATAATAAGTCTTTGGGTTTAGTTTCAACACAAGTAAAACTTCCATTAAAACACAAGCTACTGTAGCAATTCCTTCTAAAAGCTCAAGTGATCAAAGAGAACTCAAAGAGAAAGAGATTAAGAGACAAATGCAAATAATGGCAGAAATCTATCAAAACAGACCAGCAGGTAAAAACCGATTTTTTCGAAGACCTTCTGTTGCTCAAATCGAAAAGTATTAAACAAACGAAAGTTAGATAATAACCTGGGGTATAAGAACAAAAAATTACAGCTCAATCCGATGTACAGGGATTTTTCACGATTTTTTATAGTGAAGCACAAAAATCTGTTTCGGGACATCAACTTTCCCAAGTCTTACTTCTCTCTCATTAGAGGTTATTCTTGGCACAAAAACCACACAAAAATAATAAGGAGAGGTTATTACTAAGGCAAAAACTTCCAAGACTCAACAAAAGAAAAACTTACTGAAAGTAAAAATAATTTGGGTTATCTCCCAATAGTGCTTTTCTTTAACGCCTTTTAGCTAGGCATAGGAAGCAAGATTCAAGTATTTTCAAATGAAGAAGCATTAGGGTCAATACCAGAAATATCTTCAACGAGGCAAAGTATCTCATCCAAATAAGTTCTATAGGATCCTCTCTCAATACTCTTGGGTTCACTATTTTCATCAAACGGGTTTTCAAGAACAATCCAATCAAAATTCTTTAATAAGGCTTCATACATTCCTACAAGTTTAAAAGGTATTGGTATCTTAATTTCCTCTCCATTGGGTTTGGTTTTGTCCAACTTTTCTAGTGTACCAATAACATCTACACATGAGCCTAGCATATTAAAACGATCAAATAACTTTCTAGCTTCCTTAACAACATCATTGAATTCTTTAAGCAAAGTTTCTAGAATAAAATCTCTCTTTTCAGTATCCTCAATATCTTTAAGTTTAAGAAACATTACTTGCATCATGGGGTTAAGGTTAACAAACCTAGCCTCCAACATCTGAACTAAAGAAGCTGCAGCAATTTCATAATTTGGAGCAAGTTCTGCTAAGGATCTATCCTCAATATCCTCATGCTTGCTAACATGATTAAAGAATTCTTCAATATTATCTTTCCCAATTATAGAGCCACTACCTATTGAAAGGTCTTTCAGGGTGAACTTAGGGGTCAACATGGTGAGCTAAGAAAGAGGTGAGAACTACAGAAATAACTAATTTTTTGTGTGCTTTCGATAAAAGAAAATTAAACTAGTACAACTAATTTTCTTTGTGTTTTTCATAAAAAGAAACAAGCAAACAAAGAAAAATAAACTAAGCAAAACAAAAACAAAGTAAAGAGATTGGTTGTGAAAGTCTCCCCTTGCAAGAATCTTATTTCTCCCTAAAAAGTGACTGACGAGATTGAAGTTGTCCTTAACTCCACGGCAACGGCGCCAGAAAAAGTGCTTGATGGCTCAAAATGTAGAGCTCGTTGGGAACCCAAGAGGAAGGTATGATGACCATAGTAGCAAGTTTTCCCTCAGTTATGAAACCAAGGTTATCGAACCAGTAGGAGTAAGGAAACAACTCCAAGGTGTTGCTAACAACTTGGAATCCTGCACAACACAACCACAGAACTTTGCCCCAACTTACAGTGAGGTTGTCAATCTCACTAGTTTTGCTGAAAATAAAGGATTAAATGTATAGTGTGGAAGATAGTAATTGCTAGCAGAAAGTAAACAGTAAACGGTAAACAATAGATGGTATATCAATGGTAAAGGAATAGACTGGGGTCCATAGTTCGCTAGAGGTGTTTCTCCTTAAGATAAATAGCATGTTGGGTGACCAAATTACAGCGGGGCAATTGACAGATTTGAGAAAACATAACAATGCATATAATAGACATCTTGACTCCTATGAGATTTGATCGTGCATTACAGTATAATACATAGACCGTAATCCAACTGCATCTATGACTAATAATCCACCTTCCAGTTATCGTCCGAACCCCTTTCAGTATTAGGTTGCAAGCAACGGATAATTGCATTAAGCAAAGTGTGTAAAGTAAACAATACAATTGCCCCATGGACAAAGGATTGTTGTTTTCTCCCTAGTAGCAACAACACATCTACAACCTTAGAGATTTCTGTCACTTCCCCAGATTACTAGAGGCATGAACCTACTATCGAGCATAAATACTCCCACTTGGAGTTGCAAGCATCTACTTGGCCAAGATAGTTACTAACAACGGAGAGCATGCAAGATCACAAATAACATAGACATGATAGAATCAATAATCAATCTAACATAGTATCTCAATATCCATCGGATCCCCGCAAACACAACATATAGGATTACAAATAGATGATCTTGATCATGAATGGAGCTCACAAGATCTAAACATGATAGAACAAAGGAGGAGAACCAACCATCTAGCTACTACATCGACACATAGTCCGAGGATGAACTAATCACGCATCACACGGAGGTAGGCATGGTGATGAAGAAGGCCTCCAGGATGATCTCTCCCCTACGGCAGGGTGCTGGGAAGAGCTTCGGTTCCCCCTGATCTAGGGATGGAGATGGCGGCGGCTGCAAACTCTTTTGTGGATTTCTGATTGAGTCCTTAGGGTTTTCGCATCGGGACACTTTTATAGGCGAAGGGGGAAGGTTATTGAAGCTCCAGGGGGCCCACACCACCTGGTGGCATGCCCCCTGTCCGCGTCGCCACCAGGTGTGGCCGCCCTGGTCCTCCACTTCGTCTCCCCTTCGGTCTTTACTAAGGCCAAAATATATCGAGCCCGTTGGGGAACCCCAAGAGGAAGGTATGATGAGCACAGCAGCAAATTTTCCCTCAGTTATGAAACCAAGGTTTAGTCGAACCAGTAGGAGCAAGGAAACCCCCCAAAGTTGTTTCTAGCTGAACTTTGGCAGGACGCACTACCGGTGCCAGCAGCAACATGGAGACATGCACAACACAACCACAGAACTTTGCCCCCAACTTGCGATGAGGTTGTCAATCTCACCGGTTTTGCAAAAACAAAGGATTAAACGTATCGAATGGAAGAAAGTAATAGTTTGCAAAAAGTAAACAGAAAGCAGTAAACAGTTGATTGTAGATTGATAGTAAAAGAAAGGACCGGGGTGCATAGTTCACTAGTGGTGGCTCTCCTTAAGATAGATGACATGTTGGGTGAACAAATTACAGCGGGGCAATTGACATACATCGAGAAAGCATAGAAGCATATACTACTCATCTTGACTCGTTTGAGACTTGATTGGGCATTACAACATTATACATAGACCGTAATCCAACTGCATCTATGACTAATAATCCACCTTCAGGTTATCATCCGAACCCCCTCCAGTATTAAGTTACAAGCAACGGATAATTGCATTACGCATTGCGTGTAAAGTAAATATTACAATTGTTCTATGAACAAACGATTGTTGTTTTCTCCCTAGTAGCAACAACACATATAGTACCTTAGAGATTTCTGTCATTTCCCTAGATTACTGGAGGCATGAACCCACTATCGAGCATAAATACTAACTCTTGGAGTTGCTAGCATCTACTTGGCCAAGATAGCTACTAACAACGGAAAGCATGCAAGATCACAAATAACAAAGACACGATAGAATCAATAATCAATCTGAAATAGCATGTCAATATCCATCGGATCACTGCAAACACAACATTTAGGAATACAAATAGATGATCTTGATCATGAACGGAGCTCACAGGATCTAAACATGATAGCACAAAGGAGGAGAACCAGCCATCTAGCTACTACATGGACCCGTAGTCTAGGGATGAACTACTCACGCATCACACCGGAGGCTTGCATGGTGATGAAGAAGGCCTCCAGGGTGAATTCGACTCTCCGGCAGGGTGCCGAGAAGAGCTTCATATCCCTCCCGATCTAGTGATGGAGATGACGGTGGCTACAGACTCTTTCATGGAATTTTGATTGGGTACTTAGGGTTTCTGTATCGGAGGCATCTTATAGGCGAAAGGGGAGGCCGAGGGGGTGCCTTGGGCGGCTAGATCACCCCCTGGCGTGGGCCAGGCTGGGCCGCGTGGCCAGGTGGTGTGGCGCCCCCTGGCCCCTCTCTGTCTCGTATTCTGGATCCAGGTGTCCCTCGGTGAAAAACTGACTTTGGCTTTTGTCTCGTCCAATTCCAAGAATATTCATTTTCTGACTTTTTGGGAACCAAAAACAGCAAAAAACAGGCAGCTGGCACTGTGGCTCTTGTTAATAGGTTAGTCCAAGAAAGTGTATAGAAAGTACTCCAAAGTTGGAACAAAACACAAGAAAGTAGATAAAACCAAGCATGGAACATCAAAAATTATGGATATGTTAGCAATGTATCAACATCCCCAAGCTTAACTCCTGCTCGTCCTCGAGTAGGTAAGTGATAAAAAGAAAGAATAATTTTTGAGGTGACATGCACCATCATAAACTTGATCAAAGTATTTGTAAAACATTGATAGCTGGGATCATAGTACTTCAACATAGCATGAAAGACAAAGTTCTAACAATAATACAAAGCAACTATGTTGCAACATGAATAGGCACAAACAAAAGATTCATGACTAACAATGTTTTGCAAGACGTTTGTTTGTTTCACAAAAATAAAACATAGCATAGTGGCATTCAGCTTGTCCCTCATAGAGTAGCAAACATAAATGCATAGGACACCTTCAAAGTTCATAAGAGTGACTAGATACAAATAGTTTAAAACAAGCAATATCAAAGCTATGCATCAATCAACAAGTCTTGGGACAATGCACATAGAACTAAGAATGGCCACTATGCTCTCATAGTAGGTGCATAAAGATAGAAGGTGGAGAATCAACATAAAAGTAAAAGAAAGGCCTTCATAGAAGGAAGTAGGGATTCAAGTCTCATAAAGAGCTTCCAAAAATAATGGTACTTTTTAGCTTTCAGCTCTCATTGCCCCTATCATAAGCATCTTGAAGTGATTAAGGTTAAAGTGAACAAACTATGGTGTATATGCTTGACGAAGTATAAGTTGGAAATCTCATGTCCCTTGAATATGAGGGCCGCTCCTCATGCTACTCAAGTTTAGTTACTAGTAAGTTCTTGTCATAGTAAGTACATGTGTATCATAGAGAACCGCCAACGGGGTACCCCTTGCCCGTTGATACGGAAGAATCGCCATATCAAATTGACAAGGCAAGAAGACAAGGAGCATCTCAGCAATCTTCTTATTTACCATGGGAATATGGTGCTTTTTTCTCTCTTTCCTCTTTTCTCATATCTCTTTTTTTCTTTTTCTCTTTTTTCTCAATATCTGACTCTTTTTTTATAAGAAGAATGCTTCATAGACAGCTCATTATGGTTACGCTGCAGGTTTCCACCATGACGACATGGATTAGACTAGTAGGTGTTTGTCTAACACACATACATAACTCCATGGACTTACAAGCTCCCCTTTCATTCCACACCGACGACATCCATAGACAAAAGAGCATGATATCAACTAGGTACAAAGTACAAGTCTAATGTTGAAAGCGTTCCCCATGACAGCATGGTTCTGCTAATCCCCAACATATAAGTGCAAGCATATACAACATAGACGACACAATGGTTCAAGTTTATTAAGCGCAAGTAAAGTAAAGTGTGCCATCAAGTTCGTGAGAGTTTTAATCACTAGTTTTCTCATAACAAGTTTAATTCGGAAGGTAGATAAAAACATTAATATACTTGGAATAGCAATTGCTAATAGGTAGGTATGGTGGACTCTTTGGAATAACTTGGTTTTAGGAATTGGATGCATGAATAGAACTCATACTTGGTTATGGAGGCTAGCAAAAGACTGGGAGCGACCAACTAATAGAGCAACAATGGCCATAATCATGCAGAGCGACAAAACATCATTAATCAAAGCATAAAGTGATACTACAAGTTGAAAACTAAAGGATCATAAAGGCTTATGGTGACTTGGGATAGTCATAACATGGTGTGAGCATGTGCCAAGTCAACCCAAATAAAGCATCAAAGGAGAATACCACAATACTATGCTTTAATATGCTAAAACAACACATGATTCTTCAAAGGCACATTAAGCAATCTCAATTGTTTATAACAAGTCATGCTACAGCAAATAATACTAATCATAAAGCCAAAAAAATATCAAGCATGGCATGACAAAGCATAGACCACAGTCAAAAACAAGCTCTCTTTACCACTTAAGCATGAACTTTCCTACTCTTTTCCAACCCAAACCAAACTATTTGAAAACCAATGCATGAAAGAAGGGGTCCAACCAATTTATTCAGCAAACTAAGAAAACAAAGCAAACGAAAAACCAAAATGAAAACAAAAAAGAAGATGCTCCAAGAACAACACAACTGTGCATGAAACAATAAAAATGAAGTGTTTGGAAGAAACCTGGGATTTTTATTGATGAAGAAGGGGATGCCTTGGACATCCCCAAGCTTTGACGCTTGTACTTATTGGATATTTCTTGGGGTGACACGCGTGGCATCCCCAATCTTGAGTTTTAGTCCATCATTCATCTCATTACTCATTCCTTCCATACACCTGAAATTTTTCCTTCATACAAAACTTCACACAATCTTTATTAGCAACATTAGTGCACTCAAGATAATAAGTCTTTAGGTTCAGTTACAACACCAATAAAACTTCCATTAAGACACAAGCTACTGTAGCACTTCCCTCAAAAAGCTCAATTCCCCAAATGAACTAAAAAAGGAACCAACAAGAAGCAAATGCAGAAAATGGCAGAAATCTGTCAAAACAGACCAGCAGGTAAAGACGATTTTTTTCGAAGACCTTCTATTGCTCAAATCGAAAAGTGTTGAACTAAAGAAAGTTAGATAACAACCTGGGGCAGAAGCACAAAAATTCACGCCTCAAATGGACGTACAGAGATTTTACACGAACTTTTACGGTGAAGCACAGAAATCTGTTTCGGGACAGCAACTTTCCCAATCATTACTTCTCTCTCATTAGAGGTTACTCTTGGCACAAAAAGCAAATAAAAAGGATAAGGAGCGGTTATTACTTAAGTAATAACTTCCAAGACTCATATAAAACTTTTGGGTTATCTCCCAATAAGTACTTTTCTTTAACGCCTTGAAGGTTGGCATAAGAAGCAAGAAAAAGAATCAAGTGTTCTCAAATGAAGAAGCATTAAGATTGATACTAGAAATATCTTCAACAAGGCAAGGTATTTCATACAAATAAGTTCTAGAGGATCCTCTCTCAATACTCCTGGGCTCACTATTTTCGTCGAACGGGTTTTCAGGAATAATCCAATCAAGATTCTTTTCTATGGCTTCATGCATTGCTACAAGTTTGAAAGGTACTGGTATCTTAATTTCCTCCCCATTAGGTTCGGTTTTTATCATATTTTCTCGTGTACCAATAACATCTACACATGAGCCTAGCAGATTAAAATGATCAAACACTTTTCTAGCTTTCTTAGCAACATCGTAGAATTCCTTAAGCAAAGTTTCCAGAATAAAATCCCTCTTTCCAGGGTCCTCAATTTCTTTAAGTTTAAGAAACATTACTTGCATTAAGGGGTTAAGGTTAACAAACCTAGCTTCGAACATGTGAACTAAAGAAGCTACAACAATTTCATAGTTTGGAGCAAGTTCTGCAAGGGATCTATCCTCAATATCCTTATGTTTACTAACATGATTGAAGAATTCTTCAATATTATCTCTTCCAATTATAGAACCACTACCTATTGAAAGGTCTTTCAGGGTGAATCTAGGGATCAACATGGTGAGCTAAGAAAGAGGTAACAACTATAGAAAGACTTAATTTTTTGTGTGTTTTTTAATAAAGAAAAACTAGTAAAACTATTTTGTGTGTGTTTTTGATAAAGAAACAAGCAAACAAAGCAAAAAGTAAACTAAGCAAAACAAAAACAACAAAGTAAAGAGATTGGTTATGAGGGACTCCCCTTGTGAAGTTATCCTTTACTCCCCGGCAACGGCGCCCGAAAATCGGTTGCTAAGCCCAAAATATATCGAGCCCGTTGGGGAACCCCAAGAGGAAGGTATGATGAGCACAACAGCAAGTTTTCCCTCAGTTATCAAACCAAGGTTTAATCGAACCGATAGGAGCAAGGAAACACCCCAAAGGTGTTGCTAGATGAACTTTGGCAGGACGCACTACTGGTGCCAGCAGCAACGTGGAGACCTGCACAACACAACCACAGAACTTTGCCCCCAACTTGCGATGAGGTTGTCAATCTCACCGGTTTTGCTTAAAACAAAGGATTAAACGTATCGAGTGGAAGAAATTAATAGTTTGCAGAAAGTAAACAAAAAACAATAAAAAGTTGATTGTAGATTGATAGTAAAAGAAAGGACCGGGGTCCATAGTTCACTAGTGGTGGCTCTCCTTAAGATAGATGACATGTTGGGTGAACAAATTACAGCGGGGCAATTGACAAACATCGAGAAAGCATACAAGCATATACTACTCATCTTGACTCCTTTGAGACTTGATTGGGCATTACAACATTATACATAGACCGTAATCCAACTGCATCTATGACTAATAATCCACCTTCAGGTTATCATCCGAACCCCCTCCAGTATTAAGTTACAAGCAACGGATAATTGCATTACGCATTGCGTGTAAAGTAAATAATACGATTGTTCTATGAACAAACGATTGTTGTTTTCTCCCTAGTAGCAACAACACATATAGTACCTTAGAGATTTCTGTCACTTCCCTAGATTACTAGAGGCATGAACCCACTATCGAGCATAAATACTAACTTTTGGAGTTGCTAGCATCTACTTGGCCAAGATAGCTACTAACAACAGAAAGCATGCATGATCACAAAATAACAAGGACATGACATAATCAATAATCAATCTGAAATAGCATCTCAATATCCATCGGATCCCCGCAAACACAACATGTAGGAATACAAATAGATGATGTTGATCATGAACGGAGCTCACAAGATCTAAACATGATAGCACAAAGGAGGAGAACCAACCATCTAGCTACCACATGGACCCGTAGTCCAGGGATGAACTACTCACACATCACACCGGAGGCTTGCATGGTGATGAAGAAGGCCTCTAGGGTGAATTCCCCTCTCCGGTAGGGTGCCGGGAAGAGCTTCAGATCCCTCCCGATCTAGGGATGGAGATGACGGCGGCTACAGACTCTTTCGTGGAATTTCTATTGGGTACTTAGGGTTTCTTTATTAGAGGCATCTTATAGGCAAAAGGGGAGGCCGAGGGGGTGCCTAGGGCGGCTAGACCACCCCCGGGCGCAGGCCAGGCTGGGTCGCGCGGCCAGGTGGTGTGGCGGCCCCCTGGCCCCTCTCCGTCTCGTATTCTGGCTCCGAGTGTCCCTCAGTGAAAAATTGACTTTGGTTTTTGTCCCGTCCAATTCCGAGAATATTCATTTTTGACTTTCCTAGAACTAAAAACAGCAGAAAACAAGCAACTGGCACTGTGGCTCTTGTTAATAGGTTAGTCCAATAAAGTGTATAGAAAGTACTGTAAAGTTGGAACAAAACACAAGAAAGTAGATAAAACCAAGCATGGAACATCAAAAATTATGGACACGTTAGCAACGTATCAGTCTCCGTGTTGCTTCGAGTAAAATATTGACTCTGGCTTTTTGTCCCGTCCAATTCCGAGAATATTTCCTTACTAGCTTTTCTGAAACCAAAAACAGCAGAAAACAGGCAACTGGCACTGTGGCATCTTGTTAATAGGTTAGTTCTAGAAAATGTATAAAAGTACCTCAACGTGTGAACAAAACATAAGAAAGTTGATATAAAACAAGCATGTAGCATCAAAAATTATAGATACGTTTACGACGTATCAAGCATCCCCAAGCTTAACTCCTACTCGTCCTCGAGTAGGTAAGTGATAAAAATAATAATCTTTGAGGTGACATGCACCATCACAATCTTGATCAAGGTATTTGACAAGCATTGATAGCTAGGATCAAGTACTCTAAACATTAACATAAAAGATAGAGTTCTAACAATAAGACATAGCAACTATGTTATAACATGAAAAGGTACAAACAAAAGATCATGAATAACAATGCCTTGAAAGACGTTTGTTTGTTTCACATATAGAAAACATAATAAGAGTGTTATTCAGCTTGTCCCTCATGGTATTGCAAAACATAAATGCATAGGACACCTTCAAAGTTCATAAGGGTGAGTAGATACAAATAATTTGAGAACAAGCAATATCAAAGTTATGAATCAATAAACAAGTTTTGGGTCAATGCACATTAAACTAAGAATGACCACTATGCTCTCTCAATTGGTGCATAAAGATAGAATATGGAGACTCAACATAAAAGTAAAAAGAGTCACAGAGGGAAGCCGGGATTTCAAGTTTCATAAAGAGCTTCCAAAAATTATGGTACTTATTAGCTTTTAGCTCTCATTACCCCTATAATAAGAATCTTGAGGTGATTAAGGTTAAAGTGACACAAATATGAGGATATGCTTGACAAGTTATAAGTTGAAAATCTCATGCCCCTTGCTTACGAGTACCAAACCTCATGCTACTCAACTTTAGTCACAAGTAAGTTCTTGTCATTGTAAGTAAATGTGTATCATGGAGAACTGCCAACGGGGTACCCCTTGCCCCATGACACAGGAGCTATCCCATATCAAAATGACAAGCCAACAGACAATGAGCATCTCAGTGATCTTTTTATTTGCTATTTGCATAGGTTTTTATTGAGGATGCTTCACAGAATGCTCACTATGGTTATGCTGCAAGTTTCCACCATGATTAGGCACGGCTTAGGCTAGCCGCCCAGGCATTTCTCTAACACACATACAAAATCCATGAGCTTACAAGCTCCCCTTTTATTTCACACCGCCGGGATCCATAAACAAAAGAACATGATATCAACTGAATAATAAGTGCAATGCTCAAAGCGTTCCCCATGGTACATGGTTTTGATAATTCACAACTTATAAAGTGCAAGCATATAAGCAACATAGATGGACACAATGGTTCAAGTTTATTAAGTGCAAGAAATTAAAGTGTGCCATAAAGTTTGTGAGAGCTTTAATCACTAATTTTCACATACCAAGTTTAATTCGGAAGGTAGATAAAAACATGAATATAATTGGAATGGTGTAACATACCATGCATAGGAATTTATAGTGGACTCTTTGGAATAACTTGGTTTTCTTGGGGGTTGGATGCATGAGTGGAACTCACACTTGGTACATGTGGAGGCTAGCAAAAGACTGGGAGCGACCAACTAAGAGAGCACTAATGACCATAGTCATGCAAAGCGATAAAATATTATTAATTAAAGCATAAAGTGATATTACAAGTCAAAAAACTAAATGATCATAGAGGATAAGGTGACTTGTTCATAGTCTTAACATGGTGTAAGCATGTGCCAAGTCAACCCAAATAAAGCATTGAAGGAGAATACCACAATATTATGCTTTTTGTATGCTAAAACAACGCATGATTCTTTCAAGGCACATTATGCAATCTCAATTGTTTGAAACAAGTCATGATACAACAATAATTACTAAGCATAAAGTCAAAGCAACATCAAACATGACATGATAGAGTCAAGACCACAGTCAAAATAAACTTCTTTTGTACCACTTATAAGCATGAAGCTTCCTACTCTTTTCCAACACCAATCAATTTATTTGAAACAATGTATGAATACGGGGGTCCAACAAATTTATTTAAGAAAACCAAACAAAATAAAACTAAAAACAAAAACAAAGACGCTCCAAGAACAACATAATTGTGCATGAAACAATAAAAATGAAGTGTTTTGGAAGAAAACCTGAGATTTTTTTTGATGAAGAAGGGGATGCCTTGGTCATCCCCAAGCTTTGATGCTTGTACTTCTTGAATATTCCTTGGGGTGACACGAGTGCATCCCCAAGCTTGAGCTTTGTCCATTCTTCATCTCATCACATTATTCTTCCTTACACTTGAAAATTTCCTTCATACAAAACTTCACACAATCTACATTAGCAACATTAGTGTATTCAAGATAATAAGTCTTTGGATTTAGTTTCAGCACAAGTAAAACTTCCATTAAAACACAAGCTACTATAGCAATTCCTTCTAAAAGCTCAAGTGATCAAAGAGAACTCAAAGAGAAAGACATTAAGCGGCAAATGCAAATAATGGCAGAAATCTGTCAAAACAGACTAGCAGGTAAAAACCGATTTTTTTATAAGACCTTGTATTGCTCAAATCGAAAAGTGTTAAACTAACGAAAGTTAGATAATAACCTGGGGCATAAGAACAAAAAATTACAGCTCAATCCGATGTATAGGGATTTTTCACGATTTTTTATAGTGAAGCACAAAAATCTGTGTCGGGACAACAACTTTCCCAAGTCTTACTTCTCTCTCATTAGAGGTTATTATTGGCACAAAAACCACACAAAAAGGATAAGGAGAGGTTATTACTGAGGAAATAACTTCCAAGACCCAACTTACTGAAAGTAAAAATAATTTGGGTTATCTCCCAATAGTGTTTTTCTATAACGCCTTTTAGCTAGGCATAGGAAGCAAGGTTCAAGTATTTTCAAATGAAGAAGCATTAAGATCAATACCAGAAATATCTTCAACGTGGCAAGGTATATCATCCAAATAAGTTCTAGAGGATCCTCTCTCTCAATACTCTTGGGTTCACTATTTTCATCAAACGGGTTTTCATGAACAATCCAATCAAAATTATTTTCTAAGGCTTCATGCATTCCTACAAGTTTAAAATGTATTGGTATCTTAATTTCCTCTCCATTGGGTTTGGTTTTGTACAGCTTTTCTAGTGTACCAATAACATCTACACATGAGCCTAGCATATTAAAACGATCAAAGACCTTTCTAGCTTCCTTAACAACATGATTGAATTCTTTAAGCAAAGTTTCTAGAATAAAATCTCTCTTTTCAGTATCCTCAATATCTTTAAGTTTAAGAAACATTACTTGCATCATGGGGTTAAGATTAGAAAACCCAGCCTCCAACGTGTGAACTAAAGAAGCTGCAAAAATTTCATAATTTGGAGCAAGTTCTACTAAGGATCTATCCTCAATATCCTCATGCTTGCTAACATGATTAAAGAATTCTTCAATATTATATTTCCCAATTATAGAGCCACTACCTTTTGAAAGGTCTTTCAGGGTGAACTTAGGGATCACCATGATGAGCTAAGAATGAGGTGACAACTATAGAAATAACTAATATTTTTGTGTTTTTGATAAAAGAAAAGCAAACCAGTACAACTAATTTTTTGTGTGTTTTTGATAAAAAGAAACAAGAAAACAAAGAAAAAAAATAAACTAAGCAAAACAAAAAACAAAGTAAAGAGATTGGTTGTGAAAGACTCCCCTTTCAAGAATCTTCATTCTCCCTAAAAAGTGACTGACGAGGAGGAAGAGATTGAAGCTATCCTTACTCCCCAGCAACGATGCCATAAAAAGTGCTTGATGACTCAAAATGTAGAGCTCGTTGGGAACCCCAAGAGGAAGGTATGATGAGCACAGTAGCAAGTTTTCTCTCAGTTATGAAACCAAGGTTATCGAACCAGTAGGAGCAAGGAAACAACTCCAAGGTGTTCCTAACAACTTGGAATCCTGCACAACACAACCACATAACTTTGCCCCAACTTACAGTGAGGTTGTCAATCTCACTGGTTTTGCTGAAAACAAAGGATTAAACGTATAGTGTGGAAGATTGTAATTGCTAGCAGAAAGTAAACAGTAAACGGTAAATAGTAGATGGTATATCAATGGTAAAGGAATGGACTACGGTTCATAGTTTACTAGAGGTGTTTCTCCTTAAGATAAATAGCATGTTGGGTGAACAAATTACAGTGGGGCAATAGACAAATTTGAGAAAGCATAACAGTGCATATACTAGACATCTTGACTCCTATGAGATTTGATTGGGCATTACAACATAATACATAGACCGTAATCCAACTGCATCTATGACTAATAATCCACCTTCCGGTTATCATCCGAACCCCTTTCAGTATTAAGTTGCAAGCAACAGATAATTGCATTAAGCAAAGTGTGTAAAGTAAACAATACAATTGCCCCATGGACAAAGGATTGTTGTTTTCTCCCTAGTAGCAACATCACATCTACAACCTTAGAGATTTCTGTCACTTCCCCATATTACTAGAGGCATGAACCTACTATCGAGCATAAATACTCCCACTTGGAGTTGCAAGCATCTACTTGGCCAAGATAGTTACTAACAACGGAGAGCATGCAAGATCACAAATAACATAGACATGATAGAATGAATAATCAATCTGACATAGTATCTCAATATCCATCGGATCCTCACAAACACAACATATAGGATTACAAATAGATGATCTTGATCATGAACGGAGCTCACAAGATCTAAACATGATAGCACAAAGGAGGAGAACCAACCATCTAGCTACTACATGGACCCATATTCCAAGGATGAACTACTCACGCATCACACCGGAGGCAGGCATGGTGATGAAGAAGGCCTCCAGGATGATCTCTCCCCTCCGGCAGGGTGCTGGGAAGAGCTTCGGATCCCCCTGATCTAGGGATGGAGATGGCGGTGGCTACAGACTCTTTCATGGATTTCTGATTGGGTCCTTAGGGTTTTCACATCGGGACACTTTTATAGGCGAAGGGGCAAGGTCGGTGGAGCTCCAGGGGGCCCACACCACCTGGTGGTGCTCCCCCTGGCCGCACCGCCACCAGGTGTGGCCGCCCTGGTGCGCCACTTCGTCTCCCCTTCGGTCTCTGTGTTGCTTTGGGTAAAATATTGACTATGGCTTTTTTGTCTCGTCCAATTATGAGAATATTTCCTTACTAGCTTTTCTGAAACCAAAAAAAAACAAAAAACAGGCAACTGACACTGTGGCATCTTGTTAGTAGGTTAGTTCTAGAAAATGCATAAAAATACATCAAAGTGTGAACAAAACATAAGAAAGTTCATATAAAACAAGCATGGAGCATCAAAAATTATAGATACGTTTACAACGTATCAAGAACCTTAAGAATAAACTAGTTTCAGCACCTATTATGCAATCTCCAAAATGGGATGAACCTTTTGAAATCATGTGTGATGCTAGTGACTATGCTTTAGGTGCTTTGTTGGGACAACGAGATGCAAAGAATTCGAATGTTGTTTATTACACTAGTAGACCTCTTAATAAGATTCAGAAACACTATGCTACTACAGAAAAAGAGTTTCTAGCTATAATTTTTGCCTGTGACAAATTTAGATCTTACATAATTAATTCTAAGGTGATAATTCATACGGATCACTGATACGTCCATTTTGCATCACTATTTTATATCATAATTTACTGTTATTCATTGATATATTTCATATTAAGAGATGATACTTACGTCATTTCATCTATTTTTGCATTATTGATGACTTTTGGAGGATGACTCACCGGAGTCAGGATTCTGATGGAAAAAGCACTGTCTAGATACAATATTGGCGAAGATCAGAAAATCCCAGAAAATATATGGAAATTCCTATTTTTCTAGAAGATGAAGGAGGCCAACAGGAGGAGTGGAGATGGGCCACAAGGGGCCCACACCACCCCCTGGCATGGGCCACCCCTGGCCATGCCACTAGGTGGTGTGGCCACCCTGGCCCACCTCT
This sequence comes from Avena eriantha, assembly GCA_910589775.1. NCBI lineage: Eukaryota > Viridiplantae > Streptophyta > Magnoliopsida > Poales > Poaceae > Avena > Avena eriantha. Next base: position 308,778,419 of record OU342746.1, read on the forward strand.
GGCATCGCCCTTTGGCATATATAATCCCCTCTAAACCCTAATACTCGTGGAGTGACCATAGAAAGGTTCTGCCGCCTCCGCGGGGCAGAAACTACATAGAGAGAAAGAGCTCTCTGGCAGGCAGAATTCTGCCGGGGAAATTCCTTCACGGAGAGGGGAGATCGTCGCCATCAACACTGTCATAAATCTAGACTTCATCGGGATCATCATCATCATCTCCACCATCATCATCACTAGCACCATCACCACCACTCCGTACCGTTGTAACAATTGGGTTGAATCTTGCATAGTTCTTAGGGAGGACTTTCCCGGTATTGATTACTTGTTGTAGTTGATGCAATTGAGTGGAACCATTGAATTATTGTTCATGTTAAGATTTTTACTTATCATTATTTCATCTCTGATCTTGATCCATATGATGTCTCGTGAGTTGTTCGTTTAGTTCTTCAGGACATGGGAGAAGCCATGTTGTTAGTAGTGGAATTGTGTTGAGAAAGATTTAATGGTTTGATATTTAAGTTGTGGTGCTATTCTTCTAGTGGTGTCATGTGAACATCGAATACATGATACTTCACCTTTAAGGGCCTAGGGGAATGCATTGTGTATTTGGCTACTAATCGCGGGGTTTCCGGAGTGACAGAAACCTGAACCACCTTTAGGAAACCGTTGCACAAGGGAGTGTAGGATCTCAAAGTTTAAGGCTGTGGTTAGATTTTTATCTTACTTACTTTCTTGTATTTGCGGATGCTTGCAAGGGGTATAATCACAAGTATGTATTAGTCCTAGGAAGGTCAGTACATTAGCATAGGTTCACCCACGCAACACTTATCCAACCAAAGAATATTAATCAACTATATGAAGCGAAAGGACTTGCCGATACTCCCATGTGTCCTTGAGAATGTTTGGTCATCTTAAGTAATACAACCGGCTTGTCCTTTGGTAAAGAAAGGATTGGGCCACTTGCTACAATTATTATTATTATCTTTTATTTACTCACACTTTATTTATCTGCATAATCAAAAAACCCTAAAAATCCATTTGCTAAGTATTTATAGAGAATTCCTGATCCAAGCCACTTGTCAACACCTTCTGCTCCTCGTTGGGATCGACACTCTTACTTATCGAAAATACTATGATACACCCCCTATACTTGTGGGTCATCAAGACTATTTTCTGGCGCCGTTGCCGATGAGTGAAGCACTATTGAAGAGTGGAACTGGTAAAGGAAACTTCTACTATGAGTATTGTTTATTTCTGTTTGTTACTTTATTTTCAATATGGATAGTTCACTTAGTTTCTTATTTTCGGAATGCTACTACCACTGCTAAGGTAGTAGATGAACCACCATCTGCTAAAATTGATATTTTTTAAATACCTACAAAATTGTTGATCGTGTTATGGATAACTACTATTTTGGAGATGGAACTATCCATCCTGGCGATCATTTGCTCTTTATACACGGATTATGCAGTTTGTTCAAGTGTGCAGGTATTACAACAGATCAAGTTAAGAAAAACTTATTCTCTGTATCATTGAAGGGCAGAGCTGAGGAATGGTATAAGCTGCTGAAGAATGGCCAATCTCTTGAATGGGAGGAAATTGTACCTCTCGTTTATTCCAAAATTTATCCTCGTAGGGAGATTCATACAGATCGGAATCAAATATATAACTTTTGGCCTCGCGATGGAGAGAGTACCGCCCAAGCTTGGGGGAGATTGAAGTTACTAATGCTCAAACTGTTCTATTCATGAGCTCCCTAATAATATTATTATCAATAACTTTTATGCAAGGCTTTCTCTTCATGATAAGGATCTACGAGATGCTTCTTGTGTTGGGTCATTTATGGAAGAAGAAGCTAAATGGGATCTTCTAGACCATATTCAAGACAATGTTGAAGCATGGGAGAATGATAAAGGAAGAAAGTTAGGTATAAATTATGATTATTAATGCATTAAATATTTGATGGGAACTGGTGACTTTCATAATATTAGTACTGCATATGGTCTTGATTCTCAAGTTCTTGAAAATTGTTTTAAGGCCTTTGCCTCTTATATTGAAATTCCCAAAAAGGAATGGAACAAGTATCATGCACCATATAAAGATATTGTTGATTGTGTTCCTGCTAGAAATACTGAAGTTTGCACCGTTGATCATATTTTACCTGCACCTTACATCGAGAAAATGTCTTTCCCTGTTTAGGTAAAAGAGCATTCTATGATAACTAGTGTGGTTAACGAAAGTACAAATAAAGCTGTAAACCCGCTGAACAAATAAACATTGAACCTATAGTAGCAATTGTGAAAGACCTTGTCACTAAAAGTGTAGAAGACGGACACATAATATTTTGTGAGGATGCTTCTAATATTGTTTCGCATCCTAGTAGAACTAGGAAAGCTAGTGTCCCTGTGCTTTCTGTTAGAATTGGTGATCATTGCTATTATGGTTTATGTGATATTGGTGCAAGTTCAAGTGCTATTCCTTATGAGCTTTACAAAGAAATTATTCATGAAATTGGTCCCTGTGAACTAGAAGAAATTGATGTGGTTATTCACCTTGCTAATAGAGAGACCATCTCTCCAATTGGTATTGTAAGAGATGTGGAAGTTCTTTGTGGTAAGATTAAATATCCTGTTGATTTTCTAGTACTTGGTTCAGCTGCTAGTAAAACTTGTCCTATCATTTTTGGTAGACCTTTCTTGAAGACTTGTGGAGCCATTAGAGATTGTAAGAGGGAGAAAATGTTAACTAAATTTAATGGAGAATCTTATGAGTTTAATTTTTCGAAATTTGCTAAAGTCCCTTATGAAAATGAATTGCCTGATGAGGATTTTGGAGTTGAACAACTTGCTTCTATTTCTCTTGCTCCTAACAATGCTTTGCAGCAATATATGCAAGACCACGAAAGTGAGATCTTCATGGAAGAAAGAAATGAGATTGACGAGATTCTCCTTCATCAACCCAAGATGCTTAAGCATAACTTACCCGTGGAAGATTTGGGTACCACATTACCACCTAAAAAGGATCCGGTTTCCGATCTGAAACCTTTACCTAACGATCTTAAATATGCTTACATTGATGATAAGAAAATTTATCCTGTTATTATTAGTTCTTAAATTTTAGGAAAGGAAGAGGAAAGATTATTACAAGTATTGAAGAAACACCGAGGAGCTATGGGTTATACTCTTGATGATTTAAAAGGGATTACTCCTACTATATGTCAGCATGCTATTAATATAGAACCTAATGCAAAACCAGTGGTATAACATCAACGTCGTTTAAATTCTAAGATGAAGGAAGTGGTAAGAAATGAAGTATTAAAACTCCTTGATGCTGGTATTATTTATCCTATTGCTGATAGTCAATGGGTTAGTCTTGGTCATTGTGTCCCTAAGAAAGGAGGAATTACTGTTGTGCCTAATGAGAATAATGAGCTTATTCCCCAAAGAGTAGTAGTTCGTTATAGGATGTGCATTGATTTCAGAAAAGTTTACAAAGTTACTAAGAAAGATCATTACCCACTGCCTTTTATTGATCAAATGTTAGAAAGGTTGTCTAAGAATACTCATTTTTGTTTTCTTGATGGATACTCTAGGTTCTCTCAAATTGCTCTTACACAACAAGATCAAGAGAAAACCACTTTTTCGTGTCCTTATGGAACTTATGCTTATAGACGTATGCCTTTTGGTTTGTGTAATGCTCCTGCTACTTTTCAAAGATGCATGTCTACCATCTTTCATGGTTTTTGTGAGGAAATTGTGGAAGTATTCATGGACGATTTTTTTCGTCTATGGAACTTCCTTTGATAATTGTCTACACAACCTTGATAAAGTTTTACAGAGATACGAAGAAACCAATCTTGTTCTTAGTTGGGAGAAATGCCACTTCATGGTTAATGAAGGAATTGTCCTTGGACATAAAATTTCTGAAAGAGGCATTGAAGGTGACATAGCCAAAGTTGAAGCAATTGAGAAAATGTCCTGCCCTAGGGATGTCAAAGGTATTTGTAGTATCCTTGGTCATGCTGGTTTCTATAGAAGGTGTATTAAAGATTTCTCCAAGATATCAAAACCTCTTACTAATCTTCTCCACAAAGATGTACCTTTTGTTTTTGATGATGATTGTAAGGAAGCTTTTGAAACTTTAAAGAAAACTTTAACTACTGCTCCTATTGTCCAACCACCTGATTGGAATTTACCCTTTGAAATTATGTGTGATGCTAGTGATTTTGCTGTAGGTGCTATTCTTGGACAACGAATAGATAAAAAGTTGAATGCTATCCATTATGCTAGTAAAACTCTTGATGCTGCTCAAAAGAATTATGCTACCACTAAAAAAAGAGTTCTTAACTGTTGTATTTGCTTGCGATAAGTTTAGATCTTATATTGTTGATTCAAAAGTTACCATTCATACTGATCATGCTGCTATTAAGTACCTTATGACAAAGAAAGATTCTAATCCTAGGCTTATTAGATGGGTGTTACTTTTACAAGAGTTCGATCTACATATTGTAGATAGGAAGGGTGCTGAAAATCATGTTGCTGATAATTTATCTCGATTGTAAAACATTTCTTTTGATCCTATGCCTGTTAATGATAGTTTTCCAAATGAACAGTTGGCTGCAATAGAGGTAAACTCGCGAGAGAGTCCTTGGTATGCCGATTATGCTAACTTTATTGTTTCCAAGTATTTGCCTCTGACTTTTATAGCCCAGCAAAGAAGGAAATTCTTTTATGATTTGAGGCATTATTTTTGGGATGACCCACATTTATATAAAGAAGGAGTGGATGGTATTATGCAAAGATGTGTTCTAGAATATGAACAAAAAGAGATATTATGGAAATGTCATGGTAGTACCTATGGAGGGCATCATGCTGGAGATAGAACCACACAAAAGGTTCTACAATCAGGTTTCTATTGGCCTACCCTTTTTAAAGATGCAAGAAAGTTTATCTTATCATGTGATGAATGTCAACGAGTTGGTAATATTTCTAGACGCAATGAAATGCCTACGAGTTACTCTCTTGTTATTGAACCATTTGACTGTTGGGGATTTGACTTTATGGGGCATTTTCATCCTTCAAAACGTTATACTCGTATTCTTGTTGTTGTTGATTATGTTACTAAGTGGGTGGAAGCCATACCTACAAAAAGTGTTGATGGTGAGACCTCTTTAAAAATGCTTAAGGATGTTATTTTTCCTAGATTTGGAGTGCCTAGATATCTTATGACTGATGGAGGTTCACATTTCATTCATGGTGGTTTTAGGAAAACCCTTGCTAAATATGACGTTAATCATAGAATTGTTGCAGCTTATCATCCCCAAACCAGTGGGCAAGTAGAACTATCCAATAGAGAAATTAAATCTATCTTGCAGAAGACTGTCAATAGATCTAGAAAAAATTGGGCTAAAAATTTGAATGATGCTTTATGGGCTTATAGAACTACTTATAAAAATCCTATTGGAATGTCTCCTTACAAAATGGTTTATGGAAAAGCTTGTCACCTGCCTTTAGAATTAGAACACAAAGCTTATTGGGCAGTGAAAGAACTTAATAGAGATTTTAAACTAGCTGGTAAGAAAAGATTGCTTAACTTGAGTTCTTTAGATGAGTGGAGAAGTGAGGCTTATGAAAATGCTAGACTCTTTAAAGAAAAAGTTAAAATATGGCATGATAGGAGAATTCTTAAGAGAGAGTTTCATGTTGGTTAGAAAGTTCTATTGTATAGGTATCGTCTTAGATTTTTTGCAGGAAAACTACTTTCAAAATGGGAAGGACCTTTTGTTATTGAAGAAGTGTATCGTTCAGGTGCAATAAAAATTTCTTCCTTAAGAGACAACACTACACAAGTGGTGAATGGTCAAAGACTCAAGCACTATATTTCTGGAGATTCCTACAATGAAGATATAGATATTGTTCAAGTGGTGACTCCAGAAGAATTTATTAAAGACCAAATTCAGAAACCTGCAGAATCCGTTTTCGAATAGGTAACAGTTCTGGTAAGAAAAGGTCCGTGAGAAACTTTTCAATTTTATATTTTCGCAGTTTTTATCTAACATGGAAGATAATGATTCAAAAGAGGGATGGAAACGGAGCCCAGGGGGCTCACACCACCCCGTGGCACGGGCCCACCTGGCCACGCCACCAGGGGGTGTGGCCACCCCGTAGCCCGTCTCTGACCCGTTTTCTCCCAGTACCTTCCTTTTGTTGTTAAACTTTGTAATATATAATCCCTCGGATCCCTCGAGGTCTGTATATCGTGTTCTCGCCTTTTTTTCGTTTCGATCTGTTTCTATCAGGAACTATTCTCAAGTTTAGAAGCACGATGGTCTCCACCAACGATAAGGGCAGTGGAAGATGATCTCCAAGACCCCAAGAAGGAGGAGGAGATCAAGGGTGAAGGAAGACCAGCATCCGCGCACTAGCACCACCATTGCAAGCATTACAGTAATGGCACGTCCTGTCAAGCTCATAAGGACAGCACAAATGTCCACTAGAGGGATGGTTCCGCGCCTTTGCTTAGCTCCACGGTCGCTTCCTCCATGCAACAAGAATCCCTTCCATACCCTTATACATGAGCAGTAGTTCCAAAAGATGCCTAAGGAAAAATTACCCTCCAATTGGGATATGCCTCGTTCTAACCATGCAGGAAAAGAATACTTTAAGGAGGAAGAGTGGGGTAAGAATTACAAGGGCTAGGATTCACAGCCCAACATGATCATGAACCGCATTGAGCACAATTCAGAGTTGATTCATACTCTCACCTTCGAGATTGAGGATTTGAAGAAATTGATTGAAAGGCTTATCGAGAGAACACCACCATTAGCGAAGGAGTAATTCATCATCAGGTTTTGGCATCCCCTTGGTTTGTTCCAAGCTTGGGGGAGTGCCGCGGTATCACATCATTATCTTTCATCTTTTTACCTTTTTAGTAGAGTCATATCATGAATAGAGAAGTTATCATATAGGATGGTTTGCATTGTGGAAGTATTTCTCCTCTAGCTAGTTATCTATGTATCCCTTGGTGTGAGTTGCCATTATGGAATATTAATTAGAAGTTCTATCATTTACTTTTTGCACATCTTATTTTAGTTTGCAATTTCTGTTATATGATTGATCTTGTAGTTAGTATTGGTATCACTTTGGGATCATTAAGTAAATTTAGTTGGTTTTGGCAAACCTGGCTCTGGTCAGTAGCAACACTATTTGAGAATTGATTGGAAAAGAGAAAAGTACTTTTAGAAATATAATTTCATTATCTTTCTTTCCTGTTTTGCTCATAAGCTTATTATTTTCTAGTTAAGATCTTTTGTGTTTCCAAGGAAGATTGCATGATTGTTTCTATCACTTGTATGTTTGTTTGTTTCCTTCAACTCTTATGCTTGCTACCCAGCCTTGCTAGCCAAAAACCTATACTGAGAGGGAATGCTTCCCGTGCATCCAATCCTTGAACTAAAACCTATGCCATTTGTGTCCACCATACCTACCTATTAGCATTATTTCTATTCCAAGTATATTCATGCTTTTATCTACCCTCCAAATTAAACTTGTTATGTGAAAATTAGTGATTAAAGCTCTCACAAACTTGATGGAACACTTTATTTTCTTGCACTTAATAAACTTGAACCATTGTGTCCATCTATGTTGCTTATATGCTTGCACTTTATAAGTTGTGAATTAGCAGAACCATGTTAGCATGGGGAACGCTTTCAACATTGCACTTATTATTCAGTTGATATCATGTTCTTTTGTTTATGGATCTCGGCAGTGTGAAGTAAAAGGGGAGCTTGTAAGCTCATGGAGTTTGTATATGTGTTAGAGAAACTCCTGGGAGGCTAGCCTAAGCCATGCCTAATCATGGTGAAAACTTGCAGCATAACCATAGTGAGCATTCTGTGAAGCATCCTCAATAAAAACCTATGCAAATAGCAAATAAAAAGATCGCTGAGATGCTCATTGTCTGTTGCCTGGTCATTTTGATATGGGATAGCTCCTGTGTCATGGGGTAAGGGGTACCCCGTTGGCAGTTCTCTATGATACATATGTACTTACAATGACAAGAACTTACTTATACTAAAGTTGAGTAGCATGAGGTTCGGTACTCATAAGCAAGGGGCATGTGATTTTCAACTTATAACTTGTCAAGCATATCCTCATATTTGTGTCACTTTAACCTTAATCACCTCAAAATGCTTATGATAGGGGCAATGTGAGCTGAAAGCTAATAAGTACCATAATTTTTGGAAGCTCTTTATGAAACTTGAAATCCCTACTTGCCTCTGTGAAGGGCCTATCTTTTACTTTTTAGTTGAGTCAATAAACCTATTCCTTTCTATCTTAAGCAAGTATTTGAGTTGTTGTGATTCAATCATCCATATGATGATTTATTCAATCATGTTTCTTATGTTCCTTGTTTTGCACACTGCTCTTATCTAAATGAATATTACTTTGAAAGCTATCATTGAAAACCCCATTATGTTTAACTCCTGCAACTTGTTAACCGTTCTCTTACGAAGAACAAAGTTTGCCATTACAATTATGATTTACTTTGTGTATCTTTACTGTGTTTCCCTTACTTATTGCAAGTTAAGTTATATAATAGTGAGTTGTTTCCTATTATGATTTATGTATTGATGAATGTGAGGTTTCTTGTCCATATTCTCTTTATCGACACTTCACTCCATAAACCCGTGGTCATGTTTATTGAGCTCAGTTTTCGCTTGGGGACAAGCAAGGTGTAAGCTTGGGGGGAGTTGATACGTCCATTTTGCATCACTATTTTATATCATAATTTACTATCATTCGTTGATATATTTCATATTAAGAGATGATACTTATGTTATTTCATCTATTTTTGCATGATTGATGACTTTTGGAGGATGAACCACTGGACTCAGGATTCTGATGGAAAAAGCACTGTCCAGATGCAATATTGGCAAAGATCAGAAAATCCTAGAAATTATACGGAAATTCCTATTTTTCCAAAGACGAAGGAGGCCAGAAGGAGGAGTGGACATGGGCCACAGGGGCCCCACACCACCCCCTGGTGCGGGCCACCCCTGGCCGCGCCACCAGGTGGTGTGGCCACCCTGGCCCACCTCTAGCATCACCCTTTGGCGTATATAATCCCCTCGTAACCCTAAGACTCGGGGAGCGACCATAGAAAGGTTTTGCCGCCTCTGCGTGGCGGAAACTATAGAGAGAGAAAGAGCTCTCCGGTAGGCGGAATTCTGCTGGGAAATTCCTTCGCAGAGAGGGGAGATCGTCACCATCAACACCGTCATCGAGCTAGACTTCATCGGGATCATCATCATCTCCACCATCATCACCAACACCATCACCACCACTCCATACCGTTGTAACAATTGGGTTGAATCTTGCATAGTTCTTAGGGGAAACTTTCCCGGTATTGATTACTTGTTGTAGTTGATGCTATTGAGTGGAACTATTGAATTATTGTTCATGTTCAGATTGTTACTTATCATTATTTTATCTCTGATCTTGATCCATATGATGTCTCGTGAGTAGTTCGTTTAGTTCTTGAGGACATGGGAGAAGCCATGTTGTTAGTAGTGGAATTGTGTTGAGAAAGATTTAATGGTTTGATATTTAAGTTGTGGTGCTATTCTTCTAGTGGTGTCATGTGAACGTCGACTACATGATACTTCACCTTTAAGGGCCTAGGGGAATGCATTGTGTATTTGGCTACTAATCGGGGGTTGCCGGAGTGACAGAAACCTGAACCCCCGTTAGGAAACCTTTGCACAAGGGAGTGTAGGATCTCAAAGTTTAAGGCTATGGTTAGGTTTTTATCTTAATTACTTTCTTGTAGTTGCGGATGCTTGCAAGGGGTATAATCAGAAGTATGTATTAGTCCTACGAAGGTCAGTATATTAGCATAGGTTCACCCACACAACACTTATCCAACCAAAGAAGATTAATCAACTATATGAAGCGAAAGCACTTGCCGATATTCCCATGTGTCCTTGAGAACATTTGGTCATCTTAAGTAATACAACTAGCTTGTCCTTTGCTAAAGAAAGGATTGGGCCACTTACTGCAGTTATTATTATTGTCTTTTATTTACTCGCACTTTATTTATCTGCATAATCAAAACCCCCTAAAAATCTATTTGCTAAGTATTTACAGAGGATTCCTGATCCAAACCACTTGTCAACACGTTCTGCTCCTCGTTGGGTTAGACACTCTTACTTATCAAAAATACTGCGATACATCCCATGTACTTGTGGGTCATCAATCACCAAGCTTTGCGTCACCTCCTTGTGAAAAATGATGCTAAGCCTAGGTTGATTAGGTGGGTTTTATTACTACAAGAATATGATTTGCAAATAGTAGATAGGAGGGGTAAAGATAACCTAGTAGCAGATCATCTCTCTAGAATGGAGGGAATAATTAATAACCCCGTGCCTATTAATGAGTCATTTCTAGGAGAATATTTAGCAAACATTGAAATCGCTAACCCTTGGTATGCAGATTATGCTAACTATTTAGCAACGAAATTTATACCTCCTAGTATGTCAAGAAATCAAAGAACGAAATTCTTTAAGGATCTTAGATATTACTTTTGGGACGATCCGTATCAATATCGTCATGGACTTGACAGAATGATACGGAAGTGTGTTCCTAACCATGAGATGAATGCGATATTGAAAGCTTGTCATGATAGTACGTATGGAGGGCATCATGCAGGTAAGAGAACCGCCGCAAAAGTACTTCAATCTGGATTCTATTGGCCCACCTTGCTAAAGGATGCACAGAAGTACGTGGAATACTGTGATGCTTGCCAAAGAAGAGGTAATATAGGTAGGAGACAAGAAATGGCAATTAATTATAGTCTCATAATTGAACCCTTTGATGTATGGGGAATGGATTACATGTGACCATTTATAGAGTCTAATGGTTATACTCATATTCTTGTTGCTGTTGACTATGTTACTAAATGGGTTAAAGCTATTCCAACGAATCATGCAGATGCAGATACCTCAGTAAAGATGATCAAGGATGTCATATTCCCTAGATTTGGAGTTCCTAGATTTTTAATTACTGATGGTGGTTCTCATTTTATGAAGGGAACTCTCAGGAAAATCCTCAGCAAGTATGGAGTAACCCATCGCGTGGCCTCACCATATCATCCTCAAACGAGTGGTCAAGTGGAACTCTCTAATAGAGAACTGAAGACCATACTCGAGAATACGGTGGACAAATCAAGAAAATATTGGTCATACAAGTTAAATGACACTCTATGGGCATACCGTTCTGCTTTTAAAAATCCAATGGGTATGACACCTTACAAGATGGTGTACAGTAAGGCATGCCATTTACCTTTAGAATTGGAACACAAAGTTTTCTGGCAATCAAGAACCTAAATTATGGTCTTAAAGCAGCTGGAGAAAAGAGTTTATTAGATATTCATGCTTTAGATTAGTTTAGAAGTGAAGCCTATGAGAATGCTAGATTGTTTAAGGAAAAAGGAAAAGATGGCATGATAGAAAAATAGAGAATAAGACTTTTAAAAGTGGAGATAAAGTGTTGCTTTATAATTATCGTCTCAAGTTGTTTCTAGGAAAGCTCAGATCAAAGTGGGAAGGCCCATATAAAGTTGAAGAAGCTTACCCATCGGGAGTAGTGAAGCTCCAAGGAAAAACACCCTCTCTTGCATGGGTGGTAAATGGACAATGTTTGAGACATTATCGGGTAAGAGAAGATATAAGTGCAGTCACCATAGAGTTGATCACTCCAGAAGAAGTGATTAAGCAAAAATATACAAGGAAGGGCAACTGCAAGAAGAATGGACGCAAGAAGGAATGAGCAATGCTACCGTCAAGCTATTGACCATAAAAGAGCGCTTCATGGGAGGCAACCCATACGAAATAAGGTTTGATTAAGTTTTAAAAATTTAAGTTAAGGTTTTATTTGGATATTGTGCCAAACAAGAAACATTTGATGCTCTAGCGAAGAAGAAGGAAGATTGGTTAAGCCAAAGTTGGTCAAAAATTTAAGCTGGCATTTTTTTGTCAAAACTTGATATTTCGTTAAGTTGCAGATTAATAAGAATCATAGGAGAAGCTGAATTTTTTTGGTGGACACAGAAGGTTTAACGACCAACTATACGGCGGGAATACAAATTCCGGCCATATAGTTGCGGTCGTATAGTTGTGGCGACATCACCCTTCCATCCACAAAAAAGGTACTGAGAGTTTAACGACCAACTATACGGCCGGAATTAAAATTCCGCCCGTATAGTTGCGGTCATATAGTTATCGACCCATCTCCGAAAATTTTATTCCGAATACAGAGAGTTTAACGACCAACTATACGGCGGGAGTAAAAATTCCCGTCCATATAGTTCTGGCCGTATAGTTAAGTTCCACCATAAATTTAATCTATAGTCGGTTTATAACAATACGGTGGGAGCTATACGGGCTGCGCCCATATAGTTGCTCGTTATGCAAGGCGGCTAGGGTTTTTGACCTCTCCTTTTAAAGCTTATCGCATCTAACCTTTTTCATTAAGTTTTCGTAGAGCCATAGCCTCCAACCTCAAAAGATCTTCGACATCCCTATACAAGCCCTTTAACAACATCCGTGTAGCGAATACATGCATCCCTTCCATGTCAACAATATCTGGAAGAAGAAATAAGAGAAGCCCGTGAAGAGGATCGAAGAAGCAGAACCCAAAGGATCGTTGTCATCATATGTCCTGGAGATCAAGCCTCGCTCGAATTGGGAGGACTTGTTACCATAAAGGATGGATATGATGAGACAAGCTTATCAGGGAAGGAACAAGGATGAGTACCTCCCTAATCCTTAGCGTTACAATATAGGATCCTATTATAAACCTCCTCTTGGTCCATCACCTCTTAAACCTAAGAAGGTGTGGCAAGATGAGATTCATGATAAGATCTGTGAGTTAGAAAAGGCTTCTAAGGCATGTGTTGAAAATATTAGAAAAGGAATTAACTCCTACTGGATGATGAGTAAAGACCTTGAGAAGAAGGTCGATGCAATCGATGGTAGAGTTGGTTTCTTGATTAAAACTATCTTTGAGTTGACAGATGAGAAGAAATTCCTCAAGAGAAAAATACTGAAGCTCCAATATGACATGGCCAAGCTCATCGTTCGCTTTGCAAGCATAGTTAAAGAGGGCAACATAAAAGAAGACGACGGCACTCTATCTACCCAAGAGGAGGAATAGGTACCCACAAGGAGTTAATTGATCCCGCCTAGCTTGATTCCAAGCTCGGGGAGATCTTTAAAGACCTTGTAATATTTCTTATAAGTTTTATATTACAGTTTTTGCATTAGTTCAAACTAGAAATAAAGTTTGCATCATTAGAATTCCCTTCAGGAATAGTTGATCCCTTTAATGAAATTCCGAGTTTATTATTATATATGGAGCAATATGGAGTTTTTGTTTGCTTTAGTGATGTATGAATGGCTTGAGTATGATTTTACTTGCAGTTGATGATAACAATAGGAGTCTTCCACACCATTGGTATTAATGGAACACATAAAGATAATTTGGTCAACATGTTGTAAGTCTATGGTTTGATTTACATAGAGAGATTATCTATACAATTAAGTTGAAAAATAAACCTTGAACAAAAGAAACTAAGAGTGCTATTGAAATAGAGTGAGAACAAGTCGTGGTAGAATATCAAGTCATAAGAATGCTTCATATACAGTTGGAATTTGATAATTGAGATCGTTAAAACTTTGAATTCCTACATAAGGTGGAATATATGGCTAGCTCCTTTGCATAACACTTAAAACAAAAGTGTGATCATATATGCAAAAGAAGAAGAAAAAGAGAAAAAGAGCGAATGTGCAAAGAGCAAATAGGCATATACCATTGTATTGTAGTATGACAAAGAAACACTTTTGAGATTTTGAATCCCAAGTGAATATGTCGGTCCTAAAACACTTGGGACTACATCATTAACTCATTCGATTGAACCAGATAGTTTTACATTATGTTGAGATTCACCTTTTATGAACTGTTGATAACTAAGGTGTGGAACCCTGCTAATACTATTCAGATGGTTCGAGTAAGGTACTATTCATGAACTTATTCTTATGTATCGTATGTGATAAACACATGCTGCAACTGCCTCATTTATTTTAATCGACTCAGCTTCATGAATATGAGGATCACATCGATTAAGCTAAAACTTGCTCGGGACGAGCAAGAGTCTAAGCTTGGGGAAGTTGATGAGTGATAATATGCATCATGTTTTACATTATTATTTTGAATTGTAGATGTAGGCTCTTGGTATTTTACGGCGCTCCCGCGCACATTTTATGTCCGTTTTCACCAGGATCAGGACATATGATGGATTCAATGGACACAATTCTTGGAGCAGTTGTATGATACGTTGCAAACGTATCCATAATTTTTGATGTTCCATGCTTGGTTTTATCTACTTTCTTGTGTTTTTTCCACACTTTGGAGTACTTTTCTTGGACTAACATATTAACAAGAGCCACAGTGCCAGCTGCCTGTTTTCTGCTGTTTTTGGTTCCAGGAAAGTTAGAAAATGAATATTCTCGGAATTGGACGGGATAAAAGCCGAAGTCAGTTTTTCACCGAGGGACACCTGGAGCTAGAATACGAGATGGAGAGGGGCTGGGGCCTGGCCACACCACCTGGCCATGCGGCCAGGCCTAGCCCGTGCCAGGGGGTGGTCTGGCCGCCCCAGGCACCCCCTCGGCCTCTCCTTCCGCCTATAAGTTGCCTCTGATATGGAAACCCTAAGCACCCGATCAAAATTCCATGAAAGAGTCTGTAGCCACCGTCATCTCCATCCCTAGATCGGGAGGGATGTGAAGCTCTTCCCGGCAACATTCCGGAGAGGGGAATTCACCCTGGAGGCCTTCTTCTTCATCATCCAAGCCTCCGGTGTGATGCGTGAGTAGTTCATCCCTGGACTACGGGTCCATGTAGTAGCTAGATGGCTGGTTCTCCTCCTTTATGCTATCATGTTTAGATCTTGTGAGCTCCTTTCATGATCAAGATCACCTATTTGTAATTCTGCATGTTGTGTTTGCAAGGATCCGATGGATATTGAGATGCTATTTCAGATTGATTATTGATTCTATCATGTCTTTATTATTTGTGATCTGGCATGCTTTCCGTTGTTAGTAGCTATCTTGGCCAAGTAGATGCTAGCAACTCCAAGAGTTAGTATTTATGCTCAATAGTGGGTTCATGCCTCTGTTAATTTGGGGAAGTGACAGAAATCTCTAAGGTACTAGATGTGTTGTTGCTACTAGGGAGAAAACAACAATCCTTTGTTCATAGAACAATCATATTGTTTACTTTACACGCAATTCTGCAATTATCCGTTGCTTGTAACTTAATACTAGAGGGGGTTCGGATGATAACCTGAAGGTGGATTATTAGTCATAGATGCAGTTGGATGGCGGTCTATGTATAATGTTGTAATGCCCAATCGAATCTCAAAGCAGTCAAGATGATTAGTATATGCTTGTATGCTTGCTCGATGTTTGTCAATTGCCCCGCTATAATTTGTTCACCCAACATGTTATCTATCTTAAGGAGAGCCACCTCTAGTGAACTATGGACCCCGGTACTTTCTTTTACAATCAACTGTTTACTACTTTGTCTTTACTTTCTGCAAGCTATTACTTTCTTCCACTCGATACATTTAATCCGTTGTTTTCAGCAAAACCGGTGAGATTGACAACCTCATCGCAAGTTGGTGACAGAGTTCTGTGGTTGTGTTGTGCAGGTCTCCACGTTGCTGCTGGCACCGGTAGTGCGCCCTGCTAAAGTTCAGCTAGCAACACCTTTGGGGTGTTTCCTTGCTCCTACTGGTTCGATTAAACCTTGGTTTCATAACTGAGGGAAAACTTGCTGCTGTTCTCATCATACCTTCCTCTTGGGGTTCCCCAACGAGCTCGATATATTTCGGGCCATCAAGCTATTTTTCTGGCGCCGTTGCTAGGGAGTCAAGGGCATCTTCACAAGGGGAGTCCCTCATAACCAATCTCTTTACTTTGTTTTATTTGTTTTGCTTAGTTTATTTTTGCTTTGTTTGCTTGTTTCTTTATCAAAAACACAAAAAAATAGTTCCTACTATAGTTGGTATTTTCGTTGGTCTATTATTGTGTTGCTTTATCATGGTTACTATCAATGGTTGGTTTCTTGGAAACTTAATCTAATTGGCAAGGTGGGTTCACGGAAGAACAAAAATATTATTATAAGGAACACCGCTTGTCACAAAAAGGGAAACTCTTATGGGAACAAATTGATAAATTGAATACCATTACTAGAAACGTGTGCTCTACTTATAATGTTACTTATTGCATTGATAAATCATGTTGCTGTAGGAGGTATAAACACCTCCCTTTTCAATGTGAGTATAATGATAATGTTACCATATCTTCTTATGTTAAAGAAAATTATGACTTTTATGATGTGGAACAAATTGAAGAATTTATTGCTTGGAAGGGTGCATTTGAACTTTCTAGTTTTCTTGAAAATACTAATGATGCACCTTATAAATATGAGGTTTATGATATACTTCAATTTTGCTTTGATAATTACAAGGAAGAAAATGGCTATATTCTTGAATATCTTAATAGATGCTCTCCACCAGCGGAAGAGAGTAATGCCTTGCAGGAGCCTATGGAAGAAGAAATTGCTAAAATTGGAAGCTCATTGGATGAAAAAGAGGAGGAGAGTGATGATCAAGAGGAGGAAGAATGGATCTACCCATTCCTACCTTCTAATGAGAGTAACTCTTTACCCCTTACAATATTTGATTGTCCCCATGCTTACTAAAGGAGGATGAATGTTATGTTCATGATGATTCTTTTGAAAATGTTTATAATAAAACTCTAGTGCTTGTAGATCATGAAAAGCGTGCTTTATGTGATAGTTTTATTGTTGAGTTTATTCATGAGGCTACTGAAAATTATTATGAGATAGGAAAATATGATTGTAGAAGTTTTCATGGTACTGAAACACCTCTCTATGTGATGAAAGTTTTGAAGTTACTTTTGTTTTATCTTCCTATGCCTATCACTTTGTTCTTTGTGAGTTTATTTGCGTATAAGATTCCTATGCATAGGAAGTGGGTTAGACTTAAATGTGTTTTGAATTTGCTTCTTGATTCTCTCTTTTACTTCAATTCATATTTATTATGTGAGCATCATCGAAATTCTTATGCCTAACTTAAAGGCGTTAAAGAAAAGTACTTATTGGGAGTTAACCCAAAAGTTTTAGATGAGTCTTGGAAGTTATTACTTCAATAATAACCGCTCCTTATCCTTTTTATTTGCTTTTTGTGTCAAGAGTAACCTCTAATGACAGAGAAGTAATGATTGGGAAAGTTGCTGTCCCAAAACAGATTTCTGTGCTTCACTGAAAAATTCGTGTAAAATCTCTACATGTCCTTTTGAGGCGTGCATTTTTGTGCGTCTACCCCAGGTTTTTATTTAACTTTCGTTAGTTCAACACTTTTCTATTTGAGCAACAGAAGGTCTTCGAAAAAAAATCGTCTTTACCTGCTGGTCTGTTTTGAGAGATTTCTGCCTTATTCTGCATTTGCTTCTTGTTGGTTCATTTTTGAGTTCTTTTGGGGGAATTGAGCTTTTTGAGAGAAGTCCTACAGTAGCTAGTGTTTTAATGGAAGTTTTATTTGTGTTAGAACTGAACCTAAAAGACTTATTATCTTGCGTGCACTAATGTTGCTAATAAAAAATTGTGTGAAGTTTTGTATGAAGGAAAAATTTCAGGTGTATGGAAGGAATGAGTAATGAGATGAAAGATAGACTAAAGCTCAAGCTTGGGGATGCCACGCGTGTCACCCCAAGAAATATCAAAGAAGTACAAGCGTCAAATCTTGGGGATTCCCAAGGCATCCCCCTCTTCATCAATAAAAATCCCAGGTTTCTTCCAATCGCTTCATTTTTATTGTTTCATGCACAGTTGTGTTGTTCTTGGAGTGTCTTCTTTTTTGTTTTCATTTTGGTTTTTCGTTTGCTTAGTTTTCTTAGTTTTCTGAATAAATTGGTTGGACCCCCTCTGTCATACATTGGTTTTCAAATAGTTTGGATTGGATTGGAAAAAGAGTAGGAAAGTTCATGCTTAAGTGGTAAAGAGAGCTTGTTTTTGACGGTAGCCTATGCTTTGTCATGCCATGCTCGATATTTTTTTGGCTTTATGCTTAGTATTCTTTGTTGTAGCATGACTTGGTATAAACAATTGAGATTCCTTAATGTGCCTTGGAAGGATCATGTGTTGTTTTAGCATATTAAAGCATAGTATTGT
Source organism: Avena eriantha (assembly GCA_910589775.1). Taxonomy (NCBI): domain Eukaryota; kingdom Viridiplantae; phylum Streptophyta; class Magnoliopsida; order Poales; family Poaceae; genus Avena; species Avena eriantha. Next base: position 308,796,736 of record OU342746.1, read on the forward strand.
GGTATTCTACTTTGATGCTTTATTTGGGTTGACTTGGCGGATTCTCGCACCATGTTATGCCTATCCCAAGTCACCATAAGCCTTTATGATCCTTTAGGTTTGACCTTGTAGTATCACTTTATGCTTTGATCAATGATGTTTTGTCGCTCTGCATGATTATGGCCATTATTGCTCTCTTAGTTTGTCGCTCCCGGTCTTTTGCTAGCCTCCGCAACCAAGTATGAGTTCCACTCATGCATCCAACTCCTAAAACCAAGTTATTACAAAGATTCCACCATACCTACCTACTAGCATATGCTATTCCAAGTATATTCATGTTTTTATCTACCTTCCGAATTAAACTTGTAATGAGAAAACTAGCGATTAAAGCTCTCACGAACTTGATGGCACACTTTACTTTTCTTGCCCCTAATAAAGTTGAACCATTGTGTCATCTATGTTGTATATGCTTGCACTTATTTGTTGGGGATTAGCAGAACGATGCTGTCATGGGGAACACTTTCAACATTGCACTTGTACTTTGTACCTAGTTGATATCATGCTCTTTTGTCTATAGATGTCGTCGGTGTGAAATGAAAGGGGAGGCTGTAAGTCCATGGAGTTATATATATATGTGTGTGTGTGTGTGTGTGTGTTTGTGTGTGTGTGTTAGAGAAACGCCTGGGCCGCTGGTCTAATCCATGCTGACATGGTGGAAACCTGCAGCGTACCCATAATGAGATGTCTATGAAGCATTCTTCTTTTAAAAAAAGAGTCAGATATTGAGAAAAAGAGAATTAAAAGAGATATATGAAAAGAGGAAAGAGAGAAAAAGCACCATATTCCCATGGTAAATAAGAAGATTGCTGAGATGCTCGTTGTATGCTTGCCTTGTCATTTTGATATGGGGATTCTTCCGTATCATCGGGCAAGGGGTACCCCGTTGGCGGTTCTCTGTGATACACATGTACTTATAATGACAAGAACTTACCGGTGACTAAACTTGAGTAGCATGAGGAGCGGCCCTCGTATTCAAGGGACATGAGATTTCCAACTTATACTTTGTCAAGCATATACACCATAGTTTATTCACTTTAACCTTAATCACTTCAAGATGCTTATGATAGGGGCAATGAGAGCTGAAAGCTATTAAGTACCATAATTTTTGGAAGCTCTTTATGAAACTTGAATCTCTGCTTCCTTCTATGAAGGCCTTTCTTTTACTTTTATGTTGAGTCTCCACCTTCTATCTTTATGCACCTACTTTGAGAACATAGTGGCCATTCTTAGTTCTATGTGTATTGTCCCAAGACTTATTGATTGATGCATAGCTTTGATATTGCTGGTTTTAAACTATCTGTATCTAGTCACTCTTTTGAACTTTGAAGGTGTCCTATTTATTTATGTTTGCTACTCTATGAGGGACAAGCTGAATGCTACTATGCTATGTTTTCTTTATGTGAAACAAAAAAACGTCTTGCAAAGCATTGTTATTCATGAATCTTTTGTTTGTGCCTTTTCATGTTGCAACATAGTTTCTTTGTCTTATTGCTAGAACTTTGTCTTTCATGTTATGATTGAAGTACTATGATCCCAGCTTTAAATGCTTTACAAATACTTTGATCAAGTTTATGATGGTGCATGTCACCTCAAAAATTATTCTTTCTTTTTATCACTTACCTACTCGAGGACGAGCATGAGTTAAGCTTGGGGATGTTGATACGTTGCAAACGTATCCATAATTTTTGATGTTCCATGCTTGGTTTTATCCACTTTCTTGTGTTTTGTCCACACTTTGGAGTACTTTTCATATGATTTCTTGGACTAACTTATTAACAAGAGCCACAGTGCCAGCTGCCTGTTTTTGGTTGCAGGAAAGTCAGAAAATGAATATTCTCGGAAATGGACGGGACAAAAGCCAAAGTCAGTTTTTCACCGAGGGACACCTGGATCCAGAATACGAGACGGAGAGGGGCTGGGGCCCAGCCACACCACCTGGCCACGTGGCCAGGCCTAGCCCGCGCCAGGGGGTGGTCTGGCCACCCCAGGCACCCCCTCGACCTCTCCTTCCGCCTATAAGTTGCCTCTGATACGGAAACCCTAAGCACCCGATCAAAATTCCACGAAAGAGTCTGTTGCCGCCGTCATCTCCATCCCTAGACCGGGAGGGATCTGAAGCTCTTCCCGGCACCCTGCCGGAGAGGGGAATTCACCCTGGAGGCCTTCTTCATCATCATGCAAGCCTTCGGTGTGATGTGTGAGTAATTCATCTCTAGACTACGGGTCCATGTAGTAGCTAGATGGCTAGTTCTCCTCTGTGCTATCATGTTTAGATCTTGTGAGCTCTGTTCATGATCAAGATCACCTATTTGTAATTCTGCATGTTGTGTTTGTGGGGATCGATGGATATTGAGAGCCTATTTCAGATTGATTATTGATTCTATCATGTCTTTGTTATTTGTGATCTTGCATGCTTTCTGTTGTTAGTAGCTATCTTGGCCAAGTAGATGCTAGCAACTCCAAGAGTTAGTATTTATGCTCGATATTGGATTCATGCATCTAGTAACACTACAAGAAATGTGTCAACTTGTGATGTTTTGGTAGTGACCATCTACAAAATCGTCTTAGATTTATGAAGATTCCGCTCGAATGGTCTCAAGCTGCTTGAGAGCGCCAAAGCCTTAGTAAACTATGACGATTTTGCTCAAAAACGTCGTAATTCTTTTAAATGAAATCGTCATAATAGCTAGGCAGATCTAAATATAGAGAATAGCAATATGGATCGTTGGATGCGAACAAGATGGACGGGTAGGATGCTTATATGCGGGAACTTGACATGGATCGATGACATGGCATGGTTCCCATCGCGCGCGCACCAAATTTTTTACCATCGTGCGCCAGCTGAGCCGAGCCAAAACCGCCACGTCCCCATCCTCCTAGCAAACTCTGCTCCCCAACCCTAATCCTATCGCCGCCGCCCCTCCTTCTCCAGTGAGATCCGTGCGCCGCCACTGCCCTCTGTTCGAGACACTCTTCCCCGCTCGCTCCAGCCGGTCCCCTCCTTCTCTACCAAGATCTACACCCCCTCCCTAACTCTAGATTGCACCGCAGCTGCCCTCTGTTCGAGAGCCTCTTCCACAAGGCCACCGACGACGACTCAAATGATGGCTGAAGCGGACGACGACGGTGATGGTTTGACCCCCTAACAAAACCTCGGCCCTCGCCATGACCCCACTGTTGGCGGCTCTCACCCTCTCCTCTGGCAGATCTCCGCCTCCCAGTGCTCCCTCCTCTACCTGGGCGGCCCTCGTGCCCCTGACCACCTCTCGCTCCGCTCTGGTACCCCCGAAACCCGCCTCCTCGTGGCAGTCGCGGCCAAGGAGCCCAAGCTTGGCGGTGGTGGATTGGACGGCGGCAGCGTGGGATCTGGGAGCGGTCGTTTCAGAGGGAGAAGTGATTCGCATGGCGGTTGAGAGGAAGAAGGGGAGGAGAAGATGGGGGAGGGGCTCTCCGTTCGGCTTGGGTGGCATCTTCTGAGGCGCAGGCTTTCCCTCCTCCGCTCTACCCCGCCGGCTGTCGATTCGCCTCACCTCCATGCTTGGCTGGCCAGGTGTGTCCCATCCTCCATTTCCGCGTTGTTTTGGCGAATTTTAGAGTGTTTTTCTTGGTCAGAAATGGGTGATCAATTAGGGGTAGATCTAGAGGCGGGCGGGTTGGCGCAGCGGTTCTAGGGTTTGGACCGGGGTGGCATGGGCAAATAGGCTCTATGCGCGTGCTCGATTTGAGTGGAAAAGAGCGCTATTTCAAGGATTCATGGGACAATTTTTTTTGGTTCTCCAGGATGATTTGTCTGCTGCTAATATGTGACTATTGACTCTGGGCTCGATTCATTTTCTCCCTGTGGTATGCTTGCGAATTCCACCCCATGTTGACTTTGTTCTATTCACTGCAGATTTTTTCCGTCATAATCCTCAAGTGCTCAGAACCTAGGATATGCAAACGTCATGTTATCGCTAGAAGTATGATGAGGTTCTAATACAAATGGCGAAGAGCTTCTAAATTATTAGAAATTGATGTTGTGTTTACCAACTGCTATTTTACCTGTGAACTTCATGTGCTTGGTTTTGGTGAGAGCATGGTTGCTGACGGTTTGTGGTGTTCTGTTTACAGGTTTGGGACGCTTCTCTCTTAGGAGAGGATCAATGTCCAATTATCACGACCATCACGTCGAAGACATGGAGGATGATTATGATATGGATGATCCTGCTGATGACATGGGGGATGGCCCCCATGGGGGTGCTCTGCTACAGCTCCCTCACCGAGTTCGAGGTCGCAGATCGAGCTATTGAGCCAGGAGTCAGTGCTGTAGGAGGTCGCAGATCGGGAGGGAGAAGGCGACGCAGGTGGAGATGGAGGAGACCACCAGGGTCGCCAACACCCACACCTTCATCAATCAAGCTCCTTGATTTGGTGGTTCTTTCGAGGGTCGCAGGAACGTGTCGAGCTCCAACGAGATCCAGCTGCGGATCGACCTGGTGCATGTCGATCTTGACGAGGAGATCGATGGGCTGCACTCGAGGGTTCCCTGCTGAAAGGCGTAAGACTCTGTTTCCTAGCTCCTTTATTTCCTAACCTGGCTCTTATTTTTTAACGTCAGCAACTTGTAAATCGTGTATGCTGTTAATCACACCGTGAGTTTGTTTAAGTTGGTTCTATTATCTTTAAACTGAAATGAACATGGCATAGGTTCAATTAGATTAGAACCAACATAGGTTGTATGTGTTTTTATGTAGTGAGAAATCAGTATGGTTGTATTGTTTTCATTCTCACGAGAAAACTTGTCATCCTTGGTTTAATGTTGATGGGCTTGTGTATATGAAACTTATCTGCTGCGTTAATTTTTTTAAGGTTGTGTCTGCATCCCAATTTATTTAGTTTTGACATGATGACCATCACAGTGTATATATCTTGGGACGTTGAGGAGTTGATCATCTCATACATGATGACAAAACAGTAGCAGTAGCAGTAAACTAGCAAATGACCTCTACCAAGTGTTAAATGTTCTGAAATGTCTATTTTATTTAGGTTTAAGAGTCATTTGCAGATCTTTACTAAAACACAACCTTAAAAAAACACAACCTCATGATACCTTTACCTACCTTTCTATCCCTCATATGTTGTGCTACTATTTGGGTGCTGCTGCTTTTCATCTTTTACCTACATAATAGTTTCAGTAGACTTACTGTTTAAATAAAGGCTTTAACTTATCACTTATGTTGTTGATTAACTATAAGGATGGCGCCTCAATCGACAGTTAGAATTGGCATGGAGGTGCTCTGGAACTTCTACTTTGACTACAAGCGCTGGCATCGTGTGGATGATATGCAACAGGAGCAGGAGAGGATGAGGAATAATGAACTTTTAGCACTACTGAGAATAAGAAAAATGGTTTAAATTCGATGCTGCTCTATCCATATTTAGCATTCGAATTATGATATCTTTTTGCTACCTTTCTTTTGTTACTGGTTGTAGGTCTGAACATGTATTAATGTTATTGCCTGTGATTCTTGATACTACCATGGTGTTAGGGGTACAACATTCTAAAATTTAGGCATGGTGTTATTCTTGATACTACCATGGTGTTGTGAACACCAAGTATGATTGCTCTGTTGTGAACCATAGCCAAGATAATTGCTGGAACGAGGTTGTCATTGATTCTAATTTCTTTTTGTTGTTAGTTATACTGAGGACATATTCTAATTTCTTATTCTTACAAATATTCATAGAAGTTTTACAAATTTATTTTGTGCTGTCCTAATGAGCTTATGGGCTATTTCTAGTATTTGTGACTTCTTTTCTTGTTCAAGTATAATGCTTCTTATAATCTACACTATCAGCTTTAGTGGACTGTGATCTTATCTCCTTGTGTCTTGCAACTCAAAAGTTTAGATGTATTCATCTTTGTGGCAGGTATGATATTTGGTGTAGCATATGAGGCTATAAATCCTGACAACATCGACGGTGCATCTTCTACTACACATCTGTAGAAGAAAATACATCTTGACAACATTTCCAAGGTTTATGCTTCTTCTACTCCACATAAGTAACAGTTTACTAAAACTTTGCAACTACTCCTAGTAACAGTAGTGCACTATGTTGTTTGAACTAGAACCTATTGAATATTATTAGTAGTGCACTGTTGTTTGAACTAGAACCTGTTGAATATTATTAGAACCTTGTGGTGCACCTAAAACTAACCTTGGATCATTAGACTGATAGACACACACAGTCTGCTCATGTCTGTTTTTATGAACAAAAGAGTGAAAGGAGACATGCTATGTAGCTCTTCTAATACTATGCTCATCCCTTGCAACCCATGGACGTCTGCATTTCTGTGTCATGCATAGCTCAATGTAATAAGCCCTTTTTATTTATTTGATGTTCCCATTTTCTGTAGTTTGTTTTTTGCTACTGTTTAATTCGAGGAAGATTTTTTTATGTTGTGCTAGAAACATTCTTTTAGGTTTCAAAACCATATTGTATACTGAAACACGTACATCAATTATTTGCACATTCACATATTTTCATGGTTTATAATTGTCGTTCATAATCACGCTCCATCTTATTTTTAGTGTTGATGCGCCAGAATGGGAGGAGACGGCGTTGATTCCGTCGGTCCAGTGAAGTGGGAAAGAGGCAGCGGAGCTTGGCCTTGGACATTGTCGATGTGATCGTAGTGTAATAGAGTTTAGACTATTCTGCTCCTGTGTATGATTTGAAATATTACAATATTGAAAAATTGATGTTCTATTCCTGTGTATGTTTTGAAATATTGTTGTTACTTATTGAAGTTGTGCGTAACTGGATCTCTAAAAGGTATTGGACTGGAATAAAATTCAAATTTGAAGAAAACACAATTAAATGACTGAATAAAAAAAGAAGGGCCTGTACAAAGGCCGAAGCCCATAGAAATAAAAGGACCGGTAAGGGCTAGGGCCCCAAAAAATGCATCGTTAAAAAGGCCATGCCTGAGAAAATAAAGGCTAAAAATATTGGGTTCGGCCCATCTAAATGAAATGAAAAAGGCTAGAATTGTTGGGCTTGGCCTAAATAGACGATCGAACGGACCGGGCTAAATTCACATTACAACGATTTTATTTCGTCACAATTTTGCCACATAGGATTGGCCACGTAGGATCTGACCTGGCTTGGGTAGGTGGTTCCTGACGATATTGGATCGTCATAACGGTTATGACGATCCAATGTCGTCATAGACGATTATGACGATTTTACTAAAAACGTCATTATAGTTCATTTGTGACGCCCAGCTTCCGACGATCTCAAAATCGTCATAGAATCGTCATAAATAGACTACTATGACGATTATGTGACGAAAATGGGTCATAGAAGGCCAGATTCCTTGTAGTGTAATCTGGGAAAGTGACAGAAATCTCTAAGGTAATAGATGTGTTGTTGCTACTAGGGAGAAAACAACAATCCTTTGTTCATAGAACAATCGTATTGTTTACTTTACACGCAATTCGTAATCCAATTATCCGTTGCTTGCAACTAAATACTGGAGGGGGTTCGGATAATAACCTGAAGGTGGATTATTAGTCATAGATGCAGTCGGATGGCGGTCTATGTATAATGTTGTAATTCCCAATCGAATCTCAAAGGAGTCAAGATGATTAGTATATACTTGTATGCTTTCTCGATGTTTTTCAATTGCCCCGCTGTAATTTGTTCACCCAACATGTTATCTATCTTAAGGAGAGCCACCTCTAGTGAACTATGGACTCCGGTCCTTTCTTTTACTATCAATCTACAATCAATTGTTTACTGCTTTGTGTTTACTTTCTACAAACTATTACTTTCTTCCACTTGATACGTTTAATCCTTTATTTTCAGCAAAACCGGTGAGATTGACAACCTCATCCCAAGTTGGGGACAGAGTTCTATGGTTGTGTTGTGCAGGTCTCCATGTTGCTGCTGGCACCGGTAGTGCGCCCTGCCAAAGTTCAGCTAGCAACACCTTTGGGGTGTTTCATTACTCCTACTGGTTCGATTAAACCTTGGTTTCATAACTAAGGGAAAACTTGCTGTTGTGCTCATCATACCTTCCTCTTGGGGTTCCCCAACGAGCTCGATATATTTTGGGCCATCAAGCTATTTTTCTGGCGCCATTGCTGGGGAGTCAAGGACATCTTCAGAAGGGGAGTCCCTCATAACCAATCTTTTACTTTGTTTTATTTGTTTTGCTTAGTTTATTTTTGCTTTGTTTTCTTGTTTCTTTATCAAAAACACAAAAAATTAGTTCCTACTATAGTTGGTATTTTCGTTGGTCTATTATTGTCTTGCTTTATCATGCTTACTATCAATGGTTGGTTTCTTTGAAACTGAATCTAATTGGCAAGGTTGGTTCACGGAAGAACAAAATATTATTATAAGGAACACCACTTGTCACAAAAAAGGGAAACTCTTATGGGAACAAATTGATAAATTGAATACCATTGCTAGAAACGTGTGCTCTACTTATAATGTTACTTATTGTGTTGATAAATCCTGTTGCTGTAGGAGGTATAAACACCTCCCTTTTCAATGTGAGTATAATGATAATGTTACCATATCTTCTTATGTCAAAGGAAATTATGACTTTTATGATGTGGAATAAATTGAAGAATTTATTGCTTGGAAGGGTGCATTTGAACTTGCTAGTTTTCTTGAAAATACTGATGATGCACCTTATAAATATGAGGTTTATGATATACTTCAATTTTGCTATGATAATTATAAGGAATAAAATGGCTATATTCTTGAATATCTTAATAGATGCTCTCCACCAGCGGAAGAGACTACTGCCTTGCAGGAGCCTATGGAAGAAGAAATTGCTGAAACTGGAAGCTCATTGGATGAAAAAGAGGAGGAGAGTGATGATCAAGAGGAGGAAGAATGGATCTACCCATTCCTACCTTCTAATGAGAGTAACTCTTTACCCCTTACAATATTTGATTGTCCCCCATGCTTACTAAAGGAGGATGGATGTTATGTTCCTGAGGATTCTTTTCAAAATGTTTATAATAAAGCTCTAGTGCTTGTAGATCATGAAAATCATGCTTTATGTGATAGTTATATTGTTGAGTTTATTCATGAGGCTACTGAAAATTATTATGAGAGAGGAAAATATGATTGTATAAGTTTTCATAGTACTGAAACACCTCTCTATGTGCTGAAAGTTTTGAAGTTACTTTTTTTATCTTCCTATGCCTATCACTTTGTTCTTTGTGAGTTTATTTGCGTATAAGATTCCTATGCATAGGAAGTGGGTTAGACTTAAATGTGTTTTGAATTTTCTTCTTGATTCTCTCATTTACTTCAATTCATATTTCTTATGTGAGCATCATCGAAATTATTATGCCTAACTTAAAGACGTTAAAGAAAAGTACTTATTGGGAGATAACCCCAAAGTTTTATATGAGACTTGGAAGTTATTACTTCAGTAATAACCTCTAATGAGAGAGAAGTAATGACTGGGAAAGTTGCTGTCCTGAAACAGATTTTTGTGCTTCACCGTAAAAATTCGTGTAAAATATCTGTACGTCCTTTTGAGGCTTGAATTTTTGTGCTTCTGCCCCAGGTTGTTATCTAACTTTCTTTAGTTCAACACTTTTTGATTTGAGGAACAGAAGGTCTTAGAAAAAATTTGTCTTTACCTGCTGGTCTGTTTTGACAGATTTCTGCCATTTTCTGCATTTGCTTCTTGTTGGTTCCTTTTTGAGTTCTTTTGGGGAATTAAGCTTTTTGAGGGAAGTGCTACAGTAGCTATTGTTCTAATGGAAGTTTTAATGGTGTTAGAACTGAACATAAAAGACTTATTATCTTGAGTGCACTAATGTTGCTAATAAAGATTGTGTGAAGTTTTGTACGAAGGAAAAAATTCAGGTGTATGGAAGGAATGAGTAATGAGATGAAAGATGGACTAAAGCTCAAGCTTGGGGATTCCACGTGTGTCACCCCAAGAAATATCCAAGAAGTACAAGCGTCAAAGCTTGGAGATGCCCAAGGCATCCCTCTCTTCATCAATAAAAATCCCATGTTTCTTCCAAATGCTTGATTTTTATTGTTTCATGCACAATTGTGTTGTTCTTGGAACGTCTTATTTTTCATTTTCGTTTTGGTTTTTCATTTGCTTAGTTTTCTTGGTTTGCTGAATAAATTGGTTGGACCCCCTCTTTCATACATTGGTTTTCAAATAGTTTGGTTTGGATTGGAAAAAGAGTAGGAAAGTTCATGCTTAAGTGGTTAAGAGAGCTTGTTTTTGACGGTGGCCTATGCTTTGTCATGCCATGCTCTATATTGTTTTGGCATTATGCTTAGTATTATTTGTTGTAGCATGACTTGTTATAAACAATTGAGATTGCTTAATGTGCCTTGGAAGGATCATGCATTGTTTTAGCATATTGAAGCATAGTATAGTGGTATTCTCCTTTGATGTTTTATTTGGGTTGACTTGGCGCATGCTCACACCATGTTATGACTATCCCAAGTCACCATAAGCCATTATGATCCTTTAGTTTTCAACTTGTAGTATCACTTTATGCTTTGATCAATGATGTTTTGTCGCTCTGCATGATTATGACCATTATTGCTCTCTTAATTTGTCGCTCCCAGTCTTTTGCTAGCCTCCGCAACCAAGTATGAGTTCCACTCATGCATCACACTCCTAAAACAAAGTTATTCCAAAGAGTCCACCATACCTACCTACTAGCATATGCTATTCCAAGTATATCATGTTTTTATCTACCTTCCGAATTAAACTTGTTATCAGAAAACTAGTGATTAAAGCTCTCACGAACTTGATGGCACACTTTACTTTTATTGCCCCTAATAAACTTGAACCATTGTGTCGTCTATGTTATATATGCTTGCACTTATTTGTTGGGGATTAGCGGAACCATGCTGTCATGGGGAACGCTTTCAACATTGCACTTGTACTTTGTACCTAGTTGATATCATGCTCTTTTGTCTATGGATGTCGTCGGTGTGAAATGAAAGGGGAGCTTGTAAGTCCATGGAGTTATGTATATGTGTTAGAGAAACGCCTGGGCTCCTGGTCTAATCCATGCTAACATGGTGGAAACCTGCAGCGTAACCATAATGAGCTGTCTATGAAGCATTCTTCTTATAAAAAAGAGAGTCATATATTGAGAAAAAGAGAAAACAAGAGATATATGGAAAGAGGAAAGAGAGAAAAAGCACCATATTCCCATGGTAAATAAGAAGATTGCTGAGATGCTCGTTGTATGCTTGCCTTGTCATTTTGATATGGGGATTCTTCCGTATCATCGGGCAAGGGGTACCCCGTTGGCGGTTCTCTATGATACACATGTACTTACAATGACAAGAACTTACCGGTGCCTAAACTTGAGTAGCATGAGGAGCGGCCCTCGTATTCAAGGGACATGAGATTTCCAACTTATACTTTGGCAAGCATATACACCATAGTTTGTTCAGTTTAACCTTAATCACTTCAAGATGCTTATGATAGGGGCAATGAGAGCTGAAAAGCTATTAAGTACCATAATTTTTGGAAGCTCTTTATGGAACTTGAATCTCCGCTTCCTTCTATGAAGGCTTTTCTTTTACTTTTATGTTGAGTCTCCACCTTCTATCTTTATGCACCTACTTTGAGAGCATAGTGGCCATTCTTAGTTCTATGTGCATTGTCCCAAGACTTGTTGATTGATGCATAGCTTTGATATTGCTGGTTTTAAACTATCTGTATCTAGTCACTCTTATGAACTTTGAAGGTGTCCTATGCATTTATGTTTGCTACTCTATGGGGGACAAGATGAATGCTACTATGCTATGTTTTCTTTATGTGAAACAAACAAACGTCTTGCAAAGCATTGTTATTCATGAATCTTTTGTTTGTGCCTTTTCATGTTGCAACATAGTTTCTTTGTCTTATTGCTAGAACTTTGTCTTTCATGTTATGATTGAAGTACTATGATCCCAGCTTTAAATGTTTTACAAATACTTTGGTCAAGTATATGATGGTGCATGTCACCTCAAAAATTATTCTTTCTTTTTATCACTTACCTACTCGAGGACGAGCATGAGTTAATCTTGGGGATGTTGATATGTTGCAAACGTATCCATAATTTTTGATGTTCCATACTTGGTTTTATCTACTTTATTGTGTTTTGTCCACACTTTGGAGTACTTTTCATATGATTCCTTGGACTAACCTATTAACAAGAGCCATAGTGTCAACTGCTTGTTTTCTGCTGTTTTTTGGTTCCAGGAAAGTCAGAAAAGGAATATTCTCGGAATTGGATAGGACAAAAGCCAAATTCAGTTTTTCACCGAGGGACACCTAGAGCCAGAATACGAGACGGAGAGGGGCTGGGGCCCAGCCACACCACCTGGCCATGTGGCCAGGCCTAGCCCGCGCCAGGGGGTGGTCTGGCCACCCCAGGCACCCCCTCGACCTCTCCTTCCGCATATAAGTTGCCTCTGATACGGAAACCCTAAGCACCCGATCAAAATTCCATGAAAGAGTATGTAGCCGCAATCATCTCCATCCCTATATCAGGAGGGATCTGAAGCTCTTCCCAGCACCCTGCCGGAGAGGGGAATTCACCCTAGAGGCCTTCTTCATCATCATGCAAGCCTTCCGTGTGATGCGTGAGTAGTTCATATCTGGACTACAGGTCCATGTAGTAGCTAGATGGATGGTTCTCCTCCTTTGTGCTATCATGTTTAGATCTTGTGAGCTCCGTTCATGATCAAGATCACCTATTTGTAATTCTGCATGTTGTGTTTGCGGGGATTCGATGGATATTGAGATGCTATTTCAGATTGATTATTGATTCTATCATTTCTTTGTTATTTGTGATCTTCCATGCTTTCCGTTGTTAGTAGCTATCTTTGTCAAGTATATGCTAGCAACTCCAAGAGTTAGTATTTATGATTGATATTGGGTTCATGCCTCTGGTAATTTGGGGAAGTGACAGAAATCTCTAAGGTACTAGATGTGTTGTTGCTACTAGGGAGAAAACAACAATCCTTTGTTCATAGAACAATCGTATTGTTTACTTTACACGCAATTTGTATTGCAATTATCCGTTGCTTGCAACTTAATACTTGAGGGGGTTCGGATGATAACCTGAAGGTGGATTATTAGTCATAGATGCAGTTGGATGGCAGTCTATGTATAATGTTGTAATGCCCAATCGAATCTCAAAGGAGTCGATATGCTTGTATGCTTTCTCGATGTTTGTCAATTGCCCCGCTGTAATTTGTTCGCCCAACATGTTATCTATCTTAAGGAGAGCCACCTCTAGTGAACTATGGACCCCGGACCTTTTTTTTACTATCAATCTACAATCAACTGTTTACTGCTTTGTGTTTACTTTCTGCAAACTATTACTTTCTTCCACTCGATACGTTTAATCCTTTGTTTTCAGCAAAACCGATGAGATTGACAACCTCATCGAAAGTTGGGGACAGAGTTCTGTGGTTGTGTTGTGCAGGTCTCCACGTTGCTGCAAGCACCGGTAGTGCACCCTGCCAAAGTTCAGCTAGCAACACCTTTGGGGTGTTTCCTTGCTCCTACTGGTTTTATTAAACCTTGGTTTCATAACTAAGGGAAAACTTGCTGCTGTGATCATCATAGCTTCCTCTTGGGGTTCCCCAACGAGCTCGATATATTTTGGGCCATCATTGTACTATGGAGAAAAGGAGTCAAAACAACGTAAATCGCTTATTTGGGAAATATTAATAATACCAGAACAAAACTAGAAGCGAACAAGGGAGGCAGAAGGTTCAACGACCAACTATACGGCGGGAGCAACTTTTCCGGCCGTATAGCTCCGGCCGTATAGTTCGCTCCGCCTCGTCAAATAGTTTCACCTCGTGCAATTGGTTCGGGGAGACGACATATAGAACACCTAGAAATCGTGAAAACCTCACCTCCGGAAGGCATCTGGAGGGGGAACTCATCCGCCAGGGATCCATCTTCGCCTTGCGCAGATCCGGGAGGCTAAGGCATCAATCTTCATCAACCACCGCTACATCACCACCATCTCCATCCATCCCATCTACATCTTGTCTAGATCTTGTTGTAAATCCTGTACTCATTGTGTATTTATACAAGTACTATTCACCTATGATTGTTTCCATTACCATTGCTATGATGTTGATTGCCTCCATGCCTGAGTAGATCTTTAGTTCTTGGGGAGATGGAGAAACCCTAGCATGTGATTAAGGTGAGATAGAGATTATTATGTTATACACCATCATGTGTATATGTTAATTGTCTTCATCTTGATATTGGGAGTTGTGCACCTCCTTAATATTTGCCTCTTATGGGGACTCGATGAAGGGGATTACTTTTTGGTAGACGAAGGGATGATAGCACTTACTGTGACTATAAAGCTGTTGTCATTCTTTACGTACTAACTTGGGGAATCAAGGAACTCATCAAGCCATGTCCATGCCACGGGAGAAATCCCTTAATAGCGCGGTAACATGATGGTTGTCGGTTACTATCTGCTGTGGTTATGAGGACGATGTGTGCAGCGGTTGCTGGCAAATCGACCATATATGGAGCTCCTCCCACGTACATACGCATTATGAGAATATTCGTTATAATAATCTTGATTTCCTAGTCTAAATCGCTAGTGGTGTATCCACTATTCCCGAGAACGCCTTTTCCCTATTGTAGTTCCAAAGTTCTATTACACACGCGATTCTTATTTTCTGCATTAAGTTTTGCATTAAGTTCTGCTAAGCGCGGGCGGCTCGTGCCTGGCCAACAGGGCTCCGCAGCAGTGGGCCGCGCAGCAACGACGGACACGCGCGACGAGTAGCACATGCGGGGAAGATCATTTCGTCCCTGCCCGCTACCGCGAGTGGTAGGGCGAAACCCTAGTGCGCGGTGGTGCCTACCCCTGCCCCTCGAGCCCCCCTCCTCCCTGCCGCCCAAGGGCGTCGTCAGGCTAAGCCCCGGAGGCGCTGGCATCTACGGGGCTTCTTCTCTCCCTCGTTTGGTGGCAGCGGCGTGGGCCACAGTGGCCGGTGGGGGCACGGAGTAGGGCAAGGGGCACAACCGTGTGGCCGCTTTGCGGCGGTGCGGGACCTCGCCTTTCGTGCGTGCCCACGGCGGCAGCCGCGTGGTGCGGCTCCAACGACGGGGGACACGGACTGGCGCTTCGTCGGTAGGTGGCGGCGGGGTTGACATGGTGCAGGAGCAGAGCGACGGATCCATGGCAACACGTTGCATGCCGGGTCGGGAAGGGCAGTGTGGTCGAGCCTCACGCTCGGGCCGGGGCAGGGCCTTCGGCCCGCTTGAGCCCACTTTCCCCCTCCAGATCTGGTGACCCCAGTAGCCATGGGGGCTGCAGGTTGCTGATCTGGCCAGTGACGGGTGCTTGCACAGCTCGGCGGAGCTATGTCGGTGAGGTCTGTGCTTGGACGGGGCTGGGCAGGGCGGCCGAGCCTGGCCGCCTCGAGCTCGGGCTGGAGCAGGGGCTTTGGGCCCATTCATGCCCAATTCTCCCCCGGATCCGGTGATGCCTGCAGCAATGGGAGCTGTAGGTCGTCGCCCTATTCATCTCTCGCTGTCTTGCCGGACTCCGGGTCCTTCGCAACATGGATTCTTGTCCTCCTCTTCGATCTTCGCCGTGCTATGTTGGGACACCGAGGCGGCGACCCTGGGTCGCGGGAGTCATGCTGGCGTACGGGCGAGCCAAATGACTCTGGTGTTGGTCGGCCTCCACGGTTCGTGAGGGCGGCGTGGTGCCGGTTAGTTGCGTGCTGTGAGGGTAGAAAGGGAAGTCTTTGCCGAGGGGAAGCCCTTGCCTGTTGGGCCACGACGGCGATGTCCATAGATGTCGTTCCCTTCCTGAAGGCGTTGGTGTGGCGTCTTCCTCTCTCTACGGACTCGGGGTGAAAACCCAAGATCCTCGGATCGGGCAGTGGCAGCGCTTGGCGGTGTGCTCTTCTTGAAGACGCTGCCTTGGAGCTCATGGCGTGTGGCTCTCCGAAGGTTGTCCGGTGAAGTTTCGGTGCCTCTGCGTTGGTTCTTCATTGGGCGTTCTTCGGCAAAACTTGCAGCGTGTCTTGCGTCTTCGACAGACCTTGGAGCTCTTCATCGACACGGGCAGAAGGTGTGCTACTAGTGGCGGTCTCCGTACGAGCTGTCCATGTCTCGGCGGTGTGCAGCGTGTGTTGTGAGCCGGCCTGGACCCTAGAGTGAGCTTCGGCCCGACTCATCTGCCCGTGCTTATGGTGTGCAGCATGTGTTGGTATGCCGGTTTGTCCGCTAGGGTGAGCTTCGGCCCGACGCCTTTGCCCGTCCTGCTAGTCCTGAGCGTCGCCGGAGTAGCTCGTTAGGCGCTCTTCCCCCCTCGACTGTAATCTCTTTGGTTTTGTGGATCCGTGCAGTTCGTCGTTGTAAATTTGGGTTCAGCACTTTGTATCCTTATTGCCTTTCTGGCGAACGCCAGGCCTTTTGGCCTGTTATCTAAAAAAGTAGCACATGCGGTGGCACAAAGCCGGCCTAGCGAGGGACGCTGGCGCGTGCATGTCTATTACCACAACCAAGAGAAAAAGGAAAAATAATTGCTGCGGAAATTAATCTCTTGATCTATGAAATAAATCGACGCGATTAGGACAACAGTTGCTCGCGGCGGTACCATGATAAAGAATCACGTGTTGATGCAGGCTGCTTGCTGCAGGCTCGACGATGAGACACATGCTGATATCATGTTGTGCAACCTCTGTTGGCTGGCCGGTGCACCGCGTAGAGGAAGAAGACTAACGCTGAAGACATACACACTGATTACAGAAAGTAGATTGACACAGGAGAATTAGGGAGTAGCTCTTTTTTTTACAATCAATACAACGTATATTTATAGTAACAAATAATATATGGTAGAGATAAATAAACTGTCTTCAACAACTATAAAAAAAAATCTAAAAGAAAATGAGCAAGTCTCGAAGGTCTTCAAAATCTTTTTTCATGACACAATCTTGCACTTGTCTGAAGGCAGCCAATAAACATGACACAGATGTCATACCATAAACCTGTAAATACCAACGAGGGTTCTCCCTTAATTTTAATTTAAGCCGCAATGCCAAGACTATGTACACGCGCGCAACCATTAGAGTAACCCATCAACGTCGACAAGAGTACCACCACTAGTATTTCAGGAAAAAGAAGCTGAACAACCTAGTCGCCGTCGCAGGGGAATCAAAAATACGAATCTCCATTGTCGAGGACGTCGCAGCCGGGACAAATATTGCATGAATAAACCTCCTCGTGGCAACCATGAGGAAAAAAAATCCAAGATTAATATGACGAATCAAGATATGAAAAACCGTATCTATAGAACTTTAATCTTACAACACCACCATTGACGCCAGAAAGATCTTGTTGTCGAACGAAAGGCCGAAGATCATTTGTTGCGGATGCTACCTTCTTAACGTAGACGCTAAGGAGAAGATGTCTACCAAAACCCTAACCTAATTTTGTCAAAACACTACTTTTCTTGAAAACTTCACCCATAGATCGGGTTCTCCACCCCTCCTGACTCCGGTGACACCGGCCGGAGAAGGGGGAACCGATCTATGGAGGAAACTAGAGGCCGTGGCGGACCTAGTATTTTACTAATTGGTATGCCGTACACAAAAATTAATGCCCCGTTCTCTAAAAGTATTCACTAATTTATCAATAAATAATTGTAAAGTTGCATTGAGTATAGTATATACACAAGAAATACTATATGGTTGAAAAATTGGGTTGGAAATATGTAAAAAATACCATACGAATAGTTCAAAACACCATATAATTATCTGAATGAAATATGCATAAAAGAAACTTACAGTACTACTTCTTTGACTTTTCTGGCCTACGATTCCTTAAGGACATGAAAGTATAGATTATATCGTTTTTATCCACTTGGAAGAACATATCCCGCTCAATGTATGTGACTAGACAGTCATCCAAGAGACTATCACCCATCTTATTTCTTAACTTTGTTTTCACTATAGTCATTGCAGAAAACACTCTTTCAACACTTGCTATCGCCACCAGTAGAACCAATACCAATTTGAGAAGCAAGTAAACCATATCATACACTTTGTGCCTCTTTGTTTCAACAATCTTAACTGAGAGGTCCACTAGACTCTCTAGGCCCTGGAAGCTATCATCCCGTCTCATGTCAGCAATGTAATTATCAAGCTGTATTTCAAGCTTTTTCAAATAATTTCCCGGGATATCATGAGGGTAGAACTGAGCTAGTCTCCGTACCTTCTGTGCATCAAAAGAAGCAAACGAGTTTGAAGGATTGAAGGCTGACATGCAAGAAAGCAACTCCATGTTAACCTCGTCAAACCGATTATCAAGCTCTTGACTAATTTGATCGATGACACCAATATATACTTCTCTTCTAAAGTGATCATCATTTGTTTGGTTTCTAGCACGAGCATACCTTGTTGATTTCCCATAAGGAACATAATTACCATCCATAGAAGGAACATCAACACCATGGTTATGACAAAACAAAGTGACCCTCATAACAAATTGGACCCAACCATTAGACCTCAGTTGTTGTATTTTTTCCTTGGATCCATTAACAAGTGAGATGGCATTAAGAATATCTTGTTCCCTTCTTCGCAAACACTGACATAATTCATTTGTGAGATAATTCATTTGTGTATCCAAGAATAACAACCATCAAGTCTGCAAAGAAAACAAACTCAAAAGACTCGAATGCTTCGAGCACATAATGTATTCTTGTCCAATCATCCTTATATGAGCTATCATCTCCAAGATCAGCGAGTACATCATGGATTGTGGAAAACATAACAATGATGTTATATATAGTTTTGAAATGAGAACCCCATCGAGTGTCACCAGGCCTAGGAAAACCCATCACTTGATTTAATCCACTACCAGTTTCAAGTTCTCCACAATCAAGTGCTTTCCTGATACTCTCAAGCCTTGCATTTTGAAGCATATCATGACGTTTACAGGAAACTCCAACAATATTTAGCAAAATAGATACTTGATAAAAAACTCACAGAGTCAGCATTTCCCTTGGCAACAGCAATAAGAACTAGTTGGAGTTGATGTGCAGAACAATGGATATAATAAGCTGAAGGTGACTCTTGCATGATCAATGTTTTCATTCCTTTAATATCCCCTTTCATGTTGCTAGCCCCCTCATATCCTTGGCCACGAATTTGAGTCACAATCAATCCATGACTAGCAAGTAAAGCTTCAATTGCATTCTTAAGTGATAAAGAGGTAGTATCACCTACATGAACAACTCCAATAAAGTGCTCACATGGCCTTCCTGATTGATCTACATAACACAAACAAAGAGCTAGTTGTTCTTTATGTGATATATCACTAGACTCATCAGCTAAAATTGCATAGGGCTCATCACCAAGTTCTTCAATTATTTTCTTTTTAGTTTCTATAGCACAACATTGAATAATATCCTTCTGTATCTTTGGGCTAGTTAATACACAACTACTTGGAGCATTCTTCAAAACATACTTATGCACCTCTTCACTATTTTTTGCAACAAACTCCAAAAGTTCAAGGAAGTTCCCTTTGTTGCCAGACTCTTCACTTTCATCATGTCTACGGAATGCCAATCCTTGGTGAAAAAAGAAACTTGATACATCTAAGTGAATAACTCAACCTTATCTTATAAAGATGAAGATCCTCATCAGTCCATTTCTCAATATGATAATCAATTACTACCTTGCGATTGGTGAAGCCAATGTATCTCTCTTGAGCTGCATTATGTGCCTTAGAACCCAAATGTTTCAAAAGTGCCTTCTCTCCAATATTCCAGTTTCTCCACCCATCAACAGTAAATGTATCTGACCCAGTACCCTTCTTGAACAAGTAGCATACAAAGCAAAACACAGAATCCTTCTTGATACTATATTCAAGCCATTCATAATCATACAACCATACAATATTGAATTGATGATCTCTTTTTCCAATCTTCCTTTTCGAAAAACATGTGTATACGGTTTGAATGGGCCTTTAAGAATATATGTTCTTCGAACAACATCATGATCATTGACGAGATAACTTTGAATGAGATGTCTTTCACCTGGATCGTGTGGAAGGTCATTGATGTCATAAACTGGTGATGGTGGTGGTGGCGACGGCGGTGGTGGCAGCGACGGCGGTGACGGGGGCATGTAATTCACAGTTTCTTCAGTTTCTCTCTCTTGCTCTTGAGTGTGTTCTTCCGTCAAAGTTTCAACCGGAGATGGATTTGCAGAAACAACAGCCTTTTTTGCCGCATGTTTCTGAAAAAGTGACCCAATGACGCTCCTCTTCATAACTAAAGGATTAGAATGGGAAAAAAGTTAGTACGAAAATTGGCAGTACATATGGGATATGGCACGTCCAACAAATCTCACATGCAATCATGCGATGATAAAACCAAAATTCATAGTTTACCGTGCAAACTGGCCTGGCGGCTGACGGACTTGTTGATCTGCGGCAGTCTCTGCTGGCCGGCTTGGCGACAAAGGGAGAACTGGCGTCCAAGTCCCACCGTGTCGGACTAGCGGCGAGGCTTCTATTGCCGATACCTGATTGGTGATGGCTTCTGGACAGTCGCCGGCAGATTGAAGCTGTGAACCTAGCTGGGCGTTAGGGAGAGTACTGTCAGGGAGTGCCGGCGTGCCGGCGTGGGAGTGCTGGCGGGCCGGCGTGGACCTGGTGGCGCAGCAGCTAGGCTATGGAGATGATATCAGATCGATCGAGATTCGAGAGATGAGAGTTAGAGATGATCGCGCGTAACTGCTCCGCTTGATCGTTGTCCCTCATGTCTTTTTTTTGGTATAGACCGATCTGTATCTGCTAAACAAGGCCGGCATGCTGCCTTAATTTCTACTAGAAATACACGCGTGGGCTGGCCTACAGGGTATGCTATGGCCCACCAGGTATACCCTGTAGGTCCGCCAATGACTGGAGGTGTTAGCGGCGGCTAGGTCAGAGGCGGCGGAGCTCTTTATTGTACTAACAATGATGAAACTTTCTTTTATACTCCATCCGTTTCAAAATATAAGATGTTTTAGGTTTGTGAATAAAATGTATCTAGACTTATTTTAGCGTGTAGATTCACTCTAAACCTGAGTAAACCTACATACTAAAAGGAGTCTAGATACATTTGCTTCACAAAGCTAAAACATCTTTTTTTTGAATATTAGAAGGTAGAGAAGTCTCTACCTTATGGTTTTACAAAGTTCTGTACAACAAAAATTACAGCTGACAAGTGCCAGCATAAATGAAAAAGGAAGAAAAAAAACAAAACTATAGGCACGGCCGCTATGAGGTGTTGATGGAGATCCTGTGCGCCCAGGTCAGAAATTTTTGTTTATCTTTCCTCGCTCTGCACGTCCACAGCCTGAGATAGTCTGTAATTTGTGTGAGCAGCGCTTGACATGAAATTCGTTTGCAATTAAACACTCGGTCATTTCTTGCTTTCCAAAGTTCCAGGAGGCAGGCGGCAAAACAGACTGGCCAAGTGCTGTCTGAAATGTTTGTTTGTGCCTCCTGAACAAACTATGAGATGGAGCTTGCAGTAGCCACGGTGTGCTGAAGACCAAGTTGAGTCCAGACCCAAGAGGATGTTCTGCAGTGCAGGGCGATGTGGTGTACACATTCGAGTGCCGGGAATTGGTCACATCCAGCTTCATGGCACCAGGATTTGGCAATCATATTGTCCTTGGTGTTAAGCCTCCCCTAAATGCAAGCCATAGGAAGAAATTGTGCCTGTGTGGGTTGCTGCACTGCCATACCCATTCGTATTGTTGCCAATGCATGCCGTGGTCAGTGAATAATGTGTAGAAATCCTTAGTCGTTGGCTCGTGGCCGATGACAATCATCTTTCTCCTATCATGATCTCCCTGCAGTTGAATGTGCTGCAATCTGTCCATTAGCTGTAGCAGCTGTTGGTGGGCAGTATCGGATAGCGGCGCAAACATCTTATATTTTGAAAGAGGTATATACACAATTGGTCCCAGAACTTGCATTAGATGTGCAATTTAGTCCCACATGTTGCAAAATGGACAACCGTGGTACCACAACTTGCATTTAGAGAACAAATAGGTCCAAAAGCAATCAGATGCTGACATGTGGCATCATAACTTTTGCAAAAAAAAGGCCCCTGAATATTGTTCTCTGGCACATGTAACCAGGGGTGCTGCCCTAGATGCGGGACCCATATGTCAGTAGCCGAAGGAATAATGCAGGTCGTGGCGCGTTCTCATCTCCAACCCGGCCTTCGTCGCCACGCACAGGTCCCGTGCCCAGCCGCTCCTCGTCACCGCGACCAACTCCGATTCATGGACGTCGACCTTTCAGATCATGGACGTAGAAGGCGATATTGTGCGGTTCGTCGCCCTAGACGGCTTCTGGAAGTTCCGTGCTAGCCTGGACAGCCTCGTCCTACTCACCTACGGCCCCACTGTCCGCGTCGTGGATCTAGCGACCGGGGAGACAATAGCGAGCTGCCAAACACTGCATTGGGTAGCCGGCCCTGTTTACGGACTGACCACATGGTTCGGCTTCGGTCGTGCCGCCCAGTCCGGCGCGCTCAAGGTCGTCTATATCTTCTTCCATGACCATCTAGCATGCCAAGTCCAAACGTTAGGAGACAACGGTGGCTCCGAGTGGAGGCAGACACCGCCGCCCTCGTATATGCTCCGCGACTCCAACGACGACGGAGTCGAGGTAAACGGTGTCTTGCACTTGCTATCCATATGTCAGGACCACATACTTTGCTTCGATCTTGAAAGCAAGGAGTGGACGGCGATCCGCGGACCATCATCAATTAGTCCGAGTCCCTGGGAGAAAATTGTCTTGGCCGAGCTCAACGGCGCCCCGTGCATCGCTCATGCAAAGCGGAACATGGTTAACCTATGGCTCTTGACCGACCTTAATAAAGAAGATTGGGTCAAGGTGTACGCAATCAAGGTGGGTCATTTCGTCGATCTCGTGCCTTTGAGGGTGATGCGTCCTAGCGAAAAGCTGCTCTTCTACTTCCGGCATGGCCACGAATCGGTCTTACAAGTATATGATCCTCGTTCGGGGAATTTGGAAAATGTGCCCACCGGCATTATTGTTGGCAGAATCGGCCTTTGCAGCTCGCACTTGGATTGTAGATTAGGTGTGGAGAGTCTCACACATGGGGATTTTCATATGCGTCCTATTGATGTCACCGCCTCCTCCTCGGTGATGAGATTGAGGAAGGCAATGAGTGATCTTATGTGGTTATGCGTAGCATCACCGTTTTCCCTTTTTGGTGTTTCGATGCCAAAATGGGGAAGTAGTTCTTTAGGTTTTCTCCGGTTTAAGGTCTAGCTCACAAGCTCTTTGTTCTTCACTGGATTCTTATGACCCGTGAGAAAACAACCAGTTTATTATTATGGCTTGTATGCACTTTATGTTAGTTGTGCGTGACCTTAATTCTTTGGTCTATATGTGTCGAAAATGTGTTATTTGCTTGATGATAACCATGGTGTGGTAGTTAGTGTGCTTATTTGATATTTCTAGCTATCCATGTTGTACTATTTTATCTTGTCTCTATCTTTTGTTGTACCATCGTGTTGTCACACACCTTGTGCACTTTGCTGCCCACGAGATTCTAAAGATATATGGGGACTCTTTTAATTCTTGGGAGAGCGCATTATATATTCAAATGCAGACTTGCTGATGCACATGCTAAGAAGGAGTTGTCTCTATATTTTGTACCTGTTCATCTCTTGTGGCGTGGTAATACTTTTAACTCTTTTTTAATTAATGAAATGAGTAAAGCTTTTGCTCTTGTTCGAAAAGGAAAACACGGCGCGTCTAGGAATGAGAACAATTCACAGAATATCGGCAAGGTGAAGATCATGACCTGCGATTTGATTTAGTAAAGGTGTCTCCATAGGTCCAACCCTTTTTTTGTTTTCAAGAACAATGAGTCAACGGACATATGGGTCCCGCATCTAGGGCAGCAGACATGGCGTCGACGGGCCGCGAGGTGAGCACCACGGACACCACGATAGCATCATGATGTTGATGATGCTCAAGTCCTGCCAGAGAGCGGCGTCCATGCTCAAGTACCCCCGGTACGAGATGTATGGCGGTGAGCATCGGATGACTGCCTACTACGGAGGAACTAGTCCCAGAAACGGAGGCCTTGGTCTAGCAGACGGGCACGCCACAGAGGTGCCGTTGCAAACGCTGCCGGCGTTGCTCACCTCGCCCCCTTCGTCCATTCCATGCAGGGCATCGCCGTGAACTTCGTTGCGCTCGTTGTTGAGAAGAGCATGCTAGACATCATCACAAACACCTTCGCGATGTGCAGAACTTCGTCGTGCAGGAAGTCATCGACGCCATGATGATGTACCTTACCATGCAGAACTGGGATGGCACGGATGTGTGAGCACCGACAGCGCCGTGCGTGCTGTTACTTGGTGGACACCTGGAGCAACTAAAATGGGAGCAGGATGGGGATAGTCAACTTGCGCGAGGGCACGGAACACATACACAGGGGCTTGACGAGGTGGGTAGACGGCGTGTGTGGGTCCGGAGGTCCTTGACCCGCAGCGACGGAGCCCATGATGTGATCACTGAAGTTCATCCGTGAGCCGAGGCGAAGACAAGGACGTCTCCTTGCTTACATGTATGATTATTGTCATATATAGACCTATCTGCAAATAAATAACAGAAAGTTATTCGTGTTATAGTGGTATCAGCTAGCTGCGTTCTCTTTTTACGTTGCGTGTTCCAATCCCAGTACTGCGCTTGTAATTTTAATTATTTCTTCAAGTACTGATATATAGGTCTCATAGGTAAGGCATCACCCGTGGTTACATGTGCCAGAAAAAAATAAAAGTGTCTTTTTTGTAAAAGTGATGACGTCACATGTCAGCTTCTGATTGTCGTTGGACCTATTTATTCTCTAAATGCAAGTTGTGGTACCAGGGTAGTCCATTTTACAACTTGTGAGACTAAACTGCACATCCAATACAAGTTGTGGTACCAATTGTGTATATACTTCATTTTAAAACGAGATTGTACTATACGCCGCAGAGGATAAAAAGATCAGACCGCTTAACGTAGGACTAACTGACTCCACCGAAGTGGGCTCACGCGAGTTGACCCAGTTTCATCCGACCCGATATAATAACTAACAGACGGAGATAACTCTCAGGCCGGGGGAATAAATACGCAACGCCGCTGTCTGGCACGGCGACGAACACAAGTTTTGCGGTTTTGTTCTCCATGGCCTCGATAATATACGTTTGTCTGTGCACGCGCCCCGGCACACCCATCTGCAGATCTGATCTGCTTGCTCGATCCATGAACGTAGGGAGGCCGCTGGGCACGACGGCGGAACACGTGCCTTTCGAGGACCTCGTCTACCGCGGGCTGGAAGATGGCCTCGTCGCCGCGCCGCCGCCGCCGCCGCGTCCAAGGACGAGCCAAGGAGCTGCCGGGAGCCGATACAATATGTTCATTGGGGTAAGAGCATCTCCAACCATTGACTTAAAATAGTCAGAGAAAAATAGGATAGGGCATCAATTTTGCAATTTTATGATACAAAATATTAGGCACCCGTTTAAGATGATATATATTAGGGCACTAGCAAAATTTCAGATGACCTAAAATAGGACACAATATACATAGCAACATCTCAAACTTCACATTCGATATTTACAAAGTATGAATTGAAATCTTTGCAAAATATGCATATGATCATACTATAGGAAATGAAATCTTTGCAAACTTGACAAACTATTGTTAGATCTTCATTACACGTAAAGTTCAAACATGGATAGTTTGATGCATTCAAACACAACATAGATAGTTTTAAATACTGAAACATAGATAGTTTGATACTTCAAACACATAGCTAAGATCATCGACGCTAAAATTACATATCCTCATCATCGTTGCTACTAGTGTAGAAGATGTCCAACCATGTGTCAGAGTTGGGGTCGATCGTCGAGGGACCAGCTAGCTCCATCTCCATCTCGGGCTTTCTCCTCTTGTTCTTGGCCCTCTCCTATTTTATCTGTGTGTCCCTAGCAGCATATGATTCCAACTCAGACTCATCTTCGGTATGTTTCTCGGCATGCTTCTTCATGGCCCGCTCATCGGCCTCGGCGATGGCAATCTTCCGCGTTGCCCATTTGTGCCTTTTCTGCTCTGTGCGGGTTGCAATTCGCGGCTGCGGCACGAGCATATCCTCATACTCGCGGGACTTGATATCCAGGAATTTGAGGTCGGATCTCGGAGCAGCGATGGAGGCCAAAATCGGCGGGCAGACGGAGCGGCAGGAATTGGTCGGGTCTACGAAAAGGGCGGCGCGCAGGGGCTGTGACGGCGGTAATTAGGCGTATCTACGATGACGGCGGTGTGTAGGGGCTATGGCGGCAGGGCAGCACGGCACGCGGGGGGTCGAGGATGTTCCAGCGCAGCTGCTGGAACGCATGCCGAAAATATACATCACGGAGAAGGGAAATATTGGGCATGCGCTGAATTTTTTGGGCTTGGGATAGGGATACATCATCTGCTGGAGACGCGTTTTTTGCCACCAGTGCCCTAAAAATAGTTTTTTAGGCATGAGCCTATTTTAATCATCTGTTAGAGATTATCTTTCTTCACATCACCTCCCTATACACATGCATTATTATCCTATATGTTAATTTCGTTTGGTAAATTTACGACTCCCAGTATTTCAATTGGATTAAACTGGAATACCTAGGACATACTACTATGCAATAGGGTGACATCGACGAAAGTTCTTAACGACGCCACCCAGAATATTTGTTGCCTTTGAACTTCGAAGAGCAAAACAAGGAAAATATTAACCGCTTTCTCTTAACTAGTTAACTAGCCCAAGATAACTTAGCTTCACGAAAAGACGGATGTACCTATCATATGAGATGTTAATTTTGTCCCGATCACACATTTTCTAATTAAATTCTACCACATAAGTTAGAGGCATGCAATTGCAAGAGAGACACCTAGATAACCATCTTGCAACACATATTATTATTGCCATTTCCAGATGATGTAGAGGACAACAAGGATATGGTTTTTTCAACCCTTATATTTCTAACTAGTTGTGTACTGTTTCCTCTAAAAAATTCTTGTGGTATGGACGCAACTAATTCGAGCCTAAGTCTGTGAAACTAATCCACAAACAGACGCGTGTTTCTTAGACAATGCTCGTGGGTGTTATGTACTGGTATAGTGCAAATTAAATACAGTACTTACAAAGCCCTGACATTTATGTACAAAACAACATCCAAGTGTAAAATATAAACCACAAACTACTCTTAGTACTTATACATGTGCTTTTTACCGGTTCATCTACTTGATATCGTTTGTTACTTTGCAGGCGTTTGCTGCCACATTTGCTATCGCATGGGCAGCGGTAATCATCTGGGCGGCAATTTCACCTCGAAGCCCTGAACATTTGGATCCCTATCAAATGACAGCACTTCTAATTCTTGATATTATGTTTTCGGTGCTTTTTTATTTGATTGCCTTAGGTGCAGATGAAACAATATAATGCCAATCCTTTACCTCCCGTACGACTGCCCAACGGAGAAACATTACGATGCACAAGTTCAATGTAAAGAGAGTAGATTGCGTTCCTTCCTCATGTCCACCGGAGATTCAAGTTAAGGGACCAATGGGGGCTGTACACCCCCATTTCAAGGGATTGAATCTAGATTTGATGCCACGTATTAGTCATTAATGTATATTATTTCTTTCAGTGATATACATTGTTCAGGTTGATACCCATGTGTCCCCCGAAACCTAGTCTTCTCTAGGCATTTTGTGGTGTGTGAATCAAGATCAACATCCATGCACTTGCGCTTGTACTTGTCGTTCGTTATTTTGTGCCGAGATGTTTAAGAGAGATCAAGTCAACCTGGGAACCATGGTCCATTTTCTTCTACAAAAAATACCGCTTACTAGTACCTTAAAATTCATATAAAAGGCCCCCATATATGTGGCACTTTTATGGGAGCACAAGGCAGAAGTATTTGCAAAAGTTATTTGCTGTCATATAGAGTATTCGTGGCGACTAACAAGGGCGGTAGACGAGTTTACGCCATGCTAGCCGTCCAGCAGTCCAACACTACGGGCATTCCGATGCCTTAGGTACAGGAACCAGGGTAGTAATTATTCCGCCATGGAAAAGATGCCACGTTGACCGTGGGTCTGGCATGGGATACTAGCCAGGTGAGAAAGATAGACTAGGAGAATTGATCACACTTAGACATTTTTCCATTGCATGTATATATAGACAAATTATAATCCCAATCATAAATGGGAGATCACAAATATTAATCTCCACGATTCATAGGATTGGAGTGTTATGCCACATAATGTGACATAATTGTCTAACACTCCCCCACAGTTACAACGGGAGGAGGTCGGACGTTGAGATTGGCCCGAAAAGTGAAGGAAGTCCCTTTATCAAGATGTCGGCAAACTGTCGTGACGAGGGAACATGCAGTACACGGACTTGGCCAATGGCAACACGATCACGAACGAAGTGAAGGTCGATCTCTATGTGTTTGGTGCGCTGATGCTAGACGGGGTTCGTGGACATGTAGACGGCGCTAACATTGTCACAGAACACAATCGTAGCTGGAGGGGATGGTCGATGAAGCTCGTGGAGAAGTTGGCGAATCCAACTGGCCTTAGCAACGACGTTAGCCACTGCACGGTACTCGGCTTCGGCGCTGGAGCGGGAGACAATGTGTTGCTGCTTCGAAGACCATGACACGAGGTTGTCACCGAGGTAGACGTAGAACAGCGAGTATCGGGGCAGCCAGCCCAGTCGGTGTCAGTGTAGGTGACCATGGAGTCTGGCGAGGATGAGTGAAGCTGGAGGCCATGAGAGAGCGTGCCCTTGATGTAGCGCAAGATGCGCTTGATGGCCGCCAGGTGCTGCTCGCGAGGGTCGTGCATCTAGAGGCACACCTGCTGGACAGCGTACGCGATGTCGGGTCGCGTGAAGGTGAGATACTAGAGCGCACCAGCAAGGCTCCGGTACTTAGTCGGGTCATCGACGGGAGGGCCAGCGGTGGCGGCGAGCTTCGGCGACATGTCAACTGGTGTCGACGCGGACTTGCAGGCAGTCATGCTGGCTTTGTCTAGAATCTCCGTAGCTTACTTGGCTTGCGAGAGGTGCATGTCGTTGAAATCGTGGGTGACCGCGATGCCGAGGAAGTAGTGAAGGCTACCCATGTCCGTCATGGCGGACTCGGAGCGGAGAGAGGCTGTAATATGGTCGAGGAGCGGCGGTGAAGAGGTAGTGACGACGATGTCGTCGACGTACAACAGGAGAATCGTGCCCTCCACGCACTGAAGTATGAACAACGACGTGTCGGAGCGCAAGCACGTGAAGCCGTTCAAAGTGATGAAGGTCACGAACTGCTGGTACCACGCATGGGGAGCCTTCTTGAGACCGTAGAGCGAACGGTTCAGCCGACAGATGTGCTCGGGGCGTGTAGAGACGATGACACCTATGGGTTGTCGACAGTAGACGACCTCGGTGAGCTTGCCATGGAGGAAGGCGTTCTTGACATCGAGCTGGCGAGTCTCCCACTCAAGGGAGAGAGCGAGGGAGAGGATGACATGGACCGTGGTTGGTTTGACAACCGAGCTGAACATCTCGTCGAAGTCGACGCCTTTCTCTTGAGAGAAAACACAAAGCACCCAACAGGATTTGTAGCGGTCGAGGGAGCCATCGGGCCCGAGCTTGTGGCGGAAGACCCACTTGCCCGTGACAATGTTGGTGTTCCTTGGAGGAGGCACGAGCTCCCAAGTGTTGTTGCCGAGGAGAGCGTGGTACTCCGCGATCATAACATCGAGCCAGTTGGGATCCTTGAGAACCACGCGTGCCGAGGTGGGAACCAAGGAGTACCTGCTGACAGAGGAAACGTGCAGGTTAAGCCGCTCACAGGGGCCCTTATGAATGTCGGAGGTGTTGCGTGATGCGCAGGCTATGGCCCTGGCGAGGGGGCACGCGGCAGAGAGGAGGCACACAACATAGGGGGGGAGGGGCGGAAAGGGCGTGCACAGAGTGGGTGTAGCCAACGAGACAATGAGAGGGGGGACGTCATCATCGAGGAACTCGTACGTGGCATCGGTGGGTGGCTGCAGCGATGCAAAAGGGGAAGTAGACGCATCGAAAATAACATGTCGGGAAATGATGATGCGATGAGTAACAAGATCCATACAGCGATAACCTCTATGGTGAGAAGAATACCCAAGAAAGATGCAAGCACTAGAGTGCGGTGCGAGTTTTGAGGCATAGTGGAGGAGGTGTTGGGATAGCAAAGGCAACCAAAAACGCGAAGAGCGGAATAGTCGGGATGGGTGTTATGAAGAGCAAAATATGGAGATAGAGCGCTAATGGTTTTGATAGGGAGGCGATTAAAGACGTGAGTGGCGTGGTGGAGGGCTTCTCCAAAAATGAGGCGGTAAGCTAGTTTGAAATAAGAGAGAACCCACGATGTCATTTGACTGTATGTATAATGCACTCAGCTTTACCGTTCTATTGGGAGGTGTATGGACACGAAAAACGAACATGTATGCCGTTCTCGACAACAAGGGAGTGGAGTTTGGCGTTGTCAAACTCACGATCGTTGTCACACTGTATGGATGCAAGATACAAGTTAAACCGTGTATGGGCGAATGCGCGAAAAGAGGCTAGCGTGGCGTAAGTGTCAGACTTGTGGCGTACAGGAACAGTCCATAAAAAATGAGTGAAATCATCAATAATCACTAAGAAATATTTGTTGCCAGAAATACTTAAGATTGGTGATGTCCAAAGATCACAATGTATTAATTCAAAAGGGAGAGTAGTGCTAGTGGTAGAGGAAGAAAATGGAAAACGTACATGACGTCCAAGTTGACATGCATGACAAATAGTACTATGATTTATTTGTTTAACACAAGGTAAAGAAATATGATGCGAAAGAAGATAAGCATTGATACGTTGCTAACGTATCCATAATTTTTGATGTTCCATGCTTGGTTTTATCTACTTTCTTATGTTTTTTTCATACTTTGGAGTACTTTTTATACACTTTCTTAGACTAACCTATTAACAAGATGTCACAGTGCCAGCTGCCTGTTTTCTGCTGTTTTTGGTTCCAGAAAAGTCAGAAAATGAATATTCTCGGAATTGGACGGGGCAAAAGCCAAAGTCAGTTTTTCACCGAGGCGGACACAGAGTCAGAATATGAGACGGAGAGGGGCCAGAGGGCGGCCACACCACCTAGCCGCACGGTCAGGCCTGGCCCGCGCCAGGGGTGGTGTGGCCAGCGCTGGCACCCCCCTCGGCCTCCCCTTTCACCTATAAGATGCCTCCGATACAAAAATCCTAAGTACCCGATAAATATTCCACGAAAGAGTCTGTAGCCGCCGTCATCTCCATCCCTAGATCGGGAGGGATCTGAAGCTCTTCCCGGCACCCTGCCGGAGGGGAGAATTCACCCTGGAGGCCTTCTTCATCACCATGCAAGCCTCATGTGTGATGCGTGAGTAGTTCATCCTTGGACTACGGGTCCATGTAGTAGCTAGATGGCTGGTTCTTCTCCTTTGTGCTATCATGTTTAGATCTTGTGAGCTCCGTTCATGATCAAGATCATCTATTTGTAATCCTACATGTTGTCTTTGCGGGGATCCGATGGATATTGAGATGCTATTTCAGATTGATTATTGATTCTATCATGTCTTTGTTATTTGTGATCTTGCATTCTGATGTCTACGCACTTCTATTCTTGTAGACAGTTATTGGGCCTCCTAGTGCAGAGGTTTGTAGAACAGCAGCAAGTTTCTCTTAAGTGGATTACCCAAGGTTTATCGAACTCAGGGAGGAAGTGGTCAAAGGTATTCCTCTCAAGCAATCCTGCAATCAAGATATAAGAAGTCTCTTGTGTCCCCAACACACCCAATACACTTGTCAGGTGTATAGGTGCACTAGTTCGACAAAGAGATAGTGAAATACAGGTGGTGTGGATAATTATAAGTGATAACGGTGCCAGAAAATAGCTTTGATGACATGTGGTTGACGTGGGAAGAGACTAAAGGCAAACTGAAATAATGATGGAAACAAACAAATATGTAATAGATCTAGTTGCAAACGGTGTTTCAATGCTTAGAAACAAGGCCTAGGGATCATACTTTCGCTAGTGAATACTCTCATATAAATATCTTCTATTTATGATACTACTCTTAACTACTCTCCGGTTGGACACTCTAATCTATGGTAGGGCTATAACAGCACACCTCAAAGTTCGCTTTCCCCATCTAGATAACCCCACACTATCACCTTGAGCTCTAGATGGTTCCAACAAACACCACAATTTCATAGAAACATCCAACTCCAAATATAACTCATAACAAGTATTTCTAATCTCTAGCCTAAGTGCCACCATGGTGTACACGCTGTCACTTTCACACACATGGGGAGAGCAGAGATCTATTAAAGCACTTGAGTAGCAAAGTAGATCTACTTGATTACAAAGCTCATGATCACAATATGATCACGCATAGAGAGAGAGATGAAGACATAGCTACCGGTAGAACCCTTAGCCTCGAGAGAGAAGTACTCCCTCCGTATTATGGGAGTCAGCAACGACGATGGAGATATCGGTGGAGTCAATGGAGATGGCGGTGAAGATGGTGAAGAGGCGGCGGCGGCGCCGGCGGTGGCGTGGATGACTCCTTCCCCGCCACCGGTATCATAGGGGAGCACCGCCCCTTAGCACCCTTCCTTCATGGCTTCTTGGGAGCCCATTCTCATGGAGATGGGATCCATGGGGAGGCAAAAACGTGGCTTTGGTGGCTGCAAATTCGTGTGTGGAGGTGTCTCCCACGAATTAGGTTTCCTCCCTTTAAATAGCTTCTCGGATTCCCGTCACCCCATCTGGGGCTGCAGTAAATCGGGCCTAACGGGCCCGTCCAGACTCGGAATCAGCTAAATTTTATGTCCAGAACGTTTGTCGTGAAATTTCCAACAACTTTGTAGGTGAAGAGTTTTCCGTTTGACGCCGTCTTCAATCCGAAACGTGACCATCTTCAAAACGAGTTCTGAGACAGATTTCTAAAAAATCCCAATTTGACTCCAACATGGTTTCCACTCGTATTCTTGGTAATTCCTACACATCAAAGTGTAAAACAAGAACATTGTGCACTTTTGCAACTATTAGTAGGTTAGTCCAAATAAATCATAAACTTTATATAAAAAGGAGTATCAAAAACATATTATTAGCATAAAACCATAAAAAATTATAGATACATTATGGACGTATCACATGCTTTCCGTTGTTAGTAGCTAGCTTGGCCAAGTAGATGGTAGCAAGTCCAAGAGTTAGTATTTATGCTCAATAGTGGGTTAATGCCTCTAGTAATCTGGGGAAGTGACAGAAATCTCTAAGGTACTAGATGTGTTGCTGCTACTAGGGAGAAAACAACAATCCTTTGTTCATAGAACAATCGTATTGTTTACTTTACACGCAATGCGTATTGCAATTATCTTTTGCTTGCAACTTAATACCAGAGGGGGTTCAGATGATAACCTGAAGGTGGATTATTAGTCATAGATGCAGTTGGATTACGGTCTATGTATAATGTTATAATGCCTAATCAAATCACAAAGGAGTCAAGATGATTAGTATATGCATATATGCTTTCTCGATGTTTGTCAATTGCCATGATGTAATTTGTTCACCCAACATGTCATTATCTTAAGGAGAGCCACCACTAGTGAACTATGGACCCCGGTCCTTTCTTTTACCATCAATCTACAACTGTTTACTGCTTCTGTTTATTTTCTGCAAACTATTACTTTTTCCACACAATACGTTTAATCCTTTGTTTTAAACAAAATCGGTGAGATTGACAACCTCACTGTAAGTTGGGGGCAAAGTTCTGTGGTTGTGTTGTGCAGGTTTCCACGTTGCTGCTAGCACCGGTAGTGCGCCCTGCCAAAGGCCAGCTAGCAACACATTGGAGGTGTTTCCTTGCTCCTACTGGTTCGATAACCTTGGTTTCATAACTGAGGGAAACTTACTGTTGTACTCATCATACCTTCCTCTTGGTGTTCCCCAACGAGCTCGTTATTATACGAGTCAGCAAGTACTTTTCTAGCACCGTTGTCGGGGAGTCAATGACATCTTCACAAGGGGAGTTCCTCATAACCAATCTCTTTACTTTGTTCTTTTTGTTTTGCTTAGTTTATTTCTGCTTTGTTTGCTTGCTTCTTTATCAAAAACACACAAAAAATTAGTTGTACTAGTTTGCTTTCTTTATTAAAAACACAAAAAATGACTACTCTTGAAAACACTAAGTTGTGTGACTTCACTAGAACCAACAACAATGATTTCATGTGCACACCTATTGCTCCACCTGTTCCTGAAGCTACTTTCTTGTTATGAGAGAACAATTTTCTGGTATTGGTAATGAAGATGCTGCTGCTCATCTAAATAACTTTGTTGAACTTTGTGAGATGCAAAAGCATAGGGATATAGATGGGGATATTATTAAGCTTAAATTGTTTCCTTTCTCTTTGAGAGGAAAAGCTAAAGAATGGTTGAATTCCTTAACTAGGAATAGTATTGATTCTTGGACTAAATGCAAAGATGCTTTCATTGGAAAATACTATCCTCCTGCTAAGATTATATCTATGAGAAGTGAAATAATGAAGTTTAAACAATCTGATAATGAACATGTTTCTCAAGCTTGGGAAAGAATGAAATCTTTGGCAAAGAATTGTCCCACTCATGGACTGACTGCTTGGATGATTATCCAAACCTTTTATGCAGGATTGAACTATTCTTCAAGAAATCTATTGGATTCTGCTGCTGGAGGTACCTTTATGACCATTACTTTGGGTGCTGCAACAAAGCTTCTGGATAATATGATGGTTAACTATTCTGAATGGCATACTCAAAGAGCTCCACAAGGTAAGAAGGTAAATTCTGTTGAGGAAACCCCCTCCTTGAGTGATAAAATTGATGTTATTATGTCTATGCTTGTTAATGGGAAGGCTCATATTGATCCAAATCATGTTCCCTTAGCCTCTTTGGTTGCTCAAGAAGAGAAAGTTGATGTGAACTTTATAAGAAATAATAATTTTGGCAATAATGCTTATGGTAATAACAATTATAGGCCATACCCTCCTAATAATACTTATGGTTATAATGGCAAACCAGGAGTACCTAGTGAAGGAATAATTTTAGAAGTTGAAAGAGCCACTAAAAACTTCATGCAAATGCAATATGAACAAAATAAATTATTTACTAAAACTATGGAGGAACAATCTACCCTTTTGAAGAATATTACTCATCAACTTGAGAGTTTGAATAGGGAAATTCCTAGTTTGCAATTGAAACTTTCTAATGCTGAAAGAAATATATCATCTTTGTCTGAAGCACAATCCTCTTTGATTAATAAAATGGCTGCTAAACCTGAAACTATTGATAATCCCTTTGCTGCTACTAATGCCATAAAGTTAGAATTGATGAAAATGTTAGATTATTAGCTGAGTTGCGTGCTAAGTGGGAAAGAGAAGATGAAGTTGCTAGAAACATTAGTGTTTCTACTATCACTACCACTAGTGTTGAGGCTAGTAATAGCTCTACTACTTTAGATGATAATTATGATTTTGATCTTGATGGTTGCAATATCTCTGAAGTTATTAAGTTCCTACAAAAGCTTCCTAAAAGTCCTAATGCTAGTGCTATGAATATGGCCTTTACAAAACACATTACTGATGCTCTCATAAAAATTAAAGAAGAAAAGTTGAAACATAAAGCTTCTATTCCTATGAAACAAGAAGATGGATGGGAACCCATGATGGCCCAAAATATATCGAGCTCGTTGGGGAACCCCAAGAAGAAGGTATTATGAGCACAGCAGCAAGTTTTCCCTTAGTTATGAATCCAAGGTTATCAATCCAGTAGGAGCAAGGAAACACCCCAAAGGTGTTGCTAGCTGAACTTTGCCAGGCGCACTACCGGTGCCAGCAGCAACGTGGAGACCTGCACAACACAACCATAGAATTTGTTCCCAACTTGCGATGAGGTTGTCAATCTCACCGGTTTTGCAGAAAACAAAGGATTAAACGTATCGAATGGAAAGAAGTAAAAGTTTGCAGAAAGTAAACACAAAGCAGTAAACAGTTTATAGATTGTATGTAAAATAAAAGGACCGGGATCCATAGTTCACTAGAGGTGGCTCTCCTTAAGATAGATAACATGTTGGGTGAACAAATTACAGCGGGGAAATTGACAAACATCGAGAAAGCATACATGCATATACTAATCATCTTGAATCCTTTGAGACTTGATTGGGAATCACAGCATTATACATAGACCGCCATCCAACTGCATCTATGACTAATAATCCACCTTCAGGTTATCATCCGAACCCCCTCCAGTATTAAGTTGCAAGCAACAGATTATTGCTTTACGAATTGCGTGTAATGTAAACAATATGATTATTCTATGAACAAAGGATTGTTGTTTTCTCCCTAGTAGCAACAACACATCTAGTACCTTAGAGATTTCTGTCACTTCCTCAGATTACCAGAGGCATGAACCCACTATCGAGCATAAATACCAACTCTTGGAGTTGCTAGCATCTACTTGGCCAAGATAGCTACTAACAACGGAAAGCATGCAAGATCAGATATAACAAAGACATGATAGAATCAATAATCAATCTGAAATAACATCTCAATATCCATCGGATCCCCGCAAACACAACATGCAGAATTACAAATAGATGATCTTGATCATGAACGGAGCTCACAATATCTAAACATGAAAGCACAAAGGAGGAGAAACAGCCATCTAGCTACTGCATGGATCCGTAGTCCAAGGATGAACTACTCACGCATCACACCGAAGGCTTGCATGGTGATGAAGAAGGCCTCCAGGGAGAATTCCCCTCTCCGGCAGGGTGCCGGGAAGAGCTTCAGATCCCTCCCGATCTAGGGATGGAGATGACGGCGTCTACAGACTCTTTCGTGGATTTTTGATCGGGTACTTAGGGTTTTCGTCCTGAGGGCATCTTATAGGCGGAAGGGGGGCCGAGGGGGTGTGATGACCCACAAGTATAGGGGGTGTATCGCAGTATTTTCGAGGGAAGTGAAACCCAATTTATTGATTCCACACAAGGGGAGCCAAAGAATATTTATAAGCCTTAACAACTGAGTTGTCAATTCAGCTGCACCTGGAAACAATCTTGCTCACATCAGTTTATCAGTAGCAACAGTTTTGTAGTAGGAATAGTAAAGTAACAGCAGTAGTAAAGTAAAGATAGCAGTAACAATAGCAGTAAACAGTGGGGTTCGAGTGCGGTAGGCATAGGGATGGATGGACGGGCGTTGCATGGACAAGACAATTCACATAGCAATCAAAACATAGGGCAATTGCAGATAAATAAGATGAAGCATCCAAGTACTAGATAATCCTAGGCATGTGTTCCATATATAGTCATACGTGCTCGCAATGAGAACTTGCACAACATCTTTTGTCCTGCCAGCCCATTTGCAGCGGGGACTCAAGGGAACTACTGGCAATTAAGGTGCTCCTTTTAATAGAGCACCGGAGCAAAGCATTAACACTCCGTGAACACATGTGATCCTCACATCAAAGCCATTCCCTCGGGTTATCCCGATTTCTATCACTTCGTGGCCTTTGGTTCCGGACAACAACGTGTGTATACAACTTGTAGGTAAGACCAAAAACAATACTATCATAATGAATCAATAACATGTTCAGATCTGAAATCATGGCACTCGGGCTATAGTGACAAGCATTAAGCACAACAAGTCGCAGCAAAGTCATAAAGCACTAATAAAAGATACTAGGCACCATGCCTAACAATCTGATGCCATTACATGAACGATCTCATCCAATCCCTACCATCCTCATAGCCTACAGTGGGGGATTACTCACTCATAGATGGGGGAAACATGGATGGTCGATGGAGAAGCGATGGTGATGATGGCGATGATCTCCTCCAATTCCCCGTCCCGGCAGGGTGCCAGAACGGAGTTTCTAGTACTGTTTCGTGGAATATGGTGGTGGCGGCGGAGCGGAACTCCTTCTGGAGAAACGTCGAACCCCCCGGAGTTTTTAGGTCAGAAGGCTTCTTATAGGTGAAGAGGGAGACCGAGGGGGTGCCTGGGGGGCCCACACCATGCCCTGGCGTAGCCAGGCCCAGCCCGCGCCTAGGGATGGTGTGGCCAGCCCCTGGCCCTCCTCCGTCTCGTATTCTGGCTCTATGAGTCTTCCAGAAAAATAGGCACTTTGGCTTTTGTCCCGTCCAATTCCGAGAATATTCATTTTCTGACTTTCTTGGAACCAAAAACAGCAGAAAACAGGCAGCTGGCACTGTGGCTCTTGTTAATAGGTTTGTCCAAGAAATCATATGAAAAGTACTACAAAGTGTGGACAAAACACAAGAAAGGAGATAAAACCAAACATGGAACATAAAATATTATAGATACATTTGCAATGTATGAACATCCCCAAGCTTAACTCCTACTCATCCTCGAGTAGGTAAGTGATAAAAAGAAAGAATAATTTTTGAGGTGACATGCACCATCATAAACTTGATCAAAGTATTTGTAAAACATTCATAGCTGGGATCATAGTACTTCAATCATAACATGAAATACAAAGTTCTAAAGACAAAGAAACTATGATGCAACATGAAAAGGCACAAACAAAAGATTCATGAATAACAATGCTTTGCAAGACGTTTGTTTGTTTCACATAAAGAAAACATAGCATAATAGTATTCAGCTTGTCCCTCATAGAGTAGCAAATATAAATGCATAGGACACCTTCAAAGTTTCCAAGAGTGACTAGATACAAATAGTTTAAAACAAGCAATATCAAGGTATGCATCAATCAACAAGTCTTGGGACAATGCACATAGAACTAAGAATGGCCACTATGCTCTCAAAGTAGGTGCATAAAGGTAGAAGATGGAGACTCAATATATAAGTGGAAGAAAGACCTTCATAGAAGGAAGTAGGGATTCAAGTCGCATAAAGAGCTTCCAAAAATTATGGTACTTATAGCTATCAGCTCTCATTGCCCCTATCATAAGCATCTTGAAGTGATTAAGGTTAAAGTGAACAAACTATGGTGTACATGCTTGACGAAGTATAAGTTAGAAATCTCATGTCCATTGAATACGAGTGCCGCTCCTCATGCTACTCAAGTTTAGTCACAGGTAAGTTCTTGTCATTGTAAGTACATGTGTATCATAGAGAACCGCCAACGGGGTACCCCTTGCCCGATGATACGGAAGAATCCCCATATCAAAATGATAAGGCAAGCAGACAACGAGCATCGCAGCAATCTTCTTATTTACCATGGGAATATGGTGTTTTTTTCTCTCTTTCCTCTATTCATAATCTTTTTTTTCTTTTTCTCTTTTTTCTCAATATAGGACTCTTTGTTTATAAGAAGAATGCTTCATAGACAGCTCATTATGGTTACGCTACAGGTTTCCACCATGTCAGCATGGATTAGACCAGCGGCCTAGGCGTTTCTCTAACACATATATATAACTCCATGGACTTACAAGCTCCCCTTTCATTTCACACCGACGACATCCATATACAAAAGAGCATGATATCAACTAGGTACAAGTACCAAGGGCAATGTTGAAAGCGTTCCCCAGGAAAGCATGGTTCTGCTAATTCCCAACAAATAAGTGCAAGCATATACAACATAGACGACACAATGGTTCAAGTTTATTAGGGGCAAGAAAATTAAAGTGTGCCATCAAGTTCGTGAGAGCTTTAATCACTAGTTTTCTCATAACAAGTTTAATTTGGAAGGTAAACAAAAGCATGAATATACTTGGAATAACATATGCTAGTAGGTAGGTATGGTGGACTCTTTGGAATAACTTGGTTTAGGGAGTTGGATACATGAGTGGAACTCATACTTGGTTGCGGAGGCTAGCAAAAGACTGGGAGCGACAAACTAAGAGAGCAATAATGGCCATAATCATGTAGAGCGACAAAACATCATTGATCAAAGCATAAAGTGATACTACAAGTTGAAAACTAAAGGATCATAAAGGCTATGGTGACTTTGGATAGTCATAACATGGTGTAAGCATGTGCTAAGTCAACCCAAATAAAGCATCAAAGGAGAATACCACCATACTATGCTTTAATATGCTAAAACAACGCATGATTCATCCAAGGCACATTAAGCAATATCAATTGTTTATAACAAGTCATGCTACAGCAAAGAATACTAAGCATAAATGCAAAACAATATCAAGCATGGCATGACAAAGCATAGGCCACAGTCAAAAACGAGCTCTTTTTACCACATAAGCATGAACTTTCCTACTCTTTTCCAAACCAAACCAAACTATTTGCAAACTAATGTATGAAAGAGGGGGTCCAACCAATTTATTTAGAAAACTAAGCAAACAAAAACAAACGAAAACCAAAATGAAAACGCAAAAGAAGACGCTCCAAGAACAACACAACTGTGCATGAAACAATAAAAATGAAGCGTTTGGAAGAAACCTTGGATTTTTTTATTGATGAAGAAGGGGATGCCTTGGGCATCCCCAAGCTTTGACGCTTGTACTTTTTGGATATTTATTGGGGTGATATGCGTGAGATCCCCAAGATTGAGCTTTAGTCCATCCTTCATCTCATTACTCATTCCTTCCATACACCTTAAAAATTTTCTTCATACAAAACTTCACACAATCTTTATTAGCAACATTAGTGCACTCAAGATAAATAAGTCTTAAGGTTCAGTTCTAACACCAAATAAACTTCCATTAGAACAGTAGCTACTGTAGCACTTCCCTCAAAAAGCTCAATTCCCCAAAAGAACCCAAAAAGGAACCAACAAGAAGCAAATGCAGAAAATGGCAGAAATCTGTCAAAACAGACCAGCAGGTAAAGACGAATTTTTTCGAAGTCCTTCTGTTACTCAAATCGAAAAGTGTTGAACTAACAAAAGTTAGATAACAACCTGGGGCAGCAGCACAAATATTCACGCCTCAAAAATAGGTTCAGAGATTTTACACAAATATTTACGGTGAAGCACAGAAATCTGTTTTGGCACAGCAACTTTCCCAATCATTACTTCTCTCTCATTAGAGGTTATTCTTGTCACAAAAGGCAAATAAAAAGGATAAGGAGCGGTTATTACTGAAGTAATAACTTCCAAGACTCATCTAAAACTTTTGGGTTATCTCCCAATAAGTACTTTTCTTTAACGCCTTTAAGTTAGGCAGAAGCAAAAACATAAAATGGATAGAATAGAAGTAAGCGGAGATAATCATAGTGAAAACA
Source organism: Avena eriantha (assembly GCA_910589775.1). Classification (NCBI taxonomy): domain Eukaryota; kingdom Viridiplantae; phylum Streptophyta; class Magnoliopsida; order Poales; family Poaceae; genus Avena; species Avena eriantha. Next base: position 308,838,150 of record OU342746.1, read on the forward strand.
TTGTTTTGTTCAACGGAATCCTTTTATTAACAAGGTTGATCAGGTCTTGTTACCAAAACAATTTCATATGGTACAAAACTTTGTACTCCACTAATGATTATGTTACCTCAACCTTGATAGCAATAGTCCCAATCATAATAGTTTCAAAATTTTCTCTTGGTATGGAACAATATATTTGTCCAACTTGAATGCCCTCAACATGTTCAATTGAATTCAAACCATAAGTCCTTCCAATCTTTTTGGGGAAATAGACAGTATGTTCCTTGTCATTAACATTGAAAATCACCTCTCCTTGATTACAATTAATAACAGCTACTGCAGTATTTAAGAAAAGGTCTCCCAAGAATAATAGACATATTATCATCTTCAGGCATAATAGTTTGAGAGGATGCTCACATAAGAAATAAGAGTTGAAGTAAAAGATAGCATCAAGAAGCAAATTCAAAACACATTTAAGTCTAACCCACTTCCTATGTATAGGAATCGTGTATGCAAATAAATTCACAAAGAACAAAGTAACAGGCATAGGATGATAACACAAGATTAACTTCAAAACTTTCAGCACATAGAGAGGTGTTTCAATACCATGAAAACTTCTACAACCATATTTTCCTCTCTCATAATAATTTTCAGTAGCCTCATGAATAAACTCAACAATATAACTATCACATAAAGCATGCTTTTCATGATCTACAAGCACTAGAGCTTTATTATAAACATTTTCAAAAGAATCCTCAGGAACATAACATTCATCCTCCTTTAGTAAGAATGGAGGACAATCAAATAATGTAAGGAATAAAGAGTTAATCTCATTATAAGGTAGGCATGGGTAGCTAATCCATTCTTCATCCTTTTGTTCATCACTCTCCTCCTCTTTTTCATCTAATGAGATTTCAGGTTCATCAATTTCTTCTTCCATAGGATCCTGCAAGGCATTAGTCTCTTCCATTTGTGGAAAGCATCTATTAATATATTCAAGAATATTGCCATTTTCATCCTTGTAATTATCAAAGCAAAATTTAAGTATACCATAAACCTCATATTTGTAAGGTGAATCATCAATATTTTCAAGCAAACTAGCAAGTTCAAAAGCACCCTTCCAAGCAATAAATTCTTCAACTTGTTGTACATCATAAAAGTCATAAATTCCTTTAGCATAAGAAGATATGGTAACATTATCATTATACTCACATTGAAAAGGGAGGTGTTTATACCTCTTACTGCAACGAGATTTATCACGGCAATAAGTAACATTATAAGTAGAGCACACGTTTCTAGCAATGGTATACAATCTATCAATTTGTTCCCATAAGTGTTTCCCTTTTTGTGACAAGCGGTGTTCCTTATAATAATATTTTTGATCTTCCGTGAACCCTCCTTGCCAATAAGCTTCAGTTTCAAAGAAACCAACCATTGACAACAAGCATGATAAAGCAAGACAATAATAGACCAATGAAAATAACAACTAGAGTAGGAACTACTTTTTTTGTATTTTTGATAAAGAAACAAGCAAACAAGGAAAAAATAAACTTAGCTTGAACAATAGTGATTCCAAGTGGACTTGATAAATAAAGCTATGCTCCCCGGCAACGGCGCCAGAAAATTGTCTTGATGACCCACAAGTATAGGGGGTGTATCGCAGTATTTTCGAGGGAAGTGAAACCCAATTTATTGATTCGACGCAAGGTGAGCCAAGGAATATTTATAAGCCTTAACAACTGAGTTGTCAATTCAGCTGCACCTGGAAACAATCTTGCTCACAGCAGTTTATCAGTAGCAACAGTTTTGTAGTAGGAATAGTAAAGTAACAGCAGTAGTAAAGTAAAGATAGCAGTAACAATAGCAGTAAAAAGTGGGATTCGAGTGCGGTAGGCATAAGGATGGATGGACGGGCGTTGCATGGACAAGAAAATTCACATAGCAATCAGAACATAGGGCAATTGCAGATAAATAAGATAAAGCATCCAAGTACTAGACAATCCTAGGCATGTGTTCCATATATAGTCATACGTGCTCGCAATGAGAACTTGCACACCACCTTTTGTCCTGCCAGCCTGTTTGCAGCGGGGCCTCAAGGGAACTACTGGCAATTAAGGTGCTCCTTTTAATAGAGCACCGGAGCAAAGCATTAACACTCCGTGAACACATGTGATCCTCACATCAAAGCCATTCCCTCCGGTTATCCCGATTTCTGTCACTTCGGGGCCTTTGGTTCTGGACAACAACGTGTGTATACAACTTGTAGGTAAGACCAAAAACAGTACTATCATAATGAATCGATAACATGTTCAGATCTGAAATCATGGCACTCAGGCCCTAGTGATAAGCATTAAGCACAACAAGTCACAACAAAGTCATAAAGCACTAATAAAAGATACTAGGCACCATGCCCTAACAATCTAATGCCATTACATGAACGATCTCATCCAATCCCTACCATCCCCATAGCCTACAGTGGGGGATTACTCACTCATAGATGGGGGAAACATGGATGGTCGATGGAGAAGCGATGGTGATGATGATGGCGATGATCTCCTCCAATTCCCCGTCCCGACAGGGTGCCAGAACGGAGTTTCTGGTGCTGTTTCGTGGAATCTGGTGGTGGCGGTGGAGCGAAACTCCTAATGGAAAAACGTCGAACCCCCCGGAGTTTTTAGGTCAGAAGGCTTCTTATAGGCGAAGAGGGAGACCGAGGGGGTGCCTGGGGGGTCCACACCATGCCCTGGCGTGGCCAGGCCCAGCCCGCGCCTGGGGGTGGTGTGGCCAGCCCCTGGCCCTCCTCCGTCTCGTATTCTGGCTCCGTGAGTCTTCCGGAAAAATAGGCTATTTGGCTTTTGTCCCGTCCAATTCCAAGAATATTCATTTTCTAACTTTCCTAGAACCAAAAACAGCAAAAAGCACGCAGCTGGCACTGTGGCTCTTCTTAATAGGTTATTCCAAGAAATTGTATGAAAAGTACTCTAAAGTGTGGAGAAAACACAAGAAAGGAGATAAAACCAAACATGGAACATCAAAAATTATAGATACATTTGCAATGTATGAACATCCCCAAGCTTAACTCCTGCTCGTCCTCGAGTAGGTAAGTGATAAAAAGAAAGAATACTTTTTGAGGTGACATGCACCATCGTAAACTTGATCAAAGTATTTGTAAAACATTCACAGCTGGGATCATAGTACTTCAATCATAACATGAAAGACAAAGTTCTAGGAATAAGACAAAGAAACTATGATGCAACATGAAAAGGCACAAACAAAAGATTCATGAATAACAATGCTTTGCAAGACATTTGTTTGTTTCACATAAAGAAAACATAGCATAATAGTATTCAACTTGTCCCTCATAGAGTAGCAAATATAAATGCATAGGACACCTTCAAAGTTTACAAGAGTGACTAGATACAAATAGTTTAAAACAAGAATATCAAGGTATGCATCAATCAACAAGTCTTGGGACAATGCACATAGAACTAAGAATGGCCACTATGCTCTCAAAGTAGGTGCATAAAGGTAGAAGATGGAGACTCAATATATAAGTGGAAGAAAGGCCTTCATAGAAGGAAGTAGGGATTCAAGTCTCATAAAGAGCTTCCAAAAATTATGGTACTTATAGCTTTCAGCTCTCATTGCCTCTATCATAAGCATCTTGAAGTGATTAAGGTTAAAGTGAACAAACTATGGTGTACATGCTTGAGGAAGTATAAATTAGAAATCTCATGTCCATTGAATACGAGGGCCGCTCCTCATGCTACTCAAGTTTAGTCACCGGTAAGTTCTTGTCATTGTAGGTACATGTGTATCATAGAGAACCGCCAACGGGGTACCCCTTGACCGATGATACGGAAGAATCCCCATATCAAAATGACAAGGCAAGCATACAACGATCATCTCAGCAATCTTCTTATTTACCATGGGAATATGGTGCTTTTTTCTCTCTTTCCTCTTTTCATAATCTCTTTTTTTCTTTTTCTCTTTTTTCTCAATATAGGACTCTTTTTTTATAAGAAGAATGATTCATAGACAGCTCATTATGGTTACGCTGCAGGTTTCCACCATGTCAGCATGGATTAGACCAGCGGCCTAGGCATTTCTCTAACACATATACATAACTCCATGGACTTACAAGCTCCCCTTTCATTTCACACCGACGACATCCATATACAAAAGAGCATGATATCAACTAGGTACACGAACCAAGTGCAGTGTTGAAAGCGTTCCCCATGAAAGCATGGTTCTGCTAATTCCCAACAAATAAGTGCAAGCATATACAACATAGACGACACAATGGTTCAAGTTTATTAGGGGCAAGAAAAGTAAAGTGCGCCATCAAGTTCGCGAGAGCTTTAATCACTAGTTTTCTCATAACAAGTTTAATTTGGAAGGTAAACAAAAGCATGAATATACTTGGAATAGCATATGCTAGTAGGTAGGTATGGTGGACTCTTTGGAATAACTTGGTTTAGGGAGTTGGATGCATGAGTGGAACTCATACTTGGTTGCGGAGGCTAGCAAAAGACTGGGAGCGACAAACTAAGAGAGCAATAATGACCATAATCATGCAGAGCGACCAAACATCATTGATCAAAGCATAAAGTGATACTACAAGTTGAAAACTAAAGGATCATAAAGGCTATGGTGACTTTGGATAGACATAACATGGTGTGATCATGCACCAAGTCAACCCAAATAAAGCATCAAAGGAGAATACCACTATACTATGCTTTAATATGCTAAAACAACGCATGATTCATCCAAGGCACATTAAGCAATATCAATTGTTTATAACAAGTCATGCTACAACAAAGAATACTAATCATAAATCCAAAACAATATCAAGCACGGCATGACAAAGCATAGGCCACAGTCAAAAACGAGCTCTTTTTACCACATAAGCATTTACTTTCCTACTCTTTTCCAAACCAAACCAAATTATTTGCAAACTAATGTATGAAAGAGGGGTCCAACCAATTTATTCAGAAATATAAGAAAACAAAAACAAACAAAAACCAAAATGAAAACGCAAAAGAAGACGCTCCAAGAACAACACAACTGTGCATGAAACAATAAAAATGAAGCGTTTGGAAGAAACCTAGGATTTTTTATTGATGAAGAAGGGGATGCCTTGGGCATCCCCAAGCTTTGACGCTTGTAATTCTTAGATATTTCTTGGGGTGACACGCGTGGCATCCCCAAGCTTGAGCTTTAGTCCATCCTTCATCTCATTACTCATTCCTTCCATACACCTTAAAATTTTCCTTCATACAAAACTTCACACAATCTTTATTAGCAACATTAGTGCACAAAAGATAAATAAGTCTTAAGGTTCAGTTCTAACACCAAATAAACTTCTATTAGAACAGTAGATACAGTAGCACTTCTCTCAAAAAGCTCAATTCCCAAAAGAACCCAAAAAGGAACCAACAAGAAGCAAATGCAGAAAATGGCAGAAATCTGTCAAAACAGACCAGCAGGTAAAGACGAATTTTTTCGAAGACCTTCTGTTGCTCAAATCAAAAATTGTTGAACTAACAAAAGTTAGATAACAACCTGGGACAGGAGCACAAAAATTCACGCATCAAAAATACGTTCAAATATTTTACACGAATTTTTACGGTGAAGCACAGAAATCTGTTTCGGGACAGCAACTTTCCCAATCATTACTTCTCTCTCATTAGAGGTTATTCTTGGCACAAAAAGCAAATAAAAAGGATAATGAGCGGTTATTACTGAAGTAATAACTTCCAAGACTCATCTAAAATTTTTGGGTTATCTCCCAATAAGTACTTTCTTTAACGCCTTTAAGTTAGGCATAAGCAAAAACATAAAATGGATAGAATAAAAGTAAGCGGAGATAATCATAGTGGAAACATTGTTTTGTTCAACGGAATCCTTTTGTTAACAAGGTTGATCAAGTCTTGTTACCAAAACAATTTCATATGATACAAAACCTTATACTCCACTAATGATTATGTTACCTCAACCTTGATAGCAATAGTCCCAATCATAATAGTTTCAAAAATTTCTCTTGGTATGGGACAATATATTTCTCCAACTTGAATGCCCTCAACATGTTTAATTGAATTCAAACCATAAGTCCTTCCAATATTCTTGGGGAAATAGACAATATGTTCCTTGTCATTAACATTGAAAATCACCTCTCCTTGATTACAATTAATAACAGCTCCTGCAGTATTTAAGAAAAGGTCTCCCAAGAATAATAGACATATTATCATCTTCAGGCATAATAGTTTGAGAGGATGCTCACATAAGAAATAAGAGTTGAAGTAAAAGAGAGCATCAGGAAGCAAATTCAAAACACATTTAAGTCTAACCCACTTCCTATGTATAGGAATCGTGTATGGAAATAAATTCGCAAAGAACAAAGTAACAGGCATAGGATGATAAAACAAGAGTAACTTCAAAACTTTCAGCACATAGAGAGGTGTTTCAATACCATGAAAACTTCTACAACCATATTTTCCTCTCTCATAATAATTTTCAGTAGCCTCATGAATAAACTCAACAATATAACTATCACATAAAGCATGCTTTTCATGATCTACAAACACTAGAGCTTTATTATAAACATTTTCAAAAGAATCCTCAGGAACATAACATTCATCCTCCTTTAGTAAGCATGGAGGACAATCAAATAATGTAAGGAATAAAGAGTTACTGTCATTAGAAGGTAGGCATGGGTAGCTAATCCATTCTTCCTCCTTTTGTTCATCACTCTCCTCCTCTTTTTCATCTAATGAGATTTCAGGTTCATCAATTTCTTCTTTCATAGGATCCTGCAAGGCATTAGTCTCTTCCATTTGTGGAAAGCATCTATTAATATATTCAATAATATTGCCATTTTCATCCTTGTAATTATCAAAGCAAAATTTAAGTACACCATAAACCTCATATTTGTAAGGTGAATCATCAATATTTTCAAGCAAACTAGCAAGATCAAAAGCGCCCTTCCAAGCAATAAATTCTTCAATTTGTTCTGCATCATAAAAGTCATAAATTTCTTTAGCATAAGAAGATATGGTAACATTATCATTATACTCACATTGAAAAGTGAGGTGTTTATACCACTTACTGCAACAAGATTTATCACGGCAATAAGTAACATTATAAGTAGAGCACACGTTTCTAAAAATGGTATACAATCTATCAATTTGTTCCCATAAGTGTTTCCCTTTTTGTGACAAGCGGTGTTCCTTATAATAATATTTTTGATCTTCCGTGAACCCTCCTTGCCAATAAGCTTTAGTTTCAAAGAAACCAACCATTGACAACAAGCATGATAAAGCAAGACAATAATAGACCAACGAAAATAACAACTAGAGTAGGAACTACTTTTTTTTGTATTTTTGATAAAGAAACAAGCAAACAAGGCAAAAATAAACTTAGCTTGAACAATAGTGATTCCAAGTGGACTTGATAAATAAAGCTATGCTCCTCGGCAACGGCGCCAGAAAATTGTCTTGATGACCCACAAGTATAGGGGGTGTATCACAGTATTTTCGAGGGAAGTGAAACCCAATTTATTGATTCGACGCAAGGGGAGCCAATGAATATTTATAAGCCTTAACAACTGAGTTGTCAATTTAGCTGCACCTAGAAACAATCTTGCTCACAACAGTTTATCAGTAGCAACAGTTTTGTAGTAGGAATAGTAAAGTAACAGCAGTAGTAAAGTAAAGATAGCAGTAACAATAGCAGTAAAAAGTGGGATTCGAGTGCGGTAGGCATAGGGATGGATGGACGGGCGTTGCATGGACAAGACAATTCACATAGCAATCAGAACATAGGGCAATTGCAGATAAATAAGATAAAGCATCCAAGTACTAGATAATCCTAGGCATGTGTTCCATATATAGTCATACGTGCTCGCAATGAGAACTTGCACACCATCTTTTGTCCTGCCAGCCCGTTTGCAGCGGGGCCTCAAGGAAACTACTGGCAATTAAGGTGCTCCTTTTAATAGAGCACCGGAGCAAAGCATTAACAATCCGTGAACACATGTGATCCTCACATCAAAGCCATTCCCTCCGGTTATCCCGATTTCTATCACTTCGGGGCCTTTGGTTCCGGACAACAACGTCTGTATACAACTTGTAGGTAAGACCAAAAACAATACTATCATAATGAATCAATAACATGTTCAGATCTGAAATCATGGCACTCGGGCTATAGTGACAAGCATTAAGCACAACAAGTCGCAGCAAAGTCATAAAGCACTAATAAAAGATACTAGGCACCATGCCTAACAATCTGATGCCATTACATGAACGATCTCATCCAATCCCTACCATCCCCATAGCCAAAGTGGGGGATTACTCACTCATAGATGGGGGAAACATGGATGGTCGATGGAGAAGCGATGGTGATGATGATGGCGATGATCTCCTCCAATTCCCCGTCCCGGCAGGGTGCCAGAACGGAGTTTTTGGTGCGGTTTCGTGGAATCTGGTGGTGGCGGCAGAGCGGAACTCTTTCTGGAAAAACGTCGAACCTCCCGGAGTTTTTAGGTCAGAAGGCTTCTTATAGGCGAAGAGGGAGACCGAGGGGATGACTGGGGGGCCCACACCATGCCCTGGCGCGGCCAGGCCCAGCTCGCACCTGGGGGTGGTGTGGCCAGCCCCTGGCCCTCCTCCATCCCGTATTCTGGCTCCGTGAGTCTTCCAAAAAAATAGGCACTTCGGCTTTTGTCCCGTCCAATTCCGAGAATATTCATTTTCTGACTTTCCTGGAACCAAAAATAGCAAAAAACAAACAGCTAGCACTGTGGCTCTTGTTAATAGGTTAGTCCAAGAAATCATATGAAAAGTACTCCAAAGTGTGGACAAAACACAAGAAAGGAGATAAAACCAAACATGGAACATCAAAAATTATAGATACATTTGCAATGTATCAGGGTGCCTGGGCTGGCCACACCACCCCCTGGCACGGGCCAAGCCTGGCCGCGCGGCCAGGTGGTGTGGTGGCCCCTGGCCCCTCTTCGTCCCGTATTCTGGAATCTGATGACTTCCGGAAAAATAGGCACTTTGGCTTTTGTCCCGTCCAATTCCGAGAATATTCATTTTCTGACTTTCCTGGAACCAAAAACAGCAGAAAACAGGCAGCTGGCACTGTGGCTCTTGTTAATAGGTTAGTCCAAGAAATCATATGAAAAGTACTCCAAAGTGTGGACAAAACACAAGAAAGTGGATAAAACCAAGCATGTAACATCAAAAATTATAGATACATTTGCAATGTATCAACATCCCCAAGCTTAACTCCTGCATGTCCTCGAGTAGGTAAGTGATAAAAAGAAAGAATATTTTTGAGGTGACATGCACCATCAAAGACTTGATCAAAGTATTTGTAAAACATTCAAAGCTGGGATCATAGAGACTTCAATCATAACATGAAAGACAAAGTTCTAGCAATAAGACAAAGAAACTAAGATGCAACATAAAAAGGCACAAACAAAAGATTCATGAATAACAATGCTTTGCAAGACATTTGTTTGTTTCACATAAAGAAAACATAGCATAATAGTATTCAGCTTGTCCCTCAATAGAGTAGAAAATATAAATGCATAGGACACCTTCAAAGTTCATGAGAGTGACTAGATACAAATAGTTTAAAACAAGCAATATCAAGTTATGCATCAATCAACTAGTCTTGGGACAATGCACATAGAACTAAGAATGGCCACGATGCTCTCAAAGTAGGTGCATAAAGGTAGAACGTGGAGACTCAATATAATGGTGGAAGAAAGGCCTTTATAAAAGGAAGTAGGGATTCAAGTCTCATAAAGAGCTTCCAATATTATGGTACTTATAGCTTTCAGCTCTCATTGCCCCTATCATAAGCATCTTGAAGGTGATTAAGGTTAAAGTGACAAACTAGGAGGATATGCTTGACAAGTTATAAACCGAAATCTCATGCCCCTTACTTACGAAGACCGAACCTCATGCTACTCAACTTTAGTCACAAGTAAGTTCTTGTCATTGTAAGTACATGTGTATCATAAAGAACCGCCAACGGGGTACCCCTTGCACATGATACGGGAGCTTTCCCATAATCAAAATGACAAGGCAAGCAGACAATGAGCATCTCACCGATCTTTTTATTTGCTATTTGCATAGGTTTTTATTGAGGATGCTTCATAGAGTGCTCATTATGGTGATGCTGCAAGTTTCCACCATGATTAGGCATGGCTTAGGCTAGCGGCCCAGGCGTTTCTCTAACACACATATAAACTCCATGATCTTACAAGTTCCACTTTTATTTCACACCGCCGGGATCCGTAAGCAAAAGAACATAATATCAACGGGGTACAAAGTACAAGTGCAATGTTGAAAGCATTCCCCATGAAACATGGTTCTGCTAATTTCAACTTATAAAGCGCAAGCATATACGCAACAAAGAAGGACCCAATGGTTCAAGTTTATTAGAGGCAATAAAGTAAAGTGTGCCATCAAGTTTGTGAGAGCTTTAATCACTAGTTTTCTCATAAGAAGTTTAATTGGGAAGGTAAAAAAAAGCATGAATATACTTGGAATAGCATAAGCTAGTAGGTAGGTATGGTGGACTCTTTGGAATAACTTGGTTTAAGAAGCTGGATGCATGAGTGGAACTCATACTTTGTTGTTGAGGCTAGCAAAAGACTAGGAGCGACAAACTAAGAGAGCAATAATGGCCATAATCATGCAGAGCGACAAAACATCATTGATCAAAGCATAAAGTGATACTACAAGTTGAAAACTAAAGGATCATAAAGGCTATGGTGACTTGAGATAGTCATAACATGGTGTGAGCATGCGCCAAGTCAACCCAAATAAAGCATCAAAGGAGAATACCACTATACTATGCCTTAATATGCTAAAACAACGCATGATTCATCCAAGGCACATTAAGCAATATCAATTTTTTATAACAAGTCATGCTACAGCAAAGAATACTAAGCATAAAGCCAAAACAATATCAAGCATGGCATGACAAAGCATATGCCACAGTCAAAAACAAGCTCTTTTTACCACATAAGTATGAACTTTCCTACTCTTTTCCAAACCAAACCAAACTATTTGCAAACCAATGTATGAAAGAGGGGGTCCAACCAATTTATTAAGAAAACTAAGAAAACCAAAGCAAACGAAAAACCAAAACGAAAAATAAGACGCTCCAAGAACAACACAACTGTGCATGAAACAATAAAAATGAAGCGTTTGGAAGAAACGTGGGATTTTTATTGATGAAGAAGAGGATGCCTTGGGCATCTCCAAGCTTTGACGCTTGTAATTCTTGGATATTTCTTGGGGTGACATGCGTGGCATCCCCAATCCATAGCTTTAGTCCATCCTTCATCTCATTACTCATTCGTTCCATACACCTGAAATTTTTCCTTCATACAAAACTTCACACAATCTTTATTAGCAACATTAGTGCACTCAAGATAAATAAGTCTTAAGGTTCAGTTATAACACCAAATAAACTCTCATTAGAACACTATACTGTAGCACTTCGCTCAAAAATCTCAATTCCCCAAAAGAACTCAAAAAGGAACCAACAAGAAGCAAATGCAGAAAATGGCAGAAATCTGTCAAAACAGACCAGCAGGTAAAGACGAATCTTTTCGAAGACCTTCTGTTGCTCAAATCAAAAAGTGTTGAACTAACGAAAGTTAGATAACAACCTGGGGCAGAAGCACAAAAATTCACGCCTCAAAAAGATGTTCAGAGATTTTACACGAATTTTTACGGTGAAGCACAAAAATCTGTTTCGGGATAGCAACTTTGCCAATCATTACTTCTCTCTCATTAGAGGTTACTCTTGGCACAAAAAGCAAATAAAAAGGATAAGGAGCAGTTATTACTGAAGTAATAACTTCCAAGACTCATCTAAAACTTTTGGGTTATCTCCCAATAAGTACTTTTCTTTAACGCCTTTAAGTTAGACATAAGAAGCAAGAAAGAATCAAGTGTTCTCAAATGAAGAAGCATTAAGATCAATACCAGAAATATTTTCAACAAGGCAAGGTATATCATCCAAATAACTTCTAGAGGATCCTCTCTCTATGCTCTTAGTTTCAGTATTCTCATCAAAAGGGTTTGCAGGAACAATCCAATCAAGATTCTTTTCTATGGCATCATGTATTGCTACTAGTTTAAAGGGTATTGGTATCTTAGGTTCCTCCCCATTAGGTTCGGTTTTGTTCATCTTTTCTCGTGTACCAATAACATCTACACATGAGACTAGCATATTGAAATGTTCAAAGACTTTTCTAGCTTCCTTGGCAACATCATAGAACTCCCTAAACAAAGTTTCTAGAATAAAATCCCTCTTTTTAGGGTCCTCGATTTCTTTAAGCTTAAGAAACATTATTTGCATTAAGGGGTAGAGGTTAACAAACCTAGGTTATAACATATGAATTAAAGAAACTGCAGCAATCTCATAGTTTGGAGCAAGTTCTGCAAGGGATCTATCCTCAGTATCCTCATGTTTACTAACATGATTAAAGAATTCTTCAATGTTATCTTTCCCAATTATAGAACCACTACCAATTGAAACGTCTTTCAAGGTGAATTTAGGGATCAACATGGTGAGCTAAGGAAGAGGTGACAACTAAGGGAGACTTAATTTTTGTGTGTTTTCAAATAAGAAAGCAAAGTTGTAAAACTATTTTTTGTGTGTTTTTGATAAAGAAACAAGAAAATAAAGCAAAAAAGAAACTAAGCAAAACAAAAATAACAAAGTAAAGAGATTGGTTATGAGGGACTCCCCTTGTGAAGATGTCCTTGACTCCCCGGCAACGGCGCCAGAAAAATGCTTGATGGCTCACTGTACGGCGCCAGAAAAGTGCTGGTGCGGTGTCGATGTAGAGCTCGTTGGGAACCCCAAGAGGAAGGTATGATGAGCACATCAGCAAGTTTCCCTCAGTTATGAAACCAAGGTTTAATCGAACCAGTAGGAGCAAGGAAACACCCCAAAGGTGTTGCTAGCTGAGCCTTGGCAGGGCGCACTACCGGTGCTAGTAGCAACGTGGAGACATGCACAACACAACCACTGAACTTTGTCCCCAACTTGCGATGAGGTTGTCAATATCACCGTGTTTTGCAGAAAACAAAGGATTAAACAGTTTGCAGGAAGTAAACACAATGTAGTAAACAGTTTATAGATTGTTTGTAAAAGAAAAGGACCGGGATCCATAGTTCACTAGAGGTGGCTCTCCTTAAGATAGATAACATGCTGGGTGAACAAATTACAGCGGGGCAATTGACAAACATCGAGAAAGCATACATGCATATACTAATCATCTTGACTCCTTTGAGACTTGATTGGGCATTACAACATTATACATAGACCGCCATCCAACTTCATCTATGACTAATAATCCACCTTCAGGTTATCATCCGAACGCCCTCCAGTATTAAGTTGTAAGCAACAGATTATTGCTTTACAAATTGTGTGCAATGTAAACAATACGATTGTTCTATGAACAAAGGATTGTTATTTTCTCCCTAGTAGCAATAGCACATCTAGTACCTTAGAGATTTCTGTCACTTCCTCAGATTACCAGAGGCATGAACCCACTATCGAGCATAAATACTAACTCTTGGAGTTGCTAGCATCTCCTTGGCCCAGATAGCTACTAACAACGGAAAGCATGCAAGATCACAAATAACAAAGACATGATAGAAGCAATAATCAATCTGAAATAGCATCTCAATATCCATCGGATCCCCGCAAACACAACATGTAGAATTACAAATAGATGATCTTGATCATGAACGGAGCTCACAAGATCTAAACATGAAAGCACAAAGGAGGAGAACCAGCCATCTAGCTACTACATGGATCCGTAGTCCAAGGATGAACTACTCACGCATCACACCGGAGGCTTGCATGGTGATGAAGAAGGCCTCCAGGGTGAATTACCCTCTCCGGAAGGGTGCCGAGAAGAGCTTCAGATCCCTCCCGATCTAGGGATAGAGATGACGGTGGCTACAAACTCATTCGTGGATTTTTGATCGGGTACTTAGGGTTTTCGTCCCGAGGGCATCTTATAGGCGGAAGGGGAGGCTGAGGGGGTGCCTGGTCTAGCCACACCACCCCCTGGCGCGGGCCAAGCCTGGCCGCGCGGCCAGGTGGTGTGGTGGCCGCCTGGCCCCTCTCCGTCTCGTATTCTGGCATCTAATGACTTCCGGAAAATAGGCACTTTGGCTTTTGTCCCGTCCAATTCCGAGAATATTTATTTTCTGACTTTCCTGGAACCAAAAATAGCAGAAAACAGGCAGCTGGCACTGTGGCTCATGTTAATAGGTTAGTCCAAGAAATCATATGAAAAGTACTCCAAAGTGTGGACAAAACACAAGAAAGTGGATAAAACCAAGCATGGAACATCAAAAATTATAGATACATTTGCAATGTATCAGATCCCTCTTGCACCAAGAATAGGATCTACTTGATGCCAGTCTTCATTCCTCTGGCTAGAGTGTCGAGTTCCGGAAGTCTCCAACATCAAAGTCCAATGGATGACATGGCAGAGATTGTCGGATCGGATGGGATTCGGCCGTGCGATCCATATTTTTTTTGGCAGTTTGGTCTCAGAGGGAGTGTTGTGAAGCTTTGCAGTCCGTTGTCATCAAGGACATACCTTTAGTCCCATGGTGAAGTTAGTCGCAAAGAATGACATGGAATACAAGGTTCGGGGACTAGTAATGGTTGTTTGAACCCTGGTGGCGATGAGGTTTTGGCTTGATGATCTAGGTCTTGAAGCAGAGACATCAGAAAGTGGGGACAACAGTACAAGTGAGTTCCAGAGTTTAGTCTTGCATGATGAAAGCCCAAGGTCTGGCCTTAATTGGTTGTGCCTAGCAATGGCCTTGTTGAAGGCATTGTTTTGTGAGCACGGACTTTCGCTGAGGTGAAAACTTATGATCGGTGATCAGGCGATGATGGTGCTTTTACACTGTTTCCTTCTTGGAAGCGTCGCTTTTGGAGATGATGGATTTCCGGTGCTGTATCGGTGGTGTTTGGCCCGCTGTTGTAAGGAATAGATCGCAATAGCGGGAATTTTCTTTTTTTGTAATAATTATTTCTTTTTTTTGGATGTGTCTATCCTTATTGCCAATAGGGTACTGCATTGTTGCACAGGTTTTTGTTTTTTGCGAAAATTCCACTGATCTATTAATAATCATCAACAATAGTATAAAGAGACCTAAAAGTAATAAAAATTACAAATAGGTCGATGGACCACCTAGCGAAGATTACAAACACTAGCATGAGCCGAAGACGCGCCGTCGTCCTCGCCCCGCAAATCTTGTCGTAGTAGACAGACGGGAAGTCGTCGTGCTAAGATCCCAAAAACCAGCGCACTAAAACAACAACCATCGCCAATGATGACATTAGTAGATTGGAAGAGATTGACCTGAAATTAACACGAAAAACGACTAGATCCCAGGAGATCAGCTGGACACACGACTCCACGCGCCCTCCGTTAGTGCTAGGCTCACCACCGGAGCGAGGATAGAGCGGTGAGGACTTTATTCTGACTTCAGGACGTAGCCGTCGCCTCAACATCCCCAAAAAGGCACAATAAAACAGCATAAGCGAAAAACAGAAACCTTTCGCCGGTGAGAGGCCGTGGTCCGCCACACCTCCAAGGCCCTAAGACCATCGGAGACGGAGTGGACCGATGGCGTTGCTGGCAGAGGGAAGGAACCCTAGATGGGTTTTTGGCCGCCGCCTCTCTCCTCCTGGAAAGCAGCCGTACGTATACCGGCTTGGTATGTGGCAGGGAAGACGTAGATACAAAGAAGACGACCGCTACGATCGGCCGGACAGACTTCTCGAAGCTCGAACGACTAATTCCGATGAGATCGATCTAGCAACGTGGGGCGGTTTAGTGTTAGATATTTTGCACAGGTTGAATGTAATTGGTATCTTTCGTGATATTAATATGCTCCTTCTCCAAAAAAAAATACATCACAAATTTCAAATTATAAAAAGCGCGGAGCCCGAGCATGGAGGAGGAACCATACGATGGAGGAGTTTAATTTTCATCAACGCATCTGCGTGAGTGTACCTCAAAATCTACGGATGGAGCTCGTGGACCTGGCATCTAAGTCTAACTACAACATCACGAACAACAAGGAGGCGAAGAGGAACACTACTGCATCTACGTAGATAGCCACCCGTTCCCACGGCTACACGATCTTCTCCCTCTGCGGAGCAGCTACAGTAGCTTTGAGAGGCGTCTCCCCTTCCCGAGTTCCCCTCCGACTCAAATCCGGCGGCGCCGCCGCTCGGAGGAGAGGAAGATGGTGGGATCGGCCTGCAGTTAGTAGTTTTAGGGTTAGTTGTTGTCCGGTTGTGGTGTCTTGGAGTAGAACGTTGGATCTCTCTGCCTAGATCTGGCGCTTCCTGGTTGGGTTCTTCACTGCTACTCCCTTCGTTCAGAAATATAAGACGTTTTAGCTTTGTGAATCGAATGTATTTAGACGTCTTTTAGTGTATAGGTTTGTAGAGGTTCGGAGTGAACATATACACTAAAATACGTCTAGATACATTTATTTTACAAAGCTAAAATGTCTTACATTTCTGAACGGAGGGAGTACTTGGCTCCGGTGGCGGGAGTCCTGGCGGGCGGAGGAGCTGCACCTAGGCATCTCTGTCAATAAGGCCTAGTTGAGTCTCTCCGTTCTGGCGTGTCGGCGCGATGTTGGGCGGTTGCTGCTGGTCTGCCCCAATGTGCTTCCGTGGAGGAAGTCAGGTGATGCAGACGCCAGTGCAGGATCCTTCAATAAGCACTCGTCTCCTTTGGTCAGGTTGATCTGACTCCTCTCACTCTCTTGGCTAGCAGTGGCGGCGAGGGAGAGAGCGAGGAGGCGCTGGATTCGCTCTGCTCCAGAGGTGGAAGGATGTGGGTGGCCCTCTTGCACCGCGCCATGTCCAAGCTGCACCCGTTCGAGCGGAACACATGGCGTCCGTTGTCGATGTCGTGATCTTTGGCCGGCAAGGCGGCCTGTCTTCTACCTCCAAGTTGGTGGCCCTCTCTAGATCATTGGGCTGGTGCTCGACACCGTGTCACCTCGAAGTGGTTCGTCATCGGAGGAATCTCGGCAGCAGGTGACAATGGTTCATCGTCGGAAAAGAGAGCCAAGCGAGCAACCTCATCTCGGACCTCGGCGTTGCCTTAAGGTCTCCGGCGAGCAACAGAGGAGGACGTTTAGGGTCTGATTGCTTTTCTTGTTTTAGCCCTAGAGTCTTTTTTGCAAAGTTGGAGGCCCTTTCTTTGAAGTTCAAATATTATTGTGCAATCCATTCATTCACTTCAGTCAATCTCTTGTTTCTCTCTAGGTTGGAGGTAACCGATATTGTACGCATTCGTTCAGGGCATATAAATATCCGGACGAATCTACCCATAAAGCATCCATTCATTCACTTCAGTCAATCTCTTGTTTCTCTCTAGGTTATCATGCACTGATCGCTCACGACAGCGAGTAGGCCGCAAGGAGAAGAACAGAGAAAGGTGATAAAAGGATGGATTCCCTACCGGACCTAGCTTTTTCTTTTGCATGCTTTGTTGGTTGGGACCATCGCCGCCGCAGCCGGACTTTCGGTCTTGCCGCTGCACGTCGCCGGAACTTCGGCCGTTGTCTTCAACGTCGCCGGAATAGGAACGGTGGGGGAGGCCACCGTAGGGAACCGCTTGGTGCCCATCGCCGACACTCCCCTGAAGCACAGGGCCAAGTACCAGGGCAGTTGTGCCCCGGAAGAGGCTCCGACAATGCCGAAGATTGTTGCAGTGCCGCTAGTTGTCGCCACTGTGCAGAAGTTTGCTGTGCAGGAGGTTACTGCCGTGCCAGAGGTTGCCGCTAAAGAGGTTCTGGACACCGGGTACGAGGATGAGGCCTCCGCCTCTAACGTCGCCGCCGACGCCAATGAACTGATGCCTCCTCCACCTGCATTCAGTGTCCCACCCATGGAGTGCCTGTTGGAAATAACCACTCCGTGTCCGGCACGGCACCGTGCGCGTATACAAGTAATATACGTATATGGTTCAAAGTAGAAAACATGCATGCATGTAAACGTGTAGGTCTAGGAGTCCTTAACCGAGTCAGCTAGCTGGTTCGATTCGGTTCAGCTGAGTCCTAGTATATATGCATGTATCTAGGTCCTTGTAACGACACCGCAAGTTGAATCAATTAAAGAAAACTATAAGGCACGCTAGGTGCCTTTGGCAATCCAAAAATTGTGTCTTTCGTGTGTCTGTTTCAGCGAGACAGAAATCGTCAGAAGTGTTGATCCGTGCGTGTCCGCGGAGTGTATCGCCTGAGATCTTCGTTGTCTACGCCGGAAAGTGTCCCGACGAAAGTACTGTCGGGTCTGGGCCAACAATTGGTATCAGAGCCAAGGGCATCGTCCGTGATCTACTGAAAGTACAAGGAGGTCATGGCGTTGGTCAAGGCAGGCGAGAGCTCGGCATCGGCACCGGTGTTCGAGACTGTGGGCGCGGCTTTGTATCTGGATCGCAAGTACTACGGACTATGGGCATTGGTGATGCAGTGCGCCATGGAAGGTCAGGAGATTTGGGAGGCCATCGATCCAGACGGTGATAGGTACGTCAAGGGAGGTACGAAATACCAAGAGGATTGCCAAGCGTTGACGGCGCTCTACTCGGTCGTGCCGACGGACGTGCTGCAGCACCTAGTCGGAAAGAAATTGGCGAAGGATGCGTGGGAAGTGATCAAGGTGGTATGCGGCACTAGTGCTCACGTGGGGCAGCAAGAGCATGTCTTGGACGACGAGATGACATTGGTAGAACCGGAAGTGACCCTGGTTGGTTCGTCAAGTGTGGCGACGCCAGGTACGGCGACCAAGGTGTTAGAAGAAGTCGGCGTGAGTATGTCAAGTTCTGAGAAAGAGGAGTTCACCTCAAATTCAGAAGCGCAGTCGGAGAGTACTCAGACTACCGACATCGCAGGACATGACGTCCAGGATCGAGAAGATGTCTCGTTGCATGATGAAGGGAGTAGCACGCCAGGACGTCCACCAGAAGTTGTAGGAGGACGTTGCACGTGTGCGCTGCTCAACAGCCCAGAAGGAGGTGCTCCACGTGCGGAGCTCGGGCCAAGGGAAGGTCCAGGGGATGGCGGCCCAGAAACGCCAGAAAGAGGTGGTCCAAAAGAAAGTGATCCGCCGAGAGGGGCTCCATCCGGAGACCCAAAAAATAGATCAGAGGATGGTCTAGGGACTGGCGGCCCAGAAACACCAGAAGGAGGCAGACTAACAGAAAATGGTCTGCCAGGAGGATCTCCGCGGGGAGGTCCAGGGGCGCCCATCCCAGAAGTTGGAGTAGAAAAAACAAGTAGGCCAAGCAGCGTGTGCGCTATAACACCAGAAGAAATTGACGGACCAAGGGAAGTAGGTCCACTTAGGCTAGGGGTTTCCTGCCTAGAAAACTGGCAAGAAGCAGATGCTCCATCGGGAGTTCTACAGAGAGAAGGGTTGCCCAGCCCAGAAAATGAGGCAGAAGAAAAGTGCATCAGAGGTCAGAAAGCACCATCGTGTGGAGGATTAGGAGTGCCAAAAGGCCATGCACGTGAGTTACCCTGGAGTTTGTGGGTGAGCCAAAAGAAACGGCATGAGTTGCATCCATCAGACAAGGAGCTAGCTAGCTTTGCTAGTAGTTACGTGCATAGTCATGTGAATCCCGACAAGAAAGTATTTCGGCGAGTTCACATAGGCGAGTCGCGAGAGAGCGACATGATACCTCAGCCAGAAATTAGAGGATCCGCAAGTGAAGAGACAAGCGTTGTGTCGGGCGCAGGAGAGTATGTCGTGATGCCTCCGACTGTACTGGAGCCGAAACGACTACGACCGACACGAGCACGCATGCGAGGCGTGTTGGACTACTACCCGAAGGAGAAACTTCGGATGGTAATGGTGAATTATCCGGTGAAGATGAAGCACAAACAATGCGTGTTCATCAAGGAACCGATGAAGACTGAAGATACAGACAAAGAGGACGTGGACAAAAAGGACGCGGATAAGAAGGGTCGACGTCAACTCATGGACAAGCCGGCGAAGGTAAAGTCGGTGACATGGAGGATGACGCTTGGAGCAGCAAAAGCAATGCCGAGGATGACGCCCGCAAGGAGCAGGACAAAAAAGGACTGTCGGCGTGAAGGCGCGGAGAAGGGCGCGGACAAAAAGGACGGTCGGCGTGAAGCCATGGAGAAGCCGACAAAAGAAAGTCGGCGACATTGGTGCTGAGGAAGGGGCGGCGAAAGCAATGCCGTGGATGACGCCCGCGAGGAGCAGCTGGCGTATTTGGGATCCAGGTGAATGTTGAAGGGCACGTCGTGTTTAGGGGGTGATCGTTGGAAATAACCACTCCGTAAAGTATACAAGTAGTATACGTATATGGTTCAAAGTAGGAAACATGCATGCATGTAAACGTGTAGGTATAGGAGTCCTTAACCGAGTCAGCTAGCTGGTTCGATTCGGTTCAGCTGAGTCCTAGTATACATGCATGTATCTAGGTCCTTGTAACGACATCGCGAGTTGAATCAATCAAAGAAAACTATAAGGCACGCCAAGTGCCTTTAACAATCCAAAAATTGTGTCTTTCGTGTGTCTGTTTCGGCGAGACAGAAATCGTCAGAAGTATTGATCCGTGCGTGTCCACGGAGTGTATCCCCTGAGATCTTCGTAAAAGTGTTCCGACGAAAGAGCTGTCGGGTTTGGATCAACAGTGCCTCCTAGGCGGACCGAGTGCCGGGTGGCTCATCGACGACCACGAGCGCGGCTTCAGCATCGAATAAGACGAGTCACCTCCCCTGCTGTTTTTCCAGCGCCACGAGAACGGCCCCTGCCTCCCGTCTCCGACGCTGTCAGACGAGGACCCATCGCACTTCGCCCCACTGGGCTATGATCCCGTGCCGGAGTTCTCCTCCTCTTCGGTCGTGGCGCTCAAGCTGGAGAAGATCGACGCCGCAGTTCCCGCGCCCGCCCAACCGGTCGTCGTCGTCCCCGACCTCAACCACCCCGCGCAAGAAGTGAAGGACAATAACGAGGACGTGCCGCCGTCTCTCGCCGTTCTTGCGCCTTCACCAGAAGCCCATGTGCTCCTCCGGCGCTTCGCAGTGATCATGGCGGCCCGCCCCGCCGGTACCCGCGTCGGGACTTGGTCCCTCACGCACCTCGGCCTCACCGTCCTTGTCGCGGAGCCCTGCCACCCCTCCTCCTCCGTGGAGGGGCCAAGCCTCTGCTGAAGAAGCCGGCCACGGGGGTCAACGTTAAGTAGGGCGGTGACATCGAGTGGATAAGGAGGAGGAAGACGGGATTTTCCCCCCAACGTCGCCCCTCTCTATCCCTTTATTTGACCGACCGGTCTAGCTCTAGCAACGCTAGCAGCCCGCGGAAAAATGCGATTTTTGCTTAGTTAAAGAGATAAATAAGAAAAGTAAAGTTGTCTTCTCTTAGCTAAGAGATAATGTTAGAAATAAGAGAAGACTATTTTCTCTATTGTACTATATGTCTTTTCTTAGCAAATCATTTTCTTACTAAAAATAGTAGATTGCCATTAATTATTAGAGATAATAATAGGAGATAATGTATTGTACAATTTATACCTATTTTTTTTTAATGATGTGGAGGGCAAAGAAAAGGCATGTCTTTCCTAGCATTATACCTGCTGACACGATACTCGTTTCCCGTCAATGAAAACTACTATTTGTCTAATAGATTATACTACATCTGTACTAGTAGCTCGACTCCCAGTAAATTTCCTATTGGGACATTCTATTTGTCTATTATTTTAGTTTATTGTGAAGTAAATATGTATTCTAGTAAATTCTAGATCTTATGTCCAATATAATTTAAAAATATGTAATGTGACATATATTTGATCTTAGCATTTTATATCATATTATTTGGAACAACAATTTTATTTTTGTGCTTGAAATTTTCTTTTCTTATAGAATTCCTCAGTAATAAAATATGAGATAAAAGGCCGTAACCAAATATGTGACTATCTCGAATATTATTTGTGAAACATAAGGTGATGACATCTACTATATAAAGTGTAGATTATCAATTACTGCGAGGTGTACTTATTCATCATAATGATAATAATATTACCTACAAAGTGCTCTTCTAAATAAACTAATGTCAAAGTATAATACAAGGTAGAAGGATAAGGCATCTACTGATACCTGTCAGACTATGCTTCCTACTACCGAGAGATGTACTCTGTACATATGGAAATTATTTACAATGTGTTAACTTGAAATTCGAAGATCTACACATATATGGCTTATAAGCATCCGCTTAAATCCAAATGTTTCTATAGAACAATTTTATTGTTTACCAAAGTATATTTTACTATCAAGTAAAATTAATTAAATGCATGATCACATGCAGGATAAATGGGTGATATCAATAAAAAAGAATTCCAAGAAATGCAAATTGATGAAAATAACTATCTATCATGGGTTGTGAATATGAAGATAAATTTAACTAGATGTAACCTTGGCCCTTATCACACCCCAGAAAATGCTTCAGAAATACCTCGAGTGGTAAAGTGTGTAGCATTAAATTTTATAAGGCACCACTTCATCCCAATTTAAAAACTGAATATATGATGGTGGAGGACCCATTAGCTTTATAGAACTCCCTCAAGGAGAGATATGACCAACAAAGAGCGGTTATGTTGCCGGAAGCCGAGAGAGAATGGTCTCTCATAAGGTTTCAGGAGTTTAAGTATGTTGTTGCATATAACTCCACCGTACACAAAGTTAATTCCAAACTGAGATTTTATGACAAGCAAATTTCAGATGCGGACTCAATAGAGAAAACTTTATGCACCTTCCATCCCTCAGTCATGATATTGCAACAACAATATCGCCAACATAAATACACTAAGTACTCGGAGCTTATACACACATTAATTCAGGTTGAGAAGCATAATGAACTTCTCATGAAAAATCATAATGCTCGCCCAATAGGCGCAATTCCTATCCCTGAAACACATGCAAATGCTCATTTTACTAATAAATTTAGAACCGTAAAGGAACTTCCGAAAAATCAAGGGAAAGTGGAAAAACAATGATGGTCAATCTAAGGGGAAAGGTTATTTCAAGAAAAATGATCGAATTGACAACTCTCAAGTTTGTAAAAGGTGTGGATGTGTGAATCATCGTACATACAAACAAATATCGTATTTCCAAGCACCTTGTGGATCTATACATGAAGTATGGAGAAAAAGGGAAGCAAGTTCATGGAAACAAGGCTGAAACTCACTTCAATGCCATAGAAGACAACCCTCAAGCTGGTCCTTCTCAAAGTGCTATTAAAGAATTTAAGCCAAAGGATGAGATCATCCTCGATGAAGACATGATTGTGGATTACACTCAAAATGTTTTTGGAGACCTCAATTAAATCTCCATAAATAATCGATGTCATTTATCCAATTAAATACTATATTGTATAACAATAAGTAGAATAAAGTCTGTCAGACTATGTGTATTATGTGAATCCGATGTAATATTATAATGTATTTATATTTAAGATTTGTGGTATAAATACTATGTATGTAATTTTATGAATATATGAACAAAATAAATTTATTCTAAAATATTCTCTTTCTACTTTTAGAATATGGAAAACAATCCGATGGAAGAAGAATTATGTCTAGTGGATAGTCCTACCACTAACACGATTTTAAGGAAAACAAAATACGTCCAAACTCTTATGAAGAGAAAGAAAGATGTTATGATTATAACTGGGAGTAACAAAGTAATTATTGGTTCAGAAGAGCCACATTCACACTCCCTATGGGTACTACAATTATAATTCAGAATGCACCCTTGTATCCTGAATCTACACGTACTCTTATTAGTTTCAAAGATATCCGATCAAAGATTTCCATATGAAAACTGTAAAGATGGATAAGAAAGAATATTTGCTTTTGACAAAAAGCAACGGATGCGAGGAACAAACTCTTGAAAAATTCTCTTCATTTTCATATGGATTATACTTTACATACATCAAATTCGTACCTTATGTTGCATAAAAAATAATTTTTCAACATCTTGATAAATTCAAGACTTAGCATGATTTCCTTGGCCATCCTGGAATAGGTACGACGAGAAAAATTATAAGCAATTTTGTTGGTATGCACCGCATGTGCTACTGGGAAATTAATTATTAAGCCATCCTACCTCAAAGTTAAAAATGAATCACCTATTTTTCTTGAAAGAATTCAAGGAGATATATGTGGTCCAATACAACCTCTATTTAGACCATTTAGGTACTTTATGGTGCTAATTGATGCATCTACTAGATGGTCACATGTGTCTTTATTATCAACATGTAACCATGCCTTTGCCAAATTAATTGCTCAAATTATCAAATTAAGAGCAAATAATCCCGAACTAGGATTAAAATAATAAGAATGGATAATGCAATTGTATTTAGTTCACACACATTTAATGATTATTCTATGGTTTTAGGTATTCATCTAGAACATTCTGTCCCTTATGTTCATACTCAAAATGGAATGGAAGAATCTTTAATCAAAGGACTCAAGTTAATTGTAGACCACTATTGCAGAATTGCAATTTATCAACCTATTGTTGGGGATATGCGGTTTCACACGCCGCAAATTTGATACAAGTCAGACCAACTGCATATCATGAAAATTCCCCATTTCAAATTGTACAAGGCAATCAAAAAAGTATTTCCCACGAGCCAAAATTTGGTTACGCTGTATACGCACCGATATCACCACCGCAGCGTACCTCTATTGGCCCTCATAGAAAATTAGGAATCTATGTGGGATATAATTCTCCGTCAATTATAAAGTATTTAGATCCCCTAACATGGGACTTGTTTACATCCAGGTACGCTAATGCAATTTTTGGTGAGGATCATTTCCTGGCATTAGGGGGAGAAACAAACCACATAGAATGCCAGGAAATAGATTGGAATGTTACATGCATCCAATCCTTAGATCCACATACTAAAGAATCGAAATCTAAAGCTTAGAGAATAATAGATTTCTAACACTTTGCAAACAACTTTTCTAGAGGCATTTACTGATCACAAAGGTGTCACTAAATCATATATCCCTGCAGTCAATGCACCAGAACGAGTAGAGGTACCAAATAAAACTACTCAAACCCAATTGCAAATAAAAGGGGGGAGAAATCTGGACATAAGGGAAAAGGCTTCTTAAATGCCACTTCAGAAACAAACAACATCAAAATCTATGACAGTAAATGCAAATCAATTTGAAGTTGATAGACACCAAACTGATGTTCAACATCAAGAGCCGAGCATAAATGTGCACATAAATTCTAAAGCTGGGACATTGAAAAAACCAGACTCCATTGTTATGGGAAATCACACGGTGCCTAACAAGGGGTAACCTCGGCAACGCCCATGGTTATGGACTTAGGTTTTGTGGAAAAGAGAACGCTAGGGATTTTGTCGCTAATGAGACAAACAAGGGAGTCAAGATCGTCTAATTATCGGGGAAAGTGTGGTTACAGATTGCTCAAAGCTTTGGTGCCTCTCTATTGGCTCCTTCCAGCCTTTATATAATAGGCTGGGTCTCGAAGCCGTATATGGATAGGTTACAAGTTACAATTACAACACTAGTATTATGTCGATTCCTATTTCTTTCTTGATTGCCAAGACACGCTTTTGTCCATCGAATGCTTTTGGGACTTCTCTTATTCCTCATGGACTTCGTGGACCGTAGGCCTTTGTATGCCTAGGGTAGTTAACCATGGGGACCCGAGAGGTCATGCCCATGTCAGTAGACCCTGAGACTCCATCTGAATCATAGATTCGGGTTGAGTCTCAAAGACAGTTTCAATCATAAGTCGAACATTCCTACAAGTAAACAATTCAACATTTTATATATTCAATGTCGTAGGGATTTGGTATAATGGGTATGATGCATCCGACAGATCAGGAATCAGTTAATTGCTCTTGGGAAAAACACCGTGAACCTACGTCAAATTCAAGTCCCTGGGCTCGAACTCGGTATTTGCTGGCATAATTCAGTTTGGGCTGCAGAGGTCTTATCGAATACTGAATTCCATTGTTTTATTTCAGGTATTGTATATACGGAAAGATACAGGTAGAGTGCATTCGTGTGCGGTTATCAGGCCTCACAGGACGGATCCTAGGGTCTTATCTTCATGGCATGGACACCACATTCAAACATGTTATCGCGGCAGACCCGGTCTGATAATTTTTGAATTTTTTTTGACTGCCTTGTTTGGTTGTTGGAATTGCTGAAGTTGTCAGCTTCTTTTCGTCGGGTGTGATATGAGC
The DNA here is from genome assembly GCA_910589775.1 of Avena eriantha. Taxonomy (NCBI): domain Eukaryota; kingdom Viridiplantae; phylum Streptophyta; class Magnoliopsida; order Poales; family Poaceae; genus Avena; species Avena eriantha. The sequence continues at coordinate 308,864,484 of OU342746.1, forward strand.
ATTCCTGATAGGAGTAACCATTCGAGGATACAGTTATGTAATGCTCATAGGTTTTTTATTTTTTACTCCGTTGGAGAATTGTGTTTTTTATCAGGTGGATGTTCAACGCTCCCAATGGGAGTAGCCCCCGAGGCTACACTCAAATGCTTGCATCCGAGTGTAGACTCAAATTTGTCATTTGTATTTTTTTTTGTTCACTCTGTAGGAGGATTTTTCTATCGGGTGCGCTACCAGCGCTCCCGATGGGAGTAGTCCCTAAGGCTATGTTCAGTTGCACGAACTGGAGTATAGGCTTAGAGCATAGTCTTCATCCGAAGAGGTACTCAAGCCAGGCCTTAACTTATTCAATCTGTTAAAAAAATTATATCAGGTGCGCAACCAGTGCTCCCGATGGGAGTAGCCCCCGAGGCTATGTTCGGGTGCTTGCACCGGAGCATAGGCTCGTAGTCAATTATCGAAGAAAGTAAGCCTTGGTTTGTTTTCCCCTATTCATCTGAATATTTCTTCCTCTCAAGCAGACGTCAGTGTGGACGAAGATGGCGTGCCACAGTTTCCAAAAAACAAGACCTAATGGGACGTTGTAGTGGTGGGCCCTTGTTGCAGTAATGATGACACGTGAGCAGCACATCAACTTTGATTGTTTGACCACATGACCCTACTCTTGCGCAAAAATCGAGGCGTCGTGTGTATTTTTTCCGTGTTTTGCGAGGTAATTACTGCACATGATTTTTATCCTTTCAGCAAATCTTGCCACGTGTTTTAATCCTCTGTGTCTTATCGTTTCGCTGCCCTCATCTGACAGCTGATCCTTTTGCTCCTTTTCTTTTTAAGCTAAAGGGAAGATTTTTACTACTCACTCTTCCCTTTCGTTGTGCACTTCTTCTTACTTCTTGCGCCGCATCTGTGCTCCATCGATTCCTATTCTTTCTTCTACTGTGTGCACTTGTGCCTCACCTCCTAGCCACCATGGGCAAGAGTAAGGGCGACCCCTCCACTATTGCCACAAATGCGACAAGGAAATGGGCGATAGGATGGGCTCCCTCCAAGTGCATAGAACGGGAGCTGCGCGAGGCACACGAGGCTGGTCTCATGGCAGATTATTCCTTCAAGGATCCTGGGGATGAATCCATTCCAACTCTAGAAGCATGATGGGGGGTAATGTTTCTCTCGTTCCTTCACCGTGGCCTCTCTCTTCCGGCCCACGAGTTCCATCGTGGGCTCCTTTTAGTTTATGGCGTGAAGCTCTACTAGCTGATGCCAAATTCCATTCTCCATGCTGCTTGCTTCATCACTCTTTGCGAGTATTTTCTCGGTATACACCCCCACTAGGGTTTGCAAAAATATTTTTTCTATGTTCGCCAAAATGCCACTAGCACATCATTCATGATGTGGGAGGCGCAATATTTCTGTTCGCCTGAAAGTTCACTACTTTGACTTCAAGTTCGTGGAGTCTATCCAAGGTTGGAAAACAAAGTGGTTTTACATAAAGGACCGGCAAGTCAAGGGTCACAACTGTGGGTTGGCGCCCTTTTACCCAAAGAAAACTTTCTAGAGGCTCAATTCATGGGACCAGAGCCCTACTACCAAGGAAATGGAGGAAATCAAACCGTTGCTGGCCCAAATCAAGAAGCTGCGCACCGAGGCTGGACGCAAACTATCAAGTTTGCAAACTATGGCCTATTTCCTTCGGGTGTGCATCCAGCCTATCCAGGCCTGGTTGACTAGTATCTGGGCCTACATCGGAAAGAAGGACCCAATGAGGATATCAATAGAGAATCTTCCCATTAAGCTTCTTGAGAAGAGGATACGGTATTTCACCACCCTGTCGAAGAAAAATCCCATTCCATTAGATTGTCGGGTGGAGCCCTATGGCAAGAAGAACCTGTTGCCCACCGCAAGTTTGATTGATTTCTTTTGAGTGTTCAACTTTCCCATGCACCTATGTTGTAATATAATCTTTCCTCGCTTGATTTTGATTGTACTGGTGTAGGATTATGATCATCTCCATGCCCTTCCTCCTCTTCCTAAAAGTGGTGACTTGCCAGAAAGTGCTGCTGCATCCGAAGATTTCACTGGAACTGGGATTGCAGCCGACAAAGAAGGGGAAGCATCTACTGCTAAATATTCCCAAGACACCCAGTCTGTTCCTTCAGCTCATTCCCAAGATTTTGAGAGGGTACCCATGGCTAGAAAGTGGAAGCACTTTGAAGCCATCGAAACGATCGAGGACTCTGACGATTCAATGGGTTCAAAACCAAAATTGGTGAAACCTATGACTTTTGCACCTCCAAGGATGAATCTCTTCCGCATGACCCAAGATATATCTTCGTAAGTATTATTACCATTGTACTCTTTTTGTAGGGTTGAAACACTTCTCTAACTAAAGCCGAATATCTGTTTTCCAAAAACAGGGGTGATGAGGATTCCCCGTGACTACCACATGTTGCCTTTGTCATGTCTCCTAGTGTTAAGTCACCGATCCCATCGACGGATCCGAAGAACCTATAAAAAGTGTCTTAGGAGGGGGGGGCGAAAGATGTGGCTGCTATGCCCAAACCTCCACCGACCAAGAAAAATAAAATTACGGGTAAAGGTGTTGCCATAGCCGAAAACCTCACTAAAGCTGTCATGAAAGATGTAAGTGCCATTCTTTTATTGGTATTGTAGCTTGCTCCTACTTGCTCCTTTCATAGCCCCTAAGTGATTTTTCTTTGGGTCTCAGCCGTTGATGCGTGAAATGGTCGACATGGCCTCTCCCTTCTTCAAGATTCGTACTAATGCCGAAGAATCCAAAGCTTTATCTTGTTTACTTAATGTTGTCCTTACTTGTAAGTCTTATTTTCGTCGAATCGATGAAGTTTGTATTGTCTAGACATTACCAAAGAATGCTAATCTATTCAGGATGAGGCATTGAAGTGTGCCGAAGATCCTGAGGCCAAACTAAGGGTCGCTAAAAAGGCACTGGAAGAAGCCAAACAAACTGCCAAATCTGAAGCTGAAAATGGGAGAACCAAGATGTCGCTATTACTGAAAGGGATGAAAATCTTCGGAAGCGACTGGATACTGTCAATACTTCCTTGACCCATAAGTTGTTCGCTTATGTGCTGCCATTCTCGAATTATTTTCCTTTATTTCCTCGCCTTCATGTTTGCCTTGATTCTTTCTACTGCAGAAATTGCTGTCCAGTCTCCTAACTTTGGACGAGGATAAAAGATATGATCCATTGTCGTATGTCGTAGGCACCTTGGAGGCGAATAGTGTTTGTGGGCAGAATCTTATGATCCGTTCGCGACGTGCTTTCAAGAGTCTTCTATCTTCGGATCAGAAGATTGTTTCGGGCAAGGAGGTTCCCATGGATCTTAATGATCTTGCTCCTATATTCAACGCCGAGCCCAACCCGCTGATAGGATACAACATGATCCAACCGAAGAGCAGTGCTGAAACTTCAATGGCCCTGGCTATAGCGCACGGTGAGAGGTCAATTGGAAGAAGATGAGATCCTCTATTCCAATCAAAAGCGATGGCAAAGAAGTTGACCTGACCTCCTTTATTAACAGGGCCAAGAAATATTTGTGGCTCCTTCTAGCGATAGGTGTGGGTAGAGATTCCTCCTGCCAAACCTACGACTGGCACTCCTTCTAGCAGTGTTACTCCTATGAACAAGCCTTCTGTTGAACATCCTTTGGCCAGCACCACACTCTCGGCCATAAAATCTACTTGATAGACTAGTTGCATCTTTTGTCGCTTTCCCTTGCTGTAATGAATTTACCGATCCACACTTATCTGGCCTTCGGGTTGAAGAAAACTTTTGATCTCTGTATGTATATATGCTTGCTTGCAACAAGTTTATCATTTTGTGTGTGCTTCTGTATTTTTTGCTCAAACTCCTGTTCTTTGCTGTCTGTCCTTGATACGTCGTAAACGTATCTATAATTTTTGATGCTCCATGCTTGTTTTGCATCAACTTTCTTATGTTTTGTTTACACTTTGAGGTATTTTTATACATTTTCTGGAACTAACCTATTAACAAGGTGCTGCAGTGCTAGTTGCCTGTTTTCTGCTGTTTTTGGTTTCACAAAAGCTAGTAAGGAAATATTCTCAGAATTGGACTGGACAAAAGCCAAAGTCAATATTTTACCAGAAGGAACACGGAGTCTGAAGGGCAGCCGAAGTGGGGCCACGAGGTGGCCACACCTAGGGCTGGCGCGGCCACCCCCTAGGGCGTGCCGCCCCATGGTGTGGGCCCCTCGAGGACCCACCAACCTTGCCCCTTCGCTTATAAAAGTACCCCGATGCAGAAACCCTAAGGACCCAATCAAAAATCCACAAAAGAGTCTGTAGCCACTTCCATCTCCATCCCTAGATCAGGGGGATCCGAAGCTCTTCCTGGTACCCTACCGGAGGGGAGAGATCATCCCAGAGGCCTTCTTCATCACGATGCCAGCCTCCGGAGTGATGCGTGAGTAGTTCGTCCCTGGACTATGGTTCCATACAATAGCTAGATGGTTGGTTCTCCTCCTTTGTGCTATCATGTTTAGATCTTGTGAGCTCCGTTCAAGATCAAGATCATCTATTTGTAATCCTATATGTTGTGTTTGCAGGGATCCGATGGATATTGAGATACTATGTCAGACTGATTATTGATTCTATCATGTCTATGTTATTTGTGATCTCGCATGCTCTCCGTTGCTAGTAGCTATCTTGGCCAAGTAGATGCTTGTAACTCCAAGAGGGAGTATTTATGCTCGATAGTAGGTTCATGCCACTAGTAATCTGGGGAAGTGACAGAAATATCTAAGGTTGTAGATGTGTTGTTGCTACTAGGGAGAAAACAACAATCCTTTGTCCATGGGGCAATTGTATTGTTTACTTTACATGCTTTGCTTAATGCAATTATCTATTGCTTAGCACTTAATACTAGAAGGGGTTCGAATGATAACCTGAAGGTGGATTATTGGTCATAGATGTAGTTGGATTACAATATATGTATTATGTTGTAATGCCCAATCAAATCTCGTAGGAGTCAAGATGTCTAGTATATGCATTGTTATGCTTTCTCAATCTATCAATTGCCCCGCTGTAATTTGTTCACCCAACATGCTATTTATCTTAAGGAGAAACACCTCTAGTGAACCGTGGACCCCAGTCCATTCCTTTACCATTGATATACCATCTACTGTTTACTGTTTACTATTTACTTTCTGCAAGCAATTACTATCTTCCACACTATACATTTAATCCTTTGTTTTCAGTAAATCCAGTGAGATTAACAACCTCACTGTAAGTTGGGGCAAAGTTTTGTGGTTGTGTTGTGCAGGATTCCAAGTTGCTAGCAACACCTTGGAGTTGTTTCCTTACTCCTACTGGTTCAATAACCTTGGTTTCATAACTGAGGGAAACTTGCTGTTGTGCTCATCATACCTTCCTCTTGGGGTTCCCAACGAGCTCTACATATCTTGAGCCATCAAGCACTTTTCTGGCACCATTGCCGGGGAGTTAAGGACAACTTCAATCTCTTCCTCCTCGTCAATCACTTTTCAGGGAGAAAGAAGATTCTTGCAAGGGGAGTCTCTCCCAACCAATCTCTTTACTTTGTTTTTGCTTTGCTTTGTTTGCTTGTTTCTTTATCAAAAACACGCAAAAAATTAGTTGTACTGGTTTGCTTCTTTTTATCAAAAACACACAAAAAATTAGTTCTTTCTGTAGTGGTCACCTCGTTCTTAGCTCACCATGTTGATCCCTAAGTTCACCCTGAAAGACCTTTCAATAGGTAGTGGCTCTATAATTGGGAAAGATAATATTGAAGAATTCTTTAATCATGTTAGCAAGCATGAGGATATTGAGGATAGATCCTTAGCAGAACTTGCTCCAAATTATGAAATTGCTGCAGCTTCTTTAGTTCACATGTTGGAGGCTAGGTTTGTTAACCTTAACCCCATGATGCAAGTAATGTTTCTTAAACTTAAAGATATTGAGGATACTGAAAAGAGAGATTTTATTCTAGAAACTTTGCTTAAAGAATTCAATGATGTTGTTAAGAAGCTAGAAAGGTCTTTGATCATTTTAATATGCTAGGCTCATGTGTAGATGTTATTGGTACACTAGAAAAGTTGGACAAAACCAAACCCAAAAATGGAGAGGAAATTAAAATACCAATACCTTTTAAACTTGTAGGAATGCATGAAGCCTTAGAAAAGAATTTTGATTGGATTGTTCCTGAAAACCCGTTTGATGAAAATAGTGAACCCAATAGTATTGAGAGAGGATCCTCTATAACTTATTTGGATGAGATACCTTGCCTCGTTGAATATATTTCTGGTATTGATCTTAATGCTTCTTCATTTGAAAATACTTGAATCTTGCTCCTATGCCTAGCTGAAAGGCGTTAAAGAAAAGCACTATTGGGAGAGAACAAAAATTATTTTTACTTTTAGTAAGTTTTTATTTTATTGAGTCTTGGAAGTTATTGGCTCGGTAATAACCTCTCCTTATCCTTTTTGTGTGGTTTTTGTGCAAAGAATAACCTCTAATGAGAGAGAAGTAAAACTTGAGAAAGTTGCTATCCTGAAACAGATTTTTGTGCTTCACTATAAAAAATCGTGAAAAATACATGTACGTCGGATTGAGCTGTATTTTTCTGTGCTTATGGCCCAGGTTATTATACAACTTTCGTTAGTTTAGCACTTTTAGATTTGAGCAACACAAGGTCTTCGAAAAAATCGGTTTTTAACTGCTGGTCTGTTTTGACAGTTTTCTGCCATTATTTGCATTTGCCTCTTAATCTCTTTCTCTTTGAGTTCTCTTTGATCATTTGAGCTTTTAGAAGTAATTTATACAGTATCTTGTGTTTTAATGGAAGTTTTACTTGTGTTGAAACTAAACCCAAAGACTTATTATCTTGAATACACTAATGTTGCTAATGAAGATTGTGTGAAGTTTTGTATGAAGGATTTTTTCAAGTGTAAGGCAGAATAATGTGATGAGATGAAGTATGGATAAAAGCTCAAGCTTGGGTATGCCACCCGTGTCACTCCAAGAAATATTCAAGAGGTACAAGCGTCAAAGCTTGGGGTTGCCCAAGGCATCCCCTTCTTTATCAATAAAAATCTCAGGTTTTCTAGCAAAACACTTCATTTTTATTGTTTGATGCACGATTGTTTTGTTCTTGGAGCGTCTTTGTTTTTGTTTTTAGTTTTCTTTTGTTTGGTTTGCTTAAATAAATTGGTTGGACCCCCGCATTCATATGTTGTTTCAAATAAGTTGATTGGTGTTGGAAAAGAGTAGGAAGCTTCATGCTTATAAGTGGTACAAAAGGAGCTTGTTTGGACTATGGCCTAGACTTTATCATGTCATGTTTGATGTTTCTTTGACCTTATGCTTAGTGATTATTTATGTAGCATGACTTGTTCCAAACAATTGAGATTGCCTAATGTGCCTTGAAAGAATCATGCGTTGTTTTAGCATACAAAGCATATTATTGTGATATTCTCCTTTGATGCTTGATTTGGGTTGACTTGGCACATGCTTACACCATGTTAAGACTATGTACCAGTCACCTTAGACTCTATGATCATTTCGTTTTTGACTTGTAATATCACTTTATGCTTTAATTAATAATGTTTTGTCCCTTTGCATGATTAAGGCCATTATTGCTCTCTTAGTTGGTCGCTCCAAGTCTTTTGCTAGCCTCCACCAGTACCAAGTATGAGTTCCACTCATGCATCCAACCTCCAAGAAAACCAAGTTATTCCAAAGAGTCCACTATAAATTCCTAAGCATGGTGTGTTACACCATTCCAAGTATATTCATGTTTTTATCTATCTTCCAAATTAAACCTGTTATGTGAAAATTAGTGATTAAAGCTCTCACAAACTTGATGGCACACTTTATTTTCTCGCACTTAATAAACTTGAACCATTGTGTCCATCTACGTTTCTTATATGCTTGCACTTTATAAGTTGTGAATTAGCAGAAACATGATACCATGGGGAACACTTTCAACATTGCACTTATTATTCAGTTGATATCATGTTCTTTTGTTTATGGATCCCGGCGGTGTGAAATAAAAGGGGAACTTGTAAGCTCATGGAGTTTGTATGTGTGTTAGAGAAACGCCTGGGCGGATAGCCTAAGCCATGCCGAATCATGGTGGAAACTTGCAGCATAACCATAGTGAGCATTCTGTGAAGCATCCTCAATAAAAACCTATGCAAATAGCAAATAAAAGATCACTAAGATACTCATTGTCTATTGCCTTGTCATTTTGATATGGGATAGCTCCTGTGTCATGGGGCAAGGGGTACCGCGTTGGCGGTTCTCCATGATACACATGTACTTACAATGACAAGAACTTACTTGTGACTAAATTTGAGTAGCATGAGGTTCGGTACTCGTAAGCAAGGGGCATGAGATTTTCAACTTATAACTTGTCAAGCATATCCTCATATTTGTGTCACTTTAACCTTAATCACCTCAATATGCTTATGATAGGGGCAATGAGAGCTGAAAGATAATAAGTACCATAATTTTTAGAAGCTCTTTATGAAACTTGAAATCCCTGCTTCCCTTTGTGAAGGGCCTTTCTTTTTTACTTTTATGTTGAGTCTCCATCTTCTATCTTTATGCACCAATTGAGAGAGCATAGTGGTCATTCTTAGTTTAATGTGCATTGTCCCAAAACTTGTTGATTGATTCATAACTTTGATATTGCTTGTTCTTAAATTATTTGTATCTAGTCACCCTTATGAACTTTGAAGGTGTCCTATGCATTTATGTTTTGCTATACCTTGAGGGACAAGCTGAATACCACTCTTATTATGTTTTCTATATTTGAAACAAACAAACGTCTTTCAATGCATTGTTATTCATGATCTTTTGTTTGTACAATTTCATGTTACAACATAGTTTCTATGTCTTATTGTTAGAATTCTATCTTTCATGCTCATGTTTAGAGTACCTTGATGCCAGCTATCAATGCTTTTCAAATACCTTGATCAAGATTGTGATGGTGCATGTCACCTCAAAAATTATTCTTTTTATCACTTACCTACTCGAGGACGAGCAGGAGTTAAGCTTGGGGATGCTTGATACATCGTAAACGTATCTATAATTTTTGATGCTCCATGCTTGTTTTGCATCAACTTTCTTATGTTTTGTTTACACTTTGAGGTATTTTTATACATTTTCTGGAACTAACCTGTTAACGAGATGTCGTAGTGCCAGTTGCCTGTTTTCTGCTATTTTTGGTTTCCGAATAGCTAGTAAGGAAATATTCTTGGAATTGGACGGGACAAAAGCCAAAGTCCATATTTTACCATAAGGAACACGGAGTCCGAAGGGCAGCCGAAGTGGGGCCACGAGGTGGCCACACCTAGGGCTGGAGCGGCCACCCCCTAGGGCATGCCGCCCCATGGTGTGGGCCCCTTGGGCACCCACCAACCTTGCCCCTTTGCCTATAAAAGTACCCTGATGCAGAAACCTTAAGGACCCGATCAAAAATCCATGGAAGAGTCTGTAGCCGCTGCCATGTCCATCCCTAGATCGGAAGGGATCCGAAGCTCTTCCCGGCACCCTGCCGGAGGGGAGAGATCATCCCGTAGGCCTTCTTCATCACCATGACAGCCTCCGGAGTGATGCATGAGTAGTTCGTACCTGTACTATGGCTGCATACAGTAGCTAGATGGTTGGTTCTTCTCCTTTGTGCTATCATGTTTAGATCTTGTGAGCTCCGTTCATGATCAAGATCATCTATTTGTAACCCTATATGTTGTGTTTGCGGGGATCCGATGGATATTGAGATACTTTGTCAGATTGATTATTGATTCTGTCATGTCTATGTTATTTGTGATCTTGCATGCTCTCCGTTGCTAGTAGATATCTTGGCCAAGTAGATGCTTGTAACTCCAAGAGGGAGTATTTATGCTCGATAGTAGGTTCATGCCTCTAGTAATCTAGGGAAGTGACAGAAATCTCTAAGGTTGTAGATGTGCTATTGCTACTAGGGACAAAACAACAATCCTTTATCCATGGGGCAATTGCATTTTTTACTTTACACGCTTTGCTTAATGCAATTATCTATTGCTTGCAACTTAATACTGGAAGGGGTTCGGATAATAACCTGAAGGTGGATTATTAGTCATAGATGCAGTTGGATTACGGTCTATGTATTAGGTTGTAATGCTCAATCAAATCTCGTAGGAGTCAAGATGTGTAGTATATGCATTATTATGCTTTCTCAATCTGTCAATCACTCTGCTGTAATTTGTTCACCCAACATGCTATTTATCTTAAGGAGAAACACCTCTAGTGAACTATGGACCCGTCCATTCCTTTACCATTGATATACCATCTATTCTTTACCATTTACTGTTTACTTTCTGCAAGCAATTACTATCTTCCACGCTATATGTTAAATCCTTTGTTTTCAGCAAAACCAGTGAGATTGACAACATCACTATAAGTTGGGGCAAAGTTCTGTGGTTGTGTTGTGCAGGATTCCAAGTTGCTAGCAACACATTGGAGTTTTTTCCTTACTCCTACTGGTTTGATAACCTTGGTTTCATAACTGATGGAAACTTGTTGCTGTGCTCATCATACCTTCCTCTTGGGGTTCCCAACAAGCTCTACATATCTTGAGCCATTAGTCCTACTAGATACTTATTGATCTGTCTTGTTCATCGGCCGTTCCCCAATCTTCAGGTGTGCAACCCAAGTTATCTAAAACGGCCACGCTTGAAACTGCTATTATCGTCCTTGTGTATCCACCATTGTATGCCGAGAAAATTCAACGAATAAAGGGGTTGGAGAACGATCTTCGGGCTGTACAGGCAATGGTAAATGTATTGCAATCAAAGATGCGCAGGACTTTCGATCGCGAGGTGTATATCTTGGAAGAAATCTCTAAGGCGAGCGAGAAAATGCTATGTAAGCTTCTCGTAGAGCCCCGAGTCTTATTGTCCAGCCACAGAAAGTAACCTTTTGCTTTTTCCTAGGTATACGATTATCTGAGAAGGAAGAAACTTAGTGCCTATGGAATCGAATGCATGCTTTGATGAAGGCTTCTCAAGGTGCAATTAGTGATTTATGGACTGACCACCATTGTGCCTATACGTTGGCTCTTCTCCAGGATCGGGTGTCTGAGGTGGAGGATTTTGTCGAGTGCTGTCATCGGGCGCTGGCTTTTGTGTATAATGCCATGTTTCCTCAAGATCCTCAGCCTCATTGTCTTACTGAATTGATGGCAAAGTTTTAGCAACGCGAGAGGATTTATCACTTTGTGAAACTGCATCTTGTTGCAGGTGTGAAACTTGCACTTGCTTGGGTGCATGTGCCTCATCCCACGCAAGATTTGGACGACGTGTTGCGAGGATTGCCTTTTCCTCCCAGAGGTGGGATGATCAACATGGAGCCAAATTATGCGACTGCTTGTAAGCCTGTGATTAGAATCATCCGCAGATGCCTCGAAGAATACGAATAATTTTTCCTCAATTTCACAGTGTAACTCTCAGTGTGTTCCTGCAAAAGGTCATGTAAATTATGTAAAAACTTTGTTTTATTCTTGATAGAGTATATTTTGTTTTTCTGTATGTTTTGTTTAATGAGAAGTTGCCCTATGCGAGACCCTTTCATTTTCCTAACGCCCTGGGGCCGAGTCAGCTATTTAGGTCAAAGCATTGTGCGTTTGTCTGCGAAGCCAAAATTTTGTGGCACTCTATTGGCGAAGCCGCCGAGTGTCAGGTGTGTATCTTTAGTTGGATGAATATTGACTGAGCCCCCGAGTATTGGGTGAAACATGAAAATAATAGAAAAAAGGGACTAAGACTGAGTTTCGGGAACTTAGCTTTATTTATCATCGAATACGGAGGTACAACTTTTGGCGTAATCGCCTAGCCACTGGCCTTATTGGAAGTAATGTACGGAGTCTTTTGGCTGAGAAGCCTGGCCGTAGGCCTTATTGAATGTAAATTGCAGAAAGTAAAGCCCTAAGCATAGAAACATCGTAGTTGCGCAACATTCCACAGGTTGGAGTACTTGATTCCGGTCTTCTTGTCTTGGAGCCGATATGCTCTGCCAGTGATTAGTTCAGTGACAATGTAGGGTCCTTCCCATGGCGACTCCAGCTTGTGGTGGCCATCTTGTTTTAGGCAAAGGACCATGTCCCCTACAACAAAGGACCTGGGACGCATTCGACGACTATGATAGTTGTGCAGATTCTACTAGTATATGGTCGCTCTTTGTAGAGTAACATCTCGAGCTTCATTGAGTGCGTCAATGTCATCTTTGAGGCCTCCCTGGAAGCTTCTTCGTCGTACTCGATGACCAGAGGAGAATCATGAGTTACATCGACTAGAAGGACGGCATCCGCGCCGTGCACCAGAACGAATGGTGTTTCTTGCGTGGCATTGTTTGGTGTGGTGTGTAGGCTGCATAGGACGGAGGGTAACTCGTCTACCCAAGCGCCTTTTGCTTTGTCGAGTGGTATCAGCAATCTTTTATATATTCCATTAGTTATGAGGACATTGTCCTTTTCCACCTGGCCGTTGGTTTGCAGGTGGGAAACCAAAGCGTAGCTCACTTTTATGCCCATATCCTTGCATTAGTCCTTGAACTTATTGGAGGTGAAGTTGGTTCCTTTGTCCGTGATGATGCTATGTGGCACCCCAAAGCGGAACACTATCGATTTGATGAAGTTCATAGCCGAAGTTGCATCTTGGATGGTGATGGGCGCTGCTTCAATCCACTTTGTAAATTTGTTGACCGTGACTAGCAGAAAGACGTGTCCCCCAGGCGAAGATTTGTGGAGCTTGCCTACCATGTCTAGTCCCCACTAGCGAACGGCCAAGCCAGAGGTATGGAAGCCAGTTCTGCCGTAGGTGCGTTGGGTTTTGTCACGAAACATTGGCACGCCTCGCATTTTCACACGATATGTTTTGCATCCAAGACCATCGTGAGCCAGTAAATCCTACCCGAAAGGCCTTGGCCGCAATTGCTCGGCTGCTGACGTGATGACCGTGTTCTCCTTCGTGTATATCCTTGAGGATGAGCTTCACCTCTTCGGGTGTGACGCATCGCTGCGGTACACCCGAGATGCTTCTCTTGTAGAGTTCACCCTTGACGATTCTAAACACTTTGGACCATCATTTGATCTGTCATGCTTCGACTGTATCTTCAGGGAGTTATTCTCTCATCATGTATGCTACAAATGGTTGCATTCATGTGGGATCTATCATCATAACTTCTTTGGGCTCCAGTTCTTCCTCGAGAGCGTCTGCTTTGCTCCCTGATGCGGGTTGAGCCCCCGAGTCTCCTTTTGGCTTGACCTTCTTACGTGCCTTGGGTGTTGTGGCTTCAGGGGCCTTTTTTAGCTTTGATGGAGCGCTTCATTATTTCTTCCCAGAAAACTCTCGGTGGCACGGCGAGGCAGAGGGATCCGATGTTCGCCAAATTGTCGGTTTCCTTGTTGCTTGCCCTGCCTATGTGGGATACCATGCACCTGTCGAAGTGGGCCTCCATGATATTGTACATGTCCCGATAAGCGATCATGTTGTCACTGATGGTGTCACGTTTGTTCATTGCTTGTAGTGCGACAAGGTTTGAATCACCAAATATTTTAAGGCGAGTTGTGCCATAGGACTCAGCCATATGCATGCCATGCAATAGGGCCTCATACTCGTCTTTGTTGTTTGATGTGTTCAGGAAGCTCATCAAAAGTATGTAGCACATTTCATCGCCTTGCAGTGACACTAGTATAACTCTGGCTCCTGCCCCTTCTATTCTCTTGGATCCATCAAAGTACATTGTCCACAAGATGGAGAATTCTAGAGCACCCGCACATTGGAGTTTTGTCCAGTCAGTGATGAAGTCAGGCGAAACCTGAGACTCGATTGTCTTTCACTTCTCATACGTGATGTCCCGAGGGGATAGCTCAATGCCCCAAAGGGAGACACACCCTGTGGCTTATGGATTGTTGAGTATGTTGGAGAGAGGTGCCTCATTGACCACCACAATCGGGTTCTCTAAGAAGTAGTGGCACAACTTACGTGCTATCATGAAGACTCCATATGCGACTTTTTCGTAGTGCGGGTACCTTTGTTTTGATGGAGAGAGGACCTCGTTGAGGTAATAGACTGGCCTTTGGATGCCATGTGTTTTCCCTTCCTCGGGTCGCTCGACGACCAGAACTATGTTGACCATCTGATTGGTGGTGGCGTTGTAGAGAAGTAGGGGTTCCTTTTATTTTGGGGACACAATGACTGGGGATGTCAAAAGTGTTTTCTTGAGAGATTCGAAGGCTCGCTAGGCTTCGTCTTTCCACTCGAATTTTTCTGATTTCTTCATAAGAGCATAATGGGAGTGCTTTTTCACTCAGCCGAGCGATGAATCGACTCAGTGCCGCGACACGCCCCGCTAGCTGCTGCACGCTGCAGGGATTTGTCGATTTCTTCATGGTGAGGATCACCTGTATTTTCTCAGGGTTTGCCTCTATTCCTCTTGCCAAGACGAGGTACTTGAGGATTTTCCCCATGGGGACTCCCAAGAAGCACTTTGTCGGGTTGAGTTTGATGCAGTATCTATCGAGATTATTGAATGTTTCATGAAGATCATCAATAGAGGTCGATTCTTGCCTTGTCTTGACTATGACATTGTTAATGTAGACTTGAAAGTTTGTTCCAATTTGGCTTCCAAGACAGTTTTGCATCATCCGCTGGTATGTAGCACCCACATTTTTAGCCCGAAATGAATTGTAGTGTAGCAGAATAAACCGTTGGTGTGATAAATGTTGTTTTGTCTTAGTCCTCCTCCTTTATCCGGATTTGATGGTATCCTTAATATGCATCCAAAAAGGAAAGATACTCACATCCGGCAGTTGCATCGATAATTTGATCGATTTGCGGGAGCAAGAAGTGATCCTTCGGGTAGTGTTTGTTTAGCGCGGTGAAGTTGATGCACATGCGTAGGTCTTTTGTGTTTTTCTTCGGGATGCACAATGGGTTGGCAAGCCATTTTTCTTTCTTGGTCTCTTTCATAAACTTGGCGTGTACAAGGCTATGGAGCTCTCGTCCAATGGCCTTTTGCTTGAGTTTCGCGAAACGGTGGAGTGATTGCTTCATAGGTTTGGCATCACGATACAAGTTAAGTACATGCTCAATGAGTTCCCTAGGGATTCCTGGCATGTCAGCTGATACCCATGCGAAAATCTCCCAACGCTAACGAAGGAACTCGATGAGCTTGCTTTACTATACAGGCCCAAGATTGGAAGCCACAAAGGTTGTTTTGTTCGGGTCCGTAGGGTGAACCTGGATTTCTAAAGTGTCCTTTGTGGTGTTGAAAGCTTGGTCGGGCGTGAACCGTTCCTCCGGCAGGGGCTCTATGTCCATGGAGATCCTTAGCTGCTCGAACTCCATTTCCATCCCGAAAGATTCGGAGATTTTATTGAATTCTCGGTCGTAGTTGTCGGAGCGGGTGAAGCTTCCTCTTATGGTGATGATTCTATTGGGTGCTGGCATCTTGATAACTAAGTATGCATAGTGTGGTACTGCCATGAACTGTGCGAAAGCTAAGTGCCCCGGGATCGCATGGTACTATGATGGCCAATCCATGTATTCAAACTCAAGCTTCTCGCGCCTTAGATTGTCCCTCGATCCTAAGACAATATCAAGATAGATTTTACCTAGAGGAATTTCGGATTTACCTGGGACTATGGTGTGGAAGGATGTTTATGTTGGCATCAGGTTCGTCAAGGAGCAGTTCATTGCCCGCAAAGTTTTGGCATAGATGAGGTTGATGCTACTTCATACATCCATGAAACCTTGCTCATGTCAGATCCGCCAATTTGGCCTCCACTATCAAAACCAAATGACCCGGCCATGAGACTTGAAGCGGGTGATCGGCCCTACTGAATGTGATTTCTTGTTCTAACTAGTGAAGGTATTCAGGTATTCGGTGATGGTCCCATTACTACCATATTAACTTATCATGTGATCAGCTTCTGGATTTTGTTGGATGGACGCCCATTTTGGATCCCCTAGACCTCGAGTACTCATCCTCCTGGTTTTTGTTTGCCGTGGGTTGCAGCTGGCCTGCTGGCGGCGGTCTTGGCGATGATGGTGGTGCATTGAGGGCTAGGGTTCCTGGTGTCGTGGTGTACCCTTGATTTGCTGCATCGGTTTCCTTGGCATTGTAGACTGCTTGCATCCCGAGGAACATGCGGCAATCCTTCATGAGGTGAGTTGAACGCGTCCTTCCCTCAGAGTTGACGTAGAAGTGCATATTTCATGGTCCCTCGAGCATCTTCATTGGAGATATTGGGGGCTCTCGGGTCCTTGGTCGGTACTGTTGTGTTGTTCTGCTTTCTCCGGCGTCATCTCTATTGCTGCGGTATCTGCTGCTGCGGTTGTCATTTCTTCGGTTGTCCTCTCTAGTGAAGCCGGAACTAGAAGTAAAAATTATTGTGGATAGGGATCCTATAAAAACATCTTTTGAAGAATGGGCCAGACCCGGCCATTTCTCAAGAACACTAGCTAAGGGCACCTGTCTCGCTCTTCTTCAGGTGAGCGCGCACGCTTGTTGTTTACTACATCTGCACTGTCCACCCAATGATTGGCCTTATCCATTAGTTGCGAGGTTGTCTTGGGCTTTACTCGTCCTAACTCCTCAATAAATTCCTTTCGGCGAAGGCCATCGTTAAAGGCATCGATTTCCCTCTCACCCGATATAGTTTTGGTTGACTTCCAGATGATGCTCCATCTTTAGATGAATGCTCGTATTGACTCTCTAGTCTTCTGCTTGCACGCTCGCAGCTGTTCTTTCGGACGAACTTTTCCTCGAGGTCGCTCTAGCTACTGATGGATTCTTCAGGTAACTGTCTAAGCCATGATCGAGCGGCGTCGCGTAGGTGCAGCTACAGGCTTTGCATAGTGGTAGCTTTGGATCCACCCTAGAGTTTGACGGTTTGCAAGTAATTAGTCAACAATGTTTTGGGTTCTTGGAGGCCGTCATACCTTTGACGGTCATTGGGGAGTTTGAAATCCTTGGACACAAGAGTCTTGAAAACTTGCCAGGTAAAGCCGCTGGTACCACAAGGTTCGTAGTCATCCTCGCTGTCACCCTCGTAATATCTTCGGCTGCTATGCTGTTCCCTGGATCTTGCGTTGTGTAATATCGTTCCTAACATCATCCCCTGATAAGAGTTCGAGAAAAGTACATGATGTGGTGAACATGATCGTCGGGAGTTTTCCATATGCTGAGGGCTGCTGCGATGGCGTGGTGATTTGTCGGGTTGATGGATGACTCCTTATTCTCCTTGTTGTGCGAGGGATGCTCCCACCATGCCAAGGTTCATGAGGACAAGGCGATGGAGAGCTGCCCGGGGTCATCATTTTCTGTCTGAGTTGTAAGGAGGTAGGTTTGGGAAGCGATGATGGTGGCTTGTGCTATTTTTGCTTTTATGTGTCCCGCTAAATATATCATCATAAAGGACAAGTACAGATCTCGGGCCAACTCATGTCTTTTGGCCTCCAGGATATGCGCTGCTACCACAAAGTTCCTCTACTCGGTGGTGCCCCTCTGATTATGATGCCAAATCCGTGGGTGGAGCTTAGCTGCGCCCACCGGAGACTGGATTCGTTGGCTAGTCTCTTCCTTTCCTCGAGATGCATCTGCAATCTAAGCAAATCATTTCTTTTATGGTGGAGGAGGTACTGATAGGCCATCAGTTCTTCGCACGTAGCATCTCCCATCAGTGGTACTCTACCTAAGACAATGTCCCTTGCCTTCTGCCATGTTTCTAGTGGCAGCCGAAGTGTTAGTCGATCACCATCACGTGCTCCTTCCCTTCCTTGTATGATGTGATTATTGGGGATATCTTCCTTGTTCCTGTGGTGTCCCACATCATCATCCAATAGAATATCATTGGGGTCAAGTATCGGGTTACTGTTGGAGTCTCTAGGTGTTGAGGTTCCTTCTATGACGATCGCGTATAATTGATGGTGCCTCATGTACATATTGCTCCTATCATTATCGGACCCATAGGAGACACTGTCTTGGAAACCAGTGAAGTCCCATGGGTTCTATTCCGGGTAAGATTCGGCCTTCCTGATTCCAGAGTCGATGCTTTCCTCGGACATTTGCCAGTCTTGAGCCGCGTAGTGGTGTTATCTGCGACTCTGAGCTGGAGAAGAGACCATCGTACATATCGCCATATCCCAGATATGTGGAGTTTCCGCGGTTTTCCTTGATGTTCATGGGCTACGATTTGGCTTCTCCAAATGAGCCAACAAAGGATGCATGTATCACTGTTGGCCTTGCTGTTGTGGTCGACGGACCTAAGTAGATCGGAGCCGATAGGTAGAGGTTTTCGGGTTCCCCCACACGGAAGTGGAAGCACCCGATCATTATATCAATCTCTTTGTCGAAGTAAACAGAGGCCAAAATAGGGGTGGGTGGGCATGGATCGAGGAGATCATGGTTGCTGCTTGGTGAAGAGGGGCCGCCAAATCCATGACTCCACCATTCAGATTTCCACAGACGGCACAAATTGACGAGGGGTAACCTCGGCAATGCCCATGGTTATGGACTTAGGGTTTCGTGGAAAAGAGAATACTAGGGATTTTGTCGACTGATCAGACAAACAAGGGAGTCAAGATCGTATGATTATCGGGGAAAGTGTGGTTACAGATTCCTCAAAGCTTCGGTGCCTCTCCATTGGCTCCTCCAAGCCTTTATATAATAGGTTGGGTCCCTGATAGCCCAAATATATCAAGCTTGTTGGGGAACCCCAAGAGGAAGGTATGATGAGCACATCAGCAAGTTTTCCCTCAGTTATGAAACCAAGGTTTATCGAACCAGTAGGACCAAGGAAACACCTCCAAGGTGTTGCTAGCTGGACTTTGGCAGGGCGCACTACCGGCGCTAGCAGCAACATGGAAACCTGTACAACACAACCACAGAACTTTGCCCCCAACTTACAGTGAGGTTGTCAATCTCACCGGTTTTGCTAAAAACAAAGGATTAAACGTATTGTGTGGAAGAAAGTAATAGTTTGCAGAAAGTAAACAGAAAGCAATAAACAGTTGTAGATTGATGGTAAAAGAAGGACCGGGGTCCATAGTTCACTAGTGGTGGCTCTCCTTAAGATAGATGACATGTTGGGTGAACAAATTACACCGGGGCAATTGACAAACATCGAGAAAGCAATATGCATAAACTAATCATCTTGATTCCTTTGAGATTTGATTGGGCATTACAACATTATACTGATGGCTCTGTATATGGCGCCAGAAAAATGCTGGAGCGGTGTTGATGTAGAGCTCGTTGGGAACCCCAAGAGGAAGGTATGATGAGCACAGCAGCAAGTTTCCCTTAGTATGAAACCAAGGTTTAATCGAACCAGTAGGAGCAAGGAAACACCCCAAAAGTGTTACTAGATGAGCTTTGGCAGGGCGCAATACTGGTGCTAGTAGCAACGTGGAGACCTGCACAACACAACCATAGAACTTTGTCCCCAACTTGCGATGAGGTTGTCAATCTCACCGTGTTTTGCGGAAAACAAAGGATTAAACGTATCGAATGGAAAGAAGTAAAAGTTTGCAGAAAGTAAACACAAAACAGTAAAAGATTGTAGATTGTATGTAAAAGACAAGGACCGGGATCCATAGTTCACTAGAGGTGGCTCTCCTTAAGATAGATAACATGTTGGGTGAACAAATTACAGCGGGGCAATTGACAAACATCGAGAAAGCAATACATGCGTATACTAATCATCTCGGCTCCTTTGAAACTTGATTGGGAATTACAACATTATACATAGACCGCCATCCAACTACATCTATGACTAATAATCCACCTTCAGGTTATCATCCGAACCCCCTCCAGTATTAAGTTGCAAGCAACAGATTATTGCTTTACGAATTGCGTGTAAAGTAAACAATACGATTGTTCTATGAACAAAGGATTGTTGTTTTCTCCCTAGTAGCAACAACACATCTAGTACCTTAGAGATTTCTGTCACTTCCCCAGATTACCAGAGGCATGAACCCACTATCGAGCATAAATACTAACTCTTGGAGTTGCTAGCATCTACTTGGCCAAAATAACTACTAACAACGGAAATCCTGCAAGATCTCAAATAACAAAGACATGATAGAATCAATAATCAATCTGAAATAGCATCTCAATATCCATTGGACCCCCGCAAACACAACATGCAGAATTACAAATAGATGATCTTGATCATGAACGGAGCTCACAAGATCTAGACATGAAAGCACAAAGGAGGAGAACCAGCCATCTAGCAACTACATGGATCCGTAGTCCAAGGATGAACTACTCAGGCATCACACCGGAGGCTTGCATGGTGATGAAGAAGGCCTCCAGGGTGAATTCCCCTCTCCGGCAGGGTGCCAGGAAGAGCTTAAGATCCCTCCCGATCTAGGGATGGAGATGACGGCGGCTATAGACTCTTTCGTGGATTTTTGATCGGGTACTTAGAGTTTACGTCCCTAGGGCATCTTATAGTCGGAAGGGAAGGTCGAGGGGGTGCCGGAGGCGGCCACACCACCCCCTGGCGCGGGCCAGGCTGGGCCGTGCGGCCAGGTGGTGTGGTGGCCCGCTGGCTTATCTCCGTCTCGTATTCTAGCATCTGATAACTTCCGGAAAATAGGCACTTTTGTTTTTGTCCCGTCCAATTCCGAGACTATTCATTTTCTGACTTTCCTGGAACCAAAAACAACATAAAACAGGCAGTTGGCACTGTGGCTCTTGTTAAAAGGTTAGTCCAAGAAATCATATGAAAATTACTCCAAAGTGTGGACAAAACATAAAAAAGTGGATAAAACCAAGCATGGAACATCAAAAATTATAGATACATTTGCAATGTATCAACATCCCCAAGCTTAACTCCTGCTCGTCCTCGAGTAGGTAAGTGATAAAAAGAAAGAATGATTTTTGAGGTGACATGCACCGTCAAAGACTTGATCAAAGTATTTGTAAAACATTCAAAGCTGGGATCATAGTACTTCAATCATAACATGAAAGACAAAGTTCTAGCAATAAGACAAAGAAACTATGATGCAACATGAAAAGGCACAAACTAAAGATTCATGAATAACAATGCTTTGCAAGACGTTTGTTTGTTTCACATAAAGAAAACATAGAATAATAGCATTCATCTTGTCCCTCATAAAGTAGCAAATATAAATGCATAGGACACCTTCAAAGTTCATAAGAGTGACTAGATACAATAGTTTAAAACAAGCAATATCAAAGTATGCATCAATCCATTAGTCTTGGGACAATGCACATAGAACTAAGAATGACCATTATGCTCTCAAAGTAGGTACATAAAGGTAGAAGGTGGAGACTCAATATAATGGTGGAAGAAAGACCTTTATATAAAAGGAAGTAGGGATTCAAGTCTCATAAAGAGCTTCCAAAAATTATGGTACTTATAGCTTTCAGCTCTCATTGCCCCTATCATAAGCATCTTGAAGTGATTAAGGTTAAAGTGAACAAACTATGGTGTAGATGCTTGACGAAGTATAAGTTAGAAATATCATGTCCCTTGTATACGAGGGCCGCTCCTCATGCTACTCAAGTTTAGTCACCGGTAAGTTCTTGTCATTGTAAGTATATGTGTATCATAGAGAACCGCCAACAAGGTACCCCTTGCCCGATGATACGGAAGAATCCCCATATCAAAATGACAAGGCAAGCAGACAACGAGCATCTCAGCAATCTTCTTATTTACCATGGGAATATGGTGCTTTTTTCTCTCTTTCCTCTTTTCGTAATCTCTTTTTTTCTCTTTTCTCTTTTTTTCTCAATATAGGACTCTTTTTTTATAAGAAGAATGCTTCATAGACAGCTCATTATGGTTACACTGCAGGTTTCCACCATGTCAGCATGGATTAGACCAGCGGCCTAGGCGTTTCTCTAACACATATACATAACTCCATGGACTTACAAGCTCCCCTTTCATTTCACACCAACGACATCCATATACAAGAGAGCATGATATCAACTAGGTACAAGTACCAAGTGCAATGTTGAAAGCGTTCCCCATGCAAGCATGGTTCTGCTAATTCCCAACAAATAAGTGCAAGCATATACAACATAGACGACACAATGGTTCAAGTTTATTAAGGGCAAGAAAAGTAAAGTGTGCCATCAAGTTCATGAGAGCTTTAATCACTAGTTTTCTCATAACAAGTTTAATTTCGAAGGTAAACAAAAGCATGAATATACTTGGAATAGCATAAGCTAGTAGGTAGGTATGGTGGAGTCTTTGGAATAACTTGGTTTAGGAAGCTGGATGCATGAGTGGAACTCATACTTTGTTGTGGAGGCTAGCAAAAGACTGGGAGCGACAAACTAAGAGAGCAATAATGGCCATAATCATGCAGAGCGACAAAACATCATTGATCAAAGCATAAAGTGATACTACAAGTTGAAAACTAAAGGATCATAAAGGCTATGGTGACTTGATATAGTCATAACATGGTGTGAGCATGCACCAAGTCAACCCAAATAAAGCATCAAAGGAGAATACCACTATACTATGCCTTAATATGCTAAAACAACGCATGATTCATCCAAGGAACATTAAGCAATCTCAATTGTTTATAACAAGTCATGCTACAATAAAGAATACTAAGCATAAAGCCAAAACAATATCAAGCATGGCATGACAAAGCATAGGCCACAGTCAAAAACGAGCTCTTTTTACCACATAAGTATGAACTTTCCTACTCTTTTCCAAACCAAACCAAACTATTTGCAAACCAATGTATGAAAGAGGGGGTCCAAGCAATTTATTCAGAAAACTAAGCAAACCAAAGCAAACAAAAAACCAAAACGAAAAAGAAGACGCTCCAAGAACAACACAACTGTGCATGAAACAATAAAATGAAGCGTTTGGAAGAAACCTGGGATTTTTATTGATGAAGAAGGGGATGCCTTGGGCATCCCCAAGCTTTGACGCTTGTACTTCTTGGATATTTCTTGGGGTGACACCCGTGGCATCCCCAAGCTTGAGCTTTAGCCCATCCTTCATCTCATTACTCATTCCTTCCATACACCTGAATTTTTTCCTTCATACAAAACTTCACACAATCTTTATTAGCAACATTAGTGCACTCAAGATAAATAAGTCTTAAGGTTCAGTTCTAACACCAAATAAACTTCCATTAGAACACTAGCTACTGTAGCACTTCCCTCAAAAAGCTCAATTCCCCAAAAGAACTCAAAAAGGAACCAACAAGAAGCAAATGCCACTACTAGGAAACAACTCTTCTGTGGTGCATGTAATTACATCTTCTGTGGCGCATATCCTAGTCGCCACTGTTACCTCGCCACTGATATCTGCTTCTTGTGGCGCATATAGATATACGCCACAGAAGTCCCAGACTTCTGTGGCGCATTTCTTCATATGCGCCACAGGAATGACTTCTGTGGCGCATTTACGCATATGCGCCATAGAGAAGCCATGCGCCACTGACTATATAATCATATGCCCCACTAATTGCGTAACACGTATTTAAAGTAAAATACTTTCCTGGTGTATAATCAGGTATTTATACAGGATTTATACATGATTTATACAGGATTTATACAGTATTTATCCAGATGAGTATAAAATACATTGCACAAGTAGTAGATGCATGAAAACCGACATATATATAATACAAACACTTAGAGCCCGATCGAGATAGATATATAGTATCAAGTGCCAAATTTTTACACAAGCGCCGAATACAAAGTTCATATCAGCTCACATTACAAATATGAAGTGGCCACCGCCGCCTACACTAGGATCAAATAGAATACAGCTATGATAATGGTGAGCAAGAGCATTAGCCTGACCAATATCTTCATCTGGTTCTTCTTCCACAAGTGGTTCCTCCACTTGGCTATCGCCTCCTCTCTAGTCGCGTATCCTTTGTAGATGTTGCCGCTGAACTTGTTCACTTGTTTGTGACAATCCTCCCACTCCTCGTAGACTCCTGGAACCCTACCCATGTACACCACATACCACCTCATCGCCATCTCTATAGACGACAAGGCATATTAGTAAAAATACAACGAAAAGAATGAATAAAGGGTTCACATGCATATATATATATATGTTCACAGAATATAAAACAAAGGATCCATAAACCTAAAAGATAGATCATCATAGAAGCAATAAGTTCAACGACAACACGACCACAAGGTAGTTTAAGTCTAACAACAATGACCATTTCGACCACGAGATAGTAAAGTTTATGACACACAGACACACTAATACAGTAGGCTTCCATCAAGAATATACACACACTGGATCATGCTAGAGGCACACATCGATCATGATGAAGACTTCCTCTTCTCGCTCAGCTTCGGGAACGGTAGATAGCCCTCTTTCGTCGTCCACGTCCTTGTGTCACCCTTCTTACGGAGGTGTTCTTCGATCTCCCTCTTACTCAACCCTCTGCCTTGTTGTAGGGCACCCCCTTGTGTTGACATATTCAATGATGATTTGCGACAACTTCATCTGAATGCGATGGAAGTCTTCTCTAAGATCAGCATCTTCGATTTTCGCAAAAGTTTCGGCCCATCCTCGGAGACTAGATGGAAACGTTAGGTTATGGCAATCCCGAACATAGCCTTTAAGGTGATGGAGGACGTAGAAGGCCTCCTTGGCACCAGTAGTTAACTGCTTGACACAGGGGAAGTCGAGAACATGCTTGAACACATGTTTGCCATCCTTGATACATCCCCCCTCATCTACGAAGGTGCATCCCTTCTTGGTGTAGCCCTCGAGAGCCTCATTGAGAACACCCCTTATTCTGGTGTAGTCTTTCTTCTTCATCAAACTCCCCGAGTCAAAATACGTGGCTAGCGAATACCTCGGGGCAAGGACGGTGAGTGTGCAGTATTTGTCTCTGCGCAACACAATTGGAACGGAATGTTGGAAAAAGAGCAAAGGAAGAAATCTATAAGAAATGCATAAGTTACGGTGGCGATCAGCGAGTGTGTGTACTTACTCGGGAAACAAAGGCAAAAGAAGTGTGCCCTTCCTCTTGTTTTCCACCATGAACTCCTCGAGGTACGCCATCGCCTTGGTCCGTGTCTTTGATCCTTCGACCAACCGGCTGTCCCGCATGTAGTAGGGATCCACTATCACGATTTCCGGGGTACTTTCTCTCTTGATCGTGAGCGCCAGATTGAGCGCGTATAGGCGGAACAAGTTATAGTCCAGCCGTTTCGTGAGAAAGAGCTTGAATATGTCCTCGAACGCTATGAAGAATATATCCGCGGGGGGTTCATCGACGAAGCCCACGTCCAATGGCATCTTGGCCGTGAAAACCGGGTAATTTGGATCTTCGTCTTTAAGAAGGAGGGCCTCTAGTGTCTTGACACCCTCGTGCAAAGTTAACATGGCTCCAACCGCAATGTGGATCATATCCGGAGTCAATATCGGATCACCAGCTACATGCACTCGGGGCAAGCCAAATTGTGTGGATGGTACGACGATGGCGTCCTGACCCCGGATCCTCTTCGGAAGAGGCTGGCTCACACCCTTCTTATTATTATTATTACCTCTCTTACTGTAGTGCTTCTTCTTCACAACAGTGTCAGCCACTGCCATCTGCTCATCAGTCGCCTTTCGGAATGTGTTGGGGCTGAAAACCAATCCCGGTTTCTCTTGTGGTGGATTGGTGGCTGGAGGCGTCTCTTGAGAAAGACCATGGAAGACCAGGCGCTGCGTGCATGTATTGGGCCGATCAACTTGATGGTCGTCGCGAGCTGCGAAGGGTTCTTCATCCATAGAAGGCATATACAGTCCTTTGGCGGCGCCGGTGTTGATGAAGTCGTCAATGTTGACCAATTCATCATCATCTTCATGGGTGCCATCATGTGGTGGTGGTAGCAGGGGCGACGACGGTTGCAGCACAACGTCTTTGCCATGTGGCGGTGCACACGCTGCCAAGAGTTGATGGTGACGGCTGGTGGTGGCGACAATGTCGGCTACTGGCTTCCGAGGTGGTGGCCGGGCGATGATCGGTCGAGAGGTGGCGCCGTTGCTCCCCCCGCAAGACGAATCTGGGCCTTCGGCCATGTCAAGGGCCAGTTGTAGCATTCCCCAAGGGTCTTGTGTTCGTCGGCTCCCTGAGGTTGAAAGGGGGGTCCATGTCGTCGCACCCTGGCAACACCCGAGCCAACCTGACCCTCATCACGTCATCATCCATTGGATTGTTGTGCATCGTGCGGCTCGCCGGTTGTATAAGAGTGCCCTTGGCAACATCCTTCAACTCACCGCCGACATCTTTAAGGAGGAGTACGCAAGAAGTGTCCTGAGGCAAAAACATGTTGTTGGGCGTCATGAGATGGCAACAGTCATGCATCAAAGGCATAAAGGAGATGACGTGCACTAACTAATTAGTTACCTTGGTGATGGCGTGGATCTCGGCTAATGTAGAGACATGGCCGATGCCGGCGGCCGGCCTATCATCATCTGCAATCTCCCGCTCGGGTGCCTCATGAAGCACCATCGCCGTCGGCTGCGCCTTATTGGTATCTTTGGCGGGAGGGGGCGTCGGTGTGATCAAAACGAGCGGCTGCGTCCTGACGTTGACGGCCGGCAGGGTCACCAGGTCCGGCGACACGGTAACATTGATGGCCGAGTTGCTGCCGCTTAAGCTGGGCAGATGTATCGGCCCCTGTCGACCTCCCGCATTCCAAGCAGTAAGCCCCTCGAAAAACTCAGGGGGGATCATCGAGCGGAGCTTCTCTTCCACTAACTTGTCCACCGTTTTCTCGTCCACCGCCTTCTCCTCTAGTGTTTGCACCTTCATCTTCAGCTCTGCAACAACGGCTTTATCCTGGTTCTTCCTCTCCTTTCTTTCTTGGCGTCCTCTTTGTAGTACTCCTTGAACTTCATGCTCGTCCGAAGCCGGACACATGGCCAGCTGAGGACGGCGGCAACCCCTTGTCCCTCTTCTTGTAAGCATTGGTCGCCCTATTGAAAACCGTGTCCCATGGCTCCGTCGAATCCTGGGACAACTCTGTGGCAGTAGCGTTCTGTTCATCCTCCGGCAGAGACAAGGAAAGGTGAACCCATTTAGATTCTTGACTTCATTATCTTAATTAGAACGCAATAGACTTGAGATCGGCGATAAATTCCTTACCAGCTTCTTCTCGAATGCCTTCACCTCCGGATCGTCGGTGATGAACTCCCCTGTTTCCTTGTCCAGGTAGTAGCGGGCCCGAAGAAATTGCCTAAGCTGCAAGTCCGTGATTTTAAGCCAAGGGTTGTCTTTACCAAGGCGTTCAAGCTCGGCGTCCTCCTTGTCCCAAATGGCCTGTTTCCCCCTGTAACCACCGCTTCCAAGGCGGTGGTTACCTATGTTCTGTTCCCGCATACTCCTTCCCCATTGAGTCCATTTTATAGCGTCATCGGTAGCTATATCCGCCTTGAATATCCTAAACTCCTCTTCGTCGAGCATCAGATTTTTCTTACTAATAACCTCCCAGCTTTCACCTTTGTCAATGCTATTCTTCACCCGGGTTTTCCAGCTGCTCAGGGCGTTTCTCATCTTCGTGAGGGCTAGTTTGTTCACCGGGTTCTTTCTCTCGAGGTTTCTAAATTGCTCTAGGAATCTGTATCGCTTGTGAAGCTTCTTAAGGAGGTTATCGACCAAAGCTGCATGGTTAGCATGTCTGATGTACTTCGTGTTGATCGACGTGCTTTCCCGGACGATGCACCCGAGTTGCAGGCCGTACCCTTTAGCAATCGCCTCTGGCGCAATGGGTTTGCCACTTTCTGTGACCTTAGTGAACTCATCGCAGATGGTGGCGAGCACTGGCACCTTCCGCTCCTTCTGTTCCTTCTTCTTCTTCTTCTTCTGAGAAGCGGCCGGGTTGTCGCTACCGCCATCCGTGCGCTCGCCGCCATCGGTGCGGGCACCGCCATCGGTGGTGTCATCCTCTTTGCCGCCGCCTTCACTAGTTCCATCGTAGTCGTCTTCGTCCCCCTCATAATCAGGATCTCCGCCCTCATTGGCCCCAGCAGCTCTGGCGACGGTCGCCTCCTCCTCCGGTGGTGGTGTCATCCTCATCGCCTCCTCCTCCTCCTCCAGTTGGGGGACCCCTGCCAGAATGACTGGTTGGCCTGTCTAGCTTGTTCTTCGACACTGATCATGTGCTTAGAAGGGCCAGACTCCTTGTTGCCCGACATGTTTGCACTACTCTATTTAAAAGAGGCAAAAAGTTAGCACAAATCTCGGCCGAAAAATTCAGCATGACCTTTGCTAATTTTTTGACCTAGGAGTGCCCATTTCTCAACCAGAACGGAAGTGAATCGACACTTCGGGAGAAATGGGCAACTCAAATGAAGAAATATATCCCTGCAAGACAAAACACCCCATCCCCCATGCATTGACCCTAGTATCCATCATCCATCATCCATCATCCATAGTACATTTCAACAGCAGGTACCATCATCCCCATACATGTATAACAAATATATATATATAACGAGCTCTAATTCTAGCATAACAGATATATATAACCAGCAAAACAGTTCCAGGATGTCTTGATACTTGATAATAAGTAACAGGTTTGTTTATTACTTGATACTTGACTGTCAGACCAGCAAAACAGTTCCAGGATGTCTAAACTAAATAGGCATGGAACAAGATCAATCAAAAGCTGTTGAACCCATTCATATAACACACAAAGAACAGTAGTACTCCATTACTACCGGATAGCCATCAGGAACATAATCGCAACACAATAATAATCTGCCCAAAGAATGGACAGAAAAAACATAGTTCCATGCTGTATATGTCCAAATCCCAACCAAAACATCACTACAGAAGGACCAGCAGCACAGATAACACTAACAGGTTACTGAATCTACCATGGACACCACTATTTCATCTTCAATGAAACAGTTTCATCTACCATGGACACACTAGCAATTGTCCATTGTGTTCTGGCTTGTAATGTATGCACTTCTAGTTAGGCTTGTCCAGTTGTCCCTGCCTATCAAGTAACCAGGACAAGGAGCTCCTTCCATTAGTCATCGTACAAATGTAAATAGATAGTGTGCTGTAACCAACAGATGATACCCTTATGCACCATGTTTTACAATGCTGATGTATGAAAAGTATACCCAAACAAAAATTCATAGACCCAAGACATCATGGTGTATTCAAGAAATGTATATTTCTTTACTACATTCAATCAGTATGATGTTTTTTTGTGATGTCATAGAGTACTCCAAAGTTAGGTCAGCAACACTCTGCTCACAAGGCACACTTTTAGTGAACTGAGGGGGTACTTTCCTAATATTCAGTCAGTTTCCTTCACATGCCGCATACGGTTTTGGAAATAAGCTTGTATACCTCAATGGGTCTGCTCAACCCAACCAGGCACTTGCATTTGGTGGCACAACTGTCTGATTTCAACATTTTTTTTTGTCAAAAGTAACCTGAAAAATTCTTTTTTTCATAACTAATTTCTAGATTATATGCTTCTTACATCTTCAATCAGCACCAGTGTGTTTGCAACTTTGCATCCATTAGAATAGCACATGAGCACTATACCTTACTGATTTAAGCAAGCCATCTAGGACTAGCATTTATGAACCCTAGTTGCTGATTGCTATGAACTTTGTTTTTAATTTGTTTAAGCAACGCTAGTTTGTTTCATACTAGTTCTAGCTTGCTATCTTCAAGTGTTCAAGTTACTATGTATAAACTGAAAATTGCAGAAGTACCAACAGAAGTACCAGCAGAACAGATAATACTAATGGGTTCAGAGGGAGGGTGGGGGAGTGAGGGGGATGAACCGTACGTGTGCGCTGCGGTGGTCGTCGACGACGAGGGTGGAGGCGGTGCTCCTGCTGCGGGCGAGGCGGCGGCGGGCCTCCTCCTCCACGGGCTCTAGCACGGTGGTGGCGGCCGGGCCTCCTCCTCCACGGGCTTCAGCGCGGCGGCAGCGGGGCCTCCTCCTCCATGGGCTTCAGCGCGGCGGTGGCGGCGGCGCTGGCTAGTTAGGGTTTGTGCGCAGTGATCGAGCGAGACAGTGAATTTAATGGGGTTACGAAGGGGAATGAAAGGCCTAACCGTTTATTTGGCTAAGTCCACAGGTTCTGTGGCGCATTTCGGAAATATGCGCCACAGAAGTTGGAACATCTATGGCGCATTTTGCCGAAATGCGCCACAGAACCTGTGGAGTTAGTACAAAAACGGCGCGCGTGGTAGTATGACAAAATCACACACTTTCCTTAGTGGTCTCTGCTGCTTGCTTGTGCCATTCTAAACCTGGGGCAGCCAGGTTCGAATCCTGGCTGTCTCACAACATTTTATTTTTTAAAAATATATTTTTCATTATAGATCTGTTTAAAATAAAGCAAGAACATATACAAACATTCATATTTATTCAAAAAACTCTCTCCCCGAACATATACAATCATGTAATGTGTTTTTAATTATATATATGTCTAAAATAAAGCAAGAACATATACAAACATTCTTATTTATTCAAAAAACTCTCTCTCCAAACATATACAATCATGTGATGTGTTGAGCTAGTGTCTCTTCATAATCTTCTTGCCCTTTTTCGCCGTGGTTGAATACTTTAGCCCATGCACTTTGAGATTTCTTCTTGTGAATGGACAACCTTTAGTAGGCAGTGTGGTCTTCCTTCTTACTTTAGTATTAGTAGGCATGTCGAAGTACTTGTCGAATTCCTCTTCGATCTTTGGGTCGCCGTTTTTGTCGAAGTTTTGCTCGTTGGCGGCTCCTTCCATTCCGATGATGCTCCTCTTTCCCCTCCTAACTACAACACGGTTGGGCTTTGACGGGTCGGTAATAAAAAAGCATTGATCAACTTGGCTATCGAGTACCCAAGGCTCATTTTTTGCGGAGGCTTTATTTGTTGATTTGGCATCTGGTATAACCATTGTGGTGAAATAGCGGCCTTATTTTTCCACGTTCTTGGCCCATCTAACACGGAACATCGGTAAGATCTCTCCACAGTAGTCGAGCTCCATATCTCCTCGATCCTTCCGTAGAATCTTTCCATCACAGTAGTCTCGTCATCAGCAAAGGATAACATAGTTACTCCTGAGTTTTGATATTCACTATTCTTGTCCTTTTCCTCGGTGTATAATCTGTAACCGTTTATGTCGTATGACTGATAGGTCCTTAGATTGTGCCCTGGGTCCTGCAACAAGGAGAATATGAGTCTTTGATCTTCTGTAGAAGGCGTCTGTGGGGGATTGTCCAGTTGCCTTTTCTTGAACCAACCCATGAAGCTGGAGTTGTGCTCTCTGGTTATATCTCCTTCATCCTCGGCCAGCCCTGGTCGACGTACTCCTGCTCGATTAAGCTTCTGTGCTCTTCGACCTAAGGGCAAACCACTTCAATGTGTTGTAGCGCGACTCGGTGTGCCCTTTCAAAATCAGTGCGTCGACCATCAATGCGACATGTAGTGAGCGGCAGCCCTCGCGGTGACCATATCCACCGAGCCTGCCGAGGTGCTTCTTTGTGGGTATTCCAACATCCTCGTTCTCGATGGTTAGATAATTCTGGCAGAAGGAGATGCACTCGTAGATCAGAAAGCCCTTGGCTATGCTTCCATCTAGACGAGACCTGTTGCGAACGAATCCTTTGATGACACCGTTTAGCCTTTCAAATGGCATCATGTTGTGCAGGAATGTCGGCCCGAGCTGGATGATGTCGTCCACGACATGTACAAGCAGATGCACCATGATGTCGAAGAATGCAGGTGGGAAGTAAATCTCAAGCTCGCATAGTATCATCACGATCTCTTCATGTAGCCTATCGAGCTACTTCACACCGATCGACTTCCTAGATATGCCGTTGAAAAAGTTACAGCGGCCAAACAACGTCTCACGGACATGCTCGTCCATTATCCCACGGATCGCAACGGGGAGTATCTGCGTCATCAGCACGTGATAGTCGTGAGACTTCATACCGCTGAACCTCTTCTTCGCCACGTCCAGATATCTGCTTATCTTCCCCGAGTAACCGTGAGAAACTTTCACTCCTAAGAGGCACATGAAAAACTGCTCGAGCTCCTCCAGACTCAGAGTGAAGCAGGCAGCACGAAGCACCACCTCATTCTTCTTAACTCTTTTGCAGCGACCTTGAGTCCCTTCTTGATG
The DNA here is from genome assembly GCA_910589775.1 of Avena eriantha. Classification (NCBI taxonomy): domain Eukaryota; kingdom Viridiplantae; phylum Streptophyta; class Magnoliopsida; order Poales; family Poaceae; genus Avena; species Avena eriantha. Next base: position 308,896,657 of record OU342746.1, read on the forward strand.
ATGATGATGATCATCATCATCACTATCAGGGTACTGAAGATCTTTCTTTATGCCAAGCAATTTAAGGTCCTTTCTTGCTTTCGGCCCATCCTTGGTCCTCTCCGGCATGTTCAGTAGAGTGCCAAGCAGACTCTCGGTAACGTTCTTCGTGATGTGCATTACATCGAGGCTATGTGGAGTGTGAAGGACCTTCCAATACGGCAGGTCCCAGAAAACAGACCTTGCTTTCCATACACCCAGCAGCGGCTTTGTCCTCGGTCGTTTTTTTTCCAGGCGCAGGGCAATCTACCCAATTATTCAAAAGCTCCTCGATTTCTTCGCCGCTCCTCGGACGCGGGGCTCCTTCGAGCTCGTCCTTACCATTGAACAGGTCACCACGTTTTCTCCACGGGTGATCCATGCGGAGCCACTTTCGAGTACCTTGGAACACGGTTTTCGAAGACTCGGGATCCCTTGGTAGCTGGAGATGCGGTGTCTCATCCATGCACTTGACGCATGCATTGTGTCCGTGGTTCACCTGGGATGATACATATACGTAACCAGGATAGTCCTGCACGGTCATGAGCAACACGACTCTCAGATGGATATATTCTTTAGTGTAGGCGTCCCACGTACGGGCAGGCGTCTCCCACAAGCTGGCTAACTCCTCTCTCAATAGCCCGAGATACAGATGCATATTGATACCTGGTTGTTTCAGCCCCTGAATAAGAATGCTCATGTGTACATACCTTTGCTTCGTGCATAGCCACGGGGGGAGGTTGTATGGCCATACAAACACGGGCCAGGTGCTATGCGTGCTACTCTAGTTTCCAAAAGGATTGAGTCCATCGGTGCTCATACCCAGCCTGACGTTCCTTGCATCGCCCCCGAACTCTTCGAACTCGATGTCTAATGCATTCCACTGGCTAGCGTCCGAAGGGTGTGTCAGGATCTTGCCCTTCTCTGGATCATCTTCGGGTTTCTCTCTTTCCGCGTGCCATTGCATGAGCTTTGCTTCCTTAGGATCTACAAAATATCGCTGCAGACGAGGGGTGATAGGAAAGTACCATACCTCTTTTCGAGGAACTTTCTTGTTCCCTCTCTTATACCGTCCTTGGCCACACACCGGACATGTGGTTCTATCCGCGTACTCGTTCCGATAAAGTGCGCAATCATTGATGCATGCATGGTATTTAATGTGTGGTAGGTCGAGAGGGCACACGATTTTCTTGGCATCCTCGATACTTGTTGGCAATTTGTTCCCCTTAGGAACTCGGTCGTGCCAGTATTCCATGTTCGCGTTGATGCTCACATCGGTCCATTTGTGTTCGGCCTTCATCTCTAGAGCCTTGAGCGTTACACTCAAACGTGTATCCTCGGGGCGACACCCAGGATATAATGGAGTCATCCCGTCTACCTCCATTTGGGCCAGTTTGGCTTTCTCTCTGGCTGCAGCTTTGTCGTTGCTCGTCTCCTTGAGGAGCAGTTCTTGAACATGAGGGTCCTGCAAGACCGAAGTTAGCAGCGTCTATGTGTTCGCGTCTTCTCCTTCTTCATGATCATGATCATGCCCGTCGCCATCTCCTTCTCCATGCTGATCATGCCCGCCGGCATCTCCTTCGTCATGATGATCATGCCCGCTGGCATCTCCTTCGTCATGATGATCATGCCCGGTAGACTCTTCGTCTTCTCGCCCGCCCATGTCTTCGTGACCACCACCATGTCCTGCCAACGCCTCATTGAGGTCGCGCATGAAACCGCGCCTGGGCAGGTGACCCTCCAATTGTCCAGATTCAGGGTCGATCCAGCGCTTCAGTTTGCATGTTCGACATGGACACCTTATCATGGTCTTGTTGTTTAGAATCATGTCCTCCTTCGCACCTTTCTTGTACCTAGCAATTCGACCTTCTCTCATCGTGAGGACCATGGTTGCCTGAGTGGTCAAAACAGAGAGTATAGGTGAGAACCACACCATATGAACACACACATGCATGAATGCTAGCCGGAAAAAATTCGGCATGACCTTTCCTAAAATTAGGACATATGGGTAGTGCAAAAATTTGCCGAAATGGAAATGAATCAACATTTCGGAAAACATCCATGCAACCGCACCGGCCAGGCCCGACAACAACAAGCAACCGACAAAAAACTTCCTCCCATTGCAAACATGCATGCACCACACAAGCATCGTCTCGCCATGGATCGCACACACACACCGCCCGCGCGACAAGCTTCACCTACATGTTCATGATGGCCAAGTACTCACCTATAGTAGACACAATAATAGCGAGACGAGACCGCGCGATGAGAGAGTGTGGACAAATAGATCTACAATGCAAGTTGGTGGATAGGAAATTAGTAAACAAATAGAGGTGTGAGAGAGAATAGTAATGAACTTTTAGATCTAGAAGTTGGAGCGAAGCTTCCACTTACCAATCTATGGATTAAAGTAGGTTTAGTTACAAGAAAATGGAGAAACTATGGGCAAGATGGGGTGTGAGGGAGGAGGAAGACGAGTTGGGAGGAGGTAGAGATGTGAAATGGGTGGTGGTGGATAGATAGATAAGAAAGCTAGCTCTTGTCACCTTTTTAACATGGATCTGGACGCCCTCATCTGTGGCGCATATGGAGGAAATGCGCCACAGATGCTGAAACTTATGTGGCGCATAAGTCCATATGCGCCACAGAAGTGGGTGAATTAGATTCCTTGTGTGGGGCCCACCTCCAAGTTCTGTGGCGCATGTTGGGATATGCTCCACAGAAGTGAAACACATCTGTGGCGCATATCAGAACATGCGCCATAGAACTTGGGTGAATTAGATTCCGTGGCAGGGCCCCCCTCCATGTTCTGTGGCGCATGAGGAAATATGCGCCACAGAAGAGGCAACTTGTGTGGCGCATATCTCAGAATGCGCCACAGAACTTGGATCAACCCACCCTGGCTGGCGGGTCCCACCAATCTTCTGTGGTGCATACTCTGGAGAATGCGCCACAGAAGTTCCAATCTTCTGTGGTGCATGGTTTCTGGTGCGCCACTGATGTTTTCATGTGGCGTATGATTTCGCATATGCGCCACTGAACATCTTGTCTATCTATAGGTTGTCTCCTAGTAGTGTGCAGAAAATGGCAGAAATCTGTCAAAACAGACCAGCAGTTTAAGACGAATTTTTCGAAGACCTTCTATTGCTCAAATCAAAAAGTGTTGAACTAACGAAAGTTAGATAACAACCTGGGGCAGAAGCACAAAGATTCACGCCTCAAAAAGTCATTTAGAGATTTTACACGAATTTTTACGGTGAAGCACAGAAATCTGTTTCAGGACTGCAACTTTCCCAATCATTACTTCTCTCTCGTTAGAGGTTACTCTTGGCACAAAAAGCAAATAAAAAGGATAAGGAGCAGTTATTACTGAAGTAATAACTTCCAAGAATCATCTAATACTTTTGGGTTATCTCCCAATAAGTACGTTTCTTTAACGCTTTTAAGTTAGGCATAAGAAGCAAGAAAAAAATCAAGTGTTCTCAAATGAAGAAGCATTAAAACCAAATTTTGTTTTCATAGGAGAAGAAAAAGAAATCTTCTCTCTTCTTAGGGAAGTGTTCTATATCTTTCTTGAGTGGGAGTTGATATTTAATGGTGCCTTCTTTCATATCAATAATGGCACCAACAGTTTTAAGAAAAGGTCTTCCCAAAGTAATAGGACAAGAAGCATTGTATTCAACATCCAAAACATAGAAATAAACGGGGACATAGGCATTGTTAACCATAATAAGAACATCATTAAGACTCCCCATGAGTTTCTTTCTAGCATTATCATCAAGTGGGACATTCAAATAACAATCTTCAAGTGGAGGAATATCAAGCATATCATAAATCCTTCTAGGCGTAATAGAAACACTACTATCAAGATCACATAAAGCTTTGAAATCAAAGTCATTCACTTTCATATTAATGATGGGTTCCCAACCATCTTCTTGTTTTATAGGAATAGAAGCTTTATGTTTCATCTTTTCTTCTTTAATCTTTATGAGAGCATCAGTAATGTGTTTTGTAAAGGCCATGTTCATAGCACTAGCATTAGGACGTTTAGCAAGCTTTTGTAGGAACTTAATGACTTCAGAGATATTGCAACCATCAAGATCAAAATCAAATTTATCATCTAAAGTAGTAGAACTATTACTAGCCTCAATACTAGTGGTAGTGATAGTAGAAACACTGATGTTTCTAGCAATTTCATCTTCTCTTTCCCACTTAGCATGTAATTTAGCTAATAGTCTAACATTTTCATCAATTCTTACTTGTATAGCATTAGTGGCTACAAAGGGATTATCATTAGTTTCAGGTGTAGCAGCCATTTTATTTAAAGAAGATTGAGCTTCATCCAAAGATGCTATATTTCTTTCAGCACTAGAGAGTTTTTCCTCAATAGTTTTATTGAAAGCAGTTTGTTTACTAATAAAGTCCTTAAGCATAACTTCAAGTTCAGAGGGAGCACTCCTATTATTGTTGTAGGAATTTCCATAAGCATTACCATTGTTGGGAGGATATGGCTTATAATTGTTGTTACCATAAGCATTGTTTCCATAATTATTTTTTCTTATGAAGTTCACATCAACTTGCTCTTCTTGAGCAACCAAAGAGGCTAAATGAACATGATTTGGATCAATATGGGCTTTCCCATTAACAAGCATAGACATAATAATATCAATCTTATCACTCAAGGAGGAAGTTTTCTCAACAGAATTTACCTTCCTACCTTGTGGAGCTCTCTTAGTATGCCATTCAGAATAATTAACCATCATATTGTCCAGAAGTTTTGTTGCAGCACCCAAAGTGATGGTCATAAAGGTACCTCCAGCAGCAGAATCCAATAGGTTCCTTGAAGAATAGTTCAATCCTACATAAAAAGTTTGGATGATCATCCAAGCAGTCAGTCCATGAGTGGGACAATTCTTTACCAAAGATTTCATTCTTTCCCAAGCTTGAGCAGCATGCTCATTATCAAGTTGTTTAAACTTCATTGTTTCACTTCTCATAGATATAATCTTAGAAGGAGGATAGTATTTTCCAATGAAAGCATCTTTGCACTTAGTCCAAGAATCAATACTATTCCTAGTCAAGGAATTCAACCATTCTTTAGCTTTTCCTCTCAAAGATAAAGGAAACAATTTCAGCTTAATAATATCACCATCTATATGCCTATGCTTTTGTATCTCACAAAGTTCAACAAAGTTATTTAGATGGGAAGCAGCATCTTCATTACCAATACTAGAAAATTGTTCTATCATAACAAGATTGAGCAAATCAGGTTTTATCTGAAAGAAAGTATCTTCAGGCATAGGTGGAGCAATAGGTGTTCTCATAAAATCATTGTTGTTGGTGCTAGTGAAGTCACACAACTTAGTGTTTTCAAGAGTAGTCATTTTTTGGGTTTTCAAATAAGAAAGCAAACTTGTAAAACTAATTATTTTTGTGTTTTTGATAAAGAAACAAGCAAACAAAGCAAAAAGAAACTAAGCAAAACAAAAACAACAAAGTAAAGAGATTGGTTATGAGGGACTCCCCTTGTGAAGATGTCCTTGACTCCCCGGCAACGGCGCTAGAAAAATGCTTTTATGGCTCTGTATATGGCACCAGAAAAATGCTGGAGCGGTGTTGATGTAGAGCTCGTTGGGAACCCCAAGATGAAGGTACGATGAGCACAACAACAAGTTTCCCTTAGTATGAAACCAAGGTTTAATTGAACCAGTAGGAGCAAGGAAACACCCCAAAGGTGTTACTAGCTGAGCTTTGGCAGGGCGCACTACCGGTGCTAGTTGCAACATGGAGACCTGGAGAACATAACCACAAAACTTTGTCCCCAACTTGCGATGAGGTTGTCAATCTCACTGTGTTTTGTGGAGAACAAAGGATTAAACGTATCGAATGGAAAGAAGTAAAAGTTTGCAGAAAGTAAACAAATAATGGTAAAAGATTATAGATTGTATGTAAAAGACAAGGACCGGGATCCATAGTTCACTAGAGGTGGCTCTACTTAAGATAGATAACATGCTGGGTGAACAAATTACAGCAGGGCAATTGACAAACATCGAGAAAGCAATACATGCGTATACTAATCACCTTGACTCCTTTGGAACTTGATTGGGCATTACAACATTATACATATACCGCCATCCAACTGCATCTATGACTAATAATCCACCTTCAGGTTATCATCCAAACCCCCTCCAGTATTAAGTTGCAAGCAACAGATTATTGCTTTACGAATTGCATGTAAAGTAAACAATACGATTGTTCTATGAACAAAGGATTGTTGTTTTCTCCCTAGTAGCAACAACACATCTAATACCTTAGAGATTTATGTCGCTTCCCCAGATTACCAGAGGCATGAACCCACTATCGAGCATAAATACTAACTCTTGGAGTTGCTAGCATCTACTTGGCCAAAATAGCTACTAACAACGGAAAGCATGCAATATGACAAATAACAAAGACATGACAGAATCAATAATCAATCTAAAATAGCATCTCAATATCCATCGGATCGTTGCAAACACAACATGCAGAATTACAAATAGATGATCTTGATCATGAACGGAGCTCACAAGATCTAGACATGAAAGCACAAAGGAGGAGAACCAGCCATCTAGCTACTACATGGATCCGTAGTCCAAGGATGAACTACTCACGCATCACACCGGAGGCTTGCATGTTGATGAAGAAGGCCTCCAGGGTGATTTCCCCTCTCCGGCAGGGTGTCGGGAAGAGCTTCAGATCCCTCCCGATCTAGGGATGGAGATGACGGCGGCTACAGACTCTTTCATGGATTTTTGATCGGGTACTTAGGGTTTACGTCCCGAGGGCATCTTATAGTCGGAAGGGGAGGCCGAGGGGGTGCCGGAGGCGGCCACACCACCCCCTGGCGCGGGCCATGCTGGGCCGCGTGGCCAGGTGGTGTGGTGGCCCCATGGCCCCTCTCCGTCTCGTATTCTAGCATCTGATGACTTCCGGAAAAATAGGCACTTTGTCTTTTGTCCCGTCCAATTCCGAGAATATTCATTTTTGACTTTCCTGGAACCAAAAACAGCATAAAACAGGTAGCTGGCACTGTGGCTCTTGTTAATAGGTTAGTCCAAGAAATCATATGAAAAGTACTCCAAAGTGTGGACAAAACACAAGAAAGTGGATAAAACCAAGCATGGAACATCAAAAATTATAGATACATTTGCAATGTATCATATACATAGACCGTAATCCAACTGCATCTATGACTAATAATCCACCTTCAGGTTATCATCCAAACCCCCTCCAGTATTAAGTTGCAAGCAACAGATAATTGCATTATGCATTGCGTGTAAAGTAAACAATACGATTGTTCTATGAACAAAGGATTGTTGTTTTCTCCCTAGTAGCAACAGCACATCTAGTACCTTAGAGATTTCTGTCACTTCCCCGGATTACTAGAGGCATGAACCCACTATCGAGCATAAATACTAACTCTTGGAGTTGCTAGCATCTACTTGGCCAAGATAGCTACTAACAACGGAAAGCATGCAAGATCACAAATAACAAAGACATGATAGAATAAATAATCAATCTGAATAGCATCTCAATATCCATCGGATCCCCGCAAACACAACATGTAGAATTACCAATAGATGATCTTGATCATGAACAGAGCTCACAAGATCTAAACATGATAGCACAAAGGAGGCGAACCAGCCATCTAGCTACTACATGGACCCGTAGTCCAGGGATGAACTACTCACGCATCACACCGGAGGCTTGCATGGTGATGAAGAAGGCCTCCAGGGTGAATTCTCCCCTCCGGTAGGGTGCCGGGAAGAGCTTCAGATCCCTCCCGATCTAGGGATGGAGATGACGGTGGCTACAGACTCTTTCGTGGAATTTTGAGCGGGTACTTAGGGTTTCTGTATCGGAGGCATCTTATAGGCGAAAGGGGAGGCCGAGGGGGTGCCCTAGGCGGCCACACCACCCCCTGGCGCGGGCCAGGCCTGGCCGCGCGGCCAGGTGGTGTGGCGGCCCTCTGGCCCCTCTCTGTCTCGTATTCTGCCTCCGTGTCCCCCTCGGTGAAAAACTGACTTTGTCTTTTCTCCCGTCCAATTCCGAGAATATTCATTTTCTGACTTTCCTGGAACCAAAAACAGCAGAAAACAGGCAGCTAGCACTGTGGCTCTTGTTAATAGGTTAGTCCAATAAAGTGTATAGAAAGTACTCCAAAGAGTGGACTAAACATAAGAAAGTAGATAAAACCAAGCATGGAACATCAAAAATTATGGATACGTTTGCAATGTATCAGTCCCGAAGCCATATACTGATAATGAATTACATTTCAATACTTAATACCATTGGCAGTATCAATGTAGTTAATGGATGTAGTGACCGCTTATCTCTATGGTTCACACGATGCGGAAATTTATATGAAAGTTCCTGATGGACTTAAACTTCCCAATCTAGAAATAAATCGCAACATGTATTGTGTAAAATTACAAAAGTCACTCTATTTCTTAAAGCAGCCGGGTAAAAATGTGGTATAACTGGCGTAGTGAGCGATACGTCCAAAACGTATCTACTTTCCCGAACACTTTTGCTATTGTTTCTCATCTAAAATTGTGTGATTTGGATACAACTAACACGGACTGACGCTGTTTTCAGCAGAATTACCTTGGTGTCTAGTTTTTGTGCCAACTATCAGGAAAAATCCTGGAAAAGATGCCAAAAATCCTATTTTACCAGAAGATTCACGGAGCCATAAGACGAGACAGAGGAGGGCCACGAGGGGCCCACACCACCTGGCCGTGCGGGCCAGGCCAGGCCGCGCCTGGGGGTGGTGTGGCCGCCTCAGTCACCCCCTCGGCCTCCCTCTTCGCATATAAGTTGCCTCTTGACCTAAAAACCAAGGGGGTTTGACGTTTTTCCAGAAAGAGTTGCGCTACGCCGCCACCACCATATTTCACAAATAAAAACCAGAAACTCCGTTCTGGCACCCTGCCGGGAGGGGGAATTGGAGGAGATCATCGCTGTCATCATCACCATCGCTTCTCCATCGACCATCCATGATTCCCCCATCTATGAGTGAGTAATCCCCCGCTGTAGGCTATGAGGATGGTAGGGATTGGATGAGATCGTTCATGCAATGGCATCATATTGTTAGGGCATGGTGCCTAGTATCTATTATTGTGCTTTTTGACTTTGTTGCAACTTGTTATGCTTAATGCTTGTCACTAGGGCCCGAGTGCCATGATTTTAGATCTGAACATGTTATTGATTCATTATGATAGTATCGTTTATGGGCTTACCTGCAAGTTGTATACACATATTGTTTTCCAGAACCAAAGGCCCCGAAGTGACAATAATCGGGATAACCGGAGGGGATGGCTTTCATGTGAGGATCACATGTGTTCACGGAGTGTTAATGCTTTGATCCGATACTCTATTAAAGGATCACCTTAATTGCCAGTAGTTACCTTGAGGCCCCATTGCAAACGGTCTGGAAGGCAAAAGATGTTGTGCAAGTTCTCATTGCGAGCACGTATGACTATATATCAAACACATGCCTATGATTATTTTGTACTTGGATGCTTTATCTTATTTATCTGCGAATGCCCTATGTCGTGATTGCTATATGAATTGTCTTGTCCATGCAACGCCCGTCCATCCATCCCTATGCCTTCCGCGCTTTAATCCTACGGTTTACTGCAATTGTTACTACTGTCTTTACTTTTACTATTGCTATTACTTTGCTACTACTATTACAAAACTGTTGCTACTGATAAAATGCCGTGAGCAAGATTGTTTCCAGGTGCAGCTAAATTGACAACTCAGTTGTTAAGGCTTATAAATATTCTTTGGATCCCCTTGTGTCGAATCAATAAATTGGGTTTCACTTCCCTCGAAAATACTGCGATACACCCCCTATACTTGTGGGTCACCAGTGAGTTCCTTCTCAATAAAATATAATCGAATAATGATGATTACCCATGATTTTTCATTAAGAAATCCTCAAAGGATGTTCGCATCATCTTAGTTTATGTTGATGACCTCAACATCATTGGTAACACAATAGATATATCTATAGCACACAATCATTTAATGACGGAATTTCAGATGAAGGATTTGGAAAAAAAAATTCTTCTTAGGTTTACAACTCTCGAACCTTCCCTCAGGAATACTCGTTCATCAGCCCACTTATATTCAAAAAGTTTTGGAAAAATTTAATATGGATAAATCATATCCATCCAAAAGACTCATGGTCATCAGAACCCTTGATATGGAATATGATCCTTTTAGACCTAGGGATGATAATGAAGAGGTATTAGGACCTGAATTCCCATACCTTAGTGCCATAGGTGGATTAATGTACCTTGCAAATTGTACTAGAGCATATATTGCCTTTGTAGTAAATTTACTGGATAGACATAGTGCAGCTCCAACAAAACGCCATTGGGAAGGAGTAAAGAATATCTTCAGATATTTACATGGTACTAAATATCTTGGTTTATTCTATAAGAAAAATCAAGAAATGACCCTAATTGGTTATACATACGTTGGCTATCTTTCTGATCCCCATAATCCTAGGTCACAACCTAGATTTATATTTTTATACGGTGGAACTGCTATTTCATGGATGTCAACAAAACAGATTCTAGTAGCCGCTTCCACTAACCACTCTGAAATAATTGCATTATATGAAGCTTCATGAGTGCGTATGGCTTCACAGAGTGATTAATCATATACAAACATCATGCGGTATTGGTTCTTTAGAATCACCAACTATTATCTATGACAATAATGTCGGATGTGTTATTCAAATGCATATGGGATACATTAAAAGTAATGTCACAAAACATATTGCTTCAAAATTGTTCTTTCCTCATGAATTGCAGAAAAATTGAGAAACTAATATTTTTCAAACAAAATCCAATGACAATATTGCAAATTTATTCACTAAGTCTTCACCAACAACTACATTTCAAAAATCTACTCATGGCATTGGTATGAGACGACTTTGAAATTTGCAAAGTTGAGGGGGAGAAATCTCCTAGGACTGAACTTAGTATTTATCATCCGATAACAATATATTATACTCTTTCCATATGAGTTCTCCAACAGATTTCTCATATAAATTTTAATGATACAATTACTATACTAATAGTATATTGGATTCCTATATTTCTCCTTATATTTTTCCAACAGAATTTTGGAGACACGAATTGAAAAGAACGAGTTGGTACAAGAGTAAATACTATCAGGACTTCAAGTACTTAAGAACCTATGGAGAATTTCAAAACATGGAAGCCTTGAACACTGGATTGTCCAAGGGGGAGTGTTAGGAATTAATTAGCATTAACTAATTAGTTAATAGATTCCCTAGAATATGCTAAGCATCGGTTTGCATCTTTGGATTTTGGAGAGGGAAACAACATCAAGAAATTTCAGTGCATCATCATCGATCAATTGTGTCCCTAGGGTGTCACTAGGGGAGATTACATCGCGCCACCCCCGCTACCCCCATCTCATGCGCCTCTTGTCGCTGCTATAGCCAGCCCTCACCATGAAGGTGACGTGCTCGGTCGATGAAGGAGACCTGGGCGTGGTGGTTTACTGAAGACGGCTGTCAGGTCTGCTAGGGTGGATATGGCTGGTGCGTCTATGAGTAGCGGCCAGGATGGCACCCCTGACCGGGGTGGTGCTAGAGGTCTCCTTGGCAGCGCTTGACTGGTGGTGAGGGATGGGCTGCGAGTCAGCTCGAGACAAACCCTTGATCTTGATCTGGGTGGATCCTTATGTCATTTCTCCACCTCCTCCTCTTAGTGTAACGGTCAGTTCTAGTGGTGGATTGACCTTGTGTTGTCGTCTCCTTTTGCGCTGCTAGCCATGGTCATTGGTTGGGCTCGGCGAGGCAGATCCCGCAGTTTATCGACTGGTGGAGAGGGGACTACTAGTCTGGCTTCGAATAAAGGGGTTGGTCCTAGTATCCCTCTCGCTCCAAGATGAGGATCTACCTGATGTCGGTCTTCATTCATCTGGCGGGAGTGTTGAGGTCCAGAAGTCTCCAACAGCGAACCCCAAAGGACGACATGTCCAAGATTACCAGATCAAATGTGATTCAGTTGTGCGCATCCATGTTTTGTCTGGCCATTTGGTTTGAGAGGGAGCGTTGCGAAGCTTTGCAGTCTGTTGTCATCAAGGACATTACTTTAGTCCATGGTGAAGTTAGTCGCAGAGAATGACATGGAAGACAAGGTCTGGGGACTGGTAATGATGGTTTGAATCCTGGTGGCGATGAGGTTTTGGCTTGGTGATGTCAACACCCGGATGTTTAATCCTAGATGCCTGTTATGCCATACATCACAATCCCAGGATAACCATTTTTTCGAGACAGACATAACAGATTGGATATCACAGTACATCATCCATTACAAACCATAATAAGGTCTTAGACAAATAAAGTATCTCGTGATCCAGTCTTAATACAAACAAGCAGCGGAAATATAAACATAGTAGTGGGCTCCATCTTTAGGGTCACAGGCAATGCTGACGATGGGAGATGATCCTAGTTGTCGTAGCCGTCCTACCGTCCATCTTCCTGATAGTCCTCCTCATAGTCTCGCCATGGGAATAGCCAGGGACAAAGCCATGAGTACTCTTTAAGTACTCGCAAACTATCACTAACAAGTAAGGTAGTTCTAGTAGGAATGCTAAGCTCTAAGTTTATTTGCAAAAGAGAAATTTAACCTAAGCTGAGTTCAGAAGTAAAGAAAGCTAAAATAATGTTCTAAATCACCTAGGTGGGAACTTAGTTTTCATAGTCACAACCCTGTTGTGGTCAAGTCAAAATCATAGTTCATTTCACAAGTCATTTTGAAAACATCTGACGATGAAACAGTATGGCCACTCCAGCTGTCCATGACCGCGGACGCGGCTATTTGAATAGTTTGACACTCTGCAGAGGTGGTACACTTTCACCACAAAATTCGATACATCCGTCAGGGATAACCCTGAATCATCATACTTAGTATGCGGATAATCAATCATAACCTTTCCTTTACACACTCTAGTATAGGCACCTCCCCTATGAGCTTGGCCTCCCAGCCATGGCCATCTGCCATCCTGGGCACTACATATGTGGACATCATCAAGAGGTAGCCTCAGCTCAAACCTCCTTCACAAGGGAAACCATACTAATGCATATAAACTTCCGGCTAAGCCTTGCCCAATTCAGGTATTGTGGTTGTACGATAAAATTGGAATGGTATCGTATCCGAACCCAACCATCAATTTTTATAAAGGGCTAAGGCTCATGCCTCAACATTTTCACCATCAAATCCATTTGTGTTCTCAACACATGTCAAAACATTTCAATAGAATGACTCATCATTCCATCGTTTTCATAATCATTTTCACCAAGTATTCCCATCTAAAGTGATCAAGTTTTATGCTTAGCACTAGCCACTAAGTTAAGAGTGTTCACTAATGAGGGATGCTAAACTCAATCTCATGCCATAGAATGACTTCTAGTATAGGCCTAGTTTTATACTCTTTATGCTATCTATACTATCTTTCCAAAACCTCACAAAGCATTAACTAAAAGTAAAGAACTTTGGTAAAGCAAAAAGTAAAGCTTGCAAGTAAAACTTGGGATGGGTATAACTCAAAAGGTATAACCAAGCATGCCTAATACAATTGCTTAAGTTATCAAAAGGGGGAAAGTGTTAACTTGCTTAGTTCTAGCTTGCTAATAATAGCTTGCCTTGATTGGTGCAGTGATTGAAGTTTGTTCGTCTTCTTTGGGGTAGAACTCCTCCTCCTCGTATCGTTGGTCGGCACTATCGTCTATAAAGGAATACGGGGTACACAATCACCAAACAATACTTAACTAAGTCTATTTAGAACACTAAGGCACATACTTGATGATCTAGCATCATCACAATCATCACATGCATTAAAGCACTAGTTTCAATTATTTTATTTGAGAAAAGTAATTTCTAATCATTGAAATTAATTAAGATTTAATATTCTCAAATTAAAATATGGGATCATGTGGACACGTGTCATCACCACATATTCTAATACATGGGAATGTGATTTAAAGGGTTGGTCACATTTTATAAAGTTTAAGATTACTATTTAAATGATTTAAAGTGACAAGAAATGCCTATAAGTTGCCTCTTGACCTAAAAACCAAGGAGGGTTCGACGTTTTTTCCAGAAAGAGTTTCGCTACGCCGCCACCACCAGATTCCACAAATCAAAACCCGAAACTCCGTTCTGGCACCCTGTCGAGACGGGGAATTGGAGGAGATCATCGCCGTCATCATCACCATCGCTTCTCCATCGACCATCCATGATTCCCCCATCTATGAGTGATCAATCCCCCGCTATAGGCTATGGGGATGGTAGGGATTGGATGAGATCGTTCATGTAATGGCATCAGATTGTTAGGGCATGATGCCTACTATTTATTATTAGTGCTTTTTGACTTTGTTGCAACTTGTTATGCTTAATGCTTGTCACTAGGGCCCGAGTGCCATGATTTTAGATCTGAACATGTTATTGATTCATTATGATAGTATCGTTTATGGTCTTACCTGCAAGTTGTATACACATATTATTGTCCGGAACCAAAGGCCCTGAAGTGACAATAATCGAGACAACCAGAGGGGATGGCTTTGATGTGAGGATCACATGTGTTCATGGAGTGTTAGTGCTTTGCTCTCATGCTGTATTAAAAGGAGCACCTTAATTGCCAGTAGTTCCCTTGAGGCCCCGCTACAAACGGGCTGGCAGGACAAAAGATGTTGTGCAAGTTCTCATTGCGAGCACATATGACTATATATGGAACACATGCCTATGATTATTTAGTACTTGGATGCTTTATCTTATTTATCTGCAAATGCCCTATGTCTTGATTGCTATATGAATTGTCTTGTCCATGCAACGCCCGTCCATCCATCCCTATGCCTACCGCACTTTAATCCTACTGTTTACTACAATTGTTACTACTGTCTTTACTTTTACTATTGCTATTACTTTGCTACTGCTATTACAAAACTGTTGCTACTGATAAACTACTGTGAGCAAGATTGTTTCCAGGTGCAGCTAAATTGACAACTCAGTTGTTAAGGCTTATAAATATTCTTTGGCTCCCCTTGTGTCGAATCAATAAATTTGGTTTCACTTCCCTCAAAAATACTGCGATACACACCCTATACTTGTGGGTCATCAAGACTATTTTCTGGCACCGTTGCCGGGGAGCATAGCTCTATTTATCAAGTTCACTTGGAATCACTATTGTTCGCTGCCCTCCATTCATCATGGGTAAGTCTCGTGATGTAAAATTTCCTATATTACCATCCACTACAAGGAGAGGTACAGTTCTGAACACCTCTGTTGCTCTTGATTCACCATCTGTGATGAGTAAGCTCCTTACACCACCGCATACACATGCTACACATACTGCTACTACTACTGAATCTGAAACTTCTGATACTTATGATGTTGCTTCTACTGTGCTTGATAAGAGTGGTTCATTAGGTCCTTTCCTAGATGCTACGATTGCTAGAACTATAGCTGGAAATACTGAAACTCCTAATGAAGACACTACTACACCTGTCAGTTCACCTGAGTCTAGAGAGGGCTATGATATTGAAGACAGTTATATAGAGATGACTGATGAATTTATTAAAGAATGTCAAAACACTCATGATAAAAATGCTATTAAGAGTGTTCTTGAGAAATATACTGTTAGACCTCAATTTTGTCCTAATGCTAAGTTCGCTACATCTCCCATAAACATTAAAGATAAGGATTATGATTTCTCTCTTGATTTATCTTAAATAACCATTGTTGAGAAAGAACCTTTTTGTGGGACTAAGAATGAAAGTGCTGTAGCACATATGACTGAGCTTTCTACCATGAGTGGTCTATTTTCTGATGATATTAAGATGCGCACCTACTTTGTTGTTAAAATTTTCCCTTTTTCACTGAAAGGAGAAGCTAAAACTTGGTTTAATAATTTACCTCCTGGATCTATTGATTGCCCTGATTGCTTGATTAGTACCTTCCTTCAGAAATATTTCCCTCCTAGTGCTAGACATGCTATTTTGCAGGAACTTTTTGATTTTAAATAGGGAGAAAAAGAGATATTGCCTGAATCATGGGCAAGGTTTTGTTCTTTGATTCATGCACAGGCTGGATGTCTATTACCTAAAAATGAGCTTCTTGATATATATTATAATGGACTAACTGAAGAATCTAGGACATACCTGGATAGTTGTGTTGATTGTGTTTTCAGGAATAGAACTCCCAAAGAAGCTGAGGAATTAATGGCTAAAATAAGCAAGAATTATGATGATTGGACTCCACCTGAACCAACTACACCAGAGACAGCTACACCTGAGTTAACTGTGCCTGCGCCGACACCAACATCAAAGAAGAGGGGAGTTATTAAACTAAATGGTGAAGTGATGAAGGAAGCTAAGAAATGTCTAAAGGAGAAGGGTATTAAAGCTGAAGACGTGAAGAATTTACCTCCTATAGAAGAATTATGTAATACAATCTCCCACTCATCCACTATTGAGGTACACTCTCTCCAACATTTTGATGAAGGTGATATTCCTTACTCTAAACCTCCTGATCAATGCTTGGAAGAATTTGATGTTTTTATAGTTAAGCAAGATAATTTTAATAAAAGGGTGCAAAACAATCTAATGGAAAACTCTAGAGCTATTATTGAGTTGAAGGATATTGTGGAAAGAACCTCTAATGATGTTAAAATGCTTGTTAAACATTTCCAAATGGTTCAAACTCAAATTGACCAGCTTATTAAAGTGCAAAAATATTTGCTAGTTAATGCTTCTAAGGAAAAACAAGCTTATGAAACTGGAACTAGAAGTGGTGCTACCACCCAGGATCCTCTATATCCTGAGGGGCATCCTAAAAGAATTGAGCAAGACTCTCAACAAATTGAAAATAGTGGTACTTCTCCTAAGAAAAGGAAAAATAAACATAAAACTATTGTAGAGTTTTCCGGACCTGCTAAAGGTCCTAATAGTATATCTGTCTCTAATGCTGAAAATGGTAATGAAGAAAATGATGCTCCTGATAAAGGAAAAGTTGAAGAAGAACCTGAAAGACACAATAAGAATACTAAATACACTAAAGAAGATTTTGTTTCTAAGAAACATGGTAGTGAAAGAGAGCCTTGGGTCCAAAAACCTATGCCTTTCCCTGATAAGAAACACAATTCCAAGGAATATGAACACTATAACAAGTTTTGTGAGTGGTTGAAACCTTTATTTTTGCAAATTCCTTTGAATGATGCTATTAAACTGCCTCCTTATTCAAAGTATATGAAGGATATTGTCTCTAATAAAAGGAAGATCCCTAATGAAGAAATTTCAACTTTGCTTGCTAATTATTCCTTTAACGGTAAGGTTCCAAAGAAACTTGGAGACCCAAGGATTCCAACTATTCCATGCTCTATTAAAAATAGCTATGTTAGAACTGCTTTGTGTGATTTGGGAGCAGGAGTTCGTGTTATGCCTTTTTCTCTCTATAAGAGACTTCAATTGGAAAAATTACAACTGATATATCTTTGCAAATGGCTGATAAATCTAGTACATTCATGTTGGTATATGTGAGGATGTACCTGTTCAAGTGGCTCATAATTGCTTGATATTAACTGACTTTGTTGTGCTTGAAATGCCTAAAGATGATAATATGTCTATTATTCTTGGGAGACCTTTTCTTAATACTACATGATCTGTTATTAATTGTAATCAAGGAAAGGTGACTTTTAATGTTAATGACAAGGAGCATACTGTCTATTTCCCCAAGAAGATTGATAGGACCTATGGTTTAAATTCAATTGAACATCTTGAGGGCATTTAAGTTGGAGAAATATATTGTCCCATACCGCGAGAAAAATATGAAACTATTATGATTGGGACCATTGCTATCAAGGTTGAGGTAACATAATCATTAGTGGAATACAAAGTTTTGTTTCATATAAAATTGTTTTGGTAGCAAGACCTGATCAACCTTGTTAACAAAGGGATTTTAATGAACAAAACAATGTTTTCACCATGATTATCATTGCTTACTTTTTTAATCCATTTTTAGTTTTTTCTTTCACTTAGTTTACTTTTATGTTGCTAGTTGCTTGCTTATTAGAGTGTCTTAGAACTTCTGAAGTTTTAGCTTTGTTTTGTTTTTGTATCATTTCAAAGTCATCTTTCAGTCAGAAAATCATTCATCAATACCTGAAAATAGCTCAAAAATAAAGTCTCTCGAAAAATTCCAGAAAATTCATATTAAATTTTTATGTGAAAAAGGGGCAGAGAAGTGCCTAGAGTGACCTAGGGGGGCCCACCAGGCAGGCCCACCACCTGGTAGCACGGCCACACCAGGGGCGCGCCTAGCCATGGTGTGGGCCACCCTTGGCCCTCCACTCACTCTCTCGCTTGCCACTTCCTTCTCTCTCCTGAGAAAACATCAGTTCAGTGCTCGAAATCGCATTCTTGCTGTTCTTGTCCATGATTTTTCGATCTCCTTGCTCAGCCCATCTTTGCTGCTGAAATTTGGAGCATTTGTTCTCCGGTATGTGACTCCTCCACTTGTCCAAGTAGATTTGTGATTAGTGGTTTATATCGTGAGTATTTTGCTGCTGTAGGTGACATGTTATGAGAGCTTGTAAGCTTGTTCAATGCTGATAAAAATTGTTTTGATGCATGTTTAGGCCTCTTACAAGTCCCTATGAGTAGTTCGCTTCATTATGTATTCACTTTGCAATCGCTTGTATAATGGATGTTTAAATTTCAGAATAGAAGATGAATGAACACACCTCAACCAACATGAATTGAGGGTGCCTGCAGTTATGAAGGCTCACCGTGAGGAGGAAGTCTTTCCCTCTGCCTATCGATGCCCCGAATTCATGAGGGCTGCAGGGATTTCTCAAGATTTACACACTTTGATTACTAATGCAGGATTGGAGCATTTTGTGGGAGATGAACCTACCCAATATGTGAAACTAACTATGTCTGTGGTGCAGGATTTCTGGTTTAGTTACTCCTTGCCTAACCCCATGGTCCACTACAGAATTTACAATGTAGTTGTCGATCTCCCTTTTGATCACTTTTGTGCAGCTATTAAAGTACCAAAGTGGGGTTCGTGTGGAAGGATTAGAGAGCTACCTACACCACTCATGGACCTGTATGCGGAAATTTTCCAAGGGTGCAGCTTCTCAAAGGAGAGTGGTAAATTTTGTAATATTCATCTCCCTTCTATTCGATATTTTGCCTACTTTATTGCCAAGTGTGTTCTCGCTAGGAAAACTGCTAATAAATTATCCTCATATGATCTAGCCTTCATCTCAGCTGCCTTAAAACGAGATAGGACTTATAATTTGGGTGCCTTGATGGCTTTCCGTCTTGTTGCTAATTGCGAGAAAGGTGGAATTTGTGGAGGCCTCATTGCCTCTCATTTACTAGCTCTGCATGGTGTAGAGCCTCATCATTTAGACTTACAGTTTTCCATAGAGAGGCTTGACCTTAATTCCATGATACAACATAAATTTGTTTCTTCTTGGGATAATTTGAGTGATTTATCTTATGAAATAACCTTCCTCAAGGCTGGTTGGAGAAGGAATAAGTCCGAGCGTGTTGTTATTTTGCCTGCGCCTATTTTGTTTAACCTTGATACCAGGGAAGGATGGTCACTCACCGAGGAAGAGCTCGATGCATATCTAGGGGAGCTCTCCTAGCAAGAGCAGGATACTGGGAGGGAGATTACAGATGATTCAGTCTAGCCCTCGAATGAGGGGGAGTCTTCGTATCAGCAGCCTATCTATGATTAGGGAGCTTCTTCTACACAAGGGCCTACTACGATCATTCTTATGATGACCCGCCGGCCTGGAGTTCCTACCTGCATTGGGGTTGATACCCACTTAGGCCAAAAGCCTAAGCTTGGGGGGAGGTACACCGACACCACACTCATCTACATATCATGTTTAGTCGGTACTTTGTATATCCTTGTTTCATTCCTTTTTTAGATTTCATTCTTTCTTTACTTTTGCTTTAAAAAAAGACCAAAAATATTTTCGTTGTTTCTCTTTGTTTGCTTGTTTGTCTTTTTAGCCTTGGTTTGCTTCTTCCTTTTTTCTTTGTTTTGATTATTCGAAAAACCCAAAAAAGATTTCTCTTGGCTTGTTCTTCCTTTTGGTTCTTGCCTTTAAAAATCGAAAACCCAAAAATATGTGTTGTTCTTCTTGGGTTTTGTGAAGTTCGTTGCAGGGTTCAGCAGTCCTTAGTGGAGTTGGGTTTCATGTTATTATTCAAGCCACATAAGTGAAGGGCAATAATGAGGATTAATGACAACTTGAGGTGTGGTAAGAGGCTGGTAAAAAACTCTATTTGTTTTCATTTTTGTACATATACTCATCATTGTGGGCATGCTTAGTCTACTCATATAAGGTGTATGTTATTTATGGATGCTTAGTAGTTCTTGCTTTCCTATGATTAGCTCCATCTTGCTAATGGTTTGTAGCATGTCATATGAATGTTTGCTTGCATTGTTCTATTCATAACTTGGTATGACACTATGGTATCCTTCTCTGAATGTTTCACTTGAATTGACTTGGCACATGCTCACGCATGCATATGACTGAAACAATAGTCAGTTAAGCCTCGATGAATTAGTTTGCCTGAGGGGTCTTGAATCACTTTCATGCCATAATTAGTCCTATTTTGTTGCAAACATGATTATGACAGTTATTGCTCTCTCATTTGTCGCTCCCTTACTATTTCTAGCCTTCACTTGCACTGAGTATGAGCTCTACTCGTGTTTCCAACTCCCCAAAACCAATCTTGCCAAAAGTGTCCACCATACCTACCTATTAGCATCATTTGCTAGTCCATGCATATTCAGTAAGCCTTGTTTTCTTCCGAATAAAATGTTTGCTTGTTATGAGAAAGTTAGTTAGTAAAGCTCTCACGAACTTGATGGCACACTTTACTTTCTTGTACTTAATAATCTTGAACCATTGTGTCCGACTTTGTTGTGTATATGCTTGTGCTTTATGAGTTGAAGTTAGCAGAACCATGTAGCATGGGGAACGCTGTCAACATTGCACTTATTATTCCGTTGATATCATGATTCTTTAGCTTATGGATCCCGGTGGTGTGAAATAAAAGGGGAACTTGTAAGATCATGGAGTTTGTGTGCGTGTTAGAGAAACTCCTGGGCCGCTAGCCTAAGCCATGCCTAATCATGGTGGAAACTTGCAGCATAACCATAATGAGCACCCTATGAAGCATCCTCAATAAAAACCTATGCAAATAGCAAATAAAAAGATCGTTGAGATGCTCATTGTCTGCTTGCCTTGTCATTTTGATTATGGGATAGCTCCTGTATCATGTGCAAGGGGTACCCCGTTGGCGGTTCTCTATGATACATATGTACTTACAATGACAAGAGCTTACCTGTGACTGAAGTTGACTAGCATGAGGTTCAGTACTCGTAAGCAAGGGGCATGAGATTTCAACTTATAACTTGTCAAGCATATCCTCTTAGTTGTGTCACTTTAACCTTAACCATTTAAAGATGCTTATGGTAGGGGCAATGAGAGGTCAAAGCTAATGAGTACCATACTTTCAGCATTTGGAAGCCTTTCAAACTTTTCAAAACCTTTTCACTTCCTTGTTGAGTCACCGCTTATTCTATGAGCACTTTCTTGAGAGCATAGTTGTCATTCTTAGTGTGATGTGCTTGTCTCAAAACTTGATTAATTGTGTCATGACTTTGATGCTTGTATCTTTGATACCTTTACTTCTAGTCTTCACTTGAACTTCAGAGGTGCCTCGGCATTTATGTTTGCTCTACAATCAAAGGCAAGCGAGATAGCACTCTATCATACCTTTTTATGAGCATTGCAATGTTGCTTATGTTTATGTTTCATGCTACTTACTATTTTTGAGTTGGAATCTCTTCATAGCTTGCAATAACTATTGAGTAACCTTATTTGCATGCTCCTTATTATGAATTGACCAAGTACTTGATCATATGCTAGGAATATATACATCTTATGAAGCAAATGTGTTCATGAAAGTTTCTTTTATCGCACTCAGTTTGCAACTGAATTGCTTGAGGACAAGCAATAAGCTAAGCTTGGGGGGAGTTGATACGTCCAAAACGTATCTACTTTCCCGAACACTTTTGCTATTGTTTCTCCTCTAAACTTGTGTGATTTGGATACAACTAACACGGACTGACGCTGTTTTCAGCAGAATTAGCTTGGTGTCTAGTTTTTGTGCCAACTATCAGGAAAAATCCTGGAAAATATGCCAAAAATCCTATTTCACCAGAAGATTCATGGAGCCATAACACGAGACGGAGGAGGGCCAAAAGGGGCCCACACCACCTAGCAGCACGGGCCAGGCCAGGCCGCGCCTGGGGGTGGTGTGGCCGCCTCGGTCACCCCCTCGGCCTCCCTCTTCGCCTATAAGTTGCCTCTTGACATAAAAACCAAGGGGGTTCGACGTTTTTCCAGAAAGAGTTCCGCTACGCCGCCACCACCAGATTCTGCAAATAAAAACCAGAAACTCCGTTCTGGCACCCTGCCGGGACGGGGAATTGGAGGAGATCATCGCTGTCATCATCACCATCGCTTTTCCATCGACCATCCATGATTCCCCCATCTATGAGTGAGTAATCCCCCGCTGTAGGCTATGGGGATGGTAGGGATTGGATGAGATCGTTCATGTAATGGCATCAGATTATTAGAGCATGGTGCCTAGTATCTATTATTAGTGCTTTTTGACTTTGTTGCAACTTGTTATGCTTAATGCTTGTCACTAGGGCCCGAGTGCCATGATTTCAGATCTGAACATGTTATTGATTCATTATGATAGTATCATTTATGGTCTTACCTGCAAGTTGTATACACATATTGTTGTCCGGAACCAAAGGCCCCAAAGTGACAATAATCGGGATAACCGGAGGGGATGGCTTTGATGTGAGGATCACATGTGTTCAACTGAGTGTTAATGCTTTGCTCCGGTACTCTATTAAAGGATCACATTAATTGCCAGTAGTTCCCTTGAGGCCCCACTGCAAACGAGTGGAAGGCAAAACATGTTGTGCAAGTTCTCATTGCGAGCACGTATGACTATATATGGAACACATGCCTATGATTATGTAGTACTTGGATGCTTTATCTTATTTATCTGCAAATGCCCTATGTCTTGATTGCTATATGAATTGTCTTGTCCATGCAACGCTCGTCTATCCATCCCTATGCCTACCGCGCTTTAATACTACGGTTTACTGCAATTGTTACTACTGTCTTTACTTTTACTATTGCTATTACTTTGCTACTGCTATTACAAAACTGTTGCTACTGATAAACTGCCATGAGCAAGATTGTTTCCAGGTGCAGCTGAATTGACAACTCAGTTGTTAAGGCTTATAAATATTCTTTGGATCCCCTTGTGTCGAATCAATAAATTGGGTTTCACTTCCCTCGAAAATACTGCGATACACCCCCTATACTTGTGGGTCATCAGTGAGTTCCTTCTCTGTAACACCCTCAAATCAGCCCTATGCATGTTTTAGCAATTCACGCCAAACCCGCATAGAAACGATTCAAGGACGCCCACCAGGCACTTTCGTGCGGGTGGAAAAAAACGAAGTAATACCATTACACAAAAGTCCTCGATGGGACCCACAGAACAGATATATATACAACAGCGACTCCATGAGTCAAGAATACAGATATAATATACAAAGATCCAAATCACCTTGAAATGATAGAGCGTCCGACTATGGACAAGACGCAAATGGGGCTAAGATCCCTGAAGAATAACCAATGGCGTCCATAACCCTGCCCAGGCCAAGCCAGAAGGGTAACCCTGCTAACGACGGCGATCTCAAACCTGCTAAAACAAAAATGGGTGCCGAAAAAGGGCAAAGGAAAATGAGGAGCGTCAGTACTGAGGCCAGTACATGACGAGGCTAGAATTCGGCGGCGCTCGCCTACATAGGTATGGTGGGCTGAAGCGGCAGCGCATCAGAAGTAAACAACCTATAGAGACTCGGTACAACTGGCGGTTATCAGAGAGGGATAAGAAAAGACCTATTCGGATCCAACCTGAAGCTAACACCAAACAATCCCATCCTGGTATTTCCCCCTCGAGACCAAACGAGGAAGCCAGACCAAGGAACTCACACAGTTGGCAATTTTACTCATTCCTTTATAGTTGTAGCAATTACTAATCAGATATAGATAGCATGAGTCATCCTGAAGCATAAGTAGTGGGCAGTTTTAATTAGTTATTCTGTTGTAGTTGGAACAGTTACTAGCCAGATATCTTTGTCCTGAGGAATCCCAAAACCCAGCAGTTGTTGGCACTTTTATCACATTCCATTGGAGTTGCAATACTTACTAGGCATATAGCATGTCACAAAACAACCCAGATCCACCAGCTGTTGGCATTTTTAATATACATTCCGTTATACTTGAGCTGGTTACTAGTCACATATTAAGTCAAATTTATAGCACTACTTTAGTTATGCTTGTCTATGATCGAGATACTGTGCTCCAAGTCGTCCATAACCACGGACACGGCTTTCAGAAAGTTTTACCCTGCAGGGGTGCACAAATAGCAACACACACTCGATCAACCTCGGAAAAACCAACTCAAAACCCAACGAGGCATTCACGACAAAGCGATCACAGGATTCATAAAATATTTCAGGGGGCCACCCCACTAAGCTACCCGCAACGAAGTTGGACGGCTCCGGAACGGACCCAGGGTTTGTGTGGACGGCTATAAACGACTAGGAACCCGAAAGTGTGACTAGGCTTGTCGATACAGCGAAAACGTGTCACGATCCTAAACAGTACAGGTGCTCCTCGCACAATCGTAAATAAAGCAGTAACAAGGCATAAGTACAGGATAGTAATAAATCAAGCTCTGGCTCAGGGGGGGGGGTCCATAAGGCCTCCCGAATGTGGATAGTGCGAAAAATCAAGGAACAGGTATCAAGTACTCGTGGTCCTACGGGACACAAGTGAGCGTGGAAGAACCAAATAACATCTATTGCCCACCGATGCCTCTGCATTAATTATATCTAGCAATTTAAATAGTTGTATTTAAAGTCATGATCAACTCCACCATTAAGCATCTCCAACATTAACATCTGCCAGCATTCCAACCACTGTGGTACTTGACAACACGGGATCGCACCTGAGCAAGCAACTACGACTCGCAAGGCCAACTATCTACCAAACAAGGGTAATAGGAGGTTTCCAAGGCAATATAGAGGCTGCACGGGATATAACTGGTGTACGGAAACTAAAGCATCGTGACACGGATAGAAATAGATCAACTGGAGGAAATAAAGACTATAAATGAAAAATAGGTAGAAGGGGGAGACTTGCTCGCCTGGGAAACACTGCCGAAGGATCATATTCGGAGAACTTGTCGATACTCGCATCAACTCATTGGCCAAATCCGCGAAGAAGCAAACACTAGAAGAAACACCGGATGCAATATTTAATACTACGGCAGAAGATCCGGCATGCTTATGATATGATGCAGATGCGGTGCAATTAGGTAGTATTAAGCGGAACCAGGGTCCCGACAATTAATTACACGGTTCAAGTTATTTAGAAACCCCGCAATTTAAATGTTGTATTAACAGGGCGGAAGATGGCATCGGTTCGCTACACCAATTTAAATGGAATCCGGAATACGACAAAAATATCCCGTAGATGGACTCCATATTTAATTATGATGTGATTCGACTATATAACCCAGACCCGCGAAGATATGTATGCGGGCATGTACAATTGATATGCAACAATTCATATAGATGGCATTTATAAAATAGGGGTCTTGGTTAGGGGATCACATTAGGGTTCAGCGAACTTGGTGTTCATCGGGGGTCGGGGTTCGACAGGGTTCGACGGGGATCGGTCTCGGCGGAAACGTTCTCGGACAACGGAGTAGATCTTGTCGCATCCGTGGTCTTCGGGTGTTCAATGACAATCTGGTAATCGTCGTCGGCATAGTCTTCGAATAGCCCCACAAGGTTCCCGCAGCGACATCAGTCGGTGCCCGCGTGGCTTCGAGGTCATCTCACTCTTCACCGCGAAGATCGCGTCAGAACCGGAGGCAACGAACTGATGTACCCGGGTCTTTGGCTGCACAACACTGGAAAAGGGGACAGACACAACTTAACATGTTGAACAAAATAGCAACATATGAAGCTACACGGCTCAACATGGTCACGCTACAGACGCGAGACGCGACGAGCACCTGCAGATGGAATCCACGGCAGACTTGATGCCACTAACGTGTTGTAGCAGGGGCGGCACTGGAGGCAGCAGTCGCGAGCACGCAGGGCGGCGGACCAGGCGCGTGGTCAACGACGGCGAGCGGCCGGGCAGCGGCGCCAAGGGGATCGAGCAGGGCCCTCCCTGGCGGCGGCGGACTCGGGAGGAGCGGCCGGTGGCGGCGGGGTCGCGCTCGGGCTCGGGGCGATGGCAAGGTGGGGGCCCGCGGTGGCGCGGCGGGCGAGCGGAGGCGAGAGGGACGGCGAGGCGCGCGGTGGAGGGCGGCGGCCGACGCAGAGGAGGTAGGTCAGGCGCGGAGGCGAGCTCCGGGAGGACGCCGAGATCAGCGGTGCCGGAGGCGACGGAGCTCCCAGGGCATGACCGCGGAGGAGGCGGCGCAGGGACTCGAGGTGACGGCGGCCGTCGAGGAGGTGGTCGGCGGGGAAGCTCTAGGCGGTAGGGATCCTGGCCGAGGAGGCGAGCCAGAGAGAGGAAACCGGCGGCGGTGGCCTCGACGGGGAGGAGGGGACAACGACGGAGGCGCGGATGACGACCGGCGGCGAGGGGAGCGCGGGCCGGGCACCGAGGGAATGGCCACGCGGCGGCAGTTGCCGATGGGGAGGAGGCGAGCGATTCGGCGAGTGAGGGGGGGAGGAAGGGACCGCGTGGGGTGGAAGGTGGCGTGCGGGTCATGTCCACGGGGTGGGCCAGGGCGAAAGCAACAGGGGAAGCGGGGTCGTGCGGACCGCGTGCGGTGGTTGGTGGGGAGGCGAGCGCGGGTGGGGAATAACGCCCAGGTGGGGCTTGGTCGGCGGCAGATGGGAGCGGGGGAGGTTTGGTGGGCGGCTAGGGCGGGAAACGGCAGGTGGCGACCAGGTGTGGGGCCAGGCTGGCGTGTGTTCGCGCGTGGGGCTGCTGGTGGGCTGGTGGGGTGAGGTGGCAGCGGTTGAATGGATGGAGAAAGGGCCAGACTGACATGGCGCAATGGGATAGGTTGGGGTGAGGTGGAGGGGGCTAGGTAGATTAGGTTTAGGTAGAAAAAGGGGTTTGGGTAGGATTAGGAATTAGACTAGGTTTTAGTTTAGGGCTTGGAGGTGGCCGGTCAGGCTTTCGGGCCTCGCGGGCAGCCTCCTAAAAAAATAAAAGAAATATTTTATTATTTAAAACGGGGCTTTTGAAAACCGTTGGTAGACGAAACAAAATATTCCGGAGACCCGGGTTTTACTTTGAATGAAGGACGGGGCGTTTAGAAAACAAAACCAGGCTTTTTGAAATAGTTTTGTACAAACACATGCATGATGACATGACGATGCTCAAATGCAATGTGGCATGATGACATGAGCATGCGGTCATGATGATGCTATGCACAAAAACAACGCGATTTTCTACTAGTGGTTTTGGCGGGGCGCCACATTCTCAATAAAAGATACTCGAATAATGATGATTACCCATGATTTTTCATTAAGAAATCCTCAAAGGATTTTTGCATCATCTTAGTTTATGTTGATGACCTTAACATCATTGGTAACACAACAGATATATCTATAGCACACAATCATTTAATGATGGAATTTCAGATGAAGGATTTGGAAAAAACAAATTCTTCTTAGGTTTACAACTCGCGAACCTTCCCTAAGGAATACTCGTTCATCCGCCCAGCTATATTCAAAAAAAATTGGAAAAATTTAATATGGATAAAACATATCCATCCAAAACACTCATGGTCATCAGAACCCTTGATATGGAATATGATCCTTTTAGACCTAGGGATGATAATGAAGAGGTATTAGGACCTGAATTCCCATACCTTAGTGCCATAGGTGGATTAATGTACCTTGCAAATTGTACTAGAGCATATATTGCCTTTGTAGTAAATTTACTGGATAGACATAGTGCAGCTCCAACAAAACGCCATTGGGAAGGAGTAAAGAATATCTTCAGATATTTACATGGTACTAAATATCTTGGTTTATTCTATAAGAAAAATCAAGAAATGACCCTAATTGGTTATACATACGTTGGCTATCTTTCTGATCCCCATAATCCTAGGTCATAACCTAGATTTATATTTTTATACGGTGGAACTGCTATTTCATGGATGTCAACAAAACAGATTCTAGTAGCCGCTTCCACTAACCACTCTGAAATAACTGCATTATATGAAGCTTCACGAGTGTGTATGGCTTCACAGAGTGATTAATCATATACGAACATCATGTGGTATCGGTTCATTAGAATCACCAACTATTATCTATGACAATAATGTCGGATGTGTTACTCAAGTGCATATGGGATACATTAAATGTAATGTCACAAAACATATTGCTCCAAAATTGTTCTTTCCTCATGAATTGCAGAAAAATTGAGAAACTAATATTTCCCAAACAAAATCCAATGACAATATTGCAGATTTATTCACTAAGTCTTCACCAACAACTACATTTCAAAAATGTATTCATGGCATTGGTATGAGACGACTTTGAAATTTGCAAAGTTGAGGGGGAGAAATCTCCTAGGACTGAACTTAGTATTTATCATCCGATAACAATATATTATACTCTTTCCATATGAGTTCTCCAACAGATTTCTCATATAGATTTTAATGATACAATTACTATACTAATAGTATATTGGATTCCTATATTTCTCCTTATATTTTTCCAACAGAATTTTGGAGACATGGATTGAAAAGAACGAGTTGGTACAAGAGAAATTATATCATGACTTCAAGTACTTAAGAACCTATGGAGAATTTCAAAACATGGAAGCCTTGAACACTACATTGTCCAAGGGGGAGTGTTAGGAATTAATTAGCATTAACTAATTAGTTAATAGATTCCCTAGAATATGCTAAGCATCGGTTTGCATCTTTGGATTTTGAAGAGGGAAACAGCATCAAGAAATTTTAGTGCATCATCATCGATGAATTGTGTCCCTAGGGCGTCACTAGGGGAGATTACATCACACCACCCCCGCCACCCCCATCTCTTGCGCCTCTCGTCGCTGCTATAGCCAGCCCTCACCACGAAGGCGACGTGCTCGGTCGATGAAGGAGACTTGGGCGTGGTGGTTTGCCGAAGACGGCCGTTAGGTCTGCTGGGTGGATATGGCTGGTGCGTCTATGAGTAGCGGCCAGGACGGCACCCCTGACCGGGGTGATGCTAGAGGTCTCCTTGGCAGCGCTTGACTCGTGGTGAGGGCTGGGCTGCAAGTCAGCTCGAGACAAACCCTTGATCTTGATCTGGGTGGATCCTTATGTCATTTTTCCACCTCCTCCTCTCAGTGTAACGGTCGGTTCTAGTGGTGGATTAACCTTGCGTTGCCGTCTCCTTCTCCGCCGCTAGCCATGGTCATTGGTTGGGCTCAGCGAGGTAGATCCCACAGGTTACCGACAGGTGGAGAGGTGACTGCTAGTCTGGCTTCGAATAAAGGGGGCTGGTCCTAGTATCCCTCTCGCTCAAAGATGAGGATCTACTTGATGTCGGTCTTCATTCATCTGGCGGGAGTGTTGAGGTCCAGTCTCCAACAGCGAACCCCAAAGGACGACATGCCGAAGATTACTAGATCGGATGTGATTCAGTTGTGCGCATCCATGTTTTGTAGGACAGCCATTTGGTTTGAGAGGGAGCGTTGCGAAGCTTTATAGTCTGTTGTCATCAAGGACATTCCTTTAGTCCATGGTGAAGTTAGTCGCAGAGAATGACATGGAAGACAAGGTCTAGGGACTGGTAATGGTGGTTTGAATCCTGGTGGCGATGAGGTTTTGGCTTGGTGATGTCAACACCCGGATTTTTAATCCTAGATGCCTGTTATGCCATACATCGCAATCCTAGGATTACCATTTTTGTGAGACATAACAGATTGGATATCACAGCACATCATCCATTACAAACCATAATAAGGTCTTACACAAATAAAGGATCTCATGATCCATTCTTAATACAAACAAGCAATAGAAATATAAACGTAGTAGTGGGCTCCATCTTCAGGGTCACAGGCAATGCTGACGATTGGAGATGATCCTAGTTGTCGTAGCCGTCCTACTGTCCATCTTCCTGATAGTCCTCCTCATAGTCTGGCCACGGGAATAGCCATGGACAAAGCCATGAGTACTCTTTAAGTACTCGCAAACTATCACTAAGAAGTAAGGTAGTTCTAGTAGGAATGCTAAGCTCTAAGTTTATTTGCAAAAGAGAAATTTAACCTAAGCTGAGTTCAGAAGTAAAGAAAGCTAAAATAATGTTCTAAATCACCTAGGTGGGAACTTAGTTTTCATAGTCACAACCCTGTTGTGGTCAAGTCAAAATCATAGTTCATTTCACAAGTCATTTTGAAAACATCTGACGACGGAATAGTATGGCCACTGCAACTGTCCATGACCGTAGACGTGGCTATTCGAATAGTTTGACACTCCGCAGGGGTGGTACAGTTTCACCACAAAATTTGATACCTCTGTCAGGGATAACCCTGAATCATCATACTTAGTATGCGGATAATCAATCATAACCTTTCCTTTACACACTCTAGTATAGGCACCTCCCCTATGAGCTTGGCCTCCCAGACATGGCCATCTGCCATCCTGGGCACTACATATGTGGACATCATCAAGAGGTAGCCTCAGCTCAAACCTCCGACACGAGGGAAACCATACTAATGCATATAAACTTCCGGCTAAGCCTTGCCCAATTTAGGTATTGTGGTTGTACGGTAAAATTGGAATGGTATCGCATCCGAACCCAACCATCAATTTTTATAAAGGGCTAAGGCTCATGCCTCAACATTTTCACCATCAAATCCATTTGTGTTCTCAACACATGTCAAAACATTTCAATAGAATGACTCATCATTCCATCGTTTTCATAATCATTTTCACCAAGTATTCCCATCTAAAGTGATCAAGTTTTATGCTTAGCACTAGCCACTAAGTTAAGAGTGTTCACTAATGAGGGATGCTAAACTCAATCTCATGCCATAGAATGACATCTAGTATAGGCCTAGTTTTATACTCTTTATGCTATCTATACTATCTTTCCAAAACCTCACAAAGCATTAACTAAAAGTAAAGAACTTTGGTAAAGCAAAAAGTAAAGCTTGCAAGTAAAACTTGGGATGGGTATAACTCAAAAGGTATAACCAAGCATGCCTAATACAATTGCTTAAGTTATCAAAAGGGGGAAAGTGTTAACTTGCTTAGTTCTAGCTTGCTAATAATAGCTTGCCTTGATTGGTGCAGTGATTGAAGTTTGTTCGTCTTCTTTGGGGTAGAACTCCTCCTCCTCGTATCGTTGGTCGGCACTATCGTCTATAAAGGAATACGGGGTACACAATCACCAAACAATACTTAACTAAGTCTATTTAGCACACTAAGGCACATACTTGATGATCTAGCATCATCACAATCATCACATGCATTAAAGAACTAGTTTCAATTATTTTATTTGAGAAAAGTAATTTCTACTCATTGAAATTAATTAAGATTTAATATTCTCCAATTAAAATATGGGATCATGTGGAAACGTGTCATCACCACATATTCTAATACATGGGAATGTGATTTAAAGGGTTGGTCACATTTTATAAAGTTTAAGATTACTATTTAAATGATTTAAAGTGATTAGAAATGCCTATATAGCATTGTTTTGGTACTAGTCCAAAGTCACTACATGTAAACCTAAATATTATTACATATTCAGATATGTATTATCAAATGTGATTTTTGAGAGTTGGAATCAACTCAAAAGCTATTACGGTTGATTTTTTAAAAATGTTGTAAGTTGCAAAAGTATCTGTTTTGTTATTTTTGCTATAGATTATCTCTAACTCCAAATGATTTAAATCCAACGGGTTTGGATAAATATTTTAATTATCTTTCTAAGAAAATTTGAATCATGCCATTTGGTTAAGTGAAACTCTCTGAATTGAATTTTAAAAATAGTGGACAGAATATGATTTCAACTAAATTGGAAAATCACTTATTTGAATTTTTGGGCCAGCGCGGGAAAGTTAACGGGCCGGCCCAGTGGCACTCCGCGACGCAGCGGGCTACTAACAGTGGGCACCCACTGGTCAGGGAAACTAACTAAGTGAAACGGTATGGGCGAATCTGAGCCATGGGATCAACTTCTAATCTAACGGCCGAGAGTAAGCATCGACGACGAACAGCTCCGGTGAGGAACTAGACCTAGCGTGGCAGTGGGGGTCTGACGGGGCTCACCTGGGCTCTAGCTAGGCTCGGCGACAGGGGCAAACGACATGGTAGACGACGGCGAAGCGAGGCGTGGTCACGGTGAGGCTTGGGGTGGTCGCAATCAACGACGCCCTTCTCCTCCAGCAGCGGCGGACTCTGGTGCAACGCCGGCACGGTGGTGCTCGCCTTGCTCCAGGAAGGGGTGTGGGAGGCTCAGTGGTGAGTGGGGAGTCGAGTGGTGTGAGGAATGGAGGCTGGGATGGCCTCCTTTTATAGCTCGACAAGGGGACCGAGCGGTGCAGGCTGACATCTCCAGCGAGGGTGGCACAGAGAGCTAAGGGCATGGCTAGGGTAGGTGGACGGTGCGGTGTCTCCTGGCAGTCGTTGCTAGCTTAAAGGTGAGGCGTGGGGTGGCTGGGTTTGGTCGGGCGCGTGCGGTGCTCTGGACGGAGGTAGAGGTGTTTGCGGCGGCGTACGGCTGCTGCGGGTCGCGCGGCGGCGAACGAGGGTGTCTGCCGGGGTGCTGCTATCATGGTGGGTCTGTGCACGCGAGGGGAGGTCAAGGCGCGGCGCGTGCGAGCTGGTCGGGCGCGGCGCACTGGCGCTCTCTGGACACGGCGCAGAGAGGAGGTGCACGGCGGTGCTAGTGTGGTCCAGGGCTGGGCTTCGACCGTGGGGTGGACAGGGGGTGGCGGTAGGAGCTCGCGTGTCTGGTGCGCGTCTTTGGCGAGGCTGGTGTGTCTCCTGGCGTGCTGCACACTGTCGGCCGGCGACGACCAAGAACGGGCGGCGCTCCACTGTGCCAGCGGTGAAGGGGGAGCTGGTCTAGGGCTGGGTTAGGCTTAGAGGGGACATGGGGTTAAATTGGAGACCAAATGGTCGATGCCCACTGTACCAAATAGTGCAGCTAGTCTAGTGTTTATTCTGTGCCTGCCAAGTGTTTGATGAAATGGCCGCATGAAAATTATTTTTGAATTTTTGATTCAAACTTTTTGGGTGAACTTGCCTTAAGCTTGGGAGACTAGGTTTGCTTGGATAGTTCAAGGTGAATTCATTTGATGTGTTTTTGAAAAAGTGTGATCTTAACACATACACTTAATTCAATTTTCAAATGTCCATTAAATGGCTTTGCTAGATGTTTTTGTAAGTTTGTAAACTGGGCCTTGAGACATCTTTACTTGGTCTAGCAAGGGGGGAGATAGAAATGTTTCTGTTAGAAATCTTCTCCTAGGAACACCTAAAGTGGCCTAGTGGTTTAAAATGGTCAAAATGACCATTTGCTTTATTTATTCTTATTTGATTTCTTTCTCTTTGGATTTTCTTTGTACATGGTCTAGATGATGTGGCATTCACCTTTAAACCATTTCACAACATTTAGAACAATCAAACATGGCATAAACACTCAATTCTACACTAATGCAAACACACATAACTTCATATGCTTTCTTCTTAATAAAAGTTTTTGTTAACCCTAAATTGGGTGATTAGGAACTTGATAACCTTGATTAAAGATTTGGGGTGTTACAGGTGATCTGAGTCTTGATGCAGCGACATCGGAAAGTGCGGGTGACAGTACAGGTGAATTCTAGAGTTCAATCTTGTAGGGTGAAAACCCAAGGTATGTGTTGGGGATGTGCTAAATGGGTATCACCATAGCATGTCTCTAATCCGGCTAACCCAGGTATCCCATAGTTGGTGGAAATGCGTATGGCCTACTGGGCAACCTAGTTAGACAGATCTAGAAGGGAGGCACATGCCGGAACCAGGAAGGCTACGGTGTAGTCACCGTCCAACCCAGAGCCTTGGATTACAAGATAAGAAGACTAGTTAGTATTAGTGTAGGACTCTATAACCTATCCGACAAGGACCTTTCTCTATAACCTAGGTTCTGGTGCCTTTATAAGCCAGACATGTGGGAGCCTTTAGGGCAACGATTCATATCACCTCGCACAACGAACCAATCTCTATAACTCGATGTATTGCCATTATAGTGATTTATAGTAGGAGTAGGGTTCCGCCACCATCGTGGGACCTGAACTTCGGTAAACCGTGTTACCTCGTACCCGCCAACTCACTGCCTTCCCCCACCTCTCTAAACACGCTCTATGAGGACTCCTCCACAGCGTACTCATCGGCAATACCACGACAGTTGGCGCCCACCATGGGTTAGAGGCGCTTCGAGATCTACACCGGGTGAGGTATAATCTCTTCATAGGAATCGGTGACACCGTAGCCATTGGGCGTGTTCTCTTCTCCGACAACATTCTGATCATCCCTTCGGATGAGTTCTGGATCCTGGCGAAGTCGAACCCCTTTTTTTCTCCCGCTGCTCCATTGTTTCAATTGGGGACATCCATCTCTTCATTAGAGAAACTGGCTTGCGATCAAGCTACCACGAAGTCAGACACGCGTCAAGGCCTGCATGGACCGCCTACGGGCAGGACACGTTCGCGGAAGCATTGATATCGGATCTCTCTTTGGAGTTTGTCGTCTTAGATCAGAACAAATTAAGGCCCATGCAAACTGCCCGTGTATAGGATATAGTCGTGGAAGACCAACACAATTCTGCTTGGCACCCCCAAGTGTTAGAGAAGGGCGCACGCTAGATACTCTTCTCTGGCACCCCCAAGAGGTCGCACTTTGTCAGTGTCTGCGTCCAAAGGTTGGGGGAATCCCTGTGTGAGTACCTCGCCATATGGTTAAGGGTGAGGGCCTCCTTGGAGGGAGACCGCACTGGTGATGTAGTCTACCACTTCATGGAAGGGCGCACGCTAGATACTCTTCTCTGGCATACGCTTAGGAGGCGGCAGGCCACTGGCTTACTTACTCTCAACGAGACAATCACAATTGTTAACAGTTCCACCGACGCCGATGAGGAAGCCAAGGCCACCGCTGCCGAAAAATCCAAGTTCATCGGCCATGTTGCCTACGACTTTGCCTCTACCACCGACAACACCGACGCTAATTCCTACTTAGTGTTGGACGCACTCTATGCCGACATCAACAAGGATGGCGGTAGCTTGTCAGTCAACTCGGAGGAACTCAAAGCTTCCATGAAGGAGATCGAGGAGGAGTTCGAGCCGGAGGAGCACGTCGAGCATGCTGTCACTTCCTGCCAGGTACTAGTGGAGGAGTAGAGACGGGCCATAGGGGGCCCACACCACCCCCTGGCGCGGGCCAACCTAGGCCTCGCCACCAGGTGGTGTGGCCGCCCTGGCCCACCTCTGGCTCTCCCCTCTGGCGTATATAATCCTCCTGAAACACTAATACTCGGGGAGTGACCATAGAAAGATTCCGCCACCTCTGCGGGGCGGAAAACACCGAGAGAGAAAGATCTCTGGCAGACAGAATTCTGCCGGGGGAATTCCTTCCCGGAGAGGGGAGATCGTCGCCATCAACACCGCCATCAAGCTGGACTTCATCGGGATCATCATCGTCATCACCATCAGCACCATTATCTCCATCTCCATATTGCTGTAACAATTGGGTTGAATCTTGCATAGTTCTTAGGGGAAACTTTCCCGGTGTTGATTACTCTTTGTAGTTGATGCTATAGAGTGAACCATTGAATTATTATTTATGTCCATATTGTTATACATCATTATTCCATCTCTGATCATGATCCATATGATGTCTTGTGAGTAGTTCATTTTGTTCTTGAGGACATGGGAGAAGTCATGTTGTTAGTAGTGGAGTTGTGTTGAGAAAGATTCAATAGTTTGATATTTAAGTTGTGGTATACTTCTTCTAGTGGTGTCATGTGAACGTCGACTACATGACACTTCACCTATATGGGCCTAGGGGAATGCATTGTGTATTTGGCTACTAATCGTAGGGGTTGCCGGAGTGACAGAAACCTGAACCCCCGTTAGGAAACCATTGCACAAGGGACGCCAGGGTCTTAGAGTTTAAAGTTGTGGTTAGGTTTCTACCTTAATTACTTTCTTGTACTTACGGATGTTCACAAGTTGTATAATCACAAGTATGTATTAGTACTAGGAAGGTCGGTACATTAGCACAGGTTCACCCACACAACACTTAGCAAGCTAAAGGAGATTAATCAACTATATAAAGCGAAAGCACTTGACAGTCTTCCCATGTGTCCTCGAGAACGTTTGGTCATCTTAAGTAATACAACTGGCTTGTCCTTTGCTGAATAAAGGATTGGGCACTTGCTGCATTTGTTCTTATTGTCTTTTATTTAGTCGTACTTTATTTACTTGCTTTATCAAAAACCCCTAAAAATCCGGTTGCTAAGTATTTGCAGAGAATTCCTGATCCATACCACTAGCCAGCACCTTCTGATCCTCGTTGGGTTCGACACTCTTACTTATCGAAAATACTGCGATACACCCCTATACTTGTGGGTCATCACCCGACACCCTGCCGGAGGGGAGAATTCACCCTGGAGGCCTTCTTCATCACCACCCTGCCTCTGGTGTGATGCATGAGTAGTTCATCCCTAAACTACGGGTCCATGTAGTAGCTAGATGGTTGGTTCTTGTCCTTTGTGCTACCATGTATAGATCTTGTGAGCTCCGTTCATGATCAAGATCATCTATTTGTAATCTTACATGTTGTGTTTGTGGGGATCTGATGGATATTGAGATGCTATTTCAGATTGATTATTGATTCTATCATGTCTTTGTTATTTGTGATCATGCATGCTCTCCGTTATTAGTAGCTATCTTGGCCGAGTAGATGCTAGCAACTCCAAGAGGGAGTATTTATGCTCGATAGTGGGTTCGTGCCTCTAGTAATCTGGGGAAGTGACAGAAATCTCTAAGGTACTAGAGGTGTTGTTGCTACTAGGTAGAAAACATCAATCCTTTGTTCATAGAACAATCATCTTGTTTACTTTACACACAATGCTTAATGCGATTATCTGTTGCTTGCAACTTAATACTAGTGGGGGTTCGGATGATAACCTGAAGGTGGATTATTAGTCATAGATGTAGTTGGATTACGGTCGATGTGTAATGTTGTAATTCCCAATCAAATCTCATAGGAGTCAAGATGATTAGTATATGCATGTATGCTTTCTCGATGTTTGTCAATTGCCCCACTGTAATTTGTTCACCCAACATGTCATCTATCTTAAAGAGAATCACCACTAGTGAACTATGGACCCCAGTCCTTTCTTTTACCATCAACCTATGATCTACTGTTTTCTATTTACTTTCTGCAAGCAATTACTATCTTCCACACAATACGTTTAATCCTTTGTTTTCAGCAAAACCGGTGAGATTGACAACCTCACTATAAGTTGGGGGCAAAGTTCTGTGATTGTGTTGTGCAGGATTCTAAATTGGAAACAACACCTTGGAGGTGTTTCCTTGCTCCTACTGGTTCAATAACCTTGGTTTCATAACTAAGGGAAAACTTGTTGCTATACTCATCATACCTTCCTCTTGGGGTTCCCCAACGAGCTCAACATATTGAGTAAGCAAGACTTTTTCTGGCACCGTTGTCGGGGAGTCAAGGACATCTTTGCAAGGGGAGTCCCTCATAACCAATCTCTTTGCTTTTTTATTTGTTTCGCTTAGTTTATTTCTGCTTTATTTGCTTGTTTCTTTATCAAAAACGCAAAAAAAATAGTTGTACTAGTTTGCTTCTTTATATTAAAATACAAAAAATGACTACTCTTGAAAATACTAAGTTGTGTGACTGCACTAGCACCAACAACAATGATTTCATGTGCACACCTATTGCTCCACCTGTTCCTGAAGCTAGTTTCTTTGAAATTAAACCTGCTTTACTCAATCTTGTTATGAGAGAACAATTTTATGGAATTGGTACTGAAGATGTTGCTGCTCATCTTAATAAATTTGTTGAACTTTGTGAGATGCAAAAACATAGGGATATAGATGGAGATATTATTAAGCTTAAATTGTTTCCTTTCTCTTTGAGAGGAAAAGCTAAAGAATGCTTGCAATCCCTAACTAGAAATAGTATTGATTCTTGGACTAAATACAAAGATGCTTTCATTGGAAAATACTATCCTCCTGCTAATACTATATCTATGAGAAGTGAAATAATGAAATTTAAAAAATCTGATAATGAACATGTGGCTCAAGCTTGGGAAAGAATGAAATCTTTGGTAAAGAATTGTCTCACTCATGGACTGATTGCTTGGATGATTATCCAAACCTTTTATGTAGGATTGAATTATTCTTCAAGAAATCTACTGGATTCTGCTGCTGGAGGTACCTTTATGACCATTACTTTGGGTGCTGCAACAAAGCTTCTTGATAATATGATGGTGAACTATTCTGAATGGCACACTGAGAGAGCTCCACAAGGTAAGAAGGTAAATTCTGTTGAAGAGACCTCTTCCTTGAGTGATAAAATTGATGTTATTATGTCTATGCTTGTTAATGGGAAAGCTCATATTGATCCAAATCATGTTCCCTTAGCCTGTTTGGTTACTCAAGAAGAGCAAGTTGGTGTGAACTTTATTAGAAATAATAATTTTAGCAACAATGCCTACATGAATCATTTTGGTAATAACAACTATAGGCCATATCCTCCCAATAATGGTAATGCTTATAGAAATTGCTACAACAATAGTAGAAGTGCACCCTCTGAACTTGAAGTTATGCTTAAAGATTTTATTAGTAAACAAACTGCTTTCAATAAAACTATTGAGGAAAACTCTCTAATGCTGAAAGAATTATAACATCATTGTCTGAAGCTCAATCTTCTTTGAATAAAATGGCTGCTAAATCTGAAACTATTGAAAAACCCTTTGCTACTACTAATGCCATACAAGTTAGAATTGATGAAAATGTTAGACTATTAGCTGAATTGCATGCTAACTAGGAAAGAGAAGATGAAATTGCTAGAAATATTAGTATTTCTACTATCACTACCCCTAATGTTGAAGATAGTAAACCCAATGGAACCTTTTCTAATAAAAATGCTGAAATTCTTTGAAATATGGGAAACAATAGCTCTACTACTTTAGATGATAATTATGATTTTGATCTTGATGGTTGCAATATCTCTGAAGTAATTATGTTCCTACAAAAGCTTGCTAAAAGTCCTAATGATAGTGCTATGAATATGGCCTTTACAAAACACATTACTGATGCTCTCATAAAAATTAAAGAAGAAAAGATGAAACATAAAGCTTCTATTCCTATGAAATTAGAAGATGGTTGGGAACCCATCATTAATATGAAAGTGAATGATTTTGATCTCAAAGCTTTATGTGATCTTGATAGTAGTGTTTCTATTATGCCTAGAAAGATTTATGAAATGCTTGATTTGCCACCATTAGAATATTGTTATTTAAATGTCCCACTTGATAATAATGCTAAAAAAAACTCATGGGGAGTATTAATGATGTTCTTATTATGGTTAACAATGCCTATGTCCCCGTTGATTTCTATGTTTTAGATGTTGAATGCAATGCTTCTTGTCCTATTAATTTGGGAAGACTTTTTCTTAGAACTGTTGGTGCCATTATTGATATGAAAGAAGGCACCATTAAATATCAACTCCCACTCAAGAAAGGTATAGAACAATTCCCTAAGAAGAGAGAGAAGATTCCTTTTTCCTCTCCTATTAAAACAAAATTTTCTCTTAATGCTTCTTCATTTGAAAATACTTCATTCCTTTCTTGCTTCTTATGCCTAACTTAAAGGCGTTAAAGAAAAGTACTTATTGGGAGATAACCCAAAAGTTTTAGTTGAGTCTTAGAAGTTATTGCTTCAGTAATAACCTCTCCTTATCATTTTGTGGGGTTTTTGTGCCAAGAGTAACCTCTAATGAGAAAGAAGTAATGCTTGGGAAAGTTGTTGTCCCGAAACAGATTTTTGAGCTTCGCTGTAAAAATTCATGAAAAATCTCTGTACGTTGGTTTGAGCTTTAGTTGTTTGTGCTTCTGCCACAGGTTGTTATCCAACTTTTGTTAGTTCAACACTTTTCGATTTGAGCAACAGAAGGTCTTAGAAAAAATCGGTTTCTACCTACTGGTATGTTTTGACAGATTTCTGACATTATTTGCATTTGCTTCTTGTTGATTCCTTTTTGGGTTCTTTTTGGGGAAATTGAGTTTTTTGAGGGAAGTGCTACAGTAGCTTGTGTTTTAATGAAAGTTTTACTTGTGTTGTAACTGAACCAAAAGACTTATTATCTTGAGTACACTAATGTTGCTAATGAAGATTGTGTGAAGTTTTGTATGAAGGAAAAATTTCAGGTGTAGGGAAAGAATGATGTAATGAGATGAAGAATGGACTAAAGCTCAAGCTTGGGGATGCCACCCCGTGTCACCCCAATAAATATCCAAGAAGTACAGGCGTCAAAGCTTGGGGATGGCCAAGGCATCCCCTTCTTCATCAATAAAAATCTCAGGTTTCTTCCAAACACTTCATTTTTATTGTTTTATGCACAGTTGTGTTGTTCTTGGAGCGTCTTCGTTTTTTGTTTTTGGTTTTCATTTGCTTGGTTTTCTTAGTTTGCTTGAATAAAATTGGTTGGACCCCGTCATTCATGCATTAGTTTTCAAATAAGATTGGTTTGGATTGGAAAAGAGTAGGAAAGTTCATGCTTAAGTGGTAAAAAGGAGCTTGTTTTTGACTGTGACTTAGACTTTATCATGTCATGCTTGATATTTTTTTGGTTTTATGCTTACTGATTATTGATGTAGGATGACATGTTATAAACAATTGATATTTCTTAATGTGCCTTGAAAGAATCATGCGTTGTTTTAGCATATTAAAGCATAGTATTGTGGTATTCTCCATTGATGTTTAATTTGGGTTGACTTGGCGCATGCTCACACCATGTTAAGACTATCCCAAGTCACCATAGCCTCTATGATCCTTTAATTTTCAACTTGTAATATCACTTTATGCTTTAATTAATGATGTTTTGTCGCTTTGCATGATTATGGCCATTATTGCTCTTAGTTGGTCACTCCCAGTCTTTTGCTAGCCTCCATAACCAAGTATGAGTTCCACTCATGCATCCAACTCCAAATAAAACCAAGTTATTCAAAAGAGTCCACCATACATACCTATTAGCATTTGCTATTCCAAGTATATTCATGTTTTTATCTACCTTCTGAATTAAACTTGTTATGAGAAAATTAGTGATTAAAGCTCTCACGAACTTGGTGGCCCTTAATAAACTTGAACCATTGTGTCATCTATGTTGTATATGCTTGCACTTATACATTGGGAATTAGCAGAACCATGTTGTCATGGGGAACGCTTTCAACATTGCACTTGTACATTGTACCTAGTTGATATCATGCTCTTTTGTTTATGGATGTCGTCAATGTGAAATGAAAGGGGAGCTTGTAAGTCCATGGAGTTATGTATGTGTGTTAGAGAAACGCCTAGGCCGCTGGTCTAATCAATGCCTAATCATGGTGGAAACCTGCAACATAACCAAAATGAGCAATCTATGAAGCATTCTTCTTATAAAAAAGAGATAGAGATTGAGAAAAAAAAGAAAAAAAAGACGAAAAAAGAGGAAAGAGAGAAAAAAGCACCATTTTCCCATGGTAAATAAGAAGATTGCTAAGATGCTTATTGTCTACTTGCCTTGTCATTTTGATATGGGGATTCTTCCGTATCATTGGGCAAGGGGTACCCCGTTGGCGGTTCTCTATGATACACATGTACTTACTATGACAAGAACTTACCGGTAACTAAACTTGAGTAGCATGAGGAGCGACCCTCGTATTCAAGGGACATGAGATTGCCAACTTATACTTTGTCAAGCATATACTCCATAGTTTTTTCACTTTAACCTTAAACACTTCAAGATGCTGATGATAGGGGCAATGAGAGCTGAAAGCTAATAAGTACCATAATTTTTGGAAGCTCTTTATGAAACTTGAATCCTTGCTTCCTTCTATGAAGGCCTTTCTTTTACTTTTATGTTGAGTCTCCATCTTCTATCTTTATGCACCTATTGAGAGAGCATAGTGGACATTCTTAGTTTAATGTGCATTGTGCCAAGACTTGTTGATTGATGCATAACTTTGATATTGCTTGTTCTAAACTATTTGTATCTAGTCACCCTTATGAACTTTGAAGGTGTCCTATGCATTTATGTTTTGCTACACTACGAGGGACAAGCTGAATACCATTCTCATTATGCTTTCTTTATGTGAAACAAACAAACGTCTTTCAAAGCATTTTTATTCATGAATATTTTGTTTGTACCTTTTCATGTTACAACATAGTTGCTATG
Source organism: Avena eriantha (assembly GCA_910589775.1). Taxonomy (NCBI): domain Eukaryota; kingdom Viridiplantae; phylum Streptophyta; class Magnoliopsida; order Poales; family Poaceae; genus Avena; species Avena eriantha. The sequence goes on from OU342746.1 coordinate 308,939,390, forward strand.
TCTTATTGTTAGAACTATATCTTTCATGCTATGTTAAAGTACTATGATCCCAGCTATCAATGTTCTACAAATACTTTGATCAAGATTATGATGGTGCATGTCACCTCAAAAATTATTCTTTCTTTTTATCACTTACCTACTCGAGGATGAGCAGGAGTTAAGCTTGGGGATGTTGATATGTTGCTAACGTATCTATAATTTTTGATGTTCCATCCTTGTTTTATATCTACTTTCTTATGTTTTGTCCACACTTTGGAGTATTTCTACACATTTTCTGGGACTAACCTATTAACAAGACGCCACAGTGCCAGTTGCCTATTTTCGGCTGTTTTTGGTTCTAGTAAAGCTAGAAACTGAATATTCTCGGAATTGGACAGGACAAAAGCCAAAGTCAATATTTCACCGAGGGGAACAAGGAGCCAGAAGACGAGACAGAGAGGGACCAGGGGCCGGCCACACCACCTGGCCGCGCAGCCAGGCTAGGCCCGCGCCAGGGGGTGGTGCAGCCACCTAGGGCACCCTCTCGGCCCCCCCTTTCGCCTGTAAGAAGCCTCCGATACAGAAACCCTAAGTACCTGATCAAAATTCCATGAAAGAGTCTGTAGCCACCGTCATCTCAATCCCTAGATCGGGAGGGATCTGAAGCTCTTCCCAGCACCCTGCCGGAGGGGAGAATTCACCCTAGAGGCCTTCTTCATCACCATGCCTGCCTTCGGTGTGATGCGTGAGTCATTCATCCCTGGACTATGGGTCCATGTAGTAGCTAGATGGTTGGTTCTTCTCCTTTGTGCTACCATGTCTAGATCTTGTGAGCTTACATGTTGTATTTGTGGGGATCATCTATTTGTAATCTTACATGTTGTATTTGTGGGGATCCGATGGATATTGAGATGCTATTTCAGATTGATTATTGATTCTATCATGTCTTTGTTATTTCTGATCTTGCATGCTCTCTGTTGTTAGTAGCTATCTTGGCCAAGTAGATGCTAGCAACTCCAAGAGGGATGATTTATGCTCGATAGTGGGTTCATGCCTATAGTAATCTAGGGAAATGACATAAATCTCTAAGGTACTAGATGTGCTGTTGCTACTAGGGAGAAAACAACAATCCTTTGTTCATAGAACAATCGTATTGTTTACTTTACACACAATGCTTAATGCATTTATCTGTTGCTTGCAACTTAATACTGGAGGTTGTTCGGATGATAACCTGAAGGTGGATTATTAGTCATAGATGCACTTGGATTACGGTATATGTATAATGTTGTAATGCCCAATCAAATCTCATAGGAGTCAATATGATTAGTATATGCATGTATGCTTTCTCGATGTTTGTCAATTGCCCCACTGTAATTTGTTCACCCAAAATGTCATCTATCTTAAGGAGAATCACCACTAGTGAACTATGGACCCCAGTCCTTTCTTTTACCATCAATCTACGATCTACTATTTACTATTTTCTGTTTACTTTCTGCAAGCAATTACTATCTTTCACACAATACGTTTAATCCTTTGTTTTCAGCAAAACCGGTGAGATTAACAACCTCATTGTAAGTTGGGGGCAAAGTTCTGTGATTGTGTTGTGCAGGATTCCAAGTTGGAAACAACACCTTGGAGGTGTTTCCTTGCTCCTACTGGTTCGATAACCTTGGATTCATAACTGAGGGAAAACTTGTTGCTATACTCATCATACCTTCCTCTTGGGGTTCCCCAATGAGCTCAACATATTGAGTAAGAAGTGGGTTCCGTCCAAGTCGGCAAAAGGTACCCCCTACATTGATAAGGTTGGGAAGAAAATCATGCCAACCCCCACTGTAACATGGTCATCGCCAAAACTCTACTTGAGCAGGAAAGATCAGCTGCACCGGTGGATCAGGTCTATGACCTCGTCGCCAAGGCTGGCAAGCAATAGGAAAAGGCTACCTCTTGAGGCTTGAGTCCAACTCGGAGTTTTGCCAGTCTATCTTGAACAACCAGCATAGACCAAGATCTCCTCACGATGTCATATCTCGCATAGGGTCCACAGAACGAAGGAGGAGGGACGCGCGCAATAGGATTGATGCTATTCCAGTATCCTCCGACCATGAAGACAAGGCTCACCCCCATTGCTCGCCACCTCCTCCCCCACACCAACGACATCATGATGACCCACATTCGCACCACCGCATGAGCATGCCACCTCCTAGACGCCTTCAAGGCGGCATCATTATACACGACCATGGAGAGCAACCTTGGCATGACGGAGAGTGCAACGGCAACATCGGACAAAGGAGAAAATCATACAAGGAAGCCCCACGTTCGAAAAGCAACTGAGATAGGCATGATGATTCACATGGAGGGAGCAGCAAGAAAGCTAACCCGCCTTCATCACCCTCTCCGTTGCCACCCAGCAGCCACCATGGCAGAGGATTGCGCAGGTCTCACGGCTCACACCATAGCTCTCCTCCCTATGGCGGAAATCAGCACACGCAATAACCAGAGCCGTACGATGCAAATTGGCGCATTGATAGAATCTATGAAGCCCATGAAGATCCATACCTACGGCCACGTTGTTTTGGACCGATTATCTAGGCCACAACCTATCCTAGGGGCCTCCGGATTAACAAGACTATCAAGCCCTATGATGACACTGCCAGGCCATCCACGTGGTTGCAGGACTACCGCAAAGCAATAGCAATCGCAGGGGAAAACCCCAATGTCACTGTGAAGTACCTCCCACTAATGCTCTCCGGCACCGCCCGAAAATGGATCGACGACTTGCTAGAAAAATAAATCTACAAATGGTTGGACATGCATGAAGCATTCACTAAGAACTTTGAGGGTACGTACAGACCTCCCTGCACTATTGGTGACCTACAACGGTGTGTACATGAGAAGGACGAATCGTCTCGGAACTACCTATTTTGTTGGCTCGACATGGAAAATTCATGCACGGGGGAGTACATGATCAAACTTCTATGGTTTCCTTCATCGATGTTATGGAAAGGGGTCTCTGCTCCGGCATACGCTGAAGCGCACTCAGGACAACGGCAAGCTTGATCTCAACTCAATGATTGCCAAGGCTAGCAATTTTTTCGCTACTGACGATGATGCTTGCGGGTCCGTACCTAAAGTGGCTATTAGCACCCAAGCCAAGAAGGACAAAAACAACAACAATAAGCGGAAGAATCCGCTCGAAGACAAGCCAATAGCCGACATATGGTCGCCATGACTTTCGCTGGCAGATGTGAAGGCGAACAAGATGGTCATGGCAGGGGGGCTGGTCATGGATAGTAGCAGAGTGAATCTACACCCGCAGCGCCCCATGTTTCCCAGACATACGAGGAGTACCGTATATGCCTTGTTTCATCCATCTTGATGCAAATGGTAAAGCCACTCATACCAACCGTTAGTGCAAGTTTGTCAATGATCTCAAGGAAGACCCTGAATCTAGCTACAAGCGAAGTCATAAGAATAGACCCCACAGAAAGGGCAAATGGAAGAAGGAGGAAGAGTCCAAGGATTCAGATGATATGGATGAAGATGTGGACCCCAAACCCTCCGACAAGGGTGATGGAAAGGGTACAAATCCCTTTGATAAGAAGTCTCTAGTCTGCCACTCCTTCCTTGGTAGCCCTACCGTCCTGTCCCAGAAAACCTCTTTGAGGATACTGATGGCCACCCTCCCCCCAGTTCCCCAGTACGTGAAGTGGTTATAGATTCTAGTTACTTGGGATAGAGAGGATCACCTAGACCTCATCCCGATAGAGAACCAGTATGCCATGGTCATCAACCCTCTGACTGACGGCAACAAGTTCACCAAGTGCCTCGTGGACAGTGGAAGCAGCATCAACATTATGTACCTTGATATGCTGCACAAGATGAACTTGACAGAGACTCTGCTAAGGTAGAGCAATACCGTGTTCCATGGCATCATTCCTAGCTGGCAAGCTTAGCCCCTTGGTTGCATTACCCTTGTGATCGCCTTTGGTGATGTTAAAAATTACCGCCAAGAGCGCATGAGCTTTAAAGTGGTGCCCTCTAAGTGTGTGTATCACATCATATTCAGACACAATATATTCCACGCTTTCCACGAAAGGCTATGTTTCGTCTGGAACAAGATCAAGATACCTAGACCAAATGCATCATCACCATTTCCAAAAGCTTCAATAAGGCAAGTGAGTGTGAGCTGAGTGAAGCCGCCTTCGCCAAAGCTATCCTCTACGGTGAAGAGTTCAATGAGATATAGCGCCAGGTTGATGCCTCAGAGATGCTGGCTTCGAAGAAGCAGATTTCTAACTCCGAACCCGCATTCAAGGCTGCCATCAAGACCAAGACGGTGCAACTTGTGGAAGGGGATTCCTCCAAGACCACTGCCATTGGCACGGACTTGGATCCCAAATAGGAAAGCACACTCATCGAGTTCCTCCATGAGAATAGGGACATCTTCACCTGGCAACCTACCGACATGAAGGGTGTGCCTAGGGAAGTTGCCAAGCATAGCTTAAACATCGATCCTAAAGCAAAACTGGTGAAACAACCTCTACGATGCTTTAGTGATAAAAAATGACGAGTCATAGGAAAGGATCTAGCTAGGTTACTTAAGGCTAGTTTTATCCGAGAAGTTATTCACACCCAGTGGGTGGCCAGTCCTGTACTTGTGCCCAAGAAGGGAGCCAAAGAATTCCGAATGTGTGTTGATTACACCGGCTTGAACAAAGCATGATCGAATGATCTGTTTGCTTTGACTCACATTTACCAAGTCATTGACTCGATAGCTGGCTTGGAATTTTTGTGTTTCTGCATACTCAGGATACCACCAAATTAAGATGCACAAGTCATACCAATAAGTGACCACTTTCGTTCATCACACCTTATGGCACATACTGCTACGTCATGATGCCCTTTGGGCTGAAAAACGCAGGTGCTACATACCAACAGACGATGCAACATTGCCTACATGACTAAATAGGTCGCAACGTACACACTTATGTGGACGACATTGCGGTGATATCAAAGAAATAAAACAACCTCATTGCTGACTTACAGGAAACCTTCGATACCTCTCGAAGTACAACATGATGCTCAACTCTAAGAAATGTGTCTTCGGGATTCCAGCCAACAAATTGTTGGGCTTCATCATTTTGTATAGCAGAATTGAGGTCAACCCAAAGAAGATCAAGGCAATCCTCGACATCAAATGCCTGACATGCTTGAATGACATCTAATGGCTCACAGGCTGTGTTGCAGTAGTAAGCTGGTTCATTAGCCGACTTGGAGAGAAGGCAATGTTGCTCTATAAGTTGCTCAAAAAGGTGGACAAATTCGTATGGACGAATGAGGTAGATGCAACACTTCAGGAGTTGAAGAGAATACTCTCCTCCGCACCAATACTTGCAGCACTGGAGTCAATAGAGCCAATGTTAGTATACATGGCGGCAACCAACCGGGTCATCTACAACATTGCCGTGGTGGAGCGCAAGGAGCCAACGTATGAGCACGGAGTTCAGCGACCAGTTTACTATGTGAGTGAGGTCTTGACGGAATCCAAACAACATTACCACACTACAAGAAATTAGCTTAAGGAGTTTTCCTCGCATTACAGTGGTGATCAAAGCTCCACTGTTTGACATTATCAACAACAGTGACGCTACATGAAGGGTGGCTAAGTGGGGCATCGAGCTTGCCGCCTTCGAAATCACCTAAAAGAGGCGTGACGCTATCAAATCATAGGCATTGGCAGATTTCATTGTAGATTGGACAGAACTACCAGCCGATGCTCCTATGCTAGAGACGGAGTCTTAGGTCATGCACTTTGACGGATATAAGATACTCAATGGCTCCGGGCTGGTGTATTGTTGCAATCACCAATAAGAGAGAAGCTGCAGTACGTCCTACAGATCCACTTCAACGCTACCAACAACATGGCGGAATATGAACCTCTCATTCATGGACTTCATGTGGCCAAGGATATTCGCATCAAGCACATAGTTTACTGTGGAGATTCTGACTTGGTTGCCCAACAGGTGGATGGCACCTAGAATGCACTAAACCCTATGATGGTGGCATATCGAGACGAAGTAGACAAGATAGCCAAGGGCTTCGACGGCTACAAAGTCAAGTATGTCAAAAGGGAGGATAATGAGGCGGTAGATCTGCTGTCAAAGCTTGGATCATCCTGCAAACCAATTCCACTTGGCGTTTCCTAGAGCATCTATGGATACCATCCGTGAAAGGAGCAGACCCCGACAACCTGGATAGAGTTGATTCATTTGTTAACTCTGTTATAGTGACCTCTCCAGCTTGGACAAAACTGTTCATGGACTACCTTCAAGATGGAACACTGCCCGCTGATGAAGTTGAAAGCTGATAGATAGTACGCAGAGAAAAAGGCTATACTATAATAAATGGCCAGCTACACAAAAGAAGCACCACAGGAGTATTCCTACGGTGCATCTCCCAGCAGCAAGGTATAGAAATCCTTAGTTAGATTCATCTTGGAGTTTACGAGCATCATGTCTCTCCTCGATTGTTGGTCTCCAAAGCCTTCCGACAAGGATTCTACTGGACGACCACCAAGGCAGACACTGACAAGCTAGTGTAGACTTGTATTGGATGTCAGTTCTATGCAAGGCAACCACATGTTCCAGCTAAAGAACTATGAACAATACCAATTACTTGGCCATTTGCAATTTGGAGGCTGAACATGGTTGGACCCTTGAAGACGACACCTTGTGGGCTTACGCATATTCTGGTTGTAGTTCATAAATTAACTAAATGGATTGAAGCTAAACCCATTAGAAAGCTCGATGGGGCAACAACCCTAAAATGTGTTCGGGATCTAGTGGTGAGTTTGGTCTCCCGCATAGGATATGTCGTGGTGGTATCAAGGCATATGCCATAGGATGGCTAAAGATGGGGCCGTATGGACGCCGGAGGATCCAGGGAGGGATGGCGTGGTGGGGACCGCACACGGAACACACGCAAGAACACACGATATACCTAAGTTCAGGGCTCTCCTAGTGAGATAAAACCCCTACTCGTGCATGCTAGATCTTATATCTCTGATCAATACAGTATCTACAATGGCTCCTTGAGCTATATATGAGAGGAGGAAGATGAAACTCTTGCCTCTCTCTGTGATACTAGGAAAGAAAAAGTAATAAGTGAATCGACCCACTTCTAGGAGGCCCTAGTGCACCTTATAAAGGGTTGTCCAGGTTATAGTTAGGGATGAGGTGGCATAGAATATCCTCAGAATATGATGTAGCAGAAGTCGTTGGATGGGCCCAGATGCTCTTCCTGTTAGCGATGGGACTTGATGTGCCCATGACCGCTAACAGTCTCTTGCTGACAATTGTTCCCTCCTAGAAATCCTCGATGGGACTAGGCTCTAGGATTTAGGGGCACGCCTGACAAGAGAACGCTTATCTCCTCTGGGAATCCTGGGAGAGACAGAGGTGCTGACCTTGAGGCCATCATCTGCCAACCCTTATGTCGACCTCAACCAAAATAACTCGGCCTGGGGGAGCCTGTATACACTACTAGAGAAAACCCTACCGCTGGCAAACACAAAAGGGTCATCGTCGGCGCACTGGTGCTCGCCGGCGACCACCTCACCGGTGGTAAGTCCGCATCACCAGTGCCTTCATAATTCTCCGGTGGTAATATGCCACTACCGCCGGAGAGCGGCTATATACGCCGGGGGTAAGTCCTCATCGCCGGCGCCTCTAGAATTTGCCGGTGGTAATAGGCCTCTACCGCCGGCGAGCAGCTGTCTACGCTGGGGGTAGTCTAGTACCACTGGCGCTACCCCTCATTCGCCGGTGGTAGTACAACATAGCACATGCGAAAAAGATTCGCTAGGGATATCGCCAGCGGTAATATTACCAGGATTAAAAAAAGCAGATTGAAATACACAGAATACATTGTAATATTGACAGAATACACAGGATAATGACAGAATACACACAATAGATATAGGGAATACACAAATGTTCAAACCATGCATCAATAACATTCAAACAGTTCACACAAGTGTAGAAAGTAACCATATGGTTCAAACTTGGACTCCAACTAGCAAATATTACACAAACACGTCATCACAAGTCTCCGGAGTTTCATGATCTAGCTAGACAACAAGGGCATAATAGACTAGAGATGCGATGGTGGCTGCGAGCATCATCACGACGAAGGGGGTCAACTGGCTCCTCCACATCTCCCTCCTCTTCCGCGCTAGAAACCTCGCGTAGCGAGTTTCCGCCTCCTCCAAAGTGGCATAGACCTTGTAACTATTCCTGCAGAAATGGTGGACCTGCCTCCTACAATCCTCCCAGTCGTCGTAGACTCCGGGAACCCTGCCCTCGTACACGACATACCACGGCATCTTCACACACACACAAGAAAGAAATGTTAGTGTTGTCAGCACATATTCATAATTGAGATATAACATATAGGTATGCAAAAAAGAAAAAGCATCGGATATAGCTAAGTAATTCTATGACTAACATTTGCATGGAAAGATAGGTATGCAAAAAGAAAAGCATAAAATAAACTAATCGTAATTCTATGACTAACATTTGCAGAAGACAAGTTTGTGACTCGATCAGGTTTTCTTCAGCTTCGACGGGAAGGGATGGATGCCACCTAGTGTGGTGAATGTCCTCCCATCGGTGACTGCAGCTAAGCGGTCCTCGATCTCTGTATTAGTCAGCGGGATACCACTGTAGTTGAATGTGGCACCTCTAGTCAAGACATCCCTCTTGAGTATCATGCCAATCTCCTGCTGGATGGCACGGAACTTGGCTCTGATGTTTGCATCGGTCGTTTCCATAATGTCTCTGTCCCTTTTCTCGAGACCAGATGCCATCAAGAGTTGCTCCTCATCCTTTGCGTAGTCCCTCATCTATAGGATGGCGAACCAGGGCTCCATCCCAGTCGACGATTGCCTAAGGCAGAGGAAATTGGTTACGTGGGAGTTCACATAGATGCATTTGGATATTTTCTCATACTTGAGTGGGCCAATCGTGGCTCTGAAACCATTGAGGCCTTTATCAAGAGTAGATTTCACGTCGGTGTAGTCTTTCTGCACGTCTCTCCCGAAGTCGAGATAGATGACATGGGAATAATACGGTTGAAAGGCAATGAGGATGCACCCATTCTCTCTATGCAAAACAGTTGGAATAAACTATCATCCTCGGCTATTAAGGAAATTCATGAAATAATGTAATAGTAGGAAGTTTAGCGACCAACTACTTACTCGGGAAAGTATGGAAGGAGAAAGCAAGACTTGTCTTTATTAGCCACCAAGAAATCCGTGATATACTTCGCGACAAATGCTTGTTCCTTGTCGACGGTGCCTACAGTTATGTAGAAGGGGTCCATGATAGCGAGGTGCGGGGTCTTCTCCATGATGATATCGTGTGCCATTTTTAGCGATACCAGGCGGACCATGTTTCGATCGAGCCGTAACATGTGGAAGAGCTTGAAGATGTCTTCATACGTGATGAAGAACAACACGCGAGGGGTGGTGGTGACGAAGCCACAATTAGTGGGCACCCTGACCGTGAAGAGCGGGTACGAGGGATTTTTATCTTTGAGAAGCTGCTGCTCTAGATACCGAACAGTCTCATGCAGGCTACATAGGTCCGACGACAGCGTCTTGACAATGTGGTCCGGCAGGATCGGTTCACCAAGGAAATGCATCGTCCTCCACTTGGTCGGCAGCTTGTCGAGAACCACTTTCTTGCTTGTTGCAGCATCTTTCCCATGCTCCAGCTTCCGCTTCCTGCCCTTCTTATGGAACAGAGGGGTGCCGGTTTGTCTTATCACCTCCATGGCCGTATCACGGAGTGTCCTTGGGGTAACCTTAGCATGCGGCAGAGCGGTGAAGGCGGTAGCGTCTTCCGGCTCGGGTGTTTCTTGATAAGAGAAGAGCTTCTTCTTTGTCATGGTATCATGGGCAGGTGCCTCGGAAGGAGCAACATCGATGGGAGCCTCCAAATCAGCGGTGAATGAATTGATGGGAGCCTTATCGATGTCCACCGTGTTGTCGTGCTCATGTGTCTCGGGCTCGGGAGGATCATCAGCAGGTGGAGGAGTAACCCTTTGGCTTGCCGTCGCAGGCACAAACGCTGGAGTGACCCTTTCTTGGCTTGCCGCCGCAGGCACAGATGTTGGAGTGACCCTTTCTTCGGCGGTATTCAGCCGAAGTAGGGTTTTAGGCCATAGAAGGACATGATTCTTCAGTTTCCCGACCTCAGCTTGTCTTTGGCATCCAGGGGTAGATGAGGAGGAACCAAGTGTGTGCATCTCGGGAACGACCGATCCACCTCAACCCAGTGCATGCTATCGTCCATAGGCTTGCAGTGGAACGTCCGGTGTGCTGGGTTCATGATGTGTCCCCTCGCAACATCCTTGAGCTTGTTGTCCACATACATGAGCATGGTGCAAGGAACACTTTTCTCCTGTGAAGAAACATGCATGTGTTGGTAAGAGAGGGGCGGAGACGAAGTAATTAACTTGCGTAGAGGCTCAATTAATTACTGTGAGAGTGTCGAGCTCGGCTTGCGTCGAGGGACCGAGGCAGGGCGTGCAAGTGACCAAGGGGTTGCTGGCTGCCCCCATGGCTAACGAATCCTCCCTAGCACCTGCATTGGTGCCGGCGGGTAGAGTCACTAATATAGGCGTGTCTTGAGCCCGTGTAGCAGGAGGCGGCATGTTGCCTGAGTTGCTGCCGCCTAGGCTAATCACCGGGAGTGGTCCTGTTTGGCCACTGGCAAACTAAGTGGAGATCGATGCCACCATTCCAGGAATGATCTCATTGAACCGGCTGGCCACCATGCCATCGACCTTGCTGGCCACCTCTGCCTGGACCTTGGTTCTACCTCGACATGGACCACGGCTTGGACGCGCTGGTCAAAGGTTGCTTCCAAGTTGGCCACTTTCTCCAATAGAGCCGCGTGCTCCCAGTCCTTCTTCGCCTGCAGCGAGTCCCTGGTGGTGGGCACGTCCAAGCCATAATGGACATGCTGGTGACCTCCTCCGGCGCCGGTAACACGGCCTCTTGCCGGCCTCTTCAACAGCGGCTACTCCTTCATGATGTTCAAGCCCCTGATAAAAGGGTTGTCCCACGGGACTTTGCCCGTCGACGTCTGGATCGACGCCTGGGACAAGGAGCCAGACTTGTTTGCTTCTTCCGTGAACTGCAAGAAGTAGCACGCAGAATTTTAGAGATGGAGTTGTGGTGAGCAGTATGAAACTAGTAAGCTGGTAAAATTGCTTACCACTGCGTTCTCAACTTGTACCACCTTCGGGTCGGTGACCAAGAAAACACCCTCCACCACTGTAGGGCTCGTGACAAGTTTCCCGTCCATCTCTTTACGGTACCGGGACCTGAAAAATTCCCTGAAGAGCGTGTCCTTGTACTTGGCCCAAGGGTTCTCGATGCCCTTCTCTACATAGGTGTGGTCCTCCTTCTGCCACTTGCCCTTTTGCCGTCATAGCCACGGCAACCGAGATGGTGGTGACCGATGTTCTTCTCCGCCAGCTCCTTTCCCCAGGCCGACTGATCCTTGGTGTAAGCTAGGTCCTCGTTTTCCAAGAAGCACGTGTATTCCTCGGGCATAAGCCATGGGAAGTGGCGCTTGATCTCTTCCCATGGCTCGTCATCAGCAATCATCCCCCTTAGCATGGTTTTATAATCGCTGAGGTTCCTGGTGAACCTGCCGAGGGCGAACTTGTTCATGATGTTCTCCTTGGGATCCAGGCTCGTGAAGCCCTCGGGGCACTGGTACCGCGTGTGCACCCGCAAGAGGAGTTGGTCCTGCAGATGCTTCTTCTTCTTTGTTTAGAGTTTCGTCTCATTGACATTGATGACGTCTCGAAGGATAGCTCCTAATTGGAGGCCGTACCCCCTCGTGAGATGCTTCGGCTCCGTAGGGATACTAGTCTTGGGGTCCACCGCTATGAGTGTCTCCTTCATGGTGCCGACCGGGTTCGGTCGCCACTTCTTCCGTTCCCTCTTGGCCTCGGTCGATGTCTCCGAGCCACCCCCGGCGGCACCACTGTTGGTGGTCTCGTCGCCCCTCTCATGACCGCCATCAAGGCCATCATCGACGCCCATCTCCTCACCACCATCATCGATGGTCTTGTCGTCTTCTTCGCCCCTACCTCCTCTAGCTCTATGTCCTAGGACATGAGCATGTAGTGCTCCTCTAAGGCTCGCTTGCCCCGATCGTCTTCGTTGCGGTATCTAGAAGACGACATGGCTATACCGAGCACTACACAAGCAAAAAAGAAAGGATTTTAGATATGCAAATTCACGGCGAAAATCTGACATGACCTTTGCTAAAAATGGTCATGCCTGAGTGCCAGAAATTCTCTGGAACGGAAGTTAATCGACATTCCAGCGAAACATTGGCACTCAATGTACCTGCACAACATTCGCAGCAACTTCCAATGGAATCCATCTCACAACTTCCAATGGAGTAACTCAAATGCAGAAAGATGAAAGTTGAAAAAAACTAATCAGCGTATGGCCTGAATTCGCCAGTGGTAATATGAGGGTCATTGGAAGGTGGGGCCAGCGCGTGCTACCACCGACATATGGCCCGAATTCGCCGGTGCTAATCCTAGGGTCACTGGCAGGTGGGGCCAGCGCGTGCTACCCCCGGCGGGTATGGTCCAAATTCATTGGTGGTATGGTTGTTTTAGGAAAACACATATCTATATCTTCTTATAAAGTAGACCCCCACTAAGAGTCATTTCAGTTTGTCTATTTTCACATGTAGCCTATCCACATCATCGCATTTTCATAACCGTCTGATTTAGAGCATCCCTTCATTCATTTGTGTTCCTGCTACAGTTCCAACCCATTTTGTTTTTCTCTCACTTGATGCGACTAAGCGTGATCCCTTAACGCAATTCCGTCGGAGGCAAACACACATAAAATGATAGCAATTCCGTCACAGGCAAACACACATAAAATGATGGCTAAGTTATATTAGTTGCAATTCCGTTGCCGTCTCCGTAGGAGTTTAATAAGTATGTAGTACACACTTATACATAAAATCATTAATAAGAGATATACATATAATGATGAGTGTTAATTTCTCGACCACCAATCTTACTGTTTCTTCTTCACACTCTACTTCTTCTTCTTGCCCTTTTGCTTGGTCTTTTTTGACTTGACCCACCAGTCTCATCGCCGTGACTCCTTGTGTATGGAGGAGTTGTTGTAGCTGAGGACATAGGTAGCGTGGTCCTTCTTCTTCTTTTTGTGTATGTTGCATCGTCTTCATCGGGTTCTTCCCTCATCGGGTCTCCGACGAGTCCGTCAAAGTCTTTCTCCTCAGCGACTCCATCCACTCCGATGAGGGCCCTTTTGCCTCTCCTCACGACGACACGGCTAGGCCTTGATGGTTCGGTAATGAAGAAGCATTGCTCGACGTGCTTAGCCAATACCCATGGCTCATTTTGCGCGGTGGGTTTCTTGGTCTTGGATTTGTTGGGCAAACGCATGGTGGTGAAATACTCATCTTATTTTCTGACATCTATAGCCCATGTGACACAGAACATCGGTAGCTTCTCCTCGATGTAGTCGAGCTCCCAAATTTCCTCGATCCTTCCGTAGTATCTTTTCTTCTCTTCACCCGTGTAAGATTCCATCGTCACACCCGAGTTCTGATAGTCGCTTCTTTTGTCTCTTTCCTCCGTGTAGAATGTGTAACCGTTGATGTCGTATGCTTGATAAGTCATGAGGTTTGGCGCGGGCCCGTAAGACAAGGCCACTGTGATTCTGTCTGCGATGCTTGTCATTGGCAGGGGATTGGCATCAATCTGGTCTTTGAACCAGCGCGCGAAAGAGGAGTTGTGCGCTCTAAATACCTCTTCTTCCGTCATCGGCCTGTTAGCATTGTTCTCGATCATGGTTTTGTGCTTTTCCACCCAAGGAGTGACATCGTCCATGTGTTGTAGCGCTACTAAGTGGGCCCTGTCAAAGTCGGCTCTCCTATCAGACTAATCCACGTCCATTTCCTTCTTTCCGGTGCGGTGGCCTACTCCCTCGAACCTGCCGAGGTGCTTGTTCATGGCAAACCAATCGGACATGGGTTTTCCTTGTTTAGATAATTCTTGTAGAAAGAGACACACTCCTCGGTGAGAAAACCCTGGATGATGCTTCCATCCAAATGTGCCTTGTTATGGACGTATCCTTTGATGATCCCGTTCATTCTTTCTAACGCCATCATGTTGTGAAGGAACGGAGGCCCGAGATCCTCGATATCGTCCACTATATGCAGCAGCAGGTGGACCATGATGTCAAAGAATGCGGGCGGGAAGTACATCTCCATCTCGGATATGATGGTGACGATCTCTTCCTATAGCCTCCCGAGTTTCTTGACGGTTATCGACTTCCGAGTGATGACATCAAAGAAGGTACAGAGGCTAGTCAGTGTTGCATGGACGTGTGGTTCCATGATCCCTCGGATTGCAACCGGAAGTATCTGCGTCATCATGATGTGACAGTCATGAGACTTCATCCCACTGAAGATTCCTTTCGTCGGGTCTAGCCATCTACGTATCAGCTCCGCGTAGCCTAAGGTATACTTTGTTCCGAGGAGGGAACCGATCATCTATTCGAGCTTGTTAGGATATAGAGTGAAGTAGGAGGGGCACGGGGTTTCACTGTTCTTCACCCTTTCCCTTAGGATCTTCTGTCTCCTCCTCAACCGGTTGTAGTCCCCGCCCTTTTGCGCTTGCGATCGTTTGTCTCCTCCTCAACCCTAGAAGAAGACGGGGGGTGAAGCTCTTCTCTGATATTCATGGCCTTCAGGTCATGTTTTGCTTTCGGCCCGTCTTTGCTCCTATCCAGCATGTTGAGAAGAGTGCCAAGCAAGCTTTCGCACACATTCTTCGTGTTATGCATGACATCAAGGCTATGAGGCGTACCGAGGATCTTCTAGTATGGCAAGTCCCAAAACACAAACCTCCTTTTCCATACCCCCATGAGCGGGCCGTGTTCCTTTTCCTTCTTCTTATCTCCTTGCTTCCGCTTATGCTTATTTATCTTACCTGGCGGAGGGCAGTGTTTCCAGCTTTTCAGCAAAGCATCGATCTCCTCGCCACTGCGCTTAGGCGGAGGTACATCGAGCTCATCCTTGTCGTTGAACAGATCTCCACGCTTCCTCCACGGGTCATTCTCGGGTAGCCACATCCGAGTCCTCATGTAGACGGTTTTCAAAGACCCGGGATCCTTACCTAGCTGAAGAAATGGCGTCCTTTCCATGCACCTCACACAAGCCTTGTGTTCGTGGCACACCTGGCACACGATATATCCATATCCGAGATAGTACTACACCGTCGTGATCAGCGCTGCTTTTAGACGGAAAGGTTGTTGGAGGTGAGCGTCCCATGTTTCTACTCCTTCATCCCACAAGATGGTTTGCTCCTCCTTCAATAGCTCAAGATACAAGTTGATATCACTCCCTGGCTGTGTCGGCCCTTGGATTAGCATGCTCATGTGTATATACTTCTTTAGCATAGCCATGGGGGGAGGTTGTGCATCCATACAAACATGGGCCAGGTGTTGTACTTGCTGCTCTGGTGGCCGAATGGATTGAGTCCGTCGGTGCTTGCACCAAGTCTGATGTTCCTTGGTTCTTTCCCAAAATCTTCGTACTCATCATCTAATGGTTTCCAATGGATTGCATCTGAAGGCTGCGTCAGCACTGGGTTTTCAACCCACTCCGGATCCTTCATCACTGCCTCCTTTCTTTCCGCGCGCCAGCACATGAGCTTCGCTTCCTTGGGGTCCACGAAGTACCGCTGGAGATGGGGCCTGAGTGGGAAGTACCACACAACTTTTCGAGGAGCTTTTCTCGTCCCTCTCTTGTATCGAGGCTCGCCGCACCTTGGGAACACGGTCAAGTCCTTGTGCTCGTTCCGATACATACGCAGTCACTAATGCAGGCGTGATATTTTTCGTGCGATAAATCGAGAGGGCACACCACTTTCTTGGCCTCCTGTAGGCTACGTGCCAACATGTTATATTTAGGTAAGTGCTTCTTAAAGTATCAGAAGAGATCATCTGCGCTTGCGTCATTCCATCCATATCTTGTCTTAATCTCTAGAAGATCGAGAGTTACTCTCAAGCGGGTATCCTTTGGCCCGTGACTTGCCTCATACAATGGAGTTATCGAATATATCTCCAGTTGATCTAGCTTAGACTTCTGTCTACCGGCGAATCTGGGGTCGGTTGATGCATTTCTGAGAAGAATTTCCTGAAGATGAGGGTCGTGCACGGCAGTGGTTAGCGGGTTATTACTACTCCTATCCTCATTGTCCGCATGTTCTTCTTCTTCCCGACCTTATTCATCACCGTCATCGTCGTGTGCGACATCCCGTTCTTCTCCCTCCCGATCCTCTTCATTTTCGTGTTAAATGGCATCCTCTTCCTCATGGTCATCGTCATCATCATCCATCCACTGAGTGTAGCCCTCCATGAAACTATACCTGAGCAGGTGCTCATTCACCGTGCGTGACAAGGGGTCAAATAATGACGATAGTTTGCATTTTTTGACACAGACATCTTATTTCCATGTGGTTATTTCGATACATGTCGGCAGTCGCGTGTTCCACGTATCTATCCACGTCTCTTTCCTTCATCTCGATGACCATTGTCGCCTGCACAATAAGAGAATAGATTAGAACCGTCGTCTCGGCTTTCACGGAAAAATTCAGCATGACCTTTGCTAAAAATGGTTTCGCCGAAGTGCCAGAAATTCGCTGGAACGGAAATTAATCAACATTCCGGCAAAACATTGGTAACTCATTGTACATGCACATTCCACCGGCAAAATAACACAAAAAAGGTCCACATATGAGTGCAACCACTTTTCACCATCACAAGTGACATCACCGGTGACTTGTCGCCAACCATGCACACATTCCACCACATTATACCTATTAGTTGACGCGAGGTCCAAGAGCACCGGAGAGACGCCAAACATCGACCGAAGAGAGTGTGTTTGTGTTGTCAGGACCTTATGCTCGAGATCTAGATCTACAAATAGAGATAAGTGGGAAAGGTGGTGGGAGATAGATCTAGATCTAGATCTTTCTAGGTAGATCTACTAATGCATGCGAGGGGAGAGATATCTCCTCACATATATCAAACTTGGTTGGTTGAATTAGCTAAAATGGGTAGGGAGAAGTGGGGGAATGAGCTACCAAAGTTTGGGGTTGAGTCTCCATGAAAAGTGAGCTAGTGGTGAGTGAGGAGGTGTTGGTAGGTGGCTAGTTCGAGCTTGTAATAATTCCCAGGTTACCACCGACGAATTACACACTACACATCGGTGGTAGGCTTTTTCCACCAACGGAAACAACAAAAGCGCCAGCAGTAATAGCATGGCCTAGTGGCCCACCCGGCCCCACCTACATCCCCAGTGAGCAGTGCAATGTTTGCCGGTGGTATGTGCATGTATCCCCAGCGAGGGCCGGCTGTTTCGCCAGCGGTAAGTGGCGGCCCATCCAGGGGCACGCGGCCCACTCGATCCCTGGCGAGCGCGGGCCCTGTTCGCTGGTGATCCGTCTGCTAGCCCCCGGCGTGCATTGTCGAATTTGCTGTTGGTAAGTGGCGCCCCATCCAGGGGGCACGCGGCCCACCCAATCCCTGGTCTGCACATGACCTATTCACCGGTTGTACTTGTGGTAGCCCCGGCGCGAAGAGTGAGTTTTGCCGGTGGTAATTATATGCAGGTCTGGAAGCCCTTACCGCCGGCGAGCCCGTGCCCACTTCGCCGGCTGTAAGGAGTGCTGCTATAAGATTTTCTCTACTAGTGATAGAAGAAACAATACATGTTATGCCGACATAAGTGTGTATGTCAGCCAAGGTATGTCGGCTTATACCGGCCTGGGTGTCTCGGCTTATGTCGGCCACCCTACATCTATCAACCTTAGTCTTGTTCAACCTTATCTTTACATCATAGCTTGACCCTACCAGGGGTCATCCCCCCGACATTAGTCCTCGAAGCTATGACGGTCTTAGCAGTGCCAGCTGAAAAGGCCATGCTAGGTTCCTTTAACTCATATGGAACATCTCCCTCACATTCGACATATCTATACATCGACCGATCCCGATTTTAACTCGGCCTCTCTAATTGGCGATTTCTTGCAAAAACCGACTTTACTTGGTTAGGACCGTCATTTACGTCGGCTACCAGATCACCTCTCTATACTTAGTTATTTTCCTTGTGAGCTACCTAGTTTCCTTGGTGTTCCCTTATTTTATGTTATTTTATCTTACGTGTCATGTAATTATCACACTACACCTAATTCTTTGTGCCTAGACACGATGTGTCGCACTGTTCCCACATCACGCAAGGTCAGTTACGTTCAAAATATGCCTTATAGGCAAATAATAATATAGATTATTAACATATTTCATTAAGTTCGTAATAGGTTTTATATCATGCTATAACTGTATTGATAGAAACGTCAATACACGTGTGATATGTAAACCATTAGAGTCCCTAGTGATCCTCTAGAGACTAGTTCATTGGTTAATTGATGATCGATGTTTCCCGATCATGGACATTTATGTCAATTAACAATGGGGTCATTTCATTAGGTGAATGAAAGTGATGGACATACCCAACACAGGAATTGTAACATGATCAATTCACGAAGTTCACCATTACAATGACTAGGAAACAGAGTAACCAATTCCTTAGACCATGAGACCATATTTAATCATTGTCACCCAAGACTGCCTTGTTTACATCAAACATCACTCGGTAAAATGGTGATCATAAAGGTGTCTTCAAGTATTTAGAGGGGGATGTAGAGGCATATGTGTCAAGACTGGGATTTGTTCTTCCGCATGATAGAGAGATACTCTGGGCCCACTTGGAGACATGACATCCATAAAGCTACAGTGTGTGACTAGGTCACGGGGATGGCATAGATCGAAACAAGTAAAGTTGTACTTGTCGGTTACGAGGTTGAACCCGACATGGCAATGTCATTGATCAGGTCTCGGTCAAGCAAATTATCAAAGTAATAAAGGGAATATGACTCTATGTTTAATGGTTCAACGACAAAGATTCTCGTGGAATGCATAGGGGTTATTATGGGCATCCAGGTCCTGCTGATGATCATTGGTCTAAGAGGGGTCTCGGCCATGTTTAGAGTGTTCCCAAAAAGTTAGGGTAGCACACTTAAGGGTTTGACAACGCTCGGAGATTGTTTTGGTATCATAGGGATCACCGAATAAAATAGAAGGGGAAACAAAAAATGTTCTAGGAAAATTTGGCGGGTGTCCGGAGTTGTCCAGAAGGAGTTCCGTTGCAACATGAATTAAATAATATGTAAATATATGCTAATTATTGAATTATACATTTATTTATATTTATTTAATGATTTAAATATGATTTAAAATGGGTAGCCCATGCCTAATGGGCCAATTCCCTAAGGGAAAAAGGCCCAAGAAGGAGGGCACCCAAAGGGGAGAGGTAAGGAGTGACCCACAAGTATAGGGGTGTATCGCAGTATTTTCGATAAGTAAGAGTGTCGAACCCAACAAGGAGCATAAGGTGCTGGCTAGTGGTATGGATCAGGAATTCTCTACAAATACTTAGCAAACGGATTTTTAGGGGTTTTCGATAAAGCAAGTAAACAAAGTACGAGTAAATAAAAGACAGTAGGAATAAATGCAGCAAGTGGCCCAATCCTTTATGCAGCAAAGGACTAGCCGGTTGTATTTCTATAGATGACCAAACATTCTCGAGGACACATGGGAAGATTGTCAAGTGCTTTCGCTTCATATAGTCGATTAATCTTCTTTAGCTTGCTAAGTGTTGTGTGGGTGAACCTGTATAGGGGCCCCATCCAAGACTAAAACATACTTGTGATTATACCCCTTGCAAACATCTGTAAGTACAAGAAAGTAATTAAGGTAGAAACCTAGCCACATCTTTAAACTCTAAGACCCTTACGTCCCTTGTGCAATGGTTTCCTAACAGGGTTCAGGTTTCTGTCACTCCGGCAACCCCTACGATTAGTAGCCAAATACACAATGCATTCCCCTAGTCCCATATAGGTGAAGTATCATGTAGTCGACGTTCACATGACACCACTAGAAGAAGTACACCACAACTTAAATAACAATCTATTGAATCTTTCTCAACACAACTCCACTACTAACAACAAGACTTCTCCCATGTCCTCAAGAACAAAACGAACTACTCATAAGACATCATATGGATCATGATCAGAGATGGAATAATGATGTATAACAATCTGTACATAAACAATAATTCAATGGTTCACTCAATAGCATCAACTACAAAGAGTAATCAACACCGGGAATGTTTCCCCTATGAACTATGCAAGATTCAACTCAATTGCTATAGCAATATGCAGATGGTGATGAGGGTGCTGATGGTGATGATGGTGGTGATGATGATGATGATGATCCCGATGAAGTCCAGCTTGATGGTGGTGTTGATGGTGACGATCTCCCCTCTCCGGGAAGGAATTCCCCCGCAGAAATCTATCTGCCGGAGTGATCTTTCTCTCTCGGTGTTTTCCGCCCCGCAGAGGTGACGGAATCTTTTAGTGGTCGCTCCCCGAGTCTTAGGGTTTCGGGAGGTTGATATACGCCAGAGGGGAGCAGCTGGAGTGGGCCAGGGCGGCCACACCACTCCTAGGCACGGCCTAGGCTTGCCCGCGCCATGGGGTGGTGTGGGCCCCCTGTGGCCCACCTCCACTCCATCTTCTGGCATCCTGAGTCTTCTGGAAAAATAGAATTTTCCGTATATTTTCCCGGATTTTCTGATCTTCGTGAATTTTGCCTCCAAACAGCACCTTTTCCATCAGAATCCTGACTACGGCGGTCCATACTCCAAAAGTCATCAACCATGCAAAAACATATGAAATAACATAAGTATCACCTCTCAATACGAAATATATCAACAAATAATAGTGAATTAAGACATGGAATAGTGATGCAAAATGGACGTATCAACTCCCCCAAGCTTAGACTTCGCTTGTCCCCAAGCGAAACTGAGCTCAATAAACATGGCCTCAAGTTTATGGAGTGAAGAGTCGATAAAAGAATACGGACAAGAAGCATCACATTCATCAAATACATAGATCATAATAGAAGACAACTCAATATTATATAACTCAACTTTTAATGAGTAAAGGAAACACAATAAAGATACATAAAGTGAATCATAATTGGTAATGGAAAACTTAGCTCTTGCTCGAAGAATAGTTGATAATTTGCTGGAGTTCACAAATAGCTGGTTTTTCAATGATAGCTTTCAAAGTAGTAAACGTCAGGATAAGAGCAACGTGCAAAGCAAGGAACATAAGAAACATGAATGCATAAATCATCATATGAATGAATGAAACACATCAACTCAAAATACTTGGTGAGATAGAAGGGAATAGGTTTACTGACTCAACTACAAAGCAAAAGAAAGGCCCTTCAAAGAGGGAAGCAGGGATTGCAAGTCTCATAAAGAGCTCCCAAAAATTATGATACTTACTAGCTTTCAGCTCTCACTGCCCCTATCATAGGCATCTTTAGGTGATTAAGGTAAAAGTGAGGTCCAATCTGAGTTATATGCTTGATAGACTATAAACTGAAAATCCCAAGTCCCTTGAGTACGAGGGCCGCTCCTCATGCTACTCAACTTTAGTTACCGGTAAGTTCTTGTCATCGTAAGTATGTGCGTATCATTGAGAACCGCCAACGGGGTACCCCGTGCCCGATCATACGGAAGAATCCCCATATCAAAATGACAAGGCAAGCAGACAATGAGTATCTCAGCAATCTTCTTATTTACCATGGGAAAATGGTGCTTTTTTCTCTCTTTCCTCTTTTCATAGTATCTCTTTTTTTTCTTTCTTTTTCTCAATAGCTATCTCTCTCTTTTTTTATAAGAAGTGTGCTTCATAGATATCATTATGGTTACGCTGCAGGTTTCCACCATGTCAGCATGGATTAGACCAGCGGCCCAGGCGTTTCTCTAACACACATACATAACTCCATGGACTTACAAGCTCCCCTTTTATTTCACACCGACGACATCCGCAAACAAAAGAGCAAGGTATCAACTGGGTATATCTTTACAAGTGTTGAAAGCGTTCCCCGTGACAGCACGGTTCTGCTAATCCCCAGCCTATAATTTGCAAGCATATAACTTCAATGGAGAGTTCACAATGGTTCAGGTTTATTTAGTGCAAGAAAGTAAAGTGTGCCATCAAGTTCGTGAGAGCTTTAATCACTAATTTTCGCATAACAAGTTTAATTTGGGAGGTAGACAAAACGATAATTTACTTGGAATAGCAATAATGCTACTAGGTAGGTATGGTGGACACAAATGGCAAAGGTTTTGGTTTAAAGGAGGTGGATGCACGAGAAGAATACCCTCTTAGTACAGGTTTTTGGCTAGCAAGGCTGGGTAGCAAGTATAAGAGTTGAAGGAAACAAACAAACATACAAGTGATAAAAACAAACATGCAATCTTCCTTGGAAGCACAAAAGATCTTAACTACAGAATACTAGACTTATGAGCAAATCAAGAAAGAAAGATGATGAAATTATTTTTATAGAGTACTTCTATTTTTTTCTTTTCAACTCTCAAAAAGGTGTTGCTACTGACCGAGCCAGGTTTGCCAAAACCAACTAAATTAACTCAATGATCCCAAAGTGCTACCAATACTAACAACAAGATCAATCATATAACCATGAATTGAAAACTAAAATAAGCTAAGCAAAAGAGTGAATGATAGAACTTCTAATTAATATTCTGTAACGGCAACTCACACCAAGGGATACATATCTAACGAGAGAGGGGACACTTCCATAATGCAAACCATACTACAAAATAACTCCTCTATTCATGATATGACTCTACTAAAAAGGTAAAAAGATAGAAGATAGTGATATGATACCGCGGCACTCCCCCAAGCTTTGAACAAACCAAGGGGATGCCAAACCTGATGACGAATTACTCCTTCAGTGGTGGTGGTATCTTCTCAACTTCATCCGTCTTCCAGGGTAAAGGCTTCCCATCAACAAAGGACATCGTGGTTTCCAACATCCTGAAACTCGCAGCAACACTTATGCATTTAAATCTAGCCTCATACTCACAGTTTTGATTTTGAACGTCATAGAACTGTGCTTGCAGTTCATTGGTTGTTTGGCGGAGGGAAAGGACTTCGTCTTTGAGTTCAGCAGTCTCCTTTTGGTGCTCGGCGATGAGTTCGGAGCAAAACTTATGGATGATGTCCACTTCGCGCTCCGCCATCTTCCTGTACCTAAAGACTTCTTGCTCCAATGCTTCCATCCTGTCCTCTAGACTTCCTTCACCTTTAGGACCTTGAACCTCCTTAATCCGGACCTCCCCACCTTCGAGCAACAACTCCTTGGGATGAATCTTCAATTCTCTCATGTATGGGTTGATGATATCCTCTAAAGAATCTCCCTTGGATGATCCAGAAGAAGACATTGTGGCTCCAAATCTGGGATTCTACCTGGCAGAAACAGATCGAAACAAGAACACGACGAAAACACGATATATGAACCTCGGGACATCTGGGGGTTATATATTACGAAGTTTCATATCAAAAGGAAGGTACTGGGAGAAAACGAGTCGGAGGTGGAGTCCTGGGTGGCCTCACCACCTGGTGGCGCGGCTAGGGGTGGGCCTGCGCCATGGGGTGGTGTGCGCCACCCTGGCTCCGGTTCTGTCCCTTTTTCGCTTCGAAACTTTCCTTATTGACTAAAAACTGCAAAAACATAGTTGGATTGTATTTTCGTGGAACTTTTCTTACCAGAACTGTTACCTAGTTGGAAACGGACTCTACAGGTCTCTGAATTTGGTATTTAGTGGATCCTTCCGGAGTCACCACTTGAATCATCAATATTTTCATCTTCATACACTTATTACTTGAGTCATAAAACCTTTCTCTTCCTTATTGCACCATTATCTCCACTTCCTGGAAATTCCTTTCACACAAAACTTCACACAATTCTTATTAGCAACATTAGTATAAGTGAAGTGATAAAACCTTTTGAGTCCAACTTCAACTGAAAACCATCAAAACATAAGCTACTGTAGCAACTCCTTCCGAAAACCCAAAAATAATTCAAAAAGGAAATCGATTAAAGAAGCAAATGAAAGAGTGGCTAAATCTGTCAAAACAGACCAGCAGGTAAAGATAATTTTTTTGAAAAATCTTCTGTTGCTCAAATCAAAAAATGCAAAACTAACGAAAGTTAAATAACAACCTGGGTCATATGTACAAAAAATTACAGCTCAAACCGACATACAGAGATCTCTCACGATTTTTTACGGTGAAGCACAAAAATCTGTTTCGGGACAGCAACTTCCCCAAATCTTACTTCTCTCTCATTAGATGTTGATCTTGACACAAAAACCAAACAAAACAGATAAGGAGCGGTTATTACCAAAGTAATAACTTCCAAGACTCAAAGAAACAAAACAAACTGAAAACAAAAACAAATTGGGTTGTCTCCCAAAAAGCTCTTTCATTATAGCCATTAAGACGGGCATGATAATTTTGAAGATGCTCACATAGGAATATGAATTGAGGTGAAAGAGAGCATTAAGAAGCAAAAATACACACATTTAAGTCTAACCCACTTCCTATGCAAGGGGATTTTGTAAACAAACAAGTTGTTGAAACCAGAGGCTACAAGCATAGGAAGGCAAAAGAAGTGCAACATAAAGACTTTCAGCATAAAACGAGGAAACTTGATATTATTGAGATGCGTAAGAACACTTTTCCCTCTCTCATAGTAACCTTCAGTATCGTGCATAAACTTAAGAATGTAGCTATCACAAGAACCATCGTAGCAATGATCGCTTATTCTAATAGAAAACACAGGAATACTAGCTCTCATAACACTACTTTGTGAAACAATATTAGAGGTATCCTTACGAAGGATAGTGTGTCCCTCTTTTTCATATTTAGTAACAAAGTATTTCACATTTGCTATAATAGGTTCATCAACCATTTGTTTATCGGGCTCAACAGCTTTATTTGTACTTTCATTAACCATACTAGCTATCATAGAATGTTCCTTAATCTTAACTGGGAAAGGCATTTTCTCAATATAAGGTTCAGGTAAAACATGATTAGCAGTATAAACTTCAGTATTTCTTGCAGGAACACTCTTAGCAACATCTTTATAAGGTTCATGATATTTATTCCACCTCTTTTTAGGCACTTCAATATAGGAAGCAAAAGCCTTAAAATAAGAAGCAATAGCTTGAGAGTCTAGACCATAAGCATTTTTAATATTTTGAAAGTCATCAGTTCCCATAAAAGATTCAATGCATTCATAATCATAATTTATACCTGACTTCCTTCCTTTGTCGTTCTCCCAAGCTTCAGCATTGTCTTGAATACGGTCCAGAAGATCCCATTTAGCTTCTTCTTCCATACGAGTGAATGATCCAGCACAAGAAGCGTCCAATAAATCTTTCTCATGTAGAGGGAGCCTTGCATAAAAGTTATTAATAATAATATTGTTGGGGAGCTCATGAATGGGACATTTGAGCATTAGTAACTTCAATCTCCCCCAAGCTTGAGCAGTACTCTCTCCATCAAGAGGCCAAAAGTTGTATATTTGATTCCGATCTTTATGAATCTCACTAGGAGGATAAAACTTTGAATAAAAGAGAGGTACTATTTCCTCCCATTCCAGAGCTTGACCATTCTTCAGCAGCTTATACCATTCCTCAGCTCTTCCTTTCAAGGATAATGAGAATAACTTCTTCTTGACTTGATCTGTAGTAATACCTGCACACTTGAACTACCCGCATAATTCGTGTATAAAGAGTAAATGATCACCGGGATGGTCAGTTCCATTCCCAACATAGTAGTTATCCATAACACGGTCAATAATTCTTGTAGGTATTTTGAAAACATCTTTCTCAGTAGGTGGTGGCATATCTACTACCTTAGCAGTGGTAGTAGCATTACCAAATAAGAGACTCAGTGGATTATCCATAACAAAAATAAAGCAACTAGCAGAAGTAAACAATACTTATAGTAGAAGTTTCCTTTACCAGTTCCACTCTCCAATAGCGCTTCACTCCCCGGCAACGGCGCCAGAAAATAGTCTTGATGACCCACAAGTATAGGGGGTGTATCACAGTATTTTCGATAAGTAAGAATGTCGAACCCAACGAGGAGCAGAAGGTGCTGGCTAGTGGTATGGATCAGGAATTCTCTGCAAATACTTAGCAAACAGATTTTTAGGGGATTTCGATAAAGCAAGTAAACAAAGTACGAGTAAATAAAAGACAGTAGGAATAAATGCAACAAGTGGCCCAATCCTTTATGCAGCAAAGGACAGGATGGTTGTATTTCTATAGATGACCAAACGTTATCGAGGACACATGGGAAGACTGTCAAGTGCTTTCGCTTCATATACTCGATTAATCTTCTTCAGCTTGCTATGTGTTGTGTGAGTGAACCTGTGCTAATGTACCGCCCCATCCAAGACTAATACATACTTGTGATTATACCCCTTGCAAACATCCGTAAGTACAAGAAAGTAATTAAGGTAGAAACCTAACAATAGCTTTAAACTCTAAGACCCTTACGTCCCTTGTGCAATGGTTTCCTAACGGCGGTTCAGGTTTTTGTCACTCCGGCAACCCCTACGATTAGTAGCCAAATACACAATGCATTCCCCTAGGCCCTTATAGGTGAAGTGTCATGTAGTCGACGTTCACATGACACCACTAGAAGAAGTACACCACAACTTAAATAACAATCTATTGAATCTTTCTCAACGCAACTCCACTACTAACAACAAGACTTCTCCCATGTCCTCAAGAACAAAACGAACTACTCACAAGACATCATATGGATCATGATCAGAGATGGAATAATGATGTATAACAATCTGTACATAAACAATAATTCAATGGTTCACTCAATAGCATCAACTACAAAGAGTAATCAACACCGGGAAAGTTTCCCCTATGAACTATGAAAGATTCAACTCAATTGCTACAGCAATATGGAGATGGTGATGATGGTGATGATGGTGATGATGGTGGTGATGATGATGATCCCGATGAAGTCCATCTTGATGGTGGTGTTGATGGTGACGATCTCCCCTCTCCGGGAAGGAATTCCCCCGGCAAAAATGTGTCTGCCAGAGAGATCTTTCTCTCTTGGTGTTTTCTGCCCCACAGAGGCGGCGAGATCTTTCTGTGGTTGCTCCCCGAGTCTTAGGGTTTCGGGAGGTTGATATACGCCAGAGGGGAGCGGCTGGAGTGGGCCAAGGCGGCCACACCACTCCCAGGCGTGGCCTAGGCTTGCCCGCGCCATGGGGTGGTGTGGGCCCCCTGTGGCCTACCTCCACTCCATCTTATAGCATCCTAAGTCTTCTGGAAAAATAGAATTTTCCATATATTTTCTTGGATTTTCCGATCTTCGCGAATTTTGCCTCCAAACAGCACCTTTTCCATAAAAATCCTGACTGCAGCGGTCCATGCTCCAAAAGACATCAACCATGCAAAAACAGATGAAATAACATAAGTATCACCTCTCAATACGAAATATATCAACGAATAATAGTGAATTAAGACATAGAATAGCGATTCAAAATGGACGTATCAATGATCCCTTAATATAATATCAATATTGTGTTATTCCTTAGTGTGCACCACCAAGAAAGTTCTCCGTTATGAGGCACACTATGACGATCGGGTGTCAGACATATCTATGTTCGCATACGATGGATGTAAGAAATGTTGCCCAACAAATACACTAGAGGTTGGATTGGCGAACCTAGCATGTATAGACATGGCCTTGGAACACGGATGATCGAAAGATCGAGCATGAGTCACATGAATGATGTGATTGACATTGGAGAATGTCTACCTTTGCAGCTATGTTGCCGACCATGATGATCGGGGTGACAACGTGAATTGGGATCGTGTAATCACTAGAAATTCTTTAGGGATGTTTGTTTTAGTGGGAGCTCATCTAATATAATGTGATTATAATTTGAACTCATATTATGAACTTAGTCTAAATGTCTTTGCATATACTTTTGTAGATCATGTCAAAACTCAATTCTCTGTTTAGTTTTGTGGGATTCATGGAGAGTGAGAAACTTAGAGTAGATGGGTCCAACTTCATAGACTGGTACCAACGCCTGATGAACCTACTCATCTTCCATGATTTGTTCTATGTGCTTCGAGAAGCGCTAGGAGATTTTCCTGTGGACTTTATCGGATTGCCCGATGATCATGATTATCATGCCTGATGTGATGCCTTCATGATAGTCAAATACACTATGGTTCATGTCATGGAGCCTGCTCTAGGAGCACCATTCCATGAGAATGAGGCCTTTAGCCTAGCCGAAGGACTTAAGATGCTCTTTCCATATCAAATCATAGTCATGGTGTTTGAATACATGGATTAATTCCTCTCAACCAAGATGAGGGAAGACACCAGCCTGGAAGACCACTTGGATATCATGGAAAGAATTCATGAGCGCCTTGTGGACATCATGGACTACTGGGTGAACGACAAATTTGCGATAGATGTGGTGTTGCGCTCACTACCCTAAAGCTACAAAGATGTCATCTTAAACTACCTCGTAGAAGGGAAAGAGTTTACAATCCTTGAGTTCATGGCTCATATGAGAACCCGGAAAGTAGTGCATGCTACATGAGTTGCCATCAATAGGAAATGTATACATTTGATATACAGAGTTATAAATGTTTAATTTTAAACACTAATAGCAATTTACGAAGTATTGGTACTTGTACTATTTTGTGAAAACAGGACCCACTACTTGAGAAGTGATTGAAGGAGTGGGCGTGACAACGTGTGTTGATGGCAAACAAGATGCCAACAACGCTCTCCTTCTGAAGTTATCATTTGGATTAGAATATTTTAATAATTTTGTAATCGATGAGAGTGAACTACATTAGTGTGTGTCTTGCATTTGTAAGACAATTATTCATATGAATTTTAGACAAATCAATTGTTTTATTCCTATGAGTAATATCTTTTATGTTCATAGTTTTGATTATGAATGGGTTATTCATAATTTGATATTGATGATAGAAATTTAAATGTTTATAAGATTGTGAAAAGCCAAAAGATACTCAAACTTAATAATGCGATCATTTTGAATGACACTATTGTGTTAAGTCATAATGGTACATATGAAAGTATTCATAAGTGATGAAACCAAGATCTTAAAGATACTTGATCTTTTGACACATACAAACCATGCCCCTATTAGGAAAAATGACTAAAACTCCACATTCTGGTAAGATCGAGTATGTGTTGAATAATTACATGTCATACATGATGAGATGTTGTGTTGTTCAACAAATGGTGGATATCATTATTTCATAAAACTTCATTGTGAATCTAAGCAAATAATTGTATTCGCTGAATCAGACACAAGTCTGAAACTATTTGTTATGAACAAAGATTTTCAGAGTGAAGAAGAATATTGAACAAGAATACGAGTCTTTGTGATTTGATCAAAACGACAAGTATTTGAGTTGTGATTCAGGCATATGAGACTTGTGAAAAGTGTTCCACAAATTACAATGCTAAGAATATATCAATGTGTTGATTAGTATACATAATTGTAATCATACCATATTAGATATCATATGGTCTAAAGTAATCTATTATCATGTTAGAGTTAGTATTTGATGAAGATAAATTAGAATAGCAAACACTTACTTATTGTATAAAGAATCATTAAGGATTCATGGAAAGAACACCATAAGTGTATGGCACAATGTGGTTTCCATAAATTATAGAGTTATATGATAATTCAGAATTAGAACGAATAAAACTTTGTAGGGTGTTCCTAGGAAACTAAGAATACGTATTCCACAACTACAACCAAAGGGGAAAATTAGTATTACTCAAAGTGGTGGTTTATCGAGAAGAGTTTCTCAATAAAAGAGTTGACGGATAAAGGTGGAAGCTCAAATAAGGTTAAGAACCTTGCCTCCAAATGTCAGAGTAGTGCAACATAATTGATTCTGGAACAAAAACTTTACAAATAGATGAGAAACTAATGATAATGATCAAAAAATTTAGTGGGAGCTTTTACTAAAAGAAAGTAGGATTACAGAATAAGTTCTAGCTCATTGCATAATTGAATCATGATCCACTTGTCATGTTAATGGAACAATGGCATACCTACGAACTACAAAGAAGCGATGGTGAACCCAAGTATGAGAAATGACTTAGAGGAATGAAATCATGTACATTAAGTTACATTTAAGATTGTAAAATAAATGTTACTTTATCTTATCAAAGTAAAGATGTTACTTGATCTTCCCAAAGGGACTACTAGAGTAAATGATCATGGGGAAAGGTCGAAATTATTATTGCCTCCGTTCCCAAGTTCATAGTCTCTCTATATGAGTCGCAAGGAAGAAACGAAACTAGAAGTAAGACATAAAACTTCATTTGGGTCAAGAAATGTCTCGAACAAATTCAAATGGTTGACTATAATGGGTAGCAATGCTTAAGTCGGACAAATGGAATCTCGTAGCTAGAATTCTCAATTTTATGAATGATCAAAGGATTTTGGGATTGTGCCCAGAATATTGAGAAGACCTGCATTTACAAGAAACCGAGGAGAGCTAAGAGAGTTCCATACTCTTATATGTAACTGACATATTTGAGTGGGAGCTTGATGACCCACAAGTATAGGGGGTGTATCGTAGTATTTTCGATAAGTAAGAGTGTCGAACCCAACGAGGAGAAGAAGGTGCTGGCTAGTGGTATGGATCAGGAATTCTCTGCAAATACTTAGCAAACGGATTTTTAGGGGTTTTTGATAAAGCAAGTAAACAAAGTACGAGTAAATAAAAGACAGTAGGAATAAATGCAGCAAGTGGCCCAATCCTTAACGCAGCAAAGGACGAGCTGGTTCTATTACTTAAGATGACCAAACGTTCTCGAGGACACATGGGAAGACTGTCAAGTGCTTTCGCTTCATATAGTTGATTAATCTTCTTTAGCTTGCTAAGTGTTGTGTGGGTGAACCTGTGCTAATATACCGACCCATCCAGGACTAATACATACTTGTGATTATACCCCTTGCAAACATCCATAAGTATAAGAAAGTAATTAAGCTAGAAACTTAACCACAACTTTAAACTCTAAGACCCTTACGTCCCTTGTGCAATGGTTTCGTAACGGGGGTTCAGGTTTCTGTCACTCTGGCAACCCCTACTATTAGTAGCCAAATACACAATGCATTCCCCTAGGCCCATTTAGGTGAAGTGTCATGTAGTCGATGTTCACATGACACCACTAGAAGAAGTACACCACAACTTAAATAACAATCTATTGAATCTTTCTCAACACAACTCCACTACTAACAACATGACTTCTCCCAGGTCCTCAAGAACAAAACGAACTACTCACAAGACATCATATGGATCATGATCAGAGATGGAATAATGATGTATAACAATCTAAACATAAACAATAATTCAGTGGTTCACTCAATAGCATCAACTACGAAGAGTAATCAACACTGGGGAAGTTTCCTCTATGAACTAATGCAATATTCAACTCAATTGTTACAGCAATATGGAGATGGTGATGATGGTGCTGATGGTGATGATGGTGCTGATGGTGGTGATAATGATGATGATGATGATGATGATCCCGATGAAGTCCAGCTTGATGGTGGTGTTGATGGCGACGATCTCCCCTCTCCGGGAAGGAATTCCCCCGGCAGAAATCTGTCTGCCAGAGAGATCTTTCTCTCTTGGTGTTTTCCGCCCCACAGAGGTGGCGGAATCTTTCTATGGTCGCTCCTCGAGTCTTAGGGTTTCGGGAGGATGATATACGCCTGAGGGGAGAGGCTGGAGTGGGCTAGGGTGGCCACACCACCTGCTGGAGCGGCCTAGGGCTGCCCGTGTCAGGGGGTGGTGTGGGCCCCCTGTGGCCCATCTCCACTCCGGCTTCTAGCATCCTTAGTCTTCTGGAAAAATAAGATTTTCCATATATTTTCCCGGATTTTCTAATCTTCGCGAATTTTGCCTCCAAACAGCACCTTTTCCATCAGAATCCTGACTGCAGCGGTCCATGCTCCAAAAGTCATCAACCATGCAAAAACAGATGAAATAACATAAATATCACCTCTCAATACGAAATATATCAATGAATAATGGTGAATTAAGACATAGAATAGTGATGCAAAATGGACGTATCAACTCCCCGAAGCTTAGACTTCGCTTGTCCTCAAGCGAAACTGAGCTCAATAAACATGACCTTAGGTTTATGGAGTGAAGAGTCGATAAAAGAACACGAACAAGAAGCATCACATTCATCAAATACTTAGATCATAATAGAAGACAACTCATTATTATATAACTCAACTTGTAATGAGTAAAGGAAACACAATAAAGATACATAAAGTGAATCATAATTGTTAATGGCAAACTTAGCTCTTGGTTGAAGAATAGTTGATAATTTGCTGGAGTTCACAAATAGCTGGTTTTCAATGATAGCTTTCAAAGTAGTAAACATCAAGATAGGAGCAATGTGCAAAACAAGGAACATAAGAAACTGAAGGAGATATGCCCTAGAGGCAAATAAGAAATAGGTTTTTATTATCATATCTCAATTAGTTTATAATAGTTTCATATCGTGCAAGAACTGTGCCAAGTAGAAACATTGGTACAGGTGTGGTATGAAACAACCAAGTCCCTAGTAACCTCTATTCATACTAGTTCGTTGGTCACGAAGATGATCTGGGTTTCAAGATCATGGGCATTTATGCCGACTGACAACGAGATCATATCATTGGAGAATGATGTGATTGGACATTCCTCGAAGGATTGCAACACGATCAAGTGATATAGTTCATTGTTGCAACAGCTATACCTAGAATCCTTCTCCTTAGACCATGAGCTCATATTACTCACTGTTTCCAGAGGCTGCTTTGACTACATCAAACGTCATCTGATAATACGGTGGCTATAAAGGTGTACGTTGGGTATTCCGAAGGAACAATAGATGACATGTGACTGCAAGACTAGGATTAGTTCACCTACATGACGGGTTAAAGATACATACGGCCGGCTTGGTGAGATTACATCCATATATGTTGCAACATGTGACTAGGTCACGGGGATGTAATATCACGGTAACAAGAAAACATAACTTGTTGTGAACGAGATTGAACAAGGTATACGATACCATTGATCGGATCTCGGACAAGTTGTATCGAGAAACAAAAGGAAGAGGATGCTACATTTAGACGGTTCAAACGACATTGTCATCAGGAATGCATAGGGGTCACATGGATATCCCTGGTCCCTCTGTTGATCATTGATACAGATCATGTCTATAGCATTCCCGAGCCGTGAGAGGATACACTTAAGAGTACGATGAGAGCGATCATTCATAAGACGGAATCACAGTAGAGAAAGAGAGAAAGCCGGAATCGTTCCGCGGAGAGATCCGAAGTTGTACGGAGAAAGAATAAAGGAAAAGTCCCGAATAGTGTTTTCGGATAAATGGGAATTTAAATATATATTTATTATATATTAATTATGAATTAATATATTATAAATAATATTTATATTAAGATTTATAAAGTCAACTTTTATATTAGGCCAAATTCCGGAGGGAAATAGCCTAGAATAAAAGCTGCAGAAAATTAAAAGGATAAAAGAAAAACAGTCAGCCCACGTGGGCGGCAAATAGTTGCCGCCGCACAGGGCAGCACACAGCCGGGCCATGCCAGGCGGACGTGAGCTGGGACGCCGCGGCAGCCGGCCCACCTAGGCGGCGCGGGAAGCGGGCACAGGCCACTCGCTGCCGTGGGCCTCGCGGGGCGGGAGCCGGCCCACCCGGGGCCAGCTACTACCGTCTGCACGCGGGCTGCCAGGCGAGCCACGTGGGCGCACGCCGGCCCAGGCGGGGGGGGGGCGCTGCTTGCTGTTGCTGGGCGGGAGGTAGCAGGCGCGGGAGTGGGCCGCGCCAAGGCCCACTCGGCCGTCTCCACCCAGGCAGCTGTGCTATTTCCTTTTTCTTTTATTTGGTATTTTTCTGTTTTGACTATTGGGCTGAGTAGATTCGGCCCAATCGGCCAGGACAAAAATTCCTGTATTTTCCTTTATCAATTAGTTCCACATGGCTTAGCCTTTAAGAAAGGTACACCCCCTTAGCCTATATAAAGGGGTGCCCATGGGAGGACTAGAGACACACAACTTGAGAAGTCCTTTGGTTGACTTTTTCCTTCTCTCTCTCCCTCTATACCTCGCGACCATGGCCCCATGTCTAGGCTATGCGATCGAGGCACTCATGCAGTACGTCGTTGCGCTGCAGGGATTCCTAGCCGGATATGAACTTCTGCACTCCCGGCGGGATCGGGGAGCCGGAGGGCTCATCGTGCACCGGATGTGTACGAAGACACGAGGCGCAACACTTGGGGCGCTTAAATTTCGTGAGCCGGAGCTGTTGCACGATGAAGATGATGAAGATCAAGAAGGAGCAAGGGGTGACCTGCGAGGAGCTTCGCGACCATGAGGTCGGCTTCGAGTACGACTACATCAACCACGTTCCCCGCGGAATGTTAACCGCGTACAGACTACAAGGGTATGTATTCTCTATGCATCGACCATTACCGCATTACTACATAGATAGATCCTAGGCAAGTTTCGGGGTTTCATTCGTAGGAAATTTTTTGTTTTTTGCGCCGATCTCCAATAGTGGTATCAGAGCTGATCTATGCGTAGGAGTGTTGTACGGCCAGTACGCAAAAGTTTTGTGCAGGCATTGATCCCTTAGTTGTTACCCTCTAACGTGTACTTGTTTATATCGCGGTATTGTTTGATGAAGCGGCCCGGACCGACCTTACGCGTATTCATACGCGAGACTGGTTCCACGCTCAACATACGGCTTGTACCGTATAAGTGGCTAGCGGGTGTCTGTCTCTCATTCGATAGTTGATATAGCATTTACAACGGAGGGCCCCGAAAGGGGGTGTAATAGAGGCAACTGCCGGATCCATGTTGTGGTTGGAAAGTTCGTAGTTTAGAAACGGTTCTAGTGCGAAAGCCCTAACAACCACGTAAAACTTGCAATAGATAAAGTAGAGGCGTCTAACTTTATTTTGCAGGGGTCATGTGATTATGATATGGCATTGGTCGTTACGAAGGTAAAGTAGTTTACTTTTCTGTTGCTGAGTAGTATAGTGATAGTCATCGTTCCGATGAATGACCTGGTGGTGGCGTCGTGGAATAGGCGTCAAACCAAGGGCACGATGGAGATCATGCCGGAGCACTCGATGGAGATCAAGGCGCAAGAAAGACCATATCATATCACATTTTACATATGATGATTGATACTAGTTTTTACATCTTATTGTGTGCTAGTATTTAGATACTCAACGGTAGCAAATACGATAATCCCTATTTAATTCCAATGTTCCGTGTTCCCCTTGTGTGTGCACCACTAAGAAAGTTCTTTGGTATGAGGCGATCCAGGGTTACAGGCCTGGGTGTCATACATATCTACGTTCGCATAAAGTGGGTGTAAGCCATGTTGCACAACAAATACACACAAGTTAGATTTGGCGAGCCTAGCACGCTAGAGAAGCGTGGCCTCGGAACACAAGAGATCGAAAGATCGAGCATGAGTCACATGGATGATTTGATTGGCATTATTGAATGTCTACCTTTGATACTGCACTGATGGCCGTGATGATCGGGGGAGGTGCAGAGGATAGGGATCATGCGATCACTAAAATCGTCCAGGGGATGACCGTTTTAGTGGAGACCAATTATAAATTGATCTCTTATTATAAACTTAGTCTAGATGTCTGTTTGCAAATATCTTAGTAGACCTTAACCTATCCCATTGAGGTCCTTTGAGACCATGGGAATATATTGCTTAATATGGAACTTAGCAAAAGGGTCCAACTTGTCGCCTTGGACATTGAGGTTAGCGATCGTGGCGTCAGCCGCGACAACGTTGTCCATCGGGGTGGAGTAGAGTGGTAGCCCGTTGGCGTCCCGGGCTTGAGGCAAGATGATGATGCGTCGTTGGTCAGGTGGGGGCGCACGGCCCATGGGTGGTGGAGGGGCCCTATTCGTCGGTGCTCCAGGTGGTGGTCTTGCGAGGTTGCCTCCTCCTAGCAGCGCGTTCTCGCCGTGTTCGCGCTCGGCGGCGCGTGTTGGGTCGCCCTCGTCGTTGAAGTTCAGGACGCGGCCCTGAACGTCGGGGTTCAGGCGGGTCCTGATGCGGCGCTAGTGATAGATTGACAGCTCCTTCGCCGTCTCTCGTTCGAGGCGGTATTTCTCGTGCTCGGCGAGTTCGTTGCGCTGCGCCTCCTGGAGCCGCAGGCGGGCTTGTTCCACCTCCATGGCCGTCGCGGTCGGCGGAATCGGCATGGAGAACGGATCTGGCGGGGCGGCCGCGCTTCCCGCCATGTAAATCGCGTTGAAGCGATTGGATCTAGCACGAAGGTCCTCGGGGGATTCCGAGCCGGAGTCAGAGTCGAAGATCCCCAGTATGGAGGGATCCTCGAAATCTTCGGGGTTGGAGACTCGCATGATGGAGTCCTCCCACGACGCGGCGGTGATGGATCCGTTGGCCGATGCGGGGGTCGCGGAGTCGGTGTCGTCGTTTAAGGCGTCGTCGTTGGTGGCGACGTTGGTCTCGACCACGTCGCTAGCGGCTGAGTCGTACTCGGTGACGAGGCCCCTGATGGAACGGACCTGCTCCTCCGAGAGCAGATCGCGGTGTGGAGGCGATCCGCCGACGATCATGGTCGCGGCTGGGTCGACCGCGCCGGTAAAACCGACGAAGAGGTTGATGGAGCCGATCGGCATCACCGCGGCGTGTGTGATCGTGCGCGACGCCGGGATGTAGCTGCTGGGCAGGATCTGCAAGATCCCGCCGAAGGCGATCATGCGGCCGGTGGTGAGCGGCCGCTCGATCGGCGAGTAGGATCTCGCCGCAGAACTCAGGCTAGTCCCACTATGCCCCACGGTGGGCGCCACTGTCGTGGAAATGGCCACGGCAGTCGCCGCCATAGGCGGCGATTGAGAGTTTCGTGAGGAAGAGTTGGCGGCCATCTGCGTTGCGAGATGGGGGCAGGTGCACAAGGGTTTACCCAGGTTCAGCCCCCCAGAGGGTAAAGACCTACTCCTGCTAGGTTAGATTATGAGAGAGCGAGTTACAAGGGTGGCGAGCTCGGTGGCTGGGCGGCGAGTCGCTCGAGGGGGTGTATGATGGAACGTAAGTCTCTACGATACCCTAGGGAGGTTTATATATGAAGCACCTCCCTAGGTTTACAAGTTGCCTCCGAACAAGATAAGGATCCGGGAGCCTTTGACCTAATCCGACTGGGCTTCTACTACGCTCCTAGGCTTCCAGTCGCCAGTCGATGGGCTTCTCCTTCCTCGAAGTCCAGTCGTTGTCCTTCAGGCGTACTCGCGGGCCTTCCGGCCCACTCGAAACCTACTGCTGAGCATACCCCCTTAAGCATATCCCCATCAAGCGGTGCATCCGTGATAGCACACACGTTCGGTACCACGACAACCTTCGTCCCTCGCTCCAGCAAAACAGCGGAAGCAGCAACTCCTTTCCAGATAAAGCCACCGGGAACATGTATCTCGCTAATCCGAGACCATGGGGGAAAAATACTAGAGGGGGAGAGAGATCCTTCACGAGGAGGTGTGAGGAAGAAGGAGTGAGAGGGGGCCTTTTATAGGAGGAGGGGAGGGTGTCCCTTCACCTCCCCCATTCATGCGGTGGTAACC
This sequence comes from Avena eriantha, assembly GCA_910589775.1. Taxonomy (NCBI): domain Eukaryota; kingdom Viridiplantae; phylum Streptophyta; class Magnoliopsida; order Poales; family Poaceae; genus Avena; species Avena eriantha. The sequence goes on from OU342746.1 coordinate 308,977,210, forward strand.
CCCTCCACATTAAAATGCCCCTTCACATTCTCTTTTAAAGTCTCCACTTTAAATGCATTAAATTTCTCCAAATTTATTGCTCTCTCATTTAATAAAACTCTTTTATTAATTTTATTCAGAATTTTGTTAATTACTTTAATTAATAAACATTCACATAAAACCCCTGCAACATTTCAATATTACATGCAGAACCAATTTCAGCAATTTCACCCGAAACAGTTTCGGTGGCTATTGATATAATTGCACCACTTTCTTAATCTTTATCTAAAACATATTTGCTCCTAAATGGTGTCAGTGTCCCTTAAGTGTGTCACCCTACGGTTCGCGAATAATGCAGACATGATCGAGACCCCTCTCCGATCAATAATCAGCAGCGGGACCTAGAGATCCGTACTGACTTCCACATATTCAACGATGACCCTTGTGATCGTGTGAACCTTTAACGTCGTAACTAAATCCCTTTGTCTCGTGATATATTACATGTCCGAGATTCGATCATTGGCATCCAAATACCTAGTTTGATCTCATTACCGACATGCACTCTTTTCTCGTTCCCGTGATATAACATTCTAGTGATCACATCACTTGCTTAGAAGCTATCTTAATGTGATATCACCGAGAGGGCCCAGAGTATATCTATCCGTCATCGGGATGGACAAATCCCACTCTTGATCCATGAGCCTCAACATAACACCTTCGTAGCACTGAACCCACCTTTATAGTCACCCTGTTACGGTGTGATGTTTGATGTTATCAAGATACTCTTCCGGTGTTAGCAATTAACATGATCTCATGGTCTAAGGACTAAGATTACTTTGTATGATGTTATAGCAATATAAACATAATGACTCTGATTGTAATGCTATACTTCGGATGAATTTTCATCACATCATTCCACCAATGTTGTGACCTCGTTATTGACGACATCCAATGTCCATGATCGGGAAACCTTGATCATCTTGTTAATCAACGAGCTAGTTTATAAGAGAGGCATAACTAGGAGCTTTCCTTTTGTTTATTAAACACACATGTATTAACGTTTCCAAATTAATACAATTATAGCATGCAAAATAAACATTTATCATAAACAAGGAATAAGATAATAACCACTTTATTATTGCCTCTCGGGCATATTCCCTTCATAGGCATGCGGTGATTGAAAATAAAAAGAAAAGAGTAGCTATCAAAAGAATCAAACATAGAAAAAATGATCATGAATCATCATTACTAAACATAGTGCCCTATATCTCTAGACTATGTGATTATATGATATGTTGAATCACTATCAGCTTCTTATGATTTCATTAATACTAGAAAAGGTGTGGAAGCCTCTAAGTTATGTAATGTGTAAGGGAATGGTAATACCCCCGAAGTATATCTACATCCAATGTTGTATTCATGTTTGAATTTCCGCCTCATTTATTGTAACGACCCATGTCTCATGAACATGATGATCTTGTCCATAAGACACCATCTTTCTCGGGGACGAGCAAGAGCCTAGCTTGGGGGAGTTGACGAGTCGAAAATTGAAGCATTTTTACCTTTTGTTTTTGCATAAATAGAGTAGGGATCTTTGTATTTCACCGCGTTTGCACGCGCCATTTTTCTCTTGTTTCAATAGGATCCCAAATCATTGAGTCCTAGATAAACATATCAATTGGAACTATCATATTGTGTAATTATATGATATTTCTAAGTGATAAAAGTCATTTTATGGATTTACCTTCGCACCTAGGAGAATACCAAGCAAGGAGAAGCAATCAATACCGATAACGACCGGTGGTATGGGCCGAGCCTGCCCATATTGTCCGCTCGTACCAGGTGCCATCATGACCGCCTCATCAAATACTTCTTCCTGGCGAAGACGAGAGGGAGATCCGACATTCACAGCCACTAGAAACCACGAAAAACCACATCAAAAAGGGATCTGAAGGAGGCACTTGGCTGGGGGGAAATCCCAGCTGCTTCACGGGTCATTGGAGGACAACGCATCATCCCCTTCATCATCAACCGCTACATCTCCCATTACCACCATTACCCCCATCTTTCATCTATTAGATCTCGTTGTAAATCCAGATTCGATTGTGGTTTGCATTAGATCTACCTCCGTACTTTTATCCATCATTTGATTATGATGATGTTGTTGATTGCTTCCATGGGTGAGTAGTTCCTTTGTTCTTGGGGAGATCTGGTGTAGGATTGATGTTTGTCTCATTGACGGAGGTCTTAGGTGCAGTGGGGGACGAGGTTTCAGCGGAGCCTAATGTCTTGGCAACAGGAGTGGAGGGAGCAACAACGGGGGAGGACTTGGTCAACATCTCATGAATATTTTTAGAACCTCCAACATCTTTCGAGGTGCAGTTCAGACTAACACCTCATCTCTTCCTGAAATGTACAAAGTATAACTACAAGAATGACTAGGTATAAAATGAAGTCAGAGAATGAAATGCTTACACTGCAGTAGGTGCCTTGGTTAAAGGGATGTCGGTGGAATTTTTATTCTCTACCTCTAAGGCAATAGTGGATTTCTTGGAGACTCCACTCTCCAATTTCTTCTTCTTCTTGCCGTCAGCAGCAGCATCAGAGGTGGAGTTCTTCCGCTTTCGTGTTGCCAGAGCTTGATGATCCTTGGAAGCCTCATCGTTAAACAAGATGTGCACATCCTTTAGCTTGGGATCATAGACTTAAGTGGCCATATATTCCTCGGCCAAGCTCGCCAGCTAATGGAATGCAAACATGTTAGATTTTTTATGCATCCAAGATGGAGAACTTAGAGTATATATAAAAATCAATGAAGGAAACATGGTTACCGCTGGGCATATTCTGCATTCGAACATGTCATAGGTGATGACGAAGCCACGCTTCCTGTCCTTCACCTTGACGATGTCCTTAAGCCGGAACTTGATGGAATCTTTGGAGAAGTTATCCTCGGAAATGCGCATGGGATATTTCCTCTCATTAGAATACTCATTTATGAGTCCAAAATTGAAGCATTTTTACCGTTTGTTTTGCATAAATAGAGTAGGGATCTTTGTATTTCACCATGTTTGCAGGCACCATTTTACTCTTGTTTAAACAGGATCCCAAATCATTGAGTCCTATATGAACATATCAATTGGAACTATCATATTGTGCAATTATATGATATTTCTAAGTGATAAAAGTCATTTTATGGATTTACCTTCGCACCTGGGAGAATACCAAGCGAGGAGAAGAAATCAGTACCGATAACAACTGGTGGTACGGGCGGAGCCCGCCCGTACCGTCCACCTATACCAGGTGCCATCATGAATGCCTCGTCAAATACTTCTTCCTAGCAAAGATTAGAGGGAGATCCGACATTCATAGCCACCATAAACCATCAAAAACCACATCTGAAAGGGATCTAAAGGAGGAACTTGGCTGGGGGGAAATCCCAGCTGCTTCATGGATCATTGAAGGACAATGCATCATCCCCTTCATCACCAACCGCTGCATCTCCATTACCACCATTACCCCCATCTTTCATCTATTAGATCTCGTTGTAAATCCAGATTTGATTGTGGTTTGTATTAGATCTACCTCCATACTTTTATCCATTCATTTTATTATGATGATGTTGTCGATTGCTTCCATGAGTGAGTAGTTCCTTTGTTCTTGGGGAGATGGAGAAAACCTAGCACCATTATAAACTTGTAGTAAAGATGATCTATTCTTGTGTCCATATGACTTGCTTGTCTGTGATATAATTATGATTTGTGTTTGATCTCTCTCTTTAGATGGTATATGTAGTCGACTGCATATCATTTTCCCTCGGGACTAAAAGGAGGGAGAAATCCTTTGGACGTGTCTTGGAAGCGTACTTAGAATGCCTCATGACATATTGGCACTGGCTCGTAACCTACACGGTCAAAGGAGGATTAAAGAGGGACTGGCTCGTAACCTACTGACAGTGGTAGGGGAGTAGTAACGTCTGAAGATTCCAATGTGGATGGATTCTATCCGACTATGGAAAAGAAGACTGAAGACTTGAGGATTCTCCGACTTGCTTGTGGAAGACGGAGAAGATTGCAGGGTCCTTTAGGAAGACTTCGAGATGTTGCTTGACGAATTGCCGACATCACCAAGATGGATCATTCAAGACTAAACGGCAAGACGGTACAAGATCTCAAAGTCCTCCGGGGGCTACTGTTGGTGACATGAGTATGACTAATTGGGTTTCTACGATTAGTTACCCTGGTTGCATAAAGGCTTACGGTCCATGAATCCCATAAGGATTAAAGGAAGGTCCAGGAAGCATTGGACGGATAGAAAGTGCATATTGGCAATCAAGGAAGAAGTATAAACCGACATTGTATTAGTGTTGTAATTGTAACTTGTAACCAATCTGTATACGACCTCGGGACCCAGCCTATTATATAAAGTCTAGGAGGAGCCAACGGAGAGGTGCCAAAAACTTGAGCAATCTATAACCATATTGTCCATAAGCAATTTAGACGACTTCAACTCCCTTGTTTATCAGATCAGCCAATGAAATCCCCAGCATTTTATTTTCCATGAAACCCTAATTCCATAACCATGGACATTGCCGAGGTTACCCCTCGTCAATTGGTGCTATCTGTGGTAAATCGGAACGTTGGAGTCATGGATTCAGTGACCCCTCTTCACTAAGAAAGACCTCGACAGCAGCGGATCCACGCCCGCCCGCCCCAGTTTCGGTTCCCGTCTACTTTAACAACGGATCCGATCTCATAATCGGAAGTTTCCACTTGCACATGGAGGAACCAGAAAATCTTTGCCAATCAGCGCCGATTTATTCGGATCTGTCGGTCATAACATTAGCACCTATGGCGATTCCTGCATCTTATGTCGGCTCATCTGAAGAAGTCGCACCCCAGTTGGTAAACGACGAAGAAAATTCCGAAAACTCCGCAGATCTAGGGTCTATCGCCGATCTATACGATAATATCTCCTTCGGTTCAGACTCCTAGATAACGCCACCACGTGGCTCAAGTCCAGCATACACCGAACTTGATCAAAGCAACGAAAGCATCGACTTTAGAATCAAGATGGCTGAAATCTACCTAGAATAGAACCTGCGGGATTTCACTAGCTTGCCAAACAGTGTCTCTGGTGGATCCAATGACGATAGCAGCAACTCGTACATGATGCATCATCAAGTGTGCGTGATTATCGCGAACCATCAACACCACGTGACTCCAACGGTAACCCGATCCTTCATCCTAGTGATATTCTATCAGGTGATGATGCAGAAAACCAAGGAAAAGAAGGAGATCCGCCCAACAATCGTGTCATACAAGGGAGAGAGGGAACACGTGATGGCAACAAATGCAGCCATTTTTCATTTGGACTCCAAGTGTAGAGTGTTGTAGCAATCTTCTTTTCCCCACAAGGGTGACTCGAGGCATCCTCACTAGTACTCCCCCCAAATTGTTTTCTAGTTATAAGATTTAAAAGACCGGGACTTACTTCAAAACTTTCAGGATTAACTTTAGGAGTGGTAATGGGTCTAGCCATGAACTAATCATTAGGGGTGTTTGTGTAGTCAAAACATTTTGTTCTTTCTCCCATGTTTGCAAATAAGTAATACTAATTTTTATGTGTTTTTATGTTTTAAGGGAAAAGTTTAAAAAGACTAAAAACAAGACAAAATAAAATACTTTAAAAATCTAAAAGGAGAAGAAAAAGCTCAAAGTGGTGCAACCTCCCCAAGCTTGGGTTGTTGCACAAGTTGATGAAGATGACGGCGCCAGAAAATAAGCAGTTGTCGTGGGAGTTACCTTGATCTTCAAACTTGCTCTTCAAACTTGATGAGGATGCAGTTGTGATGTACCTTCGCCAATTCCCTAGCAATGATGCCAGAAAATAGTCTGGAAGTTGCAGTGGGAGTTGGCTTGTGCTTCATCATGCAGCAACAACTATGATGTATCCTTCTTCCAATTCCTCGGCAACGGCGCCGGAAAATAGCCTTGATGGCAACAAATGCAGCCACTTTTCGTTGGGACTCCAAGTGCAGAGTGTTTTAGCAAGCTTCTTTTGCCCACAAGGGTGACTCGAGGGTTTATATCGAACTCTCGAGGAATTGATTATGGAAGGATCTTCGTTTTCTCCTCTTCAAGAAACCTATAAAGTAAAATTATTTGTCTTGTGTCCCCAACTCCACCAAGTGGTTGTCAAGCACAAGGTTTCGTATTAGTAATATGAAATTAAATATAAAACAAACTAAAGTAAAGAAAGTAAAGTAATGCAAACTAGATGATATGGAAGATAGTAGAGTTGTTTTTTGCGTTTTTATAAGTGATTACAAGTAGAGAAAGTATTTTTTTATTTTCAAGATAATAAAATGCAGAAATTGTAAAGGATAGTAGATGCAATGGAAAGGTGTTTCTTATGATAAAAATCGGACCAGGGTTCATGGGTTCACTTGTCTAGTCTCTTTTTAGGTTGTAGTGATCACAAATCAATTCATCAATGATAAAGATTCATGGAAATTCTATAAGTGCTTGGTAAAAGGAATTAATATGGGCATCACATTCTAATATTGACATGGAATACATCTCTCTCTTATACTCCTCAAGAAGGGAAATCTCCATGCAATCTTGATTTAAGAATAGATCAGAGTATAGCTTTAAGCAATATTATATGATGTTTGAAATACAAAATATGCTACCTTGATCTAGTCAAGGTCATCACACCTTCACGTGATGACTATAGCACACGATTTCACTTTACCCCTAGTGACGCAGCAAAAGAAAGGTAAAAAACCAAAGTAGATCTTGAATAATATGTGTCACAATTCAATCTCAACCCCTATGCTACTCCATCTAACACACACTTCACCCCATACAAGGTCTTGCATATAAGTTGGATCAAAACAACTAATGAAGAACAGGGTGCATGATATACATCTATTAAAACATCTTACACAAAATAGATTCCAATCTCAAATATCAAATCATAGAACAAAGATCCAGCACATAGGAATTACAAATATGACCATAATCATGTTGGGCAGCTCATATGGTACTAGATCTATGAAGAACAAGAGAGAAATAGATCAAGCTACTGCCACAAACCCATATCCCGGAGGTGGAATACTCCCTCTTCATCATGGTGATGAAGCTAGAGATGTTGGAGAGGGTGGAGAACTCCCTAGAGGTGGCTCCGGCAGATTTTTCGCCTCCAATCTTCGCTGGATTTGACTCTGTTTGGTGGTGTTTTCGTCTCTGGTGGCTCTCTCTCCGAGGACACCCGGGGGTCCTTACATAGGGGGTTTTAGGTCAAGGGAACTTTGTGGGCGAAAGAATCAAGGAAATTGGACGGTCGAGGAGGGAAAGAGCATGGGTGGCGTGCCCCCTGGGCTCTTTTGGCCCTCCTGGTGAGATTCCAGTGCTCCAGATGCTTCTCGTAGATAAATATTGGCATTCCCAAAAGTACAGGTCCATTTGACTTTGTTTAGGTCCTGAAACATCAAAAACATTGAAAACAGGGTTCTTCTGCCCTACAGGGTTATAATCAAAATAAAGGGGCTCATTGGTAAATCCCCAAAAATCAATATAAAACAAGCATATAACATTATATATGATTCAAATATGTGGGAAAACTTGTTAACAAACTACAAAGTTCATGTATGCATTTTACATGCATCAACATCCCCAAGCTTAACATATCCTCATCCTCGAGCATGAAGGTGATAAAACTAAAAATGGACTTTGGAGTTTGTTACCTTTGCTCCCTTCCTTATCATGTAGAGTTCATAGGCTCAATTCCTTTCAATGAAACATAATATGTAAGTGTACTATCAAGTTGTATCTTTTACACATCCATAAATATGCTAAACAATAAGTGATGGTGTGATAAAACAAATGATGAACAAAATAAACCTTCAAGCACACTTTGATGAACCTATAGAATAAGAGACTTTTTTCATGATTGGCATTGGTGTTCATGCCTTTATTTTTGGGCTACTTCTTAGTTTCATGCCTTTGACTCGAAGACTCAATTCTTAGTTTTATGTGTTACCTTGAGATGTTGTGCATCCCGTACCGAAAGTAAGCATTGTATACATATGTTAATACTCCATAAAGAATAAAGAAAATACAATTTTGAGCTATATAATTCATGTCAACAATACTAATAAGGATGGGGTTCCCAACAACTTTTTATTTTCACTTTGTTTTAAAGCATTGTATGGTTTATGTGCTAAACATCTTACAAGTTAATTGTTTCATGCACCTAGTCTATGATCTTGCACTCCTAATGCTACTCAATTTAGGCATGTCATTGTATACTCACATTGGTTTTGTGAAACCGCATCACTGAAGTACCTCTTGCCCCTTGTGTAGCTATATGCCCCCCTTTTTGGCATTTGTTTATTTGCTTATTTATCATAAAAGATAGTATAGTTCCTTGATTGTGTTCAAGGTGGGAGGGGCCAGTATCTCTACTTCAGAAGACAAGAAAAACTAGACATATGGATCATATCAACAAGGATCATCATGATGTAAGTTTCCACCATGTCAAGCATGTCTTTGGCTAGCGGTTCAGGAGCGTTTTCTACCAACATACCTACTCTAGTGTGCACACTTCATTTCACATCGATGCAATCCATTGGTAGAATTTTAAACATGATTGATTATCAACATTCAACATTGAAAGCCTGTACCATGCCGGAATGGTTTAGCCAACAACAACTAATAAGATGTAAAGCACAAAAATTTCCATAGTGGTATCACCCCAAACCTTACTTTATTATGAGCTTTAAAATACATGAAAAGGGTGTTTTTAAGATTGTTTGGAGGACTAACATACAAACTATACTTGGAAGTAGCTTTTTCCACAAGTAGGTGGATACGCCTAGTCTAGTTTTAAGGGGCTTGGAACAAGTCTTAGCTTGTATAGAAAAAGGCTTAGCAAAAAGAGATCTAAAGAGTGTGCCATCTAGTTCATAATGTCAACATTTATTTTCTCACCTTGCTTATCAATATTGAACATAAATATGATCAAGCAAAGGATACAAATTAATAGGCATAAAATAGATCATGTTTCATATAAAGTACTTGAGCTTAAGAACTAGGCACAACATGAATTTCAGCTTTTGTTTTTATCTCCCCTTTTCTTTTGTTCCATGGCATTCCTTTTCAGTTTTAATCTCATCAAGGTAGAGTTTATTTTCATTCGCTAATCATACGCATTTATAATAATGGTGGTGGAATTATTTCTAATGCAAAACAAAAAGTAAAATGAAAAAACAAATGCTCCAAGTTTCTACGATAGTTCTATGTTCCTCAAAAAACAAAGTTTGGAGGTTTGCAAACCGAGAATTGAGTTGGTCCAGTGGGGTTCCTTGGGAATCCCCAAGCTTATGGTTTTCACCATCCTTGGATTTCTCTTGGTGTGGTGTTCCTCTATTCCCTATCAAAAAACTTCAACACAAAACTTTTTCTCCCATCTCTTTTCTGAGAGGTGATATTAGTGGTACAAGAATATAATAGTTGATGCCTATATATCAAAGACAAAATTCTTTCTAAATGTTCCAGAAAGAACATAATGTTCCTGCATATCCCTAACATATAATATGACTCATACAAATCATTTTAAGACACTTGGGAATGATTAAAACAAAACATGGCAGAATCTATCCAGATTTTCAGCAACAGCAAAAAGAATTTTGATTCGTCCACTTAGACATGTCAGGAATTTTAGCCAATTTTTTTGCATACAGAGGATAAAAAGTTGTAAATTCTATATAAATCTGAGCACAGACGGAGTTACAGAAAAATTAGAAAATTCAGACAATAAAAACTGTTCTGCAGGAATTTGCTACTCCATATGTTTGGCAACTTTTAAAACATCCAAAATGGGTTCCACTTGGTACTTTATTAAAAACTTTAGAAAGAAAACCAAAACAAAACTCTCTTGCTACAGCAAGATTACAAACCAAATATTCAAAATAAAAATAACTGGGTTGCCTCCCACAAAGCGCTTTCTTTATAGTCATATAGCTAGGCTTTACTTGCTTGATTTAGGTGATGTGGAACTCATGGGATAGCTTGCGCTTCTTAGCTACCTAATTCTTCCTTCGAAAGTGTTCCATGCATTTCTTGTGAGGAAATTGAAACTTCATATTTCCTTCTTTTGCATCAATGACTGCACATGTGGTTCTCAAAAAAGGTCTACCAAGTATTATAGGACTTGAGGTATTACTCCCCATGTCCATGACAACAAAATCAACAGGCACAAATCTCATATGTAATTCAACCATTATATCTTGAACTTTTCCTAAAGCTTGTTTAGTTGAATCATCAGCAAGTAAAATATCTATTGAGCATTTTTCCTTAGGTTTCAATTCAAGTAAGTCATATAGATCTTTAGATAAACTGAGACACTAGATCCTAAATCTAGAATAACATGGTGTGTATCTTTTCCAATAGTGATTAATACCCTGGGGATCCATACATCCCCAACTTAGGTGGTATCATAGCTTCTCTATTGTATCTATCAATCTTTTCTTTTATAACATAATTTGCTAGGTAAGAACCAAATCTTTCTTGATGACCATTAAAGGATGGATCATTAGAAAATATTTGCAATAGATGAATGAGTTCATCCAAGATACATTTATCAAGATCAAGTAGAGGTTCTTTTGTTTCACTTAGCATCTTGACTTCTTCTACTTGTTTATCATTTGCTATAATTAGTGTTCCATTTTCCTCCATCATATTAAGAGTTTCCCATGACTTATCTATTACTTCTTGCACATATTTGATTGTTTCCTCATGGTTCTTTTGAGCTTGAATAAGATTTTTAAATGATGTGATTTATTGTGTTAGGAGATCTACCCTTTCAATCAAAGCATCTTGTTTCTCAAACTTAGTGATAAATTCTTTGTTAAGTTCCTTTTGAGTGGCTATAAAGGATATCATGGTGCTTTCTAAATCATTAGGAGCATTATTACCACTAGCAAATTTATTAGGAGCAAAAACCTACCATATGAGTTATTGTAGTTGTTCCCATATCCATTACTACTAAAGTTTATTATGAAGTCACATCTACACTTTCATTGTTGTTTGTTACTAACACTTGTAGAAGAACATTATCAGTATTTTGCTTAGATATGTAGGCGAATATGGCATCAAGTTTACTTCCTGTGGGGTCTAGTTCTTCAATGGAGTTAAGTTTATTAGATGGGTTTGGTGCTCTTTCAGTGTGCCATTGACTATGGTTGTGGAGCATGCTTTCTAGGATAATTTTAGCTTCAGACACAGTTTTACTCATAAATGCACCCCCTGCAGCGGAATCTAGAATGCTTCTTGACATGATATTTAGACCATTATAAAAAGAATAAAATATGGTCCATTCGTTTACCCCATGTGATGGGCAGGATCTAAGCATGTTTTTAACTCTCTCCCAAGTTGTTGCTACATGTTCATTATCATTTTGCCTAAATGATAGGATACTATTTCTGTTTTGTAGGATCTTAACCGGTGGGTAGAATTTCTCAATGAAAGCTTCTTTTAGGTCGTCCCAGGAGTTTATACTAGCAACAAGAAGTGATAATAACCATTCTTTAGCTCTACCTCTTAGTGAAAATGGGAATAGTTTAAGTTTGAGAATGTCATTTTCCACATTTTTTTAACTTTTGCATATCACAAATTTGACAAAATCATGCAAATGCATAGAGGCATCCTCACTAGTACTCCCCCCAAATTGTTCTCTAGTTATAAGATTTAAAAGACCGGGACTTACTTCAAAACTTTCAGCATTAATTTTAGGAGTGGTAATGGGTCTAGCCATGAACTAATAATTAGGGGTGTTTGTGTAGTCACAAAGTTTTATTCTTTCTCATACGTTTGCAAATAAGTAATACTAATTTTTATGTGTTTTTGTGTTTTAAGGGAAAAGTTTAAAAAGACTAAAAACAAGATAAAATAAAATACTTTAAAAATCGAAAAGCAGAAGAAAAAGCTCAAAGTGGTGCAACCTCCACAAGATTGGGTTGTTACACAAGTTGATGAAGATGACGGCGCCAGAAAATAAGTAGTTGTCGTGGGAGTTATCTTGCTCTTCAAACTTTCTCTTCAAACTTGATGAGGATGAAGTTGTGATGTACCTTCGCCAATTCCCCAGCAATGATGCTAGAAAATAGTCTAGAACTTGCAGTGGGAGTTGGTTTGTGCTTCACCATGCAGCAACAACTATGATGTATCCTTCTTCCAATTCCCCGGCAACGGCGTTGGAAAATAGCCTTGATGGCAACAAATGTAGCCACTTTTTGTTGGGACTCCAAGTGCAGAGTGTTGTAGCAAGCTTCTTTTCCTCACAAGGGTGACTCGAGGGTTTATATCGAACTCTCGAGGAATTGATTATGGAAGGATGTTCGTCTTCTCCTCTTCAAGCAACCTATAAAGTAAAATTATTTGTCTTGTGTCCCCAACTCCACCAAGTGGTTGTCAAGCATAGGGTTTTGTATTAGCAATATGAAATTGAATATAAAACAAACTAAAGTAAAGAAAGTAAAGTAATGCAAACTAGATGATATGGAAGATAGTAGAGTTGTTTTGGGGGTTTTATAAGTGATTGCAAGTAGAGAAAGTATTTTTGTATTTACGAGATAATAAATTTCAGAAATTGTAAAGGATAGTAGATGCATTGGAAATGTGTTTCTTATGATAAAAATCAGACCAGGGTTCATGGGTCCACTTGTCTACTCTATTTTTAGGTTGTAGTGATCACAAAACAATTCATCAATGATAAAGAATCATGGAAATTCTATAAGTGATTGATAAAATGAATTAATATGGGCATCATATTCTAATATTGAGATGGAACACATCTCTCTCTTATACTCCTCAAGAAGGGAAATCTCCATGCAATCTTGATTTAAGAATAAATCAGAGTATAGCTTTAAGCAATATTATATGATGTTTGAAATACATAATATGCTACCTTGATCTAGTCAAGGTCATCACACCGTCACGTGATAACTATAGCACACGATTTCACTTTACCCCTAGTGAGGTAGCAAAAGAAAGGTAAAAACCAAAGTAGATATTGAATAATATGTGTCACAATTCAATTTCGACCCCTATGCTACTCCATCTAACACACACTTCTCCCCATACAAGTTCTTGCATACAAGTTGGATCAAAACAAGCAATGAAGAATTGGGTGCATGATATGCATGTATTAAAACATCTTACACAAAATAGATTCAAACCTCAAATATCAAATCATAGAACAAAGATCCACCACATAAGAGTTACAAATATGACCATAATCATGTTGGGCAGCTCATATGGAACTAGATCTATGAAGAACAAGAGAGAAATGGATCAAGCTACTGCCACAAACCCCTAGCCCAAAGGTGGACTACTCCCTCTTCATCATGGTGATGAAGCTAGAGATGTTGGAGAGGGTGGAGAACTCCCTAGAGGTGGCTCCGGCAGAATTTCCCCTCCAATCTTTGCTGGATCTGACTCTATTTGGTGGTATTTTCGTCTCTACTGGCTCTCTCTCTGACGACGCCCCAGGGAGTCCTTATATTGGTGTTTTTAGGTCAAGGGAACTTCGTGGCCAAAAGAATTAAGGTGAGCGGACGGTCAGGAGGGAAAGAGCATGGGTGGCACGCCCACCAGGCCTGGGCGCGCCACTTGGGCTCTTTTGGCCCTCTTGGCCCTCTTGGTGAGATTCAAGTGCTCTAGATGCTTCTCGTGGATAAATATTGTCATCCCCAAAAGTACAGGTCCATTTGACTTTGTTTAGGTCCTGGAACATCAAAAACTTTGAAAACAGGGTTTTTCTGTCCTGTAGAGTTATAACCAAAATAAAGGGGATCATTGGTAAATCCCCAAACATCAATATAAAATAGGGATATAACATTATATATGATGCAAATATGTGGGAAAGCTTGTTAACAAACTACAAAGTTTATGTATGCATTTTACATGCATCAACGCGTGACGGCAAATAGCTAACTCTTTGGCTATCAGTGGAAAGATGGCAAATAACAAGGGGCGCAGTCTTGGGTGCAGTACCCATGACAACAGAAGCCATGCACGGGGATCTGATGGCATACTAGTAATTGCTCCACCACAATAAGAGGGATTTTCTTGGGATGCAGAGGCAACTCGATGAAAGAAAAAGGTTAGCCGATGAATCTAGCATGGGGCAGGCACTACTAAGCTCCACCCACGGATCCGGTAGTGTAACCGGAGGCACACCACGAAGAGGAACCTCAAGGCTGTAGAATATTCTGTAAGCCAAGAGAAACGAGTTGACTCGAGATATGGACTTGTCCTTCATGTCAGTAGATACGGCAGGACACATCAAAAAAACAGCGCAAGCCGTGATTGTCGTCTCCCTGACCTACCTACTCACAACTCAACCCACACCCGACGATCCCCGGGCGGCTCTCCATCGCTCCGCTCTCATGAACCTCGGTATGTTGGGAGCATTCCTTGCACAAGGAGAATATGGAATTACAAGGCAACTCCAAAAATCACCACGTCATCACAATAGCCCTCGTCATGTGAGACACACCCGACGATCATGGTCACCACATCGGGTACACTTTCCAAACTCTAAACCACGAGACGACGCAAGAAATGACATCACACAACATAGAGTGGATATATCAAGGGAAGAGCGCGGCAGCCATAAGATACTACGACGGCGAAGGCGAGGATGAGTATGAATTATGCAGGGCTAGTTGCTTTACCCAACGGGTTCGCAAAACCCCAGTAGCCAAGGATTTTAAAATTCTTCATGACCGCCAAAAGTACGATGGTCTCTAGGAACCCGAAGCTTGGCTGGCAGATTACCTGGCAACTGTTAAACTGCGGGGTGGTTCCAAGGCTACCGCAATGTAGAGCTTGCAGTTACACCAAAGCGGTGTCGCTCGGTCATGGCTCAAGTAGCTACCCGAAGAATCGATCAGCAGCTAGAATGACCTTGGAGCAATTATACGGATTCATCCGAAACTTTACATCCACGTCCAAGCAACCCGTATCCTTGGAGCAATTACGGGCGTGCAAACATAAATCTAGAGAACCAATACGAGCATTTATCCAGTGGTGGAACATCATCAAAAACTTAGTCAAAGCTATATCTGATGAAAGGGAAATTGACACATTCAACGACGGCCTACGCTGAAGAGAATTCATTGAGGATATGGGACGGGTAAAACCCAAAACAATTTCACAGCTGATGGGCATGGAAAATTGTTGGGCTTACGGCGAAGACATAGTAAACAACAAGCGAGGGTGCTCACCCGAGGAAGATCGGGACAGGCGCAATATTGACAGGAGAAGGTGTAGCAATGATGGATATGGCGAGCACTGCTATGTTGCGGCTGTTTTTTCAGGGAGGACATCCGAAGAAACGACAATCGTAATGGCGGATACCACAGCAACAGAGATGGCGCTAGTGGAAGCCATTGAGCACAGAGGTACTAGCCAAGAGCTCGGGATCCCCCAATGTCTCCAATGTAGATGCTGGAAGGACCCTGCATTATGCACTTCTATGTCGACCTAGTAGGCAGGAGGCGATCGAACCATCTCATGAAGGATTGTCGCATGTTCCTAAAAATGCAGGAAGTATGTAATGCAAAGGCAACCGAAGCAGCAAGCCGAGGGTACGCCGCCGCACCTTGAACCCTAGCTCTTGGTGCGCCACCACCATCACAAGTACAGCCTCCAGCAGGGTAGCCAAAACTTGCCATAAACAGAAACTAGGAGGATGAGTATCGAAGGTTCAAGGGCGCAATGTCAATGATCCAAAAAGGGCGATTGTCCAACAGGATTCAGAAGCTGATATACTCGATAAGTCAACATGGTAGTAACCACGCCACCACTTACACCCGAATATCTCCATTGGTCAGGACAAGAAATTACATTCAGTAAGGCCGATCACCCACTTCAAGTCCCACGACTGGGTCATTCGGCTTTGATAGTGGAAGCCCAAATTGGCGGGTTCGACATGAGCAAGGTTTTCATGGATGCAGGAAGTAGTATCAACCTAATCTATGCCAAAACCATGCTGGCAATGAACTCTTCCTTAACAAATTTGGCGCCAATGGACACATCCTTCCACGGCATACTCCCAGGTAAAGCCAAAATTCCTTCAGGAAACTACTAGCTTGACGTTGTCTTCAGACAAAAGAAAATTTTAGGTGTGAAAAGCTCGAGTTCGAAGTTATGGATTGGCCATCACAATATCACGCGATCCTGGGACGTCCAGCCTTTGCACGGTTCATGGCAGTGCTGCACTATGCGTATCTGCTAATGAAAATGCCAGTGCCAAGAGGAATCATAACTGTGAGAGGCAGATTCACCTAATCCTACAACTATAATCGATAATTCAATAAAATCTCTGATTCTTTCGGGGTTGAAGCAGAATTTGAGCAAATAAAATCTTGACGGACATAGAGCCTCTCACAATAGAACGGATCAACCCCGACCAATCTTTCGACACTACAAAGGATACAAGGGAAGTCTAGGTCCATCCTACGGATCCAAAGAAGAGGACATGTGTGGCTTCCAATCTTGGTCCCACATAGGAAAGTGCGCTCATCGAGATCCTCCGTAGCGCTAGGAGATTTTTACATGCTTACCAGCTGACATGCCAGGAATCCCCAGGAAACTCGTTGAGCACGCACTCAACTTAAATCTCGACGCCAAGCTGGTAAAACAGTTACTTCGCCATTTCGTGGACCCCAAATGCAAGGCCATTGGAAAAGAACTGCATCGCCAGACAGATGCCAAATTTATCTAAGAAATCAAGAAAGCAGAGTGGGTGTCTCAAAGAGAAATACAAAATAATTCCGCATGTGCATTGACTTTAGCGCATTGAACAAACATTGTCCAAAGGATCACTTCCTGCTGCCGCAAATCGATCAAATAATCGATGCAACCGCAGGGTGTGAACTTTCCTTTTTAGACGCATAATCAGGGTACCACCAGATTCGGATGAAGAAGGAATACTAGGATAAAACAGCATTTATCACACCTTATGGCGTATTCTGCTACGCCACAATTCCCTTCAGGCTAAAAAACACGGCCATTACATATCAACTGATGGTGCAAAATTGCCTAGAAAGTCAAATCGGAACAAATGTACAGGTATATATCAACGACGGCATAGTCACAACAAAGCAAGGGTCGACCCTTATTGATGATCTTTGGGAAACATTTGATAACCTCGACAAATACTGCATTAAGCTCAACCCGACAAAATGCTCCTTCGGTCCCTGCAGGGCAACTCCTCGGATACCTTGTATTGGCAAGAGGAATAGAGGCAAATCCTGAGAAAATACAGGAAATTCTCACGATGAAGATGCCAACAAATCTTCGTGGCCTACAACAATTGGCCGGATGAGTTGTGGCACTCAGTTGATTTATCGCTCGCTTGGGCGATAAAGCATTACGGTTTTATGCCCTCATGAAGAAATCTGATAAATTTGAAGGCGAAGCTCAGCAAGCCTTCAAAGACCTCAAGAAAAAACTTTCGACAACCCCTGTCGGCATGTTGCCAAGAGAAAAAGAACCCCTCTTACTCTACATTGCTTCCACAATCAAGTGGTAAGCATAGTTTTGGTCGTCGAGCGACCCAAAGAAGGAAAAACTCATGGCGCCCAGAGACCGGTTTATTTCCTAAGTGAGGTCCTCTCCCCATCCAAACAAAGGTATCTACAATACTAGAAGCTAGTATATGGAGTCTTCATGATAGCACGCAAGCTACACCACTATTTATCGGAGCACCCAATCATAGTAGTCAATGAGGCACCTCTTTCCAATATACTTAACAATCCAGAAGCCACAGGACGTATCTCTCTATAGGGCATCGAGCTATCCCCTGGAGGTATCACGTATGAGAAGCGTAAAACAATTAAGTCCTAGGTTTTTCCCAACTTCATTACTGAGTGAACAGAACTACAATGCGCGGGTCCACCAGACCTCTCCAGCGCGTGGACAATATACTTCGATGGTTCCAAGAGAACATAAGGGGAAGGATTTGGGGTTATACCGGTGTCACCTCAAGGCTATAAAATATGCTATGTACTTCAGATGAGCTTCCCAAACACGTCGAACAACGAAGGCGAATATGAGGCCTGCTGCACGGCATGCGTATGGCTAAAGCCTGTAGTGCAACTCGCTTAAAAATATTTGGTGATTCAAATCTTGTCACACAACAAGCAATGAACAAGTGTGATGCCGTCAGCAATAACATGATCACTTATCAGGACATGTACAGTATCATGGAAGCCCAATTCGATGGGTGCGAAGTTTCACACATAGGCAGGGCAAGCAATGAGGAAGCTGACAGTCTAGCAAACATCAGATCCCTCTACTTACCGGTACCACCCAGAGTTTTCGGGAAGAGATAACATAACGTTCCATCAAAGCCAAAATGGCCTCCGAGGTCATAGCACCTAAGGCGCACAAGAAGGGCAAGTCGTAAAGTGATTCGGGGGCTACGTCCACATCCAAAACTGCAGTACACGCCCTTGACGAAGAACTGGAACCCAAAGAAGTCATGATGATAGAGTCCACATGGATTCAGCCATACGTGTCATACATGATGTGAGGAGAACTCTCTGAGGATGTAATCAAAGCACGGTGGATCACCCGTCGATCTAAAGCTTTCAAGATCGTTAACGGAGAGTTATACAAAAGGATTATCTCGGGCGTATTACATCGGTGCGTCACACCCGAAGAAGGAAGGCTCATCCTAAAAGATATACACGAAGGGGTGTGTGGCCATCATGCCAGCAACCGAGCAATTGCAGCCAAAGATATCCGGGTAGGATTTTACTGGTTCACAACATTAAAGGATGCGAAGGTCATCGTACGGACATGTGAAGCATGCTAATGTTTCGCAATGAAACCCAATGCACCTACCGCAGAACTAAACCCCATTCCTCTAGCCTGGCCGTTTTCTCAACAGGGACTTGACATGGTGGGTAAACTCCACAAATCTTCGCCTAGAGGACACCTCTTTCTGCTAGTAGAAGTCGACAAATTTACAACATGGATTTAAACAATGCTCGTCACGAGCCACGACAGAACTTCGGTCGTAAACTTCATCAAGTCAATAGTGTTTAGATTTGGGGTGCAAAATAGCATCATCACCGATAATGGAACTAATTTTACCTTCAAATGAGTTCAAAGAATATTGCAAGGAGACGGGTATAAAATTAAGCTACGCTTCAGTTGCCCACCCGCAAACCAACAGTCAGGTAGAAAAGGCCAATGGTCTCGTAACCAATGGTATTAAGAAAATATTACTAGCACCACTCGATAGAGATAAAGGAGCTTGGGTAGATGAGTTACCCTCCATCCTATGGAACCTACGTACCACCCCAAATAATGCAACGCAAGAAACACCTTTCTTTCTGGTCCACGACGCGAAAGCCGTCCTTCCAGTCAAACTAACTCATGGGTCACCCCGGGTCACTGAATATGACAAAGAAGCATCCAAATAAGCACTCGAAGATGATGTAGATGCACTCGATGAAGCTCAAGATATTTCTCTACAAAGAGGAACCATATATCAGTGGAATCTACGCAACTACCATAGTCGTCGACTGCGTCCCAGATCCTTCGTTGTAGGGGATCTGGTCCTTCGCCTCAAGCAAGATGGCCATCGGAAGCTGGAATCTCCATGGGAAGGGCCTTATATCGTCACAGAAGTAATCCTGGCGGGGCATATCAACTCCAAGGTAAGAAAATGGGAGTCAAGTATTCCAACTCATGGAACATTGTGCAACTGCGACATTTCTATGCTTAGAATTTTATTTCCTTCAATTTACATCGAATAAGGCCTACAGCCAAGCTTCTTAGCCACAAGACTTTGTACTTTACTTTCAATAAGGCCAACAGACATACGATTACACCAAAATATGTACCTTCGACTTCGATCTTAAAAGTCTTAAAGTGGCAGACGGTAAGAATTGCATAAAGAGATTGGATCTAAACTTCGAGCCTATGTCCCAATACAAGCATCCTAACATAGCCTCGGGGTCTACTCCCATCGAGAGTGTTGTCGCGCACCAGATAGAAAAACACTATAAACAGAGTCAAGCAGGACCTAAAGAAATATTATCCTCGTGCATTGAAAGCGCACCCGATAAAACAAAAATCTTCAATGGAGTCAAAAAAATATATGAACCTATGTGTATTACATCTTTGTATCCTCAGACGGTTACTCCCATCGGGAGTGCCTATATGTTACTCGATAAAACTAACAACTTAAGCTATTCCAGCAACCAAACAAGGCAGTCGACAAAAATTCAAATAAATCCTCAGACCTCGCCCGCCGCGATAATACGTCTGAATATCATGTCCATGACATGAAGGTAAGACCCCAGGATCCGTCATGTGTGGCCTCCGCACAAGAATGTGCTCTGTCAGTAAATTATATGTATCCACGATACGATGAAAAATCCCGACGGACGCATTGGGTACCCAAAATAATAGTACTGGAATTCAATATTCGATAAGACCTCAACGGATCGAACTGAATTACGCCAGCAAATACCGAATTTAGGCCTGATGACTTGAATTTGACGTAGGTTCATGGTGTTTTTGCCCAGGAGCAATTAACTGATTCCCTGTCGTGGTGGTTGCACGGCAGATGTCATGGATAGGCTAAAAATGGGGCCAATATGTGCTAGGGGAATCCAGGGAGGGAGAACATGGTGATTCCATGCACAGATGTTCTTGTATTCTCTGCCAATGGTGTTTACAAGTTCCCTTCCAGCTATTGGTGAGAAGGAGACTATGTCTCTTACTCCCCACAAGCTAGCTCTAGAGTTCTATCTTAGACAGAGAAAATGATCGATCCCCTTCTATGGAGGACCTGGTGCTCCTTATGTAGGGGAGCCCGGGTTACAAAGTTAGGGCACACGTGGCGGCATATTCTCCGAATATGCCCCTCGACTAAAGCTAGATGCTTCTTTATTCTCTTTAATGGCTCGTACGGGCTTTGGACGTAACCCGCAACGTAATCCTCGTCTTTAAGCGTCACCAGACACGGGCTACGTCAGCTGACATTGCCCGCGTCATCTTGGTCACCCCTGACCCGCTGGTCCTCCTCTCTGCTTTGCTTCGCTCATGCTACAGCTAATAAAGCCACCTTTTGACCAGCGGGAGATTCCTTCCTTCTCTTGGAAGCCATATGATAGACCGGCTAGCATGTGGCTAATCTGGCTACGAAGATACCTACATAATAGATAGACAAACATGGCCGGCATATATTTTATGCCGGTCGGGCTGCGGCTAAGGAGATGCTCCACAGGCCGGGTCACTCCATGGTTCGGCCTGCCTTGAGGTGACCCGGCCAGCACTTGCTTTGACCACGCCGTACCCCGGCTAACTCGGCCTTTATACCCCGGCGTTACCCTACCCGGGGGTATCCCCCCAACATTAGTCCCCGAAGCTGGTGTGGTCTTAGCAACTTTTAGTTGTTAAGGCCACAACAAGTTCCCATATCCGGATCTCTGCCTCTTTGGCCAAGTTATCCCGTAACCCGGGGCTTTTCCTCTGGCAATCCCTTGGCTCATTCCGAGTTATTCCTCGCTGGCCGGGTCTGTTGTCTGCTTATCCGGGTTACCGTTCCTTCTCTTGTATGCATCCCTACATCCTACGTGGAGGGTAATCATCATTTCACCTCATTTTAAGGGTCATGCGCATTTAATGCGCCAGTTACTGTCGCAATGTCAGGAATAACTGCTGCACGCGTCCCTTGATTGCAGCGCCTCGTTAACTGTAACATTACATCACGTCATGGGAACCTCTGCTCCATGTGGTCCTTGCTGTGGCCACGTTCTGATTGGATGACTTGGCTGCGTACACGCATGTTGCGTGTGGCGTGGAAACCGCAAAGGATCCCACTACACGCCCTCTCGCGCGGTTAAGTAGGGGGCCTGGGGTAATCTTTGGGTAAGTTCCCCATTTCCTTCGCGCTTCCCCGCCTCCGTTCTCTCTCTCTCTACAACCTCACTGCCGCCGCCACTTCTTCGTCGCAACTACGCTATCGCGACCGTGCTCAGGCAGCACCTTGCGCCTGCGCCACCGTTCCCGCTCAAGATCTTCACCACGGGGCCCTGTGCTTCTCAATTCCTGTCCACCGGTTATTTTTATTCTGATTTCCTTCTCGAAGACCTTGAGTTCACCATGACTGAGGAGGAGGCAGCCGTGGTGGCGCAGCAGGAGGAGGAAGGAGAAGGCCGTTGATACATTGCAAATGTATCTATAATTTTTGATGTTCCATACTTGGTTTTGTCTACTTTCTTATGTTTTGTCCACACTTTGGAGTACTTTTCTTGTGATTTCTTGGACTAACCTATTAACAAGAGCCACAGTGCAAGTTGCCTGTTTTCTGCTATTTTTGGTTCCAGAAAGTCAGAAAATGAATATTCTCGGAATTGGACGGGACAAAAGCCAAAGTTCCTATTTTACCGGAAGACTCACGGAGCCAGAATACGAGACGGAGGAGGGCTAGGGCCTGGCCAGAACAAATGGTGGCGCGGGCTAGCCCTGGCCGCGCCACCAGGTGGTATGGGCCCCCTGGCCAGCCACCGACCTCGCCTCTTCGCCTATAGGAAGCCCCCCGGTGAATAAACCCTAAATCGTCAAACCTCCAGCCACGAAAAGTTCCGCAGCGCCGCTGCCATCGAAGGGGAGATTCGGGGGACAGAAAGTCTCTGTTCCGGCACGCTGCCGGGACGAGGAAGTGCCCCCGGAGCCATCTCCATCGATCTCCACCACCATCTCCATCACCATTGTTGATTCCCATGATGAGGAGGGAGTAGTTCTCTCTCGAGGCTAAGGGTTCTACCGGTAGCTATGTGTTCATCTCTCTCTCTATGCATGATCATATTGTGATCATGAGCTTTGTAATCAAGTAGATCTACCTTGCTACTCAAGTGCTTAATAGATCTCTGCTCTCCCCATGTGTGTGAAAGTGACAGCGTGCACACCATGGTGGCACTTAGGCTAGAGATTACAAATACTTGTTATGAGTTATATTTGGAGTTGGATGTCTTTATGCAATTGTGGTGTTTGTTGGACTCATCTAGTACTCAAGGTGACAGTGTGGGGTTATCTAGATGGGAAAGGCTTACTTTGAGGTGTGTTGTTATAGCCCTACCGTTGATTAGAGTGTCCAACCGGAGAGTAGTTAAGAGTAGTATCATAAAGAGAAGATATATTTATGAGAGAGTGTTCACTAGTGAAAGTATGATCCCTAGGCCTTGTTTCTTAGCATTGAAACACCGTTTGCTACTAGATATGTTACATGTTTGCTTGCTGCCATCTTATTTTGGTTTGCCTTTAGTCTCTTCCACGCCATCAATCTATTTTCTCGCACTGTTGTCTTATATCATACCACTTGTATTTCACTATCTCTTCGCCGAACTAGTGCACCTATACACCTGACAAGTGTATTGGGTGTGTTGGGGACACAAGAGACTTCTTGTATCTTGATTGCAGGGTTGCTTGAAAGGGAATACCTTTGACCACTTCCTCCCTGAGTTCGATAAACCTTGGGTGATCCACTTAAGGGAAAACTTGCTGCTGTTCTATAAACCTCTGCACTTGGAGGCCCAACAACTATCTACAAGAATAGAAGTGCGTAGACATCAAGCTATTTTCTAGCGCCGTTGCTGGGGAGGTAAGGTAAAAGGTATTCACACTGGAGGATTAAAGAAGAAGAACCTCCCACGGCAAACGCCTATTTTCTGGTGTGAGTACTTCCTTTAGATTCCTTTAGATTCTGCAATTTTGACTTTTTGTTTCTTGCTTTCACTAGTTAGGCTTAATGGAAAACAACAACAAAATTAGAGAGCTTTATAGTATTTATCTTGAGTTCGGACATGAAGTGTTTGAAGAGAAAATTAAAAAACCTATGGAACTTTATTTGCATGCTAATAGCAATGTTGTTAGTATGAATTCTTTGGACACCATTATTGCTAATGCTATGGAAAATTCTAAGCTTGGGCAAGCTAGTTTTTATGAAAATGATCTTTTTAGTTCCCCAGCTTTGGAAGATAGCTATTCTATTGCTTATGACGATACCAAACCTCCAATATATGATGATTACAATGATGAATATCATATTTTCAGTCCACCTACTATTGAGGAGAAAATTAATTATGATTACAATATGCCTCCTATATTTGATGATTATGGTGATGAGAATAATAATAATAGCTATTTTGTTGAGTTTGCTCCCACTATGATTAATAAGAATGACTATTCTTATAGGGAGAGTAATAATTGTTTTATGCATGTGGCTCATGATAAGAATCTTTTGTGTGATATTTATATCATTAATTTTATTCATGATGCTACTGAAGGTTATTATGAGAGAGGGAAGCATGGTTTAATGTGTCTCAACAATATTAAGTTTCCCCTCTTTATGTTTAAAGTCTTGAAGTTGCACTTGTTTTTTACCATGCTTGTTGCTTTGTGCTTTCATGACTTGTTTATTTACAAGATTCCTATGCATAGGAAGTTGGTTAGACTTAAATGTGCTTTGTATTTGCTTCTTGATGCTCTCTTTTACTTCAATTCATATTTCTTATGTGAGCATCTTCTCAAACTAACATGCCTAACTTAAAGGCGTTAAAGAAAAGTACTTATTGGGAGATAACCCAAAAGTTTTAGATGAGTCTTGAAAGTTATTACCTCTGTAATAACTGCTCCTTATCCTTTTTATTTCCTTTTTGTGCCAAGAGTAACCTCTAATGAGAGAGAAGTAATGATTGGGAAAGTTGCTGTCCCGAAACAGATTTTTGTGCTTCACCGTAAATATTCGTGAGAGAGCTCTGTATGTCGGATTGAGCTGTAATTTTTTATTCTTCTGACCCAGGTTGTTATCTAAGTTTCGTTAGTTCAACACTTTTTGATTTGAGCAACAGAAGGTCTTCTAAAAAATCGTCTTTACCTACTGGTCTGTTTTGACAGATTTCTGCCATTTTCTGCATTTGCTTCTTGTGGGTTCCTTTTTGAGTTCTTTTGGGGAATTGATTTTTTTGAGGGAAGTACTACAGTAGCTAGTATTCTAATGGAAGTTTATTTGGTGTTCGAACTGAACCTTAAGAATTATTTCTCTTAAGTGCACTAATGTTGCTAATGAGATTGTGTGAAGTTTTGTATGAAAGAAAAAATTTAGGTGTATGGAAGGAATGAGTAATGAGATGAATGATGGACTAAAGCTCAAGCTTGGGGATGCCATGCGTGTCACCCCAAGAAATATCCAAGAAGTACAAGCGTCAAAGCATTGGGGATGCCCAAGGCATCCCCTTCTTCATCAATAAAAATTCCAGGTTTCTTCCAAACGCTTCATTTTTATTGTTTCATGCACAATTGTGTTTTTCTTAGAGCGTCTTCTTTTTCATTTTCATTTTGGTTTTTAGTTTGCTTGGTTTGCTTAGTTTTCTGAATAAATTGGTTGGACCCCCTCTTTCATACATTGGTTTGCAATTAGTTTGGCTTGATTTGGAAAAGAGTAGGAAAGTTCATGCTTATGTGGTAAAAGGAGCTCGTTCTTGACTGTGGCCTATGCCTTGTCATGCCATGCTTGATATTGTTTTGGCTTTATGCTTAGTATTCTTTGCTCTAGCATGACTTGTTATAAACAACTGAGATTTCTTAATGTGCCTTGGATGAATCATGCGTTGTTTTAGCATATTAAAGCATAGTATAGTGGTATTCTCCTTTGATGCTTTATTTGGGTTGACTTGGCACATGCTCACACCATGTTATGACTATCTCAAGTCACCATAGCCTTTATGATCCTTTAGTTTTCAACTTGTAGTATCACTTTATGCTTTTATCAATGATGTTTTGTCGCTCTGCATGATTATGGCCATTATTGCTCTCTTAGTTTGTCGCTCCCAGTCTTTTGCTAGCCTCCACAACCAAGTATGAGTTCCACTAATGCATCCAACTCCCTAAACCAAGTTATTCCAAAGAGTCCACCATACCTACCTACTAGCTTAAGCTATTCCAAGTACATTCATGCTTTTGTTTACCTTCCACTTGTTATGAGAAAACTAGTGATTAAAGCTCTCACGAACTTGATGGCACACTTTACTTTTCTTGCCCTTAATAAACTTGAACCATTGTGTCTTCTATGTTGTATATGCTTGCACTTATTTGTTGGGAATTAGTAGAACCATGCTTTCATGGGGAACGCTTTCAACATTGCACTTGGTACTTGTACCTAGTTGATATCATGCTCTTTTGTATATGGATGTCGTCAGTGTGAAATGAAAGGGGAGCTTGTAAGTCCATGGAGTTATGTATATGTGTTAGAGAAACGCCTGGGCCACTGGTCTAATCCATGCCGACATGGTGGAAACGTGCAGCGTAACCATAATGAGCTGTCTATGAAGCATTCTTCTTATAAAAAAAGAATCCTATATTGAGGAAAAAAAAGAGAAAAAGAAAAAAAAAGATTATGAAAAGAGAAAGAGAGAAAAAAGCACCATATTCCCATGGTAAATAAGAAGAATTCTGAGATGCTCGTTGTCTGCTTGCCTTGTCATTTTGATATGGGGATTCTTCCGTATCATCGGGCAAGGGGTACCCCGTTCGCAGTTCTCTATGATACACATATACTTACAATGACAAGAACTTACCGGTGACTAAACTTGAGTAGCATGAGGAGCAGCCCTCGTATACAAGGGACATGAGATTTCTGACTTATACTTCGTCAAGCATGTACACCATAGTTTGTTCACTTTAACCTTAATCACTTCAAGATGCTTATGATAGGGGCAATGAGAGCTGAAAGCTATAAGTACCATAATTTTTGGAAGCTCTTTATGAGACTTGAATCCCTACTTCCTTCTATGAAGGCCTTTCTTCCACCATTATATTGAGTCTCCACCTTCTACCTTTATGCACTTACTTTGAGAGCATAGTGGCCATTCTTAGTTCTATGTGCATTGTCCCAAGACTTGTTTATTGATGCATAACTTGATATTGCTTGTTCTTAAACTACATGTATCTAGTCACTCTTATGAACTTTGAAGGTGTCCTATGCATTTATGTTTGCTACTCTATGATGGACAAGCTGAATGCCACTATGCTATGTTTTCTTTATGTGAAACAAACAAACGTCTTGCAAAGCATTGTTATTCATGAATCTTTTGTTTGTGCCTTTTCATGTTGCATCATAGTTTCTTTGTCTTATTGCTAGAACTTTGTCTTTATTATTGAAGTACTATGATCCCAGCTTTCAATATTTTACAAATACTTTGATCAAGTTTATGATGGTGCATGTCACCTCAAAAATTATTCTTTCTTTTTATCACTTACCTACTCGAGGACGAGCAGGAGTTAAGCTTGGGGATGTTGATACATTACAAATGTATCTATAATTTTTGATGTTCCATACTTGGTTTTGTCTACTTTCTTATGTTTTGTCCACACTTTGGAGTACTTTTCTTGTGATTTCTTGGACTAACCTATTAACAAGAGTTACCGTGTCAGTTGCCTGTTTTCTGCTGTTTTTGGTTCCAGAAAGTCAAAAAATGAATATTCTCGGAATTGGACGGGACAAAAGCCAAAGTTCCTATTTTACCGGAAGACTCATGGAGCCAGAATACGAGACGGAGGAGGGCCAGGGCCTGGCCAGACCATATGGTGGCGCGGGCTAGCCCTGGCCACGCCACCAGGTGGTGTGGGCCCCCTGGCCAACCACCGACCTCGCCTCTTCGCCTATAGGAAGCCTCCCGGTGAATAAACCCTAAATCGTCAAACCTCTAGCCACGAAAAGTTCCGCAGCGCCGCCGCCACCGAAGGGGAGATTCGGGGGACAGAAAGTCTCTGTTCCGGCACGCTGCCGGGACGAGGAAGTGCCCCCGGAGCCATCTCCATTGATCTCCACCACCATCTCCATCACCATTGCTGATTCCCATGATGAGGTGGGAGTAGTTCTCTCTCGAGGCTAAGGATTCTACCGGTAGCTATGTGTTCATCTCTCTCTCTATGCATGATCATATTGTGATCATGAGCTTTGTAATCAAGTAGATCTACCTTGCTACTCAAGTGCTTAATAGATCTCTGCTCTCCCCATGTGTGTGAAAGTGACAGCGTGCACACCATGGTGGCACTTAGGCTAGAGATTACAAATACTTGTTATGAGTTATATTTGGAGTTAGATGTCTTTATGAAATTGTGGTGTTTGTTGGACTCATCTAGTACTCCAGGTGACCGTGTGGGGTTATCTAGATGGGAAAGGCTTACTTTGAGGTGTGTTGTTATAGCCCTACGGTTGATTAGAGTGTCCAACCGGAGAGTAGTTAAGAGTAGTATCATAAAGAGAAGATATATTTATGAGAGAGTGTTCACTAGTGAAAGTATGATCCCTAGGCCTTGTTTCTTAGCATTGAAACACCGTTTGCTACTAGATCTGTTAAATGTTTGCTTGCTGCCATCTTATTTCAGTTTGCCTTTAGTCTTTTCCACGCCATCAATCTATTTTCTTGCACCGTTGTCTTATATTCATACCACTTGTATTTTACTATCTCTTCGCCGAACTAGTGCACCTATACACCTGACAAGTGTATTGGGTGTGTTGGGGACACAAGAGACTTCTTGTATCTTGATTGCAGGGTTGCTTGAAAGGGAATACCTTTGACCACTTCCTCCCTGAGTTCGATAAACCTTGGGTGATCCACTTAAGGGAAAACTTGCTGCTGTTCTACAAATCTCTGCACTTGGAGGCCCAACAACTGTCTACAAGAATAGAAGTGCGTAGACATCAGCCGCGAGCGCGGCAGTTTGGACGGCGCATTTGTCTGTGAGGATGATCTGGACTGGCTCCATGCCACGCGCCGCATCCCCGCCGGTGTTGCCTGTCGCCTCGCCGCCGGCGAGGTTCCCCCTCTCCCAATCCTGGAGAGTATGTTGTTTTTCTTTCTCATTTTCAGCGGGGCTTCGGCCTTCCTACCTCAGATTTCTTTTTTGATTTCATCTCTACGTATCAACTGCAACCACATCATCTCCCTGCCAATGCCATCACTTCTTTATCCTCTTTTGCCTTTGGCATTTAGGGATATCTTGGTCTTTGTCCATCCAAGGAGCTGTGGATCAAATTCTTCGGTCTCCGGAGGAACGTGTTTCTGGCTAAGGAGCTTACTCCGGAGGAGAAGAACCTGACTCAGTGCAGCGCTGCCTCCATATCTCCCCGCAAAGGCTCCATATTTCCTCGGGTCACCGGGCTCGAGTCCTGCAAAGGCTGGGCCCGGACTTTCTTCTATGTCTAGAGCTCCACCGAGGAAGATCTGATCCGGCTCCTCCCCTTCAAACTCGGCCCTCTAGATACCTCTCTTTGGGAGAGCATCCCCAAGCGACCCACAGCCCTAGTGAATCAGGTGGAGCGCCGGATCAAGGAGCTGCTGCAGGAGAAGCTTTAGGGGGAGGACATTATGATCACTTTTGTCAGCAGCCGGGTCTCTCCCCTTCAGAAGCATGCCCACAAGATCTGCTACTTGAGCGGCCCCCTCGACCCCCACCGGACTTCATATTTTGAGCTCGATAACTCGGTGGTTTACCGCCGAGTTAAGGCCATTTTCAGTGTGGAGAAGGAATTCTCCGAATATTGGGAATGGGGCTCGAGCCCTTCACCCGGGACAACCCTCCTCCAAAGGTAAACTTCCTTTTTACTGTTTTCTGGATCTTCTCTGTATGTCGGATTATTTTCATAACTTGCAATTGTTGTCTTGTTCTTAGTGATTCCTCCAGCAGCAACTAGAAGATGGCGAGGTGCTGGCGAGCAAGTGGGTACCGGACCGCGCCGAGGAGGACGAGGAGGAGCCTAATCTGGAGACCTTCCTGCCCACTCCGGACATCGTCAAACGCGGCTCTGGTAAGGCCTCTTCTCTAAGGGATTGGCCGGATGACGAAGACTCGGGCGTTGAGGTCCTGGAGGTACTTGGCTCGGTTCTCATCTCTTACGCATATCTGGTTATGTCTGAATCTTTAGCTAACCCGGCCGGTCAGGTCCACGGGGTTCCTCCCCTTGCCACTGGTGGTCTGGTCCCTGCTTCTTCCCAAAAGCGCGAGGCTGCCTCGGCCACAGCTTCGGAGGCACCGCCGCCCAAGAAGAGGCAGAAAAAGTCCAGGGTAAAAGCCTCGACTAAGTCGGCCGCCAAGAGCACAGTCCGGAGGACGCCCAAACCTCGGGCTCCCCCAACCTCAGACGAGTAAGTCTCTTTGCATTTGTACATTTTTTCCTTTCTGTGTTTGCCTGTCTCTTATCGGTTCTTTTTCTCTTTTTGACTTGGTGCTTTTTTGCTTTTTAGAGCTCCTAGGGCCATTCCTAGAGCGGCTCCGGCATAGCATCTCCAATTCAGAGCAGCCATTCTCCCCCTCGTGATGACGACACTAGCCCGCTCAGCCCTATCCAAGAGGGCTCTGCGGCTGCGCTTGATCTGAGCCCACCTCACCATGAGGAGGGCAATGTCAGCGCGGGGGGTGGTGGGGCAGCTCAGGATACCGCCATGCCAGATCTTCCCAGTTCCTCTTCAGTCCCAGCGCCAAGTGTTGAGGTGCCAGTTTCATCGGCACTGCCCCAATCAAGTTCTTATCCCGTTCAAGTGTCTTCAGAACCAGTAGCACCAGCGTCCCCAACACCAACAACACCAACAACACCAGTAGCGGCAGCACCAACTCGAGCAACAGCATCACCAGCAGCAGCAACAGCATCATCAGCACCAACAGCAGCAGCAACAACATCGACCAAGGCCCCAAACAAGAAGGCTCCGTCGGCCTCCCCCGGATCAACGGCGTCTATTGCAGATATTTTTCCGCCAGCTTCCCAAGCTCCTTCCGGGTCAGCGGCCTTGGATCTTCCGCCGCGTCCTTCGTCATTCGGCAAGCTCAAGAAAGTTGTCGGATTAGCTAAGGGTATGCTGCCGGATCAGAGGGTAGCAGGCATCTAGTTCTGCATACCAGCCCTACTGCAGCTCAATCTGCAAGGCAAGAGGCCCACGTCAAAGGCCTTGTGGCAAACTACTCTCCTAGCGGCGAAAGTTATAGTCCACTGCTCCTGGAGTATGTGAAGAACTGGAACAATGTTGAATTCAATGATACAAAGGATGATCTGCCAGAGAAGTTCGGCCCAGCCGAGTTCCGTGCACAGATGAACTCTGCCACCAAGGCCATGTCTTTGGCTGGCCGGATGATGGAGGTAACTCTTTTCCTATGCTATAGTACTCTGTATAGATGAGCACTTGTAGATATACCCCCTAGTCCCCGAGCCTCCGAGGGAGTAACTTGTTACTCGGTCGGATGCTCCTAGAGAATGTGGTTTCTGTCCGTAGAAATTTCAAATATTAACAAAGTTAGAGCCGGGTTAAGTTCCCTCGGCCCGGATCTTGGACATTTCAAATATCCACACACCTAGAGCCGGGTTAAGTTCCACTTGGCCCGGATCTTGTAGACTTCGAATATCCACACACCTAGAGCCGGGTTAAGTTCCACTTGGCCTGGATCTTGTAGAATTCGAATATCGACACACCTAGAGCCAGGTTAAGTTCCACTTGGCCCGAATCTTGTAGAATTCGAATATCCACACACCTAGAGCCGGGTTAAGTTCCACTTGGCCCGGATCTTGTAGAATTCGAATATCCACACACCTAGAGCCGGGTTAAGTTCCACTTGGCCCGGATCTTGTAGAATTCGAATATCCACACACCTAGAGCCGGGTTAAGTTCCATTTGGCTCAGATCTTGTAGAATTTGATTATCCACACACCTAGAGCCGGGTTAAGCTCCACTTGGCCCGGATCTTGTAGAATTCGAATATTAACACACCTAGAACCGGGTTAAGTTCCACTTGGCCCGGATCTTGTAGACTTCGAATTACTTTTTACTTTGCATTTGATCTTGACATTGCCTTGCTTATTTCAGATTACCACTAACCGCTGATCTGCCGAGTTCCAGCGCCTGGTGGACTCATATAAATACATTCACGCGCGTTATGGCAAACTCCTGGAGGAGCACCAGAAGAAGGGTAATGTTTTTGACTTAGAATTTTCCTTCTTCCATTGTCGTTTGTTCGAGTTTTCTGTGATCCGTATTAATTTGTTTATCCGGACTATGCAGCCGAGGTTGAAGCTGAGAATATCATCATGCGGAAGAATATGGCTGAGATGCAAGGTATCTTATCTCGTTCACCCAATTATTTTGCTTTATTTTCTTCATCCGGTGTATATTTATACTCTGGCTCTGCCAGATTAACCCACTGGTGTAGTTGCTCTTGAAGACAGTGTACCCATGCCTGATATGATGACCCATTTCCTCGAACAAACAAGGAAACATGAGGCTGGACTGAAGAAGAAGGACGATGAGATAGCTCGGTTGCGGCTCCAGGACTCAGAGATTACTCGGCTGAATGCCGAAATCCAGAGGCTCAAAGACCTCCACAAAACCAAGCTGGACAAGGCGGACCAGAAGTTTGCTAAGGAAAAAGAGCGTTTGACGACTCAAAT
Organism: Avena eriantha; assembly: GCA_910589775.1. Lineage (NCBI taxonomy): Eukaryota > Viridiplantae > Streptophyta > Magnoliopsida > Poales > Poaceae > Avena > Avena eriantha. Next base: position 309,009,718 of record OU342746.1, read on the forward strand.
TTCCAAGGATAAGGATCTATTGGGGGAAGCTGACATAAAACTTACATCGGTAACATCTAAATACGAGAAACTCCAGGCTCACAGCGCCAATATCCACTCCGAGCTTCAGCGACTCCTCTTCTAGATTGCCCGTGAGTTCTTTGCCCTTGCTTAACTTTCATTCCTCCGGGTTTGGTGCTTTTGTTCACTGTTTCCTCTGCTCTGTTCTTAGGAAATTTTCTAGAAGGTGATACTCTTGCTGCTACTACCGTAACCCGGTCCCGCGAACAGCGTGGTATCCCCACCGGTCCTGATGCCGAGCCAATCTCGTATGATACGGAGGATCTGCTGGCAAGCTTCTCCACTCGCCTTGAGCTAGTGAAGAACTACGACACAAACATTATACCGGCGGCAACGCAGATGTTCAGGTCCCTCTGGCCCACTAAGCCCATTCCCAAAAGATATACGCTTTTCATAGCCAAACTGATGGAGTGCGAGCATCAGCTGAATCTGTGGCGCGAGTCAGCTGCGCGGGCTAGGGCTGACATTGCCTTGCAGTTCGTCCTCTCATGGTACGAAGGGATAGACCTGGGGCTACTTACCCGCATGCGCACCAGATCCAAGTGGAACGAAGATCTATGGTTGTGTTGTGCATGTCTCCACGTTGCTGCTGGCACCGGTAGTGCGCCCTGCCAAAGTTCAGCTAGCAACACCTTTGGGGTGTTTCCTTGCTCCTACTGGATTGATAACCTTGGTTTCGTACTAGGGAAAACTTGCTACTGTGCTCTTCATACCTTCCTCTTGGGGTTCCCCAACGAGCTCGATATATTTTGGGCCAGCAATGCTCCACGGGCCGGGTCACTCCGTGGTTCGGCCCGCCTTGAGGTGACCCGGCCAGCACTTGCTTTGACCGCACCGTACCTCGGGTAACTCGGCCTTTATACCCTGGTGTTACCCTACCCGGGGGTATCCCCCCAACATTCCCGATCCGCCGGATGCATCAAACCTGTTATACCAATCCCTACAACAATCAAATAAGGAACATTCAAATTATTTGTTATGAAAATCTTGGTTAAACAGCAGAAATTGTCTTTGAGATTCAACCTGAATCGACGATTAGGGTGGAATATCGAGGGCTACTGACATGGGTATGACTAATCGGGTTTCTACGAATAGTTACCCTGGTTGCATAAAGGCTTACATCCCATGAAGCCCATAAAGGTCAAGGAAGCATCCGACAGATAGAAAGCGCGTCTTGGCGATCAAGCAAGAAGTACAAACCGACATTGTATTAGTGTTGTAATTGTAACTTGTAACCTATCCGTATTCGGCCTTGGGACTCGGCCTATTATATAAAGGCTGGGAGGAGCCAACGGAGAGGTACCAAAAACCTTGAGCAATCTGTAATCATATTGTCCATAAGCAATCAGACGACTTTTACTCCCTTGATTGTCTGATCAGCCGACAAAATCCCCATCGTTCTCTTTTTCGTGAAACCCTAAGTCCATAACCATGGACATTTCTAAAGTTACCCCTCGTTAGTTGGGGATATGCTAAATGGTATCACCATAGCATGTATCTAATCCGGCTAACCTAGGTGGCCCACAGTTGGTAGCAAGGCCTATGGCCTGTTTGCGGCCCAGTTAGACGGATCTAGAAGGGAGGCCCATGCCGGAAGAATGAAGGCTACGGTGTAGTCACCGACCAACCCGCAGCCTTGGAGTACAAGACACGAAGACTAGTAAGTATTAGTGTAGGACTCTGTAACCTGTCCGGCAAGGACCTTTCCCTCTAACCCTAGGTTATGGTGCCTTTATAAGCCGGACATGTGGGAGCCTTTAGGGCAACGATTCATATCACCTCACATAGCGAACCGATCTCTATAACTCGGCATATTGCCATTATAGTGATTTGTAGCAGGAGTAGGGTTCTGCCACCGTCGTGGGACTTGAAACTGGGTAAGCTGTGTTATACCCGCCAACTCACCGCCTTCCCCCAACTCTCTAAACACACTCTGTGAGGACTCCTCCATGGCGTACTCATTGGCAATACCACAACAATCTAGCCTTAATTGGTTGTGCTTAGCAATGGCCTTGTTGAAGGCATTGTTTTGTGAGCACGGACTTTCTCCGGGGTGAAAATTTATGATTGATGATCAGGCGATGATGATGCTTGTGCACTGTTTCCTTTTTGGAGGCGTCACTTTTGGAGATGATGGATTTCTAGTGCTGTTGGTGGTGTTTGGCCTGCTATTGTAAGGCTTAGATCTTTATAGGGGACTTTTCTTTTTCTGTAATTATTCTTTTTTTGTTGTGTGTATCCATATTGCCATTAGGGTACTGGTTTTTGCAGGGGTTAGGTGTAATTGGTATCTTCGTGATATTAATATCTCCTTTCCCAAAAGAAAAAATGCATCACAAATTTCAAATTATATAAAGCGCGGAGCCCGAGCATGGAGGGGGAACCATATGATGTAGGAGTTTAATTTTCATCAACGCGACTACCTCAGTGTACCTCGAAACCAATGGATGGAGCTCGTGGACCTGGTGTCTAAGTCTAACTACAACATCAGCGAATAACAAGGAGGCGAAGAGGAATACTGCTGCATCTATGTAGATAGCCACATGTTCCCACGGCTACACGATATTCTCCATCCGAGAAGCAGCTACAATAGCTTTGAGAGTCGTCTCCCCTCCCGAGATCCCCTCTAACTCAAATCCGACGGTGCCGCCGCTCGGAGGAGAGGAAGATGGTGGGCTCGGCCTATAGTTAGTAGTTTTAGGGTTAGTTTTTGTCCCGTTGTGGCGTCTTGGAGTAGGTCGTCGGATCTCTCTGGCCAGATCTGGCGCGTACTTATTGGGTTCTTTGCTGCTTGGTTCCGGTGGCGGGAGTCATGGCAGGCGGAGGAGCTACACCCAAGCATCTCTGTCAATAAGGCCTTGTTGAGCCTCTTTTTTCCGGTGTGTCAGCGCGACGCTAGGTGGTTTCTGCTGGTCTGCCCGATGTGCTTCCGTGGAGGAAGTCGGGGGATGTGGACACCAGCGCAGGCTCCTTCAATAAGCGCTCGTCTCCTCTGGTCAGGTTGATCTGGACTCCTCTCACTCTCTTGGCCGTCCGTGGCGGCGAGGGAGAGAGCGATGAGAGCGCTGGATTCACTCTCCTCCGGGGTGGAAGGATGTGGGTGGCGCTCCTGCGCCGCGCCATGTCAAAGTTGCACCCCTTCGAGCGGAACACATGGTGTCTGTTGTCGACGTCGTGATCTTTGGCCGGCAAAGGCGGCCCATCTTCTACCTCCAAGTTAAAGGCCCTCTCTGGATCATTCCGCCGGTGCTCGACGCCACGTCACCTCCAAGTGGTTCGTCCCCGAAGGAGTCTCGGCGGCAGGTGGCAATGGTTCGTCGCTGGAAAAGAGAGCCAAGCGAGAAACCTCATCTCGGAGCTTGGCACTGCCTTGAGGTCGCCGGCGAGCGACATAGGAGGATGTTTCGGGCCTGAGTGCTTTTCTTGTTTTGGCCCTAGGGTCCTTTTTGCAAAGTTGGAGGCTCTTTCTTCGAAGTTCAAGTCTTTTTGTGCAATAGATGTCGAAGGGTCTCTTTGTAAAAGCAGCTTCCTGGCCCTTCTGGATCGTTCCTTGTTAAAAAAAGATCAAGTTAGATAGCCGTTGTTGGAGCCTAGAGGTGACGCCACCGGCTCGGTGAGAGAGATTGTTTCCGGCGACAGGATGCTCGCCATTATTGCGGAGACCTAGTTCTGAGCGGGCAGATTGACAGATGTTTAGGGCATGAGTGCTTTTCTTGTTTTGGCCCTAGGTTCCTTTTTGCAAAGTTGGAGGCTCTTTCTTCGAAGTTCAGGTCTTTTTGTGCAATAGATGTCGAAGGGTCTCTTTGTAAAAGCAGCTTCCTAAGGGGCGTTCCTTGTTAAAAAAGATCAAGGTAGATAGCCGTTGTTGGAGCCTGGAGGTGACGCCACCGGCTCGGTGAGAGAGATTGTTTCCAGCGGCAGGATGCTCGCCATTATTGAGGAGACCCAGAGCGGGCAGATTGACAAGTGGGATCCCGTCTAAATCCCACTTCTAGTTCATTGCTAAAATCTAATTCAAATTTTGAGAAAAAAATTTACACTAGGTTTTGATAAATGAACTAGAGGTGGGATTTTGGGACAATCCCACTTGACACCCTATTGACAGAGGCGTTGGCCCATTTGACACACGTACACGTCAGTATACATCATGTATTCATTGGCGTATGCACATCCGTATTCACTCAAAACTCAATTTAGCTCAGATCACAAGGCTATGTTGAATGGTAATGATCAAACACGGGAGTGTACCATTGTTTCTTTGTACTAGTAGGTATCATGCATTCTACAGAACATTGGAACACTGAAACATGTGAAACTAATGAACGAAACACAAATGTCTGCCTCACCCAGTAAGAATCTCATGTTGGTGCTGTATAAAAGAATCCAAGTGTTCTGAATCCAATGAGCAAACGTCTATTGGATGAGATCACTTCCTGGAACCATGTGACAAGGGAAAGCCGTCACCCACGAAACACCACCAAGAGCTTCTACTATGAAAAGGCAAAATGCCAAATCACTACAATCCTAAATCAAATGTATCCAGAGTTTACTTCATGTACAAAATTCGGCTGCAAAGCCAGGCACCTTCCTCCAAATTTCCAGCCTCGCATTCCTTGGGTGGTACTGCATCACATGCCTCTTCTATGGTATGACTGCAAAGAATGTAAAGAATACTTAGGAGCCAACATCCGTAGAGGGAAAACAAAGAGAAAGCTAAAAGAATGGTTAATGTACCTGCACGTAAAACACAGCATGAAAAATACACGAGACTGCCAGGAAGAAAATGAGAGCAGTCGATGCGTCTGGAGCTAACATCACATAACCATAGAGGATAACCAGAACGGTAATGCCTGCATAGAAAAATTTCATGTATGTGAACTCAAAGTCACAATTTCTGTCACTATAGATCGCACAAGACAAAAATCCCAAGGTTATAGTTGAACTGGAAGCAGCGGCGGCTATCTGGTATTTGACAGAAGGCTACAGGATGTATGTAAAATTTGCTTACTGGTAGTACTAGAATACATATGCTGCATATTGGCTATGTTGATATCGGCAGAAGGATTGGACCGAGCTGGTTTTTACAGTATTGCCTTAACTAATTCTGCACTAATTAACTTGCTGCTTATATACTGCATACGACTATTGTACCATGTCAACTTACTATGATACTATCCATAGTTTTGTTATTCAAAGTACTAAGCAAATTATATTCTACCATGTCGACTTACTACCCATAGTTTTATTATTATTCAAAGTACTAAGCAAATTACATTCTATATACTTATATATAACTATTTGTTGTTGTACTGCATAGACTTCTATTTCAACATGTCAACTTACTATTTATAGTCAGTCTGTTTCTCGAAAGAGAGTGCTTTTGTGTTTCATTTGTTCCCAAGTTTATCACAGAGATAATTTTCTATAATTCTTACGTACTTTCGGGGCAACTCTCTCATTTTCAGTTATCACAAATCATGAGATATATATATTTCGAGAGCGCAGGTAAGGATATAGATATTCAAATAGATCAAGTATGGATAATAATAGCATAGTTGCTCCATTTATATCCAAAGAGTTCTGGGAGAGTTCATACGAAGAAATACAAATTTAGATTATAAATTAAATTTTTAATTAGGTAGATAACCATTTCACGTGATTGTACTATGCTATTTTTGTATAGTATTTTCTATTTCAGAGGTTGGTCACATTTATAGTTGTTTGGTTTGCTGAAATGCTACTCCGATATATATACAGTGCTATGAGTCTAAACTAAAATGTTCAATATTCCAATTTTCATAATAAGATTAAATATGTAAAACTCCCGTTATAAACAATAGCCAATTTGTACCAATTATCGCGTAGTGTCAAATTTACACACTTAATTTTCAAATATACTATTCTGAAAATAGGATTTTGGATTTTCATGAACATGAGAAGTTCATAAACAAAAATATGAACTACTACTAGGTTAAACAGAATTAGACTTTCGTATTCAAACAAAACTAGTGATGGTCATAGCAGACCAAGGCACACAAAATAAATAGCCAGTGTGTGCTCATAAGTATTGAAAAGAAACACATAGAGGGATTGAATCATTTACCTAGCATAGAAAGATGGCTGGATAGCCGAACAAATTCCATCAGAAACCTAGTCTTAGGGCACAGACCGGCAGCCATGCCCAGTGACACGACGATCCACCAGGATGAAAAAATGATGTTAATCCACCATAGGTCATCAGCGGAGAAGTTGTCAGCACTAAGGATTCCCTGTCTCCCCATGTAAGGGAAGAGGCCGACAGACAGACCAAGCCCCAATGGCTGCATTGCCGAGGTACCCCCCTACAGGATCAAAGACGGTATAATTACAAACAGTAAACTTGCAACAGAAACAGATCAGCAACTTCTTGTAACTAAAGAGCCCGGACTGAGCAACACCAACACCTGAACAAACGAGGCACATCTCGAAACATTGCTATTTGTCCTGTTCAACGCAAATAAGTGGAACTGAGAGTATGAATGAAAGGAATAATTCGAGATGAGATATAAATGTCAAATCCGTTCAGATGAATAATTGGACTTTCGAGTGTTCGATCTACAGTAAATCCGTTGGGATATATAATTTGCAATTGGGTAACATGATTTCCATCAAACTGGGATCATACGATCTCCAATATATTACTCCCTCCGTCCAGAAATAACTGACTTGGGTTCAACTAGATTCGAATGTACCTAGACACATTTTAGTGTATATATACATTCGAATTTAGACAAAGCCAAGTCAGTTATTTCTGGACGGAGGGAGTACATGGTAAAGTAAAACTGGAGGCACTTATTTATTGCATTAATCTTGGGGAGTAAGAATGTAATTAGTTGAACAAAGAACAATGAAAGGATACTATGAGTCTATGACAATGCAAACCACAGATAAAGGGGAGATGAAACAAGGCCTGATCACGACAATGTCATGCCAAGCATCATGTCGGAGTAACAATTAGTTTCTGTTTTGTTCCTAAGAGCTTACAAATTAAGACGATCTTTGAAAATTACATATATTCAGTTGAAGATCTGAGGTTCACATCTGGAAATTGAACTTGAGTTACCAAATTTTCAATCAGAATTAAATTTAGCATGTGAACAAAATCTAACAATTATACTACATCTTTTCCAAAGTTCAGAAAGAATGCCGAAAAAGTACTAAACATAAAATAGCATTTATGTTCATAAGATATAACTGTGCTTAGTGTTTGTGGCGTGTGGGTACTTATTCAGCCGGCAAAGATGGTAGTAGCAACACAGTGCTGAGCTAGTCTACAGAACACCCACGTCAGAGAAGTAACCTGCATTGCAGGCATATGTTTCTCATTTGCTTTCTACTCTTGGTTTGTAAACAAACCTAAGGAAGAATTGGTAGAACACGTTTCACCTGCCAAGCAGTCCAATTGGATCACGCTTGAAAACTGAAAGATCAAAACATCTACTGGAAGAGAAGAGGCTTATTGAAATGGACTTGTCTTCTTGTTTCTTGGCCATCGCCAAGCCCAACGGCAACAAACTCACGGCCAAACCAGATGCCAGGATTCTTGCAGAAGAAAGAAAGGTACCTCAGCGAAGGAACGCACGGAAGAAGGCCGCAAGCTGGAGGTGCAGAACGCGGCAATCCGACCGAGTAGGCCCTGCCTCTGCTGGCGGGCGAATCCCAGCATGCTGGCCTTGAGGTCCGCGGCCATCCGTGTCAACTCCTCGGATTCCTGAGCGAGTTGTAGGCTGCGTCTGCCAGCTCGATGTTGACCTCACGAGCGGCCATGGAGAGCTTGGCCACGCAGCCCACAAACTTCACAGCCGCCCGAGGCCTGGTGTAGGCGTCCGCGACAGAGAGGGCCATGACGGCCTGCGCCATGGAATCCGCGGCCTTCGCAAGGTGCCCCGAGGAGGGATGATCAACCTCCGCGGCCGCGGCCGCGGTCTGCCTGGCCCGGTCCACCAGCTCGCTAGCCCGTAGCGCGAGTTCGCCCGAGAAGGCGAGGACCTGGGAAGCTAGGAGGGACCTCTCGAGGTCGTCGACGTCCTCCATGGCTCCCAAGCGCGGAAGTTCTCCGCGGGGCGGATGGGGGAAGAGCGGGAGGAGGTGGCTTCTTCCGCTGGGTGGGGAATTGTTCGTGGAATCACGGGAGAAAAAGTGGGGCAGAAAGGGGAATCGGGCGGTTTTATAGAGGGGATGCCATTGGGGTATGGGGGGAGGATCGCTTGCTCATACTGTAGGTGATAGCCTCGCCTCAGAACACCGGCGCCGTATCTCCGCGCGGCCGAAACCCTCGTCCCTGCGTGCCTGCAACCCCCAACCGCGACCGCACAGCCACGCCGGGGGCAGTGACCACGCGGGGAAAGAGCGGCACCGCAGGGGCATGCTACGGCGACTGGACGCTTTGCAGAAAATTAGTTGGCCGCGGAGGGGCGGCGCCATCGAGCTTGTGCTGCTTGGTACGGGGCCTGTTCTTGCTGGCATTTGGGAGGGGAACAGGAATGGCGAAGGAATCTGAGAGGAGGGTAGGGGTGGCACCCGCGGTCCCAAACCTGGGCATAAAAACCCGGCCCGAAAAAAGCCCGTGTCGTCGGTCCGGGACTGGGCCTGCAGTTTTGAGCCTGACGGTTGGGCCGGGCCAGGCTCACGCCTAGTGCTATTTTAGGGCGTGGTTGCGCTGGCTCGGAATTTTTCGGGCTTTTCACGGTTCTGGGCTAGGCTGAAGCCAAAATATGTGACCCAACGATCAGGTCAGGATATTTAGCCTCAGGCTTTTTTTTTGCCCCATATCCATACCCGTCCTCCATCGAGATTATTCTTCACCCGTAACCACATGCATCAATGATCATCAAATTTATTCACATCTAGGGTTGCGAGCAGGATCTCGTGAAAGTCTCACTTCTACTTCATTTGAATGAACTAGAGCGGGACTTTCGCGGGATCCCGCTCCAAACCTTATTCACATCTATCAACTGCTATAATTTTTATTCATGCTCATCACCCCATAGGGTAAATAGGTAGAGCCATGAGTAAAAGTACTCATGACTTTGCAATACATTAACTTAACTAAGTAACAAATAGTCATAAACAACAACATATGATCATAATTTATAAACAACACGTTATATGCTGACTTGATTTCCAAGACTAGTTAGTTCTGGAGTTAGGGCATCTCTAAAACGCCCCTAAAGGCTATTGGGGGTGTTGGCACGCGGATTCACGTCCAGCGCATCCCCAAATTTTGTTTGGCGTCGGCGTGGTCTTTTTTGTTATCTGGCGTCCCTAGACCGAACCCAACACACGGCGGGGGGGCTAGAACGGATGCTGGATGCCGCGCTTCTGGCGGGAAGAAGTGGAGAAGAAGGTGCGTGAAACTGCTAGTCGTCGCGGGCCACCTCTGTCAGCATCAGCGGCCGACGAGTTCGGTCTGTCCAGGGTCGGCCCTGGGGGGACTAGCGGGGCAGCCGCCCCAGGCCCAAAAAAAATGGGGGCCCAACAAAATGTAGTTCTACTATACATCTTAAAAAAATATCTATTGGGCTATCAACAACGGATGACCCAAGCCCTCAACGCCTCAACTCCCAGGTCCCATCATCGATCGACATGGCCCGGTCCCTCCTTCTCGATCGACAAGAACGAGACGCAGTCACGCAGACGATCGATTCGGTTCTCGACGGTTCCTACTAGATCACGTCACGTCCCACGGTCCTTATCAATTGTTTCCTGCTTCGATTCGATCACGACATCACGCCACGTCCGGCATCCCAGACTCCCAGGAGGCCATGACTCCCTGCGTCGGTGTCGGCAGACAGCAGGTTCCCGATTCACGCCTCACGGAGTCACGGCCCTCACGCGATCGCGAATTCTGACGAGCCTGTCGTCGCTTCGACAGTTCGACGGCGACGCGACGAATCCCCTGGTCGGCTGGTCCCCTGCTCAGTGACTCGGCGAGTCTGCGACTCCCTGCCTCCTTCTGCAGTTCTGCTTCAGTCCTTGCCACCGCCCACCACCAGGCGCGATTCCGCGAAACACTGCCTACTGGTTCGTTCTCCGCCCACGCCTATGCTGGTTACACTTGCCCTAATTTTGAGTTCATAATTCCTATGCTGGTAGCACTTGCCCTAATTTTTAGTTTATAATTCTAATTAGTACCCTGATTGTTGTTCTTGTTTGTAGCACCCGAGGTTAATTGTCACCGGTGCTAAGAAAAGAAAAAAGAGAGAACAAGAGAAGAAATTAATAGCATCACAGGGAGGAGCTTTTCATAAATTTTTGAAGAGCAACACGAGCACATCGAGGAATCCAGATGAGTTGGCGCTAGTTCTTGTGGGAGAACAGACTAGTATTGATCCAGAAGATAATGTCAGTACAGAGGATGATGTTCACATCAACGCAGCTGATGACAATGTGAGTAATCATGATGATGAATCTGCTAATGTTGATAATGAACCAGAACCAGTTAGTGTGGATATTTATAATCCAGCAAATTGGGGTACTCTTGATATCAAGGCAAGAGACATATTAGTGGAAAAGGGTCCTATCAGAGAAGATAATATCACTTATCCTCTAACTGGTAAAAGACATTTTTCATATTCTCATTACTCTAGATACATGAGCAATGGAGAGGTACGTGATCGAAAATAGCTAGTTTATTCAAGACATGTTGACAAAGTGTTCTGTTTTCATGCAAGTTGTTCAATCCTATTAACTGCAAGAGTTCCTTGGCACATGATGGGTTTAATGATTGGAAACATATCACCGATAGGCTCAAAGAACATGAAGTTAGTGTCGAGCATATCACAAGCATGATTTCTTGGAACGAATTAAGAAATAGACTAAACAAACATGAAACAATTGATAAGGAGTTGCAGCATGAGATCACAAAAGGGAAGGAGCGTCTGAGACAAGTTTTACTAAGAATAGTTGTAGTTGTGAAATTTCTTGGTAAACGCAGTTTGGCATTTAGAGGATCCAATGAGCAGCTTTACAATGATCATAATGGTAATTTCTTAGCTTGTGTTGAGATGATTGCAGAATTTGACATGGTAATGCAAGACCACATTAGACGGATTCAAAGCAATGAGATTCATTATCATTATCTTAGTCACAAAATTCAGAATGAGTTGATTTTACTAATGGCTTCTAGCATTACAGACACTATTCTGAAGGTGGTTAAGAAGGCTAAATATTTCTCAGTAATTCTTGATTGTACCCCAGATGTGAGTCACCAAGAGCAAATGAGTTTGTTGGTTCGCTGTGTTAATACCTCTGATGCACAGGTAAAAGTTGAGGAGTACTTTCTTGGTTTCTTGGTGGTGAATGACACATCTGGTGAAGGGCTTTTCAAGGTATTGATTGAATCCATCAAGTCATATGGTCTTCTTATTGATGACATTAGGGGTCAAGGTTATGACAATGGCTCTAATATGAAAGGAAAGAACAAAGGGGTGTAGAACAGGTTGATTGAGGTAAATCCAAGGGCTTTGTATATGCCGTGTGCTTGCCACAGTCTTAATCTTACTCTTTGTGATATGGCTAAATCTTGTGGTAAGGCTGTTTCTTTCTTTGGTATCATGCAACAGATCTATGTTTTATTTTCGGGGTCTACCAAAAGATGGAAAGTGTTGCTTGAACACGTGAAAGGTTTAACTGTGAAGTCTTTGTCCAATACTCGTTGGGAGAGTCGGATTAAAAGTGTTAAAGCAATTAGATTTCAAGCTCCTCAGCTAAGGTCTGCTCTTCTTAAGTTAAGTGAAGATGTTGATACTGAACCAAAGGATAGGAGTGATGCAACAAATTTATTTAAAGTGCTTGGTAGCTTTGAATTTATATTTGGCATGGTTATCTGGTATGACATTTTATTTGCCGTAAACACTGTCAGCAAGAAGTTGCAATCAGCATCCATGTGCATTGATTCTACAATACAGCAAATAGAAGGTATGCGCACTTACTTTCAAACATATAGAAATGAAGGGTTTGCTGCTGGTTTGAAGAGTGCCAAGGATATTGCATCCGAGCTGGGTGTGGAGCAATCATTCCGTGTAAAGCGTCAGACTTCTAGGACAAAGCAATTTGATGAAACTGAATGCGAGGAAGCAATCTTCCAAGCCGAGGAGGATTTTAAAGTGAACTACTTTTTGGTTATGGTCGATATGGCGACCACATCTTTGAAGCACAGATTTAAAGAACTCTGGTCATTCAAAGGTATATTTGGGTTTTTAATGAGTTCCACATCCTTGAAGGCATTGGATGGTCCTCAACTGAAAGAACATTGCACTAACTTCGCAAGAACTTTTACTCAGCCGGGTAAATCTAGTAAACCTGATACATGTGATGTTGAGTTGAATGCACTTATTTCTGAGTTAAGTGTTATGAAGTTCACTTTGCCAAATACACCATTATCGGCTATGGAGCTTTTTGAGTTTGTCAGAGAGGCAGATTGTTATCCTAATATTTCCATCGCTTATCGGATCTTATTTACTATGCCCGTGACTGTTGCATCAGCTGAAAGAAGCTTCTCAAAGTTGAAATTATTGAAGAACTATTTGAGATCTTCAATTTCTCAGGAGAGGTTAAATGGTTTGGCAAGTCTATGCATCGAGAAGAAGTTAGTGGACGAGATTGATATTGATTCCATCGTCACGGACTTTGCTTCTAGGAATTTTCGGAGGAAATTTTAAGGTATCATGTAAACATTGTTATTTTCTATACGAATATTATAGTTGGAAGTGTACTTAAAATATTTATTTTTTATTATCTCATATATGCATAAAAAATTATACTAAGGGGCCCAAAATTTTAGTTTCGCCCCGGGCCCCCGAAATGTCAGGACCGGCCCTGGGTCTGTTGTCCTCCTTGCCTGTCGCGCCCCAGTAATGGCGCTACTCGTTGATCAGCCTTTTGCAACCGAGCAGCTGATGCGTCCCATCCACCACGTCTCCCTCCTCGCAGGTCGCACCCCACCCGCATTCAATGGCCATCTGATGTTAAAAATCTCGTCTTCCTCCTCTCCTTCGACGCATTCCCTACTACCCGCCTCCTCCCCTGTTCTTGCCAACCACCAAGCACCTTCCATGGTACCCCGGGGATGGCATCGCCGCAAACGGTTTCGGGCGACGCTCGCTACGTGTAGCCGAGGCTCGGGCACTGTGGGAAGCGGGCTAACTAGTGTCGTCGGACATGCGTTGTCCTCACCACAGGTTCCTCAGCGTCGGTGGCCTGCCCGTCCCGCCGATCCCCCACGTGGGCAGGCGTGTGCGACAAAGATCTACCGGCACTACTGGGGCGCCCTCACGGAGGAGGAGCGGAACGATCCCTCCTAGAATCCGGACAACATCTAAGCATAGGATGAGTTCTTCGCGGACCAAAGACAGGCACACCTCAAATCCTACAACAACGGCCCTCCACCTGAGGACAACAACATCGATGTGCGGATTCGATAGTGGAGCGCCCGAGGCAGGACGCTGTTGGGTCATGCACAGATAAACAAAACTTTTTCCCTGATGTAGTGCTCCCAAGATCCAGCTCAGGTTATAGGACACGAGATTACCGCTAGAGGCGCAGATGTGGAACTTGATGTAGCGCGTCGAAGTAGTGCCAAATGATCCCACGGACAATCCTTCGGATCCCACAGATTCCTTCACCAGAGCCCCACAAATACCTTCGCCTCTAGCATCGCATCTGCAACGCCTCTACCGGTGTCCACATGTACAGGAAGGAGCTTCGGACAGAGGATTGCTAGATCTTGTCTAGCTCGAAATGGAAGTGGAGAAAGTGATGGCTAGGTTAGGGACTATCCCTTGTCACTCCACTTATATACACTCCTAGCTAGGCTCCACGCTTGAGGCCCGTCTAGGCCGTACCCAATCTCCACATGGATCTAATCCACATGGGCTCCTCACCCTTAAGTGTGTGACCCTTAGGTTCACGTACACCTGGACACGACATGAGCTACTCTAAGTATCCCGTCATGGCTTTGAGTCCAACTCACTCCCATGAACACTTGGTCTCAAGTCGATAGATGGCAGCAGCCTCTAGCAAGATGTGCCAACTCCCAAGTGCCGTAAAGTCAGAAGACGAATCTTCAATGTGACTTTCGTCCAAGTCCCTTTGCCTCACGATATATCTGTTAAGCTATAGGCGAGTAGTTGCCATCCCTTTAATAGCTTAACTCTCTTCTCGTACCATGATATGTGATTCACTGGAGTAACTCTTAGTCTGACTCCTCAGTTAATACTTAACTGAGTAGCACATGGCCATGCTTTCGAATCATATCACACGAGAGGGCCCAGAGAATATCTCTCCTTTACGGAGGGGGAAATCCCATCTTGGTATCCACGTCATGCAGCTTGCTTCACAACCAACCCGAACTCTACATTTATAACTGCTCATTTACGAAACAACGCTTGATAGAACCTAAGTTAGCGATTCACAACTCGGATCATGCAATCACCCCAGGTCAAAGGATTCCATTGCTTGAGACTGCAAAAGACAACATGCTCATTACATCTCAAATGTGGGTCAGTCCGACTCGCTAAACTCTTTAGCCGAATCAGTGTAAGTTGGAATAGTATCACCATGCCATAACAAGTGGAACCGTGTCATCAGCCGACTTGCACATTGGTCTAAGTTGTGTGCCCAGCATAACCTCAAATGACCAAGGACAAACTAGTATGAACAATCATGAATATATAGTTCCACAATTGAATCACATATTCGGTGACACATATCTGATGTTCATACAAGGACAACTTACTTTATGAGTACTTTGGGAAATATCATCAACCATGATTGCCTCTAGGGCATATTCCCAATAGATGCTCACCTGGGTCATGTACCACATCGTTGCCGGTAACAACCCTCCTCTAATGATACCTTCACCCTAGCCACAGCCGCGGCAGCAAGCGCGCTATTCGGGCCAAAGGTGGGCGCCACGCCGACAAGCCGCCTGCTCCTCCTCGATGTCTTCCTCGTCGAGGTCTTCATCGCCGCCAGTGCGATTCTCCCCCTACTCCATGATATCGCCGCGCTTCACGCGTTTCTCATCTCGGTGAAGGACGAGTACGAGGAGAGCCCGCCGGCGCAACAGTCGTGCAGGCGCTCAAGCAGCGTCGCCATTAGGGACCCCCATGCACCTTCCCCTCCCTGTGGCCGCCTGCGCCTTGCCAGGCCTCGAAGTGGCCGCCGCCGCTGGAGTACAAGGCGGCCACCCTCCAGCTGAAGATCCAGGAGGACCCGGAGGAGTTTCCGGGGAAATGCGTCACCGAGCGCGTCTCCTTCGAGACCGTGTCACCAACGTTGGACTCATTCACCGAGGCTTGGTCCGTGGTAGAGTATCGGCGCGAGTAGGCCGAGCGTGTGAGCCGCCTCGGCATGTTCATCGATCTGGAGAGTGTCAACACCCAGATTTTTAATCCCAGATGCCTGTTATGCCATACATCGCAATCCCAGGATTAGCATTTTTGTGAGACATAACATATTGGATATCACAGTACATCATCCATTACAAACCATAGTAAGGTCTTACACAAATAAAGGATCTCATGATCTAGTCTTAATACAAACAAGCAGCGAAATAATAAGCGTAGCGGTGGGCTCCATCTTTAGTGTCACAGGCAATGCTGATGATGGGAGATGATCCTAGTTGTCGTAGCCGTCCTACTGTCCTTCCTCCTGGTAGTCCTCCTCGTAGTCTGCCACGGGAATAGTGACCCTTGACTCCACATTCAAAGCAAGTAATCTGGGACTTGTGTTTGGCTGCAACAGGCACGGCATTGCTTCCAGTCCTTCAGGCAGTATTGTTGTTGTTGTTGTTGTTGGATTTGGGCGGTGCATGGTTGAAGTTGTTGGAGTTGCCAGGGTTGTTGTTGTGGTTTCCTCCGGTCTTCACATTTCCTCCGCTACGATTGGGGTAGCTTGGATGAGACATTAGGGGTCTATTGTTTCTTGGGGCATATCCTGCAGATGGGTTGGGGCGATACTTCTAGGTATTGTGAGAACCAGTCTAGTGCATCATTCTGCGCTTGCGATTGTCATTGGCTTGGTTTATCTTCCCTTCCATCTAGATGGCAGAGTCGACTAGCTCTTCTAGGTCGTCAAAACGGATGTTGACTAACACAGTCAGCATCTCATCATGCAGTCCGTTCAGGAATCTTTCCTTATTCTTGGCTTTAGTGTTGATCTCATCAGGGGCATACCTAGCGAGGGACAAAAATTTGTCATGGTACTCAACTACCGTCATCCTTCCTTGCTTCAGTTCTCTAAACTCATCTCTCATTGTGGTGACTAATCCTTGTGGAAAATGGGTGCGGCCTGAACTTGATCTTGAAAGCTTCCCAAGTCATGACTTGACCGTTGTTCATGGTATGGGTGCTATTGCACAAGGCTCTTGCATCTCCTGCCAGATAATGGGTGGCAAATAGTACTTTCTCATTGGCGTCAACTCCTGCGACTTCTAGATTATTCTCCATTGTCTGTAGCCAGTCATCAGCATCTAAAGGATCCTCAGATTTGTTGAAGATAGGGGGATTGGTATTCTGAAAATTCTTAAGCTTGGATCCATGATGATCCTAATTTCCATGGCCTTGATTATTGTGGGCCATCTGAGCTATCTGTTGCAGGGTGGCTAGGTTGGCTTGGCGTTCTGCTATACTAGCTTCACGGTCGGAAACTAGCATCTGCAGAATCTGCAGCATCGGGTCCTGCGATGAGCTACTCCCTCCTTGGTTTCCACGAGTCATCTGAAGATTGATATAGATAATGAGGTAAGAGGGAAAGCTCTAAGGTTTATGGTTTGTTTTTCAAAGCTAAAACTTTGAGTTTGACTCAGGTTTGGCAAACTAACAACTTCTCATTCATTCATTCATTCAAGCAAACCATACAACACACACCACAACATAAAAGGAAAAACAGATGGTTTTAAGAACCATTATATGAACTAAGATACAGTGGGACCGATACAACTCACTCCTACGGTAGTGATCAAGTGCATATACTCATCATCAATGAAGTCGGAATCATCATCATCGGTGTAGAAATCCATGGCATCATCCTCCAGGTAGTCATCGTCATCACTGAGGTATGAGTGAATATCTCCCTAGATGTCTTCACCTTCTTCCTCTTCTTCTTTTGCTGCAAGCTGAGCTTCTTGTTCCTGGATGGTCTTCTCGAGGTCGGCCACCTTCTTGCGAAGACGAGCGATGGTGCGATCCTTCTTCTCGCGCTGACGGCGAAGTGATTGGCGATCCTTGACGAGCAATGGCAAGGTTGTGGTTGGCGTAGGCTCGAGCATTGTCCAATTCCTTCTGCCTATCATATAGTAGGAAGTCAAGATTCTCCACTTGGCACTTCATCTCTGGGTAACTTGGCATCTCCAATGGCATTCCCATAGAATCACGCCTTGCGTAATGAGCAAAGCGAGTTCCCTGGATCAAGTTGATGTTTTGCCCACATAGACGGGCAAGAGCTTCATGCATGACCCAGGCTAATCCATCTAGCCAGTTGTTCTCGCTCACGGTGAACTGAATCTTCTTAGAAAGGGGTGCTTCCATCTTGCCTCGAAGATCTGCAACTATCAGACATTGTAGATCTCCTCCTGGGAAATCCTTGAGTTGCGCTCCAAAGAATTCTTGTCAACACCCGGATTTTTAATCCCAGATGTCTGTTATGCCATACATCACAATCCCAGGATTACCATTTTTGCGAGACATAACAAATTGGATATCACAGTACATCATCCATTACAAACCATAGTAAGGTCTTACACAAATAAAGGATCTCATGATCCAGTCTTAATACAAACAAGCAGCGGAATAATAAGCGTAGCGGTGGGCTCCATCTTCAGTACCACATGCAATGCTGACGATGGGAGATGATCATAGTTGTCGTAGCCATCCTACTGTCCTTCCTCCTGGTAGTCCTCCTCATAGTCTGGCCACGGGAATAGCTAGGGACAAAGCCATGAGTACTCTTTAAGTACTCGCAAACTATCACTAACAAGTAAGGTAGTTCTAGTAGGAATGCTAAGCTCTAAGTTTATTTGCAAAAGCTAGATTTAACCTAAGCTGAGTTCAGAAGTAAAGAAAGTTAACTTAATGTTCTAAATCACTTAAGTTGGGAACCTAGTTTTCATATTCACAACCCTGTTATGGTCAAGTCAAAATCATCTTTTACTTCATAAGTCATTTTGAAAACATCTGACGACAGAACAGTATGGCCACTCCAACTATCCATGACTATGGACGGGCTATTTGAATAGTTTAACACTCTGTAGAGTTGGTACACTTTCACCACAAAATTTGATACATCTGTCAGGGGTAACCCTGAATCATCATACTTAGTATGCGGATAATCAATCATAACATTTCCTTTACATACTCTAATATAATCACCTCTCCTACGCGCTTGGCCTCCCAGCCATGGCCATCTGCCATCCTGGGCACTACATAGGTGGACATCATCAAGAGGTAGCCTCAGCTCAAACCTCTTTGGATTTTGGCGTCCTGCCCACTATCGGCCGACGATGACCAAGAACAGGCGGTGCTCCACTGTGCCCGCGGCGAAGGGGGGAGCTGGTCTGGGGTTGGGTTAGGCTTAGAGGGGACAGGGGGTTAAATTGGAGACCAAATGGTCGATGCTCACTGTACCAAACAGTGCAGCTAGTCTAGTGTTTATTCTGTGCCTGCCAAGTGTTTGATAAAATGGCCACATGAAAAATATTTTTGAAGTTTTGATTCAAACTTTTTTGGGTGAACTTGACTTAAGCTTGAGAGGCTAGGTTTGCTTGGGATTGTCAAGGTGAACTGATTTTGTGGGTATTTGAGAAAGTGTGATCTTCTCATATGAATTGGATACAATTTTCAAATGTCCTTTAAATTAATTTGCTAGATGTTTTTGTAAGTTTGTAAAGTGGGCCTGATACGTTGCTAATGTATCCATAATTTTTGATGTTCCATGCTTGGTTTTATCTACTTTCTTGTGTTTTGTTCCAACTTTGGAGTACTTTCTATACACTTTCTTGGACTAACCTATTAACAAGTGCCACAGTGCTAGTTGCCTGTTTTCTGTTGTTTTTGGTTCCAGGAAAGTCTGAAAATCAATATTCTCGGAATTGGACCAGACAGAAGCCAAAGTCGATATTTTACCGGAAGACTCACGGAGCCAGAAGACAAGACGGAGAGCGGCCACAGGGTGGCCACACCATATGGTGGCACATGCTAGCCTTGGCCACGCCACCAGGTGGTGTGGGCCCCATGGCTTCCCACCGACCTTGCCTCTTCGCCTATAAGATGCCTCTAGATGCAAAAACCCTAAATCATCAAGCCTCCAGCCACGATAAGTTCCATAGCGCCGCCGCCACCGAAGGGGAGATTTGAGGGACAGAAAGTCTCTATTCCGGCACCCTGCCGGGATGGGGAAGTCCCCCCGGAGCCATCTCCATCGATCTCCACCGCCATCTCCATCACCATTGCTGATTCCCAAGATGAGGAGGGAGTAGTTCTCTCTCGAGGCTAAGGGTTCTACCGGTAGCTATGTGTTCATCTCTCTCTCTCTATGCATGATCTTATTGAGATCAAGAGCTTGTAATCTATAGATCTACCTTGCTACTCAAGTGCTTTAATAGATCTCTGCTCTCCCCATGTGTGTGAAGTTGACAGTGTGCACACCATGGTGGCACTTAGGCTAGAGATTACAAATACTTGTTATGAGTTATATTTGGAGTTGGATGTCTTTATGAAATTGTGGTGTTTGTTTGAACCATCTAGTGCTCAAGGTGACAGTGCGGGGTTATCTAGATGCGGAAAGCAAACTTTGAGGGGTGCTTTTATAGCCCTACCATGGATTAGAGTGTCCAATCGGAGAGTAGTTCAGCGTAGTATCATAAAGAAGAATATATTTATATGAGAGTGTTCACTGGTGAAAGTATGATCCCTTGGCCCTATTTCTAAGCACTGAAACACCGTTTGCTATTAGATCTATTACATGTTTGCTTGCTTCTACCTTTATTTCAGTTTGCCTTTAGTCTCTTCCACGCCATCAAGCTATTTTCTATCACCGTTACCACTTATAATTATCTATATCACTTGTATTTTACTATCTCTTCGCCGAACTAGTGCACCTATACACCTGACAAGTGTATTGGGTGTGTTGGGGACACAAGAGACTTCTTGTATCTTGATTGCAGGGTTGCTTGAGAGGGAATACCTTTGACCACTTCCTCCCTGACGAGGGTTTAACTCATCAGTGCCCATTGTTATGGACTTGGGTTTTGGAGAAGGAGGGAGCGCTGGAGACATCTATCGGCTAGCAAACAAGCACACAGGGGACAAAGGATTTACCCAGGTTCAGGCCTCATAGAGGTCCCTACTCCTGCTTGTCTGCTCGTGGAATTATTGAAGGAGTCGAAAGTTACAATGGTGCGTAGATGCAATCTGGCAAGGGTTGTGGAAACTAGGGTTGCGTGTGTCCTCCTCGCCGCCCCTCCTAGCCTTTATATAGATAGGCTAGGTCTCGGGTAGCAGGTCGAGTCGGTTACAAGTTAGGGTTTTCCCCTTCAAACTTTCTATCTTTAGCTTCTTCTTGTTCTTCAAGCAATCAAGAGTCCGCAGGTTACTCGAGTCCTTTCATCCGGGCCTTGACGACACCGTGGGCCTGTACGTATTTGGACCGTATATGCCAAGCTCGAGTACCTGTAGGGTATACGCATGTCAGTAGCCCCCGAGTGTCCAGTGGAATCACAGATTCGACTAGGGACTTTTTGAAGTCTTCGAGTGCCTGAACGAGTACATTTCGACTGCTTTTATTTGTGTCATAGGGATTGTTGATATACGTGCCTGATATAACCGAAGTATCGGTATTATTAACCACCTTAGGGTGAAACAACACAATCTACTCGAACTCGAGTCCCCGGACTCGAATCCGGAAAAGTGCTGGCGTAATTCGACTCAGGCCGCGGAGGTCTTACAGGAGTCGAATTCCAGTTATATGGGTGTGAGCGCTCGACGCGTCGGTCAAGGCATGTTCATCGTGCCTGTAGGCACGGATATATTTCTGGTAGTGCGCAGCTAAATGCGTTGCTAGGCCTTATTCAGGTCTTACCTTCACGCTGTAAGCGCGGCATCCGAATTTTATCATCGCGGAGACGATTCGGGCGACCCAGGAGACATAGTCTCTTTGTAGGGAAAAATTATGAGGCGGTGTCGCCATGAGCTGCGGACGTTATCAACACACAGTTTTCTGTATAAATAATCATAGGGTGCGCGACCAGCGCTCCCTATGGGAGTAGCCCCCGAGTGCCTGGTTGAGTCGAAGACTCAGGCAGGGACTAAATAACTTTTGTGACAGCTGTTGTCTTTTGGTTGCTTGTTTTAGTCGAATTTGTTTCTGGCGCTCCCTATAGGAGTAACCCATGTCCGTAGTCGAACCGTGTTTCAAGTGGTTGGGTTCGCTTTGTGATTGTCCACGTCCCTGCAACAAGAAAAGAAAAATCGTAGGGTGCGCGACCAGCGCTCCCTATGGGAGTAGCCCCCGAGTGCTTGGTGGAGTCGAAGACTCCAGCAAGGACTAAAGTAGTCGAATTTTTCCACTGCGTAGCTTTGATGACGTCAGTGCTGACGCTTGTATGACCTCAGTTGCCCGCGTGAGCGAGTTTGACGGGACGTGACGAGCGGTGGGTCCCACTTCCTGACTTTGATTTGACTGGGCGTGCGTAATCTTTATTTTAACCGCGCCTCCTCGATTTCCGCGTGTAATGGGAGCAGTGGAGGGACGGTTCGTGCTTCCCCTTCTCCACGTGTCCAAAACGATGCGTGCCACGCGTCCAGTAGGGTTTTTCTGAGCCGTTGGATTGCATCTTCTAGGGGTTAAGTAGCGATGCCACGGTGGTAATTTCCCATCTGCGCTCTTTCTTCCTTGCTGCCATCGCCATTGCTGCTGCTCTCCTGCTTTTCCTTGCACTCGCTTTCCTCCACAGCGCTAGACCACCTCCGCTCGTTTCCGAGCTACTTTCTGCGCTCGCATCGCCGCCGTTCGATGGGGAAGAAGAAAGGAGGCGCCGTTGCTGATTCCGCGGCGAAGAAGAAGGGTGGCTCCGCTGCTGCGGGTACCAGCGCCACCGACGGCGGGAAGAAGAAGGTCGCGGGCACCCGCATGACAAATGGTGCATGGCGCCCTTCGATCATCAAGGCGTCGGATCTCCGTCTTATTCGCCAAGACGGAGTTATCTCCGCGGCAGTCGCCGATGCGCGTGTCCCCAGCGGTGAGACCATTCCTGCTCCTCCCGCTGGTTTCCGAGTGATGTTTCTTGCATTCGTCATTCGCGGTCTTTCCTTGCCTCTCCACCCCATTCTTAGGGGTCTTCTTTGTTTCTACGGGCTCCAGCTCCATCAGCTGTCCCCAAATTCGATCCTCCACATCTCCTGCTTCATCACTCTTTGCGAGTGCTGGCTCGGAATCGAGCCACACTTTGGTCTTTTCAAGCGCATATTTAAATTGAAGCGTCAGTCCGCATCTGGCTCTTTAGTTTATGACGTAGGTGGTTGCGGAATCCATGTCGACCCATTCGCCACCTACTTCGACATCAAGCTCACCAAGTCCGTCCAGGGATGGAGGGACAAATGGTTCTATGTCCGCGATCAGAAGTCCAAAGATGAGCACTTTGGACTCACGTCCTTCGATCCCGTGACTCCCTGCAAGAAGATGCGTTCTTGGAAGAACGTAGTTATGCTTGCCGAACTTGCGGAGACAGACGTGCTGTATCAACGCGTCTGCGACCTCGAGAGTCGCATAGGCACAGAAGAGGGAGGCTGTGCCCTTATTCGGACCAGGCTGCGCCGTCGCATCCAGCCCCTTCAAGCCAGAGCTCATCCCATGTTCCAGTGGGCTAGCGCTGATGATACCACTCGCGTGTCTGCCGATGGCATGTCCACGAGTGAGTTGGATAAGAGGGTTCGACTGGTCACGAAGTACACTGCCAAGGATGTGCTTCCAAGTGAACCAGTTGTTCCTCCTTTTGATGCTTCGAATCCTCCTCCTGAGGTGTAGTTGTGCTACGCAGTATCTTATTTTCTCGATTGCTTTTCTGTTGCTTACTTGTTCTTTGTTGCTGATCTTTGCTGTCTGTACACAGGATTGGGCGGTGTCGCCTTGTATGCCCCCTCTTCTTGAGGGGATTATTCCTTGCGAACCTTTGGAAGAGGATGAGTCTGAATCGACTGTCCCTTCTGATGTGGAAGAGGAAGCCCCCGAGTCCGAGAGCCCGGATACTCGCAAGCATTCGCGCAGCGAGGATTCCAACGCGTCGTCTCCTTCGACTCCAGAAGGCACGGCTGTTGGCGCGGAGTCGCCAATTCCCGCCGTTCCTGTGAGGGCTGTGGCACCGTCTTCTCGCAAGAAGATGCGGACCAAGGAGTCTTCGTCGGAGTCGGCGGAGGCCACATTTGATCTTGATAAGTTTGACTGGTAAGTTTGCGAGTTCATTCGTTCTTCTCTGTTTTCTTCTTGTTGGCTTTGCCCTGGAGTTTGCCCTTTCTCAATGTGGATTTTGTCTTGTAGTCAAGAGGCGTCGTCATTTTCTGGCGACGTCGAGTTTTTGAAGGAATCGAGAGTCACGACCTCAAGGGCCAAGGAAGAGGTCGAGCGCGCTCCTTCCCCTCCGGTGGCGGCCCACTCCGGGCACAATTCTTCGAGCTCTCCTCACGTAGGGGAGCATCGAATGGTTGCTCGGATGACGGTACAACAAACTTCTTCGGAGTCATTGGAGGACCATGTAAGTATATCTTTCCCTCTTTTTAGTGTGGCAGTCGTCGTTCTCTGTTGCCTTCACTGATTCCTTGTTCGTGCGACAACTCCTTGTAAAGGAGGCCGCGCAAGTGGCGGAGCAGGTGATGGCAATGGGCCGTCAGCATGCGATGCTGGAGACGCGTCACCGCGTAGTCGAAAGTGAGTGTTCTACATTTGTTCTTTCTCCGTCTCCTTCTTTGTGGTATAGTTGACTGATAATCAACTTTTGATTACCATGTAGCTGAACATAATGCCTTACTCCGTAACGTCGCCACCTTGGAGAAGACATTGGCCGCAGCTGTGAAGGGGTGCGACAAGGCAATCGCGGCTCGTGGCGAGGCACAGAACGCGAAGAGGATTTGCGTGCCTCCTTTGCGGCCAGGGAAAAGTTGTTCGAAGAGCAACTGTTCTCAGTCGCCAAGGCCCTCTCAGGTACCTTCGCTGGTAGATATTTATTGTTGTCCTTCTCTGCATCTAGAGTTTTTGCTGGTGGCGCTAAAGGTTTGATCCATGTGTGTGTTTTCTGTGCAGATGCTGGCGATTTGAGCTTTGACCCTCAGGCCCTTCGTCGTGATGACGCTCTGGCAGGCGTGGTGTCTACAGTCGAGGACCGTAGCGCCGCCGTCCAAGATACATTATCCAAGGCCAAGGTCACCCTCAGTCGCCTCTAGGAGGAGTTGATGCCGAAGGTGGAGCTGGTCGATAATATGGACGAGCTGGTGGAGTCACTCGCCGGGGGTGTGCCTACCACCTACAAGAACTCCCTCCGCGCGGCTGGCGTGACCATGTCACTCGCCATGGTGCAGGCCCACGGAGTCGAGATAGATCCCTCTGCGGTGTCGAAGCCGATGCCTATTGGCGCAGACGGCCAGCAGGTAGTCTTTGCTCCCTTCACGACTGCCTGTGGCAAATATGGGCATCACCTGATAAATACTGTCGTGAAGTACTCGGAGGAGCTCCAACGTGCCAAGAAGGCGGCGAAGGCTTCTCCCACAGGGGCTGGCGGAAAGTCAGTGGCGTGTGACACTGCCACGGACTTGATGAAGCCCCCGAAGCCGTCGAAGTCGAAAAAGCCAGCTGCTCCGTAGTTAGCTTTTGTAATAGTTGGTTAATTGTCCTTTTGTTTAAGAACATGCCTGCTGGCGAGTGTGTTTGTTGATACTTATGCCGGTCTTGAATGCATCTGACCCTTTTGTCTTTGTGTTGATTTGGTCGTCTTATTTTCTTCTATCTTGACTTGTGGTAGGGTACATCAAGTGATCCTATGAGGGGAAACCAGGACTCGCCAACTCTTGATGATACAGTGGCACCACCACGCTCTAGGGTAGAGGAGCTATCCTTGCTTTCGCGACTTCGTGACTGCGTGAAGTAGCTGGAGCGTGAGTTGCCCGTGATCCGCGGTAGCACCGACATGTGGAAGTCGAAGGCGGAAAAAGCCGCCGCTCGCGAGCAATATCTGCTTGGCGAGGTGACGCAACTGGGCGACCAGTTTAAGTGTTAGTTTGCTCATTCTCATCTTTTCCTTTGTAGTTATTCGCAGCGCTACATTGTACTCATGCTATTGATGCTGCTTCGTGTAGTTGTTAGCGCGCGCCATCCTCTGGAGGAGAAGGACAGAATTGCCATTCGCCTTCATGATCTCACCCAGGAGCAACTTCAAGAGAGTGGGTACTTCTGGGTAGATCATGATCGTGCGATTGCGTTGGCCACCCTGCAGGATCGTGCATCGCGAGTGCTGCTCTTCCTGAAGAAGTCACAGTCGTGCTTGAAGAACATTTATCGGGCGATGTTCCTATTGGACGACACTCCATCAAGCCTGCTGGCTCTCCTTGCCAAATTTCAAGATATGTCCGCGGTTCGCGAGTGCATGAGGCAGCAGTTGGTGGCTGGTGTCAAGGCTGCCCTCTCAATGGTGCGGTTGCACATACCTGACGTGGATGTTGCCGCCATGCCTCTAGGCCGCCAGCGCAACCAGCAGGATCTGGCTGGAATATGGTACCGCACTATCAGGCGATGGACCGTCCAACAGAGGAGATTGTCGACTTCTTCGAGGAACAAACCAACGTTCTTCTGTTGCAAGAGTAGCCAAATTTGTGTCCTGCACATAAGTGTACTTGTGTTGTAAAGTTTGTATAGATGTTGTAGATAATTTATTGTCAAATGTGTATAAAGAGCTTTGTGAGCGTGAGGTGTGTTGCACTATACGAGTCCTTTTCGTTAGCCTGGCCATCCTTTATCTCAGTCCCTTGTCAACCTGTCAGGTGCGTTGCAGCTGGGTTGAGTTTGTGTTAAGGGTTTCGATTGATGTCCCAGCTACTCAGGATATCGCGTTTTTGTTTCGAAGAACAAATGTATGTAGGGTGGCACAGCCCCCGAGTATAAAATTGACAAAGTGAGAGAGAACATGGAGTTTTGGGGCACTTAGCTTTTATTTATTCGAAGAACAGTGCGAGGTACAATGTGCGGCTAAGTAGCCTTGGCTGAGTAGCCTTATTTGCTATGTAAAAGTAAAAAAGAATGACTAGGGGTAGAAGCGTCGTAGTTGTGCGACGTTCTAAGGGTTGGAGTATGCGACTCCTGTCTCTAAATCTTGAAGGAAATACGCGCCACTTGGGATTACTTCTGTAATCACGTACGGTCCTTCCCAGGGGGACTCGAGCTTGAGATGCCCCTGCTGCTTCAGTCGCAGGACCAGGTCACCTTCGACGAACAATCTGGGGCGAAGCCTTCTACTGTGGTATTTGCGCAGGTTCTGCTGGTAGATCATTAATCTTTCCGCGGCGATTTCCCTTGCCTCGTCAAGGAGGTCGACAGAATCTTCGAGTGTGAAGGATGATTCTTGTTTGCTGTAAGCGACCACGCGCGACGCCTTGTACCGTACCTCGGCTGGTAGCACTGCCTCTGCTCCGTGCACCATAAAAAATGGCGTGTAGCCCGTGGCGCTGTTTGGAGTTGTACGTAGGCTCCAAAGTACAGATTGTAGTTCGTCCAGCCAGCAGCCCGCCGCTTGTTCGAGTGGTCGAAGGAGTCGCTTCTTGATGCCGCTGCAGACGAGCCCGTTTGCCTTTTCCACCTGACCGTTGGTCTGCGGATGCACTACTGAGGCGTAGCTAATGTTGATCCCTAGGTTCTCGCAGAATTCTTGGAACTCCTTGGATGTGAAGTTCGTCCCATTGTCGGTGATGATGTTGTGTGGCACTCCGAAGAGGTAGACGATGGACTCAAAGAATTTGACTGCGCTGCGCGTGGATTGGTTGGTTACTGGCATGGCCTCAATCCACTTGGTGAATTTGTCGACTGCGACCAAGAGGTAGACGTAGCCTCCGCGCGAGGATCTTGGAAGCTTGCTGACCATCTCGAGCCCCCATTGCGCGAAGGGCCAGGCCAATGGTATTGGCCGTAGCTCTGCGCCCGGTGCATGCGGCTTGTCCGTGAATCGCTGGCAAGCGTTGCATTTTTGGACGATTTCCTTGGCGTTGCGCATGGCCGTAGGCCAGTAAAATCCAGCTCGTAGAGCTTTGGCAACGAGGGCGCGACTGTCGGCGTGATGCCCGTAGGTCCCTTCATGGATGTCGAGGAGAACTGCGCTTCCATCGGCCATGGAGACGCATCGTTGTAGCACTCCTATGATGCTGCGTTTATACAGTTCGCCGTTGATAACAGCGAATGCCTTGGAGCGCCGCACGATGTGCCGTGCATCCGTCGGGTCGTCCGGTAGTCTCTTGCTGAGGAGGTATGTAATGTATGGCTGCGTCCAAGATTGCTCGATCATCATGACGCTCATTGGTCCCTCGAGTCCTGTGTCCAGCTCCAAGTCATTGAGTGCTATTGACTCATTGGGTGGCGTAGCCCCCGAGTCCGTTGGTGCGCTTGTTTTCTTCTCTGCGGCCTTTGACTTGATGGAGCGTTCACATATGCACTCGAGAAATACCCCAGGTGGTATGGGGGCGCAGGTGGAGCCTATGTGGGCGAGTGCGTCCGCCTCTTCGTTGCTTTCGCGACCTACGTGTCGCAGTTCGCAACCATCGAAGTCTCCCTCGAGTGTATCGTAGAGGTCGCGATACGCGATCATGTTGTCGTTCAGTGCGTCGCACTCATGCATTATTTGGTTGATGACCAACTTGGAGTCACCATATATAATGAGCCTCTTGGCGCCGCAAGCTTTTTCCATTCTCATCCCGTGCAACAGGGCCTCGTATTCAGCCTCGTTGTTTGAGGCTGTGAACTGCATTCGCAGGATATACTTCAGCTTGTCCCCTTGAGGTGACGTCAGTATGACACCTGCGCCTGCTCTGTCTTTCCGCTTGGACCCATCGAAGTGCATTGTCCAGAGGTAGGACATATCTGGCCTGTCCAAGAGTTGGTTCTCCATCCAGTGCACGAGGAAGTCAGGGAGAACTTGCAACTTGATTGTGTCGCGCTTTTCGTATGTGATGTCTCGTGGAGACAGTTCTATTCCCCAAAGCGCGACTCGCCCCGTGGCGTCGGGGTTATTGAGGATATGTCCCAACGGGGCATCGTTGACTACCACGATTGGGTGTTCCTGGAAGTAGTGGCGCAGTCGCTGGGCGGTCATGAAGACACCGTACGCTAGCTTCTGGTAGTGCGGGTACCGCTGTTTTGTTGCGTGAGGACCTCGCTGAGGTAGTATACCGGGCGTTGTACGCCATGGACCTTGTTTTCCTCAGCTCGCTCGACGACAAGCGCTGTGCTGACCACGTGGTTGGTGGCGGAGATGTACAGCAACAGTGGTTCCCTTTCTCGTGGAGTCACCAGTACTGGCGAAGTAGATAGCAGGCGCTTGAGATCTTCGAATGCTTCTTGCGCTTCATTGGTCCACTCGAATTTGTTAGCTTTGCGGAGGAGCTGGTAGAAGGGCAGTGCCTTTTCACCCATCCGACTGATAAATCGACTGAGGGCCGCGATTCGTCCTGCCAGTTGCTAGACGCCTCTTATATTCTTCAGCTTCTCCATGGCCAGTATGGCTTTTATCTTCTTCGGGTTCGCCTCGATTCCCCTCGTGGAGATGAGATATCCGAGTAGCTGCCCAGATGGTACGCCGAAGGCGCATTTGTCCGGATTGAGCTTAATCCGGTAGCGATCGAGGTTGGTGAAGGTTTCACGCAAATCGTCGATTAGAGAGGCCTCCTCCTTGGTCTTGATTACTATGTCGTCGACATAGACTTGGATGTTGCGACCCAGTTGCTCCTTGAGGCAAGCCTGCATGCACCGCTGGTAGGTGGCTCCCGCGTTTTTTAGCCCGAAGGGCATTGTGTTGTAGCAGAACACACCAAAGGGTGTTGTAAACGCTGTTTTCTCCTGGTCTTCCTCCTTCATTCAAATTTGATTATAGCCTGAGTAGGCGTCGAGGAAGCAGAGGCGTTCGCATCCAGCGGTGGAGTCGATGATCTGGTCGATCCGTGGCAGCGGGAAGTGATCTTTTGGGCAGTGCTTGTTTAAAGAAGTGAAGTCCACGCACATCCGCAGGATATCCGTGTCCTTTTTTGGTACCAGCACCATATTGGCGAGCCAAGTGCTTTCCTTGATCTCGCGTATGAACTTGGCCTCGAGGAGTCTGTTGATCTCCATTCCGACTGCTTGCGCTCGTGGCTCAGATAGTCGCCTGATTGTTTGCTTGACTGGCCTTGCGTCGGGGTTGACGTTGAGTGCGTGCTGGGCGAATTCCCTGGGAACTCCTGGCATGTCCGCAGGACACCAGGCAAAAATTTCCCAGTGCTCACGGAGGAATTTGACGAGCGCGAGTTCCTATGCGGGACTCAAGTTGTTGGCGATGAGGGCCGTCTTGGCGGGATCCGATGGATGGACCTACACCTTCTTTGTATACACAGATGGGTCGAAGGAGAGGTCAGGTGAGCTTGTCCTACTGAGGCGAGGCAGACTGTTGTCTGTCGTCTCTTTCAGTCTTGCGAGTTCCTCCTGCATGCCGAAGGACTGGGAGATTCTGTTGAATTCCCTGTCGCAACTGTCAGATCGCTCAAAGCTCCCGTTTATCGTTATGACGCCGTTGGGACCTGGCATTTTCATCTGCAGGTAGGCGTAGTGGGGCACCACCATGAACCTAGCGAAGGCGACGGGCCCAAGGATGCAATGGTATTGTGAGGGCCAGTCGACGACCTCAAAGTCGATGCACTCGTGCCGGAAGTTCTTCGGCGTGCTGAAGATGACGTCGAGGTTGATTTTGCCCAGGGGTATACGCCTTTCCCTGGGACGATGTCGTGGAACGTTGTGTCCGATGCCTCCAAGCAGGTTAGAGGGATCCTCATCGCTCGCAAGGTACTCACGAATATGAGGTTGATGCCGCTTCCGCCATCCATGAAGACGCGACTCATGTCGAAACCTCCAATTTGTGCCTCGGGTACGAGGGGGCAATGACCTGGACGAGGTATCTGAGGCGGGTGGTCGAGTTTGTCGAAGGTGATGCACGACTCGCGGCCATTAAGGTTCTCAGTGGTCGATGGTGGCGAGTGCGTGGCCAAGTTGACTTGGCGAGTGATGGCCTTCTGCACCCTGTTGAAGGGGCGTCCTTTTTGGATCATCATGGTACCCATGGCCCGTGGGTACGGTTCTCCTCCATTGTGTTGGTCCGGTGCGGCTCCGTTTGGGGGTGGCCCAGGTGGTGGTGGTGGTGCGCCATGTGCCACGGCGCCTGGAGCGGCTCCGTAGCCTCTTTCGACTGCGTTGCGGTTCATCTGAACCAATCCCTCGTGTAGCTTGAGGAACTCACGGCAGTCCTTGAGGAGGTGGCTGGATTTTCTCTTGCCATCATGCTTGTCGATGTAGAAGTGTACCGTGCATGGCCCGGACAGTTTGTCCTTGACAGAGGTCGTCGGTGCCTCATCGCGAGTGCGGCGTTGCCACACTTGCGTGGTTTTCCCGGAGTCACGGTATCCGCCACTACGGTATCCGTTGTTGCGGTTATCGTCACGTCTATCGGCGTAGCCGGCTACGACCATGTTGACGTCGTCGCGATTGTCATAGATGCGCATGCGATGCTTGCCTCGGTGGTCACGTCTGCGTTCGAGTTCCGCCTCCTCGTCGGAGTGAGCACGATTCTTCACCGAATCTTCTCCATCGGCCCACCGATTCGCGATCTCCATCAGGTGGTCGATGGTCTGGGGCTTTGAGCGGCCCAGCTCCTCCCTGAGCTCTAGGCAGCAGACGCCACCATTGAATGCATCAATCGCGCGGTCTTCCGAGATGTTCTCTGCGGAGTTCTTGATGATGGACCACCTTTGGATGTAGGAGCGCAGCGATTCTCCAGATCTTTGCTGTCAGCATCTCAACTCTTCGATTGATGCGAGCCGTTTGTACGTGCCCTTAAAGTTGCGCACGAAGCTGTAAACCAGCTCATCCCAACTGAGAATGGATCCACGTGGGAGGTTATTGAGCCATGCTTGGGCGGTGCCCTGCAGCTGTAGCTGCAAGCATTGCATGGCAGTACTTCGACTGCCTCCGTGGAGCCTGACGGAGGAGATGTGGTCCTCCAGCCAGATCTTGGGGTCCTGCAGACCGTCAAATTTCGGGTTCTCCGATGGGAGTTTAAACCCTTTAGCATTCGCTTCTGCCTAATGCATCTGCTGAAGCATCTGGCGCCGCAGAGCTCCCCATCTTCTTCTTCCGAGTCAGTCGACTGAGCACGTCCTGCATGAGGTCGTCGCGCGCATCGTAGTGGCGATCGTGTCACCGTGAGCGGTAGCGTCGAGACAGGTCGTGACTGTCATCGCTGGATGAGGGCGAGGAGTAGCGCTTTGCCCTTTTTTGGGTCTGGTACTGGCTCCTTGTCGAGGGCGGCCTCGATTAACCCCAAACCTGCGATCGTAGATCGGTGCATGGCAGTTCGGGGATCTCCAGCTGGCGGCTGGTTATTGAGGAGGTACATGGTGGCTGCCGTCACCGCAGCCTACGGCGTCCTGGGGACCACGTTGCCTCTCGTGTCGACTCTCATAGAGCCGAAGTCGAGGACTTTCGCGGCCTCTATGCGCTCTTGTTCGGTGAGGTGAGCCATCCACGACTGCCTCTTCTTGGTGACATATTCGTTGCCTCTTGAGGAGGATCCTCCATAGGAGGAGAGCCCAGCCCGACGAAGGCTCGATTCGTCCGCTGCCTTTTTACGCGCCTGAAGTTGCGCGATTGCTTGTTTTTGGCGTTTGAATTCTTCCTTTAGAAGCCAATGATAGCCCATCAGCAGTTCCTGCGGGGACCCAAAGGGTAGAGGTGCACCCCGTATTCGCGGCAGCGATCCCACTCTTGCTCGTTGAGCTTGATCACGACGCGTTCGCCGGTTTGCTCGTTGATCATGCTGGGGGGTTCGACTGCTCCTCCGTTGTTGACGGGAATGCGATTGCCGCTGTTACCGCCGTTGCCACCGTTGCTGGCGTTGGGTGGATCAGTGCCGTTACCGGTGTTACCACCATTGCCGCGATTGGCGGAGGTGTCGCCTGCGTTGATGACGGCACACATGAAGTGATTGGGGAAGCTGTTGCATCCACAACTTTCAGATCCGGAACCGTAGGTTCCATCTTTAGTGGCCAGATCGCTCAGATCGGAATCGCGACTATTGTCGCTGATCGTGTTCTCGACTGCCACCGGGGCGTTGAGCTCGCTGAGGGTGTCGTCTTATATACACTCCTAGCTGGGCTCAAAGCTTGAGGCCCGTCTAGGCTGTACCCCAATCTCCACATTGATCTAATCCACATGGGCTCCTTACCCTTAAGTGTGTGATCCTTAGGTTCACGTACACCTGGACACGATATGAGCTACTCTAAGTATCCCGTCATGGCTTTGAGTCCAACTCACTCCCATGAACACTTGGTCTCAAGTCGATAGATGGTAGCGGCCTCTAGCAAGATGTGCCAACTCCCAAGTGCCGTAAAGTCAGAAGACGAATCTTCAATGTGACTTTCGTCCAAGTCCCTTTGCCTCACGATATATCTGTTAAGCTATAGGCAAGTAGTTGCCATCCCTTTAATAGCTTAACTCTCTTCTCGTACCATGATATGTGATTCACTGGAGTAACTCTTAGTCCGACTCCTCAGTTAATACTTAACTGAGTAGCACATGGCCATGCTTTCGAATCATATCACACGAGAGGCCCAGAGAATATCTCTCCTTTACGGAGGGGGAAATCCCATCTTGGTATCCACGTCACGCAGCTTGCTTCACAACCAACCCGAACTCTACATTTATAACTGCTCATTTACGCAACATCGCTTGATAGAACCTAAGTTAGCGATTCACAACTCGGATCATGCAATCACCCTAGGTCAAAGGATTCCATTGCTTGAGACTGCAAAAGACAACATGCTCATTACATCTCAAATGTGGGTCAGTCCGACTCGCTAAACTCTTTAGCCGAATCAGTGTAAGTTGGAATAGTATCACCATGCCCATAACAAGTGGAACCGTGTCATCAGCCGACTTGCACATTGGTCTAAGTTGTGTGCCCAGCACAACCTCAAATGACCAAGGACAAACTAGTATGAACAATCATGAATATATAGTTCCACAATTGAATCACGTATTCGGTGACACATATCTGATGTTCATACAAGGACAACTTTACTTTATGAATAGTTTGGGAAATATCATCAACCATGATTATCTCTAGGGCATATTCCCAATAGATGCTCACCTGGGTCATGTACCACATCGTTGCCGGTAACAAACCTCCTCTAACGATGCCTTCACCCTAGCCAGAGCCGCGGCAGCCGGCGCGCTATTCGGGCCCAAGGTGGGCGCCACGCCGGCAAGCCGCCTGCTCCTCCTCGATGTCTTCCTCGTCGAGGTCTTCATCATCGTCAGTGCGATTCTCCCCTACTCCACGATATCGCCACGCTTCACGCGTTTCTCGTCTCGGTGAAGGACGTGTACGAGGAGAGCCCGCCGGTGCAATAGTCGAGTAGGCGCTCAAGAAGCGTCGCCATTAGGGACCCCCGTGCACCTTCCCCTCCCTGTGGCCGCCTGCGCCTTGCCAGGCCTCGAAGTGGCCGCCGCCGCCGGAGTACAAGACGGCCACCCTCCAGCTGAAGATCTAGGAGGACCCGGAGGAGTTTTCGGGGAAATGCGTCACCGAGCGCGTCTCCTTCGAGACCGTGTCACCAACGACGGACTCATTCACCGAGGCTTGGTCCACGGTAGAGTATCGGCGCGAGTAGGCCGAGCGTGTGAGCCGCCTCGGCATGTTCATCGATCTAGAGAGTGTCAACACCAAGATTTTTAATCCCAGATGCCTGTTATGCCATACATCGCAATCCCAGGATTACCATTTTTGTGAGACATAACAGAATGGATATCACAGTACATCATCCATTACAAACCATAGTAAGGTCTTACACAATTAAAGGATCTCATGATCTAGTCTTAATACAAACAAGCAGCGAAATAATAAGCGTAGTGGTGGGCTCCATCTTTAGTGTCATAGGCAATGCTGATGATGGGAGATGATCCTAGTTGTCGTAGCCATCCTACTGTCCTTCCTCCTGGTAGTCCTCCTCGTAGTCTGGCCACGGGAATAGTGACCCTTGACTCCACATTCAAAGCAAGTAATTTGGGACTTGTCTTTGGCTGCAACAGGCATGGCATTGCTTCCAGTCCTTCAGGCAGTATTGTTGTTGTTGTTGTTGTTCGATTTGGGCGGTGCATGGTTGAAGTTGTTGGAGTTTCCGGGGTTGTTGTTGTGGTTTCCTCCGGTCTTCACGTTTCCTCCGCTACGATTGGGGTAGCTTGGATGAGACATTAGGGGTCTATTGTTTCTTGGGGCATATCCTGCACATGGGTTGGGGCGATACTTCTAGGTATTGTGAGAACCAGTCTAGTGCATCATTCTGCGCTTGCGGTTGTCATTGGCTAGCCAGAAGATCTCCTCCTGGCTAGCTCTTCTAGGTCGTCAAAACGGATGTTGACTAACACAGTCAGCATCTCATCATGCAGTCCATTCAGGAATCTTTCCTTCTTCTTGGCTTCAGTGTTGATCTCATCAGGGGCATACCTAGCGAGGGACAAAAATTTGTCACGGTACTCAACTACCGTCATCCTTCCTTGCTTCAGTTCTCTGAACTCATCTCTCATTCTAGTGACTAATCCTTGCGGCAAATGGGTGCGGCCTGAACTTGACCTTGAAAGCTTCCCAAGTCATGACTTGACCGTTGTTCATGGTACGGGTGCTATTCCACAAGGCTCTTGCATCTCCTGCCAGATAATGGGTGGCAAATAGTACTTTCTCATTGGCGTCAACTCCTGCGACTTCCATATTATTCTCCATTGTCTGTAGGCAGTCATCAGCATCTAAAGGATCCTCAGATTTGTTGAAGATAGGGGGATTGGTATTCTAAAAATTCTTAAGCTTGGATCCATGATGATCCTAATTTCCATGGCCTTGATTATTGTGGGCTATCTGAGCTATCTGTTGCAGGGTGGCTAGGTTGGCTTGGCATTCTGCTCTACTAGCTTCACGGTCGGAAACTAGCATCTATAGAATCGGCAGCATCGGGTCCTACGATGAGATACTCCCTCCTTGGTTTGCACGAGTCATCTGAAGATTGATATAGATAATGAGGTAAGAGGGAAAGCTCTAAGGTTTATGGTTTGTTTTTCAAAGCTAAAACTTTGAGTTTCACTCAGGTTTGGCAAACTAACAACTTCTCATTCATTCATTCATTCATTCAAGCAAACCATACAACACACACCACAACATAAAAGGAAAAACAGATGGTTTTAAGAACCATTCTATGAACTAAGATACAGTGGGACCGATACAACTCACTCCTACGATAGTAATCAAGTGCATCTACTCATCATCAATGAAGTCGGAATCATCATCATCGGTGTAGAAATCCATGGCATCATCCTCCAGGTAGTCATTGTCATCACTGAGGTATGAGTGAATATCTCCCTAGATGTCTTCACCTTCTTCCTCTTCTTCTTTTGCTGCAAGTTGAGCTTCTTGTTCTTGGATGGTCTTCTCGAGGTCGGCCACCTTCTTGAGAAGACGAGCGATGGTGCGATCCTTCTTCTCGCGCTGACGGCGAAGTGATTGGCGATCCTTGACGAGCAATGGCAAGGTTGTGGTTGGTGTAGGCTCGAGCATTGTCCAATTCCTTATGCCTATCATATAGTAGGAAGTCAAGATTCTCCACTTGGCACTTCATCTCTGGGTAACTTGGCATCTCCAATGGCATTCCCATAGAATCACGCCTTGCATAATGAGCAAAGCGAGTTCCCTGGATCAAGTTGATGTTCTGCCCACATAGACGGGCAAGAGCTTCATGCATGACCCAGGCTAATCCATCTAGCCAGTTGTTCTCGCTCACGGTGAATTGAATCTTCTTAGAAAGGGGTGCTTCCATCTTGCCTCGAAGATCTACAACTATCAGCCATTGTAGATCTCCTCCTGGGAAATCCTTGAGTTGCGCTCCAAAGAATTCTTGTCAACACCCGGATTTTTAATCCTAGATGTCTGTTATGCCATACATCGCAATCCCAGGATTACCATTTTTGCGAGACATAACAGATTGGATATCACAGTACATCATCCATTCCAAACCATAGTAAAGTCTTACACAAATAAAGGATCTCATGATCCAGTCTTAATACAAACAAGTAGCGGAATAATAAGCGTAGCGGTGAGCTCCATCTTCAATACCACAGGCAATGCTGACGATGGGAGATGATCCTAGTTGTCGTAGCCATCCTACTGTCCTTCCTCCTGGTAGTCCTCCTCATAGTCTAGCCACGGGAATAGCTAGGGACAAAGCCATGAGTACTCTTTAAGTACTCGCAAACTATCACTAACAAGTAAGGTAGTTCTAGTAGGAATGCCAAGCTCTAAGTTTATTTGCAAAAGCTAGATTTAACCTAAGCTGAGTTCAGAAGTAAAGAAAGTTAACTTAATGTTCTAAATCACTTAAGTTGGGAACCTAGTTTTCATATTCACAACCCTGTTATGGTCAATTCAAATCATCTTTCACTTCATAAGTCATTTTGAAAACATATGACGACGGAACAGTATGGCCACTCCAACTATCCATGACCGCGGACGTGGCTATTTGAGTAGTTTGACACTCTGCAGAGGTGGTACACTTTCACCACAAATTTTGATACATCCGTCAGGGATAACCCTGAATCATCATACTTAGTATGCGAATAATCAATCACAACCTTTCCTTTACATACTCTAATATAAGCACCTCTCCTATGAGCTTGGCCTCCCAGCCATGGCCATCTGCCATCCTGGGCACTACATAGGTGGACATCATCAAGAGGTAGCCTCAGCTCAAACCTCTTTGGATTTTGGCGTGCTGCCCACTGTCGGCCGGCGACGACCAAGAAAGGGCGGCGCTCCACTGTGCCCGCGGCAAAGGGGGGAGCTGGTATGGGGTTGGGTTAGGCTTAGAGGGGACATGGGGTTAAATTGGAGACCAAATGGTCGATGCTCACTGTACCAAACAGTGCAGCTAGTCTAGTGTTTATTTTGTGCCTGCCAAGTGTTTGATAAAATGGCCGCATGAAAATTATTTTTGGGTGAACTTGACTTAAGCTTGAGAGACTAGGTTTGCTTGGGATTGTCAAGGTGAACTGATTTGGTGGGTATTTGAGAAAGTGTGATCTTCTCATATGAATTGAATTCAATTTTCAAATGTCCTTTAAATTGATTTGCTAGATGTTTTTGTAAGTTTGTAAAGTGGGCCTGATACGTTGCTAATGTATCCATAATTTTTGATGTTCCATGCTTCGTTTTATCTACTTTCTTATGTTTTGTTCCAACTTTGGAGTACTTTCTATACACTTTCTTGGACTAACCTATTAACAAGTGCCACAGTGCCAGTTGCCTAATTTCTGCTGTTTTTGGTTCTAGGAAAGTCTGAAAATCAACATTCTCGGAATTGGACGGGACAAAAGCCAAAGTCGATATTTTACCGGAAGACTCACGGAGCCAGAAGACAAGACGGAGAGGGGCCACAGGGTGGCCACACCATATGGTGGCGCAGGCTAGCCCTGGCCGCGCCACCAGGTGGTGTGGGCCCCTTGGCTGCCCACCGACCTTGCCTCTTCGCCTATAAGATGCCTCCAGATGCAAAAACCCTAAATCATCAAGCCTCCAGCCACGATAAGTTCCATAGCGCCGCCGCCACCAAAGGGGAGATTCGGGGGACAGAAAGTCTCTATTCCGACACCCTGCCGGGATGGGGAAGTGCCCCTGGAGCCATCTCCATCGATCTCCATCGCCATCTCCATCACCATTGCTGATTCCCAAGATGAGGAGGGAGTAGTTCTCTCTCGAGGCTAAGGGTTCTACCGGTAGCTATGTGTTCATCTCTCTCTCTCTCTATGCATGATCTTATTGAGATCAAGAGCTTGTAATCTATAGATCTACCTTGCTACTCAAGTGCTTTAATAGATCTCTGCTCTCCCCATGTGTGTGAAGTTGACAGTGTGCATACCATGGTGGCACTTAGGCTAGAGATTACAAATACTTGTTATGAGTAATATTTGGAGTTGGATGTCTTTATGAAATTGTGGTGTTTGTTTGAACCATCTAGTGCTCAAGGTGACAGTGTGGGGTTATCTAGATGCGGAAAGCAAACTTTGAGGGGTGCTGTTATAGCCCTACCATGGATTAGAGTGTCCAATCGGAGAGTAGTTCAGCGTAGTATCATAAAGAAGAATATATTTACATGAGAGTGTTCACTAGTGAAAGTATGATCCCTTGGCCCTATTTCTAAGCACTGAAACACCGTTTGCTATTAGATCTATTACATGTTTGCTTGCTTCTACCTTTATTTCAGTTTGCCATTAGTCTCTTCCACGCCATCAAGCTATTTTCTATCACCGTTACCACTTATAATTATCTATATCACTTGTATTTTACTATCTCTTCGCTGAACTAGTGCACCTATACACCTGACAAGTGTATTGGGTGTGTTGGGGACACAAGAGACTTCTTGTATCTTGATTGCAGGGTTGCTTGAGAGGGAATACCTTTGACCACTTCCTCCCTGACGAGGGTTTAACTCATCAATGCCCATTGTTATGGACTTGGGTTTTGGAGAAGGAGGGAGCGCTGGAGACATCTATCGGCTAGCAAACAAGCTCACAGGGGACAAAGGATTTACCCAGGTTCAGGCCTCGTAGAGGTCCCTACTCCTGCTTGTCTGCTCGTGGAATTATTGAAGGAGTCGAAAGTTACAATGGTGCGCAGATGCAATCTGGCAAGGGTTGTGGAAACTAGGGTTGCGTGTGTCCTCCTCGCCGCCCCCTCCTAGCCTTTATATAGATAGGCTAGGTCTCGGGTAGAAGGTCGAGTCGGTTACAGGTTATGGTTTTCCCCTTCAAACTTTCTATCTTTAGCTTCTTCTTGTTCTTCAAGCAATCAAGAGTCCGCAGGTTACTCGAGTCCTTTCATCCGGGCCTTGACGACACCGTGGGCATGTACATATTTGGACCGTATATGCCAAGCTCGAGTACCTGTATGGTATACCCATGTCACTCCCTGAGTTCGATAAACCTTGGGTGATCCACTTGAGGGAAAACTTGTTGCTGTTCTACAAACTTGCTGCTTAATGTGCCTTTGAAGAATCATGCGTTGTTTTAGCATATTAAAGCATAGTATTGTGGTATTCTCCTTTGATGCTTTATTTGGGTTGACTTGGCACATGCTCACACCATGTTATGACTATCCCAAGTCACCATAGCCTTTATGATCCTTTAGTTTTCAACTTGTAGTATCACTTTATGCTTTGATCAATGATGTTTTGTCGCTCTGCATGATTATGGCCATTATTGCTCTCTTAGTTTGTCGCTCCCAGTCTTTTGCTAGCCTCCGTAACCAAGTATGAGTTCCACTCATGCATCCAACTCCTAAAACCAAGTTATTCCAAAGAGTCCACCATACCTACCTACTAGCATATGCTATTCCAAGTATATTCATGTTTTTATCTACCTTCTGAATTAAACTTGTCATGAGAAAACTAGTGATTAAAGCTCTCATGAACTTGATGGCACACTTTACTTTTCTTGCCCCTAATAAACTTGAACCATTGTGTCGTCTATGTTGTATATGCTTGCACTTATTTGTTGGGGATTAGCAGAACCATGATGTCATGAGGAATGCTTTCAACATTGCACTTGTACTTTGTACCTAGTTGATATCATGCTCTTTTGTCTATGGATATCGTCGGTGTGAAACGAAAGGGGAGCTTGTAAGTCCATGGAGTTATGTATGTGTGTAAGAGAAACACCTGGGCCGCTGGTCTAATCCATGGTGTCATGGTGGAAACCTGCAGCGTAACCATAATGAGCTGTCTATGAAGCATTCTTCTTATAAAAAGAGATAGATATTGAAAAAAAGATAAAAAAAGAGATATATGAAAAGAGGAAAGAGATAAAAAAGCACCATATTCCCATGGTAAATAAGAAGATTGCTGAGATGCTCGTTGTCTGCTTGCCTTGTCATTTTGATATGGGGATTCTTCCATATCATCGGGCAAGGGGTACCCATTGGCGGTTATCTATGATACACATGTACTTACGATGACAAGAACTTACCGGTGACTAAACTTGAGTAGCATGAGGAGCGTCCCTCGTATTCAAGGGACATGCGATTTCCAACTTATACTTTGTCAAGCATATACACCATAGTTTGTTCACTTTAACCTTAATCACTTCAAGATGCTTATGATAGGGGCAATGAGAGCTGAAAGCTATTAAGTACCATAATTTTTGGAAGCTCTTTATGAAACTTGAATCCCTACTTCCTTCTATGAAGCCCTTTCTTTTACTTTTATGTTGAGTCTCCACCTTCTATCTTTATGCACCTACTTTGAGAGCATAGTGGCCATTCTTAGTTCTATGTGCATTGTCCCAAGACTTGTTGATTGATGCATAGCTTTGATATTGCTTGTTTTATACTATTTGTATCTAGTCACTCTTATGAACTTTGAAGGTGTCCTATGCATTTATGTTTGCTACTCTATGAGGGACAAGCGGAATGCCACTATGCTATGTTTTCTATATGTGAAACAAACAAACGTCTTGCAAAGCATTGTTATTCATGAATCTTTTGTTTATGCCTTTTCATGTTGCAACTTAGTTGCTTTGTCTTATTGCCAGAACTTTGTCTTTCATGTTTTGATTGAAGTACTATGATCCCAGCTATCAATGTTTTACAAATACTTTGATCAAGTTTATGATGGTGCATGTCACCTCAAAAAATATTCTTTATTTTTATCACTTACCTACTCGAGGACGAGCAGGAGTTAAGCTTGGGGATGTTGATATGTTGCTAATGTATCCATAATTTTTGATGTTCCATGCTTGGTTTTATCTACTTTCTTGTGTTTTGTTCCAACTTTGGAGTACTTTCTATACACTTTCTTGGACTAACCTATTAACAAGTGCCACAGTGCCAGTTGCCTATTTTCTGCTGTTTTTGTTTCCAGGAAAGTCTGAAAATCAATATTCTTGGAATTGGACCGGACAAAAGCCAAAGTCGATATTTTACCGGAAGACTCACGGAGCCAGAAGGCAAGACGGAGAGGGGCCATAGGGTGGCCACACCATATGGTGGCGCGGGCTAGCCCTGGCCACGCCACCAGGTGGTGTGGGCCCCTTGGCCACCCACCGACCTTGCCTCTTCGCCTATAAGATGCCTCCCGATGCAAAAACCCTAAATCATGAATCCTCCAGCCATGAAAAATTACACAGCGCCGCCACCACCGAAGGGGAGATTCCGGGGGATAGAAAGTCTCTATTCCGGCACCCTGTCGGGACGAGGAAGGGCCCCCGGAGCCATCTCCATCGATCTCCACCACCATCTCTGTCGTGGTGGTGTCACGGCAGATGCCATGGATAGGCTAAAGGTGGGGACTAATACACGCTAGGGGAATCCAGGGAGGGATAGTGAAGTGATTCTCCACACAAGAGTTTGTATTTATTTCCTTCCAAGGTTACAAGTGCTCCTAGAGCTGTCTTGGCGAGAGGAGGAAGAAGGAGCTCTCTTACTCTCACCCATAGATCACACCTGAAACCCTAGCTCAAAACAGAATAGCAGAGAGACCAACCTCTTCTACAGAAGCCCTAGCCCCCCTTTTATAGGGGAGGCTCGGTTTCTGCCTAGGGCATACGTGGAGGCATATTCTTAGAATATGCCTCCTCCCAAAGTGGTAGGCCGATCGGGGTGCTTTTTCCCCCGCGTCACACATGGTTTAGCTACATGAGCCTCTGCGGCGCCCTCGTCAGCCAACACGGGAGTCGTCACGCTTGTCGGCCACGCCCCGGTGGTCCTGTCCTTGCTTGCTTCGCTCAGGCAGTGCGTACCGGGGCTCCTTTTGACCAGCGAGATTCCTTCCTTCTCCTAGAAGCTTGTTGTGACCCGGATGATGGTTCATCCGGCTACACCTGTTCCTGCATACAAGTAAAACATGCACTTCCGACTCACTGCCTAAGTCGGATGAGACCTAGTTAGGCGAATGCCCCCAGGTCCGGATTACCCCGTGATTCGGCCTGCCTTGAGGTGACCCGGCCAGCATTCGCTTTGGCCTTGCTGAACCTCGGCTAACTTGGCCTTTATACCCCGGCGTGACCCTACCCGGGGGTATCCCCCCAACATTAGTCCCCGAAGCTGGTGCGGTCTTAGCTGCCTTGGTCGCTAAGGCCACATCAGGTTCAATTTCAAGCTCCAGTCGTTATCTTCGAGTTACCTCTTTACCTCGGATTTTATGGATTTACGTTCCCTTCGCACATTCCAAGTTTTCACTTGTCGGCCGGGTTACCACAGTTCCATCCGGGTCTTGCTTCCTTCTCTCGTACGCTAACCCATGTGAAGGGTAATCATTATGTCGTCTTATTTTAAGGGCCTGTACAGTAACCGCCGCAGTAATTGT
Organism: Avena eriantha; assembly: GCA_910589775.1. NCBI lineage: Eukaryota > Viridiplantae > Streptophyta > Magnoliopsida > Poales > Poaceae > Avena > Avena eriantha. The sequence continues at coordinate 309,052,476 of OU342746.1, forward strand.
CAGTTATCACTGTGTGCGGGTCACGTCATGCCTGCCTCCTCGTTTACCGCATCAGCGCGTCGCATCACAGGATTCTCTCTGTCATGTGGCCCTCCGTGTGGCTCCTCACTGGTTGGGCCGGACGGGTGATACACGGCCACTGCGTGTGGCCGGTCCACAGGGCGCGATCCCACTCACCCCTGATGGAAGTGGTTAAATAGCGGAGGGGTGCGTCCCTTAGGATTTTTCCCCCACCGCACCCCTCTGCCCGCTGCTATTCTCTTTCCTCTTCCCCGCGACCGTGCCGCCGCCAGCACTGCCAAATAGCAGCGTCGTCGCCGTGCTTCTCCGTCGCACCTCCTCGTCATCGCCACCGTGACGCAAATTTCTCGCTACGGGTCCACGTCAATCCAGGCCACTGTCCCCCGCCGCCTCTAGCGCCAGCGAGGGCTTCGAGGAGCAGATGACGGAAGAAGAACTCGCCATTGCTGAACAAGAGATGGAGGAGGACGCCGTAGCGGCGGACCGCGGTGCGTGGGCCGGCTCTTGGGTCTGCCAGGACGACCTGGACTGGCTCTACCGGACCAGGCGCATCCCTGCCGGCGTCGCCGCTCGCCTCGCCTCCGCCGAACTAGCTCCTTCACCCAATCCTGGGGAATTCGTCGTGTTCTTGTCTCACTTTCAACGGGGCTTCGGACTGCCGGTGAGCGATTTCATCCAGGATTGGCTCAGTACCTACCATCTCCAGCCACACCATCTTCCAGCCAATGCCATTACTTCTCTCTGCCTTTGCTTCTATGATCGAAGGCTACGCCAGACTGTGGCCCATGAAGGAGCTGTGGATCCGGTTTTTCGGCTTTCGTCGCAATGTTATTCCCGACATCCACACTGATCCGGAGGACAAGCGGCTCACTCAGTTCGGAGCGGCCTCCATCTCTCCCCGGAGGTTTTCTGTTTTCCCCCGGGTCACCGGGTTAGAGTCCTGCAAAGGGTGGGCCCGGACGTTCTTTTACGTCCGGAACACTGGGGCCGAAGATTTGATCCGGTTGCTCCCCTATACACCGGGTCCACCTAACCCGGATCTATGGGACGCTGTTCCCAGGAAACCTACGGCCCTGGCCAACCAAGTGAACAAAAGGTTCACGGAGCTGAAAGAGCTCGGGCTGCAAAACGAGGATGCGATGATCACTTTCGTGCGCAACCGAATCTCCCCCTCCAGAAGCGCACCCACAAGGTGTGCCATATGAGCTTCGGCCGCGATCCCAACCGGACTTCATCCTTCGAACTAAGCAACACGGAGATTTATCGTCGGGTTAAGGCTCTCTTCACCACTCATAAGGACTTCTCCTCTGAGTGGACTTGGGGGATTGAGCATTTCTTCCGTGACCGGCTTCCTCCCATGGTAAGTTTTATGTTGCAAACTTACCCCGGACTAACTACATGTCAGTTATTGTTGCATTTTTGACTCTTTTGCTCGCTCTTTTCCTCAGCTATTCCTTCAGCAGACCCTCGAGGACGGCAGCGATCCGACCCTTAAGTGGGCACCGGACCGGGTGACTCCGGATGAGGAGGAGCCAGACCAAGAGATGTTTCTCCCCATGACCGACGCTACGAAATGACCCACGGGTAAATTCCCTTCTATTAGAGATTGGCCCGATGATGAAGATGACTCGGATATCAAGATAATTGAACCTGTTGAGGTTGTTCCCCTTTATTTTGCTTTTCTGCCATCAGCTCATCCCGGTGGTCATATCCACGAGGATCCTCCCCTCGCTACGGGCGAGCCAGTTCCGGTGGCGTCGAAGAAGAAGCGCGGGGCTTCCTCAAGCTCTTCCTCCGGACCATCCTAGCCCATTAAAAGGCGAAAGAGGTCCGGGGACAAGACCGCCTCCAAGCCAGCAGGCAAGGCCCTAGCACGAAGGGCTCGGAAACCCAAGGAGGCCGAAACCTCGGATGCGTACGTCATTCTTTCTTTTGTAACCTGTTCTTCCCCACTTCGTCGTAATTTTTCTCCTGGCGTTGTTTGATTTTGCAGGGCTCCGGTGGAGGTCCCTCAAAGTGGGTCCAGCATCTCTTCGCCTCTCCGGACTAGCCCTTCACCCTGTCGTGACAATGAGTCACGTCCACTGAGCCCTATTCCAGAGGGCTCTGCGGCCGCTCCGGGTCACCTTGGAACGGGGGGAACCGGCCCAGCCGGAGCAACGGGATCCACCACCTCGGCAATGCCAAAATCCGCAGCCACTCAGGCGATGTCAGCTCCCGCACCAGTTCTTGTACCAGCAACTAGACCAGCACCAACTCCAACTCCGACGTCAACACTAACTCCGGCTGCGAAAACATCAGCGCCGGCACCAAGTCCGACAACGAGAGTACCAGCGCCCAGTTCCTCTGCATCTTCTGAATCTTCTCAACCTCTGAAAACCGCTGCTACGGCTTCCTCTTCCCAGCAGGCCAAGCGCAAGAAGGCTCCAGACGCTGCCAAGCCCATTGCCGTCGAGCCTGGGCAACGTACCCTTGTATCGATGCTTCCTAAGAAAACACCAGCGGCAAAGGACGCCCCTGCCGAGCCAACCGATGCCCAGCAGTTGGTCCTGCATACCAGCCCTGCCCTTGCCTTGGTGGAGAGGAAGGAAGCACACGCAAAGGGCTTGGTGACGCCCCATATGCCTACCGGTGAACGGTACCCCCTGAGCCTGATGGAATTTGTCATGAACTGGAATAAAGCAGAGGTAGTTCTGGATTCTGATCTCCCGGAAAAGTTTGGTCCTGCCAAGTTTTCCGCTCAGATGAACACGGCCGCAAAGGCCATTAACCTCGCTAGGCGAATGATGGAGGTACGTTGCTTCTCCTTGACAAGTTGTAGATAATAACCATTAGTCCCCGAGCCTCCGGGGGAGTAACTTGTTACTTGGCCGGATGCTCTTTTATAGAACTAACGTAGCTCCATGATAACTTCGAATATGCACACACCTAGAGCCGGGTTAAGTTCCACTTGGCCCGGATTTTAGTACACTTCGAATATGCACACACCTAGAGCCGGGTTAAGTTCCACTTGGCCCGGATTTTAGTACACTTCGAATCTGCACACACCTAGAGCCGAGTTAAGTTCCACTTGGCCCGGATTTTAGTACACTTCGAATATGCACACACCTAGAGCCGGGTTAAGTTCCACTTGGCCCGGATTTTAGTACACTTCGAATATGCACACACCTAGAGCCGGGTTAAGTTCCACTTGGCCCGGATTTTAGTACACTTCGAATATGCACACACCTAGAGCCGGGTTAAGTTCCACTTGGCCCGGATTTTAGTACACTTCGAATATGGACTAGGCTGACTTAAGTTTTTGTATCTCTTTTAGGTGACCACCAACCGCCGGAGTGCTGAATTCCAACGCTTGCTGGACACGCACAAGAATTTTCGTGCAAAACAGGCTGCACTCATCGCGGAGTACGAGAAAAGGGGTAAATTTCTTCCTTATCCTTTCCTCATTTTTCTTCAACTTCGTTTGCCGAATTAACTTGATTGTTCGGTTTCCGCAGCTGGGGTGGAGGCTGAGAACAAGATAATGCGGAAGAACTTGGAGCAAATCAAGGGTACATCCTTTTTGTCTGCCTTCACCATGCTTTCTGTCTCGTTTCTCCCTTGGTTCGGCAAACATTCATACCTCGGCTCTGCCGGGCCAACACACGATTTCAGCATTGCTTGAAGAAAGTGTGCACGTGCCTGACATGATGTTGCATTTTCTCGAACAAGCAGGACAGCACCAAGCCGAGCTGAAGAAGAAAGATGACGAGGTTGCCCTTCTCCGGACCAAGGACGATGAGATAGCCAAGCTCAAGGCTGAGATGGCTAAAATGAAGGCGCAACACCAAACCGAGCTCAAAAAGGCTGGCCAGGACTACACCGAAGAACGTGAGCGCCTCAAGCTCCAAAATGCTAAGGACCGTGAGGTTCTTCAGGAAGCCGAGGTCAAACTTGAGTCAGCGAACGTTGAGCTCGAGCAGCTTCGGAAGAGGCGTGATGCTTGCACCAAGGAACTGACCCGGATTCACAGCTACATCTCACGTAATTTCCTTTCCCTTATCCGCCTTATTTTCCCGGGTTACCTCATACTTCTTGTTTCCTCAACTTCGTCCTTTGCCTTGTTTCCCAGGCCACTTTCCAGAGGGAGCTGCTATTGCAAGTTCTGCTGTTGCCAATTTCCGCCGAGAAAGGGGCACTCCCGTCGCTCCTGACGGTGAGAGCATTCCCTTCGACATGGAGGACCTGTTGGTCAGCCTGTCGTCTCGCGTGGAAATCATTAAGAACTACGACAAAGACCTCCTCAATGTTTCAATCCGAGTCTTCAACACCTTCTGGCCCGCCGATGATGCTCCGGAGAGAGTTACACATCTCGCTGAAAAGCTTTCGGAAATCGAGACCCAGCTCGACCTCTGGAGAGAGTCCGCTGGACGTGCCGCAGCCGACACCATCCTTCACCACATTCTGACGTGGTATGAGAAGATAGATCTCAGCCTCCTCACATGCCTGCGCACAGGATCCAAATGGACAGACGACCCGGAGTGGGTAGCTCGGCGCCAGGCTTGCGCCCACAGCCTCATTGAATATGCCCCCATTCACGAATGGACTGAGGGTCCGAGCTTCCTGGAAGGCGCTGGCAAAGAAGAAGTTGAGAACGTTGAAGGTGACTCGGGTGAGGACGAAGAGGAGACTGCCTCGGATATCGAAGAAGACGACGATGATGCCGAACTTCCTCCCGCTACTCCTTAAGTAAAAAACACTTAAAAATTTATGAGATCCCCGGTATGCCGGGTGGAATTGTATTCCAAACACATGTGATATTTTGCTACTAAATGCTTATGCCGGATTAGATTGGGCGTAGTCCCCGAGTTTCTTTTTCTTGTTCGTTCAATATTTTGGCTCGAATTGTGTCCACCTTGATTCGGTTTTACAACTTACGAATCCGAGCTTCAAAATTGTTTTAACAATACTGGGAAACTCTTAGACTTAGCTCAAAAAACCGCATAACAACTTGAAAATAAATATAGGGTTAGTCCGAAAAACAAACGTCGGCTCGAATAAATTCTTTTCCTTAGTCGTTTTTCATGTGTTACACAATTCCAAACTTGTTCTCTTGCTTGCCATGAAGCCAATTCTTGTTGGACAGCAACAAGTCGAAGAGTTGGGTTTTTGGTGCTCACACACTACTAATCCGAGTTAAGTACAATAACTTATTCCAGCCGACGCGCAGAAAATAATAAACATTATTAAGGCAGTCCCCGAGTTACTACTCGAGGTGCCAACATTTCATTGATAAGCTCATTGCCGACATACATACCGACTTATGAGAAGACTCGGATACATTCACTTCTTAGCTAAGTGTAGAAGGGACGAAGTAGTGCTATATTCCATGGTCGCTTAGATTCCTCTCCGGACCTGTCCGCTTTGTTCTTTTCCTGTGGCTTTGCATCTATAAGATAGTAAGAATCGTTGTGCAATGCTTTGCTCATGATGAATGGCCCTTCCCATGGGGGGGATAATTTATGCATTCCAGTAGTACGCTGTACCAACCGGAGCACCAGATCGCCTTCCCGAAAGACTCGGGGGCACACTTTCCGGCTATGATAGCGTCGGAGATTTTGCTGATATATGGCGGATCTAGACAGTGCCAGTTCTCTCGCTTCTTCCAGCAGATCAACATCATTTTGCCGGGCTTCTTGCACTTCGGCTTCTGTGTATTGGGTGACCCTAGGCGAATCATGCTCTATGTCGGCTGGTAATACAGCTTCTGCCCCATATACCAGAAAGAACGGCGTATAGCCTGTCGATCGATTTGGAGTTGTTCTTAAACTCCACAGTACCGCTAGCAGTTCTTCTATCTAGCACCCCGCTGATCTTTGCAGCGGCTCAATGAGCCGGGGTTTTATTCCGGATAATACTAATCCGTTGGATCTTTCCACTTGTCCGTTCGATGCGGGGTGGGCTACCGAGGCTATGTCCAGCCGGATCTTCTTATCTCGGCAAAAATGCGCAAATGCTCCTTCCGCAAAGTTTGTGCCATTATCAGTTATGATACTGTGGGGATAACCGTACCTCAAGATTATATCTTTGAGAAACGTTACAGCCGTAGCTCCGTCACACTTTTTTATAGGTTTCACCTCAATCCACTTCGTAAACTTGTCCACCATCACTAGAATGTGAGTCATATTTCCCCTTGCTGGTTTGAATGGGCCAACCATATCCAAGCACCATACGGCAAATGGCCAAGTGATTGGGATGGTCTTGAGTTCCGACATGGGCATATGTGTCTTGGTAGCGTACCTCTGACAACCATTACATTTTCTCACCAGATCTTCCGCTTGCTCTAAGGCATTTGGCCAGTAGAATCCGTGCCGGAAAGCTTTTGCTACCAGGGCTCGGGATGAGGCATGATGCCCGCACTCCCCCTGATGTATATCTCGGATGATTTCAAGCCCTTCTTCCGGGTCAACACACCGCTGGAGGACATTGGTCACACTTCTTTTGTATAGCTCGAAATTGATGATCGTGCAGGCCTTTGCCCTCCTCTGTGTTTGCCTGGACAACACCTCCTCAGTGGGTAACGTTCCATCTTTCAGGAATTTAAATATAGGTAATGCCCAAGCCGGTATTGGTCGCAAGGGGAACGCATCCTCGTCTATCTCCATCTGATCCACTGGAAAAACTTCAACGGGATTAGGCTGAACAGTCCCCGGGTCTTGCGAAGCAGTCCCCGGGGTTGCCGAGGCGGTCCCCGAGGTTCGCGCATCAGTTCCTGTGTCAACGTCCATGGGCATAGCTCCGGATTCGGTGTCCTCCGGGACATAGATTGACTCGGATTCTGGGGATGGCCTGATGGAGGGTTTCCTGAGGTGCTCTAACGCTACACCCGGTGGAATCGCTTGTCTGGTTGACCCGAGCTTCGACAGCATGTCGGCAGCCTCATTTTCCACCCGGGGTACATGATGAAATTCGCATCCCTCAAAGTAACCGGATATCTTCTACACATGAAATCTGTATAGTGCCATGTTTGGATCAAGTGCATCCCACACTCCGGACACTTGCTGCACCACCAAATCCGAGTCACCAAAGCATATGATCCGACGTATGCCAATTTCTTTTCCCACCTTGAGCCCATGCACAAGTGCTCCATACTCAGCGACATTGTTTGATGCCGTGAAATGGATCTGCAGCACATATCTCAATTGGTCCTTTTTTGGCGACGTGAGTACCACTCCGGCACCTAGCCCGGTTTTGGTTTTTGATCCGTCAAAGTGCATTCGCCAATAGTTCGGATCAGGAAGTGGTGGTTCGTACTGCACCTCAGCCTAGTCCACGAAAAAGTCTGCCACAGCTTGAGATTTGATTGCTTCTCGTCTGTCATATTGCGGTGCGTAAGGATCTAGCTCAATTGCCCATTTTGCAATTCTACCGCTTGCATCCTTGTTACTCATTATCTCGGATATGGGGGCCTCACATATGACCCGGATGGGATGCTCCTCAAAGTAGTGCTTTAGTTTCTTGGCGGCCATGTACACGCCATATGCCACTTTTTGATAATGTGGGTAGTTCTGCTTTGAGGTTGACAACACTTCACTCAAATAATACACCGGCCTTTGCACCGACTTACCTTCCTCATCGCGCTCCACCACTATCACTGCACTTACAACTCGGTTGGTTGTGGCTATATAGAGTAACATTGGCTCCTTTGATAGTGGTGAGGCTAGCACTGGTGCCGTGGCTAACATCTTCTTCAGGTGGGTAAAGGCTTCATCGGCCTGCGGTGTCCAAATGAACTTATCCGACTTTTTCATGAGTTGGTAAAGAGGCAAAGCCTTTTCTCCCAACCGACATACAAACCGACTTAACGAGGCCAGGCAACCTGTGAACTTCTGGACATCGTTAAGACACTTCGGCAGTTCCATTCATTCGATGGCCCGGATTTTGGTTGGATTAACCTCGATACCTCGGCTGGAAACGAGAAAACCGAGCAATTTTCTAGCCGGGACACCAAAGGTGCATTTTTCCGGGTTAAGCTTCATCCGGAACCTTCTTAGGTTCACAAACGTTTGCCTGATATCATCAAGGAGCGTTTTTCTTTCCTTGGTCTTGATAACCACATCATCCACGTATACCTGTACATTTTGACCTATTTGGTCGTGCAAACATTTCTGCATACATCTCTGGTACGTTGCCCCTGCATTATGTAAACCAAACGGCATGGTGCGATAGCATTAAGCCCCATACGGGGTAATAAACGCAGTCTTTATTTGATCATCCGGATTTAGAGGTATCTGGTGGAAACCAGAATATGCATCAATGAATGACAACAGTTCACATCCAGCAGTTGAGTCTATGACCTGATCTATTCTTGGCAGCGGAAACGGATCTTTCGGACACGCCTTGTTCAGGTTCGTGTAATCAATACACATACGCCAAACCACTGCCACGTTCGGGTCATCCTTCTTCTTTTCTACCAGCACCGGATTTAACAGCCAATCCGGGTAAAGAACCTCCATGATAAATCCCGCAGCTAGCAACCGAGATATCTCATCCCCAATGACTTTCCTCCTATCTTCGGTGAAGCGGTGGAGTGGCTGCTTCACCGGCTTAGCTCCAGGTCTTACATTCAAAGAGTGCTTGGCCAACTCCCTCGGAACACCTTGCAAGTCCTGTGTGGACCAAGCAAAATGTCCCGATTCTCACGGAGGAAGCTGACAAGCTCGCTTTCCTATTTATCACTTAGCCCGGCACCAATTGTTACGGTGCGCTCTGGGAACATGTCATCAACAGGAACCTTCTTGGTATCTTTCGTGGCCTGGAAAGAGACACTTCCATGCGGGTTACTCATAGCCGGCATATACTGCTGCGCGGACTGAGCCAATGCCGCCACCTCTTGAATTTTTCTTTTTTCCTGCGCAATCACAAGTGACTCGGCTAAGTTCGACCCGGCCGACGCACACTCCATCGAACGTCGGAAATCCCCTGCAATGGTTATCACTCCGTTTGGTCCGGGCAACTTCATCTTCAAGTAGCTAATATGACAACTTGCCATGAACTTGTTCAGCGTTGGCCTTCCGAGCAACGCATGATATGCGCTTTCTAAGTTCACCACTTTGAACTCCAGGTTTTCAGTTCGGCAGTTATCCCTCGTGCTGAACAAGACGTCAACCCGGACCTTGCCTATGGGCTCATAAGAAATGCCGGGTACAATGCCATGGAAAGTTGTCCTCGTGGCCTGGAGCATGTTCTCCGAGATACCCAACTTGCGCATTGTGTCCGCATACATGATATTTATGCTACTGCCATTGTCGATCAACACCTTTGAGAATCTTACGTTAATGCTAGGTCCAATGAACGTAGGATCCAGCACCAACGCATACGAACCAGGGCTCGGCATGAGCTTGGGATGATCCCTGACGCTCCAGGTGATTTCCTGATCGGACCAAGGCATGTACCTCGTCACTGCAGGCATTACTGCATTCACCTCCATATGCCTACGCTGCAAGCTTTTTCTATCAGTTTCTTCTGTGGTGAATACACAATAGCTCTGGTGATGCTCCCTGTACTCGTTTCTCCCCTCATTTCCGGGGTGCCTCTGATCCGGTTGATGCTGATTTTCTACCTGATGCACTGCATCCCTCCTCTCATAGTTATCATACCTCGGCGGAGGGGGAGGCAACATTAGCTGTTGCGTGTTCGCTCCGGAGAGCAATTGCTGCCGGGGTAACTCCTGCCGAGGCTGATCATTCCGGGGTGCCTGAGCATTCCCTGAACCACCTTGCTAGATCTTGCGCATCCACTCACATTGTCTCGTTGTATGACCCGCTGGGTTATTCGGATTTGGCGTGTGAAACTTACACGGCTGGTCCAACATCGACTCGTAAGTATACCTCGGATGGTCTTTCCTTTCTTGCCACTGCTTCTTTTGTTCCGGTGTCCAAGTTTTCTTGCCATCGTTCCTTGGGGTCCACTGCTCTCCAGTTTTCTGGCGCTGGCTACCCCCTGCTCCGGGTTGATCTTGATTCACAGCTGCAACTTGGTGCTAACCGTACCGGTGGTCCGGTCTATCATCTCTCCTTTTTCCTCTGTAGTCATTTCTCCGGGCTGATCCGGACCCATCCCTCTGATAGTACTCATCGCTTGACTCGTTTGACGCGAGCCTTGGTTGGGTCGGATCACCCAACGCATACGAATCTGCAATCCAGATCATTTCTGCCAATGTAGCTGGCATTTTCCTTTGCAACTTCATCCACATCTCACTTTCATATCTGCACCCCTGTGCAAACCACGCTATGGCCTGTGATTCTATCACGCCCTCACATGAGTTTCTCACGGTACACCACCGGGTCAAGAACTCCCGGTCTGTCTCATTAGGCCTTTGCTTGCACATAGCTAGGGTCTAAGGTCTATTAGGCCTCTGATATGTACTCGAGAAATTGCTGATGAACATTTCCTCAAAGTCTATCCAGCAGTTGATGCTCCCTGGTGGCAAATTGTTCAGCCATACCCTCACCGGGCCTTCCAACATCTGGGGTACGTATCGTACTGCCCATCTCAAGTTGCCAGTGGTAATCTTCACGGCTGTAGCATAGTTTATTAGCCAATCCTCTGGCTTGGTACTACCGTCATACGTCTTTGTGCCCCTGGGCAACTGGAAGTTTGGTACTAGTGGCTCTTTCATGATCCGGGGTCCAAAACACGCTAGACCCGGTGGACCTTGGCATTCAATCTATTCCGACCTATACAGTCGATCCAGTTTCAACCTTGCATCATCCGGCATCAAATCCCTGCTTCCCAATCTCGACCCTATCACGTGATAGTCCGGTCTTGGGTATCCCACGTTAGCCATCTCTGAATCACCGTCGTTGTACTGGTTTTGCTCTTGTGGCACACCTTTCTGTTGCATACCTCGGCCGGCACTGAGCTCTTGCCTTGGCATGTTCCGCTGCTACGGTTGTCCTGCTCTAGCCGAATTTCTCTGTCCGGCATTGCCGTTGAAAACGTTCCCTTGACCGGCATTGCCTTGGTCACGGTTACCTCGGCCAGCTTCGCCTCGGCTCACACTCCGTCGATCATCATTTTTCTGCGCTTCTTTTCCTTTCCCTGCCCGCGTCGGGTCATACGGCACGATCTGTTTGTTCCATCTGGCCGAGGTCACCACCTCTTCTCTCCTTGGACCACCATGAGGGGACGATGTGGCTCCAGCGGATTTCTCCGGGTTACCCATCGCCGAATGGACGATCTTGGAGGCCCCGGCTCTCTCCGGGTTAGCCCTGAGTAGTTCCTCGTTTTGCCTATTTGCAATCCGAACCAGCTCGTTTACCCTATCTTGCTGTCTTTGCCGGGCTTCACATGTCAGTCCCTCTAAGTCGGACGCAGCTGCGTCCGCTGCTCTGAGGTTCTTGGCCGGGGTACTATAGCTCGGCAGCCCCACGGACAAACAGTTTTCTGATTCCTCAATTCCAGCATCACCCTCTCTCTTCATCTCGCTCACAAGATTTCTCCCTTTCACTTTTACATTATCAACTTTGTTCGCCTTAGCGTACTCACGCAGCGTCATGTTCAACGACTACTGGGCCGCGGCTATTTTCTTTGTGCCCTCTAGTATTTTCTGCCTAGTTTCTTCCAGCTCGGCCTGTACATGAGCCGGATCTACCGCTGCTACTACAGGGTTTGCCAAGCTGTCCATTGCCTCTCTCAACACATTTTCTGGCCTCTCCAGCGGAGGACCTCTACCTTTCCTCGGTGCCTTGGGCGTTACCTCCGGATCTGGCGCCGGATCCTTGCTCGCGCCCGCACCTGGCGCAGTCATCATCACCTCCACGTGGTTCGGGGAACGAGCGATACGCGCCCCGCGAGCCAAAGTGAGGAGCGGTTCGCCTGCTTCGACGACGTGGCGCGGATGAACGCAAGACACGTCCACCGCAACGTAGACCTTGTGCGCGCCGAGCTTGACGAAGATGCCATTGCGCGGAAGAGGGCATGTGTCGAAGCAGCCTGCGTTGTCGCTGACGAAATCCCGCGCTCCAAAGCGCTGAACAAGCCCGGAAACGATGCGTTCGCCGGTGGCGATGAGGTTTCCCGTCCGGATCTTGACCCCTGCTAGCGCTGCTAGCCCCACGGTGGGCGCCAACTGTCGTGGTGGTGTCACGGCAGATGCCATGGATAGGCTAAAGGTGGGGACTAATACACGCTAGGGGAATCCAGGGAGGGATAGTGAAGTGATTCTCCACACAAGAGTTTGTATTTATTTCCTTCCAAGGTTACAAGTGCTCCTAGAGCTGTCTTGGTGAGAGGAGGAAGAAGGAGCTCTCTTACTCTCACCCACAGATCACACCTGAAACCCTAGCTCAAAACAGAATAGCAGAGAGACCAACCTCTTCTACAGAAGCCCTAGCTCCCCTTTTATAGGGGAGGCTCGGTTTCTGCCTAGGGCATACGTGGAGGCATATTCCTAAGAATATGCCTCCTCCCAAAGTGGTAGGCCGACCGGGGTGCCTTTTCCCCCGCGTCACACATGCTTTAGCTACGTGAGCCTCTGCGGCGCCCTCGTCAGCCGACACGGGCGTCGTCACGCTTGTCGGCCACGCCCCGGTCGTCCTGTCCTTGCTTGCTTCGCTCAGGCAGTGCGTACCGGGGCTCCTTTTGACCAGCGAGATTCCTTCCTTCTCCTAGAAGCTTGCTGTGACCCGGATTATGGTTCGTCCGGCCACACCTGTTCCTGCATACGAGTAAAACATGCACTTCCGACTCACTGCCTAAGTCGGATGAGACCTAGTTAGGTGAATGCCCCCAGGTCCGGATTACCCCGTGATTCGGCCTGCCTTGAGGTGACCCGGCCAGCATTCGCTTTGGCCTTGCCGAACCTTGGCTAACTTGGCCTTTATACCCCGGCGTGACCCTACCCGGGGGTATCCCCCCAACAATCTCCATCGATCTCCACCGCCATCTCCATCACCATTGCTGATTCCCATGATGAGGAGGGAGTAGTTCTCTCTCGTGGCTAAGGGTTCTACCGGTAGCTATGTGTTCATATCTCTCTCTATGCATGATCTTATTGAGATCATTAGCTTGTAATCTATAGATCTACCTTGCTACTCAAGTGCTTTAATAGATCTCTGCTCTCCCCATGTGTGTGAAGTTGACAGTGTGCACACCATGGTGGCACTTAGGCTAGAGATTACAAATACTTGTTATGAGTAATATTTGGAGTTGGATGTCTTTATGAAATTGTGGTGTTTGTTTGAACCATCTAGTGCTCAAGGTGACAGTGTGGGGTTATCTAGATGTGGAAAGCAAACTTTGAGGTGTGCTGTTATAGCCCTACCATGGATTAGAGTGTCCAACCGGAGACTAGTTCAGCGTAGTATCATAAAGAAGAATATATTTATATGAGAGTGTTCACTAGTGAAAGTATGATCCCTAGGCCTTGTTTCTAAGCACTGAAACACCGTTTGCTATTAGATCTATTACATGTTTGCTTGCTTCTACCTTTATTTCAGTTTGCCTTTAGTCTCTTCCACACCATCAAGCTATTTTCTATCACCGTTACCACTTATAATTATCTATACCACTTGTATTTTACTATCTCTTCGCCGAACTAGTGCACCTATACACTTGACAAGTGTATTGGGTGTGTTGGGGACACAAGAGATTTCTTGTATCTTGATTGCAGGGTTGCTTGAGAGGGAATACCTTTGACCACTTCCTCCCTGAGTTCGATAAACCTTGGGTGATCCATGATGGCTCAATGCACAGCGCCCAGAAAAGTGCTGGTGCGTGGTTGATGTAGAGCTCGTTGGGAACCCCAAGCGAAAGGTATGATGAGCACAGCAACAAGTTTCCCTCAGTTATGAAACCAAGGTTTAATCAAACCAGTAGGAGCAAGGAAACACCCCAAAGGTGTTACTAACTGAGCTTTGGCAGGGCGCACTACCGGTGCTAGTAGCAACGTGGAGACCTACACAACACAACCACAGAACTTTGTCCCCAACTTGCGATGAGGTTGTCAATCTCACCGTGTTTTGCGGAAAACAAAGGATTAAACGTATCAAATGGAAATAAGTAATAGTTTGCAGAAAGTAAACACAAAGAAGTAATACATGCATATACTAATCATCTTGACTCCATTGAGACTTGATTGGGCATTACAACATTGTACATAGACCGCCATCCAACTGCATCTATGACTAATAATCCACCTTCAGGTTATCATCCGAACCCCCTCTAGTATTAAGTTGCAAGCAACAGATTATTGCTTTATGAATTGCGTGTAAAGTAAACAATACGATTGTTCTATGAACAAAGGATTGTTGTTTTCTCCCTAGTAGCAACAACACATCTAGTACCTTAGAGATTTCTGTCACTTCCCTAGATTACCAGAGGCATGAACCCACTATCGAGCATAAATACTAACTCTTGGAGTTGCTAGCATCTACTTGGCCAAGATAGCTACTAACAACGGAAAGCATGCAAGATCACAAAGTATTTTTGAGGTAACTCCTGCTCGTCCTCGAGTAGGTAAGTGATAAAAAGAAACAATAATTTTTGAGGTGACATGCACCATCAAAGACTTGATCAAAGTATTTGTGAAACATTCAAAGCTGGGATCATAGTACTTCAATCATAACATGAAAGACAAGGTTCTAGCAATAAGAAAAGAAACTATGATGCAACATGAAAAGGCACAAACAAAAGATTCATGAATAACAATGCTTTGCAAGACGTTTGCTTGTTTCACATAAAGAAAACATAGCATAAAAGTATTCAGCTTGTCCCTCATAGAGTAGAAAATATAAATGCATAGGACACCTTTAAAGTTCATAAGAGTGACTAGATACAATAGTTTAAAACAACCAATAACAAGACATGCATCAATCAACTAGTCTTGGGACAATGCACATAGAACTAAGAATGGCCACTATGCTCTCAAAGTAGGTGCATAAAGATAGAAGATGGAGACTCAATATAATGGTGGAAGAAAGGCCTTTGTAAAAATCAAGTAGGAATTCAAGTCTCATAAAGAGCTTCCAAAAATTATGGTAATTATAGCTTTCAGCTCTCATTGCCCCTATCATAAGCATCTTGAAGTGATTAAGGTTAAAGTGAACAAACTATGGTGTACATGCTTGACGAAGTATAAGTTAGAAATCTCATGTCCCTTGTATACGAGGGCTGCTCCTCATGCTACTCAAGTTTAGTCACCGGTAAGTTCTTGTCATTGTAAGTACATGTGTATCATAGAGAACCGCCCACGGGGTACCCCTTGCCCGATGATACGGAAGAATCCCCATATCAAAATGACAAGGCAAGCAGACAACAAGCATCTCAGCATTCCTCTTATTATACCATGGGAATGTGGTGCTTTTTTCTCTCTTTCCTCTTTTCATAGTATCTTTTTTTTCCTTTTTCCGATATAGGACTCTTTTTTTATAAGAAGAATGCTTCATAGACAGCTCATTATGGTTACGCTACAGGTTTCCACCATGTCAGCATGGATTAGACAAGCGGCCCAAGCGTTTCTCTAACACATATACATAACTCCATGGACTTACAAGATCCCCTTTCATTTCACACTGACGACATCCATATACAAAAGAGCATGATATCAACTAGGTACAAGTACCAAGTGCAATGTTGAAAGTGTTCCCCATGCAAGCATGGTTCTGCTAATTCCCAACAAATAAGTGCAAGCATATACAACATAGACGACACAATGGTTCAAGTTTATTAAGGGCAAGTAAAGTAAAGTGTGTCATCAAGTTCGTGAGAGCTTTAATCACTAGTTTTCTCAAAACAAGTTCAATTTGGAAGGTAAACAAAAGCATGAATATACTTGGAATAGCATAAGCTAGTAGGTAGGTATGGTGGACTCTTTGGAATAACTTGGTTTAGGGAGTTGGATGCATGAGTGGAACTCATACTTTGTTGTGGAGGCTAGCAAAAGACTAGGAGCGACAAACTAAGAGAGCAATAATGGCCATAATCATGCAGAGCGACAAAACATCATTGATCAAAGCATAAAGGCTTATGGTGACTTGAGATAGTCATAACATGGCGTGAGCATGCGCCAAGTTAACCCAAATAAAGCATCAAAGGAGAATACCACTATACTATGCTTTAATATGCTAAAACAACGCATGATTCATCCAAGGCACATTAATCAATCTCAATTGTTTATAACAAGTCATGCTACAGCAAATAATACTAAGAAAAAAGCCAAAACAATATCAAGCATGGCATGACAAAGCGTAGGCCACAGTCAAAACAAGCTCTTTTTAGCACATAAGCATGAACTTTCCTACTCTTTTCCAAACCAAACCAAACTATTTGCAAACCAATGTATGAAAGAGGGGGTCCAACCAATTTATTCAGCAAACTAAGAAAACAAAGCAAACGAAAAACCAAAACGAAAACGAAAAGAAGATGCTCCAAGAACAACACAACTGTGCATGAAACAATAAAAATGAAGCGTTTGGAAGAAACATGGAATTTTTATTGATGAAAAAAGGGATGCCTTGGGCATCCCCAAGCTTTGACACTTGTACTTCTTGGATATTTCTTGGGGTGACACGCGTGGCATCCCCAAGCTTGAGCTTTAGTCCATCCTTCATCTCATTACTCATTCCTTCCATACACCTTTCCTTCATACAAAACTTCACACAATCTTTATTAGCAACATTAGTGCACTCAAGATAAATAAGTCTTAAGGTTCAGTTCTAACACCAAATAAACTTCCATTAGAACACTAGATATTGTAGAACTTCCCTCAAAAAGCTCAATTCCCCAAAAGAACTCAAAATGGAACTACAAAGAAGCAAATGCAGAGATCTGTGAAAATAGACCAGCAGGTAAAGAAAAACAAATTCGAAGACCTTCTGTTGCTCAAATCAAAAAGTGTGGAACTAACGGAAGTTAGATAACAACCTGGGTCAGAAGCACAAAAAATTACAGCTCAATCAGACCTACAGAGCTCTCTCACGAATTTTTACGGTGAAGCACAAAAATCTGTTTCGGGACAGCAACTTTCCCAATCATTACTTCTCTCTGATTAGAGGTTACTCTTGGCACAAAAAGCAAATAAAAAGGATAAGGAGAGGTTATTACTGAGGTAATAACTTCTAATACTCATCTAAAACTTTTGGGTTATCTCCCAATAAGTACTTTTCTTTAATGCCTTTAAGTTAGGCATAAGAAGCAAGAAAAAGAATCAAGTGTTCTCAAATGAAGAAGCATTAAGATTAATACCAGAAATATCTTCAACAAGGCAAGGTATATCATCCAAATAAGTTCTAGAGGATCCTCTCTCAATTCTATTAGGTTCACTATTCTCATCAAAAGGGTTTGCAGGAACAATCCAATCAAGATTCTTTTCTATGGCATCATGTATTGCTATTAGTTTAAAGGGTGTTGGTATCTTAGGTTCCTCCCCATTAGGTTTGGTTTTGTTCATATTTTCTCGTGTACCAACAACATCTACACATGAGCCTAGCATATTGAAACATTCAAAGATTTCCCTAGCTTCCTTGGCAACATCATAGAACTCCTTAAACAAAGTTTCTAAAATGAAATCCCTCTTTTTAGGATCCTCAATTTCTTTAAGCTTAAGAAACATTACTTGCATTAAGGGGTTGAGGTTAACAAACCTAGCTTCTAACATGTGAATTAAAGAAGCTGCAGCAATCTCATAGTTTGGAGCAAGTTCTACAAGGGATCTATCCTTAGTATCTTCATGCTTACTAACATGATTAAAGAATTCTTCAATGTTATCTTTCCCAATTATAGAACCACTACCAATTGAAGGTCTTTCAGGGTGAATGTAGGGATCAACATGGTGATCTAAGGAAGAGGTGACAACTAAAGGAGACTTAATTTTTGGGTGTTTTTGAATAAGAAAGCAAACAAGTAAAACTAATTTTTTGGTGTTTTTGAAATAAGAAAGCAAACTAGTAAAACAATTTTTTGTGTGTTTTTGATAATAAAACAAGCAAACAAAGCAAAAAGAAAACTAAGCAAAACAAAAACAACAAAGTAAAGAGATTGGTTATGAGGGACTCCCCTTGTGAAGATGTCCTTGACTCCCCGGCAACGGCGCCAGAAAAATGCTTGATGTCTCAATGCACGGCGCCCAGAAAAGTGCTGGTGCGTGGTTGATGTAGAGCTCGTTGGGAACCCCAAGAGGAAGGTATGATGAGCACAGTAGCAAGTTTCCCTCAGTTATGAAACCAAGATTTAGTCGAACTAGTAGGAGCAAGGAAACACCCCAAAGGTGTTACTAGCTGAGCTTTGGCAGCGCGCACTACCGGTGCTAGTAGCAACGTGGATACCTGCACAACACAACCACAGAACTTTGTCCCCAACTTGCGATGAGGTTGTCAATCTCACCGTGTTTTGCGGAAAACAAAGGATTAAACGTATCGAATGGAAAGAAGTAATAGTTTGCAGAAAGTAAATAGAAAGAAGTAAACAGTTGTAGATTGTATATAAAGAAAAGGACCGGGATCCATAGTTCACTAGAGGTGGCTCTCCTTAGATAGATAACATGCTGGGTGAACAAATTAGAACGAGGCAATTGACAAACACCGAGAAAGCAATACATGCATATACTAATCATCTTGACTCCTTTGAGACTTGATTGGGCATTACAACATTGTACATAGACCGCCATCCAACTGCATCTATGACTAATAATCCACCTTCAGGTTATCATCCGAACCCCCTCCAGTATTAAGTTGCAAGCAATAGATTATTGCTTTACGAACTGCATGTAAAGTAAACAATACGATTGTTCTATGAACAAAGGATTGTTGTTTTCTCCCTAGTAGCAACAACACATCTAGTACCTTAGAGATTTCTGTCACTTCCCCAGATTACCAGAGGCATGAACCCACTATCGAGCATAAATACTAACTCTTGGAGTTGCTAGCATCTACTTGGCCAAGATAGCTACTAACAACGGAAAGCATGTAAGATCACAAATAACAAAGACATGATAGAATCAATATACAATCTGAAATAGCATCTCAATATCCATCGGATCCCCGCAAACACAACATGCAGAATTACAAATAGATGATCTTGATCATGAACGGAGCTCACAAGATCTAGACATGAAAGCACAAAGGAGGAGAACCAGCCATCTAGCTACTACATGGATCCGTAGTCCAAGGATGAACTACTCACGCATCACACCGGAGGCTTGCATGGTGATGAAGAAGGCCTCCAGGGTGAATTCCCCTCTCCGGCAGGGTGCCGGGAAGAGCTTCAGATCCCTCCCGATCTAGGGATGGAGATGACGGCGGCTATAGACTCTTTCGTGGATTTTTGATCGGGCACTTAGGGTTTTTGTCCCGAGGGTAATATATAGGCGGAAGGAGAGGCTGAGGGGGTGCCGGGAGCGGCCACACCACTCCCTGGCGCGGGCCAGGCCTGGCCGCGCGGCCAGGTGGTATGGTGGCCGCCTGGCCCCTCTCCGTCTCGTATTCTGGCACTTGATGACATCTGGAAACATAGGCACTTTGGCTTTTGTCCCATCCAATTCCGAGAATATTCATTTTCTAACTTTCCTGGAACCAAAAACAGCAGAAAATAGGCAGCTCACACTATGGCTCTTGTTAATAGGTTAGTCCAAGAAATCATATGAAAAGTACTCCAAAGTTGGAACCAAACACAAGAAAGTGGATAAAACTAAGCATGGAACATCAAAAATTATAGATACATTTGCAATGTATCAATCCACTTAAGGGAAAACTTGCCGTTGTTCTACAAACCTCTGCACTTGGAGGCCCAACAACTGTCTACAAGAATAGAAGTGCGTAGACATCAGGGCCTTGGTACATCTTTACTTGGTCTAGCAAGGGGTGAAAAGAGATAGAAATGTTTCTGTTAGAAATCTTCTTCTAGGAACACCTAAAGTGGCCTAGTGGTTTAAAATGGTCAAAATGACCATTTGCCTTATTTAATCTTATTTGATTTCTTTCTCTTTGGATTTTGTTTGCAAATGGTCTAGATGATGTGGCATTCAACTTTAAACCATTTCTCAACATTTAAAACAATCAAGCATGGCATTTTCAAACAATTCTATACTAATGCAACACACACATGCATTCATATTCATTATCTTAATAAATTTTTTTGTTAACTCTAAATTGGGTGATTAGGAACTTGATAACCTGGATTAAAGATTTGGGGTGTTACAAACCTTCCCTCCTTAAACAAAATCTCGTCCCGAGATTTATAAAAACTAGGAACTAAAGAGATCCGGAAACTCAGTCCTAATGTAATCTTCTTGCTCCCAAGTAGCTTCTTCTTCGGTATGGTTGCTCCATTGGATCTTGATAAATTTGATACTCTGGGTTCTGGTGGTTCTGAAGGCTTCTTCCAAGATACGAATGGTACTTCATGATATGCCAGATCCTTGTTGATATCAATGGCTCGCTGATCGATGTTCTTGAACACTTCGGTCTTCTCTGGCACTTCTAGGCATTTGCGAAGTAACGAGATATGGAATGCACTATGGATGGTTGACATCTCCTCTGGCAGTTCTAGTTGATACGATACTTCTCCTCGACGATTTAGAATCTTGAAGGGTCCAATATATCTTGGGGCTAACTTCCCTTTCGGCTGGAAACGTTGCATTCTTTTCAACGGCGACACTTTGAGATACACAAAATCTCCGACGTTGAAAGTCAGGTCTCTACATCTCTTGTCGGCATAACTCTTATGTCTGGATTGGGCGGTCTTGAGGTGCTCTCGGACTTTGTGAACCTTCTCTTTCGCTTCTCGTAGGATATTGGGTCCGAAGATCTGACTCTCTCCTACTTGTGACCAATTCAAAGGGGTACGGCACTTTCTCCCATATAAGAACTCAAATGGGGCCATTTGCAAACTGGCTTGATAACTATTGTTGTATGAGAATTCTGCGAAAGGCACACAATCTTCCCATTTTGATCCATACTCTAGAACACAAGTACTCAACATATCTTCTAAGATCTGGTTGACTCTTTCAGTTTGTCCATCGGTCTGCGGGTGATAAGCTGTGCTGAAATTCAACTTGGTCCCTAATTCTTCTTGGACTTTCTGCCAAAATCTCGAGGTAAATTGGGTTCCTCGATCTGACACTATGGTCTTGGGGGTTCCACGCAAACTGCAATTCTAGCAATGTACAACTCTGCTAGCTTCGAACTCTGGTAGGTTGTCTTGACAGGTATAAAATGGGCTACCTTGGACAATCTATAAACTATGACCCAGATAGTCATTTCCCCTACTAGAAGTAGGTAAACCAGTGATAAAGTCCATTCAGACGGAATCCCATTTCCATTTCGGAATATGTAATGGTTGCAACAGTCCTGTGGGTCTCTGATGTTCCGCTTTGACTCTCTGACAGATATCACACTTTGCTATGTAGCTTCCGATTTCTCTCTTCATCTTGTGCCACCAAAATTTCTCCTTCAAATCCTGATACATCTTTGTTCCTCCGGGGTGGATAGAATAAAGAGTATCATGAGCTTCTTGCATGATAAATTGTTTCAACTCCGAATCTGCTGGCACACAGATACATCCTTTGTACCACAAAACTCCTTCTTCATATTTGATGAATCCGGGTACCTTTCCCGTACCAATACGACATTTGATTCCATCGATACTTGCATTTCCCTTCTGGGCTTCCTTGATCTGACTGATCAACGTGGGTTGAAGTTCAATGCTAGCTAAAAATCATTTGCTAACTAGCTCAGTTCTAAACTGCTCCAACTCTTCATGCAAACTTGGCTGGTTCTCTTTGATCATGGTGTTTAATCTACATGGCAATCTGCTAAGAGCATCCGATACCACATTGGCTTTGCCGGGGTGATAGTGAATGTCAAGGTCATAATCCTTGATTAACTCTATCCATCTCATTTGCCTCATATTCAGCTCCTTCTAAGTGAAAATATACTTCAAGCTCTTGTGATCTGAATAAATCTTACAGCGATTACCCATAAGGTAATGATGCCATGTCTTCAAGGCTAAAACTATAGCTGCTAATTCAAGATCATGGGTAGGGTAGTTCTGGTCATGCTGCTTCAATTGTCTTGACAAATATGCTATGACTTTGCCTTCTTGCATCAACACACATCCGAGACCAATCTTGAATGCATCACAATACACATCAAAAGGCTTCTTGATATCTGGCATAATCAATATTGGGGCTGAAATCAATCTCTTCTTTATTTCTTGGAAACTTGCTTCACATTTGTCGGTCCATTCAAACTTCTTGTCTTTCTTCAAAAATTGGGTCATCGGTCTTGCGATGCTCGAAAATCCCTCAACGAACTTGTTGTAATACCCGCTAATACAAGAAATGCACAGACGTGGGGTTGAGTGGTTGGGGCTTCCCATTCTTCAACATCTTTGATTTTGGCGGGATCAACAGCGACTCCTCCTGCTGACACAATATGTCTGAGGAATCCTACTTCTTTCAGCCATAACTCACATTTGAACTTTGCATACAACTGATGCTCTCTGAGGGTTTCAAGGATGGTTCTTAGGTGTTGCTCATGGTCTTCTTCTGACTGGGAATAGATAAGAATATCGTCAATAAACACAACGACAAACCTATCTAGAAAGTTCATAAAAATCGTATTCATGAGATTCATGAAATAAGCGGGGGCATTAGTTAATCCAAAATACATGACCGTATACTCATACAATCCATATCTGGTGGTAAAGGCGGTCTTTGGAATATTCATTGCACGAATTTTGAGTTGGTGATAACCAGTTCTAAGATCAATCTTAGAAAACACTCTGGCACCAGTCAACTGATCAAACAGATCCTCAATCTTTGGCAGTGGGTACTTGTTCTTGATGGTGACATCATCCAGCTTCCGGTAATCTGTGCACAAATGGTTACCTCCATCTTTCTTGTCGACAAACAAAACGGGCAATCTCCATGGCGATGCGCTTGGTTGAATCAAGCCTTTCTCTAGCATAGCATCAAGTTGCTTCTTCAGCTCCACTAACTTTGATGGGTTCATACTACAGGGTCTCTAAGCTATGGGTCCCGTTCCAGGAATTAGTTCAATAATGAACTCGATATCCCGATTTGGGGGCATACCGGGCAATTCATCTGGGAATACGTCGGGGTATTCACAGACTACTCTGACTTGATCAATGGTTCGTAGGGCTAGACTCTTGTTGCATTTGAATTGACGGGGCAAGGTTTTGATACATGCTCTACTGATACTCCAGAGCTACTGGTCATGGTTATGGCTTTCTTGGCACAGTCGGTCAATCCTTTATGTTTTGACATCCAATCCATTCCTAGTACTACTTCCAAACCTTTGATTCCAAGTACTATTAGGTTAGCATAGAAATCTATTCCATGGATTCTGATAGGTACATCCTTGCAAATTTTTCTAGCTTTGGTGGTTGAACCAGGTATTTGAACTATCATAACATGCTTCAATTTTGTTGGTTGAATCTTACTAGTGCATGCAAATTCTTCTGTAACAAACGAGTGCGATGCTCCAGAATTAAACAACACTCTTGCAAATACTAAGTTAACAAAAAACATACCCAACACGACATCTGGCGCTTCCTGAGCTTCTTCAGCATTCATGTGAAACAGACGGCCATTGCGGTTGAGCGAATTCCCTAGGGCAAATCTTCTTCCAGGATGAACACGGCGTTGCTGCTGAGCTGGGGCATTCACATTGGTGGTGGCTGCAAGCTTCTTGGGACACTCGTTGGAGTAGTGACCCTTGACTCCACATTCAAAGCAAGTAATCTGGGACATGTCTTTGGCGGCAACAGGCACGACATAGCTTCCAGGCCTTCGGGAAGTATTGTTGTTGTTGTTGTTGTTGTTGGATTTAGGAGGTGCATGGTTGAAGTTGTTGGAGTTGCCGGGGTTGTTGTTGTGGTTTCCTCCGGTCTTCACGTTTCCTTCGCTACGATTGGGGTAGCTTGGATGAGACATTGGGGGTCTATTGTTTCTTGGGGCATATCCTGCAGATGGGTTGGGGCGATACTTCTAGGTATTGTGAGAACCAGTCTAGTGCATCATTCTGCGCTTGTGGTTGTCATTGGCTTGGTTTATCTTCCCTTCCATCTGGATGGCAGAGTCGACTAGCTCTTCTAGGTCGTCAAAATGGATGTTGACTAACACAGTCAGCATCTCATCATGCAGTCTGTTCAGGAATCTTTCCTTCTTCTTGGCTTCAGTGTTGATCTCATCAGGGGCATACCTAGTGAGGGACAAAAATTTGTCACGGTACTCAACTACCGTCATCCTTCCTTCCATCAGTTCTCTGAACTCATCTCTCATTCTAGTGACTAATCCTTGCGGCAAATGGGTGCGGCCTGAACTTGACCTTGAAAGCTTCCCAAGTCATGACTTGACTGTTGTTCATGGTACGGGTGCTATTCCACAAGGCTCTTGCATCTCCTGCCAGATAATGGGTGGCAAATAGTACTTTCTCATTGGCGTCAACTCCTGCGACTTCCAGATTATTCTCCATTGTCTGCAGCCAGTCATCAGCATCTAAAGGATCATCAGATTTGTTGAAGATAGGGGGATTGGTATTCTGAAAATTCTTAAGCTTGGATCCATGATGATCCTAATTTCCATGGCCTTGATTATTGTGGGCCATCTGAGCTATCTGTTGCAGGGTGGCTAGGTTGGCTTGGCGTTCTGCTCTACTAGCTTCACAGTCGGAAACTAGCATCTGCAGAATCTGCAGCATCGGGTCCTGCGATGAGCTACTCCCTCCTTGGTTTCCACGAGTCGTCTGAAGATTGATATAGATAATGAGGTAAGAGGGAAATCTCTAAGGTTTATGGTTTGTTTTTCAAAGCTAAAACTTTGAGTTTGACTCAGGTTTGGCAAACTAACAACTTCTCATTCATTCATTCATTCAAGCAAACCATACAACGCACACCACAACATAAAAGGAAAAACATATGGTTTTAAGAACCATTCTATGAACTAAGATACAGTGGGACCGATACAACTCACTCCTACGATAGTAATCAAGTGCATCTACTCATCATCAATGAAGTCGGAATCATCATCATCGGTGTAGAAATCCATGGCATCATCCTCCAGGTAGTCATTGTCATCACTGAGGTATGAGTGAATATCTCCCTAGATGTCTTCACCTTCTTCCTCTTCTTCTTTTGCTGCAAGTTGAGCTTCTTTTTCTTGGATGGTCTTCTCGAGGTCGGCCACCTTCTTGAGAAGACGAGCGATGGTGCGATCCTTCTTCTCGCGCTGACGGCGAAGTGATTGGCGATCCTTGACGAGCAATGGCAAGGTTGTGGTTGGTGTAGGCTCGAGCATTGTCCAATTCCTTCTGCCTATCATACAGTAGGAAGTCAAGATTCTCCACTTGGCACTTCATCTCTGGGTAACTTGGCATCTCCAATGGCATTCCCATAGAATCACGCCTTGCATAATGAGCAAAGCGAGTTCCCTGGATCAAGTTGATGTTTTGCCCACATAGACGGGCAAGAGCTTCATGCATGACCCAGGCTAATCCATCTAGCCAGTTGTTCTCGCGCACGGTGAATTGAATCTTCTCAGAAAGGGGTGCTTCCATCTTGCCTCGAAGATCTGCAACTATCAGCCATTGTAGATCTCCTCCTGGGAAATCCTTGAGTTGCACTCCAAAGAATTCTTGTCAACACCCGGATTTTTAATCCCAGATGCCTGTTATGCCATACATCGCAATCCCAGGATTACCATTTTTGCGAGACATAACAGATTGGATATCACAGTACATCATCCATTACAAACCATAGTAAGGTCTTACACAAATAAAGGATCTCATGATCCAGTCTTAATACAAACAAGCAGCGGAATAATAAGCGTAGCGGTGGGCTCCATCTTCAGTACCACAAGCAAGGCTGACGATGGGAGATGATCCTAGTTGTCGTAGCCATCCTGCTGTCCTTCCTCCCGGTAGTCCTCCTCATAGTCTGGCAACGGGAATAGCCAAGGACAAAGCCATGAGTACTCTTTAAGTACTCATAAACTATCACTAACAAGTAAGGTAGTTCTAGTAGGAATGCTAAGCTCTAAGTTTATTTGCAAAAGCTAGATTTAACCTAAGCTGAGTTCAGAAGTAAAGAGAGTTAACTTAATGTTCTAAATCACTTAAGTTGGGAACCTAGTTTTCATATTCACAACCCTGTTATGGTCAAGTCAAAATCATCTTTCACTTCATAAGTCATTTTGAAAACATCTGACGATGGAACAGTATTGCCACTCCAACTATCCATGACCGTGGACGCGGCTATTTGAATAGTTTGACACTCTACAGAGGTGGTACACTTTCACCACAAAATTTGATACATCCTTCAGGGGTAACCCTGAATCATCATACTTAGTATGCGGATAATCAATCATAACCTTTCCTTTACATACTCTAATATAAGCACCTCTCCTATGAGCTTGGCCTCCCAGCCATGGCCATCTGCCATCCTGGGCACTACATAGGTGGACATCATCAAGAGGTAGCCTCAGCTCAAACCTCTTTGGATTTTGGCGTGCTGCCCACTATCGGCCAGCGACGACCAAGAACGGGCGGCGCTCAACTGTGCCCGCGGCGAAGGGGGAGCTGGTCTAGGGTTGGGTTAGGCTTAGAGGGGACATGGGGTTAAATTGGAGACCAAATGTTCGATGCTCACTGTACCAAACAGTGCAGCTAGTCTAGTGTTTATCCTGTGCATGCCAAGTGTTTGATAAAATGGCCGCATGAAAATTATTTTTGAATTTTTGATTCAAACTTTTTGGGTGAACTTGACTTAAGCTTGAGAGACTAGGTTTTCTTGGGATTGTCAAGGTGAACTGATTTGGTGGGTTTTTGAGAAAGTGTCATCTTCTCATATGAATTGGATTCAATTTTCAAATGTCCTTTAAATTGATTTGCTAGATGTTTTTGTAAGTTTGTAAAGTGGGTCTTGGTACATCTTTACTTGGTCTAGAAAGGGTTGAAAAGAGATAGAAATGTTTCTGTTAGAAATCTTCTTCTAGGAACACCTAAAGTGGCCTAGTGGTTTAAAATGATCAAAATGACCATTTGCCTTATTTAATCTTATTTGATTTCTTTCTCTTTGGATTTTGTTTGCAAATGGTCTAGATGATGTGGCATTCACCTTTAAACCATTTCTCAACATTTAAAACAATCAAGCATGCCATTTTCAAACAATTATATGCTAATGCAACACACACATGCATTCATATTCATTATCTTAATAAAAGTTTTTGTTAACTCTAAATTAGGTGATTAGGAACTTGATAACCTTGATTAAAGATTTGTGGTGTTACAGAGAGCGACGATGATGGGTTCGACTACTCGCCTGGAGCGGTGGCGGTAGCAATCCAGGCCAGGGCTGCAGCACCATGCGCCGCCGAAGCAGGAGCCTAGCGACGACGACGATTACACGGCGGCAATTAACCGTCGATTTGGCCCGGGAGGGCGTGGCCGTGGCTACCACTAGTTTATTTTTTTGTTCCTTTAAATTTTTTACAAACATGTTTGAACTGTCCGTGAAATCGCTAGTATTTTCATATTTGTACTAATTTCAAATGTTTGAATTTTTGTATGAGCCCCCTCCCCCCCCCAAATTTCATCTATCTGGCGCCCCCATACAATCCAAAAAATGTCGCGCCAGATGCCATATGGGAGGACGAGTGGAGATGCTCTTACACTGTGAGACCATGGGAGGTAAATGATATTCTACGAGCTAGCCTCTCTCATTCTATTGTGGTACTTACTGTATCCCAAAATAGGATGCATATAGTTTTTGATCAAAGTCGAATTATTTAAAATTTGGCCAACTATATAGAAAAATGTGTTGATGTTTATAATCCCTAATCACCTAATCAATATTGTTAGAACTATTATGAAATACATCTTCATATGATATGCATTAGATATTATATATGTTGATAATTTTCTCTATATAGTTGATCAAATTTAAATTTGTTGACTTTGACCAAAAATTATAGGCGTCCTAATTTGGGATAGAGGGAGTACGTGGTTGTGTGGGATTCAACTTCGATGTGGTCGTTTTCTGCCTCCTCTTTCTCGATGGGCTTGCGTGTCTCCCTCTCCCTCTGTCCGGCCATGGTGGCGAGGAGCGGGAGTTGGGGCACGCAGAGCAGTGGGTCTCCGGAGGTGGAGGGATTTCTTCCATCCTGGTGCATGTGCACGGCACCAAACAGAGGTCTTCTTCGACAGCATCTGTTTCTTCCCTCTGTCTAGCCTGCTGTGGTGGCGAGGGGAAGATGGAGGAACAGAGGCGGCAAGCGACCGACTCCCTTATCCTCGTGCGCTGCTGTTGTTCTCTCAGTGACGCTGATGCTACTCCTTCTCACCTGGACGGCCGTGGAGGCGAGGGGGTGGTGAAGAGCAGCGATGTGGTTGTTGTCGGGGGTGCAGTGGCTTGTGAAGCTGCTTATCGGAAGCTCTATCAACGTCATCAATGGTGTGCCACCGTTATCTGTGGCCAGGAGAGCCAGTTATTCGCTCGAAGAAAGCCGAGCTTTTTCTTCCGCATCTGGCGGAAGCTTCTCGTTGACCTGTGCGTGAGGACCAAAGTCGGCATCGCACCAAGTGGCATGTTCCCCGACGGCATTGCGGACTCCAGGACGACGACGACCTCTATGTGCGGTGGAGAAGGGCGAGGACCTGATTGCTTTTTCTCATTATTTCTAGGGTCCTTTCTGCAAGGGTGCCGTCCTTTTTCTCTAACCCCCTTCAACTAGGGGTTTCTTTGTAATTGTTCCCACCGCTTTGAATATATGAGCAGCTTTTGGGGCCTTCGGGCCCTTTCCCGTTGTCGTCGGATTGAGGACAAGTACGCCATGAGGGGGTCCTCAAGGCGTGCGGAAGAGAGGGGTGTGAGACGTACGGTATTCCGGAACGGTGAGCACACAAGTTTACCCAGGTTCAAATCCGCCGGCTTTGGACGAATCCTACTCCTGCTAGCCATCCAGTAATACGGCAGAGCCGGAATAGGGGTTACAAGGGTTTCACCTGTGCAAGTTGAGATTGTAGACTATTAAGGTTATGCCCTAAGGCTCTCCCTAGGACGGCTTATATAGATATCCGGCCTAGGGTTTACATGAGAGATCTATCCGGCTATGTCTAAGAGTCGGTTACAGAGTACATCTTGAACTACAAGTAACGTTATGGGCCTAAGTTGGTAAGTCTTCTGGGCCTTCACATAGCCGGATTGGACTCTGTCTTTCTCCCTGACTGGGCCGCCCATGAAGCAAAGCTCTAACCCGAAGTGGGCCACCCTGGTCAGTGAGGAACTGTGAGGATACCCGGAAAGTATATCCCCAACAGCAGCCCCCGGAGGCCTCCACGATCCAAAGTCGGATTTATCATCGTCTAGCTTGATCTTCGGCTTGCAGAATCTGGAAGGGTTCCTGAAACTTCACAGAAAATACGATCCGGGTCTTAAAAGTAAGTCGGACCTATCAACAGGTTACTCGGATTTTCCAGCTCGATTTCAAACTAAGCCGGAACTTGGTCTCTAACGCCACCTGACACAAGCATGGTCAAGTCACGTCATCTGACAGGCGTTCCGTCAGCACGACCGTTGGTGGGTCCGCGGTTCGCGGAACCGAGGCACCGTTTCAATGCGTGTGTGGAGATCGAGGCGACACAATCATCGCGTGGGTCCGTCCCAGTTCCTTCCACGACGCGTGGCGGTTACACTGTAGCATTTGCACAAATCTTGGCGCAGTTAGGTGGATATAAGGGGTTTGGATTTTTCCTTCTCCTTTCCACCAGTCCTTTGCAGTTTCCTTTCCTCCCAATCCTCCTGCGCGCACAGAGCTTCTTCGTCCTTCCCCCACAGAACTCCCAGCGCCGCCCCTTTTAGGTCATCTTCTCACCGGAGAAATGGCTTCATCTTCTTCCTCCGGCTTGGCGGCAGCGGCGGCGGCGGCAACGGCGGAAGCAGCAGCGGAGAAGGAGAGCCTCAAAAACATGGAGAAGGAGGGGCTTCTCGTCGCCGGCGACTGGCGGAGCAGCTACGGGGAAGCCGTCCCCAACCCGCGCGACGGCGAGCGGGTCCACTTCGGCACCCACCTCGATAGAGGTCTGTCCTTTCCTCCCTCGGAATTCTTCTCCGAGGTGATAGATCATTACGGAGTTCAACTCCACAATCTTCCTCCCAACTCTCTCTTAGAGATGAGTGCGTATGCTTCGCTTTGCGAGGGCTTTCTCGACATTAGGCCGAGTTTGACTCTCTTCCGGTACTTCTTTCATGTCTGGAGAAACTCCATCACTGCCGGTGTTCCTTACATCACCGGAATTATCAGCTTTTCACTTACACGCGACCGGGCTTATCCCAAAATTCTAGCCAGTGACTCGGTCAAACAATGGTCAGCCACTTTTTTCTATCATAGGGATATTTCGGCTCCTGACAAAGCTACTGCTTTGCCGGCTTTTGTCGACGGAGCTAGCACGGCCCAACCTTCCTGGGATGAGGCTGCTCCGGCTCTTTCCGACGATCTGATCCTCGCTAAGAGGCGGATCGAATATTTGATCAAGCACAAGGGTCTAAAGGGATCCGACTTGGTCCACTGCTAGGTCTCACGTCGGATCTAGCCACTTCAGTACCACGGGGATAGACTGATGCACTCCATCACGTCTTCCAAAACCGACTCCCTCCACATCAGCCCCAAGGCCTACACCACTCAAGGCTACATAAGCCAGATCAAATGGCTGATCAAGGAGCGGATCGAGAGGAGGATTCCGGAGGTTTCTCTGGATATGCACACGACAGAAAACCCCATGGTGCCGGTAAGCTTCCATCATCACACCTTTTATGTGTTTCATTCTTTGAGTTATACTGCAATACTGATATGTTTTCTTCTTTTAAGCTTGCTGACCTCCCCGAGTCGGAACTTGCTCCGCTCGAAGGATATCCTCCTGAGTTTTCTCAGGAGACAGAAGTGGTCCCATTGCTAGACCTTGCGCTCAAGAAACGCAAAGCTCCGACAGTGGCTGTTGGCACAAAGGAGGTGCCTGTTGTGAAGAGGTAACTTTCAGTCACAACTTTCTGCCTTTGTACTTTACTCAAATTTCTTTCCGAGATGTAACGTTTCCGACTTTACTACATTCTCAGAGCAAAATGGATCATCAAGGGCAAGGGGAAAGGGATTTCCTCGAAGCCCTTGCGTCAAACGAAGCTTACCATAGCTTCTCCTGTCGTGGCTCCTCCGACTCCTGCCCCTCAACCTTCTGCAACGCCGACGATCACTCCTTCTCGAGTTGTTGCAGAAGATCCGACTCCCTCAACGGAGCTTGTGATCCTTGGGTCGCAAACTGACGTCACCACGGGTGCGTCAGGTCAAGATAAGGGTGAACCCTCTTCGGGTAATGATCCCTCGGCAGAAACCTTTGCCGAAAACCTCAACAGCAATCCGGGACTTGCCAAGTTTGGCCTGTCCTGGAAATCTGCAGAAGAGATTCAGTGGCTCGCCGGGCAAGTCCTGGAGAAAAGTCATCTATCTGCTGCAGTAGAAGCGCAAGAAGCAGAGGACGTCAAGTTCTCTGATCTTCTTGCCCAAGTCCGCCTTCGCGATGAGAGGATTAGGACTGGCCAGCTTCCAACAGCCCAGTGATCCCTCTTACTCTTGCCGATAAGGTGGCCGCTGAAGTGAACGCGGGTTTGGATAAACTCACCCGCGAGCAATATGTAAGTCGGAATTCCAACTCTTGTTTTTTCCATTATGTTATATCATATCCTCTATCTCCCAAGCATGAAGTAGGATATATAATCCGAGTTTATGCTTCATTAGGATGCCAAAGGACGAACTAGTGTAGCCCCCAAGGCTCGTGCTGATATTTAGCAAAAATATTAGCCCGAGTCTTAAGTAGCTTTCTGACTTTGGGTATTCTGACTTACAGAAAGTATGTTCCTATAACCAAGAATTACTGACCAATGTCTGCGATAAGCGGAGAGAGATCAAAGCTCTCTGGCTTAAAAATGCTGAGCTTAAAGTTGCCAAGGATGAGGCCGAAGGTAAACATTCCGAGACTCAAACCTTGTCTTTGTTATTTTTAATGTCGAATTTTTCTGAACTGTTGTTCTTTTTTGACTTATAGCGCTGGTGAAACAATCCGTCGCCATGATTGAAGAGGCTGAGAACCTCAAGACCTTGGTGGTGGAGAACAAGGGACTTCGCCAAGAGCTGGATAAGCTTAAGGCGGATCATGAAAGGAGCATACCTCAAGTCCTTGAATCCTCCTCCATGGCCACTGATGAGCGTGATGGCAAGATCGCTGCTCAAGATAAAATAATCTCGGATCTCAAGAATGATCTTGGCAGAGAGAAGGATATGTCCCAGGCGCTCCGGGCTGAACTCCAGAGTCTCCGGGAGGAGAAGACCAAAATTGACGACGTCATTTTCAGTACGTTCCATCTATCCAACTTATCTCTTTCCTCGATGTTTTATCAATGTCAGATTTTTCTTAACTTGTTTTTGTGTATAGGTCCTCTGAACTTGACAGACTCTTCCTCCTCCGAGCTCCGCACCCACCGCTTACCCAAGTCGGTGACCTGCTCCATGACTTCCACCAATCCCTCGAGGACATCGGCGAAGCTCTCAAGATTCCGGACATGCCAAGCATGTCGGATTTTCAGGTGCGGGACAAGGCCAAGGAGATTCCACAGCTTGTTCGGGACTGGAACATGTCCTACGCGCGGACTGCCGCGCAGAACGCTCTCACCATGGTCATGAGCCACCATGGAAACATGGAGATATGGCAAGTGACCAGAGGGTACTGCGAGGTAGACGAAGACGGCCAGGAGCAGGACCTTCAAGCCATCATGCACTCCAGTGCCGGATATGGGTGGCACGTGGCTGATATGACCAGCTACAAGATCCACTTCTTCACCCGCGTGGATACTCCGCCTCCTCCTCCAGAAGAAACCGAAGAAGTTTCCAACGATGAATGCACCACCTCGGATGCGGACATCTTGGAACGATATCAAGGCGGAGTAACCAGCGAGCCGGTAGCTCCTTCACCTCCTCCTGCATCATAGATCAGAAACTTTTTGTATTATTCCGGAACAACATGATGCGTTTGTAAATATGTAGTACTTTAACTTTTGCTAGTGCTAAGCTTTTAATCTATTCGACACTTTTCGGTTTTGAAATTTTTTTGTGTGCCTGAAATGTTTACATAAGCACTTATACTTTTTCGTCTCTTCTTATCGTTTATCTGGCTTTCCGCCTTGTCCCTTTCGTGAACTGGCTAAACCTTCCACCGAAAACTTTGTCGAGCAACGGAGCTCAATTGCTAAACCAGTATAAACTCAGAAACAAAGTCGGCTTCCAGTACCAACAATTCACTACTCGAAAAATGCCCGCATCCAGCAATCAGACAAATAACCAAAGTAAAGACTAGAAATTTTAGAGTTATACCCGAAGGTAGCAATTTTAGAATCGAAAATCTAGACCAGAACGAACATGAGCATAAAGTACTTTCAAGCATTCTGGGATTTTCGACTATGACATGATCATTTGGAAATAAGATGGTAAAAACTTCTCACAAAAACTTGAGTGAACCAAAACTTTTATTTCTCACTGAACATGTACATATATATGATTGCAAAGAAGGATAAACTAAGAATAAAAGGGACGTAGCTGAGCAATATTCCATGGTCTGTCTAACTCATCCGGATTTATACTGCCTCTAGCTCTCTTTCTCTTCTTAGTAGCAGGTCTTTCTTTGACTGGCCTCATGTCAGTTAAGTAGTACGATCCATTGTGCAATACTCAACTAACTAAAAAGGGACCTTCCCATACTGGGGAAAGTTTGTGTTTTCTTTGTTGCACAAGCCGGAGAACCAAATCACCTTTATTGAAAGATCTAGTTCGGACTCTCTGGCTATGATACTTGCGTAACTTCTGCTGATAGGCTGTAGATCTCATTTCAGCAACGACGTGCACTTCTTCGACTAGGTAGAGATCATTTTGTCGAGAAACCTCGGCATCCTCTTTGATATACATGGCCACTCTAGGAGAAGTATGAACCAAATCACTAGGAAGAACTGCTTCTACGCCGTATACCAAGAAGAAAGGTGTGTATCCTGTTGACCTGTTTGGAGTTGTTCGTAAACTCCAAATTACAGAAGGTAATTCCTCTGCCCAAGCCCCCGCAGCACGTCGTAGTGGTGCTTCAAGTCTTGGTTTCAGGCCTTGTAAGATTAAACCATTTGCCCTTTCGACTTGTCCATTAGCCTGTGGATGTGCGACTGACGCAATGTCAAGCCGGATATTTTGCTCGTCGCAGAATTCAGCCAGTTCTCCCATAGAAAAGTTACTCCCATTATCCGTGATAATGCTATGCGGGTAACCATACCGGATTATAACATCCTCGACAAATCTTTTGGCTGTTGCTCCATCACAACTAGTGACGGGTTTAGCCTCAATCCATTTTGTGAATTTATCCACCATCACTAAGAGGTGAGTGAATCCACTTGGAGCTCGTTTAAAAGGTCCTACCATATCAAGCCCCCAGACCGCAAAGGGCCATGTTATAGGTATTGTTCGCAGCTGCGGAACATGAGCTTGCTTGGCGTACTTTTGGCAGCCTTTGCACGTCTTGACTAATCGTTCGGCATCTGCCTGAGCTGTAAGCCAGAAAAATCCGTGTCTAAAAGCTTTTGCCACTAAAGATTTGGCTGCAGCGTGGTGACCACACTCGCCTTCGTGGATTTCCCTTAAGATTTCCACTCCTTCTTCCGGAGATACACAGCGTTGAAAACCCCAGAAACACTCCGTTTATGGAGCTCACCCTTAACAATAGTATAGGCTTTTGCTCGTCGGATAATCTGTCGGCTCAGCACCTCGTCTTCGGGTAATTTGCCATCTACCAAATAATCGAGGTAGGGTTGAGTCCAGCTGGGAATTACAGCCAGAACTGCTATCAAAGGTGAGTCGGCTTTGGTCAGATATTCCTCATCTACTCCCTTTATCGAGGGAACTTTGAGGTGCTCTAAAAACGCGCCATCCGGGACCTCTTTCCGCGCAGAGCCTATCCGAGATAGTGCATCTGCTTCCTCATTTTCTGCTCGAGTGATGTGTTGAACTCCAAACCCTTCAAACGATTTAGATAGATCATCCACGACAACTTTATATGCTGCCATGTATTTGCATTACAAATATCCGACACTTGTTAAGCAACAAGATTCGAATCTCCGTAACACATCAAACGTCGGATGCCAATATCCTTAGCAATCCGGATTCCATGCAGCAGTGCTTCATACTCGGCAATATTGTTTGTCACTGTGAAGTGGATCTGCAACGCGTATACAAGTTTATCTCCTTGGGGTGATTTGAGCACCATGCCAGCCCCCGAGCCCCCTCGAGCCTTAGACCCATCGAAAAAGAGGGTCCAATATTCCGACTCAGGGAGGATCATGTTCTCCTTCATCTCTGTCCAATCAGCGACAAAGTCAGCAAGGATCTAGGATTTGATTACTGTCCGGGGTTTATACTCAATATCGAAAGCTGAGAGCTCTATGCCCCATTTGGCGACGCGTCCTGTGGCGTCACTGTTGTTGATTATATCTCTCATGGGAGCTTTGCTCACCACGATAATTGGATGCTCCTAAAAATAGTTTCGTAACTTACGAGATGCTAGAAAAACACCGTAAGCCAACTTTTGATAGTGCGGATACCGCTGTTTTGATTCTGTTAGGACCTCGCTGACAAAGTATGTCGGATGCTGCACTAGGTGTTCCTGATTTTCCTCAGGTCTCTCCACCACCATGACGATACTAACGACCTTATTTGTCGCAGCAATGTAAAGCAACATCGGTTCCTGAGGTTTCGGCGCTGCAAGGATAGGAGCAGATGAGAGTACTTTCTTCAGGTCTTGTAGTGGAGCTTCAGCTTCGTCAGTCCAAACAAAATCCTTGGTCTTTTTCAAGAGTTTATATAATGGTGCGGCTCTTTCACCAAGCCGGCTTACAAATCGACTGACCGCAGCGATGCAGCCAGTTAATCTTTGTACGTCCTTCAGGCGAGTTGGCCTGGAAATATTGAGTATAGCCTTGATTTTGTCTCGGTTCACCTCTATGCCTCTTTGAGACACGATGAAACCTAACAATTTTCCGGCTGGTATTCCAAAGAAGAATTTCTTCGGGTTAAGCATGATGTTGTATTTTCATAGATCAGCGAACGTCTCCTCCAAGTCGGAAATCAGTGTTTCCTTCTTTTTGGACATCACCGCGATATCATCCACGTATGCATGTACATTGCGTCCAAGTTGGTCGTGGAGGCAACGCTGCATCGTGCGCTGGTACGTAGCTCCTGCGTTCTTCAGCCCAAAGGGCATCGTAACAAAACAGAAGGTTCTGAAGAGGTTATGAATGAAGTTTTGACTTCGTCAGATTCATTCATCCGGATTTGGTGATAACCGGAATATGCGTCGAGAAAACATAGGAGTTCCGAGCCTGCCGTAGAATCGATAACTTGATCAATTCTAGGCAGAGCGAATGGATCTTTTGGGCAAGCCTTGTTCAAGGCAGTATAATCAACACACATCCTTAAATCAGTGGTGTCCTTTTTAGGGACCATTATAGGATTGGCCGACCACTCAGTGTGGATGACCCCTTCTATGAATCCGGCTAACTCGAGCCGCGCTAGTTCCTTAGCTATTGCCTTACGCCTTTCGTCGCCAAACCATCGTAAGGACTGTTTGACGGGTTTACGTTCGGGTTTACATTTAGACAGTGCTCGGCAAGTTCCCTAGGTACTCCGGTCATGTCAGATGGCTGTCATGCGAAGATATCTTGATTTGCTTGGAGGAACTTGACGAGCGCGCTTTCCTATGCGCTACTTAGGCCTGCGCCTATCTAGGTCACCTTGGAGGGGTCATCATCCTTCAGCGGCGCCTTCTTTGTCTCTTCTGATGCCTTGAACTCCGAATTTGGCTTTGTCACCTCCTTCTTCGTTGCAGGCATCTCGGACAGATCTATGCTCTTCTTGATCTCCTGGTACTCTTGGGCGTGCAGCACGGCTTCGGCAAAGGCGGCATTTCCATCCTCGCACTCTCGCGGCTTCTTCGGGTCTCCCCTGATGGTGATCACGCCATTGGGACCTGGAATTTTCATCATATTGTAAATGTAGCACGGACGAGCCATAAAAGCCCAGTAAGCCGGACGTCCGAATATAGCGTGGTATGCGCTCTTGAACGGGACCACTTCGAAGGAAACTGCCACCGTCCGGTAATTCTTTGGAGTTCCAAAGGTAACATCCAAAGTAATCTCTCCCAGGGAATTGGCTTGTCTTCCTGGGACAACTCCGTGAAAGATCACAGAGCTGTGGTTCAGCTGGGTCTCCGAGATCTTCATCCGGCGTAGCGTTTCGACATAGAGAATATTGATGCTGCTACCACCGTCCATGAGGGTCTTGGAGAAACCATAACCGTCAATAAGTGGATTGACGATTAAGGCGTATTTTCCTCGCCTGTGCAACTTAGGCGGATGATCAGCACGGTCAAATGTGATTGCCACTTCCGACCAGTCCAGATATTGAGGGACAACCGGAACTGTTGCATTGAGCTCATGGAGAACTGCTTTCTTGACCTTTGCTGGTTGAGATCCGAGGAAGGTGACGTAAGTGTCCTTCTTGGTGGGAAAAGTCTTCTTCCCTTCCGACTTGGGATTTGAAGCATCAGCTTCCTCCATGTCGGAATCTTCCTTGGTCTCCTTGTCTTTTTCGGGATTTTTCTTTCCCTTCTTCCGCTTAGCTTTGTATCCCACGGTATCATCTCTTTTGATGTCGTCATTGAAACGACATTTAGCTTTGGTGTGGGACGAGCCCCCATTGGCGTCTAAGTGATGCACACATGGGTTATTAGCAATGTCGGCCCAAGAGTAGGTTTTGCCTGGTTGCTGTTCTCCTCTACCTTGGACCCTTGAAGTCCCACGGCCACGCCCGCGGCCTCCGCCACGTCCTCCTCGTCCTCCAGACCCGGAAATAGTAGTAACCACCGCTGTTTCTGCGTTGGGTTTTTCTTCTGAGGTATTTTTGCGCTTCTGAGCTTGTTGCTTTGTTTTTGCTGACTGAGGTACAGCCAGGACGTTGAGCAATCCCTCTGCATTGTCGTCAGCATCTGCATACTTGCTCGCTGTTTCTATCATCTCTCCCAAATCAGTGACCTTGTCGCACTTCAAGCGGTTACGTAGTAGACCAATTGGGAGCCCTGCGATGAAAGCTTCAATCGTGGTTTGATCGTTTACTCCTTCACAGGAGTTCTTGGTGTCGATCCATCGTCCGAGATAATCTCGGCAAGTTTCTCCGGCTTTCTGGGTGCAACGTTTTAGGTCTCCGACCGAACAGGGCCTCCGATATGTGCCTTCAAAATTCCGAAAGAACGCACTTTGCATATCATACCAGTTATGGATGGTGTTCTTCGGAAGTTCATTGAGCCATGATCGCGCCGTCTTCCACAGCATAAGTGGGAGATATCGGGTTGCGACCAGGCTGTTTCCGCCTTTGGCGATGCAGCAAGCTTGGAAAAAATCATGTAGCCAAGTATCTGGCCGAGCAATGCCGTCGTAGGCTTGGATGTGTCTTGAGATAGCAAATCCTTCTGGGAATCTTGTAGCTCTGATGCGTGGTCCGAAGCACTTTGGGCCCACGTACATGTCATCGTTTTCATAGCGCCGCGCCTCTATGTTGGAATTGATCATGTGCCTTGTGTCGTTCGGGGATAGAGATCGTCCCGAATGCCGGCTGTGGCTGCGGTGCCGTGGAGCCGGACTTCGGCTTCTGCCACCACCACCTCCACCGCCGTGTCGTCCACCTTGCCCTCCATGGGGGCCGTTGTGATGACTGTGTGGTGGAGAGGGTGGGGCAGCTGGATAGTTTCTGGCTGATCGCCGGCCTCCGTCCGGAGCGTCATTATGCTGGTTCCGGGGAGGATCTTGACTACGACGAGCCCCCTGCCTGCTTGTTCTAGCATGGTTTCCATCGTTCCTTCGTCCGTTGTTCCCACCATTGTGAGGCTCAGGCGGACGGTTTGTATACTTAGGAGGTGGCATTTTTTGACGGTCCTCCTCTCGTCGTTTTTCTTTATCTTCTCCCCTTCGATCGTTAGATTCTCGTCGGGGAGGGTTCATCGGATTCAGGGCAGCAATGGCATCTTTCTCGGCCGCTGGGGCGACGTTGCTCCAGTTACGTGAAGTTCTGTGATGCTGTCTTGACGATCCGGTTCTTGAATAGTTGTCTTCCCGGCGTTCGGGGTGATGATACTGCGCCTAGACGTAATGGGATCTTACGCTAGCCCATGCCGGATCCGTGCGACATTGGTCAGAATCCGAGACCAGTTTTTGACTTCCGGACAGGGCGACCTTTTGCTGCTCCAGTCCCTTGTTGAGTAGTTTGATACCCAAACGGATCTCCTCCGGTCCTGGATTAGCCGATAGAATTTCTCGGGCTGCCACGGTATTCTGTACTGGGGTTGGGTATACCCAATCTCCGTTGCTATCTTTCCGTGGCTTCCCCATCTCATCTCCAAAACGGACGGCACGGACACGCGGGAATTGGTTGTCATCTGTATGACGCTTCCGTGTCTTCTGATGTAATCGAGACATGTAGTCCTTGTTTGACATGCGTTTCTTCTCCACCTCGATGTTTTTGGCTTCATCGAGGAGTTGTTGACGCCGCGCTTCTAGGGCCTGCGCCCTTTTGTCCAGCTCATCCGCAGTAAGTTCTACATCTATAGGGATAGGTGTGGTTAATGCGGCATCGATGAGTTTACGCGCACCTTCGGTGATCACGTGTCCATCCACCGATGCTTCTTTTTTCAGCTCTTCTGGGATAAGTGCTCCATCAGAGTCTTCCTCGTATTCCTTGGAAATCACCTCCTCTGTCAGAGGGTCTTTTGCCGGGGTCTTGTTCTTCTTCTTTGCCTTCTTGGTAGCGCCGGTAGCAAAGACGGCTTTGGGTCCGTTTCCCGGAGTCAAGCTCTGATCGATACTTTCGGACATCTGGACTTCGGGATTGTCTCTGACATCCATGTCATCCTGCGCTTTGGGAGAGTGTTCCCCGGATCCTTCATCCATGGCTTCTCCTTCTTCTGCAGCTTTGGAGTTGTACTCCTCTTCATATTCTGCTGAGAACTTTCGGAAATCTGCTGACATCATTGATTCATCCGAGGATGCGGGTACATCGGCGTTTGTTCCAATTGCCTCCAGCACAGAGTCGGTGTTTTCTCCAGCATCGGCAGAGCCGGATCCGGATCCCACGTATCCGACGAAGTGTGACGCGTGCTTCCTGAGGTACCTGCGGCTTTCGCGATCAGCCATATCAAAACTTTTGATGGTCTCGAGGATTGCATCTGCGCTTTCGCCTTGCAGTATCATACGTTTTAGTGTGTACCTTAGGAAAGGCTTGTCTGTCCCGGCATCATCAGAGCCGGAATCAGTGTCGTTGATATGCTCCTCCTAGATTTCGACTTCCACGGGTGGGTCGATCTGGGATCCGGCTTCTCCAGGGAGATCCACTCCAGATTCGACTTGGACCGCAAGGTCTTTTTCAGGCTTAGATTTCTCCAGTATCTCCGCAACTGGTGCGGGCTGGGTGGGATTAGGGTTTTATGATATCCGGAACTCTGCCGCCTCTGTGGACAAAGGGGACCCAGAAGATTCTTCTGCCTCTATCATCACTGCTGGGGTGGGTTGGGCAGGTTCAGCGAAACCGATGTAAACATCGATTTCGCCAAAAGACATTATTGTGTAGGCGGTCACGGCCTCCCTAGCCGGAATCCAAGTCTCTTCGAGAACGATGAGAGGGACGTCGCTGGCGTAGAGGATGCGACCGACGGCGATAGTCTCGCCGATTCCGATTCTTGCAGATTCCGCTTGGAACGCAGATCCAAAGCTCACTTGCCCCACGGTGGGCGCCAACTATCGTCGGATTGAGGACAAGTACGCCATGAGGGGGTCCTCGGGGCGTGCGGAAGAGAGGGGTGTGAGACGTACGGTATTCCGGGACGGTGAGCACACAATTTTACCCAGGTTCGAATCCACCGGCTTTGGACGAATCCTACTCCTGCTAGCAATCCAGTAATATGGCAGAGCCGGAATATGGGTTACAAGGGTTTTGCCTGTGCGAGTTGAGATTGTAGACTATTAAAGTTATGCCCTAAGGCTCTCCCTAGGACGGCTTATATAGATATCCGGCCTAGGGTTTACAGGAGAGATCTATCCGGCTACGTCTAAGAGTCGGTTACAGAGTACATCTTGAACTACAAGTAACGTTATGGGCCTAAGTTGGTAAGTCTTCTGGGTCTTCCCGTAGCCGGATTGGACTCCACCTTTCTCCCTGACTGGGCCGCCCGTGAAGCAAAGCTCTAACCCGAAGTGGGCCACCCTGGTCAGTGAGGAACTGTGAGGATACCCCACGGTGGGCGCCAACTATCGTCGGATTGAGGACAAGTATGCCATGAGGGGGTCCTCGAGGCGTGCGGAAGAGAGGGGTGTGAGACATATGGTATTCCCCAACACCCGTTCAAAAAAAACTTTGGTGGTTCCACCTAGCAAGCTTTTTATTACGAGAGACCCACTTACTAGAATTTAGACAGGTACAGCGATACATGGGTATAAGTTATACCATCGGGGATATCGTACACTCTCTACCCGATGGGCTTGAGTTTTTTTCATTTTTCAAAATGGGGGCAAAGCCCCGGCTTCTGCATCAAGTGATGCACAGCCTTTTTATTGCAAAATTCAGTGAACAAGTAGCGTTACAATCAAGGATTAGTCAAGGTCGAAACATATATCAACCATCTGAAAATTAAAAACAAACGACATCTATCCATCAAGGATTCTTTTAGTATGTCACCATCTGGTAGCCCGGAAAAAGAAGTCATGAGCGACCGTCAGGAGCCGAAAGCATCCAAAAACCGTAGGCTCTCGCTGGTCCTCCTGGAGAAGGTGCAACCATAGCTGAATGCAATGCGGCGCCAACCGAATAACCTATAAGATATTAGTACCTGATTGTTTGTTAAACACAATGTTATTTCTCGACATCTAGATAGAACAACACAAAGCCAATACACCAATGCGTAGTCTAGCCTTATTCCTCTTATCAACCCCATTCAACCAATTGTCAAACATATTCTTAATATTGGTTGGTGGGGGCATATTATATGTGAAGAAAACCATACACCAAATGATCTTAGCAAACAGGCAAGAGATACTAAGGTGCTCAACAGACTCCAAAGAATCACAAAAACAACATTTATGGCAACCTTCCCAATTTCGTTTGGCTAGGTAATCTTTTGTTAATAAAACCTTAGGAACCACATAAAAATCTTTATTTTTAAAGGATTTTTAACTTCCACAAATAATTCTTTAAGTATCTAGTATGGCCATTCAATTGGTCTTGGTACAAGGATTTAACAGTAAAGACACCGGTGAAAGTGAGTCTCCAAATGAATTGATTAGGAGTATCATTTAGGTGTACCGTCATTAATCTTGAACATAAGCGTAACCATGGTGTCCACTTGTTCCCCGTTAGGCTCCTTCTAAAACCAATATTTAGCGGAGTTTGATTAAGGATGTCTGCCACCAAGACATTTTTTCTTTGCACAATATTATATAACAACGGGTATTGTTGAGCTAAT
Organism: Avena eriantha; assembly: GCA_910589775.1. Taxonomy (NCBI): domain Eukaryota; kingdom Viridiplantae; phylum Streptophyta; class Magnoliopsida; order Poales; family Poaceae; genus Avena; species Avena eriantha. The sequence continues at coordinate 309,095,129 of OU342746.1, forward strand.
GACTTATCATCCAACCAAACATCCAAACATCCTCCCAAAAAGTGGACATTCTCGCCATCCCCAAGTTTAAAATATCTTCACACGCATGAAATCCTTCCAAAAGGGGGAATGTGTTGGTTTAACTTTTAGTTGTGACAAAGTTTTTCCTTGCAAGTACTTATTATGTAGTATTTCTTGCCACATACCTTCTTCAGTGAGTAGTTTAAAAAGCTACTTGGAAAGTAAACACCTATTATTTATCTTAAACACTTCAATTCTGAAACCTCTCTGATCTTTGGGGTGACAAAGAATATTCCATTTAGAACGTCTATATTTCTGCTTAACCTCATCACTTTGCCAGGAGAATCTAGACCTAAAAATTCCAATTGTTTTCTTACTCCCTTGGGAATATCCAAAAAAAAGAGCATGAACATCGGTAAACTAGTCAAACCTGAATTAATTAAGACCAGTCTATCCCTATAAGAGAGTAGTTTGCCTTTCCAACATCAAAGTTTAGAAACAAAATGATTCTCCATAGGATTCCATTCCAAGTTCCTTAATTTTCTATAGTGGATCGGTACCCCAAGATATCGAAAAGGAAGACAACCAGACTCACAGCCAAAGATCTGCTTGTACTCATGTTCCATCTCCTTTGAGTTACCAAAATAAAAATCTCCTCTTATGAAAGTTTATTCCATAATTGCTCAAATATACACATTATTTGGCTTCATGTTTACGGCCTTCTCCAAATCATGATCCATAGATAATATGGTATCATCCGCGTATTGTAAAATGGATACCACGTGCTTGACAAGATGAGGAACAAGGCCTTCGACTTGGCCATCAGCCTTAGCACGAGCAATAAGAATTGCCAACATATCTGCAATAATGTTGAAAAGGACTGGAGATAAATGATCACCTTGTATCAACCCTTTTTGTGTCTAAAAATAATGGCCAATATCACAATTCGCCCTTATTACCGCACTACCACCTTGCACATAGTGTCTAATCCATTCACACCAAAGAGGGTCAAACCCCTTTATGCGCAAGACCTGCTATAAGAAAGACCACTTAACCTTATCATATGCCTTTTCGAAATCAATTTTGGAAATCACACCATCAAGATTCTTTCGATGGAGCTCATGAATGGTTTCTTGCAGGACAACAACACCTTCAAGAATGTGTCGTCACGACATAAAAGTGGTTTGGGTGGGACTAACCACTTTATGGGCCAAATCCGAAATGCGGTTAGTAGCCACCTTAGTAAAAAAATTGAACCTAACGTTTAATTAGGTTTATAAGACAAATAGGTCTATATTACTGAATTTAAACTGCATTCTCCTTCTTAGGTAAAAGAGTGACCATCCCAAAATTCAACTTAAAAATGGGTAACTCTCCCGCATGCAACTACCTAAAAAGGGCCATGAGGTCAATTTTAATTACATCCTAAAAAGTTTTGTAAAAATTGTCTGGAAACCCATCTAGTCTAGGATCTTTAGTATGTTCCATATGAGAAATAGCTTCAAATATTTCTTTCTCGGTAAATTCAGCTGTTAAAATAGCATTTTCCTTAGCCGAAATTTGAGGGATGTCGTTGGATCACTCCACACTCAATTAGAAGGTACTATAATTCGGCTCACCAAAGAGCGTCTTATAGTATTTCGTCATATAAACCTTTAAATTATCTTCTCCAACAATGGTTCCTTCATGCCGTTCTAGTTGAAAATATTTTTCTTCCTATGCTTGCCATTAGCAATTAGATGAAAATATTTGGTGTTGTTTTCACCTTCTTGAATGTGTTTAACCTTAGCCCGTTGAGCCCAATTGGGTGTCCTCATCATATCTACATTTGTTCATAAGGTCATTGGCATCTCTTAACTTCACTTTTTCCACCTCACTTAGCGGAGTAGTTTCGGCTTTAATATCCAATTCATCAATAATGGATAATAATCTTCATTTCTCCTTTTTGTATTTACCACTTAGATTCTTGGCCCATCCCTTCAAGAATTAGTGCAAGTGTCTAATCTTGTTTTGCCAAGTCTGGATAACGGTAGCCCCATTAGGTACCGACTCCCATTCTCGTTTTATCATCTCATAGAACCCATCTTGACGCAACCAAGAAAGTTCAAATGAGAAACGAGCTTTATTACCTAGGTGTGCATGGTGTTCAGAATCAATTAGACTAGCCCCAATGGAAGTATCATACCAAGTATCATACATGCCATGTAAGCAAAAATCTGATGTGGCAATGCAATAAATGAAGAAAGAGATGGTAGTAGTATCATGCTATGTTACGGTATCATAATACATGGAACTAAATACTTTAATAACAAGTAGATCATGTACACATGTTTGTATTGGGATTCTACAAATTAATAAATAAGATGTAAATATGATACTAACATATGATACTCCCCATTGTACAGTTAGTATCATACGCTAGTATGATATATATGATACTAATGTATGATATTTCCCATTGTGACTAGTCTTAATAACAGTGTATGGTCATAACCTGATCGTGGCAATGCTCTCACCGGATAGTAAATGAAACTTTTGTTCCCACTCCACACTTGCAAGGATCTATTGTCTCTGTGTTTTGCCCAAGTAAATTGTTTGCCTCGGAGAGAAATTTCTCTAAGGTCGAGACTCTCGATGATAGCATTAAACATAAATGACCATTGAGGATTTAAATTATTATTACTTTTATCTTCTTGTTTGCGCATAATGTTAAAATCTCCACCTAGCATCATAGGTAGATTTTCCGTTTCACACGTACACACAAGTTCTGATAGGAATTCTAGTTTATGAGAATCTTGCGCAGCCCCATACAGCGTCCGATCAAGCTATGGAACTAATCATGGAATCGATTCTATCGGTTTTGCAATCTGTTTTTCACATTCTAATGGCCCTTTTCGCAGAAATGCGGGAGACCTGGAGTGGACGGGAGCGCTATGCTCCCCTCGGCCGTCAAAAATACCCATTCAAAACCATTATGTTTAGATCTTAAATGTATCTTAACACAAAAATCGCCAGCTTCAACATTTTTAACTTGCAAAGTTTCAACTAAGATTCCGCCAGACCTCCCATGTGGTGGTAGAAAGAACCAAATAAAATCTCTACCTGCAACTAGGTGTTTTAGAAAGGGCACCACAAAGTTAGATCCACCCGTTTCCATTAACGCAATAAAATCTAGGCAGTGATCCCTAATCGACTCGTGGTCAAACAAGTGTTTCCCAGGGTCACGAAAACCCTCACTATTTCACGTCATCCCTCTCAATCCCGACATTATGATCTTTTGTGTTTAATTTTAACTCTCGTACTTCTTCTTAAGTTTGTCTTATCATAAGACTTTCTCCTTCGAGTTTGTGTGACCTTCTGTTCAACATGAGCGACATACTCATGAAAGTCTTCACCACCCGAGCTATGATCATCACTCAAATCATCACAAAGATATGAGACATGTGATACCAAGAGATTATTTTCAGTAGTCGCCTCTTTCTTTTTCAGAATGGTTAGAGCACGATAAACTTCATTATCAATAATAGTTTTAGCTGCTGCAAAATTCTCCTTACTAGCATTCCCTAAAGAGCGCGCCTACTTTTTTGGCCCTATCGATAATATGATCTTCAGAAAGAGGATAACACCGAAAGATTCGTACCTTGCCCTGAAGATCGGTGTGCCGCTGAGCGAGCAACATAGCGCGCTCCAGCTGAGAGGCATCAATCGTGAGGTTGAGCTTGCACTCTCTCGCTCGAACGGAGGCCGATCGGTGGCTGCAGACCACCAAAAGCCACCAGCTCCGCCTCCGTGGGATGCACAGCAGCACCCCCAGACGACGACCGCATCCCCAGATCAGCAGCCCCACCTCGGGTTTTAGGTGACCAAGCAGAGGCTTTGTGCCGGAGCTGGCCCTGCCGCGATAGCACAGTAGGCTGCCGCAACGACAAGGCATGCTGTCAGAAAAAATAAAAAAATAGCAGTTTCGAGTTTTCTATTGGGCTAGATTGGACTCTCTACTTTGCTAGACACACACATACGGTTTAGATTTGGAGTCCATCACGACAGCACATACCTAACCTGCGATCAGATCAGCTATCGATCTCTTTGATCGTATCGTACGAAGGCACGCCGCACGCCGGTTCCTGCCTCGACCTCGACTTGATGCTGCGCTCTCGATAGTAGGAAGGCCCGCACGCGGCAAGCAACAAGTCGTCGCCCGTCTGCCGATCATCGCCTATCGCCTCGCACCCTCGCCCTCTGCCTGCGGCCTGCCTCTCGTCTCGCCTTGGCCGTTCAGCATCTGCAGGTCCGAATTCTGAATTTCTGATCTCAGTCTTCTACAGTCTAACGTTGCCCCTAATTTTTCTTCTAATTAGTAGTTCTTCTTTATATTTTTAGTGCGGTTAATTGGTTATGGCACCTGATTCCGGTGCTAAGAAAAGGAAAAAGAGGAAGGAAGAACAAAAGTTGATTGACTCACAAAGAGAATCCCTTCATAAATTTTTTAAAGAGTAACACGAGCACTTCGAGAAATCCAGTTGAGTTAGCACTTTTTCTTGTTGGGGAACAGAGTAATATTGATCTAGAGGATGATATCGGTACAGAAGAGAACGATGACATCAATGTGGGTAATAATAGTGTAAGCGATCATGATATCGCATTTGATTTGTCTCCTACAAAATCTGCTACTGTTGATGAAGAACCAATTAGTGTGAATATTTATGATCCAGCATCGAGAAGAAGTTATTGAACGAGATTGATATTGATTTCATTGTCACTGACTTCGCTTCTAGAAATACATGGAGAAATTTTGAAGGTAATATGTAAGCATTGTCACTTTTATATGAATATTGCAAATGGGTATATTTGAAGTATTTATTCTTCATCATTTTATATGTGTATATAAAAAAATTTAACAAGAAACCCTAAATTTTAGTTTCTCCCCGGGCCCATAAAATCTTGAGACCGGCCCTGACGACAGCGAATGTGGGAGAAGTGTTGCTCATACCACATGCCGAACCATCGTGCACATCCAACGCTGGCATAGACAGAATATTTAAGAACAAAGTAGAAGCTTCATGTGAGTCAAGACGCGAAACATTTTTAGCAATTGTACCTTTAGGTGTGAACGGAGGGGCACTCTCCACACCCTTTGTCGAATCAGCTGCCACTTCTGAAAAAGGTTCACAAATAAGCATTCTTTAGGGGTAACAAAATGCACAGAAGATTCACAAATATTATTACCATCGATAGAAATAGAAATATGGGTATTTTCACCACCCAAACTCTTAGTCACTTGGGCATCATCATCACCCGACTGGACCAAAACAGTAGCTGCATAAACGGAGGCTGGTTCATTAACATTGATAAGTAAAGGATTACTAAAAACAGTAGTGGAGGCATGACAAGTACCTTCCCTACGGGATGCCATATGCATAGTAGGAGCAGACCGCACTAGCCGATCCTCCACAGTAGGCGTGGAAGTAAAAGATCCGAAAGTAATGTTAAACCCCAAATCAGCTTGTTAATGAAGGGGTGGCGCTGCTATGTCATGCTGCATCTCATTATTCTCATCGGATCATTTCTCTCCTTGGTGTACTCATGCATCAGCTTGGCACGGTGTTATAGAGGTTGGATCCGTCGTACAAACAAGCACATGGCTAGGTCCAAATCGGTCAGACCTCCGTCTACTAGTCACTCTATTCTGATACTAATCTTACGATGCCTTCTTCCTCTTTGATGGAATCTTCAGTACTGACACCGAAAATTCCAACCATGGAGGAGGTCATTGCTTTTGGTGGTATTCCAAGTATGGATGGGAAGAATTCACGTACAAGCACACGCATTCAGACGCAACCAAATGCAGACACTACGCAAATGGAGAGGGCCATGATGAATGTGCAAAGTCGCAATTCCTTCCCTGGATCAGGTATAAAACCACCACATACACTTTCAATTTTATCTATTGATGATAAGGAAATTATAGATAGAGCAAATCGGATTGGGGTATCGTTGGGCAAGAAAACTCAACAATCTTTAGATTCTATTAGAGGGATTAAGAGTTTGGAGGAGGAAAGAACTTTTTTCTTATTACACAACAATGTAAACGATTCAATTGATGGGGATATCTGCCCCTCTAATTTAGTTGTTTCAAAAGTGTCAAATTTGTGCGAGGATTTGATGGATGACGAGGAGGAAGAGGTGTTGGATGATAAATTGGGTCATCCAATACCGAATGGGCACCCTAAAAAAGCCCGTCAAAGAAAGGTTTATGATATGACAACTGTGAGAAGGGGTACTAGGAAAAGAACTAAAAAAATATTGTTGTAATGCAGAATCTAAAAGGAATGACGTGGAATAGTGAGGGATTTCGAGATCCTGCGAAACACTTGTTTGTGAAAGAATCCATTAGGGAACATCGCCTAGATTTTATTGCCTTATTGGAGACTGGACGTTCCAATTTTGCAACCCCCTTTCTGAATCAACTCGCAGCTGGGATGGAATTTAATTGGTTTTGTTTACCACCTCACGGTAGGTCCGGAGGAATCTTAGTTGGCATCAACACTGCTACTCTCCAGGTGATCAAGGTGATTACTGGAGATTACTGTATTAAGTTACATATTAAATGTAAGAATGATGGTTTTCAGTGGGTTTTTGTGCCCGTTTATGGGGCGGCACAGGATAATCATAAGGCGGATTTTTTGGCCGAGATGGTGCGGGTATGTGAGTCAGAACCTCTTCCTATGTTAGTAGGTGGGTATTTCAACATTATTCTTTCGAGGGAGGAAAAGAATAACAACAATTTTAATGCTCATTGGCCTTTTGTGTTCAATGCCATTATGGAGAGTCTTGACCTACGAGAAATTGTTCTCTCAGGGAGACAATACACATGGGCTAATCGTAGGGAGACACCCACATATGAGAAACTTGATCGTGTGTTGGCTAGTGTGGAATAGGAACAAAAATTTCCACTTGCAACGGTACAGGCTCTAACCCGCACTGGTTCTGATCATACTCCGCTTCTTATTGATTCTGGGGTTAAGGCCTATTTAGGAAACAAGCCATTTTCTCCTTTGAGTTGTATTGGTTACGACAACAAGGTTTTTATGAAATGGTGGCGACAGAATGGAATGCGGTCTCTGACGGACGCACTCCAATGGAGCGATGGCAAAATAAGATACGTCATGTGAGAGGTTTTTTAAAAGGATGGGCAAAAAATTTGAGTGGGAAATACAAAACGAAAAAGGAAAGGTTACTATCTATTATTGATGATCTTGATCTTAAGGCCGAAGCAAATATTTTGAGTGTACAAGAGCGTAAAGCGCTCCAGGACGCTAATGAAAGAATAACAACACTTAGGAGGGATGAGGAAACAAAATGGGCTCAACGGGCCAAAGTAAAGCATGTACAAGAAGGGGGAAATAATACAAAATACTTCTATTTGATAGCAAATGGGAAGCATAGGAAGAAAAGGATTTTTCAACTTGAACAGGACGAAGGAACAATTGTGGGCGAAGAGAATCTAAAAGTTTATATTACAGAATATTACAAAAAACTTTTTGGGGCGCCAAGCCAAACGAATGTTACAATGATGGAGGGAGTTACACATGATATACCGCAATTAACGACGGAGGAGAATAATATTCTTGCTGAAAAGGAGGTGTATGAGGCTATATCCCAAATGGAACACAATAAGGCACCTGGGCCGGATGGTTTTCTAGCGGAGTTTTATCAAAAGTTTTGGGAAGTAATTAAGGAGGATCTATTGGCACTATTTAATCAACTACATACTGGGGAGCTACCCCTTTTTAAATTGAATTTTGGTGTCATCACTTTACTCCCTAAAAAAGAAAATGCGGTACAAATATAACAATATAGACCTATTTGTTTACTAAATGTAAGCTTCAAATTTTTTACCAAGGTGGGTACTAATCGTATTACGGGGATTGCCCCAAAAGTTGTTAGACCCACCCAATCTTCTTTTATGCCGGGGAGGCACATCCTTGAGGGGGTGGTCGTACTTCATGAAACCATTCATGAACTTCATCGGAAGAACATGGATGGAGTTTTGTTTAAAATCGACTTTGAAAAGGCATATGATAAAGTCAAGTGGCCCTTCCTTCAACCAACACTGCGTATGAAGGGATTTGCACAAGAGTGGTGCAAACTAATACAGCAGTTCGTCAGGGAGGGAGTGTTGGAATCCGGGTTAATGATGATATTGGACATTACTTTCAAACTCTAAAGGGTCTAAGACAAGGTGATCCATTATCCCCGATGCTTTTAAATATTGTAGTAGATATGCTAGCCATCCTAATTGCACGGGCAAAAGAAGATGGACAAGTTGGTGGACTCATTCCTCATCTGGTTGAGGGGGTATCTCAATTCTACAATACGCAGATGATACTATATTATTTATGGAACACGATTTACATAAGGCCGTGAATATGAAGCTAATATTATGTATCTTTGAGCAGCTTTCGGGATTAAAAATAAATTTTCATAAAAGCGAGATCTTCTGTTTTGGCAAAGCAAAAGACAAAGAAATTCAGTACAAACAAATTTTTGGGTGCGAGGCTGGTTCTTTGCCTTTTCGATACCTTGGTGTGCCAATTCATCATAGAAAACTCAAAAACTCAGATTGGTATCCAGTTGAAACTCGATGTGAAGGGAAGTTGGGTTGCTGGAAGGGCAAGTTATTATCATATGGTGATCGTTTAGTCCTAATCAATTCTATGTTAACAAGTTTACCTATGTTTATGCTATCGTTTATTGAAATTCCAAAGGGGGTAAGGAAACGTTTGGACTTTTACAGGTCTCGCTTTTTCTGGCAGAGTGATGAAAATAAACGAAAATATAGATTAACATAATGGAATATAATTTGTAGGCCTAAAGATCAAGGAGGGCTAGGCATTGAGGTCCTGGAAATTAAAAATAAATGTTTACTAAGCAAATGGCTTTATAAATTATTAACTGAAGGAGGAGTTTGGCAAGAGTTGTTATCTAATAAATATCTAAGTCAAAAAACTTTGTCCGAAGTCCAAGCGAAACCAACTGATTCTCCCCTTTTGGAAAGGTCTCATGCGAGTGAAGAATGAGTTCTTTGATAGAGGTCATTTCAAAGTTGGGGATGGTTCAAGTATTAGGTTTTGGAAAGATACATGGCTGGGTGACACACCCTTAGAACATCAATACCCGTCTTTGTACAATATTGTGCAAAGAAAGAATATGACGGTTGCACAAATTCTAGCTCAAGCACCTCTAAATATTGGTTTTAGAAGGGTACTTAGTGGTATTAAGTGGAATAATTGGTTACACTTATGCCAACGGTTAATGATGGTTCAACTATCTGAAGATCAAGACAAATTTGTTTGGGACTTGACATCATCTGGGGGGTTCTTAGTTAAGTCCATGTACGAAGACCTTATGAATGATCATACGGTCTTCCTTCGGAAATATCTTTGGAAGCTAAAACTCCCACTCAAAATCAAAAATTTTGTGTGGTTCTTAAATAACAAGGTGTTACTCACAAAGGATAATCTGATTAAAAGGAATTGGGTTGGGTGTACTAAGTGTTGTTTATGTGGCTCACAGGAAACCATAGAGCATTTATTTATATCTTGCCTTTTGCTCGCCTTTTGTGGCGTATTGTTCATTTTGCTTATGATTTACCACCTCCGACTAATATTAGAAATATGTTTGGAAATTGGTTGAATGGTATGGATAAACCATCTAAGGCTAGAATTCGCATTGGTGTCTCGGCCTTATGTTGGTCTATCTGGAGATGCAGAAATGATATTATATTTAACAAAACAAAATCTTTTAATATTTTGCAGGTTATCCATATGGTAGCACATTGGGTGCAGCTTTGGGCGCTCCTGTCACCGCAAGACCAGCGGGATATCATGGCTACTGGGTGCAGCCGTCTCCTGATGGTCACTGGGCACATTTTCAGCCAATCTGGATGGCTGCGTTTTAGTAGACTGGAGCACGATGTTTAGTCACTTTTTAATTGTCTTTAGATGGTTGATCCATGTCTCGACTTTGAGTGATCCTTGAATTGTAATCATGGCTGGATTTGGATTTGGATTTGGTTCTTTTAATAAAAGGTTGTGTGCATCAACCGATGTAGAGGCCGGGGTTTGTCCCCTTTTCGAAGAAAAAAAACTAGTCACTATATTCGCCTTATGGCCTAGGAGGCTTCGTCATCGGAGGGGAGGAGGGCTTGGGACCGCCATGTGGGGGCCTCGGCGGCAGCTCCAACAACAAATTCGGGGTACGAGTCTTGTCGTCGGCCAGACCAATATCTGGGTTGTAGAAGTAAGTTTTCTGCCAGTTCTTGCAAGACCCGTGCACAACGATGTCAGGGAATCACCGGCCAGGACGGATCTTAAAACTAATGGTTCCGCAGTTCCAAAGTTCATTCTTGGAATCTCTAGACTCTCCCTTCACGATGAAAAAAATAGATAAACAGATCGAATCTAGGCCTAATCCCTAGATACCATTCGCACAAAGCTACATAATTGCTAAGTACCAGGATGCTATTGGGAGAGAGTTTGTGAGGAAGAAACCGGAAGTGTCTCAAGACCTCAAGGTAGAAGTCGGAGACTGGGAAGGAAACGCCGCGTACTAGCTGTGCTTTGAGGTAGACCTTTTCTCCGGCTTGGGGAGAAGGGACGACCTTGCCAGCCGGCACCACCGCCAGACCAGCCCCTCCGTTGAAGGGAGGTATCCCTCAGCGACAAGATCCTTCAGGTGCTCCGCGGTAAGCTCCGATTCCCTCCACACTACCTTATGGGAGTTGGCTTCCTCCTCCACGGCTTCGAGCACTGCCCTTTTCTGGTCATTGCCGGTGGTTTCCACCACGGCAGAGACGGGAATCACCACCCCCTCCGGCAGGACAGAGACTCCCTTTGATGGCTCCTTAGAAGCGTCGGGATCCTCCGCCGTCGATGGAGTATTGCTGCTACTCGCCATTGGGTTGGACTGTAAGAGAAGGAGAGATGGGATTTCTCTTTTAGGATTTTCTCACTGGGAGCTCGAAGGGTCACGCGGCGAGAGGAAGAAGATGATGTAGGGGAGAATGCATGTAAAAGAATTGTCTTTGGATGCAGTAACTATTTATAAAACCTGGCATCAAGATTCGTGCGCAAGAGATCTAACGTGCATAACGTTGACAATGTGTGTGCGAACATGCGCGGTAATTTCACCACATCCCTCGTTTGTCGCTTAACGTTTCGGATTTCACGTGAGGGAAAATCGCTAATGATTAACCACTGTCATATGTGAGTTTCGAGAAAGTGTAGGTTGTAGCCTACGTCACCCTACTGACAGTGGCATGGGAGTAGTCACATCTGAAGATTCCAGTGTAGGTGGACGCTATCCGACTACGGAAAGGAAGACTAAAGACTCGAAGATTCCCCGCCTTGCATATTGAAGACGAAGGAAATTGCAGGGTTCTTTGGGAAGACTTCGAGATGTTGCTTGACGAATTGCCAACATCACCTAGACGGAGCATTCGACATTGAAGGGCAAGACGACGCAAGATCTCAAAGTCCTTCGAGGGCTACTGTTGGGGATATGCTAAATATGTATCACCATTGCATGTCTCTAATCCGGCTAACCCATGTGACCCATAGTTGGTAGCAAGGCTTATGGCCTGCTAGGCGGCCTAGTTAGACGGGTCCAGAAGAGAGGCCCATGCTGGAATAAGGAAGGCTACGGTGCAGTTACCGACTAATCCGGAGCCTTGGAGTACAATACGCGAATAGTAGTTGGTATTAGTGTAGGACTCTATAAACTGTCCGGAAAAGTCCTTTCCCTATAACCCTAGGTTCTGGCGCCTTTATAAGTCGGACCTGTGGGAGCCTTTAGGGGACGATTCATATCACCTCGCACAGCAAACCAATCTCTATAACTCGGTGTATTGCCATTATAGTGCTTTATAGCAGGAGTAGGGTTTCGGCACCGGTGTGGGACCTGAACCTAGGCAAGTTGTGTTACCTCGTACCCGTCAACTCACCGCCTTCCCCCACCGCTCTAAACACGCTCTGTGAGGACCCTTCCACGACGTACTCGTCGGCAATACCACGACAGTGCCTCTTAGTGGTTAACATCAAGCGCATGTGCCGTGGATCGCCGAGGAGAGCGACAATGCCACCCACCAGAGCCGGGCATACACATCGTGGTGCTCTATAAGAGTGAAACCACCGGTGTTCCTGCACGCTTTCGTTAGATTTGCAATGGCATTATGGGTATCGTGTGATGTGTCACTTTGTACGATTTGTTGAATCTAACATGAGGAATTGTGAACAACGGTGCTAAGACGATCTGCGGTTGTTTGTGTCGTCGCTCCTGCTACTCTAATGCTCTGTGCACAGTGGAGCTACAAGGCATGGCTAATGGACTCAACCCTAAAGCTAGGTGTGGTGTTGCGGGTGGATTCCTGCACATGCTTATGTGGCTTTGCCCCTGTTTCATGGATTTCTGCTGATTTCAGTGTTGCGCGTCAAAGTACTGCGTTTTATCTTCCGCGGATCTAAGCAAGAATCATATAAAAGTACAAGCAGTTTGCACATCTTCACCCAATGGTTCTAGTAATTCACCTCAATGTTTCAACGCAATGGATCAACGAATAATATCCGGTACAAATAAATTGTGGAGGGTTTGTCGCTCCAGTTTCTTTATCATATATAAAGTTAATATATGACAGAATTGTATTTTGTGTGATTGTGCACTAATGTACTAACATTTATAGTCTTGTTGAATATAATTTCCATATTACTCTAGATCTTAAGCGTGAGCAAAAGCCTGCGCGCTGAGGCCATCTGCCGCCCGCAAACATTGTTTGCCGTTTGATCTAGACGAGCGGTGCATGCTCACATGCCCCCACCCCGTCTCTCTCCTCTCATTTGATTCCCCATCTCTTCCTCACCCGCGTGCTAGGGTTTCATGTCGCCACCCCGCCCCGCCCAGCTCCCGACCGCCGCCACGGGTAGTCGTGTCCTTCCTATAAACATGCCCCGGTCGATCTAACCTCTCCTCTGCTTCTTCTCTTGATTTCGATCTGCCCGACGGAGGCTAGTTAGTATGCGCAGAGACCCACCGCCGGAGCCCCTATCGACGCAGATCGTCGCCCGCGCCTCCTCCCGCATCCTCTTGTTGGCCGCGGGATTCCATGGTGACCGCGTTGCCTTGTATTATTTAATTCCCGAACTGTGTAGAAGAGATAGCACCATATGGCAGATTGCCCATGTTGTGTTGAAGAGCGGACATTATATTCAGTACGGAAGATGGTGAATTTCAATACGAGGAGCATTGCAATAGTCAAGATCTCAAGTGTTTCCATTAAAACTATTGTCAAACCTCTTATCATTTGATCCTATTCATTGTCTTAAGGTTGAACCATTGTTGGATCTCGAGTCGAAGGGAGGATGGGAAAGACAAAAATAGGTTATAGAAAAAAGATAAAAGAACACTATTGCAATTTCTTATGTTGCTTTTTATATTATCTCTTAGGAGCCAAAGAATCACGCGGGTTGCTAACGTTATGATGAGTATCATTCTTTTTCTAACAACTATTTATCATTTGTTGATCTGTTGCAACGCACGAATATTGAGCTAGTAGGTTCAAGTAATCATCTAGAGCCACCGAAGGTAAGTCGTGCACTAAAACCCACACCTTATCAATAGTCTAAGACGGTTGTACTTCAGATTTCCATGATTCAAAAGTCATGGAGAAAGTGCTATTTCTGACCTTGTAAGTCCCAAAAAGCTGAGCAGTAGTAAGATCTTTCTTACTAGGAAAGTTGACCTGATACACATTTTCTACAACTTGGCGAACATTCCAATCATAATTATCATCTCGTACAATTCATTGCAACTGAGAAACAATCTCTGGATGGGTCATAGTGCCATCATAAATAGTAACTCTACTTAGTCTAGTTTTCTCCACACGAGGACGGATATTACCAGTCATAGGGGCTTCAAAGAACATCAACCTTTCATGAGCAAATCCATATATTTGCATAGTTGGCCTAGGTGTAGAAAGAATAGGACACACATTTGAAAGATGATCAGGGAACGGCATATATCACACAAAATAGTGGTGCAATCATTCAAATGATTTTTTTTAGAGCAACCGGCAGAGCACTGGCTATTCTATTAGAAGAAGAGAATTTGCCGGTTTGGAAGGGAAACCGGCCGAAACCCGATACTGACGTATATATCATGGATCCGGTTAAAAGGGGAACCGGACCAAAAAAAACCCAACCAGCACAATTTTCAGGAAAACCGGCAAAACCAAAACGAGACCACACGACCTAGCTCGACTAGGTTTTGGAGCACCACCGATAGATACCAGCACAATGGCAACAGAGCCTCCGCTCCGGCAACCTCACCGGTCCCGAGACCGCGCGCACTCCTAGCCGACGAGGCAGCAACCAAGAAGAACAAGTTGTAGCGCCTCGCGGAACACCAAACCTCCAAGGCATCGCCCCCAAGAGAGAGAACGACGGTGGCGCCGCCGATGCCCACTCCGGCAGAAGCCAGAGCTCAGGTTTTCACCCGGAGAGTCTGAGACCCGAAACGACGAGGGAGGTGAAGGAGCTCCTCAACGATGCCTCCAACGAGGGGAGCGACGTCCGCGGACGCCGACATCGTCGGCATCAACCTAGGTCGATGCAGTGCTTTCGCGCGGAGTTCACCAAACCCGAAGCCATACAAACCGATCCACCAAGACAAAGAAGCCATGCTTGCCTTGCAGCACCCCGCCGCCACCACCTCTTGCCGCAAGAAACCCCTGGGCACCTCATCCCACAGGGTCCCATGCCACGACCTCCGTCCCAGGGCCGTTGTCCCGCCCGATTACAACGAAAATATTTTGGTCCCTTATGGTTTTTTGCTCTTGCTGCCTACCCTCCATCAGAACCAGCATCACCTTGAGCCTCTCTGGACTCAAAGGATCTAACATTGCCGCTGTTTCTAGCCGAGGAGTTTGCTGCCACCATAGGCTACTGAGAAGGCGCGACTTGCTGCCACGCGACCACAGCAGGCTGCCGCTGGCCCGCGAAAGGCTGCCCGGGAGCTACGGCAGAAAGAATTTGTGTCGCGGCAGGCTGTTGCGTCACATTGTTGTTCAGTTGCCTTCCAAGATCAGTACCCTGGCGAGCTGGATCTGCCTGGCGAGCAGCAGCAGAAAGATACGATGTACCAATCACCACAGCAACTAGGTTTGAACATTGAAGGTTGACGTCCATCTCAACAAACTCTTTAGCCATCCCTGCAGCGTCGTTCTTCACAAACTGCTCTTGCATCAAGGTCAGCTTAGATAATTGATCGCCAAAGTTAGTAGAACCCCCCAGTACGGTTCGACCCACGATTGTTGAAGTTGCCATTGTTTGCTCTGCCATCAAACCTCCCTCTAGAACGCACAGCGCCACCTCCGTAACCCTGGTGTGCATAGCCACGATTAAAACCAAAGCCTACATTAAAATTCATACGGCCACCATCAAAAGTGCTAGGGCATTGAAACCTCCATTTCCACGACCACCACCAAAACCTTGATAAACACCATGGGCACCAGAATCTTGGTAGTTACCTTGTGAATCACCATCCAGACTCCAGGCGAAGTTGGGGCCGGATCTGTAGGCGGGCGCCGGTCCAGTCGGCGGGCGCCGGCCAGGTATGCAGAGAGCGGTTCCGGCCTATCGGCCGGAGCTGGCGCTGGAGGGTATTGGTGATTCCGACGGTGGGTCCGGTCTACTGAACTTGGCGCTGACTTCAGTTCTCCTCTTTCAAGACGCCGTCTTGTTAGGCTTGAGGCTTCAGGTTTCCTCTCTCGTCTCTGTACTTGCCGGTGTGAACCTATCATGATCATAGAACGGAGAATAAAATAGTATACCATTCAAGAGGGTACGAGTGGACTCGTATCGAGGCTAGGATTCATATTTAAAGTCCATCACGACATGGCGTATGTCGGAGTGCAGGATGTGGTCGCGAACGTAGGTCGGGCTGCATCAAAAAGTTTCTAAAAAATAGTGTCGTTCAATTTTGTGCTTGCGTGCGTGTGTGTTCACTCTTTTTTTCCTTCTACGATTCTATCATGCATTATTGTAGATTTTTGCACTCTTTTTGCTGGCGGGCGTGGCATGGGTGGTCTACATGTTCGTGCCGAGGAATAAGTACTAACTGGACTAGCAGCACCTCCTCCAAAACGAGGATCCCAAATTGCATGAGCAATAGGTCTTACCTATAAAGGATCATATATCCATGATATAAAATTTCCTTACCAAGCTACATGAAACTGTTAAAGTCGTATTGTTGGGAGGAACAGTCATACCCTTTCGGGTAGCCGGGTTTGTGTTTATATTGGTAAGGAATAGCACCATTGCATGGCATATACAGAGTTAGATGCGTATACGGTGGTGTACTACACCGTATACGTATCAATATTACAACTCTAATACCCCCTTAATCTAGACCTGGGAGAGGTTTATATTACGCTTAAACTCATTTAATTTCTTGATACATAAAACTCTGGTAAAACCATCTGCAATTTGATATTTGCTGGATATGAACCTAACATCAAGCTGCTTGCTAGCAACTCTTTCTCGGACAAAATAAAAGTCTATCTCAATATGTTTTGTACGAGCATGAAAGATTGGATTAGCAGACAGGCAGGTGGCACCAAAATTATCACACCATAGGCATGATTTCTCCTTGAGTGAAATACCAAGTTCACGAACAAGAGTTTCAACCAAATAAGCTCAACAGTGACATTTGCAAGGGCTTTGTATTCATCCTTTGTACTTGACCTGGACACAGTAGGCTGTTTTCTGGCACTCCACGAAATAAGATTGGGACCAAAAAATATAACAAATCTACCAGTAGAGCGTCTATCATCTAAATCACATGCCCGGTCTGCATCTGAATAGGCACTAAGAAGGGTGGAATTGGACCTCTGAAAAGTAAGACCAACCTTTCTTGTGCCATGAATATACCTCAAGATTCGTTTAACAACAGTCTGTTCAATAGTAGGAGCATGGATATACTGACAGACCTTATTAACTGAAAAGGAAATACCAGGTCGAGTCAGTATCAGATATTGGAGTGCCCCCACAATACTCTTGTAGTGTGTAATATCCTCAGGGACAAGAGGAGAACCATCTGTCAAGTTCAGTGTATCTACAGTAGAGAGAGGTGTTGGACATTGCGTGCAAGAACTCATACCAACACGGCGCAATAGATTTGCAGCATACTTTTCCTGATTTAAGAGCAAACCATTGGACTGTTTGTGTACCTCAATACCTAGAAAATAATGAAGATCTCCAAGATCCGTAAGAGCAAAGTCTGAATTCAAATGATGAAGGAGAGTTGTGATGGCCGAATCAGAAGAACTTGTAACAATGATGTCATCAACATAAATCAGAATGAACATTGTAAGCCATGACTTATTATAAAGAAACAATGAAGTATCACCCTTGGATGGAAGGAAACCAAGAGTATATAACTTGGAACTGAGGCGAGAGTACCAAGCTTGAGGTGCCTATTTCAAACCATATAAATCTTTGTCAAGTATGCAAATATAATTTGGAGTAGCGAAAGACTCAAAACCAGGTGGTTGTTTCATGTTAACCTCCTCTTTCAGAACACCATGTAAAAGCGCATTCTTGACATCTAGCTGCTGTAAACTCCATCCTATAGATAGAACAAGTCTGATAGTAGCAGCCTTAACAATAGGACCGAAAGTATCTTCATAGTCTATATCATAACGCTGTTTGAAGCCTTTAGGGACAAGACGTGCTTTGTACCTGTCCAAAGTACCATCAACTCGTTTCTTGATGCGATATACCTATTTGCAGTCAATAATATTTTTTTGGGAGCTTGGTGGTACAAGGTGCCACGTGTTGTTGGCAAGAAGAGCATCATATTCCTCTTGCATAGCTTTCTTCCAATTGGAGTCAGCTAGAGCCTTAGTGACTTTGGTAGGTTCTCCTATAGAGGTGAGCAAAGCATATCTAACAGTGTCATCAGTATATTTTTTCGGGTGACATATACCTTTTTGAAGGTGAGTTTGAACTCCGGGTGCAGCCACAGATGGAACTGTGGCAACAGGTGGAGCAGAAGATCCTAAGGAAATATCGCTTGTGAGAAAATCTGTAGTTCCACTGCTATCGGTGGCACCATCATGAGCATCATCATTGGTAGAATCATAATGATTGGCATTATATTGCCTGGACCACCATGTGCATGCCGCAGCAGGAGAGGCATGTCCTGGTGCAGCAGTGGAGGTAGAGGACCACTGGTCCCAGTGGAGGGAGGCGACAGGGAACGACGGGCGCGCGGTGACGTGTTGTCCAGCGGCTGGTCGAGTCGGGAGACGGGCGACGCAGGAGAAAGCGGTGCGGGGGAAGGCACGTCTCGCGACGACGTGTCGGTAGTAAGCTGGCGCACCCCAGGCAACGCGTGTGCAGGAGATACCCCAATGTCGCCAGCTGCTGTCGGGGGAGAATCAAGGGAGATTTTTACCCAGAATCAACCTTAGGATCGCTGCCACTGCTGCTATTTTCATTTGTCCTATTTTCCTATGTTGTTTCATTATTTGATGTACTATTTTCTGCATTTGCTTCAGAATTGTGAGTAGTAGCTGATACCTTCGATCCGGATTACGGATGTAGTATAGCTCTTTTTCCCTAGTAGACCTAGGTTATCGAATCCTCGGAAAGCAGAAAGCGTAGTTAAGTTACTTTAACGGACCTTCTGGAGTTTTAGAATTCTTTTTGTGTTTTACCAGACCAAAAGTTTGATGTCTTTTGTTGTTGTCGATGATGGAGAGAGAGGGCCTAGGGCTTTCGATTTCAACTGTAGTTGTGCAAAACATCTGATGGGAATAAAAGATAATAATAAAGTGTGCATGTAATTGTTAGAGCAAGATAATTATATGTGAGCAGTGCATCCATAATTGATATTGCCTCCGCAACCGCTTGTAGCAAGAACCTACTAGTCTCATCCATAGAAGACAGAGAACTAATAATATGTATAGTGATGTCACCATTAATCCCAAGTAAATCCCTCACATACAGTCGTACTACCCCTTCTGTCACTAGGGTTCCCAACCTGCAGATTAGTCATTACTCATACTCCCTATACCTGGCTCAATCCTCGAGGTCTTGGGTACCTGACAAGTCATTGGATTGAGGCAAGAGAGGATACAATAATCATCATGTCATACAAACTAATATATGATCCCATCTATGATAAATAACATGCACACAAGCTACATGGCTAGGCCGAAGCCCTTAGCCTAAAGAGAATTACTCATGCATAGAGATGAAATCGACAATCATAAACATTGTAATGCAAATCATGAGATTGATAGCAAATAGTCTTACAATGTCGCCAATCGAAGATGAGATCTACTATTACAAGAGGTGGAATATGGATATGGTGGTGCAGAAGGGTTTGGAGATTAGATCTAAGTCTATCCCTCCGGCGGCTCTTTGATGTGGATGCATATTTCTGAGGTTCTGCGGCGGCTCTTTGTGGCTCTGTTTCTCGTTGCCTGAAGCCTCTTTATATAGGGGTCCCTTCACGAAAGTTGTTTTGTTTGACCTAGCGGCGCTGATGGCAACTATACGGCCGGAATCTTATTCCTGTCGTATAGTTGGTCGTTAAAGCTTTTGTCTCCACTTCACGACCCCTGGTTTCTTCGGGTTGTTAGAAATCCCATCATCAAATGTCATTATCTACGCAGGGAAAATTGTTGGAAATATGCCCTAGAGACAAATAGTAGTAAGGACTATTATCATATTTCATATAGTTCATGATTAAGTTTTATGTCATGCTATAACTGTATTGAGTGGAAACATCAATACACGTGTGATATACAAACAAACCAGGGGTTCCCAGTGAAACTCTAGTCACTGGTTCATTGGTCAACAGATGATCATGTTTCCTAATCATGTGGCATTTATGCCAGTTGGAAATGAGGTCATCTCATTCTGAGAATGAGATGATGAACCAATACCCAACGTAAACATTGTGATTCGATCATGTCACGAAGTTCAAGTTACGATGATTAGAAATGGATCCTCATAGACTATTCCTTAGACCGTGAGGCTATATCAATCACTGTCTCCCGAGAATGCTTAGATAGCATCAAACACCATCTGGTAAAATGGTGGTTATAAAGGTGTGTTAAGGTATTCGGAGGAAACCGTAGAGGCAATATATGTCAAGAGCGGGATTTGTCCGTCCATGTGACGGGAAGATACTCAAGGGCCCACTCGGATAGGTTATATCCAATAGCTGCGCAGCGTGTGATTAGATCACGGGGATATCACTTGTCGGAACGAGTCAAATAGCATTGTTCAGTAACGAGATTGAACACGACATGGTGATGTCATTGATCAGGTCTCGGGCAATGCAAGTATCGAATGACAAAGGGAATAAGACACGACTGTCCTGGTTCAAACGACGAAAGATCTTCGTGGAACGCACAGGGGTCACATGGCCATCCAGGTCCCTCTATTGATCATTCGTACGGGAGTGTCCCGACCATGTATGGAGTGTTCCCGAACCGTGGGGTATCATGCTTAAGGGTTTGATGATGCTTAGAGAGCGTTTATAGGATCGGAAGAATCACCAAAGAAAAGAAGGGAGAAAACCAGAAGGGTTTCGGTGAGTCCGGAGGATGTCCGGAGTGGAAGTGGAAGGTGTTCCATAGCCACGGAGATTAGATAATGTGTGAATGAATGTTAAATATTGATTTAATCATTTATTCATAATTATTTAAATAAAGAGAAAATCAATTAAAAGGTCAAATGGGCCAATTCCGGAGGGAGAGGGCCCATTAGGGAAAAGGAGAAAGGGGAGAAGGGGCAAAGGGGAGGCTGGCTGGGCCTAGCCCTCCCCCCTGCGGGGCCCACTAGTGGTCGGCGGCCACCTCCTCCCCCCCTCCTCTCCTTTAGTCCCACCCCGGGACTTGAGGGGAGGTAGTACCTCCCCTCCCCCTATATAAAGTAGGGTATTTGGCCTAGAAAATACACCCAATAATCAATAAAGGTCTCCCCACTTTTGGGAGGACCTCTAATTGATATTTCTCTCTCCGCCTCTCTCTCTCATGATCGTGGTCCCAAGTCTGGACTACGTGAGCGAGAGACATCTTCACCGCGGAGCGCCGTCGCGATGCGGGATTCGGATCCGGGAGCTCTACTTCCGCAACTGTTGCTGGATCGGGGAAGCGTGAGTCATCGTCAGGCACCGAACGTGTGTAACTCTCCGTGAGGTGTCGCAGTTGAGGCACTCAAGTCGTTGGAGCCAGAAGGAGCGCAAGGACTTCATCACGGCCTTGAGGTCGGCTTCGGCTCGTCTACATCAACCACGCTCTTCTGAGCGTTGACAACGCTTTTCGGTCTTCAAGGGTAAGTTGGCGAAAAGTCCCTCTTGTTACTGTATTACTAATAGATAGGTCCTGGCAGCTTCAGGGGTTCAGGGACGTAGAGTAAAATTTATTGTTTTTATGCGCAGAACCCCTACAGTGGTATCAAAGCTAGATCTATGTGTAGTAATGCTAGTACGGGTAGAACACACGAGATGTAGCTTGTGGGCGTTGATCTTTTAGTTGTTACCCTCCCACGTGTACTTGTGTATACCGCAACAATGCTTGATGAAGCGGCCCCCAACCGACTTTACGCGTTCATTCGCGAGACTGGTCCACGCTCGACATACAGCTTGTACCGTATAAAGTGGCTTAAGGGGGTGTCTGTCTCTCTCGCATTAGTTGGTATACCATTTGCAACGGAGGGCCTCGAAAGGGGTGTAGTATAGACAACTACTTGATCAGCGTTGTGCTGAAAGTTCGTAGGTAAGAACGGTTCTTGTGCGAAAGCCCATTCAGCCACGTAAAACATGCAAAGATAAAGTAGAAGCGTCTAACTTTGTTTTGCAGGGGGCGTTGCTTTGTGATATGGTTGTGGCAAAGGTAAAGTAATTACCTTTTGTTACATTGTAGTAGATAGTCACGGTAATGACAAACTACCACGCCGGAGTGACACCGGTACCCTGGTGTCCACGGCGCCGGAACCCGGTGATGGCGGATGGAGATCACGACATGAAGGACCATATCATATAGCATTTACATTCAATGTTATTGTTTGTATATCTTATTGTGTGCTAGTATTAGATACTCGACGGTAGCCTAATAAGATGACCCCTGTTAAAATTACCAACGATTGTGTTCCCCTTAGTGTGCACCACCAAGAAAGTTCTTCGGTATGAGGCGATCCAGGGTGACAGGCCTGGGTGTTATACATATCTACGTTCGCATACAGTGGGTGTAAGCCATGTTGCACAGCGAATACACTAAGGTTGAGTTGGCGAGCCTAGCACGCTAGAGAAGCGTGGCCTCGGAACGCGGATGGTCGAAAGATCGAGCACGAGTCGCATGAATGATGTGACCGACGTTTAGCGTCCACCCTTGAACCCACATTGATGGCCGTGACGATCGGGGAGATGTGGCTGATAGGGGTCGTGTTATCACTAGGAACCCTCACTGGGGATAGGTGTTTCTGAGTGGAGTTACTATTAACTCATTTAATTATAAACTTAGTCTAAATTCCTTTTGCAATTATAAATGTAGATGGCTCACCGTGAAGCTTACTTTGAGATTGAGGATTGGGTAAAGGGTGAGAAACTTAGACTTGATGGATCCAACTTCCCTAGTTGGCTTGTGCGCCTAGATGATCTCCTTACTAGGAATCATGTGGTAGACTACATACATCGCACGATGGATTTAACTGAGCCAGACTACTACAAGACCCCACAAGAGCTGGCAGACCGCTACTATCGCCAAGAGATGTCCACTTACATTCAGATAATAATGCGTTACGGGATGGTGGATGAACTACATCTGCTCATGGGTGATCTTGACCCATATTCGATGGTGGATCAGCTGAGAGCAGAGTTCATAGGCCATGTGCGCATGTGGAAGCACGAGTTGCTTGGAGAGTTCCTTTCCATACAAATGGAGGAGCATACATGTCTGAAGAGTCACTTGGAGCGCATGCTTGATGCACACACGAGACTGGTTCACTTCGTGGATTACTGGATGGCTGATCCATTTGCAATAGACGTACTGCTTCGGTCATTGCCTCCCAGCTACAAAGGACATGTCCGTAGTAGCATCATGAGTGGTGATACGGAAGCATTGGACTTCCATGAGTTCATATTACGTTTCCGGAACATAAAGTTTGAACCAATCGCCGGAGAGGTCATCGATGACCAAGGTATATATTTGATATACAGTTTTATAAATGTTATAATCTTGCAAACACATTTGTAGTGTTAAGTATATCTGATACTTGTTCTATTTTGGTGAAAACGGGTCCTTCTGCATAGAGGTGCTTGCTGGAGAGAGGTGACGTTGCGTGTTGATGGCGAGCATGATGATGATGGCCGACGACACTCTCCCTCAACATTTATCACTTAGTTTGTGTTTTAGGATGATTTTTGTAATCAAGAGATTGTGAACTTCTTTAGTGTGTCTCACACTTTGTGAGACGGTTATTCATATGAGTTTGTAACAAACAGTTGTTTTGCTTTTATGAATGATTTCTATTCGTGTTCATATCTTGTTTGATTATATGTGAATTATCCTTGTTGTTTGAAACTAATTGATAATGTATGAACATTTATAAAATATTAAAAAATGCCTAGTTTAAAAATTACCCAACTTAATGATATTTCATTAATGAATGAAACCATTGTTTAAATTCAAAGTTATGCGATAATATGTGAAAGTCATTTGATTACTTTTCACATATAAATCATGCCTAAGTTCGGCGAAATAACTTGAACACCATGTATTACTTGAATACAAAGTGTTTACTGAATTGTTAAAAGTATATACATATCCGATGTATTATGTTTTAACGAAAATGGTGATTATCATTAAATGATTGTTTAAATGTGTAAAGTAAGTTTACCAAAGGAAACATGAATATGAAACTATTTGATTTGATCAAAGTGTTTTATCAACAAAGGGTATAAATATAAAAGAGAATCCAATTACTATGATTTGATCAATAGTAATAAAATTCAACTTTATAAGAATGGCATGAAAGAAATTGTGGAATGCAAAGTGTTTTGAAACGTCAAAATACAAAGCATCACAATATGATATTAGATATCAAAAGGGGTTGAATAGAAGGCACCAAATAAATCGTTGTACAGTATGTGTAGAGACCATTAGCTTAGAAATAGTTAGCACTCAATTAGAATTAGTAAACCATTTGAATTCGTGAAAGTTTTGGGGTTATTCGATATAACCAAAACAATAGTGAATAAGTCCTTGTAGTATATTCATTGGAAACTTTGAATACGAAACCCATAGCTCAAACCAAAAGGAAAGCAAAACTTGTATTGCTTGGATTTTGGTGCATTCTTGAGAAATCTCACTTCTAGTGATGTTTCTCAATTATGAAGCAAATGGAAATTAGTGTAAAACATGATGAGGATTCAAAACCCTGCATTTGAGTGTTGAGAAGCGCAACGGACAACATTCCTGAACGATTCTCTTCACGGAAGGAAAGAATCAATGATTTTGATCATTGTGTTTTTCCCTCCATTATTGTTTTTCACTACATAAAGTAGGATTCAAAATGTAAATCCATATCTTGTATGGAGACATTTGTGAATTGCTTGTGATGATTTTTGGAATATGACATACCTACGAACTACTAAGGAAATAATGGTAAACTAAATTATGAAGAAATCCTAGAAGCAAAATTCCCTTGAGATTAGAAAGCAATTGGTTGCTGAATCTCACAAGTAAAAGGAGTTACTTGGAATTTTCTCAAATGACTGCAAAGCCATTATAGGAAGAGAGAGTGAATGACAAAAGCACAATTTGTCAAGCATTGGATGAATTCAAATGAATTTGATTCATGTATGCTAAATGTCTAGTGGATTTAAAACTAGTAAAGTACTAGTATCTCATAGTAAATCTGCAAGTTTGATATTTGATCAAAAGATTTTTGAAGTTATTCAAAACAGTAAGGAGATATGCATTTTGCATAAAATTGAGTGGGAGCAACATAAGACTCAAATTCAAATATGTAGGAACATAGTTTGAGTAAGAGTGCTGACTCATACCCAAATATGTTAGGAATATATTTTGAGTGGGAGCTTATAGGAGTAATTCTTAAGTAAGTTAAGGATGAAAGCGTAAATACTTATAAATAATGTTTTATAAGATGTAGAAGTTGATAATAATTGTATTATGATATTATGTAGTATTCCTTAAAGGATTCTGAAAGCTGTTTCAGAATAGAAGTTAATTGAGGAACCAGTCCTTAATAACTAAAATTAGGAATAGCATTAAGTTTAAACATCAATGGTTAAAAGAAAGAAAAGGATGATCATCATCCACTATGTTGAGACATAGGTTCTATCTTAGTAAACCATGATGACAACTTAGCATAATATGTGATCCAAATAAGGGACGTTTGAAAGTGATTAAGTTTGAATCACGGAACGTTGAGCTAAGTCTTGTCTACAGTGTCTATTAGAGAACTGTAGACATGTTTTCCCAAATCCATAAAGGATGACATATCTTAAAGCATAAAGAGTTATGTTATAAGGGAATATGTTGGAAACTCCTCTAGATACCAATTAGAGTCAAGTAGGAAGCGAGGTGAACAAAACATCAAAAGTTGCACAGAGTGCACTAGTGTTTCGATGAATACATTTATAATAATAGATAAGGGTACTATCTAAAGTGTTGTATAATGTTATGGCGGGGATAATTCGCTTTTAACGTAGAATGATGTGTCCCAGGGCACAGTGCCCATGAGAAAGCCCTCGAGGTTGATCTAACGTCACTGTAGGCTCTTGGAATCAGGCCTCGTTCTGCTGCCATAGCAACGATGCATACACACAGATGCTGTCATGTGATGATAGAATATTAATGTCAATCAAAGTGACATTAGTAAGTTGCAAAGGATTTGGGACTGTAAAGTACATACCCAAAACTCAACCTCTTCCATGAGCAAGCATGTTCTAGGTACCGGTTATATGGTACCAATAATGAAGAACAAATGCAGCTAGTGTATTTGTACTCTAGTGCAAGTGGGAGACTATTGGAAATATGCCCTAGAGACAAATAGTAGTAAGGACTATTATCATATTTCATATAGTTTATGATTAAGTTTTATATCATGCTATAACTGTATTGAGTGGAAACATCAATACACGTGTGATATACAAACAAACCAGGGGTTCCCAGTGAAACTCTAGTCACTGGTTCATTGGTCAATAGATGATCATGTTTCCTGATCATGTGGCATTTATGCCAGTTGGGAATGAGGTCATCTCATTCTGAGAATGAGATGATGAACCAATACCCAACCTAAACATCGTGATTCGATCATGTCACGAAGTTCAAGTTACGATGATTAGAAATGGATCCTCGTAGACTATTCCTTAGACCTTGAGGCTATATCAACCACTGTCTCCCGAGAATGCTTAGATAGCATCAAACACATCTGGTAAAACGGTGGTTATAAAGGTGTTCAGGTATTCGGAGGAAACCGTAGAGGCAATATATATCAAGAGCGGGATTTGTCCGTCCATGTGACGAGAAGATACTCAAGGGCCCACTCGGAGAGGTTATATCCAATAGCTGCGCAGCGTGTGATTAGATCACTTGGATATCACTTGTCGGAACGAGTCAAATAGCATTGTTCAGTAATGAGATTGAACACGACATGGTGATGTCATTGGTCAGGTCTCGGGCAATGCAAGTATCGAATGACAAAGGGAATAATACACGACTGTCCCAGTTCAAACGACGAGAGATCTTCGTGGAACGCACAGGGGTCACATGGCCATCCAGGTCCCTCTGTTGATCATTGGTACGGGAGTGTCCCGACCATGTCTGGAGTGTTCCCGAACCGTGGGGTATCACTCTTAAGGGCTTGATGATGCTTAGAGAGTGTTTATAGGATCGGTAGAATCACCGAAGAAAAGAAGGGAGAAAACCGGGAGGGTTTTGGTAAGTCCGGAGGATGTCCGGAGTGGAGGTGGAAGGTGTTCCATAGCCACGGAGATTAGACAATGTGTGAATGAATGTTAAATATTGATTTAATCATTTATTCATAATTATTTAAATAAAGAGAAAATCAATTAAAAGGTCAAATGGGCCAATTCCGGAGGGAGAGGGCCCATTAGGGAAAAGGAGAAAGGGGAGAAAGGGCAAAGGGGGAGGCCGGCTAGGCCTAGCCCTCCCCCCGCGGGGCCCACTAGTGGCCGGCGGCCACCTCCTCCCCCCTCCTCTCCTCTAGTCCCACCCCGGGACTTGAGGGGAGGTAGTACCTCCCCTCCCCTATATAAAGTGGGGTATTTGGCCTAGAAAATACACCCAATAATCAATAAAGGTCTCCCAACTTTTGGGAGGACCTCTAATTGATATTTTCTCTCTCCCCCCCCCCTCTCTCTCTCTCTCTCGTGATCGTGGTCCCAAGTCTAGACTACGCGAGCGAGAGACATCTTCGCCGCGGAGCGCCGTCGCGCTGCGGGATTCGGATCCGGGAGCTCTACTTCCGCAACTGCTGCTGGATCGGGGAAGCGGGAGTCATCGTCAGGCACCGGACATGTGTAACTCCCCATGAGGTGTCGCACTTGAGGCACTCAAGTCGTTGGAGCCAGAAGGAGCGCAAGGACTTCATCACGACCTTGAGGTCGGCTTCGGCTCGTCTACATCAACCACGCTCTCTTGAGCGTTGACAACGCTTTTCGGTCTTCAAGGGTAAGTTCGCGAAAATCCCCTCCCGTTACTGTATTACTAATAGATAGGTCTTGGCAGCTTCAGGGGTTCAGGGGCGTAGAGCAAAATTTATTGTTTTTATGCGCGGAACCCCTACAAAAATAGAAAGAAAGGATTGCATACCCCTCTGATCATTAGGCATTAGTGGCAGGGTTTAGAGAGATATTTCATCAAAAATATGAATAATATAAATTTAAATATGGACGTAGATGACTATATTTCACAGCCATCAACGTCTCCAAGCATAAACCTGATCGTCCTCGAGCAAGAAATCCAAAATCAAAAAGTAACTCAGCATTTAAACTGAAATAATAAGATGATGATCTTACTCATGATTGGTAGTCTCATGTTTCCTCCACTTTATTAATTTGAAAAACTTCAGCATAGATAGAGTAATGGCAAGCATATCATACGGGTTTTTATGCATCCTTATAACGCAGAAAAATTATTGTTAACATGGATGATTCAAATGAGTAAACCTTATTCCATGTCATGTAATCAACTCATAGGCTTGCCTTTGAACAATAAAGTATAATCATGTAAAATTGAGAGTGTGAGAGTTTGTCATGAAAAACATATACACTAGAGTATCTCAATTCTCCCACATCAATAAATCAAGACTTTTCAAGCACTACTTTTCTATTTATTGTCCTTCAAGAATTTCAGTTTTTAAGTAATTGAGAGCATGCCAAAGATTTTAATTAGTTTATCGGGTTGTGATGGACACTCATGGCATTACCAAGGTTTTTGTTCCTTTTGCACAATGATTACTTATATCAGCCAGAGGAGTGATTCCATCATGAAAACAGCTACCCAGGAATGTCAAGAATCTTAACCATTATAGCATTGCTGCTACATATGTTTAATCAACTTATAGCCGAAATCTAGGAGTTTCCTCCATGAAGATCGTTCGTAGGCTAGCGGAGTTGTTGGCATCCCATGAAGTTTGACACGCATAAAGCTATATCATTCTTATGATTCACAAGTCAAACTTTGGCATGCTCACAAAAACCACTAAACATTAATTCAATCGAACAAATCCTTTTAAAGAGAGCTATCGAGTCAATCATTATTTTCCGTGGTGTTGAGTGTCTCTAGAAATAAGCCTTCAGTACTAAACACTACAACACCCAAGCCTTCAATTGTGTGACTTTTTCTTATTACAATTGTTTAGCAAATTTTTAGGCAAGACTTGGTTAACTACAAGAGCTGGAACAAAATGTCCCAACTAAATACCCATGCAAACAAAATTTTACTCCAATATAAAGACTCACTCCACCAATATAATATCTCAACATTTACTACTAACTAGCTTGGGTTTCTCAAACCTCAAAAGTGGCGAGTCTTAAGGTATACGTCTCATGATTAGTTTCACTTCTCTCTTCCCTTTTGATTTGCTTCTTGGAAACTCGAAGTCGATCACTCTTCTACAAATATGTGAAAGCCACAAGGGGGAAAATCTTTCAATTGTTTTTAAGAGAGGGAATTAAAGAATAGAAAATTGGTGGCAAAGCTCGGCTAGAAAATCTCGAAAGAAAATAGAAATAACTAAAGATAAAGTGTTGGGGAAACCAACACGAGTGCTCATAAACTCGAATTAAAAATATAACCTCGAAATAAATAAAAACAATTGAACGCCAAATAAAGATTATGAGGAAACTTCCCCAAGCTTAGGCTTTTGCAATCCCTTCAAATCATTGTGGTGGCGGGCAAAAGTCGTAACTCCGGTTCGCAAATTGAGTTGATAAATTACTAGTTGTTTCTCGGAGGTTCAAGGAGAGGTTATGCATCCTCTCCACAGTTCCTCCAAGTTCTTAGAAGTCTTGGTATGTAGCGAACCGGTTTGGTGGTTGCTCCTCTTCTTGGTCCTCATCCTCATTCGGAATCTCCTCCACGGGTTGCTGTTGCTCAAGCTGCAAGTCATATAGCAAACGTCCTTCCTTGATAGAGAAAATACCATTAGGCAAAGGAGCGGGGTAGAGACGCCCAACTCCAGCAATATGTATGTAATAAACAGCACCTCTCCTAGTGAGCATTCCAAAAGCTTTTCAAGTAGAGAAACCAACATGTCGCTCACCTAGCACTAGTTGCAACTCACCTAGTTCGATGCCTAGGGAAATGGCAAGCACGGTGATGACGCCTCCACCTGTGACTGGTCATTGGCTTTGGGAGGATTGGTACTCCAAGTAGCACACAAGAATTGCGCCTAGGTTGAGTGAAAAGTTGATGTTGTTGAAAGCAGCTTTTGCGAGGACTAAGATGTCCTCCTCATTGAGTCTCGTGAACTCATTTCGTGCCAGCAAGGTGTTAGCAATAACATAGAACAAATAGCGAATTGCAGGATGTTGAATATTCTTCCCCTTGCTTACTCTAGAAGTGAAACTCATTCCATTATAATATTGTTCCAGGGAAGGGTCTAAGCCAGTAAAGGATGCGCGTAAGTCATTAGCATTATTGTTTGGAAAATTAAAACATGCGCACCATTCATCTAGTGATAAAGCATAATTGTTGTTCACAAGTCGGAAAGAAATCATATCCTCTCCATGCCATGCTTTAACAATGCTTTGCAAAGAACTTAGAATTCAAGAGTTAACCGGCGATAAGTAGGCACATCATTGAATACAAAGTTTTGTAGGCCAACCCTATTGCAAAGTAAATTGAAGTCATTAGAAATACCGAGTTGATTCAATATAATGGGGCAAGCCCACTTGGTTGTCTTCACTTCTCGGTTCTTGATCATGTTGAAGCGATCATGTTGGAGCTCATCCCTGAACCGTATCCCCATGCATTCTTGAGCAGCAGCCCGAGAAGCACTAGCGGCGGCACGAGCACGAGGGTTTGGCTCCTTGTGTTCATCATCTAAAATAATAAGGAAAGACAAAAAAAATTCTGATCCAACAACAATAAGCATAACATATTCCTCATCTTATCACACTAAAGATTCCCCTCAAAATAATAATCTAGGCAAGAGAATCATGGCAATTAGTTTATAGTAGGTCTCACCCTAGATTGATAATTATAACAGATCGAAAATGAATTTGCAAAAAGTAATTGGAGGATAGGAGGAGAAACATACCGTAGATCACTTGTGTGCAAGGAAATCGAACGAAATTAAGTAGAGATGAAGATCTCTTGAGGTTTTGAGAGAGTTTGGAGGTAGAAGATAAAAAAGGAATGAAGTTTTGGTGTTGGGGGTACCTTCCCGCGGCGATTTTGTGGTCGCATGCAACTATACAACCAAACTATACGGTCAAAACAATTTGTTCCCGCCGTATAGTTGGTCTGATGTCAAAAATTTAAGGTTTCCTCCTGGCGGCGCAGCTATACGGCCAGAACTATACGATCAGAATTTTTATCCCCACTGTATAGTTGGTCATCAAAACTTCTGTATCCTGGAAAAGAATTTTTACAAAGGCAACGGTAATTATACGGCCGGAATTTTTATTCCCACCATATAATTGGTCGTTATACCTTTAGTATCTATGAAATAAAATGTGTCAATGGCAAAGATATCTATACGGCCAAACTATACGGCTGGAATTTTTATTCCCGCCGTATAGTTGGTCGTTAAACTTTCTGTAGACATCAAACAATTCTATTTCTTCGAGACTTCTTTCTTATCCTGAAACTTAGCGAAACACCTTGTTTTTACAGTAAAAATTGTCGACCAACATCAGCATATATAAAGCAGGATTTTTAGTACTACTGAACTTCTTCTCCTCAACTAGAGATTTCTAGCACTCTTTATTAAACATAAAACTTAAACTAAAACTTAAAAACTTTACTCAAACCTTTATTTCACATGGGTTGCCTCCCATGCAGCGCTCTTTTATGGTCAATAGCTTGGCCTTGATGTTGCTCACTTAGGCCAGATGAGTGGAACACCCACTCCAAAATAGTTGGCCTTCAAAGTGATGGCCTCCATTTCATCATGCTTGGCTTTCTTCTTCCTGGAAAAATGAATAACAAAAGGATCCCGCGAAGGCAATTGAAGCTTTACGTTCCCTTCATGTAGATTAATCAAAGCCTTAATAGTTTTTAAGAATGGACGGCCTAATATAATAGGAGCAGTAGCATCTTCCGGCATGTCAACAATAACAAAATCAATAAGAGCAGGACAACCTTTAATATATACTAAAGTATTTTCTTTAATCCATACAGCTTGTTTGTAGGTAGGATCTGCTAGATGTAGTTTTAACTTTCAAAAGAGCCAGGATTTAACTTATTAAAAAGACTTTTTGGAATTATTGAAACGCTTGCACCTAGATCACAAAGCGTAGCTATCTCATTGGTCCCAATTTTAATCTTAATAGTAGGCTCAAATATATCATCAAGCTTCATAGGTAATTTTTCAACAATGTTCTTATATTGTTCCTCAAGCTCACGTACCTTTATTGCTACCCGATTAACAAAGTGTTGATACATAGCTTCCTCATTTGCTTCACTTACCGGAATCTTGATATTGATCCTTTTTACAAGATCTTCAACGGTGTAATTTGGTGAAGGAGCATTATTATAGTCAAGTTCTTTAGGCTCCTCCTTTGGATTCTCATCATCTTGAGGTCTTTAACAGGATTGGGCTCAGCTTTACCTGCAAATTTAGCTAGAATGAGAGTTTGACTCTCGGTTATCTTACCTAGTTGTGCCTCAACAATCCTTGTTTTTTCTTGGAGGGCATGCAAATCATTCCTCTAACTTACAACTTGGTTAGATAATTTACCAAGCATAGCATCATGGTTCTTCGTTATTTTAATAAGGATATTGTTTTGCTATTTTTGTGAATCTATAAGTGTTTCTTGGAGACTACCATTACTTGTTCCCATATTTTTATTACTTGTTTCTTGGAGACTAGAATAATGTTTCTGAAAATTAGGATTATAATTCTTCTTCCAAGAAGGGTTATAAACATTACGAGCTATGAAGTCTATTTCTTCAATATTTGATTCTGGGATAGCTCTTACCTGTTTTTCCTTACCTTTTACTGCTAATATGAGCTCATCCAACTTAGCTTTGGGTTCTTCATTTTCTTGTGGAGAGACGGAGTTCACCTTCTTCGTGTTTGATCTATCCACATGCCACTGGGGATGGTTATCTTGCATATTGTCTAGCAGCTGCTTTGCTTCGGTAATATGTTTGCCCATAAATGTTCCTCCAGCTGCAGTATCAAGCATAGACTTAGACACAGGGTTAAGAGCATTATAAAATAAATGGAGAATTAACCAATCTTCCATTCCATGACTAGGATAGTTTCTCATGAATTCTTTCATTCTATCCCATGCAAGCGCTACTGGCTCACGCTCTTCCTGTCTAAAACCAGTAATATTAGATCTTTGTTGCATAGTCTTTGCAGGTGGGAAAATTTTAGTCATAAATAAAGAAGTACACTCCACCCATGATGCAATAGTATTTCTAGGCAAAGATAGCAACCATTCTTTTGCTCTTCATCTAAGAGAGAAAGGAAATAAGTGCAATTTGACCGCATTGGGGTCAACATCTTTTATACCCATCATATCACATATTTCAGTGAAAGTGTTCAAGTGCATACCTGCGTTCTCAACGGTAGAGCCTCCAAATTGATTTTGTTAAACCAAACTTAAATAATGGGGCTTAATTTCATAATCATCAGCAGTAATTGTTGGCTAGATAATAGGAGTACTCAAATAATCATTGTTGGGAGTTGCAAACTCCGCAAGCTTCTTTTCAGCCATATTTCCTATGTTTTGGGGTTTTCTTAAACAAAGACTTATGATAATAAAAAGAAGAATTTAAGGACTAACTAATTTTTTGGGTTTTTCAAATAAAGACTGAAAAGCAAACTAACAAAATTAAAAACAAGAATTAAAACTAGCAAGGTTCCTACTAACCTCACCAGGGTAGTTATTGCTTCCCCGGCAATGGCGCCAGAAAAAGGGTTGATACCTTCGATCCGGATTACAGATGTAGTATAGCTCTTTTCCCTAGTAGACCTAGGTTATCAAATCCTCGGGAAGCAGAAAGCATAGTGAAGTTACTTTAACGGACCTTCATGAGTTTTAGAATTCTTTTTGTTTTTTACCAGACCAAGAGTTTGCTGTCTTTTGTTATTGTCGATGATGGAGAGAGAGGGCCTAGGGCTTTCGGTTTCACCTGTAGCTGTGCAAAACATCTGATGGGAATAAAATACAATAATAAATTATGCATGTAATTGTTAGATCAAGATAATTTATGTGAGCAGTGCATCCATAAATGTTATTGCCTCCGCAACCGCTTATAGCAATAGCCTACTAGTCTCATCCATAGAAGAAATAGAACTAATGATATACATAGTTATGTCACCGTTAATCCCAAGTAAATCCCTCACATACAGTCGTACTACCCTGATGACCCACAAGTATAGGGGGTGTATCGCAGTATTTTTGATAAGTAAGAGTGTCGAACCCAACGAGGAGCAGAAGGTGTTGGCGAATAGCTTGGAGCAGGAATTCTCTGTAAATACTTAGCAAACGGATTTTTAGGGTTTTTTGATAATGTAGGTAAATAAAGTACGAGTAAATAAAAGACAATAATAATAAATGCATCAAGTGGCCCAATCCTTTTTTTAGCAAAGGACAAGCCGATTGTATTACTTAAGATGACCAGACTGTCAACACCCGGATTTGTAATCCCAGATGCTTGTTATGCCATACATCACAATCCTAGGATTACCATTTTTGCGAGACATAACAGATTGGATATCATAGTATATCATCCATTACAAACCATAATAAGGCCTTACACAAATAAGGGATCTCATGATCCAGTCTTAATACGAACAAGCAGCAGAAATAATAAGCGTAGTATTTCAGTGTCACAGGCAATGCTGATGATGGGATATGATCCTAGTTGTCATAGCCATCCTGCTGTCCATCTTCCTGATAGTCCTCCTCATAGTCTGGCCACGGGAATAGCCAGGGACAAACTATCGCTAACAAGTAAGGTAGTTCTAGTAGGAAATCCTAAGGTCTAGGTTTATTTGCAAAAAGCTAGATTTATCTAAACTGAATTCAGAAGTTAAGAAAACTAAGTAAATGTTCTAAATCACTTTAAGTTGGGAACCTAATTTTCATAGACACAACCCAGTTGTGGTCAAGTCAAAAATCATAGTTCACTTCACAAGTCATTTTGAAAACATCTGACGACAGAACAGTATGGCCACTCCAACTGTCCATGACCGTGGACACAGCTATTCGAATAGTTTGACACTCTGTAGAGGGGGTACACTTTCATCACAAAATTCGATACATCCGTTAGGGATAACCCTGGATGATCATACTTAGTATGCGTATAATCCATCATAACCTTTCCTTTACACACTCTAGTGTAGCACCTCCCCTATGAGCTTGGCCTCCTAGCCATGGACATCTGCCATCCTAGGCACTACATAGGTGGACATCATCAAGAGGTAGCCTCAGCTCAAACCTCTTCCGCTAGGGAACCCATAATAATGCATATAAACTTCCGGCTAAGCCTTACACAATTTCAGGTATTGTGGTTATCCGGTAAAATTAGAATGGTATCGCATCTGAACCCAACCATCAGTTTTTATAAAGGGCTAAGGCTCATGCCTCAACATTTTCATCATCAAAATCCATTTGTGTTTCTCAACACATGTCAAAACATCTAAATTGAATGACTCGTCATTCCAAGGTTTTCATAATCATTTTCACCAAGTATTCCCATCTAAAGTGATAAAGTTTTATGCTTAGCACTAGCCACTAAGGTTAAGAGTGTTCACTAATGAGGGTGCTACTCTTCAATCTCATGACATAGAATGACATCTAGTATAGGCCTAGTTTTATACTCTTTATGCTATCTATACTATCTTTCCAAAATCCTCACAAAGCATTAATTAAAAGTAAAGAACTTTGGTAAAGTAAAAGGAGTAAAGCTTGCAAGTAAAACTTGGGATGGGTATAAATCAAAGTATATAACCAAAGCATGCCTAATGCATCTTGCTTAGGTTAAAGCTTGCATGTTAACTTGTATAATTCTAGCTTGCCTTGATTGGTGCAGTGATTTAAGTTTTCCTCCTCTTCTTCGGGGTAGAACTCCTCCTCCTCGTAGCTTGGGTCGGTACTATCGTCTATAAATAAATACAGGGTACACAATCACCAAACAATACTTAACTAATTCTAAGGCTCGCACTTGATGATCTAGTGTCATCATAATCATCTCATGAAATAAAGAACTAGTTTTATTTATCTTATTTGAGAAAAGTAATTTCTACTCATTGAAATTAATTAAGATTTAATATTCTCCAATTAAAATATGGGACCATGTGGACACATGTCATCACCACATATTCTAATACATGGGAATGTGATTTAAAGGGTTGGTCACATTTTATAAAGTTTAAGATTATTATTTAATAGATTTAAAGTGATTAGAAATGCCCTAATAGCATTCTTTTGGAACTAGTCCAATGTCACTGCATGCAAACCTAGATATTTTTACATATTCAGATAGATATTGTCAAATGTGATTTTTTAGAGTTGGAATCAAATCAAATGCTATTATGGTTAATTTTTGAAAAATGTTTGAAGTTGAAAAGTCCCTGTCTTGTTATTTTTACTATAGATTATCTCTAACTCCAAATGATTTAAATCCAACAGGCTTGGATAGATAATTTAATTACCTTTCTAGCAAAATTTGAATCATGCAATTTGGTTTAGTGAAACTCTCTAAATTGATTTTTGAATTGGTGGACAGAAACTAGTTTAAACCTAAACGGAAAAACAATTATTTGAATTCCCAGGCTAGCGCGGGAAGTTAAATGGGCCGGCCCAGTTACACTATGTGGCGCATCGGGCTACGTATAGAGGGGGGTCCACTTGTCAGCGAGACAAACTACGCAAAATGGTATCTACGCATCTGAGCCGTGCGATCCTATTCTAATCCAACGGCTGGGAGTCGTCGTCGACGACGAACTACTCCGGCGAGGAACTAAACCTAGCGCAGCGGTGGGGGTGTCGCGGGGCTCACCTGGGCTCCAGCTAGGGTCGGCGACGGGGGCAAACAATGTGGTAGACGACGGCGAGGCGAGGCGCGGTCACGGAAGGGCTTGGGGTGGTCGAAATCGCTGGCGCCCTTCTCCTCCAGCAGCGGCAGGCTCCAGCCAAATTCCGGGGAGAGAGAGCTTGCCTTGCTCCGGGAAGAAGTGGGGGAGTTTTAGTGAGGAGTGGTGAGTGCTAGGGTGTGGAGAATGAGGCAGGGGAGGCCTCCTTTTATACTACGGTGAGGGGACCGAACGGTGCGGGCACGAGCTCGTCGGTGACGACGCTACAGGCTACTATCGGCATGGCTGAGGCTAGTGGACGACGCGTGGTTCCCTGGCGGTTCTCATGGGCGTAATGCCGAGGTGTGGGGCGGTGTGGTTTGGTCGGGAGTGTGCGGCGCTCCGCGCGGACGCAGAGGTGTTTGCGACGGTGTGCGGCAGCTGTGGGTCACGCGGCGGTGAACGGGGTTATCTACGGGGTTGCTGTGATCATGACGAGCAAGTGCACGCGAGGCATGGTGAGACGCGGTCTGTGCGAGGCGGTCAGGCGCGGTGAGCTGGCGTGCTCTAGACACGGTGTAGAGACGGTGGGCGCAGCATAGCTAGGGTGGTCCAGGGCTCGGCTGGGGTCGAGGCTTGGACAGGGGGTGGCGGTGGACCGAGGCGTGACTCGTGCGCGTCATGGGCGAGGCTAGCGAGGCTACTAGCGTGATGCCCACTGTCGGCCGGCGACGACCAGAAACGGGCGGCGCTCCACTGTGCATACGGTGAAGGGGGCTTATCTGGGGCTTGGTTAGACTCAGGGGAGACAGGGGAGTGCAATGGAGACCAATTGGTCAAGGATTACTATGCACAACAGTGAAGTTAGGCAGAGGGTTAATTAGTGCAGCTCCGGTGTTTGTGTAAATGGCCGCATGAATCTTGGTTTGGAATTTTTGATTCAAATTTTTTGAGTGATCTTAAGTCAAGTTTGAGAGTCTATGTTTGCTTGGAGAGGTCAAGGGGAATTGATTTGATAAGTTTTTGAAAAAGTGGGATCTTATCATATGAACTAGATTCAATTTTCAACTGTCCATTAAATTGATTTGAAAGATGTTTTTGTAAGTTTGTAAAGTGGGCCTTGATACACTTCTACTTGGTCTAGCAAGGGGTGAAAAGAGTTGGAAATGTTTGTGTTAGAAATCTTCTTCTAGGAACACACAAAGTGACCTAGTGGATAACCTTTGTCAAAATGACCATTTGCTTTTTTATTCATATTTGATTTCTTTCTCTTTGGATTTTGTTTGTAATTGGCCTAGATGATGTAGCATTCATCTTTAAACCATTTCACATCAAGCATGGCATAAGCACTCAAATCCACACTAATGCAAACACACATGCATTCATAAATCATTTCTTAATAAAAGTTTTTGTTAACCCTAAATTGGGGGTGATTAGAACTTGATAATCTTGATTAGTATTTTTGGGGTGTTACACAACCGTTCTTGAGGACACACGGGAATATCGCCAAGTGCTTTCGTTTCATATAGTTGATTAATCTTCTTTAGTTTGCTAAGTGTTGTGTGGGTGAACCTGTGCTAATGTACCGACCTTCCTAGGACTAATACATACTTGTGATTATACCCCTTGCAAGCATTCGCAAGTACAAGAAAGTAATTAAGGTAGAAACCTAACCACATCTTTAAACTCTAAGACCCTGACATCCCTTGTGCAAAGGTTTCCTAACGAGGGTTCGGGTTTCTGTCACTTCGGCAACCCCTACGATTAGTAGCCAAATACACAATGCATTCCCCTAGGCCCATAAAGGTGAAGTGTCATGTAGTCGATATTCATATGACACCACTAGAATAAATACACCACAACTTAAATATCAAACCATTGAATCTTTCTCAACACAACTCCACTACTAACAACATGACGTCTCCCATGTCCTCAAGAACTAAACGAACTACTCACAAGACATCATATGGATCAAGATTAGAGATGATATAATGAAATGTAACAATCTGAACATAAACGATAATTCAATGGTTAACTCAATAGCATCAACTACAAGGAGTAATCAACACCGGGAAAGTTTCCCCTAAGAACTATGCAAGTTCAACCCAATTGTTATAGCGGTATGAAGTGGTGATGATGGTGCTGGTGGAGATGATGATGGTGAAGATGATGATGATGATCCCGATGAAGTCTAGCTTGATGGTGGTGTTTATGGCGATGATCTCCCCTCTCCGGGAAGGAATTCCCCTCGCAGAATTCTGTCTACCAGAGAGATCTTTCTTGCTCGGTGTTTTCCACCCCGCAGAGGCGGCGGAATCTTTCTGTGGTTGCTCCCTAGGTACTAGGGTTCCGTGGGGATAATATACGCCAGAGGGGAGAGCCTAGAGTGGGCCAGGATGGCCACACCACCTGCTAGTGCGGCCTAGGGCTACCCGCGCCAGGGGGTGGTATGAGCCCCCTATGGCCCATCTCCACTCCCCCTTTTGGCAATCTACGTCTTCTGGAAAAAATAGAATTTTCCATGTATTTTCCCAGATTTTCCGATCTTCACGAATTTTGCCTCCAAACATCCCCTTTTCCATCAGAATCCTGACTGCAGCGGTCCATGCTCCAAAAGTCATCAACCATACAAAAACAGACAAAATAACATAAGTATCATCTCTTAATATGAAATATATCAATGAATAACAGTAAATTATGATATAGAATAGTGATGCAAAATGGACGTATCAACTCCCCCCAAGCTTAGACTTCACTTGTCCCCAAGCAAAAACTGAGCTCAATAAACATGACCTCAGGTTTATGGAGTGAAGAGTCGATAAAAGAATACGGACAAGAAGCATCACATTCATCAATACATAAATCATAATAGAAGACAACTCACTATTATATAACCTAACTTGCAATAAGTAAAGGAAACACAATAAAGATACACAAAGTAAATCATAATTGGTAATGGCAAACTTAGCTCTTGGTCGAAGAATAGTTGACAATTTGCTGGAGTTCACACATAACTGGTTTTCAATGATAGCTTTCAAAGTAGTAAACACTAAGATAAGAGAAATGTGCAAAACAAGGAACATAAGAAACATGATTGAATAAATCATCATATGAATGGATGAAACACAACAACTCAAAATACTTGCTGAGATAGAAGGGAATAGGTTTACTGACTCAACTAAAAAGTAAAAGATAGGCCCTCCATAGAGGGAAGCGGGGATTTCAAGTTTCATAAAGAGCTTCCAAAAGTTATGGTACTTATTAGCTTTCAGCTCTCATTGCCCCTATCATAGGCATCTTTAGGTGATTAAGGTTAAAGTGATCAAATATGAGGATATGCTTGACAAGTTGTAAGTTGAAAATCTCATGTCCCTTGAATACGAGGGACGCTCCTCATGCTACTCAAGTTTAGTTACCGGTAAGTTCTTGTCATAGTAAGTACATGTGTATCATAGAGAACCGCCAACGGGGTACCCCTTGCCCGATGATACGGAAGAATCCCCATATCAAAATGACAAGGCAAGCAAACAATGAGCGTCTTAGCAATCTCCTTATTTACCATGGGAAAATGGTGCTTTTTTCTCTCTTTCCTCTTTTCTCATCTTTTTTTCTTTTTTTCTCAATCTCTATCTATTTTTTTATTAGAAGAATGCTTCATAGATTGCTCATTATGGTTACGCTGCAGGTTTCCACCATGATTAGGCATGGATTAAACCAGTGGCCCAGGCGTTTCTCTAACACACATACATAACTCCATGGGCTTACAAGCTCCCCTTTCATTTCACACCGACGACATCCATAAACAAAAGAGCATGGTATCAACTAGGTACAATGTACAAGTGCAATGTTGAAAGCGTTCCCCATGACAGCATGGTTCTACTAATTCACAATTTACAAAGCGCAAGCATATACGCAATATAGATGGGCACAATGGTTCAAGTTTATTCAGTGCAAGAAAGTAAAGTGTGCCATCAAGTTCGTGGGAGCTTTAATCACTAATTTTCACATAACAAGTTTAATTCGGAAGGTAGATAAAAACATGAATTTACTTGGAATAGCAATAGTGCTAGTAGGTAGGTATGGTGGACACAAATGGCATGGGTTTTGGTTTTAAGGATTGGATGCACGAGAAGCATTCCCTCTCAGTACAGGTTTTTGGCTAGCAAGGCTGTGTAGCAAGCATAAGAGTTGAAGGAAACAAACAAACATACAAGTGATAAAAACAAACATGCAATCTTCCTTGGAAGCACAAAAGATCTTAACTGGAGAATACTAAGCTTATGAGCAAATCACGAAAGAAAGATGATGAAACTATATTTCTTAAGAGTACTTTTATCTTTTTCATTCAATTCTCAAAATAGTGTTGCTAGTGACCGAGCCAGGTTTGCCAAAACCAACTAAATTAACTCAATGATCCCAAAGTGATACCAATACTAACGACAAGATCAATCATATAATCATAAATTGAAAACTAATATAAGATATGCAAAAGAGTAAATGATAGAACTTCACATTCATATCCCATAGCGGCAACTCACTCCAAGGGATACATAGATATCTAACAAGAGGGGGGACACTTCCATAATGCAAACCTCCTACATGATAACTTCTCTATTCATGATATGACTCTACTAAAAAGGTAAAAAATAGAAGATAGTGATGTGATACCACGGCACTCCCCCAAGCTTGGAACAAACCAAGGGGATGCCAAAACCTGATGACGAATTACTCCTTCGATGGTGGTGGTGTTCTTTCATCATCGTCCAACTTCCAAGGTAAGGGATCCCCATCAACAAAAGATATCATGGTCTCCATCATCCTGAAACTAGCAGCAGCACTTATGCGTTTAAACCTAACCTCATACTCACAGTTTTGGTTTTGCACGTTGTAGAGTTGTGCTTTCAGTTGGTTGTTCGTTCGCTGGAGTGAGAAAATTTCATCCTTAAGCTCAGCAGCCTCCTTTTGGTGCTCGGCGATGAGTTCGGAACAAATCTTATGGATGATGTCCACTTCGCGTTCCGCCATCTTCCTGTACCTAAAGACTTCTTGCTCCAGTGCTTCCATCCTGTCCTCCAGATTACCTTCACTTTTAGGACCCTAAACTTCTTTTATATGTACCTCCCCATTTTCGAGCAACAACTCCTTAGGATGAATCTTCAAATCACGCATGTACGGTTTGATGATATCCGCATAAGAATCTTCCTTGGTTGATCCCGAGGAAAACATGGTGGCTCCAAAACTGGGACTCAACCTGTCAGAAACAGATTGAAACAAAAACACGACGAGA
The DNA here is from genome assembly GCA_910589775.1 of Avena eriantha. Taxonomy (NCBI): domain Eukaryota; kingdom Viridiplantae; phylum Streptophyta; class Magnoliopsida; order Poales; family Poaceae; genus Avena; species Avena eriantha. The sequence continues at coordinate 309,137,234 of OU342746.1, forward strand.
ACACGATATACGAACCTCGGGGGATCCGGGGGATTATATATTATGAATTTTACAACAAAAGGAAGGTACCAGGAGAAAACGGGTCGGAGACGGAGTCCGAGGTGGCCACACCACCTGCTGGCGCGACTAGGGGGCCCGCGCGAGGGGGTGGTGTGAGCTACCCTCGCTCTGTTTCCGTCCCTCTTTCGCTTCGTAGCTTTCCTTGTTGGATAAAAACTGCAAAAATATAACTTGACAGAATTTTTGCGGAACTTTTCTTATCAGAACTATTACCTATTCGAAAATGGACTCTCTAGGTCTCTGAATTTGGTCTTTGATAAATTTTTCCGGAGTTACTACTTGAATAGCATCAATATCTTCATCTTCATACTCATATTGCTCGAGTCATGAAACCTTTCACTTTCTTATTACACCATTTTCTCCGATAACCTGGAAATTTCTTTCACACAAAACTTCACACAATTCTCATTAGCAACATTAGTATAAGCGACTTAATAGACCTTTTAGGTTCAAATTCAACTGAAATCCATCAAAACGTAAGCTACTGTAGCAACTCCTTCCTAAAACCCAAAAAGAATTCAAAAAGGAAATCGATTTAAGAAGCAAATGCAATAGTGGCAAAATCTGTCAAAACAGACCAGCAGGTAAAGATCAATTGTTTCAAAAATCTTCTGTTGCTCAAATCAAAAAGTGAAAAACTAACTAAAGTTAAATAATAACCTGGGGCAGAATCTCAAAAAATTACAGCTCAATCCTACGTACAGAGATCTCTCACGAATTTTTGCGGTGAAGCACAAAAATCTGTTTTGGGACAGCAACTTCCCCAAATCTTACTTCTCTCTCATTAGAGGTTGATCTTGACACAAAAACCAAAAAAAAGGACAAGAAGAGGTTATTTCCGAAACAATAACTTCCAAGACTCAAATAAACAAAAACTGAAAGCAAAAGAAATATATTGGGTTGTCTCCCAAAAAGCTCTTTCTTTATAGCCATTAAGATGGGCATGATAATTTCAATGATGCTCACATAAAAATATGAATTGAAGTGAAAGAGAGCATTAAGAAGCAAAAAATATACATGTTTAAGTCTAACCCAATTCCTATGCCAGGGAATTTTGTAAGCAAACAAGTTGTTGAAACCAGGGACTGCTAGCATAGGAAGGCAAAACAGGTGCAACATAAAGACTTTAAGCATAAAACGAGGAAACTTAATATTATTGAGATGCATTAGAATAGTCTTTCCTATCTCATAATAACCTTAAGTATCATGCATAAATTTAATGATATAACTATCACAAGAACCGTTGTAGCAATGATCACTTATCCTAATAGAAAACACAGTGACACTAGCTCTCATAACACTACTTTGTGAAACAATATTAGAAGTATCCTTACAAAGGATAGTGTGTCCCTCTTCTACATATTTAGTGACAAAGTCTTTCGCATTTGCTATTATAGGTTCATGATCCATTTGTTTATCAAGTTCAACAGCTTTATTTGTACTTTCATTAACCATACTAGCTATCATAGAATGTTCCTTTATCTTAACTGGGAAAGGCATTTTCTCAATGTAAGGTTCAGGTAAAACATGATTAGTAGTATAAACTTTAGTATTTCTTGTACAAACACACTTAGCAACATCTTTATATGGTTGATGATACTTATTCCACTTATTTTTAGGAACTTCAATATAGTAAGCAAAATCCTTAAAATAAGTTGCAATAGCTTTAGAGTCTAGACCATAAGCTTTTTTAATATTTTGAAAGTCATCAGTTCCCATAAAAGATTCAATGCATTCATAATCATAATTTATACCTGACTTTCTTCCTTTGCCATTCTCCCATGCTTAAGCGTTGTCTTGGATACGGTCTAGAAGATCCCATTTAGCTTCTTCTTCCATGCGTGTAAATGATCCAGCACAAGAAGCATCCAATAGATCCTTATCATGAAGAGAAATCCTTGCATAAAAGTTATTGATAATAATATTGTGAGGGAGCTCATGAATAGGACATTTGAGCATTAGTAACTTCAATCTCCCCCGAGCTTGAGATGTACTCTCTCCATCAAGAGGCCAAAAGTTGTATATTTGATTCCGATCTTTATGAATCTCACTAGGAGGATAAAATTTAGAATAAAAGAGATGTACTACTTCCTCCCATTCAAGAGCTTGACCATTCTTCAGCAGCTTATATCATTCCTCGACTCTTCCTTTTAGTGATAATGAGAATAACTTCTTCTTGACTTGATCTGTTGTAATACCTGTACACTTAAACAACCCGCATAATTCGTGTATAAAGAGCAAATGATCACCAGGATGGATAGTTCCATCTCCAACATAATAGTTATCCATAACATGATCAATAATTCTTGTAGGTATTTTAAAAATATCATCCTCAGCAGGTGGTGGTTCATCTACTACCTTAGCAGTGGTAGTAGCATTACGAAATAAGAAACTAAGTGAATTATCCATATTGAAAATAAAGTAACTAACAGAAGTAAACAATACTCACAGTAGAAGTTTCCTTTACCAGTTCCACTCTCCAATAGCGCTTCACTCCCCGGCAAGGGCGCCACAAAATAGTCTTGATGACCCACAAGTATAGGGGGTGTATCGCAGTATTTTCGATAAGTAAGAGTGTCGAACCCAACGAGAAGAAGAAGGTGTTGGCGAATGGCTTGGAGCAGGAATTCTCTGTAAATACTTAGCAAACGGATTTTTAGGGGTTTTTGATAATGCAGGTAAATAAAGTACGAGTAAATAAAAGACAATAATAATAAATGCAGCAAGTGGCCCAATCCTTTCTTTAGCAAAGGACAAGCCGGTTGTATTACTTAAGATGACCAAACATTCTCGAGGACACACGGGAATATCGTCAAGTGCTTTCGCTTCATATAGTTGATTAATCTTCTTTAGTTTGCTAAGTGTTGTGTGGGTGAACCTGTGCTAATGTGCCGACCTTCCTAGGACTAATACATACTTGTGATTATACCCCCTGCAAGAATCCGTAAGTACAAGAAAGTAATTAAGGTAGAAACCTAACCATAGCTTTAAACTCTAAGACCCTGACATCCCTTGTGCAAAGGTTTTCTAATGGGGGTTCAGGTTTCTGTCACTCCGGCAACCCCTACAATTAGTAGCCAAATACACAATGCAATTCTCCTAGGCCCATAAAGCTGAAGTGTCATGTAGTCGACGTTCACATGACACCACTAGAAGAAATACACCACAACTTAAATATCAAACCATTGAATCTTTCTCAACACAGCTCCACTACTAACAACATGACTTCTCCCATGTCCTCAAGAACTAAACGAACTACTCACAAGACATCATATGGATCAAGATCAGAGATGATATAATGATATGTAACAATCTGAACATAAACATAATTCAATGGTTCACTCAATAGCATCAACTACAAGGAGTAATCAACACCGGGAAAGTTTCCCCTAAGAACTATGCAAGATTCAACCCAATTGTTACAGCGGTAGGAAGTGGTGATGATGGTGCTGGTGGAGATGATGATGGTGATGATGATGATGATCCCGATGAAGTCCAGCTTGATGGTGGTGTTGATGGCGACGATCTCCCCTCTCCGGGAAGGAATTCCCCTGGCAGAATTCAGTCTGCCGGAGAGATCTTTCTCTCTCGATGTTTTCCGCCCCGCAGAGGCGGCGGAATCTTTCTGTGGTCGCTCCCTAGGTATTAGGGTTCCGTGGAGATAATATACGCCAGAGGGGAGAGCCTGGAGTGGGCCAGGGTGGCTACACCACCTGCTGGCGTGGCCTAGGGTTGCCCGCGCTATGGGGTGGTCTGGGCCCCCTATGGCCCATCTCCACTCCCCCTTCTGGCAATCTTCGTCTTCTGGAAAAATAGAATTTTCCATGTATTTTCCCAGATTTTCTAATCTTCATGAATTTCGCCTCCAAACAACCCCTTTTCCATCAGAATCCTGACTGCAGCGGTCCATACTCCAAAAGTCATCAACCATGCAAAAACAGATGAAATAACATAAGTATCATCTCTTAATTTGAAGTATATCAATGACTAACAGTAAATTATGATATAGAATAGTGATGCAAAATGGACATATCATACCCCTTCTGCCACTAGGGTTCCCAACCTGCAGATTAGTCATTACTCATACTCCCCATACCTGGCTCAATCCTCGGGGTCTTGGGTACCTGAGAAGTCCTTGGATTGAGGTAAAAGAGGATACAATAATCATCATGTCATACAAACTAATACATGATCACATCTATGACAAATAACATGCACAAAAGCTACATGGCTAGGCCGAAGCCCTTAGCCCAAACAGAATTACTCACGCATAGAGATGAAATCGACAATCATAAACATTGTAATGGAAATCATGAGATTGATAGCAAATAGTCTTACAATGTCGCCAATCGAAGATGAGATCTACTATTACAAGAGGTGGAATATGGCTATGGTGGTGGATAAGGGTTTGGAGATTAGATCTAAGTCTATTCCTCCGGCGGCTCTTCGGTGTTGTGGATGCAGATTTTTGAGGTTCTGCAGCGGCTCTCCGTGGCTTTGTTTCTCGTTGCCCAAAGCTTCTTTATATAGGGTTCCCTTCACGAAAGTTGTTTTGTTTGACCTAGCGGCGCTGATGCCAACTATACGGCTAGAATTTTATTCCTGTCGTATAGTTGGTCGTTAAAGCTTCTGTCTCCACTTAACGACCCCTGGTTTCTTTGGGTTGTTGGAAATCTCGTATCTTTGACTCTAATATTGTGATTCCCATCATCAAACATCATTATCTACGCAGGGAAAAATAGAAAGAAAGGATTGCATACCCGTTTGATCATTAGGTATTAGTGGTAGGGTTTAGAGAGATAGTTTATCAAAAATATGAATAATATCCAATTTAAATGTGGACGTAGATGGCTATATTTCAGTCATCAGTAGCTTATGGTGAACGTGCATGAGTATCTTCGGCAACAACCTGGGGAGGGTCAACAAGAGGAACAAGATGCAAATAGTGATCATTAGTATGCACACCCCTATCAGTACATGCCGAAGAGAAGTTATCTTGTGGAAGGAGAAGTATCTCGTCACGTAAACGGCGGAGGATGAAGAGATGCAAACAGAAAAATATTGTCATCAAAGACAACATCTCGAGATATATAGACACGACCAGTGGTCACATCAAGACATTTTACTCCTTTATGGCGAGGACTATGACCAAGAAAAACACAACATTTGGAGCGGAAAGAAAGTTTGTGTTTGTTATATGGACAAAGGTTGGGCCAACAAGCACAACCAAAAACTTGTAGAGACTCATAGTTGGGTTTAACTTGGAGGAGTTTTTTGTAGGAGTCTCATAATTGAGTACTTTGGTAGGAAACATATTAATAAGAAAGGTGGTTGTGATAAAAGCATCATCCCAATACTTGAGAGGCATACAAGCATTGGCAAGTAGAGAAGCATTTCCATATAATAATTGTTGTCTAGGCTAAGTTTATGAGCAGAAAGTAAACTCATGGATGCATCAGGAACATGTAAAATATCACGAAGTTGTACAAAACTAGCAGGGGTGTGCAAAACAGAATGACCAATATGAGCAATATCCATACCTTGTCCACTAGCATTATTAACTTAATCACAGCCCTGATATGGTTCATGAATTTGGAGCTTGTTGAGTTGATGAGTGACATGAGTTGTAGCACCTGTATCTAAGTACCAATTTGTGTCAACCCCATAGGCACCTTTGGTCTCCTTTGGTGGCTTGTCCTCATCATCATCATCATCATCACCATAGCGCCACCAGCACTCATCAGCTGGGTGGCCTTCCTTCTTGCAAATTTGACAAAAAACACCGTCCTTCCATGGGGTAGCACGCATGTCCTTGCGCCCCCCTTCGGACGGCGATCATGGTGCGGGCTTTGCCACGGAGGTTGCTGAGGAGGGTGTTGGGGGCGTTGCTGCTGCTGGTGAGGAGGCATGTAAGGTGGCTTGTAGGGTGGAAGTGCGAATTGTTGCTGATATGGAGGCATGTAGGGTACGGTTGCGAGTATGCATGCATATAGGGAGCCGGCGGTGGAGGCATGTAGGGAGCCGGCTATGCAGGCATGTAGGGAGCCGGTAGGAGTACTGAGGGGCCAGCTGATATGACTGATAATGATGAGGTCGCATATATGGCACTGGTGCAGGTGGCCACGACAGACTTCCCCCATAACCAGGGTACGGAACATGAGGGGAAGCATTAACAGACGATATAAACGATCCAGAAGCCTGGCCGGTGGTGGAGAGCATGGCATCATGATTCTCATAAGATACTAGCTTAGAGCACATATCATTGAGGGAGGTGGAAGGAACAACTTTGAGAGAAACAACAAAACCATTATAGGAACCATCAAGTCCATTCATAATATAATCCTTGAGTTCATCGTCATCAATAGTCTTACCCACAGTGGCAAGCTCAGAGGAAAAACCTTTCATCTTTGTGATATGCTGTTGAACAGTCATGTGAAGTTTCTTGGTGTTGGTGAGAGCACTGTGGAGGTTGGAGACCCGCAACTTGGACTGAGATGAAAGCAGCTCATGGATAGCACGCCAGACATCAGCAGCATGAACAATGTCGTAAACATGAGAGAGGATATCCTCGGAGAGAGAATTCACGATGTATCTCACAACTTGTTGATCCCGCGTGATCCAGACATCATAAGTAGGGTTGGAAATCTGTATCTTTTTCTTGTCAGCATCTTCACCATCGAGGAACTCGGGCGGTGCCGGGTTTGATCCTTCAAGCAGACGCAGAACACGAGCCCCACAGAGGGTGGGCATCACTTGGGCTTACCACGAGAGGAAGTTCTCCCGCGTGAGCTTGGTGGAAGGGAGGCACCGATGGAGGCCTCCCCATCAGTCGTCGAAGAAGTGGCCATGGAGGCGTGGGGTGTTGAGGTGGGAGGGTGTGTGGGCGATCTAGGGTTTTTGGTTTGTCGAGATCCTCGATCTAGGGTTTTGGTTTGTCGAGATCCTGATTGTATTCGAGGTCCTGGTTGTAGTTGTCCTGTAGGATCTAGGGTTGTAGGGTGTGGAGGGTTTTGGGGAAAACTAAATTGGGGAATTGTTCTAGGAGAGAGAGGTCTTGAACTTGGTGGTGTTGGTCATCGGAATCGAGGGTCGAGCCTGGCGGTGATGGGGGCAGAGTGCCGGCATCAGCGGTGGCTAGAACGAGGAAGGAAGAGGGAGGCTCGATACCATGTTAAATTCATATTGTTGGGAGGAACGGTTGTACCCTTTCGAGTAGCCGGGTTTGTGTTTATATTGGCAAGGAATAGCCCCATTGCATGGCATACACATAGTTGGATACGTATATGGTGGTGTACTACACCATACGTATAGTATTAATATTACATCTCTAATAGAAACAAATTTCCGAACGTCCATACAAAGATTATTGCTAACTGCCCAAAGTGAAAAGCAAAAATGTTCTGATAAAGACATTCTTTAGTATGAAATCATGTGCGGTAGCAATATCAAACCAAATACGACGAGTAGCGGGGTCCTAAGCTAAGGCTTGGCTAAACCTGAAAAATCTTAATTCGTATCACGATCTTGAGATGCAGGATCGGCAGCGCTTGTGTTCATAGCTCTGTTCCTCGTTCTATCCGGGTTACTATGCACTTTAGATTAAACCTTATTTCTTGGCTTGGCTCCATCCATCTGGCTACTAGCTATTTCTAGATATATTATCTTTAGAGAGAGGTTGATTACAACTAGACGCGCAGTTGCAGAATCCTACACAGAGATAAACAAAACTTTTACCCTACGGCGGTGATCCCAAGACCTAGCTGAGGTAGTAGGCCACGAAAATTACCACTAGACGCGTGGTTGCGGAATCGATGTAGCACGTCTCTTGATGTAGTGCAGTCCTCATGATCCGTTCCGATCCACGATCGTCGAAGTGTTGAATGTACAGCACCTCCGCCAGTATCCACACGTACGAGGAGGAGCGCCGGCGGTGGATTACTAGGTCCGGTACGGCGGCGACAGGACTGGACTAGGGCTAGGGTTCCCAACACATGGAGTGACCTAACCGTGTGCACTAAGCACCTGTGCCCCAGCTTATATATACGAAGTGAAAGTGGGGTCCACTCACTTGTGGCCCATTCACTAAAAAGGCCTATATTAGTCATTGCGAGTCCAACTCACTTACTAAGTCCATGTCTCTATTTGGGTCCAACCCAAATAGATATCATGTTTGGGTCTAACCCAAACTTGCTCCCGCTCTTAAGTGTGTGACCCGACAGGCTCATGGTGACCCGGACACGATCCGAGTTTCACTCGTTACCGATCAGTCGGTAGCGGCTCCTAGTAGAACGTGCCGACTCCCAAGTACCAAAGAGTCATGACGACGTACCTTCCAATGCGACTTTCGTCTAAGTCCCTTTTGCCTCACGATATACCTTGTCGAACTATAGGCGAATAATCGTCATCCCTTAAATAGTCTGACTCTCTTTCTCGATCTGAGAAAAGTGATTCATTCGACTAACTCTTAGTCGATCGCCTCGGTTAACACTTAACCGAGTCGTGCATGGCCATGCTTTCCAAATCATATCTTCCGAGAGGGCCCAGAGAATATCTCTCCAGACGGAGGGGCAAAATCCCATCTTGGTTATTCACATCACGCAGCTTGACTCTCAGTCAACCCGAACTCCGCCTTTATAACTGCCCAGTGATGGAACAACGTTTGACAGAACCTAAGTCGGTGATCCTCAACTCGTATTGTGCAATAACCTCAGGTCTAAGGATTACATTGATTGAGACATGCAAATGACGACTTGTTCGTTGCATCTCAATATGGGTCAGTCCGACTCGCTAAACTCTTTAGCCGAATCCGTGTAAGTCGGAATAGCATCTCCATGCCCATGACAAGTGGAACCGAGTTATCTGACGACTTTCACATTGGTCTAAGTTGTGTCCAACACAACCTCGATGACCAAGGACAATTATTATGAATAACATGAATATATAATTCCACAATCGAATCACATATTCAATGATACATATCAGTAGTTCATACATGGACAATAACTTTATGAATACATTGGAAATAACATCATACATGATTGTCTCTAGGGCATATTCCCAACAGTCTTCCACTTGCACTAGAGCCAATCATCTGACATCATATGTCTAGGCATCTAATGCCCTTAGCTCTCAGGTGCGTCTCATGCTTTGGCTCTGGAAGTGGCTTTGTCAATGGATCCGCAATGTTTGCATCCGTGTGTACCTTGCATAACTTGATATCACCTTGATCCACGAACTGGCGACAGGGGCGGAGCTAGACTAATTCAAGGGTATGATGTGCATACCCAATAATTTTTGCCAATTGTTTCCGGATTATATGCTCATATATACATGTATACCAAGTACGGTAGTCTTTCTGCACGTAGGACTCACCAAAAATGGAAAAGTTCAGCGTCTAGCACCCTTCCACGTCCTGACGTCCTTACTTGGGCTAACAAGTCGTATTGGGCTCCCATTATGTCCTGAACTTTTCTGCTCGGTCAGTCTAAGGAAGAAAATCCAGGCCACGAGGCAGGATAGCAACACGTGAACAGAGGAACTCCAAGTCCAAGAGGCCTCAGTTCTCTCAAAAAACTAGAGGTTTAGAGTTGCTCGCGATTGGTGGTGTCGTCAAATCGTTAGTGATTTTTATTATACTCTCTCCGTCCTAAAAAGATGCCACAAGTTTGACAAAATTTGAATGTATCCATATATATTAAATAGTGTCTAGATTTATTTAAGTTTAGACAAATTTACAATATCTTTTTTAGGACGGAGGGAGTACTCAATTTCATATTTTCTCTAATTGTTAAATCAAAAGAATTCTCCTTATTTTACAGATTGAGCCGTTGCAGTATTCATAACAAATTTCCAATTATTCTTACTAGTAGATCTGTAGATGACATCATCATTTCTTGTTTCCAAAAACTACTTCATATAGTTTCTTTTGTTTGCTCTTGTAATGTAACTAATTGCTGAGGACGTTATCACTACTATGAACAATTATAGTTTGATTTCTCTATTGTGAACTGAAATTTCTTACATGGTTGGGTTGTACAACAAAATTGTAACTCGCATACCCAATCTGAAAATCCTGGCTCCGCCACTGACTGGCGAGTAAGGTGGTACCGCATGAGTATATATTTGTTCTTCTGGTGTTGTCTAGGTTCTTTGGCTTGTGCAATAGCACTATTGTTGTTGCAATACACGTATAATGGATTGGACGAACCCTGAACCACACCAAGATCCATGAGGAAATTCCTCATCCAAACGGCTTCTTTTGCCGCCTCCGAGGTAGCAATATACTCAGCCTATGTTGTAGACACAGACACCGTCTCTTGCTTGAAACTCTTCCAGCTCACAGCCCCTCCGTTTATCACAAACACATATCCGAAATGCAAAACGAGAATCATCCGAGTCAGTGAGATAACTCGCATCTGTGTAACCCCTTACACTGAGTTCATCCTCACCTCCATAAACCAGGAATATATCCTTAGTCCTTCTCAAGTACTTGAGAATATTTTTAGCTGCTTCCTAGTGGATTTCTCCAGGGTCAGCCTGGTACCTGCTCACAACACTTAGAGCATAGAAAACATCCAGACTAGTACAAATCATACCGTACATGATGGATCCGACTGCAGAAGCATACGGAATCGCACTCATCCAACTTTGCTCATCAGTTGTCGAAGGACACTGAGTCTTGCTAAGTTTTATGCCATGGGACATCGGTAAGAACCCCTTCTTAGACGATTCCATGTTGAACTTCTTTAACACTTTGTCCAAATATGTACTCTGACTCAATCCAATGAGCCGCCTTGATCTATCTCTATAGATCCGAATTCCTAGTATGTAAGTCGCCTCACCTAAGTCTTTCATCGAAAAACTCTTTTCCAATGATTCCTTAGTTTCTTGCAACATCTGGACATCATTTCCAATCAATAATATGTCATCCACATATAAGATCAAAAAGTTTACTTTGCTCCCACTAAACTTCTTGTATAAACAAGAATCATGATCACTCTTGATGAAGCCAAACGATTTGACCACTTCATCAAAGTGAATATTCCAACTCCGAGATGCTTGCTTCAACCCATAAATGGATTTCCGAAGCTTGCATACCTTGTCAGCATTAGCCGGATCGACAAAACCCTCGGGCTATATCATATACACGTCCTCGGTTAAATTTCCATTAAGAAAAGCCGTCTTGACATCCATCTGCCATATCTCATAGTTGAAATAGGTTGCTATAGCTAACATGATCCGAACTGACTTAAGCATCGCCACAGGAGAGAAAGTCTCATCGTAGTCAACTCCTTGAACTTGTAGGAACCCCTTCGTGACAAGCCGTGCTTTATAGACAGAAACATTTCCATCCATATCAGTTTTCCTCTTAAAGACCCATCTGCACTCGACGGGTCTTGCACCGTCTGGTAGATCAACCAAGTTCCAAACTTGATTTTCATCCATGGACTTTAACTCGGATCTCATGGCTCCAAGCCATGACTAAGAATCAGAACCCACCATCGCTTCCGAATAATTTGCCAGCTCATCACTGTCCAACAGTAACACATCACGAACACTTCACAATCTGGCCGATCTTGGCAGTGTCAATGTAGTTGCCCGCTCAGGTACCACGACCGGCTCAACCTCCAAGATGTTTACCGACTCACTGTTGGCCGGTAACTCTCGAATTTCTTCGAGCTACACCGTTCTCCCATTGACTCCCTGACTGAGAGACACTTTGTCAAGGAATACACTGTTTTGAGCGACAAACACTTTGCCCTCTTCTCGGTTGTAGAAGTAGTAGCCCAAGGTTTCCCTCGGGTACCCCACGAAAATACACTTATCCGACTTGGCCGTAAGCTTCTCCGACTGAAGTCGCTTAACAAATGCTTCACAACCCCAAATCTTAATGAAAGACAAACTCGGCTTCTTGCCAGTATACATCTCATGCGGTGTCTTCTCTACCAATTTTGATGGTACTCTGTTTAGTGTGAACGCTGCAGTTTCTAGACAATAACCCCAAAACGATAAAGGCAGATCTGTCCGACTCATCATTGATCGTACGATGTCTAACAAGGTCCGATTCCGCCTTTCCGACACACTGTTTCTCTGTGGCGTTCCCGGCGGAGTGAGCTGGGGAACTATTCCACAACACTTCAGATGGTCATCAAACTCATGGCTCATGTACTCGCCTCCTCGGTCCAATCGAAGAAACTTTATTTTCTTGCCAAGTTGATTTTGTACCTCATTCTGGAATTCCTTGAACTTTTCAAAGGCTTCCGAGTTATGTTTCATCAAGTAGATATATCCATACCTACTCAAATCATCAGTGAAGGTAATGAAGTACTCATAACCACCTCTAGCTGTCATGCTCATTGGGCCACATACATAAACTATGGACTAGCCCCAACAAGTCGGACGCCCTTTCACAACTCCTTGCAAAAGGTGTCTTGGTCATCTTGCCGAGTAGGCAGGATTCACATGTCTCGAACGACTTCAAGTCGAACGAATTTAGGAGTCCATCATCATGGAGCTTCTTCATGTGTTTCCAACTTATATGACCAAGCCAATAGTGCCAAAAGTAAGTCATATTCAGATCATTTGGTTTTAACCTTTTCACATTTATATTATAGACAGATTCACCATCAAGATTCAAAATAAATAACCCGTCCTGGACGGGTGCAAAGCCGTGAAACATATCATTCAAATATAAAGAACAACCATTATTCTTAATATTCGACTCATAGCCTTGTCTCATCAAACATGAGGCAGAAATAATGTTTTGACTAAGCACTGGAACATAATAACAATTATTTAGCTCCATTAAGAATCCAGAAGGTAAATGAAGTTGCATCGTGCTGACTTCCAACGCAGCGACTCTCGCTTTGTTGCCGACTCGAATGTCAACCTCGCCTCTCGCCATGCTCCTAGTTCTTACCAGTCCCTACAACGAGTTGAAGATGTGAATGACTGATCCGGTATCATATACCCAAGAACTACCAAGTGCATCAGCAAGATAAATGTCTCTAACATTGCAAACAAGCGTACCTGAGCCGGAAGTCACACCTCCACTCTTGGCTTTGTCAGCCAGATACTTGTTGTAATTCCTCTTCTAGTGGCCATCCGCCTTGCAGTAGAAGCAAGTGGATCCAGCTGCAGGAGATGGCTTAGTCCCTGAGGAAGCACTTTGGACCGAGTCCTCAGTCTTACCTCCCAACTTTGCCTTCTTCTTCTTAGTCCAAGAACTCTTCTTGAACTTAGCCTTATTCTGCACCAGCAACACTTGACTGGCGCCTTTCTTCAGATCCGCCTCAGCCTGCTTGAGCATCCCATATAATTCAGTGAGCTTCTTATCCATACCATGCATGTGGTAGTTCGATATGAACTGACCATACGCACTAGGAAGAGAGTTCATAATTATGTCTGTAGCGAACTCTTTGCTAATGGGGAAGCCAAGCCTTTCCAGAGACTGCACGTAACCAACCATCTTGATCACATGCGGACTCAGTGGATCGCCATCCTTAAGCTTGTAGCTCAACAAAGCCTGAGAGACTTGATACCTCTCAGTCTTTGCCTGAGCCTGGAACATACTTTTGAGGGTTTCGATCATATCGTAGGCCTCAACATTCTCGAACTGCTACTGCAAGTCCGGTGCCATGTGAGCAAGCATAAGACAGCTAATTTCCGTGGATTCATCCCAAATCTGACGATAGTCATTGGTGGCTATGACAGTCGCATTCTCATTCGGGCTCATCTGGATGTGGGTTGTCTAGGACATGGTCCCTCTTTTCTTGCTTGAGAACAATTCTCAGATTACGATACCAGTTGGTGAAGTTAGTTCCATTTAGCTTATCTTTCTCTAAGATGGTTCTCAAAGCAAAACTGGAAATCTGAGGGAGACTGCTAGGTGCCATTGATCTACAATAGAAAAATATGCAAAACACTTACGACATGTATCCATAAAAGAGCAAGCATATTAAACACTTTAATATTTATGCTCCCACTAGAACCAACACCCTCCGATGGTTACTTAGTGATTCAGGACCCTAAATAAGCAATTCGACTAGTGAGTTTTAGCATCACCGCTAGCCGTCAAGTGATCTAGGTAGACAACTAGTTGTCAATCGTATCTCATACGACTCCTGTTGGATGGGTGGCATCACATGCCCCGGCTCCCATCTGACTTTTCCCGGAGTCCCACAACCATTGTGATAGACCCGTCTAGATTACCAAGTGCTTCCACTGTAAGAGTCCGACTCGAACCCACCTAGTCGGAAAGAATTGATAGCACCTCAATTTTATGAGTCTACTATCAAAAATGTCCGACTTGTGATGGTGCAGCACTGGCGGGGAAACCGACTAGACCTTCTTTGAGGGATTACTTTCTACCAACTATCTAATAGAGGTAAACAGAGACATGAACATAACACAAAATAAAGCAATTATAGTATGAAATGGTATGACTCTCTTCATGGTGATCTCCATCTCCACAAAGCTTGTAATTCGATTCGTGTCAACTCTTGTTACGTGCCGCCTTACACCATGTAGCCGACTTGTACATCGACTTGCATGCCATCCGGGTTCTCCAAACAGCTACACTAGCTAGTGATGTAAATTACATAGAGAATCCAACACGCAGGTCATTATACAATAAAATGACAGCACCTAGGCTCCAGCCGGCTGACAAAACCGTGATACGCAGATCACGTATGCATTACACACATCATATGCACATAAGCCATACCATTCACAACATCATCCTGCAAAAACAAGTTATGCATAGATACGATATCTAACGGCGTTGTGAAACTCGCAACGACATCTAAGGCGCTACGACAGGGCGAAGCCGGCGGTCCCACTAGCCGGATAGCGGGCAGGGATCGAAGGGGCAGCGCCCCACGATTTTTCCGAAAACACAGATCTCATCTACATTCCAGAAATGGATTTCTTCATCGGATAAAACTAATTTATCTAAATCCGATCCGAACTCCGATTCGACCAAATTCTTTGATCTTCGATCACCGCATCCGGATTTACGTGTCACAGTCTACCCCGATGGCGGAAGCCGACCGGTAGGGGTATGTCGTTCCACGACCTTAGCAATTAGATCACGGAAATCAGATCATCCATTCCCCCGAGTACAGTTAATCCAATCAACTTCGTACAAAACCGATCTATCTTATAGATCAACCACCAAAACTGCAATTAGATCCAATCTAGCGTCAACCGCATATCACATATACACGATCTCAAGCCTAAAACCAGAAGCTAACGCTCTGATACCACTGTCATTCTGAAAAGTTTGTAGCATCCGTACAAGCCTTTTCTTAAAGGCCTAGCTTCTGTCTGAAAAACGCCACATCATCACCGCAGAACATGCACAAACGCATCATCAACATTCGGATTGAATGCCTTGTCCAACCCAAAACAGTATGAGAATAGCAGCAGCACTCACGGACACCTCCGTCAACTCAGTGTATATATCTTCAGTTAGTATACGTAATAGTATTATTTTACTTTACGGTGCATAAATAAATCTCACAAAGAATTGAACATTACGTGCCATACCTACTGTTCAAATATCCAACAAGAGAAACTGATTGTGACTGCAGATGGGCAACGAGGGATGCCGAAGCATACTTGTGTCACCACAAGCCACTCTAGTTGCTTGGCCACACGAAGAGGGACAGTGAATGAATGAATTATGATTGTGACTTTGCTCTTGTGCCAAGAAGAAAGGAGGATGCAAGCATGAATCCCTGAATTGTACTAGTAGTACTATATACTTAGATTACTATGGGCTACATAAAACACACGAGGGAGGGAGGGAAGTCACTCGCAGGTAGTGGCGCGCGCATCTCACCGTGCATGCGACAGACCCGTACGTTGTCCCTGAACATAAGTGTACATGCATGGTCTCAACATAAGATAGGATATACAATAGTTACATGATGGTGCACACGGCGTTCGGGTTGTCGTCGGAGAAGGCCGAGGTGTAGCTCAGCTCGGTGGAGGAGGCCCGTGCGAGAGGCGCGGCGCTGGGATCCTCCACGACGACGTTCCTCACGTACCCCGGCGGCGCCTTCCTGTCGTACGCGCCGGGCGCGTAAGGGTGCGCGGCGAGCGGGACGGCGTCGTAGGTCACGTACGGCCAGGGCTCCACCCGCTTGCCCGTCCTGCGGGCCAGCCGCCGCATGAGCCTGGAAGGGTCGTCGACGTAGCCCGACACCGTGACCTTGCCCTGCTTGGGGAGGACCTCGACGCCGGTGACGCCGCGGAGGCCGCGTAGGGCCGCGCGGACCCGGCGCTCGCAGCCCTCGCAGTCGATCCGGACCTTCATCTCCACGGTTTCGAGATGCGGCCGCTTCTTGATGTGGCGATGCGTGCGCAGCGTCGGGCACGGGCACATCTCCGACAGAGCGTCCAGGATACCCATCAGTTCAGTCCTCTTTCTGTCCGTCCGGTTCTTGCTCGCTCGATCGATTTGCTGCAAGCGAGTGACCAAGGCAAGCTCTGGAAGAGGCCGAGACGCAGCAGGAGAAATATATAGCGCCTACGGGAGGTAGGCCGCGCCTGGGCGGGCGAATATTTGATTACAAAGTTGGGTAAGCGACACCTACGGAAGCTGTGTGTGAGAGGATGATAGGAGCACGGAGATGGCGCGCGCGCGCTCAGGATCCACCTGCTGATCAGGACGGGCGCCACTCGCACACCGTGGTCACACGTCGGCAGCGGCGCGCGCAGATACTCCCAGACGTGTTGGCTCGGGCTGCCACGTCACCCCGTCGAACATTTCTTTAACTTCGGTAAATTTATTGTAGAATCAAAAACACAGTCACCTACAAGTATATATGCTCCAAAAAATCGTTTCTCAAGTTAACTTTATGCGAAGGAGTCCCATCTACCTTCCCTTTCCGCTTTAAGATTGGTGAGTTTGTCTAGTTTTTTTCAACCCGCACATGGATGACGTCATGCGACGTCTTGCTGATGTCACTAATTGAAACGGAATGGAACATTCTATGAACTATGAACAGTACAAAAATATTTCGTTAAGTTTCAAAAGTGTAACATTAAAACAGTTTGTGAATAGTAAAAAAACCTCCATCCTAAGGCTTAAGGCTATAACTTTTTGAAAAAGTCAAACTGTGTAAAATTTGATCAAGTTTTTAGAAAAAAATATTAACATTTACAATATGAAATATATACCCTTGATACATCATGAACCATATTTTCACGTGGTCTCTATATGATATCATAGTTCTTGATAATTTTTTCAAAAAGTTTGGTGAAATTTTTTGTAGCTTGACTTTTCAAAAAAATTATAGGCCTTAAACCTTGGGACGGAGGGAGTATTTCATAAGTTTCAATAAAGTTTTATAAGTTTCGAAAATATTTCAGTTTTTCTGGGCAGCACGGGGCTGACGTCATGCTGACTCATGCTGGCGTCAACACTACTTCACATTAAGTTAACTTTAGAAAATCCTTATTTTATACTACTCCCTCTAAATAGCTTGCTAAAAAACTTATATTATGGAACGGAGATAGTACATAGCATAATATAAAGAAGGGGGTGGTATCACCGAACGAAAAACCGTAACACCCTGTGTAGAGCCATGGCGAGCAAGCTCACGAGGGGTACCATTTGCTTACCGTGGCCAATGTTGGATTGTTGCCCTGCTAACATCATTAGTACAAGTTGATAACTCATAAGTGCAGGTATAGCTTTAGCACCTTTTAATGTGAAAACGTGGGTATCGAATCGCATGATCAAAAAGGTAAAAGTATTTATTCTCTTAAAGTAGAGTGTCACAATTCTAGTTATTTATGTCTAAAGAAATTAAGAAAACAAAAAAGGTTGATTTAATGCAAGAAAATAAAATGCAATAAAACAATAAAAGCAAAAGTGTCTTAATCCTCTAAATACAAGATGATAAGACTGAGGTTTTACTTTATGAGAACAATGGAATTACGTGCATGGGTTCACTTGATCTTTTTATATCCAAACAATGGTGGCATACTTGAGAATCAATCATACGTAAGTGTTACGCAAAATATTTATATGGCCAACATGTCATATTATAGAGATGATGCAACACATCTCATAATATTTTCCTAATTGTTGGGGATATACTTTTCGGGTATCCTCACAGTTCCTCGCTGACCAGGGTGGCCCACTTCGGGTTAGAGTTTTGCTTCACGGGCGGCCTAGTCAGGGAGAAAGACAAAGTCCAATCCGGCTACGGGAAGGCCCAGAAGACTTACCGACTTAGTCCCATAATGTTACTTGTAGTTCAAGATGTACTCTGTAACCGACTCTTAGTCGTAGCCGGATAGATCTCTCCTATAAACCATATGCCGGATATCTATATAAGCCGTCCTAGGGAGAGCCTTTAGGGCACCTAATACTTTAGACCCTCAACTCACACAGGCGAAACCTTGTAGCCCATATTCCGGCGCTGCCGTATTACTGGTTTGTTAACAGGAGTAGGATCCATCCAAAGCCGGCGGATTCAAACCTGGGTAAACTTGTGTGCTCACCGTCCCGGAATACCGTACGTCTCACACCCCTCTCTTCCGCACGCCTCGAGGACCCCCTCATGGCGTACTTGTCCTCAATCCGACGACAGTTGGCACCCACCGTGGGGCAAGTTAGCTTCGGATCTGCGTTCCGAGCGAAATCTGCAAGAATCGGAATCGGCGAGACTATCGCCGTCGGTCGCATCCTCTACGCCAGCGACGTCCCTCTCATCGTTCTCGACGAGTCTTGGATTCCGGCTAGGGAGGCCGTGACTGCCTACACAATCATGTCTTTTAGCGAGATCGATGTTTACATCGGTTTCGCTGAACCTGCCCAACCCACCCCAGCGGTGATGATAGAGGCAGAAGAATCTTCTGGGTCCCCTTTGTCCGCGGAGGCGGCAGAGTTCCGGATCTCAGAAAACCCTAATCCCACCCAGCCCGCACTAGTTGCGGAGATAGTGGAGAAATCCGATCCTAAAGAAGACCTAGCGGTCCAAGTCGAATCTGGAGTGGATCTCCCTGGAGAAGCCGGATCCCAGATCGACCTACCTGTGGAAGTCAAAATTCAGGAGGAACATGTCAACGAAACTGATTCCGGCTCTGACGATGCCGGGACAGATATGCCTTTCCTGAGGTACACACTAAGACTTATGATACTGCAAGGCGAAAGCACAGATGCAATCCTCGAGACCAACAAAAGTTTCGACATGGCTGATCGCGAAAGCCACAGGTACCTCAGGAGGCACGCGTCGCACTTTGTCGGATACGTGGGATCCGGATCCTGCTCTGTCGATCCTGGAGAAAACACCGACTCTGTGCTGGTGGCAATTGGAACAAACGTCGACGTTCCCGCATCCTCGGATGAATCGATGACGTCAGCAGATTTCCAAAAGTTCTCCGCGGAATATGAAGAGGAGTATAACTCCAAAGCTGCAGAAGAAGGAGAAGCCATGGATGAAGGATCCAGGGAACACTCTCCCAAAGCGCAGGATGACATGGACGTCGGAGATAATCCCGAAGTCCAGATGTCCGAAAGTACCGATCAGAGCTTGACTCCGGGAAACGGACCCAAAGTCGTCTTTGCTACCGGCGCTGCCAAGAAGGCAAAGAAGAAGAACAAGAAGAACAAAACCCCAGCAAAAGACCCTCTGACAGAGGAGGTGATTGCCGAGGAATACGAGGGAGACTCGGATGGAGCACTTATCCCAGAAGAGCCAAAAAAAGAAAAATCGGTGGACGGACACGTGATCACCGAAGGTGCGCGTAAACTCATCGATGCTGCATTAACCACACCTATCCCTACAGTCGCAGAACTTACTGCTAAAGAGCTGGACGAAAGGGCCCAAGCCCTAGAAGCGCATCGTCAACAACTCCTCGATGAAGCCAAAAACATCGAGGTGGAGAAGAAACGCATGACAACTAAGGACTACATGTCTCGGTTGCATCAGAAGACACGGAAGCATCACACCGATGACGACCAATTCCCACATGTCTGTGCCGTTCTTTTTGGAGATGAGATGGGGAAGCCACAGAAAGATAGCAAAGGAGATTGGGTATACCCAACCCCAGTACAGAATACTGTGGCGGCCCGAGAAATTCTATCGGCTAATCCAGGACCGGAGGAGATCCGTTTGGGTATCAAACTACTCAACAAGGGACTAGAGCAACAAAAGGTCGCCCTGTCCGGAAGTCAAAAACTGGTCTCTTTTGACCAATGTCGCACAGATCCGGCATGGGCTGGCCTAAGATCCCATTACGTCCGGGCGCAGTATCATCACTCCGAACGCCGGGAAGACAATTATTCAAGAACCGGATCGTCAGGACAGCATCACAGAACTTCGCGTAACTGGAGCAACGTCGCTCCAGCGGCCGAGAAAGATGCCATCGCTGCACTGAATCCGAGGAACCCTCCCCGACGAGAATCTAACGATCGAAGGGGAGAAGATAAAGAGAAACCTAGGGAGGAGGATCTTCAAAAAATGCCACCTCCTAAGCGTGCAAGCCGTCTGGCTGAGCCTCACCATGGTGGGAACGACGGACGAAGGAACGACGGAAACCATGCTGGTACAAGCCGGCAGGGGGCTCGTCGTAGTTAAGATCCTCCGCGGAACCGGAATAATGACGCTCAGGACGAAGGCCGGCGATCAGCCGGAAACCATTCAGCTGCCCCACCCTCTCCACCAAGCAGTCATCACAGCGGCTCCCAAGGAGAGCATGGAGGACGGCGAGGCGGAGGAGGTGGTGGCAGAAGCCGAAGTCTGGCTCCAAGGCACCGCAGACACAGCCGGCATTTGGGACGATCTCTATCCCCAAACGACGCAAGGCACAGGATCAATTCCAACATAGAGGCGCGGCGCTACAAAAACAATGACATGTACGTGGGCCCAAAGTGCTTCGGACCACGCATCAGAGCTACAAGATTCTCGGAAGGATTTACTATCTCAAGGCACATCCAAGCCTACGACGGCATTGCTCGGCCAGATACTTGGCTACAAGATTTTTTCTAAGCTTGCTGCATCGCTAAAGGCGGAAACAGCCTGGTCGCAACCCGATATCTCCCACTTATGTTGCAGAAGATGGCGCGATCATGGCTCAATGAACTTCTGGAGAACACCATCCATAACTGGTATGACATGCAAAGTGTGTTCTTTCGGAATTTCGAAGGCACATGTCGGAGGCCCTGTTCGATCGGAGACCTACAGCGTTGCACCCAGAAAGCCGGAGAAACTTGCCGAGATTACCTCGGACGATGGATCGACACCAAGAACTCCTGTGAAGGAGTAAACGATCCAACCGCGATTGAAGCTTTCATCACAGGGCTCCCAATTGGTCTACTACGTCACCGCTTGAAGTGTATGTTGGAGATATGCCCAAGAGGCAATAATAAAGTAGTTATTATTATATCTTTATGTTTATGATAAATGTTTACATCCCATGCTATAATTGTATTAACCGGAAACATTAATACTTGTGTGTTTTGTAAACATAAAAGAGTCCCTAGTAAGCCTCTTGTTAAACTAGCTTGTTGATTAATGGATGATCATGGTTTCCTGATCATGGACATTGGATGCCGTTAATAACAAGATCATATCATTAGGAGAATGATGTGATGGACACACACCCGTAGTAAGCATAGCATAAGATCAAGTCATTAAGTTCATTTGCTATAAGCTTTAAAATACATAGTAACCTAATCCTTCGACCATGAGGTTATGTTAATCACCATCACCGGATGGGTACTTTGATGACATCAAACACCGCTTCGTAACTGGGTGGTCATAAAGGTGTCATTGGGTATTCTGAAAGTATGTGTTGAAGCGCATGGACCAAGATTGGGATTTGTCCATCCATATGACGGATAGATATGCTCTGGGCCCTCTCGGTGGAATGTCATCTAATTAGCTTGCAAGCATGTGACTGGGTCACAAGGGATGACATAACATGGAACGAGTAAAGAGTACTTATCAGTAACGAGGTAGAACTAGGTATGGAGATACCAATGATCAAACCTCGGATAAGTATAGTATCGCGTGCCAAAGGGAATTGGTTTCGTATGTAAATGGTTCTATCGATCACGAAGTCATCGTTGAGTATGTGGGAGCCATTATGGATCTCCAGGTCCCGCTGATGGTTATTGATAGGAGATATGTCTCTGTCATGTCTACATATTCACGAACCGTAGGGTGACACACTTAAGGTTCGAAGTTGTTTTAAGTAGATATGGAATGTGTGTTGGAGACCGAATGTTGTTCGGAGTCTCGGATTGGATCCGGGACATCACGAGGAGATCCGGAATTGTCCGGAGAATAAGATTCATATATTGGGGATCATTTTCTGAGTTAGGAAATGTTCCGGAGTATTTGTATGAGGATTCTAGAAGGTTTCGGAATGATCCGGAAGGTTCTGGAAGATTTCTTGGAGTTTGCTTGAAAACCAAGAAAGGATCAAGGAGTCCTTGTGGGGCAAGACAAGGAGTCATGGGGAAGGAGGACTCCTCCCCCCTCCCCAATCCGCCGGCCAAGGAGGGAGGGGAGTCCTACTAGGACTCCCCCTCCCCATGGCGCCTCCCCCCTTTAAATAAAGGGATGGGGCGCCACCCCCTGGCACCCCTCCACTACTCCAGCTCCTAGCCGCCTCTCTCCTCCTCCTTTCTTCTGCTCAGGCTTAGGCGAAGCCCTGCAGAATTCTCTACTCCACCACCACCACCACGCCGTCGTGCTGCTGAGATTCCGTGGAGAAGATCTACTACCTCCGCTACTCGCTGGAACGAGGAGAGGAAGGTCTGCTTCGACTCCGCACGTGTGACCGACTACGGAAGCGCTGCCGGAACGCGGCGCCGGAAGGATCGTCCACACGATCTTGAGATCGGCAAGTGATCGACTACATCAACCACGAGATCCAATCTCGTAACGCTTTCGGGTCTACAAGGGTTAGTATAGATCTATCTCGTTGCACATGTCTAATAGATTAGATCTTGGCTTTTATCTAGATTAGATCTGGGTTTTGTTCGTTCTTGCGGTAGAAAATTTTTGTTTTCCATGCTACGAACCCATCAGTGTGACAAGGTCACTGATTTGGGAGAGATGATAGAAACAGCGAGCAAGTATGCGGATGCTGACGACGATGCAGAAGGATTACTCAACGTCCTAGTTGTGCCTCAGTCGGCAAGACAACCAAAGCAACAAGCTCAGAAGCGCAAAAATACCTCGGAAGAAAACCCAACGCGGAAACAGTAGTGGTTACTACTGTTTCCGGGTCTGGAGGACGAGGAGGACGTGGCGGAGGCCGCGGGCGTGGCCGTGGGACTTCAAGGGTTCAAGGTAGAGGAGAACAGCAACCAGGCAAAACCTACTCTTGGGCCGACATTGTCAATAACCCATGTGTGCATCACCAAGACGCCAATGGGGGATCGTCCCACATCAACGCTGAATGTCGTTTCAATGACGATATCAAAAGAGACGATACCGCGGGCTACAAAGCTAAGCGGAAGAAGGGAAAGAAAAATCCCGAAAAGGACAAAGAGACCAAGGAAGATTCCGACATGGAGGAGGCTGATGCTTCAAATCCCAAGCCGGAAGGGAAGAAGACTTTTCCCACCAAGAAGGACACTTACGTCACTTTCCTCTGATCTCAACCAGCAAAGGTTAAGAAAGCAGTTCTCCACGAGCTCAATGCAACAGTTTTGGCTGTCCCTCAATATCTGGACTGGTCGGAAGTGGCAATCACATTTGACCGCGCTGATCATCCGCCTAAGTTGCACAGGCGAGGAAAATACGCCTTAATCGTCAATCCACTTATTGAAGGTTATGGTTTCTCCAAGACCCTCATGGACGGTGGTAGCAGCATCAATATTCTCTATGTCGAAACGCTACGCCGATGAAGATCTCGGAAACCCAGCTGAAAATGAGGAAGCAGATGCACTATATCGTATAGGCCTTGAATTTTCAAAAAAATTATAGGCCTTAAGCCTTGGGACGGAGGGAGTATTTCATAAGTTTCAATAAAGTTTTATAAGTTTCGAAAATATTTCAGTTTTTCTGGGCAGCACGTGGCTGACGTCACGCTGACTCATGCTGGCGTCAACACTACTTCACATTAAGTTAACTTTAGAAAATCCTTATTCTATACTACTCCCTCTAAATAGCTTGCTAAAAAAACTTATATTATAGAACGGAAATAGTACATAACATAATATAAAGAAGGGGGTGGTATCACCGAACGAAAAACCGTAACACCCTGTGTAGAGCCATGGCGAGCAAGCTCACGAGGGGTACCATTTGCTTACCGTGGCCAATGTTGGATTGTTGCCCTGCTAACATCATTAGTACAAGTTGATAACTCATAAGTGCAGGTATAGCCGTAGCACCTTTTAATGTGAAAACGTGGGTATCGAATCGCATGATCAAAAAGGTAAAAGTATTTATTCTCTTAAAGTAGAGTGTCACAATTCTAGTTATTTATGTCTAAAGAAATTAAGAAAACAAAGAAGGTTGATTTAATGCAAGAAAATAAAATGCAATAAAACAATAAAAGCAAAAGTGTCTCAATCCTCTAAATGCAAGATGATAAGACTGAGGTTTTACTTTATGAGAACAATGGAATTACGTGCATGGGTTCACTTGATCTTTTTATATCCAAACAATGGTGGCATACTTGAGAATCAATCATACGTAAGTGTTACGTAAAATATTTATATGGCTAACATGTCATATTATAGAGATGATGCAACACATCTCATAATATTTTCCTAGTTGTTGGGGATATACTTTTCGGATATCCTCACAGTTCCTCGCTGACCAGGGTGGCCCACTTCGGGTTAGAGCTTTGCTTCACGGGCGGCCCAGTCAGGGAGAAAGACGGAGTCCAATCCGGCTATGGGAAGGCCTAGAAGACTTACCGACTTAGTCCCATAATGTTACTTGTAGTTCAAGATGTACTCTGTAACCGACTCTTAGTCGTAGCCGGATAGATCTCTCCTGTAAACCCTAGGCCGGATATCTATATAAGCCGTCCTAGGGAGAGCCTTTAGGGCACCCAATACTTTAGACCCTCAACTCGCACAGGCGAAACCTTGTAACCCATATTCCGGCTCTGCCGTATTACTGGATTGCTAGCAGGAGTAGGATCCGTCCAAAGCCGACGGATTTGAACCTGGGTAAACTTGTGTGCTCACTGTCCCGGAATACCGTACGTCTCACACCCCTCTCTTCAGCACGTCTTGAGGACCCCCTCATGGCGTACTTGTCCTCAATCCGACGACACTAGTAAGAATAAACTTGTCAAATTAGAATAAGAGTAAACAAAGTATTACCCTTGGTTTTATGACATGAGGTAAATAAGTACAACACCCGCTTTGTACACCTACTACTCACTAGGCTAGTTGGTCGCTTCCTTATATTTTTATCCCTAGACTATGTATATCTAAGATGCATTTATTGTTTCTATCACTTAGCTAGTAACACCCCGGTTCTAATACATCTGACACACATCGACTCTAAGATGCATTTATTATTTCTATCACTTAGGTAGTAACACCCCGATTCAAATACATCTGACACACATCGTACTCTCATACGATCTACTAGAGAATAGAGCATAGAATAATTACATAGATTAAATCTAGGGTGGAGTTATAAATAGGTGCAGCCGTGTACATGCGCAGATATATCCCTAGTGATTACTCCCAATGTAGTTGTGCGCAAACAAGAGAATTATTAAGACAAAGTTCAACCACAACATTAACGTTTTGAGGTCCCCATATATCCTCTACAACATGCATCCGAAGAATTGGGGCACAGTTTTTGTCATCTCTAACCATCCAACATTCACTTCAACAAGCTACAGCATAATCCTATTAAATATTTAAATAAACCAGGAATATAATGTGCATCTATAAATATCTCAACATAACATCACATTCATCATCTCATAACATTATCCACCATAGGAATTACATCTAATGCTGTAATGGTGTTGGGCAACTCATCCGTACTAATATAAGTACAATACATGGAGTGGTTGGATAAAGTTATCACGACAAAACCATAGTCCAAGGGGTGGGATACTCCTCCCTCATGATGGAGACCAACATGGAGGAGTTGGTGAAGAAGGAGAGGCGGCCAAAGGCAATTTCGACAACGGTTCCCCCTCCAATTTTCCTTCGACGACGGACTGAAGCCACTATGTTTCTTGGTTTTCGATCTCCTCCTTTGTTCATCGTGAAATAAAATATCAGGGATATATATAGTTGGTTTTAGGTCAAAACATATCTGTGAGCAAAAGATTGAGGTCGGTCGGACGGTCGAAGGGGGAGATGGATCCCATGGCGCAACCAGAATGTGCCAACGCACCATGAATCCTATATCCCAACCTATTGGCCTTGTGGTGGCCCAATTTAGCTCGTTGGATTCGTCTAAAAAAATTGCTCTTTGATCTTGCCTTTTTTGAGTCCCAAAGCTCTTAAAAATCCAAAATAATAACAAAAGGTTTTTCTTTCTTCCAGAGTTAAAACCAAAATAAAGAGGATTACTAGGAAAATCCAAAATCAATGATAATAGTGATATTAACTCATGATATGATGCAAATATGATGAATATACCACAATACACTACAAAGTTAATGTATGCATTTTCAGATGTCGGCAATCATCCATCACTACCGTACACGTACATTTATACTCTGAAGGATAAGAACACCATGCACTACCTCCAATGACTCGGATTCCACCACCAAAGATTGGGCACCAAACTATTCACCAAGTTTAACTCCTGCCAGCAGCGCCGAGGCCTCCATCAACGCAACATCAATGGCATAATCAGTGAAATCACAAGAAGTGGCAACAAAGTTACCTCCCGCATTCCTGATAATTGCGCCAGAAGCACCACACTTCGAGTCGAAGGCAACATCAATATCTAGTTTGTAGACAACTGTAGCAGGTTTCGTTCCTCCCCCTCTATTAATAGCATTCCCAGAACCTTTAAGTTTAACAGTATTCGTCAAAATTCCAGTAAATTTATGATTGTTCGCACTAGAGTTGGAACAGGCTCTTTATTTGTAATATGTCGCCTCGGCCATCACAAATACCAACATGTGATCATCTCTGCTTTTGCAAAGTGTTGGATATTGCATGTAACACTACTAGGTGTAGGTGAACATATCAGTTCTTCTAAAACCATTGACCCTGATGTATCCATGAGCGAGGCTGGTCTAATAAACACACCAAGGCCTAATCCTTCCCAAATCTGACAAGTTAGATTGCTAGTGTTCTCTAACTGGGATGTTCGCTTGCCTACTTTCTTCTTTCCTCCAATGTTCCTTAGTAATTTCCTTAGCATTTCAATCGGAGCGTGGTTCTCATCAACCACAACACGGGATACACAGTCGATCACTCAATCACGACTTGCCATGTGTGGTTAATCCATCACGAAAAAGGTAGTAACAAAGTCACCTAGTCGGCGGCTGCCACAAGGCACATGTTGAAGTGTTTGTGTAACTGGATGGGCTGACATTTCGCTCCTATAGGACTACCCACATTGAAGTAACGTAGATAATAATTTGGATCCTCGTGTAGTGCCAACTAGGAATATTGATGATATAGTATAGTATTAAATAAAGAGAGTGAATGTTTGGTAACATCTTAGAGAAAGTACAGTAGGCTGATGTAAGCATGTTGGGATCCGCATAGGAAAAACAAAAAAAAGCCTATGGATGACACCCAAGATCGATCTATGGAGAAACACGTAAATGTTGGATCCAGATGAACTAACCGAATATCGCAGCGGAAGATATATCAATGGAGTTTGTCGACGAAGATCGCGTCGAACCTCGTAGTTAGGTGTATCCCTCCCAGCCGCGAGGAGAACTCCCACTCTATGTGAGGATACAAAACACGATCCCTTCGCAGGTTGCATCCACCCGACCTCCCAATCAATGCACCGTCTCACGATGATAAACTCGTAGCCTCGTGGCATGCGTATGTAGAAAACCTCCGCGAGGGAGAGAAAGGGAGAGACAAGCCACCATATGTCGAATATTGTGTGTTCCAAGGGGTGGGGCTGCCCACTTTATATAGAAGAAGGGGAGAGGTCTAGGCGCCCTAGGGTTTCTCCTAGAGGCTGGCTGCTAGGGTGGCCCTAGAGGTGACGCCTCCCCCCTTTTAGGTTAGGTGTTAATCTCCCAAATCATCTCCTTTCCTCATTTGCAAGATATGATATCTCTAGATTAATGCAAGATAATCCCATACCGCATTTAGGAGATACAATCCGAACTTTCTGAAACTGCAAGATATCATATCTTCATAAGATTATCGCATACTTTAAATAGAAGATACAATCCGGACTTTTCTAAAAGGACACAATGCATAATAGGAAGTTTTAGTGCAGCCATTGGGTGGTCCCATAAGCCATGACATGTGGGCCCAGTTGGCCCATGCACCACCCCCATGTGGGTTGCACCTCCAGATCACCCCCCCCCCCCCCCCACGGGAATCTCTCCCGGTGGTTTTCTCCTCTCCTTTTTCTTTCAAATAAAGGCATAAAACCAACTATGGAACCATTCATGTGAACATCGAAAATACTTTTGATGACTCTGGAACCACCTTTCCAATTTAGGTTATGTCTCCGGAACAATTTTGTTTTCTCTTTGCAACTATTTCAGTAACTCTGAAACAATTTAGTGTCTTTAGAACATATACACGGATTTTTTTAACCACATATCCTATTATCATAAACGGATTGTTTGGCCTTAAGCTTGTGACCCGTTCGGACTCGATAATATGCAGACATGACTTCGAATAACTCTTTCAGATCAATAACCAACATCTGTACCTGAACCTCCATGATGGCTCCTTTATATTATACAAATCATCAAGCAAACCCAGTTCATTATACAAATGTTAATCCTTTTTCTTCATGATATAAGTGACAAACCCAAGGTGAGATGTCGGTATCCTTGTGATGCAACTATTGAGCACTATATTTGTTATGTTTCACTCTCATTTACTCATGTATATTCCAGTGTCCTTATGATAAATATCATAACTTGTCTGCCTGGAGTATATCTCTCCATCGTTAAGAGGACCAAGATCCCAGTCATAAACTATTGTGTGTCTAGACATACGTTCCAATGTATCTGAAAGACCATTGTTATAGTCACCCGGTTGAACGTAACGTTTGATGATGTTCAGGACACACCTTCTACTATGAAGACAGTCAATATTGTAACAACCCTAGTTTTATTAAATGTTAATTAGGGTTTGAGTGTGCATAGCATGAGTATCATATTCTAAAATGCATGCAAGAAATAATTACAAAAGCCTAAACCCTAATCTCCTCCTTTTTATTTGAAATATATTCAAAATAGTTTTGTATTTTGAAAACTACCAAAATATATGGAGCCCAAATGGACTAAGAGGGCCTCATAATATTTTAATAGTTTTATAAATCTCTGTAATTTTCAAAACATTTAAAACAAAAAATAAATTTGAAATACAAAAGGAAAAGGAAAAACATAAAAAGAAAAGTGTTTGTTTTAAAAAATGAGCCAGACATCATATTAGGTCGGCCCAACTCTTATCCTCTCCACTATCTGCTGCCCACCCACAGCAATCAGCAGCAGCCGCCGCCACCTTCTCCCCTCGCACAGTAGGCCACCATGGCCTAGCACCGGCCCGTACCTCTTCGCTCTTCTTTTCCTTTTCTTCTTCCTCCCGACAGAAGGACGACGATGAGTGAAGCTCCTGCGTATCTTTGCCTCCGCCGCTCGCCGGCGCTGCGATGCCCACCTCGCCAGGATTCGCGCTACCGACACCGCAGACGTCTACAAGTACCACCTCTGATGTTGTCGTGGTATTGGCCACGGCAGATGCTACAGGGTAGCTTATGTAGAGGAAAGGGCAAGGCGACGTAGGAGAATCCGGGAGCGAGATTGGCACACGACGTACCCAGGTTCACGTCCCCTCGATGGAGGATCGCTACGTCCTGCTAGCAATCCAGTATAAGATCATAGATTGGTTTACATGGAGCCGCCGTAGGCGGAGGGAGAGACTAGATCTAATGAGAGAGGGTTTTAGGGGTTCTCCGGGTGGCTTTATATATGTAGCCAGTTAGGGTTTACAAGTGCTAATTAGCTTTTTATTGGAGTCGCTATGTTGGGCCTTCAGTCAACATGGCGTCCGGGTCCGGTATGCGCTAGTCGCCATATTCGGCGAGTCGACCCGCTCTAAGCTTGTCTCCAGTCGGCTTGATCCAGCTGGTGACTCCGCTTCATGGGCATACCCTGATTGGTATTCCCCCATCAGTAGTCCCCGAGCGCGTTAGGGACTCGGCGATGACTTCAAGCCGCGAATCGGCGCAGGTGATTCCAGGGCGGAGTCGATGGTGAGCCGTTGGCGAGCTCCTGAAACAGAGAAATAGCTCATGAAGTAGTCCATTCGCCTGGGTGAGTCGACGCGCCAGGCGAGTCAGTGTTGGGTGGGGTCGCCACTTGGAGAAATTTGATCGACGCCTTGTTATCTTGTTGTTGTAGAAGTAGGGGCTGACGAATAGCGGACGCGTGGATGCCACCAAATCGTTGGTGATGAAGTCTTCGAGTCGGCACAGTCAATACCGCGACAGCGAGTCAGCGATGGCGAGCCCGTGATGGCGAGTCCCCGAGCGTAGCGAGTATGCAAGGGCGAGTCCATGGTGGCGAGTCCCCGAGCGTGTTGAGTACGCGAGGGCGAGTCCGCGGTGGCGAGTCCCCGAGCGTGGCGAGTACGCGAGGGCGAGTCCACGGTGGCGAGTCCCCGAGCGTGTTGAGTACGCGAGGGCGAGTCCACGGTGGCGAGTCCCCGAGCGTGTTGAGTACGCGAGGGCGAGTCCGCGGTGGCGAGTCCCCGAGCATGTTGAGTACGCAAGGGCGAGTCCACGGTGGCGAGTCCCCAAGCGTGTTGAGTACACGAGGGCGAGTCCGCGGTGGCGAGTCCCTGAGCGTGTTGAGTACGCGAGGGCGAGTCCACGGTGGGGAGTCCCCGAGCATGTTGAGTACGCGAGGGCGAGTCCGCGGTGGCGAGTCCCCGAGCATGTTGAGTACGCGAGGGCGAGTCCGCGGGGGCGAGTCCTCGAGCGTGTTGAGTACGCGAGGGAGAGTCCGTGGTGGCGAGTCCTCGAGTGTGTTGAGTACGCGAGGGCGAATCCACGGTGGCGAGTCCCCGAGCGTGTTGAGTACGCGAGGGCGAGTCCGCGGTGGCGAGTCCCCGAGCGTGTTGAGTACGCGCGGGCGAATCCGCGGTGGCGAGTCGCCGAGCATGGCGAGCCACGGTCGTGGAACCATGCGCACACGCAGTATGCCTAGGAGTAGTCCCCGAGGCTCGAGTTGGCTTGTAGAGGCGACTTGAGGCTCTTTACAGATGCATAGTCGAGCATGGCGAGTAGCGCTTGGCACTGTCTAGAGTGCAGCGAGTGACGAGGTTGGGCGACCGGCGAGTGCCGCTGTCTGGAGCGCGCCGAGTCCCCGAGTGCGGCTAGTACGCGAGGGCGAGTCCGCGAGGGGAGAGTCCTCGAGTGTGGCGAGTCCGTGATGATTGCGAGTCCGCGATGACGTTGATTGCGCTGTTTTTGTTAGCGAGTCTCTCGTCTTGGCCCGGGGGGCCAGTCGCTTGGCGACTCCAAAGATGGCTCTCGGCTTGGGATTCTTCCTGGACGATCCGAGGCTCGGTTTGCGAGTCCTCGTCCGCAGTACTTGGCCGTGCGAGTCGCACTATCTAAGGTTGAGGAGGACATGGTGCTGTTTGTGTAGCACTACCATTTGTCTTGGCCCGGAAGGCCAGTCGAGCAAGGCAACTCCAATGATGGCTCTCGGTTAGCGTTTTTCGTGGATGATCCGAGGCTCGGTTTGCGAGTCCTCGTCCGCACTACTTGGCCATTGCGAGTGGCTCTTTCAAAGGTTGACAAAGGCGAACTGATTTTTCCCGGGGGAAAGAGACGCCCAGTGTTGAGTCCATGCAGCATGGCATGCAACCCTCTCTGACGACTCAGACGATGAAGGTCCCTTAGTAGGCGCGGCGTACGCATTCAACGTAGCCGGAAAGATTTGACACGGTGGAAGTATATGCTTTGACGAAGTCGACGCGGCGGACACGGGGTCGACGCGGCGGACAAAGGTCGCGCTTTGGCGAAGGGAGGCCGCGCTTTGGCGGAGTCGACGCGGCGGACATATGGTCACGCGGCGGAAGGAGGTCGCGCTAGGGCGAAGTCGAAGTGGCGGACACGGGGTCGACGCAGCGAACGGAGGTCGCGCTTTGGCGAAGGGAGGCCGCGCTTTGGCGGAGTCGACGCGGCGGACATATGGTCACGCCGCGGACGGGGTCGCGCTTTGGCGAAGTCGACGCGGCAAACACGGGGTCGACGCGGCGGACGGGGGTCACGCTAGGGCAGAGCCGTGTGGCGTTATCCGGTAGTACGGCGAGTCGGTGATGGACGAGTTGCCAAACGTGGCGATTCCGCGACCATGGCGGGTTCGCGGCGGGCGAGTACGTGATGGCGAGTCCATGGCAGACTGGAGCGGCGTTTAGCCGGAAGTAGCGGATGCGGCGGACCGAGTGGCGCGACGGCGTCAACAGGATTTTTGTCGGAGTCAACGAGGCGGAGTCGTCGGAGCTCGAACCAACTTGATTTTCATCAGATCCCTCGCACACCGGTAAATAAGATGCATATGATCCAGATTAATTTTCAGAGTAAGCAAATATGTTAAAAAGTCGCCACACACACGGCGAGTACTAGATTTGAAGAAAGAGAATTAATGAGGAAGGATTGAAATAATATCACCTGCTCGTGGTGCACGGGTAAGGATTAATATTACTTTTCATGCTATGATTTTTCCCGAACTTAATTTCAATGTACGTGGGATTTCTCTCACTTCGGCATTAGCGGATCAGATCCATCTCCTCGGTATATGCAGCACTGTTTTGGTCAATAGCCTGATGTCCAGACCGATTCGATCTATCCAACAAAAAGGCAGACTTGCGATTCATGAGGGTAAACTCCATGACACAGCTCGGTGCATATATTCCAAATAAAGGTGCAAAGAATTAGATTCATACAAAAATAAATAATTTGCATAAAAATCGCTGTGAGAAGGATTAGATTGAATAGGAAAAACCGATCGTGATCGCATGTGTTGTTCAGCTCGAGGCATGATCCGACTGGATTGCATCTGTCGTTGTTGTCGCCGACAGGACCATGTCCGTGTGCGTGTGGAAATCCAGACCTTGTGCAGATTGTATACGTGAGAGGAGTTCTCAGATTGGATCCTATTATCAGGGTTAATTCTCCAAACAGTGCATAGGGTCAAGCGTGCATGCAAGATTAGGTCCTAGTAAAATAAGCGATTTGCAAAACAAACAGTGAAAAATAAAACTCATCTGACCGTATGGAGTATATTGTGTGCGCTCGCATGCGCGTGTGTCAGGATCGTTGGCAGCTAGAGTAGATCAGGCCAGCATCTGAGTTTCAGATGGAGGTTCTCGCACGACGTGTCTTGGTTGTTGGGACGTGTACACGCCGATTCACATATTGATTCAATCTTGAATTTCTCTTTTGCCTTCGACTGCTCCGTGACTTAACCTGCCCGAGTCCATGGGACACGCGGTGACAAAACCTTGACTGAGGCATGACCTTGATGGCTGAATTTTCTTGGGCTGGAATCAATCGCACACAGGATATGTACAGCCATACACGACCGTATGCAAAAGATTAGATTAGAATTAAATATGTAGCTGACTAGCATTGTAACTGATGCAAAGTGAGATAAGAATCGAATAGAAAAACCCAATTCTGCAAGTCCACGTGCGATCAAGTCTACACGGTTGCGTAGTAGAGATTCTTCATTGTGGAGGACGATCCGATCTCTGAGGTATTGATGCGCCTGAGAGAACCGATCTACTGCCGCGCGAACGGCTGCACAGACGGATCTAATCTAGACCTCTGTGTTGATAACGAATTTGAGATCTCGCACGAATCATTACCTCCAAGCACCGCTTGTCCCACGGTGGATGCTATCGTGGTATTGGCCACGGCAGATGCTACAGGGTAGCTTACGTAGAGGAAAGGGCAAGACGACGTAGGAGAATCCGGGAGCGAGATTGGCACACGACGTACCCAGGTTCACGTCAATCCAGTATAAGATCATAGATTGGTTTACATGGAGCCGCCGTAGGCGGAGGGAGAGACTAGATCTAATGAGAGATGGTTTTTAGGGGTTCTCCTGGTGGTTTTATATATGCAGCCAGTTAGGGTTTACAAGTGCTAATGGGCTTTTTATTGGAGTCGCTATGTTGGGCCTTCAGTCGGCGTGGCGTCCGGGTCCGGTATGCGCCAGTCGCCATATTCGGCGAGTCGACCCGCTCTAAGCTTGTCTCCAGTCGGCTTGATCCAGCTGGTGACTCCGCTTCATGGGCATACCCCGATTGGTATTCCCCTATCAGATGTAGAGACAAACCCTAGACCGCCTTCTTCCCCAAATTCCCCTCTGGTTGGAACCCTAGCCGCCGTAGGTGCTCTGTCGACCCGGTGTTCCTGACCTTGCCAAGCCTCGATGAGACCACCGTTTGAATCGCCATCATCTCCCCGTTCTCCCTGTTCAAGCTTGCTAGCTAGTAAAGCTCCAGGCGCTCCAATTGTCATCTTCGTCCCCGACTCCGGCTGCTGTTATCCCCGTCGATTCCGGCAACCCCAACCATCGCCGTCGAGCCCTGCTTGCTTCTGGTGAGCTAACAGTCCTTCTGGGCCTCTTCGTTGCTTCCCTCTCTTCCTCTGCCACGTCCGTGTCGTGTAGCTGCAGGCTCTGCCGCCGCTCACCGTCGGGAGAGGTCACTCCGGTGACCAATCCGGGGTGGCGCCGCCACCTTTTGGCCCAGTTCACCCGCGCAAGTCCAGCGCGGCCCTCGGCACCCTCCCGTTAACACCCTAGCGCCGCCCCCTACCTCGACCCGCAACAGATGGCGGCGCTGACGCCAACATGATGTCATCCCGTGCTGATGTCATGCTGACATCAGCATGACACAATAATTCCCTTTTACTTTTATTTAAATGTTTTTGTAAATTATTTCTGAAAATAAAAATAATCACGTGGGCCCGATCTCTCAGGTTTTTAATATTTTTGGAAAATAATTTCTGAAATTATTAAACTTATGACATGTGGGGCCAGATGTAAAATAATTTATATTATTCCAAAATTGTTTAATTGTTTTAAAATGATTTAAAATGGATTAAAATGGGGAAAATCATAACTAATTCATTTTAAGTCAAAAAAATACAAATAATATATCAAAATATTCAGAAAACTGAGATCTACACAATAGACTCATAATCATGCATTGTTAAGCAACTGACATGACAAGTTTAATTATAAGAACAAAATAACCCCTCTCATATGCATCTGAGGGTTTCTCTGAATTAGTGTTTGGACCCCGCAGACCCCGTTAAATTGCCAAACATGTCCTAGGGTTTAATTTCAATACAATTTAACTTGGCATATCATCATATTTGCTTGAGCATTGCATCGATGCCATGTGTTGATTGTTACTTTCCTTTCTAGTGTTTTTGCTTCTTTTCGGTAGACCTCGAAGTTGATGTGAGTAACAAAATCGAGTCCAACATTGAAGACCGAGATCAACACCATCGAAGGGTATCGACAAACAATGCCAAGCCGGTGAACCTGACATTCTGCTTTGGGTATCAACATGCAAAGGCAAGCAAAACCCCACACATGATATAATCCTATGATTTCAAAGTATTTCATTCTTGCCATGTGCATACGATTTCAAAGTCTTTTAACGATAGATACATTACTCCTATCTAATGCATGTTACCTTTGTAGCCTATACTCCCTAATCCAATGCTACATGCATAATTAGGGTTTATCTTATGTGCTTCGCTAGAGCTGTTATATCTGTTGTTCTTAGCCATACTTAGTTGTTACCGCTGGTCCATCCGGTTGATGAATCAGAGCTGCGAATGAACCTAGTTGGACAGGATGACGTGGTATGATTAGATATGAAAGTTAAACATGCTAAGGCTTGTATGGGAGGCCACGTCGGGTTGTGGTTTTTGCAGTCCCATACTTGCCACCACTAGGACCTAAGTGCTTGCATCTTGAACCAAGACGAGCGTACAACCACATGGGGGCCTAGAAACCCCCTCGACCAACTAACTTGCCTAGTAGATTCCATGAGTCACATAGTTCGGGCGTTCCATTCAACATATGCATTTTGGTTGTTCTCGAAGGAGGTGAAGGAGGTGCATTCATACAGGTAGGTAAGCATGGCTAAGAACAAGAGAGGCACGGCCTCCGTAATCTTGAACCCTGCGCACATCTCTAGGGACCGACTTCGGGACTTGACCCATTACAACGGCATCTCCTTAGGGCATGACTCATGGTCTCGGCGAAAGCAAGGTAAAAGTCGTGGTCAACCACTCTCTGCCGGCCTTCCAAGGAAGAGGGCCAATGATCTGGCACTAAGAATCGGTTGGTATGTGTGGGGTAAAGTTGTACACCCGTGTAGGGTAATAATCTTTTTGAAAAGTCGTGCCTGCGGTTATGGACGACTTGGGAACGGATTCAAAGATCATAGAGAACTATAACCTAATTGTAAAACTTGGCAAGAGAAGTGAAGTGTGCTTAAGGATGCTTCCTCAGGGATCGAGGGGATGATCCTAGTTAGTAGGTTCAGCTGATAAAGATTCAGTGGATATCAGAAGAAGATCAAAGCTAGTGATATCGTTTTCTTATCCCCTTTCAAAAGGTTCTATTAGTCGAGCTTCTCCTACCTCTTTTACAAACAAAGTTAGCTTTATGCAAAGTAACCCCACCAGCCATAAGTCTTACAGAGTACACCATGTACTCAGCCTTGCTTTGTTGATACTTTTGCAGCAGGTAAGTGTTACCACAGAAGATGAGTTCATTATGGCATCGACATCGACGAGTAGTTTGGGGTTCCCAGTCGGAAGCCTAGAATCTATGGATTAGGACGTCATCATTATGCTTCAGGCCTCTTAGGCCATTTGTTAAGTTTGATATACTTAATAGCATAATTTTCCTTTCATTGTTTGATGTTTGTGGTCAGTAACCTCTGCTTGTAATATTTTGGTTCTTTGCTCAGTTATGAGCTTGCTATAATAATTTTTGTGTCATAGGGTCACTGTAATGTTACCGATTCTTTCTCTGTATGCTTCCGATATTTAGGTTAGGCTTATATTAGGCAGAGGTCTAGGATTTGTCTAGCCCTAATCTTGGGGGTGTCCAAAATATTCTCATGGTCTAAGGATTTATGCATAAGATAATGATCACGATTAACAATTATAATTTACAATTACCTATCATTCAGTGGACCAGTTCACTACCATTGTACTTGTCAACAGTGTACTCTCAGTGTTTCCGGTATCCTTTGTTACTATAATAGATATACCCATGATCAGGAAACCGGATCATCGCACAACACATGAGCTAGTTCTAGAAGCGTGACAAAGAACAACATGGTCTTTATGTATATATACATGCATATGAGTTTTATTTTGATTCTCACAATCAAGACACATAGCAGTTATGGTGTAGAATAATAAACATAAATAATTAACATGGAAATATATAATAATCATTATTATTACCTCTAGAGCATAGTTCCAACAAGCGGGTTATAAATTACTATATTTTTATACTTACCTACTGTACATGTTGGCTATTAGATTGACTATATATGACATGACAATGGCTTATATAGCTAGTAGCTGACTTTGTTATTTCTCTTGCTCTTATTACCGCAACATCATATTTTTCAAGAGCAAATGGGTCTACAAGATAACTAATGCACTAGTAGAAAAATAGCTATACATAGACGGCTAATATGTAGCGCATATTGTGTTGCATGCGCCACAGAATATAGCCAGTGGCGCATGTATGACAAATGCGCCACAGAAACCTCAATATTCCGTGGCACATATAATTCACCATGCACCACAGAAATATTATGGGACCCGCCAACAAGTATGGGTGGTCATGATTCTGTGGCACATATAACTATATGCGCCACAGAAATTAGTGTTTTGTGACACATACAGAAATATGCGCCATAGAAAGTTGTGTGGGACCCACCATAGAAAGTGGGTGCAAGTTTCTATGGCGTATATACTAATATGCGTCATAGAAATTAGTGTTTTATGTGGCGCATATAGCATAGAAATTTGTTGTGAGACCCACCACAGAAAGTGTTGATCCCTTCAGAAACGCCACATAATCAGGCTTTCAGATCTATATATACAAAGGTGGCAACTAGCACCCTTCTACCTACCACCACCCATTTCATTTTTCGCATCATCCACCTAGATCGTCTTCCTCCTCCCTCCCACCCCATTTTACCCATACTTTTCTCTATTTTTTGTAGTTAAACCTACTTTAGTTGAGAGATTAGTAAGGGAAAGCCTCTCCAACTTGTAGATCTACTAAACCACGCTTACTCATCTCCTCCACATCTCTCTGTGTCCACTATTTTCTCTTGAACACCACACTCTCTCATTGTGGTCTCGTCTCGGTATTGAATCTATTAGGTGAGTAGTTGGAGGACATGCATATGCATGTTTTGTGTGGCCGACGGGCGTCGGTGCGGTGTGTATTGATGTTTTGTGGGTGAAGCTTGTCACACGGGTGGTTTGCGATGGCAATACGATGTTTATACATGAAGCTTGTGTGGTGCATGAATGTTGCTTGCGCTGACGTGGTGCATGGATGTTTACCGAAATGTTGATTTATTTCTGTTTTGCATTTTTTTGCACTACCCATATGTCCTACTTTTAGGAAAGGTCATGCCGAATTTTTCCAGCGAGCATGCATGAGTGTGTGCATGGTTTGGTTCTAACATACTCTCTTTTGCTCAATGTATACCGCGCAGACAACCATGGTCATCACGATGAATAAAGGTCGAGTTGCTAGATACAAGAAAGACACGAATGCGGACATGATTCAGAACAACAGGACCTAGATATGATGTCCGTGTTGAACATGCAAACTCTAGCGCTGGATCGACCCTGATTCCGGACAGGTGGAGCATCACGTGCTCATGCGCAATTTCATGCGCGACTTTAATGAGGCACCGACAGTAAATGGTGCTCATGAAGACGAGGGCGAGCGAGAAGACAAAGAGTCTCCCAAACATGGTCATCATGACGAAGGAGATGTCGGTGGACATGATCATCATGAAGAAGAGATGTCAGCGGACACAATCA
Organism: Avena eriantha; assembly: GCA_910589775.1. Taxonomy (NCBI): domain Eukaryota; kingdom Viridiplantae; phylum Streptophyta; class Magnoliopsida; order Poales; family Poaceae; genus Avena; species Avena eriantha. Next base: position 309,176,548 of record OU342746.1, read on the forward strand.
TCATGAAGGAAGACGATGCCGGAGTATATGGTGGTGGAGAAGATGCGAACACACAGATGCTGCTAACTTCGGTCTTGCGGGACCCTCATGTTTAAGAACTGCTCCCCAAGGAGACTAGCAACACCAAAGATGCAGCCAGAGAGAAAGCCAAGATGGCACAAATGCACCCTAGCCCCTTCCTGCCAAAAATACCAAGGCGTAGTCATTGGCAGTGGTGCTTCATATTGCACTCGGGCGGAAGAATGCTGATAGGTCAGCTGCCGGCACTGTCCATGTCTCGACATTAGCCGAGTTCAATGCCATCACCAAGGTAACGAATTAGTTAGTCCGTGTAATCTCCTTTATGCCTTTGATGACTGCCATCTCATGATTCCCAACATGTTTTGAATAAGGACACTACTTGCATACTCCTACATAATGTTGCTGATGGCGAGTTGAAGGATGTTGCCAAGGGCACCCTCATACAATCGACGAGGCGCACGATGCACAAAAATCTAATGGACGATGTCGTGATGAGGGTCAGGTTGGCTCGGGTGTTGCCGGGGTGCAATGACATGGACCCCCCTTTCAGCCTCAGGGAGCCGACAAACACAAGAACCTTGCATAATGCTACAAGTGGGCGTTGACATGGCCGAAGACCCAGATTCGTCTTGCGGGGGAGGGAGCACCGTCGGCGCCACCTCGATCGTACGACCTCGGAAGGCAGCGGTCGTTGTTGCCTCCACTAATCATCACCAACAACTTTTGGGAGCGTGTGTACCGCCCCAAGGAGAAGCCGTTGCACCACAACCGCCATCACCCTGCCACCACCGAAGGACATGGACATGGCGCCACATGATGGCAACAACGACGATGATGATGAATTTTTCAAAGTCGACGGCTTCCGCAATACTAGCACTGACAAAGGATTGTACATGCCTTGTGTGGATGAAGAACAATTCATCGCTCGCGACTATCAATATGGTCGTCGTAGTACATGCACACAGTGCCTGGTCTTACATGGTTTATCTCAAGAGACGCCTCCGACTGCCGATCCATAGGACAAACCGGTATTCGTTTTCAGCCCAAACACACTCCAAAAGGCGGCCTATGAGCATTTAGCATCCCCGGTGGAGGACTGAAGACCCACAAGTATAGGAGACTGCAACAGTCTTTGAGGGAAGTAAAACCCAATTTATTGATTCGACACAAGGGGAGCCAAAGAATATTTACAAGCCTTAACAACTGAGTTGTCAATTTAGCTGCACCTAGAAACAATCTTGCTCGCAGTAGTTTATCAGTAGCAACAGTTTGTAATAGTAATAGCAAAGTAATAGCAGTAGTAAAAGTAAAGACGGTAGTAACAATTGCAGTAAACAGTAGGATTAAAGCATGGTAGGCATAGGGATGGATGGATGGGTGTTGCATGGACAAGACAATTCATGTAACAATCAAGACATAGGGAATTTGCAGATAAATAAGGTAAAGCATCCAAGTACTAAATAATCATAGGCATGTGTTCCATATATAGTCATACGTGCTCGCAATGAGAACTTGCACAACATCTTTTGTCCTGCCAGCCTGTTACAGCGGGGCATCAAGGGAATCTACTGGCAATTAAGGTGCTCTTTTTAATAGAGCAAAGCATTAACACTCCGTGAACACACGTGATCCCCATATCATAGCCATCCCCTCCGGTTGTCCCGATTCTTGTCACTTCAGGGCCTCGGGTTCTGTACAACAATATGTGTATACAACTTGCAGGTAAGATCATAAAAAATACTATCATCATGAATCAATAACATGTTTAGATCTTAAATCATAGCACTCGGGCCCTAGTGATAAGCATTAAGCGTAACAAGTTGCAACAATGTCAAAAGGCACTAACAATAGATACTAGGCCCCATTCCCTAACAATCTGATGCAATTACATGAATGATCTCATCCAATCCCTACCATCCCCACAGCCTACTGCGGGAGATTACTCACTCATGGATGGGGGAATCATGGATGGTTGATGGAGAAGCGATGGTGTTTATGATGACGGTGATCTCTTCCGATTCCCCGTCCCACCAGGGTGCCAGAACGGAGTTTCTGGTTCTGAATCGCGGTATTTGGTGGTGGCGGCACAGCAGAACTCTATCTGGAAAAACGTCGAACCCCCTCTATTTTTAGGTCAGAGGGCTTATATAGGAGAAAGGAGAGGTCGAGGCGGAGTCCGAGGTGGCCACACCACCCCCTGGCACGGCCTGGCCTAGCCTGCGTGGCCAGGTGGTGTGGGCCCCTCATGGCCCCACTCCGTCTCATCTTCTGGCTTCGTGAGTCTTCTGGTTAAATAGGGATTTTGCGATATTTTCCGGGATTTTTCCTGAAAGTTGATTTCCTGCACAAAAACGAGACACCAAAGCAATTCTGCTGAAAACAGCGTTAGTCCGCATTAGTTGTATCCAAATCACACAAATTAGAGAAGAAACAATAGCTAAAGTGTTCGAGAAAGTATATACGTTTTGGATGTATCAACTCCCCCAAGCTTAGCTTATTGCTTGTCCTCAAGCAATTCAGTTGAAAACTGAGTGCGATAAAAGAAACTTTCACGAACACATTTGCTTCATAAGATGTATATATTCTCAGCATATGATCAAATACTTAGGCAATTCATAATAAATAGTATGCAAATAAGTTCACCCAGTAGTCATGCAAGCTATGAAGAGATTTCAACCCAATAATAATAAGCAACATGACACATAAGCATATGCAGGATTGTAGTGCTCATAAGAAGATATGATAAAGTGGTATCTCGCTTGCCTTTCTTTGGAGCAAAACATAAATACCAAGGCACGTCTGAAGTTTAAGTGAAGACTAGAAATAAAAATATCAAAGATACAAGTGTCAAAGTTATGTCACAACTAACCGTGTTTTGGGAAAAGCATATTACACTAAGAATGACAGCTATGCTCTTGGGAAGGTGCTCAAAGAATAAAAGGTGACTCAACATAAAAGTGAAAGAAAAGATTTGAAAAGCTTCCAAATGTTGAAAGTATGGTACTCTTTAGTTTTGAGCTCTCATTGCCCCTATCATAACCATCTTGAGGTGATTAAGGTTAACGCGACACAAATATGAGGATATGCTTGACAAGTTATAAGTTGAAAATCTCATGCCCCTTGCTTACGAGTACAGGACCTCATGCTACTCAACTTTAGTCACGAGTAAGTTCTTGTCATTGTAAGTACATGTGTATCATAGAGAACCGCCAACGGGGTACCCCTTGCCCCATGATACATGAGCTATCCCATACCAAAATGACAAGGCAACAGACAATGAGCATCTCAGCGATCTTTTTATTTGCTATTTGCATAGGTTTTTATTGAGTATGCTTCACAGATTGCTCACTATGGTTATGCTGCAAGTTTCCACCATGATTAGGCATGGCTTAGTCTAGTCGTCCAGGCGTTTCTCTAACACATATATGAACTCCATGAGCTTACAAGCTCTCCTTTTATTTCACACCGCCGGGATCCATAAGCAAAAGAACATGATATCAACTGAATAAAGTGCAATGTTGAAAGTATTCCCCATGGTAACATGGTTCTGCTAATTCACAACTTATAAAGCGCAAGCATATACGCAACATACATGGACACAATGGTTCAAGTTTATTAAGTGCAAGAAAGTAAAGTATGCCATCAAGTTCGTCAGAGCTTTGCTAACTAATTTTCTCATAACAACCAAACATTTTTATTGGAAGAAAACAAAGCATAATAAATATGCAAGGAATAGCAATGATGCTAATAGGTAGATATGGTAGACTCTTTTTTACAACTTTGGTTTTGGGGAGTTGGATGCACAAGTAAAGCTTATACTCAGCACAAGTGAAGGCTAGCAATAGAAAGGGAGCGACAATTGAGAGAGCAGTAACTATCATAATCATGCTTGCGACAAAACAAAATTTATAGTGGAATAAAAGCGACACAAGAACTCTGAGGCAGAATAAATCATCGAGGATTAACTGACTTTTTGTTTAGTCATATGCATGCATGAGCATGTGCCAAGTCGATTCAAATAAAACATTCAGAGGAGGATACCACAATGTCATACCAAGTTATGAATAGAACAATGCAAGCAAACATTTATATGACATGTTACAAACTATTAGTGGATTGGAACTAATCATAAGAGAGCAAGAATTACTAAGCATCCATTAAATAACATACACCTTACATGAACAGACTAAGCATGCCCATAATGATGAGTATATGTCCAAAAATGAAAACAAATGGAGTTCATACCAGCCTCTTACCACACCTCGAGTTGTCATAAATCATCATTGCCTTTCACTTGTGTGACTTGAATAATAAGATAAAACCAAACTCCAAGGAGTCACTGAGGACAGCTGAACCCTGCAACGAACTTTACAAAACTAGATAAGAACAACAAATATTCTTGGGTTTTCGATTTTTAAAGGCAAGAACCGAAGGAAAGAGCAAACAAAGCAAAATATTTTTGGGTTTTTCAAATAATCAAAACAAAGCTAAAAAGGATGAAGCAAACCAAGGCTAAAAGATAAAGAAGCAAACAAAGAGAAATAAAGAAAATATTTTTGGTCTTATGTGTTTTGGAAGGCAAAAATAAAGCGAGAACAAAAACTAAAAAGAAAATAAAACATGGATATGCAAAGTACCGATAGGAAATGATATGTAGATGAGTGTGATGTCGGCATACCTCCCCCCAAGCTTAGGATTTTCACCTAAGTGTGGATCAATCCCAAGCTGGCCAGGAAGGAGCGCCTCCATAGTATGACGAAGAAGTGCCTTCGTCCAGATAGGAACTCAAGCGCGCCCTAGCGTAGTGCACAGAGTCATCATAAGAGGGCGCAACCCCCTGGTGCTGCCCGTGGAAACCAAGCAAGCGGAGCTGCTCATCCACCTCCTCTTTGGAGTGTGACCATGGCATCCTGCAAATACTGAACAAAGTGGACTGCGGCAAGGGAATTTCCCTCTCGTCTCTATTAGTAAACAACATCCTATAAACTAAACTCTCGGTACTAGAGTCAGCAGTAACAAAGTGATGTTTTTTCATAGCAGCGAGATCAAGCCTTTGTGGAGTCAGCACAGTATCATTAGGATCAATGGAAAGTTCTAAAGAAACAACCATGCGCGCAGCGATGATGCCCCCATAAATGGGTCCTGTAGCAGCTAGACGGCGAGCAACGAGAGAGCCAAGATTATACTTGGTTGTATTATTAAGTGCAGCAGCAAGAAAGACTAAATGATAATTAGAAATATTACTAGTGTTCTCCCTACCAAGAATGCTAGTGGCAAGATAATAAGCAAAATATCTAAGAGCTGGGAGTTGAATGTTCCTTATCTTCCCACACTAAGTTGTGTGGTCATCGTCATTTGTCACACTTCGGTAGAGCTCTAGCAAATCAGCGGGTCGACCTTGGATCTTCTTCACTGTCCCAGTCATGCTTATGCCTATAATGTTGCAAAATCTTTCCAATGACATTGTAATAGGCATATTATAGATTTTGAATGAAACAGTTGACCTATAAGGGGTATTGGTGAAAGTGAAACTTTCAACAAAAGTTTTGGTGAGAACGTCATATTGCTCACTCTCATCCTGCATGTAAGTGGTTAGACCAACCCTCTGAACAAGGAGTAGGAAATCATCAAGGATCCCTGCAGCTTGCAAAAAGGCAATGCAAGGGAAGGTGGATGGATGAGCATCTCCCTCATTACCAAAGCGCGGTGCAATAAGATCTTCATTATATGACGACCTAAATTGAGACGCTGATCTCGAAGGCCTTGCCCTCCTAGGTGTGTCTCTCTCAAATACTTCTCCAAAAGTATGATTGTTCATCTCTCCTTTTTCTGAAATTTAGGCAACCATCATACAAGTGATTGCAAAGTGATTACATAATGAAAGGAACTACTTATAGGTATTTGTAAGGGGCCTAAACATGCGTCAAGACAATTTCTCTAAGCAAAGAACAAGCATGCAAGATCACATAACCTATCACCTATAGTAGCAAAATACTCAAGATATAATCCACTAATCACAAATCTATTTGGACAAGTGATGGCCCAAAATATATCGAGCTCGTTGGGGAACCCCAAGAGGAAGGTATGATGAGCACATCAGCAAGTTTTCCTTCAGTATGAAACCAAGGTTATCAATCTAGTAGGAGCAAGGAAACACCCCAAAGGTGTAGCTAGTTGAACGTTGGCAGGGCGCACTACCGGTGCCAGCAGCAACGTGGAGACCTACACAACACAACCACAGAACTTTGCCCCCAACTTGCGATGAGGTTGTAAATCTCACCGGTTTTGCTGAAAACAAAGGATTAAACGTATCGAATGGAAGAAAGTAATAGTTTGCAGAAAGTAAACACAAGGAAGTAAACAGTTTGTAGATTGAATGTAAAAGAAAGGATCGGGGTCCATAGTTTACTAGAGGTGGCTCTCCTTAAGATAGATAACATGTTGGGTGAACAAATTACAACGGGGCAATTGACAAACATTGATAAAGCATACAAGCATATACTAATCATCTTGACTCCTTTGAGATTCGATTGGGCATTACAACATTATACATAGACCGCCATCCAACTGCATCTATGACTAATAATCCACCTTCAGGTTATCATCCGAACCCCCTCGAGTATTAAGTTGCAAGCAACAGATTATTGCTTTACGAATTGCGTGTAAAGTAAACAATACGATTGTTCTATGAACAAAGGATTGTTGTTTTCTCCCTAGTAGCAACAACACATCTAGTACCTTAGAGATTTATGTCACTTCCCCAGATTACCAGAGGCATGAACCCACTATCGAGCATAAATACTAACTCTTTCGTGGATTTTTGATCCCTCCCGATCTAGGGATGGAGATGACGGCGGCTACATACTCTTTCGTGGATTTTTGATCGGGCCCTTAGGGTTTTCGTCCCGAGGGCAATATATAGGCGGAAGGAGAGGCCGAGGGGGTACCGGGAGCGGCCACACCACCCCCTGGCGCGGGCCAGGCCTGGCCGCGCAGCCAGGTGGTGTGGCCAGGCCCCAGCCCCTCTCCGTCTTGAGTTCTGGCTCCGTGTGTCCCCCGGTAAAATAATGACTTTGACTTTTGTCCCGTCCAATTCCGAGAATATTCATTTTTTGACTTCCTGAAACCAAAAAAAGCAGAAAACAGGCAGCTAGCACTATGGCTCTTGTGACTAGGTTAGTCCAAGAAATCATATGAAAAGTACTCCAAAGTGTGGACAAAACACAAGAAAGTAGATAAAACCAAGCATGGAACATAAAAAATTATAGATACATTTGCAATGTATCAATAAGCGGAGGAGTCACATACCGGAGAACAAATGCTCCAAATCTCAGTAGCAAAGGTGGGCTGAGCAAGGAGATCAAAAATCACGAGCAAGAATAGCAAGAACACGGGTTTGAGGAATGAAATTGTGTTTTCTCGGGAGAGACAAAGGAGTGGCAGGTAGGAGAATAAGTGGAGGGCCAGGGGTGGCCCACACCATGGCTAGGCGTGCCCCCTGGTGTGGCCGCGCCACCAGGTGGTGTGCCTGATTGGTGCCCCCCTAGGTCACTCCAGGTACCTCTATGCCCCAATTTTGGCATAAAAATTTAATATGAATTTTCTAGAATTTTTCGAGAAACTTTATTTTTGAGAAATTTTCATGTATTGATGAATGATTTTCTGGCAGAAAGATGACTTCGGAATGATGCAATAACAAAACAAAACCTAAACTTCAAAAGTTCTAAGACACTCTATTATGCAAGCAACTAGCAATAGAAAAGTAAACTAAGTGAAAGCAAAAAATTAAAATGGATAAAATAAAAGTAAGCAAGGATAATCATGGTGAAAACATTGTTTTTCTCATTAAAATCTCTTTGTTAACAAGGTTGATCAGGTCCCGTTACCAAAACAATTTTATATGAAACAAAACTTTGCATTTCACTAAATGATTATGTTACCTCAACCTTGATAGCAATAGTCCCAATCATAATAATTTCATATTTTTCTCGTGGTATGGGACAATATATTTCTCCAACTTGGATGCCCTCAATATTTTCAATTGAATTTAGGCCATAATTCTTATCAATCTTTATGGGGAAATAGACAGTATGATCCTTGTCATTAACATTAAAAGTTACATTTCCTTGATTACAATTAATGACAACTCCTGCAGTATTAAGAAAAGGTCTCCCAAGTATAATAGACATATTATCATCTTCAGACATTTCTAGCATAACAAAGTCAGTTAATATCAAGCAATTATGAGCCACTTGAATAGGAACATCCTCACATATACCAACAGGAATAGTAGTAGATTTATCATCCATTTGCAAAGATATATCAGTTGGTATTAATTTCTCCAATTGAAGTCTCTTATATAGAGAAAAATGCATAACACTAACTCTTGCTCCCAAATCACACAAAGCAGTTCTAACACAATTATTTTTAATAGAACATGGAATAGTTGGAATCCCTGGGTCTCCAAGTATCTTTGGAACCTTACCATTAAAGGAATAATTAGCAAGCAAAGTAGAAATTTCCTCATTAGGGATCTTCCTTTTATTAGAGACAATATCCTTCATATACTTTGAATAAGGAGGCAATTTAATGGAATCCGTCAAAGGAATTTGCAAAAATAAAGGTTTCATCCACTCACAAAACTTATTATAGTGTTCGTCTTCCTTTGACTTGTGTTTCTTATCAGGAAAAGGCATTGGTTTTTGAACCCAGGGCTATCTTTCACTACCATGTTTATTATCATCAAAATCTTCCTTAGTGTACTTAGTATTCTTAGTGTGATTTTTAGGTTCTTCTTCAATTTCTTTTTTATCAGGAGCATCATTTTCTCATTACCACTCGTAGTTTCAGCATTAGAGGCAGATATACTATTAGGATCTTTAGCAGGTTCAGAAGATTCTACAACTATTTTATGTTTCTTTTTCTTTCTCTTAGAAGAAGTACCACTATTTTCAATTTGTCGGGAATCCTGCTCAATTCTTTTAGGATGCCCCTCAGTATATAGGGGATCCTGAGTGGCAACACCACTTCTAGTTCTAATTTCATAAGCATTTTTTTTCTTTAGAAGCATTAACTAGCAAATCCGTTTGTACTTTAATAAGCTGATCAATTTGAGTTTGAACCATTTGGAAATGTTTAACAAGTATTTTAACATCATTGGAGGTTCTTTCCACAATATCCCTCAACTCAATAATAGCTCTAGAGTTTTCCAATAAATGATTGTGCACTCTCTTATTAAAATTATCTTTCTTAACAACAAAGATATCAAATTCTTCTAAGCATTGATCAGGAGGTTTAGAATAAGGAATATCACCTTCATCAAAATGTTGGAGAGAGTGTACCTCAATAGTGGATGAGTGGGAGATTGGCTTACATAACTCTTCTATAGGAGGTAGATTCTTCACATATTCAGATTTAATACCCTTCTCCTTGAGACATTTCTTAGCTTTCTTCATCACTTTATCATTTAGTTCAATAACTCCCCTCTTCTTTGGTGTTGGTGTTGGCTCAGGCACACTGGACTCAGGTGTAGTTGACTCAGGTGAAGTTGACTCAGGTGAAGTCCAGTCATCATAATTCATGCTTATTTTAGCCATTAATTTCTCAGCTTCTTTGGGAGTTCTCTTCCCAAAAGCACAATCAGCAGAACTATCCAGGTATGTCCTAGATTCTTCAGTTAGTCCATTATAATATATATCAAGAAGCTCATTTTTAGGTATTGGACATATAGGTTGTGTGTGAATTAAAGCACAAAACCTTGCCCATGATTTAGGCAATTTCTCCTATTCTCCCTGTTTAAAATCAAAAAGTTCCTGCAAAATGGCATGTCGAGCACTAGGAGGAAAATATTTCTGAAAAAAGTATTAATCAAGCAATCAGGGCTATTAATAGATCCAGGAGGTAAGTTATTAAACCAAGTTTTAGCTTCTCCTTTCACTGAAAAAGGGAAAATTTTAGCAACAAAGTAGGTGCGCATCTTAATATTATCAGATAATAGGCCACTCATGGTAGAAAGCTCAGGCATATGTGCTACAACACTTTCATTTTTAGTCCCTCGAAAAGGTTATTTCTCAATAATGGTTATGTAAGATAAATCTAGTGAGAAATCATAATCCTTATCTTTAATGTTTATGGGAGATATAGCAAACTTAGCATTAGGAGATAATTTAGGTTTAATAGTACGTCTCCCAAGAAGACTCTTAATAGCACTTGTACCATGAGTGTTTCAACATTCCTCAATAAATTCATCAGTCATTTCTATATAACTAACTTCAATATCATAGCTCTCTCTAGACTCAGGTGAACTGACAGGTGTAGTACTATCTTCATTAGGAGTTTCAGTATTTTCAGCTATAGTTCGAGCAATCGTAGCATCTAGGAAAGGACCTAATGAACCACTCTTATCAAGCACAGTAGAAGTAGCATCATAAGTATCAGAAGCAATTTCAAATTCAGCAAAAGTAGCAGTATGTGTCGCATGTCTATGTGGTGGTGATGTAAGGAGCTTACTCATCACAGATAGTGAATCAAGAGTAGCAGATGTGTTCAGAACTATACCTCTCCTTGTAGTGGATGGTAATATAGGAACCTTTCCATCACGAGTTTTACCCACGATGAATGGATAGCAGCGAACAATAGCGATTCCAAGTGAACTTAATAAATAGAGCTATGCTCCCCGACAAACGGCGCTAGAAAATAGTCTTGATAACCCACAAGTATAGGGGATCGCAATAGTCTTCAAGGAAAGTAAAACCCAATTTATTGATTCAACATGAGGGGAGCCAAAGAATATTTATAAGCCTTAACAACTGAGTTGTCAATTCAGCTACACCTGGAAACAATCTTGCTCGCAGTAGTTTATCAGTAGCAACAATTTGTAATAGTTATAGCAAAGTAATAGCAATAGTAAAAGTAAAGACAGTAGTAACAATTACAGTAAAGAGTAGGATTAAAGTGCGGTAGGCATAGGGATGGATGGACGAACGTTGCATGGACAAGACAATTCATGTAACAATCAAGACATAGGGAATTTGCAGATAAATAAGGTAAAGCATCCAAGTACTAAATAATCATAGGCATGTGTTCCATATATAGTCATACGTGCTCGCAATGAGAACTTGCACAACATCTTTTGTCCTGCCAGCCCGTTACAGCGAGGCATCAAGGGAATCTACTGGCAATTAAGGTGCTCTTTTTAATAGAGCACTAGAGCAAAGCATTAACACTCCGTGAACACACGTGATCCCATATCATAGCCATCCCCTCCGGTTGTCCCGATTCTTGTCGCTTCGGAGCCTCAAGTTCCGGACAACAACGTGTGTATACAACTTGCAGATAAGACCATAAATAATACTATCATCATGAATCAATAACATGTTCAGATCTGAAATCATGGCACTCGGGCCCTAGTGACAAGCATTAAGCATAACAAGTTACAACAATGTCAAAAGGCACTAACAATAGATACTAGGCACCATGCCCTAACAATCTGATGCAATTACATGAACGATCTCATCTAATCCCTACCATCCCCATAGCCTACCGCAGGGGATTACTCACTCATGGATGGGGGAATCATGGATGGTTGATGGAGAAGTGATGGTGATTATGATGGCGGTGATCTCCTCCAATTCCCCATCCCGGCAGGGTGCCAGAACGGAGTTTCTGGTTCGGAATCGCGGTATCTGGTGGTGGCGGTGCAACGGAACTCTATCTGGAAAAACGTCGAACCCCCCTCTATTTTTTTAGGTCAGAGGGCTTATATAGGCGAAAGGGGAGGTTGAGGCGGAGTCCGAGGTGGCCACACCGCCCCCTGGCGTGGCTAGGTAGTGTGGGCCCCTTGTGTCCCCACTTTGTCTCGTCTTCTGGCTTCGTGAGTCTTCTGGTAAAATAGGGATTTTGCACATGGCTTCCACAGGGGTCCAGACTAATGATGCATTGATGGATGATGCACCGATGACTCGCTACCCCATGGATGATATCATGGAGAGGGAAAATTGCGAGCTACATCAGCCACTGAAGAACATATCCATGAAGGTGGTGGTCGGCTTTGCTTTATCTTCTGTACCTGGAGCAAGCTTCCATTGCGGTCAGATTCTAGCTGGCTATGCTCGTGTCGGGGTGGATGAAGTTCTGAAGGGATATGAGTCACTAGAGCTTGGCATCCTTGCAGGTGAAGGGGAGACAATACTGTGAGAAGTCACGCTATTTTCCGGTATTTTTCCTGAAAGTTGATTTCCTGCACAAAAACGAGACACCAAAGCAATTCTGCTGAAAACAGCGTTAGTCCGCATTAGTTGTATCCAATTCACACAAATTAGAGAAGAAACAATAATAAAAGTGTTCGGAAAAGTAGATATGTTTTGGACGTATCAAGGACCCTACTATGAAGAAGAAGCACAAGAAGAGAAGTAAGAAGGCTGCGAGATAGCCTTGTCCGAAGAGGATCCGAGCTCAAGACAACATCATACCAACCAGCAAGGATGGCTTGCCCCAAGTGCATGTAGCTGGTGAATCGATACCGACTCTGGAGCTACTCTGCCTCGCACGTGGAGACATGCTAACTTTGCATGATGGTATCAAGACACTAGAGGGCGTCCTTCTTCAAGATAAACATCCAAAGTACCTAGTTTTCATGGTCAAGGTGCCATCGGATGTGGAATTCGTCCATGAAGCACCCGCAGATCTGTTCTTCATAGCATATGAGGACATTTTCAAGCTGTTTCCCTCAAAATAGAGAAACAACTAGACTATAACTTGGTTCGCTTATACGCGCTCAATCTGGCGATGAAGATCAAGAGAGAGAGAGAAAACCTCGTACGTAGCGATAGTGGATTCCTACTATATGCATGACAACCAGTTGGTGGAAGAATCAGACATGGACCATGGCGACAACGTACCTCCAAAAGTTCATGGTGGACAACAAGAGAAAGGACACACTTATTTTGTATTTCTTTCCCGAGTAAGTACACACCCGCTCGCCGTCGAAACTTATGCTTCATTATAGAGTTGCTCCTTTGCTCTTTTCCAACATTTTCATTTCAATTGTGTTGCGCGGAGACAAATACTGCACACTCATCGTCATTTTCCTGAGGTTTTTGCTAGTCACGTATTTCGACTCAGGGAGTTTGACGAAGAAGAAAGGTTGATTAAGGGGTGTTCTGGATAAGGCTCTCGAGGGCTACACTAAAAAGGGATTCCCCTTCTCTAATAAGGGGGGTTGTTTTAGGTATGGCAAACACGTGTTCAAGCACGTTCTCGAGCTCCCCCGCATCAAGCAGCCGGCTGGCAGCGTCAAGGAGGCCTTCTACGTCCTCCATCACCTTAAATGGTTTGTCTAGGATTTTTAGAACCTATCGCTTCCATCTAGTCTCCGAGGATGGGCCAAAAAGTTGGCGCAAATCGATGATGATGATCTTAGAGAAGACTTCCGTTGTATCCAGATTAAGTTGTTGGAAATCATCATGGAATATGTCAACACAAGAATGGCCCTAAAACACGCGAGAAGGTTGACTAAGAGGGAGATCAAAGAACGCCTCCATAAGCAAGATGATATCATGACGTGGATGACGAAAGAGGGCTATCAACCGTTCCTGAAGCCGAGCGAGAAGAAGTCCTAATGATCGATGTGTGCCTAACATTATCGAGTGTGTGTATAGATGGACGCGTGTAGTGTGTGTCATAAACTTTACTATCTTCACGAGTTTGTGTATCGATGTACGTATAGTGTGTCGTAAACTTAACTTGCCTAACTCGAAAGAGTCCTTGTTGTTGGACTTAACTATATTGTGGTCATTTCCGTTGAACTTACTTCTATGATGATCGATACTATCTTTTAAGTTTATGAATCCTTTCCTTTAATTTTTGTGAATATATATGCATGTGAACCCTTTAATTTTTTCCTAGTGTAGGCGGTGGTCACTTCATTTATAATCTATTTGATCCTAGTTTAGGCGGTGGTATTCTATTTGATCCTAGTGTAGGCGGTGGTCACTTCATTTGTAATGTCAGATGATGGACTTTGTACCAACACTTGTGTAATATATAATTCGGCACTTGTCACTATGTATTTCGATCGGGTTCTAAGTAATGTGATGACATTAGACTTGTTTTTATATTATGTCTGTTCTCATATACCATGTGAAATATATTGTTTGTACTGATGTGTGTAGCTTTTCTGTATAAATATTGTATAAATCCTGTAAAATACCAATATCTGTACCAGGACTATAATATATTTTGAATATCCGTAACAAAATTCGGTGACACATATATTTATATTTCTGTGGCGGATAACACATGGATGCTCCATTGATAACATTCTATGGCGCATTCGAATGCGCCACAGAAAATTGAGGATTCTGTGACGCATCTGAATATACGCCACAGAAATATAATTCAATGGTGAGGAGTGACGCATCCAATATATGCCACAGAATTGCAAAAATATGTACCTATATGTTGCTACTACAGTAAGTAGTAAATGAATCAACTGTTATTCTATTCCATCAATGCTTCGGTATATATACAAGGTAAAGGGACGTGAGAGAAAGGACACGTCCGATCGTGAGGGGGTACGTGGGAACGTTTGTAGCGAGGAACCGACATTCGGTTACAACACAGGATTATCTCTTATTTACAATATCAAATAAATCCTAACACTCCCCCTAATCCTTGCTTGTCCTTGCGACCGATCATCCTTGGAATAACCTCCTCCAAAAACCCTATGGGAAAAATAGAGGAGAAAGATACAATATGCCATGAAAAACTCCTTTCAAAAACCCTATGGGAAAATAAGGAGAAAATGACAAACATCATCCATGCTTGTATTGATATTGCCTCATTAAAAACCTTACGTGAGAAACCATTAGTAAAACTCACAAAGGAAAAGAGTGCAATACTGAAGATCTGATAATCTTTAACAGGTCTTAACCTGGGAGATTTCTCCCCCTGAACTTTGCAAGTCACGAAGTCTCCTCATACCAATTCCATGGACATATTTGTGAAATAACGAATTTGGTAATGACTTGGTAAACAAATCAGCGAGGTTATCACATGACTTTGTTTGCAAAATATTTATTTCCCCACTCTTTTGTAACTCATGGGGATAAAACATCTTAGGAGCAATATGTTTTGTAATATTGCTCTTAATATAACCTGTCTGCATCTGTACAATACAAGCAGCATTATCCTCATAGATAATGGTGGGTGATTCTAGCGAACCAATCCCACTTGAACTTTGGACAAAGTTCATCATTCTGCGAAGCCATGCACATTCTCGTGATGCTTCATACAAAGCAATTATCTCAGAATGATTCGTGGACGTAGCCACCAATGTTTGCTTTGTCGACTTCCAAGAGAAGGCTGTACCTCCATGTAAGAAGACAAATCCATTCTGTGATCTAGCATTATGGGGATGTGATAAGTATCCAGCATCACAATACCCCACCATGGTTCTCTTGATTTTTCTCATAAAACAAACCAAGATCTTTGGTGCCCTGAAGATATCTTAAAATATTCTTCACACCAGCCCAATGCCTTTTTGTCGGTGATGAGCTGTATCTAGCCAACAGATTAACTGGAAACGATATATCAGGTCTCGTGCAGTTTGCTAGATACATTAGTGCACCAATTGCACTAAGGTATGGAAACTCTGGTCCCAATACCTCTTCATCGTCATCCTTAGGTCTAAAAGGGTCTTTGTCTCTATCAAGAGACCGAACAACCATAGGTGTTTTTGACGGGTATGCTTTATCCATATTGAATTTCTCCAATATCTTTTGGATATAAGCAGACTGATGAACCAATATTCTAGAAGGAATATGTTCAAGTTGTAAACCAAGACAAAATTTGGTTTTACCCAAATCTTTCATCTCAAATTCCGTCTTAAGATGATTACTAGCCTCATGTATCTCTTGTGTAGTACCAATGATATTCAAATCATCCACATACACAAAGATTATACAAAATTCATTAGTAGATTTCTTGATGAATACGCATGGAAAATCATCATCATTCAAGTACCCTTTCTGCAAAAGGAACTCACTTAGTCGGTTGTACCACATTCTACCCGACTGCTTCAAGCCGTATAACGACCTCTGTAGCTTTACGTAATACATTTTGTGATCAGCCTTCGGATCTGGAATCTTCATTCCCTCAGGGACTTTCATGTAGATATCCGTATCTAGTGACCCATATAAATATGCAGTCACCACATCCATCAATTTGATATACAAATTCATTTGCACTGCCAGTGATATCAAGTATCGGAATGTGATTCCACTCATCACAGGAGAATATGTTTCATCGTAATCGATACCAGGTTTCTGTGTAAAACCTTGTGCTACAAGCCTCGCCTTATATCTTACCACCTCATTGTTTTCGTTCCTTTTCCGAACAAAAACCCATTTTGCCCCAACGGGGAAAACATTCCGAGGAGTAGGTATTAATGTAGTAAATACCCATCTCTTGGTAAGCGAGCGCAGTTCATCCTCAATTGCAACCATCCATTTGGACCAGTCCGAGCGTTTCATACACTCTGTCATGGTCTTAGATTCACGGTCCAATGCCAGGTCATTTGCAATCTTTGAGGAGAAAAATATGTCGACATTTGTAGACTTTCTATTGAATGATTCTCCTGATTCTACATAGTTCGTAGAAATCTCTTCAATACCTTCAAACTCATCGTGACTTCCCTCAACGATTGAATCGAGGTGTTCCAATGTCCCAGCACCTATATTGGTGTGCACACTTGTGCTGGGCCCTGGATGATGAACATCCTTTAGGTGTCTTTCTTCAACACTTGGTTGAACGTCAACCCGCGGTTGACCTACATTTACTGTTTTAGAGATCCTCATTCCCCGCGGACGTTTCTGAGAACCTTTGTCCTTTTTGTCCAGATTTCTTCCCCTTTTGGGCAGTTGAGTGGTCTTAGCTATCTCAACTCTCTCTGGGACATTCATAGCGGGAACATGGGATTTAGTAACACCCTTATAGTCAGTAAATGCATCTGGCAGATTATTTGCAATATTTTGCAAATTTATTATCCTCTGAACCTCTAGTTCAGATTCATTCGTACGTGGATCTAAAGACTGAATGCCTTCAACATTCCAATCTATTTCCTGGCATTTTTTGTGGTCCTTTTCTCCCCCTAATGCCGGAAAATTATCCTCATCGAAGATGCAATCAGCGTAACGGGTTGTGAAGAGATCCCCTGTTAGAGGCTCCAGGTACTTCATAGTCGACGGAGAAGTGTACCCCACATAGATACCCATCTTTCTATGTGGACCCATCGATGTACGCTGAGGTGGTGATATCGGTACGTACACAACGCAACCGAATCTTCGAAGGTGGGAAATACTTGGTTGATTTCCACGCACTAACTGCAACGGGGAGGCCGTATGGTATGCAGTTGGTCGAATTTGTATCAATTCCGCGGCATGTAACACCGCATGTCCCCAACATGAAGTTGGGAGATTACAATTCTGTAGGAGTGGTCTTGCTATCAACTTGATCCTCTTGATAAGTGATTCCGCAAGACCATTTTGTGTGTGTACATACGGTATAGAATGTTCCACAGTTATGCCCAAAGCTAAGCAGTAATCATTGAATGCTCGTGAACTAAATTCAGCAGCATTATCCGTTCTGATGGATTTTATCCTATGTTCAGGATGATTAGCTCTCAATTTTATGATTTGAGTAATCAGCTTTGCAAATGCATGGTTCCTTGTCGATATGACACACACATTTGACCATCTTGTAGATGCATCAATGAGTACCATAAAATATCTGAATGGTCCCGATAACGGTTGAATTGGACCACATATATCTCCTTGAATGCGTTCAAGAAAATTTAGTGATTCATTCTTGACCTTCAGGTACGAGGGTCTAGTGATGAATTTCCCAGTTGCACATGCAGTGCATACAAAATCCGAGGATTTAGGGAAATTAGCAACCGTTATGTTGTGTCCAATTGAACCATCTATAATTTTCCTCATCATCCCCACACCAGGATGACCTAGGCGATCATGCCATATCTTGAATTTATCAAGATTTTGGAAAATTATTTTATATGCCAAATGTGGCTCTGGCTTTATGTATGTATAATACAATCCAGAAGATAGAGCAGGAAGTTTCTCAAGGGTCTTCCTTTCGGAACCCTTTTTCTGAGTTATGAGTAGGCTTTCAACCTTACCATCTTCATGAGTTTCGATGTGGTAGCCATTACTCCGAATGTCCTTAAAACTCAGTAATGTACGAGTTAAATCCGGATACAACAATGCCTCCTGGATCATAAGCTTCGTACCATTTGGGAGTGTAAATGTGGCCTGACCAAAACCAACAATGACGGTGTCGCGACCACCGATAGTCATGACATTTCCCTTACTCTTTTTTAGAGTTTGGAAGTATTTAACCTCCCGTAATATTGTGTTAGAGGCTCCACTGTCCACTAAACAAATTTCCTCCTCCATTGGATTTTTTAGAAGATTTCTTTTCTTCTTCTCTTGTTCTTCTTTTTCCGGCGATCGCCGGAGTTGACCTCTTCTGCTCTCTTGGCAGAGTCGAGTGCTGATAACGTGTTACAGTAAGTAGTAAATGAATCAACTGTTATTCTATTCCATCAATGCTTCGGTATATATACAAGGTAAAGGACGTGAGAGAAAGGTCACGTCCGATCGTGAGGGGGTACGTGGGAACGTCGGTAGCGAGGAACCGACATTCGGTTACAACACAGGATTATCTCTTATTTACAATATCAAATAAACCCTAACAGTTGCAAATGCTAGTGTCGTATACGTGGCACTAGCCTATGTTACCTCCCGCTATAACTAGTCTACTACCAGAGACTGGCGTGCGATTTTGCTATCCAGTCTATCGACCAGTGCTTCTTGTCGTCGCATGGCACATGTCAACCATCCATATTGACCTAACCCACCAGTTCAAGACCCGTCACGCTCGTGTTCATAGCTAGATGAGAGTGAATTTTCAAAACATGGGTACTCTTGAACCCGTTTATACTTCCTCGGCCCTAAGTTATGTAGTATCTGACTCTAAGTTACACACAATTCAGGAGGAGAGGGAGTTCCTTCATACATTTTTCCTAAGCTACATGCTTTGGATTTTTACTATGAAATTTGGCATGCACAGAAATACATGCATCCCATACATGCAAATACTTATTTCAATTTTTCTGTAAACTTGGAAATACGATTTTTGGGCTGGTCCAAACATTGGGTTCATATATGTACCGTACCATATATGAACACATGTTCCACCACATGATTTCGATAGCTATGTGCTTCGTTTTGTTTAGTTTCTATGTAGTACCTCCTTTTTTAATTTGGTTCCCTTGCACCGTCTTTTTATATCAAAACCTGAGTTTCCAGTTGGTTTAGCTTATATGAGTTGTTGGTTAGCCTTAAATCTGGTTTTGGGATTTTGACTTAAGCTTCAAAAATATCTAATAAATGTTTTTGCCTTTTAAGTGGACACAGTTGTATAATGGTATAAGCCAAAATCAAAATCAAAGCACCTATTTAGTTGTTTTTGTGGTTTATAGTAAAAGGAAAAAGCCACAAATAAGCTCAACCCAACAGTCGTAAATGAGACTTGCAGTTTTTTTGAACCGGCGGACGTTTATGCCATCCATTTAGATAGAAAGCAAATTTTTATTTTAACAATAAGCAAAGATTTTCCTTGAAACTATAATAAGAAAAGGTTTATGTACTGGACACATCAAAACTAGTCGAATATTCTAAAACCCAGACTTAACAAATAAGCGTTGGATCTGCCCAGACGTTTTCCTTGCATCCTGGCCCTTCAATCTTGTTGTTGCTATCTTGTAGCCATCAGGCTAAGAGCATCTCTAACAGGTGATGTATAACAGGGGAGGTGATGTAAAAACTAACTAACTTTTACATCACTTGGGGCAAAAAATACCTCTCCAACAGGTGATGCAGACCTATTTGGCGGTGTAAATTTTTTACATCGTGATGTATATTTTGGTCCAAGTGATGTGTCACCTAGAGAGGTGATGTATATGTACCCCTGCCGCGCGCAAGCCACCAACCGCTGAAGCCGTTCCTCGCGTTTCCCCTGCCGCCGCCTGCCGTACCGCCGCCGATTCCCGCTATCCCCGCCGCCGCCGAGGCACGCCCTGCCGAATCGAGCTGGAATCACACGTCCCCACCATAGCATCTACAAGAGGATACCGCCGCGCCGCCGCAAACTCTCCTCCGTCGGCTACCTCGGCGTGCGGCTGCGGGACTCCGGCTGGTACGTCGCGGCGCTCACCGTGGACCGCGTGCGCCGATGGATCGACACCTTCGACATGTCGGAGATCGCCGCATGCTTGTACGACTACGGCATGTGGTCATCGGCAAGCCACTCTCGGAGATGAACTTCCCCGAGGTGCGAAGTCTCGCGGAGGCCGAGCGGCTCACGCCGCCGGTGCAAATGGTCACCCGCGAGCAGGAGAAGGAGAACCACCGTGCCTTTTTGTAGATTAGGGCTCGAGACCTTGACAAGGCGGCGATGAAGAAGATGCGCCAGGATCATCTGGAGCTCTTGCGCCGAGGGAAGCCCCCAAGAAGGAGGACGAGGAGGACGTTGCGGCTACGGTATCGACTTCGGCGGGCCACTACAGGATTGACATCTAGTTGGGCTCCTCTGACGAATTGTCCTCCGATTACTGGAACGGCCTCACTAGCTCCGACAACGATGAGTTTTAATTAGGTTTAGTTCTATGAGTCCATGTTAACTTCTATGTGAGTCAATGTTTAGGTGTTGAAGTTCTATCTATTGTTTTTTTTTTTGACAGTGTAGTTCTATCTATTGTTTAGGTGTTGAAGTTGAAATATTGAAGTTTAAATGTCAAATTTGAAGTTCTATTTATAATTGGAGTCGAATTTAAGTGTATCGAACAGTTGGAATCAATTAGAAGTGTTCGAAGTTAAATTTATGTTGTTGAATTTGAAGTTTGTAGTGTTGAAGATGAATGAATTTCTAGTGTAGGTGATCTCACCTAGTGTTCAACAGGTGATCCAGTTTTTTACTTCACCTGTTTTGGATGTCCTATTTTACATCAATGCTCTAACTTAAAGTGTCGATGTTTTACTGAAGATTCAACGCTTTGGGTCTTGAGAGTCGAAGGAGGGGGGAGGTGGTCCATGGCGTCGGTCGAAGGAGGAGAGGAATGTGCAGAAGATGGCCCGCCTATGACTGTACGCGTCCGCGACGTCGCCGATGGAGCCTTCACATATAACCCCGACCAAATCCATCTCATACATACACCAACAGATCAGTGGGCGCTTCTCCGAGAGGAAAAACTGAACGCCGGCGGCCTAGCTAGCTGGTTCTCGACCGATCGCCGGCGGCGCGCGCGTTGCTTGATCATGTGTCCGGTGTTCTGCCCCTGGCGGACGGGCAGACCACCCAGGTCTACTCAACGGCCTCGGCTCCACGACCTCCTGTTCGATAGGATGGAACAAGGCGGCGGCGACCAACCGACGGACCGTGCAGGGTGCAGGGCCGCTTGGTTCGTTTGGAAGATCTTGGTGAGGGTGCGTGCACGCGTGATTTCTTCTGCTACTGTTCAAATTCGTGTCTGAATTATGGCGGTGTGTGTTCTGTTCACTCTCTTTCGAAATCTCTGCAGATTTCTGCACCGGTTGCGAGCGTGGCGTGGGTGGTGTACATGTTGGCGCGGAGGAACAAGTATCGCGACCCTGAGCTGCAGGATCCTGCGAGACTGGCGGCTCATCTTCATAGCTATCTGCTTCGTTCCTACTGCGTTCCTATCTACGCCAGATGATTAAACCTACGGAGTACCTTCTTTTCTTGGGTTTGATTCCGTTCCGTCCATCGGGTTTACTAGCGATTTACATGGTGTGTTTCTTGGGCAAGAGTTCCATCTGCAAGGCAGAATGCAAGGTCTTTCCTTCTGAAAAGTTTGTAGCATCCCTATACCTTTGCTTAAAGGCCGTCTGTCTGAAAAAACGCGATATCATCACAGCAACACATCCACAGACGCATCACCAACATCCAGATTAGATGAATGCATTATCCAGCTCATCATCAAGGGCCGACGAGGAGAACAGCAGTAGCAGTGTAGCACTGATCAGTGATCACCAACAACACCTCACCCAATGTATATATCTTCAGTTACTGTACGTATTGCTGTTGGCTCCGCATCGCGCGCGAACGGTCTGCAATAATATCCTATGGTCCGCTCTGGAAGACTAAAATGCAAACATTTGATCAATAGAATTTCCCTAAAAATCTAACAAAGAATGGATCATTACAGCGTTCGCATATCCCAACAAGAAACTGATCGTGACTGCAAATGGCCACGTAGTTGCACGTACACGTAGGATTACATACTCTAACAGACCAGGCCTACAACTACAGGATTCTCCAAAAATTTCGGATAACAATGCCCACAAAATAAACATCAAACGATGAAGTTCAGATGGGAAAATCTTACTTTAAACATTGACTATGAAGTAATCTTCCACAAAGCAGATGTTCATTATTCGTGACCGTCTTGCCTCGGGAGTCGAGATCTCTAAACATAATGGGCCGGGAAATGGACCGTGCCCGTTACGTGGGACGCCGGAGACATATGCCAACATTATATTTATGTGTTTTGCTGCTCAGTTTTTGTGGAGGTTTATCCGGAAAGCTCTTTGGGTTTGTCTGGCAGGCCAAAGATCTCGACGAGTTCTTAGAAACTGAGGCAAACCTTACCGAAAGAAGGCGTTGTCTCTTCTCGTTAGTGTTTACAGTCCTTACCTGAATGCTGTGGAATATTCTTATTAAGATGGTGATAGAGCGGTTCTTTTCGATACGTGCTTCTGACTCCATTCTTTTGCTTTTATTGTTTTTCTTCACGATTGGTACTTCTTCTCTAAACAGCGGGACCGGGCGCACTTGGACGGCACCCTTCAGGCACTGCGAGCGTCGGTCCATCGCTTCGCGGCCCCTAATCGAGCACCCTAGGGGCTGCCTAGTGGCTGATCTTTTTCCTTTTTGCTTTGGGTTGTGTTGTGTTGAGGCCCCAGCAAGGACGTTTCTTTTTTCTTTTCTTGGCGCTTGAGCATCATTGTTGGTTGTGGAACCTTGTACTCTGATGTTGCTTTATTTATAAAGTGGGGCGCGGGCCTATTTCGCTGAGGAGCAGATATACATGCCTTGAATGAAATGTACATGGGTTCAAATGGAAAAAAGTGTATGTAGGGAGTACGTCGACGGCCCGTAGGAACAGTAGCGGGCTACGTGCCATAAAGCACATTTCAGGATGGAAGAGATGCGACCTGGTGGCGAAGCATCTCTCCTGGTTTCTAAAACACACGCGCCTCTACACTCACGCATAAGCACATTTTGGGGGACATCTTGTGTTGGCTCTTCTTGTCATCGTCCCATCCCCTTTATTGTTGAGAGTCCACCGAGAGATCCTGAGCCGATCCCGATCCCGAGCCCTCCCCGGTGGAGCTGCCTGCCGGAGATGGCAGATCGGAGGAGAGGCACTGGTGTAGGCTTTAGTAGTTGTGGCTAGGTGTAGTATTTAGGTTTTGTGTCGGCTTTATGCCGTGGTCTCAGGTGCTCCTGCTGCTTTCGAGCTGCAGCTGGGAGATGTTCTTCCTTGTCCTGCTCGTGAAGCTTCCATGGTGGGAGCCAAAGATGGTGGAAGGGGTGGACAAAGATCCTGACCAAATAAACCCATCGGCCTCAAAGATCTCGATCTGGAGGCTGGTGTGTTACAACTTGACGGTGTGGGGCTACTCTACGGCAGAGCTTCTCTTGACCGGCTGTGGAGGCGAAGGGAGCGACGATGCGGCGCGGGTTGCTGCGTAGATGAACCTCTCCGGGTCGGACGAGGAGGTGAGGGGGAGGAGCAACTCCGTGTGCTGCTATATGCATCTTTAAGGCGGGGGTTGAGGAGGGGCGGTTCGTGTGGATTGTGGGAGCTAGCCAAAGCGTGTTGCACTGTCTTGCCCATGCTGTTGCGGTGACGGAGGGACAAACGACGATGTGCGTCCTTGTCCGCCTGCTCGTTATGCTCCACGGGAAGGTGGAGGGCATGCTTGTTCGTGCCCTCTTGAAGTTGTGCCTCATGGAGATCAACGCTTCTAGGTTAGAGAGGCCACTCATGGCTCGACAATGGCCGAGATCCTTCTTCCTAATGGCTAAGTCAACGCAACCATGCGTGCAAGGGCCTAGCAGGAAGTCTTTCTTCGACCCTATCATGGATGCAACGCTACCTACGCCCCAAGTGGCAAGTTCCCTGTCGACGACGGTGATGCTCGGTATTGGTGCTCTCTCAGATGCGGTGGAGCGGACATATGACCTGGTTACTTTTTAAAATTTTGTTCTAGGGTCCTTGTAAGATTTGAGGCCTTATCTTCAAATTCCTGGTTTCTTAGTGCAGGCGTGGTTAAGGGTCTCTTTATAATTTTGTACCCATCTTTTATAATAAAGCTTCGAGGTATTTCGAGACCTTTCCCGTGTAAAAAAAAAGGAAAAGGAAAAAATCTACGCTCACACGTTGGTCCTCCACGCGCCCTCGACCTATTGCAAACCATCCATCTCCCCCACCCATACCTGAAAATGAACTTTTTTTTTCTGATAATACCTGAAAATGAACTTGAAATGCACCCATGGAGTAGATAAGGCTGGTCATAGTGGGAGTATCATATTACTAGTATCATGCATATGATACTAGTGTATGATACTACCTCTCTAATGGTTAGTAATACCTCTGTTTGGGATTATTAGTCGTAAGGGCCAAGTTGCTAATACCAAGACACTTCATAACTCTCTCTAATTAATACTCCATGTACTAATAGTTTTACATGCATGAGAGAAGTGAGAGAAAAAGTAGAACATGCATTGGATGTGAGAGACTAATAAATGAGATAGCTCTTATAATCTCAAACAATATAAAAAAGCTCTTAGGACCTATAATCCAGACAGAGGTAGTATCATCTAGTAGTATCATATTACCATTGTATTTAATTTTTTCTACAATCTCAATGCAATTGTGTGTATAAGATGTATTGATCATTAAATTATATAGTTTCACATGCTATGATACGGTATCATATTATATTGTAATACTACTAACACCTCTCTCTTCATTAATTATGGTATCACGTCAGATTTTTACCAAGGTGACATGCATAATACTCCTTATGATACTCCCGCTAGGGCTAGCCTAACACGTTGGTAGGTACAAGGAGGATGACCGATAGGCAGGCACGTCACATGGGAGATTCTAATCCATTAATTGTTTGAACAAAACGCCAATTAGCTGCCATGTGGACCTGGTATCCGTTGCGTTTTCATGTCTCCTTGTGCTCTTCTCTTACCAAGCTAAATTAACATCCAAAAAACATCCACGTGCTTGTCTGAACTGCGCACTGTTTGCATTGCAAGGGGCATTTGCATCGTACGTCTCGAACTGCACGGAAATGACGGAGAAGGTTTGGGCCTTTTTTTCTCCGAATGTGGCCGTGTTTGGTTCTTTCTAGCCACACTTTTTTCTCAATAATAAGCCAACGGGCGTACCATAATTTTTATAAAATACAAAATTTTAGTACAAGACGACTATCACTCGCTGCAAGCAACGAGTAAAGTACGAATCCCACTCCAAGACAAGTCCGAAGACAACCACCATAGACATAAGAACTAGTATAACACATAAGAGCTTGTCCTAAACTAAGCAACAAAACCACATCTCAATCGATGCGGACACCTCCGGAGAACAAAACTTCACCTCAAGTCTCCCTATCGATGCACCATCCATCAAAAAGAGTAGATGGCGAGACTTGGTCAGCCGCAAGGAAGGTACCGACTTGGACTACCCGACAATGACGTGCATTGCACCCCTGAAGATCAACCTTAGACATCGGCGAGCACCGAAGGAAGTCAACCTGGAATCTCCATGTTGTGTCTCCAATCGATCGCGATGCTCCCAACAGAGTGACGATATCGAGGATGCCGCCATTGCGTCGGTCCAACTCTGGACCTAGGCTTTCGCCGAAGACATCTAGTGAGTACGAGTGAAGTATCGACTCACCTTAGTGACGCCTCCAAGAATGGGAACGACGCCCACAAGCATCATCGCCGCCGATGGCAATGACAACACAAGCACGACTTTGATTTGTAGAGCCGCACACCTCCTCGCAACCCACCAGACTGGAGAGCCATTCGAGTTGTTCACACCACCGCTGCAGTAGCACTTCAAATTCTAGCCCTAAACCCTAGCCAACAAGGAAAAAGCTAGAACAATACATCAACGCCACCGCTCTTTCCCTCGTCCCTCCCACCCTACTCCTGAAGGGAATATGCCCGAGAGGCAATAATAAAATGGTTATTATCTTATTCCATGTTTATGATAAATGTTTATTTTGCATGCTATAATTGTATTAATTAGAAATATTAATACATGTGTGTTTAATAAACAAAATACAAAGTTCCTAGTAATGCCTCTCATATAAACTAGCTCGTTGATTAACAAGATGATCAAGGTTTCCTGATCATGGACATTGGATGTTGTTAATAACGAGGTCACAACATTGGTGGAATGATGTGATGAACATTCATCCGAAGTATAGCATTACGATCAAAGTCATTATTTTTATATTGCTATAACATCATACGAAGTAATATTAGTCCTTAGACCATGAGATCATGTTAATTGCTAACACCGGAAGAGTATCTTGATAACATCAAACGTCACACTGTAACGGGGTGACTATAAATGTGGGTTCAGTGCTACGAAGGTGTTATGTTGAGGCTCATGGATCAAGCGTGGGATTTGTCCGTCCCGATGACGGATAGATATACTCTGGGCCCTCTCGGTGATATCACATTGAGAATAGCTTGCAAGCAAGTGATGTGATCACTAGAATGTTATATCACGGGAACAAGAAAAGAGTGCATGTCGGTAACAAGATCAAACTAGGTATTTGGATGCCGATGATCTAATCTCGGGCATGTAATATATCGCGAGACAAAGGGATTTAGTTACAACGTTAAAGGTTCACACGATCACAAGAGTCATCGTTGAATATGTGGGAGTCAGTACGGATCTCCAGGTCCCGCTGCTGATTATTGATCGAAGAGGGGTCTCGATCATGTCTGCATTATTCGCGAACCATAGGGTGACACACTTAAGGGATACCGACACCATTTAGGAGAAAATATGTTTCAGATAAAGATTAAGAAAGCGCTGGAATCATTTCGATAGAAACCAGAATTGTTTCGAGTGAAATTGCTGAAACTGGTTCTGCATGTGATATTGAAATGTTGCAGGGAGTTTTATGTGAATGTTTGTTAATTAAAGTAATTAACAAAATTCTGAATAAAATAAATAAAAGTATTTTATTTAATGAGAGCTTGCATTAAATTTGGTGGAAATTTAATGCATGTGAGTGAACATGAGTGGAGGTGTGTGTTTATGTGAGTGGGAGCTCCACCCACATAAATGAGGGAGAGGTGGGGGCACCCACCATGGCCGTCGCCATGCCCCGTTGGGCTGCCCCTCCCCTATATAAGGAGCACCTCCTCCTCTCCTCTTGCACCACCTCCTCGTGAAGGTTCTCTTCTCCCTCTAGTTATTCCCCATGGTCTCGGATTAGCGAGATACATGTTCCTGGTGGCTTTATCTGAAAAGGAGTTGCTTCTTCCGCTGCATCACTGGAGCGAGTATGCGGAGGTTGTTCGGTGGACCGAACGTGTGTGCGATCACGGATGCACCGCTACTTTGCGGTGCTGGACTTGATGGTGCTGGACCTGATGGTGCTGGAGCTGCTGGACCTGAAGGACTTCATCACGATCTTGAGATCGGCAAGTGTACGACTACATCATCCACGAGTTCCAACTCGTTAACAAAGCTGTGTTGTCTTCGAGGGTAAGTTCTCTATGAATGTATTTCCACCCGTTGCTTGTATCTAGTAGATAGATCTTGGCGTATAGTTCCCATCGTAGGAATTTTTTTGTTTTCTATGCTGCGAACCCAACAACTCCTTGAGAGTCATCCAAGGCCGCCCGGGCCACCCCGCCGTCCCCTTCGCTGGAATAGCCGGTTGGAGGCGGACATGGGGAGGCGCTGGAGTTAGGTTTAGTTGTAGATCTTGTAGATGTAGGGTTGTACGGCAGTCTGTTGCTGTCTGGCGTTATGCCAGGAGTTGGCATCGAGATCTTCGGCCCGAGATCTCGCGTGGTTTGGTGGTCGTCCTGTTGGGTCCGCAGCATAGAAAAGAAAAAAATTCCTACGATGAGAACTACACGCCAAGATCTATCTACTAAGTACAAAGCAATGGGCGGACATACATCCAACGAGAACTTATCCTCGAAGACAACGAGTTTTGTTAACGAGTAGGAACTCGTGGTTCATGTAGTCGTACACTTGCCGATCTCAAGATCGTGAGGAAGTCCGAGCGTCGCAACTCAGCAGCGCATCCGTACTCGCACACACGTTCAAGCCACCGGACAACCTCCACCTCCTTGCTCCAGCGATCCAGCGAAAGCAGCAACTCCTTCCAGACGAAATGCCACCGAGAACATGTATCTCGCTAATCCGAGACCATGGGGAAATAATTCTAGAGGAGGAGAGAGATCCTTCACAAGGAGGTGTGGGGATGAAGGAGAGAATGGGTGGCCTTTTATAGGAGGAGGGGTACCCCCTCTCTCCATGGCCGGCGCATGGGGTGACCCCTCACCTCCCCCATTCATGTGGTGGTAACCCCTCCATATTAAAATGCCTCTTCACATTCCCTTTTAAAGTCTCCATTTTAAATGCATTAAAATTCTCCAAGTTTAATGCTCTCTCATTTAATAAAACTCTTTTATTAAATTTATTCAGAATTTTGTTAATTACTTTAATTAACAAACATTCACATATAGCCCCTTATAATATTTCAATATCACATGCATAACCACTTTCTACAATTTCACCCGAAACAATTTCCGGTTTCTATTGAAACAATTCCTGCGCTTTGCAATTCTTTCGTCTGAAACATATGTGCTCCAAAATGGTGTCCGGTAACTCTTAAGTGTGTCACCCTATGTTTCGCGAATAATGCAGACATGATCGAGACCCTTCTCCGATCAATAATCAGCAGCGGGACCTGGAGATCCGTACTGACTCCTACACATTCAACAATGACTGCTGTGATCGTGAGAACCTTTAACGTTTGTAACTAAATCCCTTTGTCTCGTGATATATTACATGTCCGAGATTTGATCATCGGTATCTCCATACCTAGTTTGACCTCGTTGCCGACATGCACTTGATGTCTACGCACTTCTATTCTTGTAGACAGTTGTTGGGCCTCCAAGTGCAGAGGTTTGTAGAACAGCAGCAAGTTTTCCCTTAAGTGGATCACCCAAGGTTTATCGAACTCAGGGAGGAAGTGGTCAAAGGTATTCCCTCTCAAGCAACCCTGCAATCAAGATACAAGAAGTCTCTTGTGTCCCCAACACACCAATACACTTGTCAGGTGTATAGGTGCACTAGTTCGACGAAGAGATAGTGAAATACAAGTGGTATAGATAAAGGACAACGGTGCCAACAAATAGCTTGATGGCGTGGAAAATAATAAAGGCAAACTAAAATAAAGATAGCAGCAAGCAAACATGTAACAGATCTAATAGCAAACAGTGTTTCAATGCTTAGAAACAAGGCCTAGGGATAATACTTTCACTAGTGAACACTCTCTCATATAAATATCTTCTCTTGATGATACTACTCTTAACTACTCTCCGGTTGGACACTCTAATCGATGGTAGGGCTATAACAGCACACCTCAAAGTAAGCCTTTCCCATCTAGAAAACCCCACACTGTCACCTTGAGTACTAGATCGGTCCAACAAACACCACAATTTCATAAAGACATCCAACTCCAAATATAACTCATAACAAGTATTTGTAATCTCGAGCCTAAGTGCCACCATGGTGTGCACGCTGTCACTTTCACACACATGGGGAGAGCAGAGATCTAATAAAGCACTTGAGTAGCAAGGTAGATCTATAGATTACAAGCTCATGATCTCAATAAGATCATGCATAGAGAGAGAGATGAACACATAGCTACCGGTAGAACCCTTAGCCTCGAGAGAGATCTGCTCCCTCCTCTGATGGGTTTGTAGCATGGAAAACAAAAAATTTCTACCGCAAGAACGAACAAAACCCAGATCTAATCTAGATAAAAGCCAAGATCTAATCTATTAGACATGTGCAACGAGATAGATATGTACTAACCCTCGTAGATCCGAAAGCGTTACGAGATTAGATCTCGTGGTTGATGTAGTCGATCACTTGCCGATCTCAAGATCGTGTGGACGATCCTTCCGGCGCCGCGTTCCGGCAGCGCTTCCGCAGTCGGTCACATGTGCGGAGTCGAAGCAGACCTTCCTCTCCTCATTCCAGCGAGCAGCGGAGGTAGTAGATCTTCTCCACGGAATCCCAGCAGCACGACGGCGTGGTGGTGGTGGAGTAGAGAATTCTGCAGGGCTTCGCCTATGCCTGTGCAGAAGAAAGGAGGAGGAGAGAGGCGGCAGAGATTTGGAGTTGTCGAGGAGGGCTTGGAGGTGGCGCCCCCACCCCTCTATTTAAAGGGGGGAGGCGCCATGGGAGGGGGAGTCCTAGTAGGACTCCCCTCCCTCCTATGGCCGGCGGATTGGGGAGGGGGAGGAGTCCTCCTCCCCCACGACTCCTTGTCTTGCCCCACAAGGACTCCTTGATCCCTTTCTTGGTTTTCAAGCAAACTCCAAGAAATCTTCCAGAACCTTCCGGAACATTCCGAAACCTTCTAGAAACCTCATACAAATACTCCGGAACATTTCCTAACTCAGAAAATGATCCCCAATATATGAATCTTATTCTCCGGACAATTCCGGATCTCCTCGTGATGTCCTGGATCCAATCCGAGACTCCGAACAACATTCGGTCTCCAACGCACATTCCATATCTACTTAAAACAACTTCGAACCTTTAGTGTGTCACCCTACGGTTCGTGAATATGTAGACATGACAGAGACACATCTCCTATCAATAACCATCAGCGGGACCTGGAGATCCATAATGGCTCCCACATACTCAACGATGACTTCGTGATCGATTGAACCATTTACATACGAAACCAATTCCCTTTGTCACGCGATACTATACTTATCCGAGGTTTGATCGTCGGCATCTCCATACCTAGTTCTACCTCGTTACTGATAAGTACTCTTTACTCGTTCCGTGATATGTCATCCCTTGTGACCCAGTCACATGCTTGCAAGCTAACTAGATGACATTCCACCGAGAGGGCCCAGAGCATATCTATCCGTCATATGGATGGACAAATCCCAATCTTGGTCCATGCGCTTCAACACATACTTTCAGAATACCCAATAACACCTTTATGACCACCCAGTTACGAAGCGGTGTTTGATGTCATCAAAGTACCCATCCGGTGATGGTGATTAACACAACCTCATGGTCGAAGGATTAGGTTACTATGCATTTAAAAGCTTATAGCAATACGAACTTAATGACTTGATCTTATGCTACGCTTATTATGGGTGTGTGTGTCCATCACATCATTCTCCTAATGATATAACCTTGTTATTAATCACATCCTAATGTCCATGATCAGGAAACCATGATCATCAATTAATCAACAAGCTAGTTCAACAAGAGGCTTACTAGGGACTCTCTTATGTTTACAAAACACACATGTATTAGTGTTTCCTAATAATACAATTATAGCATGGGATGTAAACATTCATCATAAACACAAATATATAATAATAACCACTTTTATTATTGCCTCTTGGGCATATCTCCAACAGTCTCCCACTTGCACTAGAGTCAATAATCTAGATTACATGGTAATATACCGAACACCCAAGGCGTTCTGGTGTTGGTCATGCTTTGCCCTAGGGAGAGGTTTAGTAAACGGATCTGCCACATTCAGATCAGTGTGTACTTTGCAAATCTTTATGTCACCATCTCGGAGATACTCGCGAATAGCGTGGAAACGTAGCTTGATGTGCTTCAGCTTGCTATGTGACCTTGGCTCCTGTGCATTAGCTATGGCACCTATGTTGTCACAGTAGATGGCCATCGGGTCCAACGCACTGGGAACCACGCCAAGTTCAGTAATGAATTCCTTCATCCATACGGCTTCTTGTGCAGCCTCCGAAGCAGCTATGTATTCCGATTCAGTTGAAGATTTCGCCACAACGCTTTGCTTTGCACTCCTCAAGCTCACTGTAGCACCATTCAAAATAAATACGTATCCCGACTGTGACCTTGAGTCATCCGGATCGGTGTTCCAACTAGCATCGGTGTAACCGTTTACAACAAGCTGTTCATCACCTCCATAAGAAAGAACCATATCCTTAGTCCTATTTAGGTACTTTAGGATATTCTTGACCGCTGTCCAGTGCTCCATTCCAGGATCACTTTGATATCTGCTAGTCTATATCCGGTCTTCTACACAGCATGGCATACATGATAGAACCTATGGCCGAGGCATAGGGAATATTATTCATTTTCACTCTATCTTCTGCCGTAGCTGGACTTTGAGTCTTACTCAAGGTCTTACCTGACAACATGGGCACGAACTCTTTCTTGCTCTCTTCCATTCTAAACTTCTTTAGAACTTTGTCTAAGTATGTACTTTGTGAAAGCGCTGTTAGGCGTCTTGATCTATCTCTATAAATCTTGATGCCTAGAATATATGCCGCTTCACCAAGATCCTTCATTGAAAAACTATTATTCAAATAGGTTTTGACGCTATTAAGAAGTTCTATATCATTCCCAATCAACAATATGTCATCTACATATAGTACTAGGAATGCTACAGAGCTCCCACTCACTTTCTTGTAAATACAAGCTTCTCCATAAGTTTGTATAAACCCAAAGTTTTTGATTACTTTATCAAAATGTTGATTCCAACTCCGGGATGCTTGCTTCAGTCCATAAATGGAGCGCTGAAGTTTGCATACCTTGTCAGCATCTTTAGGATCGACAAAACCCTTGGGTTGTACCATATACAACTCTTCCTCAATGTCACCATTAAGGAACGCCGTTTTGACATCCATCTGCCAAATCTCATAATCGAAATGTGCAGCAATTGCTAACAAAATCCTCACAGACTTTAGCTTCCCTACTGGTGAGAATGTCTCATCATAGTCAACTCCTTGAATTTGTCGGAACCCTTTCGCGACAAGTCGAGCTTTATAGACGGTAACATTACCATCAGCATCTGTTTTTCTCTTGAAAATCCATTTGTTTTCGACAGCCTTACGGCCATCCGGTAAGTCCACCAAAGTCCATACTTGGTTTTCGTACATGGATCCCATTTCAGATTTCATGGCTTCTAGCCATTTGTCGGAATCTGGGCTCACCATAGCTTCTTCATATGTCGCAGGGTCATCAGCGTTGTCCACCAACATGACGTTCAAGGCAGAGTCATACCAATCAGGAGTGGTACGAACCCTCGTTGACCTGCGAGGTTCAGTAGTAACTTCGTTTGAAGTTTCTTGATCATTATCATTAGCTTCCTCTCCAATTGGTGCAGGCGGCACAAAAACATCTTCCGGTGCTGCGCTACTCTCAAATCCGAGAGAAGGTTCAATAACCTCATCGAGTTCTACTTTCCTTACAGTCACCTCCTTCGAGAGAAACTCCTTCTCAAGAAAGGATCCATTCTTGGCAACGAAAACTTTGCCTTCGGATCTATGATAGAAGGTATACCCAATTGTTTCTTTAGGGTATCCTATGAAGACGCATTTCTCCGCTTTGGGTTCTAGCTTATCAGGTTGTAACTTCTTTACATATGCTTCGCAACCCCAAACTTTAAGGAACGACAACTTAGGTTTCTTACCAAACCACAATTCGTACGGTGTCGTTTCAACGGATTTAGATGGTGCCATATTTAAAGTGAATGCGGCTGTCTCTAATGCATAGCCCCAAAACGATAGTGGTAAATCTGTAAGAGACATCATAGATCGGACCATATCTAAGAGAGTTTGATTACGACGTTCGGACACACCATTACGCTGTGGTGTTCCCGGCGGTGTCAACTGTGAAAGTATTCCACATTTCTTTAAATGCATGCCAAACTCATAACTCAGATATTCACCTCCGCGGTCAGAACGCAGAAACTTAATCTTCTTGTTACGATGATTTTCCACTTCACTTTGAAATTCCTTAAACTTCTCGAAAGTTTCGGACTTATGTTTCATAAAGTAGACATACCCATATCTACTTAAGTCATCCGTGAAAGTGAGAACATAACGATATCCACCACGCGATGCTACACTCATTGGACCGCACACATCGGTATGTATTATTTCCAATAAGTCTGTAGCTCGCTCCATTATTCCAGAGAATGGAGTCTTAGTCATTTTTCCCATTATACATGCTTCGCATCTTTCAAGTGATTCAAAATCAAGTGATTCAAGAAGTCCATCTGAATGGAGTTTCTTCATACGCTTCACTCCAATGTGACCAAGACGACAGTGCCACATGTATGTAGAATTATCATTCAATTTTATTCGTTTAGCATCTATGTTGTGAACATGTGTATCACTACTATCGAGATTTAGTAAGAATAAACCATTCATCGCAGGTGCATTACCATAAAATATATTACTCATATAAATCGAACAACCTTTATTCTCGGACTTAAAAGAGTAACCGTCTCGCAATAAACAAGATCCAGATATAATGTTCATGCTTAACGCAGGCACCAAATAACAATTATTCAAATTTAAAACTAATCCCGAAGGTAGATGTAGAGGGAGCGTGGCGACGGCGATCACATCAACCTTGGAGCCATTTCCAACGCGCATCGTCACCTCGTCTCTCGCCACTCTTCGTTTATTCCGCAGTTCCCGTTTCGAGTTACAAATATGAGCAACCGAACCAGTATCAAATACCCAGGCACTACTACGATTACTAGTAAGATACACATCAATAACACATATATCAAATATACCTTTCTTCTTGATGTTGCCGTTCTTCAGATCCGCCAGGTACTTGGGGCAGTTACGCTTCCAGTGACCAGCACCCTTGCAGTAGAAGCACTCTGTTTCAGGCTTGGGACCAGCCTTGGGCTTCTTTGCAGGTGCGGCAGCTTTCTTGCCGTCCTTCTTGAAGTTGCCCTTGTTCTTAGGCTTGCCCTGTCTCTTGAAATTGGTGGTCTTATTGACCATCAACACTTGGTGCTCCTTCTTGATCTCCACTTCAGCAGTTTTCAGCATGGACGATAGTTCAGGCAACGTCTTGTTCATGCAGTGCATATTGTAGTTCATCACAAAGTTCTTATAACTCGGTGGCAGTGATTGGAGGAGACGATGAATCCCCAACTCATTAGGAATCGATATTCCCAACTCTTGGAGCTTGTTTGCATACCCAGACATGGTGAGCACGTGCTCGCTAACGGAGCTTCCCTCTTCCATCTTACAATTAAAGAACTTTTCGGAGGCCTCATAGCTCTCCATGGCCGCGCGAGTCTCAAAAATTAGCCTGAGATCCTTAATGATCTCGAACGGGTCGTGGTGCGCAAAACGCTTTTGGAGCTCCGCTTCTAAACCGTACAGGATGGCACACTGAACTGTGGAGTAATGATTTTTCCGAGTGGCGTAAACATTCTTTACGTCATCGGTGGCATCATCTGCAGGTGGGTCACCCAGCGGTGCTTCGAGCACATAGGTCAACTGATCAGCCCTAAGGACGATCTTCAGTCCACGGAACCAGTCCGTGAAATTGCTTCTATTGTTCTTAAGCTTTTCTTTCTCTAGGAACGCATTGAAATTGATGGAGGGGGTCGCCATAATCTACAACAAATTTGCAAGTAGTTTAGACTAAGTTTATGATGAATTGAGTTCAAATTTAATACTTAAGTTAACTAGGTGAACTCCCACTCAAAACAACATCCCTCACATTTTCTTAGTGATTACACAAACCAAGTCCACTACACCAAGTCCGATCTTCATGAGAGAAGATGTAGTTTCATCGGCGAACAATCTTCATGTTCATCATATCATTTATATGACTCATGCTCTACCTTTCGGTATTCCGTGTTCCGAGACCATGTCTGTACATGCTAGGCTCGTCAAGATAACCTTAGTTTCCGCATGTGCAAATCTGGCTTACACCCGTTGTATGCACACGTAGAATCTATCACATCCGATCATCACGAGATGCTTCGAAACGACGAGTCTTAGCAACGGTGCCAACTAAGGGTGAACACTTTATTACTTGATATTTAGTGAGAGGAATCATCTTATAATGCTACCGTCGCGATCTAAGCAATACAAGATGCATAAAGGATTAACATCACAGGCAATTCATAATTAGTGTGATATGATATGGCCCTTTCTTCTTGCGCCTTTGATCTCCATCTCCAAAGCACGAACATGATCTCCATCATCACCAGCATTGCGTCAAGGTTAGTGGCGCCGCTTCATGGTTGTCCATCATCACTAGCAACTATTACAACTACTTGGAATAAAGCTATTACAAGATAAATAGACACGCAGGTCTTAACAGAATTAAAGACAACCATTAGGCTCCTGCCGGTTGCCATATTACAACAAGGATCATTGCATACATCAAATATAATCACAATCACATGATGGCCATATCACATCACAAAACCCCTACAAAAACAAGTTAGACGCCTCTAATTTTCTTTGCATGTTTTACGTGGCTTGGGGCTTTCGAACAATAACGGATCTTACCTACGAAACTGAACCACAACGTTGATACAAGTGCTATCGAGTGCAAAGTGTAAATTGGATCTATACTATGGTGGGAGAGACAGACACCCGCAAAGCCATTTGTGCAAAGCAAGTTACACGTCAAGAGTGGAGCAAGTCTCATGTGCGATGACATGTAAGGTTAGCCCGAGCCGCTTCATCCCACCATGCCGCAAGATGCAAAGTACACAAAGCAAAAGACGGCACGAGCACCAATGCCCAGAACACCATTGTGTTCTACTCGTGCAACAGATCTACGCATATACACGGCTCTGATGCCACTGATGGGTTCGTAGCATGGAAAACAAAAAATTTCTACCGCAAGAACGAACAAAACCCAGATCTAATCTAGATAAAAGCCAAGATCTAATCTATTAGACATGTGCAACGAGATAGATATGTACTAACCCTCGTAGATCCGAAAGCGTTACGAGATTAGATCTCGTGGTTGATGTAGTCGATCACTTGCCGATCTCAAGATCGTGTGGACGATCCTTCCGGCGCCGCATTCCGGCAGCGCTTCCGCAGTCGGTCACACGTGCGGAGTCGAAGCAGACCTTCCTCTCCTCGTTCCAGCGAGCAGCGGAGGTAGTAGATCTTCTCCACGGAATCCCAGCAGCACGACGGCGTGGTGGTGGTGGTGGAGTAGAGAATTCTGCAGGGCTTCGCCTATGCCTGTGCAGAAGAAAGGAGGAGGAGAGAGGCGGCGGAGATTTGGAGTTATCGAGGAGGGCTTGGAGGTGGCGCCCCCACCCCTCTATTTAAAGGGGGGAGGTGCCATGGGAGGGGGAGTCCTAGTAGGACTCCCCTCCCTCCTATGGACGGCGGATTGGGGAGGGGGGGAGGAGTCCTCCTCCCCCACGACTCCTTGTCTTGCCCCACAAGTACTCCTTGATCCCTTTCTTGGTTTTCAAGCAAACTCCAAGAAATCTTCGGACAATTCTGGATCTCCTCGTGATGTCCTGGATCCAATCCGAGACTCCGAACAACATTCGGTCTCCAACGCACATTCCATATCTACTTAAAACAACTTTGAACCTTAAGTGTGTCACCCTACGGTTCGTGAATATGTAGACATGACAGAGACACATCTCCTATCAATAACCATCAGCGGGACCTGGAGATCCATAATGGCTCCCACATACTCAACGATGACTTCGTGATCGATTGAACCATTTACATACGAAACCAATTCGCTTTGTCACGCGATACTATACTTATCCGAGGTTTGATCGTTGGCATCTCCATACCTAGTTCTACCTCGTTACTGATAAGTACTCTTTACTCGTTCCGTGATATGTCATCCCTTGTGACCCAGTCACATGCTTGCAAGCTAACTAGATGACATTCCACCGAGAGGGCCCAGAGCATATCTATCCGTCATATGGATGGACAAATCCCAATCTTGGTCCATGCGCTTCAACACATACTTTCAGAATACCCAATAACACCTTTATGACCACCCAGTTACGAAGCGATGTTTGATGTCATCAAAGTACCCATCCGGTGATGGTGATTAACACAACCTCATGGTCGAAGGATTAGGTTACTATGCATTTAAAAGCTTATAGCAATACGAACTTAATGACTTGATCTTATGCTACGCTTACTATGGGTGTGTGTGTCCATCACATCATTCTCCTAATGATATAACCTTGTTATTAATCACATCCTAATGTCCATGATCAGGAAACCATGATCATCAATTAATCAACAAGCTAGTTCAACAAGAGGCTTACTAGGGACTCTCTTATGTTTACAAAACACACATGTATTAGTGTTTCCTAATAATACAATTATAGCATGGGATGTAAACATTCATCATAAACACAAAGATATAATAATAACCACTTTTATTATTGCCTCTTGGGCATATCTCCAACATCCTCATCATGGGAATCAGCAATGGCGATGGAGATGGTGGTGGAGATCGATGGAGATGGCTCGGGGGGCACTTCCCCGTCCCGGCAAGGTGCCGAAACAGAGACTTTCGGTCCCCCCGAATCTCCCCTTCGTGGCGGCGGCGCTGCGGAACTTTTCGTGGCAGGAGGCTTGACTCCTTAGGGTTTATGTCTCGAGAGGCTTCTATAGGCCAGAGGGCAAGGTCGGTGGGCGGCCAGGGGGCCCACACCATGCCCTGGCGTGGCATGGGTGGACCCGCGCCATGGGGTGGTGTGGCCACCCTGTGGCCCCTCTCCGGCTCTCCTTCTGGCTCCGTGAATCTTTCGGGAAAATATCGACTTTGGCTTTTGTCCGGTCCAATTCCGAGAATATTGATTTTCTGACTTTCCTAGAACCCAAAACAGCAGAAAACAGGCAACTGGCACTGTGGCATCTTGTTAATAGGTTAGTCCAAGAAATCATATGAAAAGTACTCCAAAGTGTGGACAAAACATAAGAAAGTAGATAAAACCAAGCATGGAACATCAAAAATTATAGATACATTTGCAATGTATTAGCACTCTTTTCTCGTTCCCGTGATATAACATTCTAGTGATCACATCACTTGCTTGCAAGCTATCTCAATGTGATATCACCGAGAGGGCCCAGAGTATATCTATCCGTCATCGGGATTGACAAATTCCACTCTTGATCCATGAGCCTCAACATAACACCTTCGTAGTACTGAACCCATATTTATAGTCACCCTGTTACGGTGTGACGTTTGATGTTATCAAGATACTCTTCCGGTGTTAGCAATTAACATGATCTCATGATCTAAGGATAAAGATTACTTAGTATAGTGTTATAGCAATATAAACATAATGACTTTGATCATAATGCTATACTTCGGATGAATGTTCATCACATCATTCAACTAATGTTGTGACCTTGTTATTAACAACATCCAATGTCCATGATCAGGAAACCTTGATCATCTTGTTAATAAACAAGCTAGTCTATAAGAGAGGCATAACTAGGAACCCTTTTTGTTTATTAAACGTTTCCGATCAATACAATTATAGCATGCAAAATAAACATTTATCACAAACATGGAATAAGATAATAACCACTTTATTATTGCCTCTCGAGCATATTCCCTTCACGTCCTGCTCTTTATGGTGCTCCGGTGGTCGGAGCCGGCGGTGAAGGGCGGAGGAGCTGCCGATGACTCCTTGAAGAAAGGGCTTCTTAGGAGCCATCTCCAGATGCAGTGTCAGCAAGATTTTGAGCCTCTCCTGGTCGGCCGTGGTGGCGGGGGTGAGAGGCAAAGTGGCGAGATCTGCGGCGTTGTTGGGCCTCTTTCGGTCGGACGAGGCGGCGAGGGGGAGGGGCAAAGCATGGCGTCCGCGTGGTCCTGCTGCTCTGCTTCGTGGATTTGGTGCAGTAGTTGCAGATGGGTGGCTAGAAGTCAAGTTCAATGGAGGCTCCTACTCGCTGCTCGCTATGGTGGCGAGCTCGAGAAGGTTCTCCTCGGCTGCGACTTCCAGCGGCCTGCTCTATGCCATGGGAGTTTTGAAGCTGCTCTCGGGAGTTCCCACACGGTAGTCTAGAGCGACTACCGCTCAATCCAGTCGTAGGGCGACCGCTCCCTCCCTTCTCGTCGGCGTCTGCAGGGCTACAACAACCTCCAGGCCAAGATGCCAAGACGGAGGCCTCTCTGCTCCACTGTTGTTAGCTCCCAGATCTTCGCCCCAAGTGGTCATGTCCCCGGCGGCGAGGTTCTTGACGGTGGTGCGACGCGTCAACGCGGTGGATTTGGAGCTGGACCCGATGGCTTTTTCTCAATATCTTTTAGGGTCCTCAGTGCAAATTTTTTGGGGCAAGTTGTAAACTCCTTATTTTCTTATGCCCTCCTTGTAATTGTGACTCAACCACTGAATGAAAGCTTCTAGGTCCCTCTGGAACCTCTCTGTTCAAAAAAAAACCCTAGCCACATTTTGTCAAATATGAGTTGTGCAAGTATGGCTGGAAAATTGGACACCATAAATTGTGGTAAAAAAGATACAAAATCCACTCTATGACAATAGACGGTACAAACAATGAAGTGTGAAAAAATTTCGAACACATGCTAAATTATGAAACTTTGACTTGGCAAAGTATGACCGTCAGCCCTGCCACCAAGTAGCAGCACCACCACCACCGCGCTCACCCAGGATTACCGGACCAACATCGGTCTGAGAAACACCCCGGCCTCCACGAGCTCAACCCCTCGGAGCGACAAGCACCACCATGGTGAAACCCTTGGTGCCAACGTGGGGGCCAAAGCAAGATATGGGCCCACCTGGCCTAGATCCTTCGACACGGAGGGAGCAGCGTTGCGGGACATGCCACACAGCCCGTTGTCCGAGGACCAATGGTGCTAGGCCCGCCTGGCTAGCTCCGGTGCTCGGACCATGCGCTGGGAGATGGGGTTCGGGTCGCCGCAGAGGCATCCCCGAGAACTACGCGCAGGGCCCGGGCTGAGCCAGCCCAGATCGAGCCCAACCTAGCCTAGATCTGGGCCGAACCCCCACGCCACCACGTCTCAACTCCGGCCGCCACCTCCTGTCCCGCGCCACCACCCCATCGCCGGCTCCAGAGCACCCCGCCACCGTCACGCTTCGCCACCGTCCTCTGGGCCGAGCGTGCCTCCGAGATCCCGGGCCATGCCCGCGCCGCCCGCAGCCAGAAGTGGAGGTCGCCCAAGGCCACCGCCGCCTCCGCCACGGAACCGCCGGCCCACCGCAAGGCCTCCACGCCGATGCCGCACCAGCCGCGCCCCTCGCAAGCACGCCGCCCTCACCGGCCTTTTCTGCTCGCGCCGAAATCTCCGCATGAGGGGGAAGAAGACCCCGCCGCCACCCGCGCGTGGGCTTAGCCCAGCGGCGCCTTCCGGCGGCGGCGAGGGGAGGGGACCTGCGCGGCGGCGGCTAGGGTTCCCTCCCGTCGCTCACGGGAGCGACGAGGAGGGAGGCATTGTTTTCATCTAGATCGGGTTTGTTGTAGATCTATGTCCACTGTTGTCGTTTCTATCGCCACACAGAGTGACGATATCGAGGATGCCGCCATCGCGCCGGTCCAACTCTGGACCTAGGCTTTCGCCGAAGACATCTAGTGAATACGAGTGAAGTACCGACTCACCTTAGCAACGCCTCCAAGAATGAAAATGACGCCCACAAGCGTCGTCACTGCCGCTGGCAATGACAACACGAGCACGACTTTGATCCGCAGATCCGCACACCTCCTCGCAACCCACCAGACTGGAGAGCCATCTGACTTGTTCACACCGTCACTGCAGTAACACTTCACAATCTAGCCCTAAACTCTAGCCACATTGTGTCAAATTTGATTTGTGCAAGTATGGTTCAAAAATTGGACACCATAAATTGTGGTAAAAAAATGATACGAAATCCACTGTATGACAAAATAGACGGTACAAATAATGAAGTGTGAAAAAAATCAGACACGTGCTCGACTTGGCAAAGTATGACCGTGAACCAAACCCCCATTCTAAGCTGAGTTGCCGAGTCTCGAGTTCCTCTTAGTCCGGCATTTCAGCTGTCGCCGCCGCAAGCAACAAAATTACTGTAGTTTTTAAGCTTAAGAATGATGATACAGTACGTGACAACCTTTTCATTTTTCTACAGTAGTACTAAATAAAGTACCAGGCTAGGGCGTAGGTCTGGTTGAGACGAACACTTGCACTCCTGACTATCGAAGCTAGGAGGAGGGGGACACAAAGGGCAGACACGACAGGATGTGGGTCCCTTCCCAACTGTAAGATGCGAGAGACCTGTTCCCGTCTTGATGGCGGTGTCTCTCTCTCTCTCATCGCACGACAATGTCGGGACCGGGATTTGATTCGAACCTCGCAGGGAGGGAGAGGAGCAATTTCCGGTTATACCCTCCACGGCTATGCAATTCTCGCACGACAATTTTCTTCTTGGGTTTAGTCGAACCGTAGACGCTGTT
This sequence comes from Avena eriantha, assembly GCA_910589775.1. Classification (NCBI taxonomy): domain Eukaryota; kingdom Viridiplantae; phylum Streptophyta; class Magnoliopsida; order Poales; family Poaceae; genus Avena; species Avena eriantha. Next base: position 309,219,229 of record OU342746.1, read on the forward strand.
GTTCGTGGCGTCGTCACAATGGCATCTCCTCCTGCTGTACAAGGGGGTTCTACAGTCTACAATTAACCTTGTTTTTATTTGCTTCGCTTTTAATAATCCTCCTACTAGCACAACAACAGTACACTAAAGAGAATTTGTGCATTTCAATTTGCATATTCTTTATTTTGCCATTATATACCATCTCTCGTGCAACATACTGAACTACATCGATACAATTACATATGCTGTTTTTTTTACTTCTCGCTGTAATAGTATGCCATAGTGTACTCGGTATATCGGTATATGAAATAACAATGTACTACAGAAAGCTGCTAGCGGATGTCTAGACCATTGTATATTCCTTTAGAGAGTTATAAAGTGTGTTTTTGGTTGGAAAACCAAGTGGAATGGATGTCAGTTGCAGTTTCATTTTTCAAGAAAGGAACGGTTCCACCTCACTGTTTTTTGTTATAGAGAAAGTGATGCATGGAACGGTTCCATCTCACTATTTGGGTTGAAGGATTGGCACAAACAATCAGTAATACTTTCGCACCAGTTTTCTAACTTTTTTTTTTACCGTAAAACCATAGCGAAAAATCCCTACGGTGTAATTTTTTCATCTCACACTAGTTTTCTATCACTCAAACTTATCTAAGAAACAAAAAGTGTCTACTTCCTCCTAGCACCGTTTCATTTTTTTAAAGTTCTTTAAGAAAAGGACAACAAATATTAATCAAGCACAAGTGTATCACACCAAGTATTAATCACATAAAAATCTATTGCCAATTGCTACAAGGAGCACACGCACTGATCAAGCTGAACATTCGAATAATCCCGGCACCTTCCTCTTTGTTGCATGCAAAGATGCTTCCATTTGGTGCTCCTCTTCTTGCCCTACAAATACTCGCCACCGCCTCTCTGCTCTTTCTCTGTCATAGCCCTCTTCTTCCTCCACCGGATGCAAGGGAACTATTGTGGCAGAGCCATGCGCCTCTTGCTTGCTCGCCTATTGCCCTAGCACACCGTCGTTGTTGGGTTCAGAGGAGAGAAAGCGAGTCAGATGGATTATGGAGAAAAGAAGAAATGCACAACTGATTTTGTTAATAGAATACTCAAATCTATCCATCACACAATCACGTGATGAGGTTAGCCGGATAAGAACCGGGTGGTCCGCCTAATTCAGCCTTACGAGTTAGTTTTGCATATTGAGAGAATATTCCTTTTGGTGAAATCACTTTGTTATGTTCTACATTCTAGCCAGATCCACATTCAGGAGGGGGAAGTCTTGGTTGATTTTTCTTCGATTTGGAAACTACTACTCTTTCTTTTTAAAGTATCTGGCCGGGAATGGGTAATTGCAATAAGAAGTTAGTGAAGAAAGCTCGCCCGGGTGGTGCATTTCACTTCCTTCCTCCAACCAAACACACTAAGGGTCTGTTTTCAAAGGATTTGCCTTGGTATACGATTAAATCATATAGGAAATTTTCTTGTGATGGTTGTTTGATTTGTAAGATTGATTCCCACCGAACTTTTTTCTTAAGGATTTCTTTGCACTAGATTTCATAGGAAACCAAACCTCCACTCATAGCTCTTTCTCAGAATCTCTTTATTTTTCTATGGTAGAGTCAAACAAACTTAGGTTCATATAAATTTCTATAAGATTGGATTGAACATGATATTGCAATCCTACAATTTTTTCGGTTCAAAAGTTTTTTTTTCTGTCCTACAACTAAACAGACCCTAACTTGGCGCCCGAGAAAATTGAACCAGTCGAGGGCAGAGACGTAAGTTCCCCTCGCTACGCTAGGTACGCAGCCTGAGCCTGCAGGCCAGTGGAGGACGAAAACGGCCGCCTCGTGCTACGTGCCCACCTGTCAGAGCTCAGAAAAAGAAACGGAAACAAGGCGGGCCGGGCGCACTTTTTTGCCAAAAAGCCCCTCGAAACATTCCCCTTTCGCACGCACAGTAGTAGAAAAACCGCTACGCGCCGACGCGCTTGCCCTGAGCTGTACTACGCCTAGTCGCCTCCCGTGCCCGTGCCGCCGCTATGAATGTTCCGCCGCACCTCCATCTGTCACCAAGATTTTACTACTCCTCCTCCTCCTCCTTGCGCCAGTGAAGGCCAGAAGGCGACCGTTGTTGCCCCGTTGTCGTCCAGCTACCCCCAACCACCCGCACGCGAGGCAGCCGCCGGCGACACACCGCGAGCGACCGGATCGAGGCGCTCCCGCCCGGCGATCGCCCCTCCGGCCTCCTCCCAGGCGGGCGGATCCGTGGGTGGCAGGTACCTCTGCTGTTCCCCTCGTCAGGGTTCGCTCGTCGGTTCAATTCGCGTTTGGGCGCGATCTGGGTTGTCTGGAAACGTGTAATTCTGAGGAAAAAGCTCCATCTTTCGCAGGGTGTGGATTCAGTCGGCCGGCCCTCTCGGGTTTGGAGTTCGGGAGAGGGAAAGAAGGATTCTTGCCCCGCGTTCTTTGCCGGATTTTTGACCCAGCAAGTTGCTGTTTTGAAAAAGTCCCAGTCCCAACCTGGATTTGATTTGGTCAGAGTAGACTCTGACGCGAGGGGAATCTTTGCGGTTTCTTGATCTCAGCTCGGTCCAAGGGGCTCCAATTGGCTACGCCAACGTGAGGCCGGCCAGGGTGCTCCCATCCCCTGCTGCGAACAGCTGCCCTCGCTATAGTCCAAGTAGAAGAAGAGGGTTCAGTTCTTGGAGTCATCGTAGCAAGGAGGATAACCAGATAGTTCGAGAGTTTGAGTTGCAGTTCTCTTGTCTGAGGGCATTTGGATCAAAGAGTTCGGCCTTTTGGGAGGGGAAGGCTAGGAGAGGAGAAGGAGAGCCATGGGAGTGATGTCGCGGCGGGTGCTGCCTGCGTGCAGCAGCCTCTGCTACCTCTGCCCCTCGCTGCGGGCGCGATCCCGTCAGCCCGTCAAGAGGTACAAGAAGATCATCTCGGAAATCTACCAGCTGCCAGCGGTATGACCCATCCCTGCCTGTTACCGATTTTCTAACCTACTATCTATCATGTTAGTTGTACTTCTGCATAATGCTTGTGTTGTGTTCAAATGTGTGGGAGTTTGCTAACTGAACTTATGATGCTGACTTAGGATGGAGAACCAAATGATAGAAGGATCGGGAAACTCTGCGATTATGTATCGAGAAATCCAACACGCATACCAAAGGTAACACATTCTGTCCCCTCCCTGTTTTTAGGACCACCGTCTAATAATTCTTTCTGGCATTGCAAAAGACTGGAATCAAGTCAGTGGAAGAAACTGAATTAGGTAACGTGAAGCATATATTCTTGTTACGGACCAAGTAGTCGCCTACCCTCTTAATTCTATGTTGATGAGTGATCATCACTTTGTAATTGCTTTTCCTGTGATGAGCATTGTTCTTGCAAACTGTTTGGTAGATCTGCTGTTACTTCTACAGTGATCGCCGCACTGGAATGAGCTTAGCTAATTGATTTTTTTGGGATTTAATTGGTGCATTCAAAGAAGCGAATGAATGAACGAACTTGGTAAAACCAGAGTTTAATTGCACTCCCTCTTTCGGACAGATCACAGAGTATCTTGAGCAGAGGTGCTATAAAGAACTGAGACATGAGAATTTCACCTTGGCCAAAGTTGTTCCATGCATCTATAGGAAACTTCTTCGATCATGCAAGGAGCATACGTAAGTGCAAATGTTGTTTATCCATCTGACCAATCGTGGCTAATTGACTGATTGGATTTTTCTTGTTTCAGACCATTGCTGGCAACAAGCACATTGTGTATTGTTCGCACTCTTCTTGATCAGAAATCGAACAATGATTTGCAGGTCTTGGGTTGTCTATTGCTTGTCGACTTTCTCAGTGGACAGGTTATTGACATGACATATAACTACTTACATTCATTTATTCTTTTGGTACTTGCTATCTGCTTAATTTCTAAATTCTAATTGGTTGTTCATATAGGTTGATAGCACACATATGTTTAGTCTAGAAGGCCTCATACCAAAACTATGCAGAATTGGTCAAGAACAAAGGGAAGATGACAGAGGGATCCGCCTTCGATCTGCTGCACTCCAAGCTCTTGCTTCTATGGTATGACAACCTATTACTTAATTGCTCTGATGAAAAGGGCAAGACAGTTGTACGTTTGCCACCCATTTAAGGGCTTATTTTAATTTTTTTGATACCAGGAATAATGCTGTAGAACAAATTTCAGTTGTTAACCATTTACCAATTTCAGTTGTTATACATTTTCACATGCTTCATAAATATAAACTGTTGACTGCATACAGCTTAAAGCCTCTGGATAGTCAGATACTATTATATTGAGGTTTTATATCCGTATTTTACTTTAAGTGGGACAATAAATACATTTTTCCTGCATCCTGCTCATAATTATGTCATGCTATGTTCTGCCATAGTACTGTAGTTTGTAAATTTTTTTTGGAAGTTTCATCGTTACTTTCTCTGCATTACCGATTCTTCCTTGCAAGTAATATCATAGGAGTAGTAGTGATTAAGTTGGGAAACATATTTTGTACCGCAGCCTGACTGTTTGACCACTTGTAATCAGGTCGAGTACATGGGTGACTACTCCCATATTTCAATGGAACTCGATGAAGTAAGTCCTTTCAGGTTTAGTTTCATGCACACCAGATACTTTCTGCAGAATACTATTTCCTGTAGAAGTTCCAGTACAAGTAGATCATTGAATATGGGGAAGAGATATGGTAAACCAAAGTTAGCAAATTCTGACATACCAGGTCTATCTACTTAATACAGGAATAGTACACTAATTTTAGTTGAAAGTGGGCCAGAAACAACAATTCATGAAGCAAAATGTTAGCAGAGATGTTTCAGCTCAAATAACATCTCAAACTGGGGATCTGATTAATTTCCCATTCATTCTCGAACCCAGGTTGTCTCGGTGATAATAAACTGTTATGAGGCTAACCATACTCTCTCAATAAAAGAGGTCGTCAGACTTCAAGACGACGATGATTTGACAATGTTGGCAGTGTCTGGGCAAAATAGTGCCAAAGTGGCATCTGATACAATGTGAGATCTTCTGCTCACACAATAACCCCAGTTATAAACAACAGTGCACCTTTTTATCCTATTAATGGCTTAATATGTTAGCAGGGCTGCATCTGACAACCCAGCGCACTGGGCAAGGGTTTGCTTGCGTAACATGGCCGATATCGCGAAGGAGGCAACAACAGTGCGGCGTATTCTTGATCCTCTTTTTCGCCTTTTTGATAGCCACAATTACTGGTCTCCTGAAAGTGGGATTGCCCTTTCTGTTCTACAAGAAATGCAAACGCTGATGGACAAATCAGGTGCAGAAATTTCCACCCATGTAATTTCTTTTGTTTTTCCCTTTCAGCATTGCTTTAAGTTGGAAATATTTGACGGCAGACTAATTAGTACCCTGTTAAATCTTGTTTTATACTTGCAGGGCAAAATGGCCATTTGCTGCTATCTTTCACCATAAAGCACATTGATCATAAAAGTGTTGCCAAGATGCCCATCAAACAAATCAGCATTGTAAACGTCGCTTGTCGTCTTGCAAAGCATGCAAAGTCGCAGGCATCAGTGACAATAGCAAGTGCAATCAGTGACTTAATAAAACACTTGCGAAAATGTATGTACTGTGCTATTGAAGCAGCAAATGCTCAAGCTGATGTTGATAAGTGGAACAGTGAACTTTATGTGGCCTTGGAGGAGTGCCTGGTGCAATTGACAGAGAAGGTTGTTGTAATCTTTTGGCAATTTATTACAATAACTATTTCTGGTTTCAGCATAGAAATGTCTAAGAAAAGTTTTTTGTTGTGTTGATTAGGTCGGGGATGTTGGGCCTATTCTTGACATGATCAGTGTAATGCTTGAGAATCTCTCATACACTGCCACCATCGCCAGGACGACAGTGTCATCTGTTTACCGCACAGCACAAATAGCAGCTTCTGTGTACAAATTATCATACAATCAGAAAGTAAGTTTTTATATTTTTACTACCATGGAGAAATAATTTAGCAGTACTCTAGAAAACATTAGTATTAATTGGCATTTCCTTGTGTATCTCAGGCATTTCCTGAAGCTTTGTATCATCAGCTTCTCTTAGCAATGATGCACCCAGACCATAAGACAAGGATTGGCTCACACCGAGTTTTATCCACCATTGTTGCACCTTCGCTATTATGCCCGTGGTCAGCAATATGTTTTCCGGTCCCATTGAAGGTCAATGGTTCACAGAGTGTGCTGTTGTTGGCCCTGTCAGCTTTCTCTTCTGAGATCAAGGAGTTCTTGCAGCAAAATGAGAACTCAGAAGCTGTTGTAAGTGCTGAGAATGGATATGCACACAGACAACCAAATACAAGTCAGTCTTCAGGGAGCCCATCCTTCAACGAGAATAGTCTTGCCGCTTTTAGTGATGAAGTATGAAGTCCAGCTAGTATTCTTAGTTCTTAATCTTTTGACATCAGAATATTTGACCGTCCAACTGATACAACATCTGGCTTTCCTTACATCTGAGCAGAATTTAAAGTTTATGAAGTTGAACAGCGGCCAACTTGTTCTTCTTCTTTCATCTATATGGAGTCAAGCATCTCTGGAAGATAACTCACCTTCAAATTTTGAAGCAATGTGCCATACCTACAACATTGCTTTATTGTGTTCGAAGGCAAAAGTAAGTCAAGCTTTTATGCAGTACATTTTTGCTGCTCAATAGGGAAGAAAACCATATACTACCCCCGTTGCATAATGTAAGCCTTTCTAGTAGTTCAAATTGAACTGCTAAAAAGGCTTACATTTTAAAACGGAGGTAGTAGTAAATAGCGAAATTTGTTCCTACCACCTGTGAGCTATACCACCCCTTGGATCTGTTGTCAGTCTGCTTTCAAAGTCACATATTTTAATCATTTTCATTGTAGCACATCCTTATTTCACACGTTAATGAAGTCAATTGTACAGTGCCTCCATGCATATAATTTGGACTGCATAAATGAATTGGTTCATCGCAGAGAGTACAATGCTGCATGGTATAGACTGTAGAGACATAAGATTTGCAAATCTGAGATATGAAGACCTTGAAATGATATTAGATAGATGTAACTTGGATCTGTAAGTTATCAGCGATGGCCATTTTAACCAGTATCATGTACTCCATTTGGATTGAAAGCATTAAACCCTTTTCTTAGATTCTCAGGATAGTTGAACCAGAGATACCATCTTGTGTACTGTTTAAGTGACCAGTTAATTTTGATGACAGACCTCCAGTCACGTGGCACTAGTTCGATGTTTCCAGTTGGCATTCTCTCTCAGGAGGTTGTCTCTGAACCAAGATAGTAAGTTCCTGGAACATTGCCTCTCAAATGACGTTGAAAAAGCTGATAGCCAGCTTGAGATTGAGATTTACCGAATAGATGTTCTTTTTTAAATTATCTATTAACATCTGAAAGATAATGCCCTCCATATGCGGCACCCGTATAGCAGTTGAATTGATGGCTTGATTTAATCTTTTCCTTTTCTGTGTAAGTGAAGATGTTGTGCAGCCATCTCGGAGAAGGTGTTTGTATACGATGGCGTCGGCAATGCTTATCTTTTCGGCAAAAGTTGCTGATATTCCTCAGATTACCCATCTTGTCAAAGCGGCAGTGCCAGCGAAAATGGTTTGTTGATATCCATCATGTGAATATTTCATTTGGATTGTCCGGTTCTATGTAGTTAATTGTTATGGTTCCAAGGACTGCCGACTCATGGTTAGTGTGATACTAGTAACGTGCTTTATTAATTGTGCAGGCTGACCCTCATCTTTGCCTGATCGATGACTGCCAACTCATTATGACTTCTGCACAATCTTATGGTTCCAAGGAAGATGAATGTGATGCACAAGTTTTTCTTTCAGCTGTGAATAAGGATGATACACAGTTAAAAGATATTGTGATATCTCACTTCAAGAGGAAATTTGAAAATTTACCAGAGGTGTAGATTCAGACTTACAAGATCACATTATCTCTGTGACTTAGCTAGCTGTACAGAATCTAGAGAACTGACATTGAATATATTCACTTGAAATTGCAGAAGTTTGATGGGATAGAAGAACAGCTTCTTCAAGAGTTCACCCTGGATGATTCATTTCCTCTTGGTGCCCCGCTATTCATGGAGACGCCACACTCTTGTTTAATGTATGCAGAAAAGGATGATCACTGTTTTGATGAGGTATCCTTCACAAGTACTTGATTTTGTGTTATGTATGACTCGCCGGTGATGTTATTTCCTAACCTTTTAGCTACCTATCTTGTGCTTTCAGGAAGTTATTCCTTGTGAGATGGATGATGATGATGACATCGTTTTTGAACACAGCGGGTCTCAGTCTGATAGGAAAACATCAGGATCTATGGGTTCATCCGATGTTCTAAATGTGAATCAACTGATGGAATCTGTACGTATCATCTCTAAAGCAAATGACACCTGAAAAACCCTCGGCTCTCTTATAAAATGTGCAGTTTCCTCATCTGTTTGTACTTGAACTACTTGCTCCCAGGTTCACGAGACAGCAAGGCAAGTTGCTAACGTTCCAGTGTCAACGAATCCTGTATCGTATGACCAAATGAAGAGCCAGTGTGAATCCCTCGTGATGGAAAAGCAGCAGAAGATGTCTGTTCTCTTGAGCTTCAAGCACTCGAGGACCAATTCGCGTAGCTCAACTGGGGATAATGGACCGGAAACAAACGAGGCACGTGTAAATCCTATCATATGCTCTTAACCTTAGGCATCTTGTCAGGCTCTTATAACCTTGAAATATTCTCTGACATCTCGTCGCATCTTGCAGTCATCTGCTCGATCCGAGCCTGAGTTGCAATTGACCAAGAAGGACTACATGCGGCGCAGCGATTCAACATCCAGCGACGACCGGTCCTTCAGGCTGCCGCCTGCAAGCCCGTACGACAAGTTTCTGAAGGCGGCTGGACGGTAGATCGTCTCAATGGCGTGAAACCTGACAAACCGGTTCTCGAATGTGTGTATACAGAAGAGTTTTCAAATTACATGTCTTTCAAGTTGCATACTTCTACTGTTTTATTCTATTTTTCTGGCTTCTATTCTTTGAGTGTACAAATTTTCGGCAAGGTGTACAAATTTCTGTTACTACTACTGTAGGGTTCCCAGAATAAATGGAGGTGTGGTGTATGAGTGTATGTAAATTTCGCGGCACTCAAAAGAAAATGATCATGTTGTTCCCATTTACCCTTGAAGTTTGTTTACTTGTGCTTGTACAACTGTAATACTCCCTCTGTCTCAAAATAGATGTCTCAGATTTGTCAAAATTTGGATGAATCTATGGATGCTAAGACATCTATTTTGAGATGGAGGGAGTATTTTTCTCTCTTTTTTGCTGGGAACTGTAACATTTATTAATCTGCACCACTATAGTTCATCAACTACTATCTGATAAAATACATCAGTTTTTGTTTATATACATACTTCAAGGAATGTTTTCATGCAAGGAATGTTCTAGACAGAATAATACATACTTCAAGGAATGTTCTTGACAGAATAATACATACTTCAAGGAATGTTTTCATGCAAAATAGACGCACCATTTGATTTCTGCTTTACATAAAAATTGCTTTACGCTTTCGCCTGTAGTTCGCGTAACTTTGCTCGCCCTTCCAGTTTCTTTCTTCCTCCTCCCGCAGCAAGAGTCCACTCCACTTCGTCGGTTTCCTACTGCCAGGGCAAGCCTCCAAAAATCCAAGGTCGGGCTAGGGTTCTGCGCAGCGCGCTAATTCGCACGGCTTCTAGGGTTTTTTTTACCTCCACCGCGAGTTCCAGTTTCGCACAAACCGCAAGCCTCCACTTCGCTCGAACAAGCGCGGGCGATCTGATAAAAAATGCAGCAAGAATTGGCTTCGCGGGCTCGAATCTTCGTGCAAAACGAGAACTTGCCAATCTTTCGAGGTAATCACCCCCACCACGTCGCCGAATTCGTTGCGAACTCTCTCTTAATTCGTGTGCTGATCCGTTGCGCGTCCCTGTTGTGCTGTTGATTGGCAAGGCGTTGATGGCAAGAAGAGCGGGGTCGCGCGTGGGCCTGCGGCGAGGGCGGGGCGGCGGGAGAGGAGAGCCCTAGGAGATCTTGGTAGGGCTGGGAAACCTCCGCCGGCCGGTGCCGGAGGGAAGGGTGCAGCAGCAGGAGCAGAGGGTGTGCAGGGTTCAAAGGGTGTGGTGAAGCCTAGGTGTCTGAGTGATGTGGACTGGATGAAATGCTGCGAATGGGCTAAGGATGGAATTGAAACTGCAACCTTCACTGGGAACGATGTGCAGAGACTGATTGCCGATCAGCGAGAAGAGCGTATGTTTTCTGTTTCATTGAACTCCTTTATGCCAGAAATTTCTTATGGTATCTTCTTAAATTGTTTCATATGGATAATGCAAAGTGGTGGTTCTGCCATGTTCTTAAAAAAAACTACTACCTGAGTTCAAGTTCTTAACTGGCATTGTGTGTATTGAAGTTTGTTTTGTGTCATTTTGGGATATGGAATCAGGCATACGAAAGAAGGTGGAGAAGGCAATGGGCACTTTGCAGGTCTCCATGGACAGTATTTATGACATCAATGTTCCAGCGAAGGTATATTTTAACTTTTTGCTGATCAGAAATTTCTCTCTAGCGTGTGATGAAATGTAGTTGTGCGTCTGGATGGTTCATCAGAATGGGGAGGACTAATGATAACATGTTTTTTGCACTGGAGTAAAATGATGGTAATAGTGAAGTGAACTAATCTTGATAAATTTTTTTTTTGAAATATTCTGATTGCTGATGGTTAGGATTTCTTGTAGTCTAGCTAACTGATTTCTTGGCGGCCACGACTATGTTATACACATGGTATTATGAGATTACAGGAGGAGTTGCAATAGATTCATATGGTATTTACTTATGTACCTGCAAGTTTCTTACTGCTATATAAAATGACTTAGTGGATAGCATAGAGACTACCGAAAACCCACAGAAGCAGCCAGGCAAACCCTATATTTCGAAAATTTTAAAAACGTATTTCCAGGACTCCAAAAAAAACTGAAAACAAATACACGCAAACGTATACATATTTCGAAGCTATACAAATTTTGGAAACAAATACGTTGTATTTTGGGAAATACAAAAAGGACAAATCTTTGACAGAAATGTGTGCTTTTTACTCCTATATACAGCTAGAAATTTGTTTTTTTCCTGTAGGCCAAAAACGAGTTTTCTACCGAAACTTCTACAGTTATTCGGACCATGTATACGTATTCCACGTATTCCCAGAATAAAATTTGGATATTTTTGAAACTCAAATGTACAAATTTCAAAGTGTTCAATTATAGGGATCATTGCAGCTCGGGTGCTGCAAGTCCGCCTCCGGTGATTACTGACAACTGTGCTGAAATATTTCCCACCTTTCTCTGTTGATGTCATCAGTATACATTGCATACAGTTGTTTACTTCCACTTGATATTTTCACTGCCTCCATATTTTAGATATCCATGGCTGATCCAGATGATGAAACAACATTTGAGCTGGATCCTGAATTTCTTCCTTCGACAACACACTTAAGCTCAAGGCTAGGTTCGCCTCATTCTCTTCTTTTCATCCCTTACTGGCACATGTATGTCCATGGCAGGAAATTACATGAATGCATTGTTTTCTAGTAACCTGCTATAAATGATCTGGGTCTGCATTTGTTTCATGTTAAACTAGGTTCAGTTACTTTTTGCTCCCAAAGAAAAGGTTATTTCTAGAAAATTTATGATTCTGCTCTCCTTTTGCCCCAGAGACCTGTATGGCTGTAATTATAACAGATCAATAGCACAATTTTCTGCATAAATTTACTGTGTGATATCTACATGTGCCATTGCATGGTGAAACCTTTTGCGGTAACTAACCTGTTGTTTTGTTGAAGGTGAATGTGGTGGCAACTATCTCCTTTCCGAGTTGGAATTTGAGCAGGAATTGTTTGCTGATTGCAGTTTCGATCTGAAGCTTAAAGATGACTATGGAAATGATTGTTCTTCTATGTCAACAATATTACTTCATTGAGGTTTCAACGCTCGGATTTCAGTGTAACTTGTTGTCTTGCCCCAACTGTTGTAGTACCTCTAGTTGCAGAGTTTCTGTTATCGGCATGCCCTATCTTCTCTTCTCCAACTCTTAGAGGCAGCCACAATGTAATTGTTTGAGCACTTCAGCCCATGTTGTTAGGTTCTTCTGGCTGTAACACTATGGTAAAAATAATAATTGTTGCCACTCACTGTTTGCCATCGTCTCCATTGTCACTCAAAGTTGACATCATGTTGTATAACTCCTTATTCCTGTTCATATTGAGCTCAAAGCCTAACAAGTGACTTTTTTTAACACCATCTAAATTTTTTTGTTAGCACATTTTTTAGGATACCCAGTACTCTCATGTTAACTGGAAATACTTTCTCCCTATGTTCTTTTTTTCATATAAGATGGCAATCTAGGTTTACATCCAAGCAAATGTAATGCTGTTGGAACTTGTGTTGCACTAAACATTCCAATTCCAATATTTCTTGTGCTTTCCTTGTTGAAAAGTAAGATATGTCTTAAAACAACTAAAAGCTACAAAAAAAGTGAGAATTCTAAAAGGCACAAAGGACATACTGACTAGCATAAGGTGTGAATGTTTTGCTTGTGCTGTCAAATAAAATTGCATGTTAACAAGTTAATATGAGCTTGGCCGCACATGAGCTGTTTACTTAAACCAGCTAAAATACATAAGTTGGATCCAAAAGGTGCAGGATACACATTGACAATTCGTGAAGTATGCGCTTTTCGTATCTCTTGCTGCACAAAGTATGATACTTCCAGAGAAGAACACACTAACCCATCTTTGCCCTTGGGTGAGCTTGACAGCAGCTGGAGTGTAAATTATGTGCAATCTTTCCTTGTGGTACAGAGTCAATATTGTTTTCTCAGCCTGGTTAATTTTCTAGCTCGTTGTCCATAAATACCTTTCCTCCTATCAGAAATAGCACTTCAGGAAACCACAAGTGATCAAGTAATGTGCTTGTTTGCCTTGGCTACGTAGAATAATTATGCATGTCTTGTGCACTGAAGGAGGTGGGTTGAAGCCTTGAAGAGTGTCACCTCTGCATTCTTCGAGTCTAAGCTTCAGGTCAATTCTGCCTTTCCTCATGTATATAGTTTAGCAATCAATTGGCCTGGTAAATTGTGTTGATATAAGTTAGCATGCTGTAGGGCCACTTGTAAAACTGTTTATCATTAGTCTTATTCAGTTACAGTACAAGTGAAGTCTTTGCACCTTGAAAATTCAGACTTTGATCTTTCACCAACATGATTGAGAATCCATGACTACCATATTTTCTCTTACCTCTGTTCACCAACTTGGGTGCAGTAAACATTTGGATGGTGACTTGGAGGTGATAAAGCAAATCAGGCGGAAGTGCAAGGAGTTCGCTGAAACTAAGCTCTTGGATTACCCCAGATACCTGTGATATCATTAGGCACACGTTTGCCAGGCGAGATATCATGTTTCATTTGGATGGCTAGAGAAGGGTTACACAATGCCTTTTCTTCCACATGTTCCATGGACCACCAGAGCTCCTGACATTATCGATTATCTTGTAAAACTGTTTACCATCAGTCTTATCGATTATCGAGCTTCCTATTTATGTGAAAGTGATGACCACTGCAAATGTTTATCGCGTTGGCATAATATGTCAAATGGTGAGTTTACACTATTTTATCTATAATTAGAAGTATGCTGAGTCATCGATATGAATTTCAAGAATCTTTCCCTCGTGCACCTTTTGGATAGCATTTCTGCACGGAATATGTTTCGGTGGCGCGTCTCCTGGGCAAGAAACGAGTTATGCTCCTTCAGATGGAGGGGGGAAGTAAGCTGTGGAGCACCATGTTGAGCATTGGGAGTACCAATGTGAGGCGGATTCTCACAGGTTGGAAGGAATTCGCCCAGCAGAACGGCCTGGAGTTGGGCGACATCTGCATCTTCAAACTGGCAGACAGCAACACCGAGAGTCTCAAGATGATGGTCTATCTGATCCGCAAGTCGGAGATAGAGCCGTAGCTTACCAGCGCGGAGCATTCGGTCTATATGTGCTCTATGTGGTTTTACTTCAGTTAACTCTCTTATACCCTGCCATGAGAAGAGAGAGCTGAGTAGCTGACCGATGAACAATTTGTGTTGTTAGACAACTTTCTGTTGGAGCACTATGTGATTGGGGAAAATACTGGACCATATTTTCCTCCTAGACCATTTCTGATTATGTCAAGTTGAGACAAATTTTATCTTGTTGCTGATTTGGATAACCTTACTTTCTTGTTGAACTTTTCTCCATGGGAGACATGCATGAATGGTCCATGTGCTATTTCAGCTGGGATTGGGAAAGTGGGAAACACAGAAGGAAGTAGTTGTATGCATGATCCTCTTGAATGCATGCATGTTATACTTGTTGAGATTTTTATTTTATTTTGTTGCTGATTGGGATGTCTCAGGTGAATTTTTCTTCCTCTAGTGAGACATGCATGCTGTATTGCTATAAGGCGTACATGCTTAAACAGAGGAATTCTGCATGCTTACCAATACAGTATATGCGTCATGCTTCTTATAATCATGCATAATCATCGTTGCACTTTCATGGAAATAATCAGAAGTTTAAAAAAATCGAATTGCCTTTTTTATATGGAAACTACACTTTATAATGGTGACTATGTCAAAACTTGTCGAAAATGTTCTATCTGAACTTTGGCAATCTGTTCTCATTGCCTTCTTCTGACTGCACTGTTCTCGAATGTTTCAACAATTCAAACTCTGTTTGAGCTGAAAATTTTACAGTATGTCAAAAATAACTATCTCTTTCTTGTGTAGAAATTTCAGATTTTTTAGTTCGATTGGTTCCCCAAATACAACGAAAACAGAGAGCAGTTTAGTATTAGTTTTTAAATATAGGAACATGATTGTCAACGGTCTTCTTCACCGTGGCAACCAACAACCGGGCAGTGCAGCGGCGCGGTACCCGCCGTTCGTCGATTCTCAGGCCATACCTGGTCTTTACCTTGCACTATATAAAGCATGTCCCCTGACCTAGATCTCCTTGTCCCATCTTGCCCGACCTCTAGCTCCAAAAACCCTGAATCGCCCAAGCCGCCATTGCCACCGGCGAGCACCCTGCAGGCAAGCTCCGAGGAACATTTTCATGCAAGGGCTCTGTAAACAACAGTGGAAGCAGCAGGTTGCTAGCTTAAAATGTGAGTTATGTAGTAGTACAAAAGTATACCCTTAAATTTGCATTTGAATTTTTTTAAACGATACGACTTTGATGACCTATTTTTTATGTAAACATGATTTGATCCATTTGATGGTAAAACAAAAACGCAATGTAAAGATAATTTGATAAGAGCATTGAAAGCAGTAACCACAGACAGAGAGAGGGGGAGAGCCCTAGTAACTTTTTTTGCCCTTGCAATCTTCCACATTCATGAGCCCACGTGTGGGCATTCACCCACCACAAAGTAGCAGAGCATCTCCGGCTCCGGAGCTTGTTGTGCTGTTGTAGCAAACTTTACCCACCACCTTTGCCCAAAACGACCAAAGAGGCAAAGAAGGCACAGAGTGGTGGTGGTCTCTCTATCTCTCCACGGGGACGCAGGTGGCGGCGTACGGGGCATCGGCGCGGTGGCGAAGGATGGACGGGTTTACTCTAGGTAACCACTCTCCATCGTTCTTGATTCCTTGCCAAGGGAGCGGCATCATCTTTGTTTGCGACGGGGAAAAAAATGTTTCCTTTTGTGGAAAAAATCGACTCTTGCGAAGATGCCCTTTCTTGATCCGATTCGTGGTCCGTTCACCAGGCATATATATATTTTTCTATTATAGTTGGCATAATATTGAAGATAGTATATTCGTTTCAGGATATCTTTTTTGTAGACAGAATTGCTTCAGAGCATACAGATAGCAGAAAAATACTTTGTTGGAGGGAAAACAGTGTATGGGAATCTAAGCAGATAATTGGAACACTGCTTGTGTACTACCATGAGTGTACTATTAATATTCACCAAAGTGATAATTAGTTATTCGTGTCATTTAAGCCTAAAATTTCCCTATTCAGACAATGATGTGTGTTCTCAGGGTTTTTGGGTGATTGAATTTCACTGGAAAAAGAGAGAGACGCTGCTTCATATGCTACGGCACCAAGATTGTTAGCCAAGCCTTCTTGATTAGATTAAAGGGCGTGCTTAGTTTTCTTATTGCAATGGTACTTTCATTCTTAGCAGTGCTGCACGATATAGTACATACAAGGATGGCTGGTATGTAGATACTGTAACATATTTGCTTCAGGATATCTTTCTAATAAAGAATTTGCTTCAGAACATACAAAGAGGTAGCAGGAAAAAAATTTGTTGGCGGGAAAATACGCATGAGATTATGTACGGAGATAAAGAATTGATTCAGAACATACAAGGAGGTGATAATTTGGTGGCATGCTACCATGTGTGTACTATTACTTTTCACCCAAGTGATAATCTGGTAGCTGTCATTCAAGCCTAAAATTGCTCTGTTCAGTCCGTAATGTGCGTTCTCAAGGTATTGGGGTGACCAAAATTTTACTGGAAATAAGAGAGAACGAGAGATGGTTCCTCAGATGATAGGGCATGAACTTTCATCCCAAAATGCCCCTGTTCAGCCTAGAATGTGTGTTCTGAACATATGGTTTTTTGTTCTTTTGTTTTCCACGTCCTTTTGTAGTCATCCGTTCTGAATTTTGTGTCTGCATTTCCTGTATAGCATGAAGCTTAATGCATAGAAACGGAAACTCAGGGCTCTAACCAATGTGTATCTTCTTCCTTGACTTTCAACAACGCATACGACCGGAGGTTGCAAGCCATTTGGGGAACATGATCCCTAAATCCGAGATTGTTAAACTAGAAAATCTAAATGGCCGTGTATACCCCGTTGAAGTTAGTTAGGAGCTTGATATTATAGTTCTTAGATCAGGATGGAATGAGTTTGTGAATGCGCATCACATAGAAAAAAATAACACCATTCTGTTTGTGTATCGTGGTAACTCCTGTTTTAAGATTCATGTATTCAATTCAGTCGGCCATGCGAAGTCTTTGTCCTGTTCTTCACTACCTTCTGGGATATCTGGACCCATTCCTCCCTTTGCTCCTGTGAAGACTGGTAAAGTGAATCATAATCTTAAATTCTATTGATGTTTTTTCTATGCTTTTGTGATTTTTACAATGTACTTGATTTGCAGAACAAGTGGTGCCTAATCCTGGACATGTGAACTCAACTGACTCTGGCTATACCATGTTACCTGGGTGCTACATAACCAAAGCACAAGATGAGAAAGTACTCGAGATAGCGCGTACCACGAGGTCTAAAATCCTCTGTATGTGGTAGAGATGAGAAAAAGCAATATCAGCTTGAAGAAGTGCTACATTGTATGTTGCATCTTTTCCCAGATTATTTCTTTGTTATGTTAGCTACTGAAGTTCATAGGACCTACTCCTGTTGGTCAACATTCCATATTTATACTCTTACAATTATTTTCATTCCTGCAGTACATACCATTGAGACTTGTGGACAGTTTCAAAGAGGAGATAACTAATGATACTGTTCAGCTTGAAGGCCCTGAAAGAACTGTATGTGTGGGAGCAAGCAAGCACAGTTATGATCAGATAGTCCTAGAATCTGGGTGGAATAATTTTGTAGCTTCTCACCACATTCAAGAGAATGACCTCCTCATTTTCACAAGGATGGAGACAACTCACCTAAAAGTTCGCATCCTTGACCCAAGTGGTCGTGAGAAAACATCTTCATGTTCTGGCATGGAAAATCGGTATTTTGGTGCACAGGAAACGTGTGATGATCCAGTTCAGTTTGTTGATTCACCTCCACCTCAGATTATTGACTTGAGCAGTTCTGATGAGGATGACATCATGAGAGAAGGCACGAGAGAATCTTGCAGGGCGCAACAGCGTGTGACGCGTAGTTGTGCGAAAGCTCAGAAGATGTCTTCAACGTGCTCCCCTTCTACTAAACCAGGTCATAGCATTCTTGTTACCTATACATTCTTTTTACCATATCTCAAATAAATTCTGGCCATTCTATCATCACACTAAAGAGATTATGCATGTTTTTCAAGATACGAAGCTCATAGGTCGCATGATCCAGCATCTGCGAAGCTCGGAGTGGTTTCGGAATCTCCTTCCAACAATCTTGGCCGGCCTTCACAGCGGCCATACATTTTATCCCAGGGGGCAACTCTACCTCTGCAAATGGAGAGGAAAGTTGAGGAGAAGGTCCATTCAATTGGATCCGGGCTTCCTATTTATGTGAAAGTGATGACCACTGCAAATGTTTATCGCGTTGGCATGATATGTCAAATGGTGAGTTTACACTATTTTATCTATAATTAGAAGTACGCTGAGTCATCGATCTGAATTTCAAGAATCTTACCCTCGTGCACCTTTTGGATAGCATTTCTGCACGGAATATGTTTCGGTGGCGCGTCTCCCGGGCAAGAAACGAGTTATGCTCCTTCAGATGGAGGGGGGAAGTAAGATGTGGAGCACCATGTTGAGCATTGGGAGTACCAATGTGAGGCGGATTCTCACAGGCTGGAAGGAATTCGCCCAGCAGAACGGCCTGGAGTTGGGCGACATCTGCATCTTCAAACTGGCAGACAGCAACACCGAGAGTCTCAAGATGATGGTCTATCTGATCCGCAAGTCAGAGATAGAGCCGTAGCTCACTAGCGCTTAGCATTCGGTCTATTTGTGCTCTATGTGGTTTTACTTCAGTTAACTCTCTTATAACCTGCCATGAGAAGAGAGAGCTGAGTAGCTGACCGATGAACAATTTGTGTTGTTAGACAACATTTTGTTGGAGCACTATGTGATTGGGGGAAATACTGGACCATTTTTTCCTCCTAGACCATTTCTGATTATGTCAAGTTGAGACAAATTTTATTTTGTTGCTGATTTGGATAACCTTACTTTCTTGTTGAACTTTTCTCCATGGGAGACATGCATGAATGGTCCATGTGCTGTTTCAGCTGGGACTGGGAAAGTGGGAGACACAGAAGGAAGTAGTTGTATGCATGATCCTCTTGAGTGCATGCATGTTATACATGTTGAGATTTTTATTTTATTTTGTTGCTGATTGGGATGTCTCAGGTGAATTTTTCTTCTTCTAGTGAGACATGCATGCTGTATTGCTGTAAGGCATACATGCTTAAACAGAGGAATTTTGCATGCTTAACTATACAGTATATGCGTCATGCTTCTTATAATCATGCATTATCATCGTTGCACTTTGATGGAAATAATCAGAAGTTTTAAAAAATCGCATTGCCTTTTTTTATGTGGAAACTACACTTTATAATGGTGACTATGTCAAAACTTGTCGAAAATGTTCTCTCTGAACTTTGGCAATCTGTTCTCATTGCCTTCTTCTGACTGCACTATTCTCGAATGTTTCAACAATTCAAACTCCGTTTGAGCTGAAAATTTTACAGTATATCAAAAATAACTATCTCTTTCTTGTGTACAAATTTCAGATTTTTTAGTCCGATTGGTTCCCCAAATACAACGAAAACAGAGAGCAGTTTAGTATTAGTTTTTAAATATAGGAACGTGACTGTCAGCGGTCTTCTTCACCGTGGCAACCAACAACCGGGCAGTGCAGCGACGCGGTGCCCGCTGTTCGTCGATTCTCAGGCCATACCTGGTCTTTACCTTGCACTATATAAAGCATGTCCCCTGACCTAGCTCTCCTTGTCCCATCTTGCCTGACCTCCAGCTCTAGAAACCCTGAATCGCCCAAGCTGCCATTGTCGCCGGTGAGCACCCTGCAGGCAAGCTCCGAGGAACCTTTTCACGTCACTTTATGCCCCTTGCCTTGTTGCACCTCTATCTTGCAGCAATCGAGGAGATCATGCGTCATCTTCTTCAACTCCGATCGCACTCCGGCGATGTTTCCGACCATTACGGTGAGCCTCTGGTCAAAACATTGTGTCCTGTAGTATTCCTGTACCATGGCGCACCTTATGACTCGCGCGTTGCTTGCTTCATATGATCGTTCGCATAACACTGCCGCCATGACGAGTTGCTGTTGCCGTGAAGCTTGACGACGAGACGACGATAATGCAGACTCTGCCTTTATCGTAACATTCCGACCGCGTCACTTTCTTCCTTGTGAGCTCACGGCCGTGTTTCTCTTTTCCCTGCTCATTTTCATGCTGCTTGACTCCGGCAATCTTTTGTCCATTTGATGCTTGGCCTAGAAGAGTTATGTCTTTAGCTTTCCAACGCGAGAGATGGCACTCGATTCCGTCCAGAAAATCGGTCGGAACCATCATTTTTTGCAGCTCTATTCAAAGTTCGATGAATTCCTTCTTCCTCTGGCCAGCAAATAGCAAGCAGCCACGTTTCCAAGTTTTGTTCAAATGTGTGTCAACTTCTAAAAATTGTACTGTAGAAAATTCATAATAGTTTTATTTTGGTTGATTCAAATTGTTAAATTCATCATTTTAAAATCTCAATAGTGTGTTGTGAATGTTGTTGAACGATCTATCCAAAAAACCCAAAAATAACATGCTCCTAATGAATAGTATTTCTTTTATGCAAACTTGTAAACCCAATCTCTTGAGCCGGGAAGCTCTAAAATGAGTGAATTCATATTTTGACTTTATCTATAGAATGGTGTTGTCTTTAATACTGCTAGATATATTTGAAAATGCATGTATGCGATGGGTCATTCAAATGACTATTCTTGCAATTTTGCACTTGCTCATGATGTGCTTACAATTATTCGCTCAATATTATCATGTAATATGCACCATGAAACCATCATCATGGCATTTTATTGAATTCCTTACAAAGAACAAAATCATTGTTGAATGAGTGACTTATTTGCCTTCTATTTGGATCTTTTTGTTCTTCTTGCCATAGGTGATGAGGAGGGTGTGAATTGTGAGGACAATAATCTAGAGTTCTAGCTGAGTGATAAAGGCAAGAACCCCTTAGCATGTATCAACTTTACTATTCTGAAGTATGTCATGCTTGTGTGATGCGACGATTGTGTTGGAGACACTACCCTTGTGTTTCTAAATGCTCATTTACTATTGTTAATGTTGGTCATTAGGATGAGTAGGAGTTGATTTTGGTAAGCTTGGGGTTGTTATACTATACTGGGTTGGAAATATAAACCTAAGTAGGGTTACTGATGTTGTTAGGTTCTAAGTATCAGTCCTTGCACTTTGGTTCTTGGATGACTTGGTAACTTTGAGCATTGCATCAGACTTAGTGGTTTATCTTTTGGTTGAGATGCATGGCATGATGATAGAATGATGTCTCTTGTTATGATAATTAAAATTTGCAACTAAACTGAATCGGCTTGAGTTGGTACCCTGGTATTTGGTTCTTTATCCCTCTTTGGTCAATTTAGGAAAATACACTTGTGCCATTGATCCAAGCCACACTCGTACTACCTCACTGATCGGCGTGGGATGATCGTGACTAACTAGTTCACTAAGACTTACCATAGTAGTAGTTTTTTCATTTGGTATTTCCTTGGTTGGATTTGGTATTTTGGACATGGTGTCCTATTAAAAGGACACCGTGTCTCATTTTGTGCCCCACTTTAGCTATTTGGTGCACACCCCGCAAATGAGGAACCATAACTATACTTCGGGATTCGACCCCAACCTATGGACCAATAACGCTTTCTAGAGGTGCCCTAGAGTGAACCTAGTGGAAGCTACTAGGTTAGGGCGACATGTTGGAAAGGTCTTGTAGCGGCTCACCATGCATATTGCCCACCGAAGGAGAGGCCGGAACAAATGGTGCATTGCTTTTGTGAGGGTAAAGTTGTACACCCCTATAGGATAAAATATATTTGAGTAGCCATGTCCACGGTCATGGACATGCTTGGTTATTTCACGCATTAGATAGAAGTTATTAATGGTCAATTGCTGGTCTTTGGTTGCATTCTGGATGAGCCCATCGTATGCTTTATTCATGTAATGTTATTTTGGTAATCTAGTCAACTATTAGATATCAATTATATTGCTTATACCCCTGGTTATAATATGCATTGCTTATGGATATTTTACCATCTCTCTATATATTGTTGGACTTATTATGCTTTTGGTCACTTGCATGTGTATCCAATGATCCTCCTATTCCAGGGTTGTGATGTGATGATTATGTGCCTGGAATGAGTGATATTACCACGTTTTTAGATGGGTTTAATTGATGAATTTTCATCCTGGACAGCAGGGCAGATTTCTACCTTGTTTTTTCATATTGATCCCATTGTCAATTTCTTATGTATCTCTTGTTTCTCAAAAATTACAGAACTGACGGGACATGGACATGGTTTTATTTGATCATATGATGTATTTTAGAGTGGAAACCATGGTGGTTTAGGTGCTGGACAATTGAGTTCAGATATGAACTTTGTTTAATCTAGGAGACCTCATATGCAATTATTTACTTTTGCTTTAACTTAGTCAATATGAATGTTATGGAACTAATATAAAATGGATGAAAGTACGTCTTGATGAGTTACCTTAAGTACTCATCCTTGCTATTGAAATCATTTTGCAGAGTAGAGAACTTCGGTTGACAATTATTCCGAGTATGACCTCGACGAGTAGTGTGTGTTTTTCCTACAGCAGAGTCCATTGGGTTGGTAGTGGGCGAACTGCAAGGTTGGTATTTTCTGTCCATCTTATGGCATTGTGAACTTATTCCATTGTGTTGATTCGAATCGAGTATCACGTAACTTGAAGTTACAACTTGAACTCGTTCTAAACTATGTTATATCGAGTGTTGTGCTCGAGTTGTGGTATTTAATCTGGATATGTATGCATGTTGACTGATCCTTGGGAACATGTTTAGCATATCCTAGCTCTTGGTTATGTTGTTGGTGTTATACTGTGATCCAAATTCAGTAAAAAAGGCTAACGATGAACAAAGCGAGGCACCTCGTTGGTAGGCTTGGGCCAAAGCAAATCTAGGTTTCCACCGTTATGTATACCTCTTGTGAAATGTTGGTTGGGACAAGTTGCATCTAAGAAAATCTCTGGCGTTGTGTAAATAATGATGAAGTTTTGCTGGCCGGCGCCCTTTGGTTTTTTCTCTTTTTATTGGAGAGGTTTTTCCACGTTAAAATCATGCGTCCCCTACGTGTTTCATTTTCATTCTACGTTATTCGCTTGTTGCGTTTATACAATTGGAGTATTCTTGTGTGAATTAGGTCCATTGCTAAACGAATTGTTCCTATGATCATCGACTAGCCGGTTGAGAGAAGGTTTGGGTTTTGATTGCAGAAATCAGCATAATTCAGCATAGGTTTATGTCAATGCATAGTTGCGGCTGTCACAGGAACTAAAAACAGGGCATAAGAATCATTTCTTAGAGTCTCTAGGACATGAAAGATACTCAGGGCCGGCCCTGAGGGGGGTCTAGAGGGGCGGCCGCCCCGGGCCCTGAAACCAAGGGGCCCAAAATCTGAACTAGCTAAGGCATAGGCAAGAGGCGAAGATTATTTGACAACGCCATTAGAACAGGTTGCAAGCTTCTGTAGAAAGACGAAGCGTTATGCTCCGTGCAGCTAGAACTTTTGGGCCTCCCGTTTGGTTAACTCGGGCCTTCCTTTTTGATTTGTTTGGGCTTTTTTCCATTAATTAGGTATGAAGTGATTAAGTGGAGCTGTATCTCACCTCAAAAAAAAGTGGAGCTGTGTCTTTCACTAAAAAAGAGAGTGTGGAGCTATCTCCGCTTGATCAAAAAATCGGGTGAGTACGGTGGTAACGATTCAGAAAGCTGCTACTCTCATATTACTTATCGTAGTTTTAACCAAGTTTAGTGTAGATGCATATGTATGTAGATATATTTTAGTGATCTCTTCGTCTCAAAAAGATATCTCAAAATAACCAAAATTTAGATGTATCTAGACACTATATAATGTATAGATACATCTCAATTTATACAAATCTACAACATCCTTTTTTAGGACGGAATGAGAATGTAGGCTTTCTCATTTTGAAAAAGTTGCGACAGCTAATGTAGGACGGAGGGAGTACTAGCACATGGTGGACTCCCTCAAGAAGAAAAGCACACGGGCGACTCATTTTTTCTTAGACAAAAAAATGACTTTTTCCCCTGTTGCAAGTTGATTTCTCTTATAGTCCTAGAAGTGCAAGCCCATGCCAGATACCGTCCTGAGTGATGTGTGCTTACATAGCGTTGTTCGGTTGAACAGTAGCCGGAGACGACAGTTCGTCGGCACTCAGGCAGCCACGTTGAGAGGTGACAAGACGAGTCATCGATAAGAGACTGCAATGCATCCATACCCTCAATGACGATATTGTTCAAGGCATAATCGACATAATAATAAGTTAATAATATACCACACATCTAATAATGTTAGAAGAAAAATTCAAAATAATACATATTATTGGATATCAAATGTTGCTTTAACCCACAAAAAATGTTGCTTTCATGCACAGTTCAAAATTTTATTTTAACACTTCACATTTATTTGCCTATAGGGCCCCTGAGTTTAGTTTTGCTTCGGGCCCTTAAAACCTCAGGACCGCCCCGAAGATACTATGATGTCGACACGAGAAAGCACCACCATTATTCAATGTGTCAGTTTCCAAAAACCGAATGGGCACCATTCACGTGGTATTTCTCTGTCCTCGCCGACGATAAGTATGTACAATATTAACCATCACTTGTGCATTCCGCTGTCTATCTGTCTTTCTTCCATCGGTCCATGGCTAAAGCGTCTACTATTGTCCTAGGTGCTCGCAACTTCACCCACCTGATCTGCATCCTTCTCCAAACCTGCACCGCACACTTGCATGCCAATCTCCTCTGGATCCACATCACAACTGCTCATGTCACTTGAGTTTGGTGATGCAGAAGCTATATAATACGTAGTATGCAACAAGCAGTTCTAGTGAAATCAAAAACTGATGGAACAACCATCTAAAACATAACAAAGCTAGATGAAAATAGGCTAGAATTTATGTGGCCCTTAACAAGATGAAAATAGGCTAGAATTTGTGTTGCTCTTAACAGGTACTAGGCTAGAATTTTTTTGAACGTATTTTAAACGATCGTTTTTGCAAAATAGAAAGAAACCTCACTCATTTTGCTTCTTTAATATAAGGAAAAACTATATTATTGTTCTCAAGAATATATATTCTCTTGTAAACATATGATCATCTATTATGAATAGTCGCGTAGAATTATCAAGATCCAATTCAGTGTAAAAACTACTACTACGTCCGTAGTTTCTACGACATATTTAGCGTAACAATACTTATCCATGATTTTGACAAGATTATGTTAATGCCATCATGTTCCGAAAGAAAAAAGAAAAAATTATAATCAACATTTGTCTTATTTCAAAGATGTTTTCATGACGAAGATAACTATCCAAATGAATTGTAAATCCAAATATAACTGCAAAAGATATTAGTCATTTAAAATTTCACATGAAGGTTAAATGAAAAAAGTATATTTGGCTCCTGAGGTTCTACTCTCACTAGTAGGAAAAACCTTATAGCCGGATTCCTTACCGCCGGCGAAGTGG
The DNA here is from genome assembly GCA_910589775.1 of Avena eriantha. Lineage (NCBI taxonomy): Eukaryota > Viridiplantae > Streptophyta > Magnoliopsida > Poales > Poaceae > Avena > Avena eriantha. The sequence goes on from OU342746.1 coordinate 309,244,862, forward strand.
GCACGGTGGTCGCCGGCGGTAAGTCCATCCAGGCCTTCCTCGCATTACCGCCAACGAAAGCCTAGTCAGAGCGCCGGGGCTAGCCCAATTACCACCGGCGAAAAGGGTTTGTGCGCGTCGGGGCTGTGGTGGGCTGCGTGCCCCCGGATGGGCCAGACTTTACCACTAGCGAATAGCAGGCCTGCTCGCCAAGGCTGTGGTGGGCCGGATGGGCTACCGAGGCGAAAAAAAGTTTCCCCGGCGAATGCAGTCCTTAGGCACCGCGGGTCCCACCTGTAAGCGGTTGTCTCAACTAGCCCATCGTCGTGATTTGTTGGGGTCGAAAATCCCCAATTATCTAACCCTAGCTCGATCTCTGGCGAGACCTGCACCGCATACCCCTCACCGTTGCGGTCCCGCGTCCCCCCTCGCCGTCACCGTCCCGCGTCCGCCGAAGGGAAGGAGGAGCAGGAGCACCATCCCGCGCGCGACCTAGGAGGAGGAGGAGCAGGAGCACCAGTCCCGTGCGTGACCTAGGAGGAGCAGCAGAGGCACCGCGCCGCCACCTCGTCGAAGACCACCTCCCCCATCCGCATGTACACCTCGTCGACGACCACCTCCCTCTCTCTTCTTTCCCCTCTCAGTAGGACCCAAATTCGTGAACTGATGTATCCGGCTGATTGCACGCAAATGATAGCCACGGTGTGGTTCTTGTCGAGTTAGTGTAGCGATGCTTCATTTGTTTGCAGTGGTCAATTTAGATCAATCAGTGGTCGTGGCTGACGAGGATTCTCTTGGTTTGTAGTGGTCAATTCAGATCAATCAGTTAGACTTATATATATGAGCATTTGAGCAATGAAGATAGTGCTTCAGACTTATATAAACAATCAGTTAGACTTTTTGAATGAGGCCCAAATTGAAGCTTTGATATGCATCAGTATTTCACTATTTTGTATGCCTTCAGACTTATAGCATAGAAGATAGTGCTTCTATATTAAGAAGGAACCATCCGTGAGTCATTTTTGGTTGCTTAAACTGCCAGTCCTTATTGATGTTTATTTATTCTTTAAAATTTAAGTCTTGGTGGTTTGTTTGAATAATCTAGTATGGGATAAATCGAAGTTGATGTCTATAAATCTTGTATGGGATAATAAGTTTTGTCCCATGCCAATTCAAGTACCATTTGCGAACTAAAAAAAGATATTTAGTTCCTCTGAGTGCCCACACTGTCCACTGTCCTATTTAGTTCCACCCAAAATAGCAGTTCCGAGTTTCATGTTTAAGATAACTACTGTTCATCTGACTCGTTCCTCTGAGTGCCCACTGTCCACTGATGCGTCGTGACATTTGTCTGTCTTTTATAAGAGTGATCAGGCAGTCGATAGGGAGAGCATAGGCCTAGCTAGTGGTGGGCACATGTGCGTTTGTATCCTGGTTTAGCTTGGTGGTGAGCCTCCATCTATCCTAATTTGTAAGGAAATTCAATAAAAAGTATGCACATTGCTATGCCTTAACACCGTCAATGAGTCATTTACTTTCTTGCTTGCCCTTTAGCTAGATAGTCTAGGAGTGTAGGTCCGTGCCTTCATCTCTTGGCTGCTGACCTTTGCAGTCTCTGAATTCTTATCACTTATTACATGACTTTGCTAGTTTTATTTTACATTCATGAGTAGCTGCTTAATTGGGATCAAAATGATGACCACCTAGATACAAAATTCACTTTTTCATTGAACCGTAAAATTCAGTTTTAGAAAGAGAGAGGGAAAAGTAAGGGTAGCTAAGTCGGATTTACTTGCTTATTATCAACTTCTCATTTTCCATGTTTTGCTTATTTAAATTAGTTAGTGGTTTTATTTAATCTTTAGATCCATCATATGGCTTGCATACCTAGGTAGCATAAACAATTGATGCACTTGTACTGAATGAAGGTTTTCAGAAAAGGTTGCACTTGTACTTGTACTGAATAAAGAATTACAATGTTGCAGTTGTACTTAACCATGAGAACTTTAGAAAAGGTTTTCTCCATGAACATTTGATGCACATGGATCCGTAATCTACTTCCTAGCTATGATTCAGTTACTTGTACACTATTTTTGCTAATATGTTTGTTTGTCTGTTTAGGTAGTATGTCGCAGTCACAACCGAAGTACCGTGGTATGTATAAGAAGCCGACGAGGATCCCCACTTGGGAGGCTAAGATCACCGTCGATGGGGTTAAGCACCACCTTGGGACATGGCGGTCCCCCGAGGAAGCGGCACATGCCTATGACTGGATGTAGTCTAGAACTTCGGGGCAAGGGTGATCCTAAACTTCCCCGAGGATCGAGCTAGGGCCATTCAGAATAGGCCAGTGGATATGAGAGTTACCACGAGAGCGGAGGAGTGGGAGCACCGACTGTTGGAGAGACATCTTGTTGATCCCTTGGTCTAGACACTCCGCGAGGATCCTACGGTGATGGCGCATCAGTACGAGGTCTTGGCGACCATTACACGCCAGAAAGCCCTTCTAGGAGGCAGGTCCCTCTAGGTCTGACGGCGCGGGCTCCTCCACCTTTCACCATCACACCCACGTCATCAGCTGACATGTCTTCCTTAGGTTTGTTGTCCGACAACAACGACTCCTGATTTAGCTATACTTTGTCATATATTACTTTATACTTATCCTGCTAGACTTTGTCATATATTACTTATCCTGCTAGACGTGGATCAGCTACTTGTCATATATTACTTATCCTGATACTTAATTACTTTATAACTATGTTTATTATGCGTCTTCTTTCTTGATAAATATAGAATGGATCAAGTGTGCAACAACTATGCACAACCATTGGGGAGGTGCCTGGACAAGAAGTTCCCCATAGTGCTCCATATCGGTTTGAGGCTAGGACGATATGTGCTCTGAGGTACACAGTATCATGGATGTCTCTATATAGAATCAAAAATAAACCATGAACTTTGCTGTATTATTATTATTTTACTTAGTCAATCCCTTGCGCTTGGCGACGGAACTTCATGGACCATTTTCATAGAAACACCATTGACGATATCGTGTTTGAGGTCACTTTGATGTCAGATGCTGATCTCGACATGAGTTACGTGGTTATAGTCACCAACATAGCGATCAGGACATCTTTCAGTGAACCTGGCTGGATAAACTTCTTGAATGAGTATGACATGCAATATGGAGATAAGATAAATATCTTTCTCATTCATCAAGCAGTCGTAATCTACTACATGTACACGCCTCCTGATGATGATATCCAACAGTAAGCTAGCTATGTAGTTGAGTCCATCGTATTATATGTCGTTTACTCTATACATACATTATTTTTTATGTGACTTTCTTATCAATATATGTAGATTAAATTATAGCGAAGAAGCATGTAGCAATTGTGGTCAACATAGTTGGCATTGCATGGACAAGAAGATCACCATACCGCTCCCTGCGAACTTTGGTGTTAGGACGGTATGTTCTCTGAAATTCATGTGAAGAATATAAATATATATATATATATGTTCAACGAAAATCACGACTAATTATTTTGTCCTATGATTTTACTCAGTCAATCCCTTGCGGTGCATGATATGGCTTCATGGACCATATCCATAGAAGCATGGATGAGGTTGTTGTGTTCAGTGTCACTTTGACACGTCATAATCATCCCGATAGGACGTACCAGGTTAGAGTCACCAACGAGGCCTGAACATATTTTAGTGGTCCTAGATGGAACAGACACCTCATCTTGTACGACGAGATGCAAGAGGGATTGAAGTTCAAGTTTCTGCTCTGTCATACTTATGGCATCATCTATTTCACTTGCTTTCCTCCTGACTCTTCTGACGAGGGTGAAGATGAGTGAACTCTAGATAATGCTATATCAACCAATATCCTAGATATGTTGAACATTTGGTAGATACTGCTATTGTTTCCTGTGTTAATATGTATTTTACTATCATTATCATGTATACTATGTATTTTTGTATTTATCTGTGTATTCTGTTTATTTTTTTTGCTCTGATACATAGTATTGCCGGCGAACAAATTTTTCACCCCTAGCGAAGAGTTGTGCACTAGTGTTAGGGGACATTATCCCGGCGAATTGGGATACTCGCTGGTGGTATACGTGGTTATCGCCGGTGAATTGTGTAGTTCGCCTGCTATAATGCATTACCAACGGCAAGTTGGTCACCGGCGAACCGCAACTCGCCGGCGGTAGATGATTTGGGTGCGCCGGCGGTGAGCCTTTCCCTACTAGTGTCTCCCATTATTAAAAAAATTCAAAAAATATATTTATAGGTTTCACGAATATCTGGAAAAAATATAGTCAATGGATGATGTATCCTACTAGATCCAAAATGACAATGCTAAATTCTTTAAATTCTAGGCTACACAAAAATGAAAATCTGATAAATTTTGGTTTTGAAAATGAGCATTGTTCACTATACTTAGATCCATACTTTCCATTTTTATGTAGCTCAAAAATGAAAGAATTTCAAATTGAGATTTTGCATATTTGTAAGATATATCATTGAATACATCTTGAAATTTTTACAATGTTTTAATAAAATATGTAAATTCTGAGTTTTTAAAACAAAGAGAGCATTTGAGCTCAGGGCCAGAAATCTCTACTCAATTTAACGCAAGACAAACATAGTTGTTGTGCTAGGAGAGAGAATGAACACATGGCGGTGCTAGGGCTAGAACTATAGATGCCAAACACTACACTCTAAGCACGGTTCTCCATCTTCTACAACTTTTCTGATTTTATGCCCTTAATGTATAAATGTATAGAGAGGAGAATAAGATGTATTGGACAACAAAATAGATTTCCAAGGATATAACCAACTTTCCTTGCCCGAAACTCCATGCTCTGGCCAAGGTCCATACAAAAATGCTAGATAGTGTGCACGGTAGAATCCTCGGGCTCAAGACGAGAAATATAGATTTCCTTTCCTTACAAATGGTGACTATGAAGAAGTTCATATTCGATGATAGAAATCTTAGACGAGCTCCAGAACATGGAGCTGATTTTAGGCACGAGCCGAATGTGAAGTCTTGGAATGAAATGTTCCATGTCCATATGCATCGTCAATTGGATAACATACTCAGTCCTCCTCAATGGACTGCATGGGAACAAAATTATCTTAATAGAGGGGCTAGGAAAGGACACCCCTTTCCCCACTTGCTACAAATTTTCTTCGGTCCATCGTCAATAAAGCTATGCATCAAGGTTTGTTCTAGATGTCCATTTAGAACACTTCCTGTGTAGATTTCCCAGTTGTGTAGTATGCATATAATAATTTAGCAATTATCCAAGCAAATGCAACACAATTGGTTTGTCTCGAAGCTCTTCTCCACATATTTGAGAAATCAATTGGACTCAGATTTAATTATCAAAAATCATGTCTAGTTCCCATTGATGAATGTAAAATGCATACATGAACTTTGTAGTTCATTTAACATATTCCCACATATTTGCATCATATACAATGCTATATCCATCTTTTATATTGATTTGCCAAAGATCTCCTTTATTTTGTTTCTAACTCTATCTGAAAAAAAACCTTGTGTTAGTGTTTTTAATTTCTAGGGAGCTACAAAACTCCAAAAATGCGAGGTCAACTGGAGCTATTAGATAATTTCCATACAAATCCAACGAGCTAAAGCAAGACCCGAGGGGATCAACAAGCTAAAAATGGCAGTGCATTTATTGCATGCTGAGCCACCTGTGTCCGTTGGGCCCTCGAGCGTCGTCTCGCCGCCTCCTTTCACATATCTCCTTATATAGCCCGAAAACCTACCTTGCTAGAAGGACGGAGCCTTTCACCATTGTTTTCATGGATATGGAAGAGCTCTTGCCAGCCTAATCACAAATTCTTATTTTGGCTCATGGTTCATGATAGGATAAATACAAGAAACCTACTAAAGAGGAAAACTTTCAACTTTAGAGTTATAGTTGTGCAAATCTTTAGTGAAGCACTGAAGAGACTCCGATTCATCTTTTCTAGACATACCCTTTCACTAGTAACTACTAGGACTATGTATGCCCTAAAACAAAAGGAAATTTGATCAAAGATAAGCTAAAAGTTCCATTCTACATGTAATATTCTACACGTATCTGCCTGGAACGAGCACCTACGGGATTATAACCAGCTGCGCGCATGGCATGCGGCGCTAGGTGTTGTGTTATACTCCCTCGGTTCACGATTACCTCGCGTTCTGGGTTTAGTCAAAATCAAACTTTACAAAATTTGACCGAGAATATATAAAAAAATATGGACATCTATTATTTTCGGTGCATATAATATAAAATATAGATTATGAAAATTCTAATATAATAGATTATATATTTTTTTTGTTGATATTTTTTCTTAAATATATGGTCAAAATTTGCAAATTTTGACTTTGACTAAACCTAGAATGCGAGGTAATTGTGAATGGAGGGAGTACTATTAAATAAGAAATAAGTTAAGTAATTAATTAATTGGCCTTGCTAATCATCATCAGTGTAGTGAGACTGAGTTATGTCTGCTTGACCTTCTTTATTAGTAGTATCATATTGAGTAGTACTCCGTATGATAGTACTCCCTCCAATAGACTTGATACATTTTAAAACTAGTTATCTACACGCTAAAACACGATACATGTGTTTTGAGGAAATTGTGCATACCAATAAGTCTTGGGAAAGATGTTGCACATATCAGCGACTCAAATTTTTAGTTGCACACACCAGCGACTCCACAATTAATTGGATGCAAAGAGATCTAAATGACCACTTAATAGGGTATCAGACAGTTGGGCCCACCTTGTGGGCTGACCTGGCATACGAGCGTCGCACCATTCTTCCCTGCCACACCCGCTTATTTCCCCTAGCGGCGGCGGTTCGATGTGGCCACCCAGAGGCGACGGGAGCGACCGGTCGGCGTCTAGGACAGAAACTGAAAATATCGATCTATTGGCGCGAAGCCATGGTCAAGGCCGATCGGAAAGGCTGTCGTAGCGGTGGATGAGGATGACGCTGCGGAAAATCTCCGGCAAGCTCCTCCAACTCATCCTCAAAGCACATGAGCAGCCGGTATCCTTCGTCCGCGCCGCCACCACGTCCAAGCGGTGGCACCGGCACATCCCTAGAGGTTGCTTCTACAACTTCTCTGTCCACGCCGTTTCAGGGAGATACTATCGTCCCCGCTTGATGGCCACGGCACGGCTTTGTCTTCACCCGGTTGGCGAGGTCATTGACGACCGCCACTTCACCCTCGACTTCCTCCACGACGACGACGGGAGAGCATGGGAGGTCACGGACAACAACTCCAGCCTCCTGCTACTTGCGAGGAAGAGCACGGCAGGGGGCATAGGCGCCACTGCCGCTTCGCCGACATCTCAATGTGCGAGCCGTCGACCAGACGCTACCAACTTCTCCCGCATGTTGTTGCGCTTCCTCGGGCGCAACACGCGCGCCCTGGGCTGTCGATGGCAAGGAAGAGTCTCTGATCTCTTTTGACTACGACTTTGGGTTCTTGTTTTCAAGGACGAGTCTCTGCTCGCTTTCGGCTACGACTTCGGGTTCTTCTTTCAGCCAGCAGCCTTGACACCAGCCGTGACTATAGCAAGATGACACTTAGCATGCAACCAATAAACTTTTTTTGGAAATGGACGCTTTATTATTATCCGTAGTGTTTACACCCGGCCTCTGCATAGTTAGGATGCATACAACCGATCAACCAAAGAGAAAGTAACCAGAACAAAAGAATCAACATTACAAGAATGATAAAAAAAACGACGGCATACGTCGATCTATGGTAGGTCTATCCGCAAATCATGTTGTCGTCCATGTCGGGAGAAAATATCCCTCGCCGTGGCTTCCAATCGTGTACACCCCGCCACAAACAAGTCGCGAAATTCCATACGTTGGAGAGTAGTCCATGATCGGAGGATAGCCGTGGCTCGATAGATCACCTGAAGAGAAGAAGACACAATGTTATTAAAAATCTTGTCATTTCTACATAGCCAAAGCGACCAAATAATGGCAAGCGCTCCCACCATAAATAAAGTCCCATATTTATCGTGTATCCCATGCAACCAATTACCAAATAAATTAGTAACCGGACGTGGAGGAGATAAACCAGAGGCTACATGGATGATTGACCATATAGTACGAGCATATTTGCATTGGAAGAATAAATGCCAAATTGTCTCATTATGATGACAAAAAACACATGTGTATTTCCTTGCCAATTCCTCTTAACATGATTATCCTTTGTAAGAATGACCACTTTACGAAGGTATCAAGCGAAAATCTTCGTTTTAAGTGGTATTTTCATGTTCCAAATTTTAGAATTATCAACCACTGGAATATCATGTTGGATCAGTGCTCTATATAATGAGTCAACAGAAAATTTACCACTCTCCAGTAGTTTCCATTTGAACTCAAACAACTGTATCGTGGATAATCATAATAGAAGATTGTTCCATGATACGAGTCTAGGACCTAAGAGACTTCGTCTGAAAGACACATTAGGAGGATCAGATCCCAATATTGTGGAGAGGGTATACCCTTTGTGCCTAACAATCGAGTATAGAGCTGGGTATTGTTCGCGATGCAACCAGTAACCTATGTTTGTTCGAGAAGCCGTGGCACCGCGCCAAGGAGTGGGTGGTTCGGAAGAGTGTGAAGCTCATGGAAGCCACACACCGGCGGCCCAGAGAGGGGTACTCTTGGAGTGGCGCCTTGGAGATTCTTACTACTGGGATGACTTTGTTGTGCTTGCTCCGACGGCGATGGCGAAGAAGACATGGTCGTTCTCCGTCGACCTTGGACACAATCGATGGATTTTGCAAGGTCAGCCCACAAAGTGTGCCCCAATTGTTAGATACCGTGTAATTGGTCACTAGAGCTCTTTGCAACCAATTGGTCATGGAATAGCTGGTCTGTGCAACAGAAATTTCTAGTCACTGGTATGTGCAGCATCCACCCCAAGACTTGCTGGTATGGACAATTTCCTCCTTTGTTTTAGAAAAAAGCTAGAATGTCTTATATTAGCGAAAGGAGGGAGTACTTAATACAATATATATATTTCTTTTTTCATGAGAAACACCGAGCAGAACTGAACATCTTTACTATTGACGTGAACATCGCATCGTAGTGAAAGAAAGATGATGAAATTCCATGTGCGGCTACAGTTACATTATTCCGACCACTCCCTAGAGTCCACGATAGAAGTGATGCTATAGACATTGACACGGGTTACAACGTGGAACTTTGACCAATATTTTCTAAATTCGTATAAAATACAAACAACCTTATAAAATTCTTAAACGGGTTTGACAAAAAAATATTTAATGAATTTTAATTTTATAGTTTGTACAGTAAAACAATATTAGCTGCCAAAACTTTTCGTAGATTGATGGAGAGTATGTACATATTTCACTTATTTGTGAACTGGAGGGATACCACTTAACTTTAGGTTAGGAAACGACTCAACAATTTTAATGTTAGGCTGTTGTTGTGAAGGGACAGGCCAGCCTCTCATGCATGAGACAACTCACACATGACATGTCACTGATGATATGGTGGATGTAGATCAGACCGGTCTATAATCATCAGATGAGACCAAAAGTCCAAAACATGTCCATCGGAATACCAGTCCGCCAAAAAATAATTAACGTGAATCGATCATGTGCGATATATATAGCTGTCTTTTTCTCTCTATCTCCCATCTGTCATTCTTATCAACAGTTGAGAAGGCCAATTTATTTACCTGCAAAAAAGAAAAGGAAGAGAAGGTCAATTTAAGAAAACAAAGCAAAATCCCTCAAAAAAAGAAAACAAAGCAAAACATTTTTTTTTTGCGAAATTCCACCGATCTAATAAAAATCATCAACAACAGTACAAAGAATTCTAAAAGTAATAAAAATTACAAAAAGGTCAAAGGACCACCTAGTGACGACTATAAACACTGTCACGAGCTGAAGGCGCGCCGCCGTCCTCGCCCCTCCATCTCCGGAGCTGGGCAAAGCTTGTCGTAGTAGAGCTTGTTGTAGTAGACAAACGGGAAGTCGTCGTGCTAAGGCCCCAAAGGACCAGCGCACCAGGGCAGCAACCATCGCCGAAGATGACCAACGTAGATCGGAAGAGATAGACCTCAAAACACCCCAACGAAAAACAACCAGATCCCAAAGAATCCGTCGGCACGACTCCACACGCCCTCCGTCGATGCTAAATGCACCACCGGAGCGAGGATAGGATGGGGAGCACCTTATTCTGACTTTAGGACATAGCCGCCGCCTCAACATCCTAAAAAAGACACTAAAAATAGTCTAAATAAACCACTGAGACCTCCTGCCGGCAAGAGACCATGGTTTGCCACGCCTCCAAGACCCTAAGGCCGCCGGAGACGGGACGGACCGGTGATGTTGCCGGCGGAGGGAAGTAACCCTAGATGGCTTTTGTCGCCGCCGCCTTTGGGAGAGCCCCTCTCTCTCTTGAGAGGTCCCGTACATTGACAACACGTATTATCGGCCGACCGCCAATTCAGTGACCGCAAGAAACACAGAACGGGAACCACACCACACAAGTGATCATCTGAATATGTGATGTGCATTGTATTCACTTGTTATACCTCAAAAAAAAAAACTTTCTCATGTACGAGGTGCATTTGTCCATACATGCACAAATCAGAAAGCACAAAGTCGTGTGGCACGTAACGTGCATGTGCCGACCCGGTGCACAGTGATCAGGCATTTGATCTCGCAAAACATGCACCGTGCATTGTTAGTGGTCAAGGAAATTCACCTAGCTAGAGGAGATCCATAGAGAGAGGTGCAACATTTCTTCACCTTGCAATTTGCACCACGACATGCACAATGTACAGGTCCACATCCATCGGTCAAGTACGACAATGACACCAAACATCCAGTTGTTGTTCAAACCAATCTCCAAACGGCTTTTTTGTGGTGGTGGTTCAGCAAAGAATCTTCCAGACTCGGTTTATCGATCAAAACGTTTTTGTTTTTACCCGTAAAAAAAAAGCAAACTGGCATGGCTTTAGGCCACAACCACAATACTTCCTCCGGTCCAGTTTATTAGGCACGCACGTAGTTTAAGAAAATCTTTGACCATTAATTTTGATCAATAAATTTTACATAATATGTCACAAAAATTATACCATTGAAAACTAGTTTTGAAGATAAATCCAATGGTAGTATTATGTAAAATTTGTTAACCAAAATTATTGGTCAAAGTTATTCTTAGACTACGTGCGTGCCTAATAAACCGGACCGGAGGGAGTATTGGCTTTCGATCGTGGGACCAGGTTTCCACGGTAGCTCAGTTAATGCATGGTCCAGACGGATTTTTTGTTTTATGGCAAGACGGATGTTTGGATATACAGCAAGTTCTGCCAACGATCGATAGTGACCTATATCCGGTCCGATGTTTCATTGTCCACTCCACGCTGGACGAATCATTTTCGCTACACGGATACTGTGTGTGGTGTTCCAAATGGCTATCAAGATTCACAAATACTTTCTTGGTCGTAGAATGGAGGTCAGAAATTTGTCTAAATTTAAATGTATCTATATATCAAATAGTGTCTAGCTACATTTAAATTTAGCCAAAGTTGTAACATTATTTTTATGACCGAGGGAGTAGAATTTATTCGTATCACTTTTTCTCTGAACGGGGTATTCGTATCACTTGAGTACAAGAAAGCGCTTGGATGTATATATCCTACTCCCTCCATTTCATATTACTCCGCACATGGACCAAATCAAAGTTAATCTTTATAATGTTTAAGTATAACACACAAAACATCAATATCTGCAATATCAAAGCGTATATGCTATGAAAGTATATTTCCAATAGTACTGATTTATTTTTGTAAATGATTATAAATTAAAATTTATAGTTGGTCAAACTCGATAACGTTTGACTTTGAATAAACTAATATGCCGAGTAATATGAAACAGAGGGAGTACTTGGCAGTTGCTTGGACGAGATTCTCCAACATAGGTAACTAGTTTAAGAAGATAGCTTGCGGCGCGATTGGTAGCCCGTATGGACGTTGTCTTGGCCCGGGGAGCGAAAAAGGGCTGATTGGATTCATGGGCGAGCTACACGCTGTGCCCAATACGTGGCTCAAAGCACTTCAGAGCCACCCCCGCTGAGAACTGCGAACTGCTGCGTTTCTAGCAAGCCACCCTCGCGGTGGCTAAAATCGAGAATGATGATTTATCGTAGATGTAATCGAGGGATATGGCACGAGCTTGCGTGCTATGGCAAAAATGCGGCAGGAGGATTTCGGTCACCGTCGCGAAAAATCGTCCCCCTGCTTAGGAGTACGAACTTCACCGCCAAATTGAAATCCATGCACTCCTCTTCGAACTCCTCCACACTTCGAATCAATGGCCATGGCGGGGGCTTTTGGATCTGAGGCTACACCCACGTGCACGACTGCGACGGTCCACGCCGACCTGATGGCGTCACCCTCTTCCCTGACCTCTGCGGTGGTTGATGTGCCTCTGGTGGTCCTGCTAGGTTCTCCGTCGAGCACAGAGACGGTGGTCCTGTCTGGTTCTCCCTCTAGCACGATGACGTTTGTCCTACATGGTGGTCGTGTCGACGGCATTCTACCGACGTCACCCCCCTTTCCCGGCCTCTATGTTGAATCCTTAGGATGTGAGATACCTCTAACCCTTGATGTTGTAGCTTATATTCGTAAGCATGTTCATGGCCATAGGTTCTTTGAATCTTTGTAGGACACGGGCAACCGATTCATGCTTAGCATCGCAGGATTTCCGGGTGCATAATTGATGCTTAGCAATGTAGGATTTTAGTACAACACGTACGGTGTTAGCTCGATTGAACGTGTGTCATGCTTAGCGGTGTACGGTTTCAGTTTTATTCTTAGGATTTTAATGTACCGTAGGAAATCATGCCTTATGGCTCTCTCGGACTTGTCTGCTTCCCCAAAAACCAGAGCTTATTTAGAAGACACCGAAAAAGTTTTTCAGTGTTGAGAGTAGACACCCTAGACATTAGCCAGGCTGTAAACGCTTTTCGGTGGCCCATGAATTCAATGCGCCGCCCCCTTTATGTAGGGTTAGCGACTCCATCTCCATGTCGTGACCCGAGTCGATTTCCCCCTCATCCACCGCTCTGCCGCTGCCGTGCATTCCGCCTCCATGCTGCAGATCCGTCGCTCCCAAAGCACCGCCGTTCAACTGGACTCGGGGGAGGCCATATTGGCCGTAGCGGAGCGTCCCGCGGCATCCTCTCTTTTTTTGAAGAAGAAGAAGAAGAAAAAGAGATCTAAAAACCGCGGCGTCCTCTCTAGCTGGTATCCCAAACAGTTCTAAAAACCTCGAAGGTTGTGTGCATGACTACACTAGGCACGAGATCTGAATTGACGAGTGTCTGTTTTCTGCAGTAAGTGTCCGCGGACTCTGATGCATCACCGTCGCGTGCAGCTGGCCGCGAGGGACGGGTGGTGGAGGTGGAGGGTGTAACGTTGCGGTCATGCACCTGGGCACCACACAAGTCAGAAGGAGACAGAATCACGTGGTTTCTCCCACAGTGGCATAGCGAACTGCCCGACCCGATCAAATAAGCGGGCCGGCCAGGGACTGGTTGGTGAGGCAGCTTCAGGCTTCAGCCCCACGCCGCGCGGAAAAGATTCCGTGCGCGACAAGCCGGGGTCGTCACCGCCCGGCGGCCGCCGCTCGCTGCTGCTGGCTCCTCCGCCACAACTTGTACTCCCGCTTGTACTTATCCAGACACACACACACACACAGACCACTTGCACGTAATTCTCGGCCGGTCGGAGTCCACCATGGATCATTGCGTCTGATGATCATTCCTTCCTCCCTCATAGCTGGAGATCGCAATATATACCGACAGACAGCAGCGGCAAGCAAGCAAGAGTGAGATTTACTCAACCATTACTAACACTAGCATAAGCAGACTAATTAAGCATTTCCTTATCCTTGTCCGCCACAGAGAAGCCCGAGTCATGGATTAACGAATCATTAAGCACGCGCGCTTCTCTTCGAAGAAAACGCCGGTAGCATGGCTACTACTAAAATAGAGCCGATCAGCAGACTTTAGCTGGACGAAAAGCCCGTTTCGTCCTGCCCGCTCCCGCGAGTGGCCGAGCGGAACCCTAGCCTCTCGCGCTACCAGCCCCTCCCCCCGCCGCTGCCCAAGGGCGTCACCGGTGATTGCAGCGATTGGGCCGGCGCAGGGGCTCTGGGCCCCGTCGAGCCCAACTCTCTGCCCCAGATCCATGGCGCCATGGCCACGGTGGCTGATGGTATCTGGAAGGGGAACCCCTGTCCGTCGCTTGCCGGTAACCGGGGACCTCGCGACGGTGACTCTCGGTGCTCTCTTCTCTTCTTCGGTGCTCCTAGCTTGGTTTCCGGGGCGGCGGCCTCGGTCGGTGGAGAGCCTTGTGGTTGGCGAGCGTGCCAGGGGCTCCGATACTGGCTGGTCTCCACAGTCGTAGGGACGACGTGGGGCCGGTGAGCTACGTGTCGTGGGGTATGGACTGCCGAGGGCATTTGCCGGGGTAACCCCTGCCCTTGGGCCTCGACGGCGGCGTCCGTGGACGTCGTCCCCTTCTTGAAGGCGTCGGTGTGGCGGCGGTCGGTGTGTTCATGTGCTCCGGCTGAAAACCCAAGTTCCTCGGATCCGTGGCGGTGCTCGGTGAGTCTTTGTGTGAGGCAGAAAGGCTTGGCCGAGGGGAAACCCTGCCCTTTGGGCTGTGACGGCGGCATCTACGGACGTCGTTCCCTTGGTGAAGGCGTCACTGCGGTGCCTTCGGCCTCCCTCGTGCTCTGGGTGGCAACCCTGATCCTCGGACCGGGCGGTGGCGGCGCTCTGGCGGCGTGTTCTTCTTGAAGACGCCGCCTTGGAGCCCTCGACGTGTGGCTCTCCGACGAAGGTTTGGCAGAGCTGCGGTGTCTTCGGACGGTTGGAGTTGCGGCGTGTCTCCCTCGACAAGGCTTGTTGCGGACCTGCTCCCTCACTTCTTGGGGCTCCCTCGACGTCGCCTGAGGCCTT
The DNA here is from genome assembly GCA_910589775.1 of Avena eriantha. NCBI lineage: Eukaryota > Viridiplantae > Streptophyta > Magnoliopsida > Poales > Poaceae > Avena > Avena eriantha. The sequence continues at coordinate 309,259,900 of OU342746.1, forward strand.
TGAGCAGCCCGGTTTGGTTCCTGGAGGTGGTCGGCTTCTGGTGGCGTTGCTACAGCCGTGGCGGGTTCTCCACGGCGCGCGTGAAAATGGCCCGTCCTCTGGAGGAGCTCCGGCCCGACACTGTAGACGTCTTGTGTTTGCCTTCTGTTTTTGTAGTAACTGTAATGGTCTTTCCCGCTGTTTGGGCTTCGGTGTGTTGCTTCGTGGTTAGCCTTCGTGTGTGAGTGGGTTGTTCTTCCGTGTAAGTTGGGTGATGTATCTTGTATCCTTCGCCGTTTGGCGTTATTAATTTAACGTCGGGCCTTTGGCCTCTTATTAAAAAATAAAATAGAACCAGACAGTTTTTTATACTACTAGTATACTGTTTTTTTTAGAGAGAGACAGCTTGCAGAAACGAAAATCAAAAGTTGATGCTCGCCTAAAACAAGCAGAAATCCATCCAGGAATTACTCGCCTAAAAACAAATCCAGAAATCACACCAGCACAGCTGCCAAGGCTCGGCTGTCTATAAATAAGCCAACCTGAGAGACCCAACGAACAAACTCCAGAAACAGAGTAGCAAACAAACTCAAGAGAAGAGAAAATGGCGGCCATCTCGTCCACCTCCTACTTCTCCTCGCAGCCGCAGCTGCCCTCCTCCTCCGCCGTCAGCAGCAGAAGCAGCGGCCGGCAGACGCGGAGGCAACGGAGCGGCAACTGCGTCATGCTCGAGGCGGCCGGTGGCAGCGGCGGAGCGGTGGTGGGGAGGACCAGGAGCCTGACGGAGGAGGACCTGGAGGAGCTCAAAGGATGCCTCGACCTCGGCTTCGGCTTCGCCTACCACGAGATCCCGAAGCTGTGCGGGACGCTCCCCGGCCTGGAACTCTGCTACTCCATGACGCGGAGGTTCCTCGACGAGCAGAGGGCGCCAGCGGCGGGGCAGCTGGAGCCCACGGCGGCAGCCACGGCGCCCATCCCGGACTGGAAAATCTCCGGCCCTGGTAAGACTTGCTCCCTTGTACACTTTTTTTCCGATTTCGGCAATGCGTTTGGGTTTCTGAATTCTGGAGATATACGATATTCATGCTGAATTACTAAGAAATTTGTAAAAAAGAATAAGCAACAACTGACACAAATATCGATCGTCCACGGCCTCCACTGAAGTTTCTTTACGAATTCACTAGCAAATCCGATAATTTTGTTAGAGGAGAACAGTGGACGTGTTGTATCTACTGAATTATGTATAAATTTGAGGCAAATAACTGAAAATATATTAATTCATACTTATTCGCTCTAAATTATCATTACCCGCTCCAACTCTTGGTAGGATATTAGCCGATTCTTGTTTTACAATTTCAGTTTCGCCCTTCTCTTGATGGCGCTTGCATGATGTAATTTGTTATCCGCAGAGAACTGTAAAGGATTTATGTCATTATTCATAAAAGGCTAGGATGGACACTCCACGATTCTACTGATTCGTGCCGTTGTCTTCAAATTTGACACAAACAAAAAGTTTGAGAATGGAAAGTGAGGACACAATACTCAGTTGTATCATTTGGGAGATCTACATGACGGAAATCGCCACCTGAAATTGCATTTCAGTTCAATCGCAACATAAGCAAAAAAGAAAGTGAACATGTGCCTTGTCCATCGATATCACTTTTCTTAGTAAAGGCGAGCTGTCTTCTCCAAGACAAGCTTCAGAACGAAGCAAAGCAAGATAGTCCCCACCTAGAATTATGTTCCGCTCTCCAACACATGATTTCTCCCGAAAGATAGTACGAATTCGACGAAGCGCCCATCTTGTTACCCTGACTATACAGTTCTCTTTTTTTTAAACCCCAGCAGTGCAAAGCATTGTTCGGGATATCTTTTTAATTTTCTGTTCATTTAACTCTGAGATTATATTTCCTTTGTGATTAATTTCCTCTATAAATGAACTACTGCTCATGGCTGATCAACAACTATATTTTCTTTTATAGGTGACGATCCAGAGGAAGTGAAAGCTAGGCTCAAGTATTGGGCTCAGACAGTGGCATGCACAGTCAAACTATGCAGCTGATGGAGGTCGGCAGTGTGCTGGTTCTCTCTTAACATATATGCTACTGCAAGCTGGACCGTAGGTGGCTGAACTGAAGTTGAAGAATCTGCTTATATGGTTTCCGAGATCGGTGAGCAACTACAGAGGAGGTGCTTCTGCTTCGTGCTTCTGAAGCAATGGGGGACGTTTTGGATGGGTAGGCAATAGTTGCACAATGCTTGTGCTTCACATGTTCCATGGTATCTCTGATATGACCGATAATCTCGTTGCCTACTGTTTTAAAGCAGTCGGATGCTTAGATCAACTCTTGCGCATCCAGGTATGTGGCTCCTGCTTAAAGGCCAATATCTCAGTTGTTGCAGGCCGAACAACGCGGACTGGCTAACAGCATACCCATGAAAGTGGGTTTCCTGTGACCTATCAACGGATAAGCATCTACTTGAGTTGGTTTCAAACAAAGTTTTAAATAGCCGGCTATAGCCGAGCTATAGCCTCAATATAGCCTTTTTCGCATGATGCGGCTAAGTGTAATAGCCGGCTAAAAGATGTCAAACCCCTTAAATAGCCGGCTATAGCCAGACTATAGCCAAGCTATAGCTGTTTCCGGAGACCGCGGCTATAGCCTATAGCCGGCTATTTAAAACATTGGTTTCAAATAGAGAGAAGTAGAATCTTCTCAATTAGAAACTAAGCAAGGAAGATTGTAAGACCAACAACATCGAGCCGTTGCCTTAAAGATGCAAGGGTGTTACCATGTGCGCAGATTTGTCCACTCGATAGTATGCAAATATACTTTCTTGAGAGGAAGCTTAAGCTCGAAACATGAAGATGAATGAAGGGCACAAATCAAATGTGAAGCCTTGGGAAGAAAAGTTTCATATCCATTTGTAAATCTGTGTGCCACGTACTTTAAGCTTTGTTAGACTCCCACTATTGTGAGCTCTTTTTCTGTGACAGTTGCATAATATCCGTTTTAGTCTCGAAGTTTGTACAATAATAGTAAGGTTGATTTACCTGCTTTAGGTAATTGGACACTAGATTTCCTTTGTTGATGCAAACAACCATCGCATCAGTGCTTTTAATTCCTATGTTAAACAATGCGGTCTCTTTGATCCGGGTTTAGTGGGTTTACTGGTCCTTTTTGGTTACGTGGAACTGTTTTTTGTATTTGAGGGAACAACCTATCGCACACTGGCAATTTGATTTTGAATTACTTTCAGGAAATTGGCCGAAATGCATTTAAATGGCTAAAACTAGAAAAAGCTTGAAGTTTCAAATCTTTGACAGTAGGCCTCAAATATTTTTGCATCATATTTTTGCACTTAGCTTCAGCAGACCACCCCTTTGTACGCCCGCTAGTCTAGGCTGTTCTCACTTTGCATCTAGCCATTTTAAAAAATATGATAATGTCACTCTTTTTTTTAAAAGGAATGCGGTAGGGAAAGTTCCTACAAAGATTTTATTTTTAAAATAATAAGAACCCAAATTCGCTTCCGTTAGGATTTGAACCTGAGTGGTTGGGTTGTACATCCACTTCCCTAGCTCACTTCTTAATAAGATAATGCCTCTCCACCATGTTATCCGGAAATTAAAGAAGAGAGATGGATAGAATAGGTACATACTATTGGGATTGAACTCCGTATAATACATAGGCTTATCTCAATAACATACACATGAACTAAAATTAAACAAGTTAAACATCTATTTGACATAAATGGAACAACTACTTCATGGTGTTGCCTCATACTTCTTCGCCACATCCGTCCGGGTGAAACTTTTCCTCATTGTCTTCGTCGATGGCTGCAGTCTTATCCGGTGACCTCGCACCCATGTTGTACATGCCCGACATAGTCGGGCCCTTCGATTGGACAGATCGGTGTCACATACATTGTCCCCCCCCCCCCCGTCTTCCCCCTCCCCCCTCGACGAAGGGGTCATCGTCATTGTGCAATCCTCTCTTGTGTCTTATCGGAGTCGGTCTTGCACTCATTCACGTTATCCTAGTGGTAGTTCCTTGTAAAAGGGGAGTATACTTCCGCGCCCAATGAAGGCGGTGACGATCTGTCAACCGAGAATGGGCTGCCCGGTGGAGTCGGGACGTTATCGTTGGACAGATCGATGGATGTGTTTCATTGAGATTCGCCACTGCTCCACAGGGCATCCCATTCATATCATGGAACCTTTAAGAGCGTCCCACTCATGTCAGTATCTCAGTTCACAAATGGTAAAAGTGTGTGGATTGATGGAAATGCTCTGTTTGGTTATTTGCGAGACTAATTTTGAAAGAGGAGAGGAAAAGTGAGAAAATTCAAATGCTATGGGAAAGTTGAGTGCTGTTAAGGAAGTGAAGGGGCCAATGAAAAAAAAAACCTTATAATAAGATCAGTACTTTACTTTCCCAAGTCACCCTCAAGTTTAACTTTCTAGTTTCTACACCTTGTGGTGTCTTTGGAAGACTAGGAACTAGACCCTCTTTGGCAGAAAGGGTCGATCCCCCGCTTATTGGTATGCTGCTGCTAGTGACATTCCTTGATAACTATCTTTAAGATATAATGCAGTGGGACTCGGACAGTTGTATAACTAGCTTTCAGTTCTGTACTTGGGACAATTGCATAACTACTTAACTAGCTTTAAGATGTATAAATATTGTACTTTGCATAATTCTACACTAGATTATGTACATAGTATGGTCATCCAGCTAGCTCTGTGCTTGGTCAACTGGATACATCGAAGTGCTAGCTTTGATGCCTGCATGCTAGAACTAGTTATTAACACAAATGTGCCTTTTCATATCACCGTGGGCTGCATAGCATAATAATCAACCAACTACTGGAGATGGGGCCAAGTAATCATGATGTGATTGCCACCTAAAGTCTAAAGAAAGCTACTCCTTTTATTTCCTTAGATATTGTAGACTGGATTTTCAGATACTTTTCTTGTTCTTGGGGCTCTGGTTGCTCCTTATCCCTTTGTTTTATGCCTTCTCTATCATGAGTAAATTTATCTTGTGGGACCAAACTATAGTCTATGGACTGAGATGATAGATGCATGTACTCTATGCTTTGCCCAACTGTCTGCATGTCGTTTGTGCATGCACTCTATGCTGAAATTATAATGAACCCACCTCGAGCCCACACTATGATCAACAATTCTTGAGACGCAACAGCTCTAGAAGACTAGAACGGGTGCAACGTAAACACTTGTAATTTGTTGATTTACTTATCGCGTGGCGCAAGTATCTGCCTAGAGCGAACGACTACGTGAGTAGTAATCAATTGCATGCGGCGCTGTGCCCGCCGAGGATGCAATGATTGATATTGGCTGCTTAGGTTTTGTGCTAAATAAGAAATAAATAAGCCTTGCTGATCATCATCAGTGTAGAGAGAGACTCGGATATGTCTGCACGACCTTCTTTATTTCAATTATTTGTAATACTCCTATTACTTAATATATTTTTCTTGTTTTCCAATGTAGACGTACACATCTCTAAATCCTTTCACATTTCTTCTTGGACCGTGCTACGTAGCTGCCATTCTAGGAAAAATCAAATCTGGCGGGCGTCGTTCTGACAAGGTCATGCGTTTAATTCTCACGTCTCCGAATCAATCGTTTCCATCTGCCCAACATGAGGACTTGCCCAAAGAGCATGCAAAGCATGATTAATTACCGGTTAAATACAATGCCTAGTGCATGAGTACTACTAAAGACAGATTTACTATAGCTGATTTAAATTCGAAAATCTGAAAATTTAAAGTAACTTGTAGGTAAAACCGTATATCCGATTTTAGATCTGTTTTCACTGTTGAACTAGTCGCGACGGGATTTTCGAAACTAGATCCCATGTCGATATATTTTGAGAACTTTTTTTAGACTGAAAAGTTACCCACATATATCACAAAAGTATGAGTGCCTTCTTTTAGGCTTCTAACGTGGTTTATAGGTCTCCCACCGCATAAGCACAAGAGAAATGTTTCCCCCCACCGAAAAACTCTCCAAAAGCCAACTCACGTACAGTGGGGAGAAACTGGTCGCTACCAGTTTCCCGAGCTTCTCCGTTCCGGACGCGGAACGTTTCCTGGAACTGGACATTTCCTTCTCAGTTATTACAACCAGATTGCCACCGCCCAAAATAGCTGAGAAAACAAATTAAAAAAAAAAGGAAACGATCGATCCCATCCACCTGCCTCGCCACTCCCCCAGGTCGCGACGCTGGCGTCCAAGCTCCAGAGCGCCGCCGCTCACGCCCTGCCCGCATCTCCACTCCCGCCGGTCTGTCACCGCCGCCACCTCCAGATCAAGGCGGAGGGCGGACGGATCCCACCCGCCCCGGCCAGTTTTGGCCCGAAACTGCTCCGCCCGATCCCGTCAGCTCCAATCCCCGGTGGATTTCGTCCCACTCTCCCGATGGTCTCCCTCCGCCGTCAGTTTCCGCCCGCCCAGACCGACCCTCCACCTTGATGTCTGCTCCAAGGCCAGGCATCTCTACTTCGTTGTGATGGCGCGGCATATTTTTTTTTCATGTTGTGATGCTAGCAGTTGCTGCTAGCTTGTAGATGATTCTTGCTGTCCCCAAATCATTCCATGTTAAAACATGATGATACAACTGTACCGATGATGTGTGTGTGATGGTGTGGCATAAAAATAACGGATAATTTTGAGCAATTGTTTTTATTATAATTTCACAATCGTATGACATTTTCTATTATTTTGGCATTCCTGAATTATACTAGCATATGTATATTATATATTGTTTTATTAAGTGGCCAGATCAAGTAGAGAGGCATAACAGACATCTCACAACTCATCGCAGCAAATAAGCCAAAATAGCATAAGCCCAAAAGAAGTCTCCCGAGAGTTTCTAAAGCTTCTGTCCACTGCAGTTTCTCTCCACCGGAATCTATAAGCAGCTTATGCATAAGTAGAAGCCCAAAAAAAGTCATCCTATGTAAGTTACCCACCTAGTATTACGTAACTTATCCACCCTATGAACATGTAATGTGTTTGAGTTTTTGTATGGATGCGAAAACACAAATGTGAACTCCTACGATTTATGATTCCTTTTTACCGTGTCGACGATGACAAAGACTCGATACCCTAACGCATCGTAGTCTCAGTACCCCTAACACTCATGCTATCATGCCTCAATTAAACTAGCTTATAGCTCATATTTAATTAACTAAAATACATGGGGCAACTGAGATTTATGAGAGAAAAAAGGAATACAAATGTTATACACATGAGAAATACAAGAACGACTCCACCAAACTCGTTTATATAGTGGATAACTTATATATATATATCAGGATAACTAACTTAACTACTATGATATGGATAAGTCATGTGTTAGGGGTAACACGACTTTGTTTGTCCTAAAAGTTACCCACCAGTAATAAAAGAGTTATCCAGATTTAGCATATAAGTTATCTACCAAATAACATGTAAGTTATCCACCACTATAAAAATTTACCATAAATAGAATATAAAAGTTATTCTAGCGGCTCGGCTTTGTCGCCCGTTGCCGCTCTCGCGGCGTACGCGCGACTCAACCTCGAAAGACTATCGCATCAAACATCAAGCATATTTTTGTTAAGAAATCAAACCTAATTTTTTTGCATACAATATAGTAACCCTACCACCCACCACCCTAAGTCATAGTGAACAAACGTAATGCGCAAACAGTAGTCTAACTGCTCAGCTTCATCGCTTGTTACTGCTACCACAACGTACAAGTGATGAAACCTCGAAGGGTGTTAGGGTACCGATTCTTCATCACTTGTCGATACTATCGCGGCGATAAAGTCTCGGTACCTTAACACTTAGGTTATTGCATTGCAATTAAACTTGCTCAACACGTATGCGAGAACATCCGTACCCAATACATTATATGGTGGGTAACTTATGTGTTACAAGATGGATAACATACATATTATGACATGGATAACTCACATGTTAGGGGTGGGTAACTTATGTGTTACAGGGTGGATAACATACATATTATAACATGGATAACTCACATGTTAGGATGAGTAACTTTTTAGTCCGAATTTTTTCATCAAAACATATCAACATGGAATCTAGTAATGATCAACAGTAATGAGACACATGTGCATGAACCTTGCACTTTGATCCTTGGCAGGTTAGGTGGAACCACCCTATTTATATTCTAATTAAGTTCTCAGACAAACCAGAGTTCGGCTTTTCAGTGAATCAACTATAGATACTCACTGAGTATAATATCCGCGAAGCGTTTCCTAGGGCTAGACGACCACTCTTTCCCTCGACCCATCGGCGTCGCTGCGGATTCTCCTACCTTCCGTCGATCACTTTCGGTGATGGGAGGGTTGGGGAACCCTAGATCTGTGCATCTGGCATGTGCCCTAGGGTCTTCAAGTTTATTTCTCAACAATGAAGTTGGGGCATCGATAACTCAACAATGAGTTGGTCACTTATATGTTACAAGGTGAATAACTTACATATTATGGCGTGGATAACTCACGCGTTAGGGGTGGGTAACTTTTTGATCCGAAAAAAAATTATCGAAACATATCAACATGGGATCTACTTTTAAAGATCTCGTCACGACTAGTCCAACGGTGAAAATAGATCATAAATCGGACAAACGGTTTGATCTACAAGAAATTTTAAATTTTCGATTTGATTCTAAGCTAGCTGTCACGACACGTTCACACCTCCCGTCGGGTTTGGTCATCCAGCAACCGGTTCAGGAATAGATTTCCTCTTCTTTTGGTAGTATAAAATGCTCCTAACAGATAATAATTAGTGTGTTAAAAAAAAGCTGTGTAACTATCTTAAGAATTATGTATTTTGACTCGGACAATTGTATAAGTAGCTTTCGGTCCTCTACTTGGTGCAATTGTATAACTAGCTTTAAGATGTGTCAGATATTGTGCTTTGGCTAGTACTCCAGATTAGGTACATATGGCAGACGCAACCTTCTCACGAAGGATCGTTCCAAACTTCTAACTAACTTTGTCATAGACTAGATACGTAGGTGCCTATGTTCGAAAGCATTGATCGAGATAAGAATCACACCGCCAAACTAAACATCAATTAGAGCCTAGCACTTTACGGGTGGTAATGTCTGATGGAAATGTATGTCGTAAATATCTAGATTCGTTTGATAAATTCTTGCACAAATGTGAATATGAAATGGATACATCCGTATCTAAATAAAATTATGTAGCCTATTTTTTAAAAAAATAGCCCAATATGCCAATTATCCAGCCTAAAAATACTAACAAGATGATCATATGATTTTTTTTATTAAACTTAAAACTGTTGTGTATTATACCAGTATATTGTCTCTCTATCATACTCACTATAAGAAACACGCTTATTATTTTATTATTCGTATATCCATTCAGAATTGAAAATATGTATTTTGAAAATATGAAAACGGTGGGAAGAGCACTATCCGGAACCGCGCATACGTTTCAACCCCTACTAGCACTGAAGTGCAGAATGCAACCGTTGTTCTCTGAAGCAGTTTCCAGATGGTAAAGTATACACAGTGCAGGTTCCATTGCGACGTTCGCCTAGCTGGACACCATGCTGGATCTACATGTTACCACTTACCACAACATCGAACTATTATGCCTATGTTACATCAACTTATTAATGAACATGTATGGCATGGTACACAGAGCAAATGAGAAGTACACGCTGGAAAAGAGCAAACAGTGTAGTGGACAAATGTCTTCTTCATAGAGAACAATTATTTCCTAAAAAAATAGCATACTACTCAATAACGTATTCTGCATCAATAATTTAAGTTCTCTAAACCCTAACATCACGCTAGGATAAACTGATAAGCACAAATTCGCTGTATCTACACTCTCTAGAAACATGGAGCAGCTTAGGTCTCAAAACAGGATGCGCAAAGCACATTCATTGGCTCATCTTGTACTAGGCATAGCTCTAACAGTCTTTTATTGCTTGAGGAAATCTTCGAGCTTGTTCAGCCAAAAGAGGTACTCACGGCTGTCCTTGTTGATCATGTACTCGTGCAGGAAGTTGGTGGTCAAAGGCGTGATCCCACGCAGCTCCAGGTACTTGTGGAATGCCCTCTGCAGGTTTTCGTCAAGGTCGCTGCATGAGACAAAGTGTATAGCATCAGCAAGGCAGTTCTCAATCAATCAGTGTGTTCAGTTACTGAGGACAGTAAAGACAGAGGGCAAGTGGTGTACAGCATCAGCAAAGCTGTGAACAGTCGGAGAGTTTGGTTACAGCATCAGCAAGTAGTTGTTAGCTGGGAAATTAAGACGGCCAAGATATGGATTTGTGTTCTTACTTGAAATCAGGACCCTCATACGCAATCAGCTCCTCATCGTCGTTCGATGCTGGCTGCCTCACGGACAGGGTGTCGATCACGATCTCGTCGGTGTAGGCGGTGCAGGTAAACTCGAGGCTTGGGCCGTCACTCTTGGAGACAGTGACCGTGAGGGGGAAGTTTGATTTCGGGTCCTTCTCGCTGTCTTCCTGGTCATCGTCTTTCTCCTTGCCATCCTCGTCCTGGTCATGCTCTGCCTCGTCCTGGTCATGCTCTGCCTCGTCTCCGGTGATTAGGCTGGGCATGGAGACCAGCACCTCAATCTTCTCGCCCTGGTACGTTCTTGTGAGACTGATTTCGCTGAGCCCCTTCTTGTCGGTGATTTTGAAAGGGAAGTTCTCTGGGATCTCCTCAACCTGCTTAAGATGGGGAAAAATGAGATTTTGAACAAAGACACGACAATCCAAAAATGAGCAGGAAACTCGGTCACAGAAAATTTGAAATTAAGATAGTGTGATAAATAGGCAAGGCAACGGCAATTATTTTCTAACCCTCACGTTTTCCCTCCCATGATGAGCATGCAACATTTACACTAAATCATGCCAATTCATGTAGTAGATACCAATTGAAAACAAACTGTTTGGTATGCTACAGCTTTGAGAAGGATTTTAAGTTTACATTGCTGAATCACGATAACTCCAAATTGCATTTTACACCCCATCAGACCATCCAACTTCTATCCTACAGTCCTACTAGATCTTACACCACATCAGACACTCTACTTTCTGTCCTACATCTTAACAACCAAGCCCAGTTTCTCAAGCAGGATTAAGGAATGAGTAAATCTTTGCAATTCAAGGTGTTGAAGTGGTATGTTAGCACTAACTACATCTGTTCAGGTTTCAATCTCCCTAAAACCAGGTAGAAATCCTTAAGCTGTTCAACATAACCGTGTATACTCAGATGACCAGGAAGTCATTAGAGCACTAATTATTTGCCCACATAAACTCAATGTTCAACACTAAGTTCACAAAAACTTCAAAACAATATGATGTAATATATGTACATGTAAAAGAAGAAGTACCATCAGTGCATACTCACAACAGATTAGTTGCCCCTTGAACTCAACTCAGTGAGGAGTAGAAGTGTGGCACAGTTCAGGAAAACATTCAGTACCCATCGCCAATGCAGACAAAGCCATAAAACCATGCAGATGACTAACAGTACATCATTTTAAACGGCAGAACATATTGTTTGGTACAGAAAATCATGCAAGCTGTAAAGTCACAAGATAAACGATATTTTAACTGGGAAAAATGATCACGTTCCAGCCAAATATATCACATAACTGTGCTGAAATACAGCGAAAGTAGCAGCAAAATAAATAACAGCAAGCCCATCTTGAACAGAGCCATGCTACAGAAGCAAACCTACAGTAAGAAAACAAACTTGCAAGACCCAAGTACAGAGTTCACGTGGTAGCAAAGGCGGATCCAAATCCTATGCAAGACAAGTGAATTACAAAAACTAATCACCCACCACTACAGTAGTTGATAGAAAGCAGAATCATTGATACTAAAGTGAAATCTATCGAGACAGTGCTAAGAATTTCAGCCAACACGGTCAGCGGGGAATTGAAACAGATGGACATAACCTAAATTAGCAGGGTAAACCCCTGAAAAAAATCTAGCATGACCATGATAAGGATTGCGGTCAACATGGATGGCAAGGAACTGAAATAAAAAGAACAACTTAAATTAGCTAGGTAAGGCCTGCAGATCTTACTACGAAAGACTTCTCTGGACTTCAAACTACACTACCAATTGCAGCAGGAAGATATGGGCATGACAGGACTAACGAAATTCCTAAATTACCTAAAAAAAAACTTCCCTTTTGAATAGTGAATCACAGAGAGTAATAATTCATCATTACAGTGGTATAGTACTAACTGCATAAGAACTGCAGTTAACATAGACAGTAAGGAACTGAAAAAGAAACAAACATAACCTAAAATAGCCAGGAAAATCTTCAGATTGTACTACTAGAGACTAATCCGATCTTCGAAATACACTATCAGTTACCCAGAAAAAATTACACTATCAATTTTAGCAATATGATATGGCTATGACCAGAGTAACCAAATTCCTAAATTGACAATCCCTCATTTTTAGATGGAGAATATCTTATCCAATGAGCATTTCCAATCCTACCGCTGTAGGCCAACACCAATCGATACCTGAACTAACTCGTGGCGGCAGATTACCCAATTAGCTACCTCTGAAAACATCCGATTAAAATAACAGATGAAAACCGGAGATAGATTTGGATGGGGGTTTGGCGATACGCACCCGGTCGTGGTCGTCGCAGTCCTCGGCAAATTTGATCTCGGACTTGATGACGCGGAGGAGCTCGTCGTCGGAGTTCGGCTTCAGCGCGGACGCCGAGGAGAAGGGCATCGGCCGCGCCGCGGCGGCAGTCAGGGGGCGGAGCAGGGCGGGGACGCGCGAGGTAGCTCCCGAGGCGGAGGCGCGGAGGAGGGGAAGGGAGGAGGTGGCGGCGCGGCGGGCTGCGGCGAAGAGAGCCATGACGAGAGGCGGCTGTGGCCGGTGGGGAGGGTTTAGGGTTTTCGGCGGTGCAGGTAGTTTTGGTGGAACGAAAATGGTGGTGCGACCGGGGTTTATAGGCCGCTTGAGTACGAAAATTCGCTGCAGCACCCGAGCTTAGTGCAGCTCTTTTTTCTTGAAAAAAATTACAATATATACTTATGAGTTTCATAAAATCTAAAATTTATTTTGAAAATACATGTTTATGGTCCGAGTAACCGTGGAAAGTTTCGGTCGAAAGCTCCTTTTTTGCTATAGGAAAAAAACTCTAGCTGTATATAAGTAATAAAAGATCATATTTCTATCACAAATTTGTCTTTTTTATATTTTCCAACGTACATGTATTTTTTTTAAATCTATAGTACCTTCAAAAAGTGGATGCGAGTGTGCCTATTTGTTTTCAGATCTTTTGAAGTCCAAGGAATATGTTTATCAAATTTTACAAAATAAACTCACCCCTGCAAGACCACATTCCCTTGAGTGGTAAGAGCAACTCCAACAACTTACTTTTATTTTAGGTAAGTAAAGTGGGTATGGGTAAAGGAGGAAGGTTTGGGTAAGCAGATTTTGATTTGGTTTTTCAGCTTAACCATATGGTGCTTACCCAAAACTAGTTTGTATAGTTTTCTTCTCTCTAATAATCTCAAAGTTATAGCATATATCAACCGACTTATAAACAAAACATTTCTGGATAAGATAAAAACACATCATAAATTTGCAAAGTGCATCATTGAGTCACCAATCACATAAGTAGTATTAGCAAATTGCACCATCTGGTCACGAGGACGGAGCATAGAGCAACAAATAGAAATCATAAAAAGTAGTAGCAAAAGTGCATCATTAACACAAAATAAATAGTTCACTGGTGCATAAAACAACACACAGATGGCACCATAGCCAACATACCCACCATTACCGCCACCATTGGCACCACCATTTCCTCCTACATACCCTGTTGAAATCAAGATATTGCTCAAGCCTTCTCATCTAGACCACTTGGATTCATAGCCATGATTGTGATCATGCTCCATTCTCTTGACCATTTCATCATTTGTCACCTTCCTATCTTTGATCTCGGCTAGCCTTTCCTCGACAGTCGCCCTCCTGTCCTCCACGGCCACCTTCCTCTCCTTGGTCTCCCTCCTTTCTTCAATATTTTTGTGCCTCAACTTCCTCCTTTGGTTGGCAAGATCCTTCCTCACTGCCATCATGTTGTCCAGAGACTCCATGACCATATTGTCACCACCCTTAGCCCTCATATTATTTTCTTTCTTTCTACCGTCGGGCCTCTTTCTAATGACCAAAGAAAGAGGAGTGGGGCTACTTGAGCCTTCATCATCGGTGTCCACAACGAAACCTTTCCACCCGTGGTAGTTGGTGTCTTCCTTTTGTTTGGAATTTTGTGGGAGGGGTGGTTCTTCCATTTCCCTTCATTCGCAAAAATGGCATAACAATGGAAGAAAGTGAAAGCTTTACATAGTTTGCCACCTTTCGTTTTTGGTTTGCCCATGAACAAGTTACGAGTAATGTTGAGCTACAAACAAGAATAAAAGAACAAGTTTTATTTGGCTGCAATTAAGAATAATAGAACCAACTTTATTTGTGCATACCTTGTCTATGGCACTAGCCCCACTTGGGATTGAGACGATCAAGTTGGGCTAATCAACTGGACCATTTGAAACACCCGGACTTGATGGTTGACCAACAGTCTTGTAGAGAAATGATAGTCATAGCCCTCTTAGAGTGTTGCCGGTAATGGTCATCGATACGCTCCCAATATGTGATGCTCTGTTGTTCATTCCTGGTTGTGGGATCGACACCAATTAAAATCCATGCACACGACACAAGGTATGATCTTATTTTTTAGCAAAATTAGCTCCTCGGCTAGCCCTCCGTGGAGTTGGCTCATTGACAAAACCCTCGCCATCTCCCTCACCAATATCATTTTATGCACATTCTTGAGATAGATCATCTTGTGGAAATTGTTGAGACTGTCCATCTTGTGCAAATTTTTGACCACAAGTGTAATTGAGAAAGGACTCGTCATCCATACCCATCCATACCTCCATACCGTTTTATTAGGCTAACACGGAGTTCAAAAAAAATTTGACCATAAAATTTATTAATAAGATATGAATTATATGTCACAAAAATTTGTAGTCAAACATTTTTCATGAACATTGTGTTAGCCTAACTGGTATGGAGGGAGTACTTGCAAATAAACATTCTCAATTAGATAGAATTTAAGAATATTGTGCAAACTAGTCTGCCTCTCCCTGCATCTAGCACTGCCCTGGCTAGTGATGACCCACAAGTATAGGGGGTGTATCGCAGTATTTTCGATAAGTAAGAGTGTCGAACCCAACGAGGAGTAGAAGGTGCTGGCTAGTGGTATGGATCAGGAATTCTCTGCAAATACTTAGCAAATGGATTTTTAGGGGTTTTGATAAAGCAAGTAAACAAAGTATGAGTAAATAAAAGACACTAGGAATAAATGCAGCAAGTGGCCCAATCCTTTATGCAGCAAAGGACAAGCCGGTTGTATTACTTAAGATGACCAAACGTTCTCGAGGACACATGGGAAGACTGTCAAGTGCTTTCGCTTCATATAGTTGATTAATCTTCTTTAGTTTGCTAAGTGTTGTGTGGGTGAACCTCTGCTAATGTACCGACCTTCCTAGGACTAATACATACTTGTGATTATACCCCTTGTAAACATCCGTAAGTATAAGAAAATAATTAAGGTAGAAACCTAATCATAGCTTTAAACTGTAAGACCCTTACGTCCCTTGTGCAATGGTTTCCTAACGGGGGTTCAGGTTTCTGTCACTCCAGCAACCCCTACGATTAGTAGCCAAATACACAATTCATTCCCCTAGGCCCATATAGGTGAAGTATCATGTAGTCGACGTTCACATGACACAACTAGAAGAAGTACACCATGATACGTCCAAAACGTATCTACTTTCCTGAACACATTTGCTATTGTTTCTCCTCTAAACTTGTGTGATTTGGATGCAACTAACACGGACTGACGCTGTTTTCAGCAGAATTACCTTGGTGACTACTTTTCGTGCAGAAAATCAACTATCAGAAAAAATCCCGGAAAATATGCCGAAAATCCTATTTCACCAGAAGACTCCCGGAGCCAGAATACGAGACGAAGGAGGGCCAGGGCCTCGCCACACCACCCCTAGGCGCGGGCTGGGCCTGGCCGCGCCAGGGCATGGTCTGGCTGCCCCAGGCTGCCCCTCGGTCTCCCTCTTCGCCTATAAGTTGCCTTCTGACCTAAAAACTGAGGGGGGTTCGACGTTTTTTCAGAAGGAGTTCCGCTCCGCCGCCACCACCAGATTCCACGAAACAACATCAGAAACTCCGTTCTAGCACCCTGCCGGGACGGGGAATTGGAGGAGATCATCGCCATCATCATGACCATCGCTTCTCCATCGATCATCCATGTTTCACCCATCTATGAGTGAGTAATCCCCCGCTATAGGCTATGGGCTGGTAGGGATTGGATGAGATCGTTCATGTAATGGCATCAGATTGTTAGGGCATGGTGCCTAGTATCTTATATTAGTGCTTTATGACTTTGTTGCGACTTGTTATGCTTAATGCTTGTCACTAGGGCCCGAGTGCCATGATTTCAGATCTGAACATGTTATTGATTCATTATGATAGTATTGTTTCTGGTCTTATCTACAAGTTGTATACACACGTTGTTGTCCGGAACCAATGGCCCCGAAGTGACAGAAATCGGGATAACCGGAGGGAATGGCTTTGATGTGAGGATCACATGTGTTCACGGAGTGTTAATGCTTTGCTCCGGTGCTCTATTAAAAGGAGCACCTTAATTGCCAGTAGTTCCCTTGAGGCCCCGCTGCAAACGGGCTGGCAGGACAAAAGATGTTGTGCAAGTTCTCATTGCGAGCACGTATGACTATATATGGAACACATGCCTAGGATTATCTAGTACTGGGATGCTTTATCTTATTTATCTGCAATTGCCCTATGTTCTGATTGCTATGTGAATTGTCCTGTCCATGCAACGCCCGTCCATCCATCCCTATGCCTACTGCACTCGAATCCTACTGTTTACTGCTATTGTTACTACTGTCTTTACTTTACTACTGCTGCTACTTTACTATTCCTACTACAAAACTATTGCTACTAATAAACTGTTGTGGGCAAGATTGTTTCCAGGTGCAGCTGAATTGACAACTCAGTTGTTAAGACTTATAAATATTCTTTGGCTCCCCTTGTGTCGAATCAATAAATTGGGTTTCACTTTCCTCAAAAATACTGCTATATATCCCCTATACTTGTGGGTCATCAAGAATATTTTCTGGCGCCGTTGCCGGGGAGCATAGCTTTATTTATCAAGTTCACTTGGATTCTCTATTGTTCGCTGCTATCCATCCATCATGGGTAAATCTCGTGATGGCAAGTTTCCTATTTTACCATCCACTAATGGAAGAGGTACGGTTCTGAACACCTCTGTTGATCTTGATTCACCATCTGTTATAAGTAAGCTCGTTACACCACCACATACACATGCTACACACACTGCTACTACTGCTGAATCTGAAACTTCTGATGCTTATGATGCCGCTTCTACTGTGCTTGATAAGAGTGGTTCATTAGGTCCTTTCCTAGATGCTACGATTGCTAGAACAATAGCTGGAAATACTGAAACTCCTAATGAAGACACTACCACACCTGTTAGTTCACCTGAGTCTAGTGAGAGTTATGACATTGAAGATGGTTATGTTGAGATGACCGATGAATTTATTAAAGAATGTAAAAACACCCATGATAGGAGCGCTGCTAAGAGTCTTCTTGAGAGGCGTACTATTAGACCCAAATTGTCTCCTATTGCTAAGTTTGTTGCTTCTCCCATAAACATTACAGATAAAGATTATGATTTCTCTCTTGATCTATCTTACATAGCTATTGTTGAGAAAGAACCTTTTTGTGGGACTAAGAATGAAAGTGCGGTAGCACATATGAATGAACTTTCTACCATGAGTGGCTTGTTTTCTGATGATATTAAGATGTGTACTTACTTTGTTGCCAAGATTTTCCCCTTTTCACTGAAAGGAGAAGCTAAAACCTTGTTTAGTAATTTACCTCCTGGATCTATTGATAACCCTGATTGTTTGATTAGTACTTTCCTGCAGAAATATTTTCCTCCTAGTGCTAGACATGCTATTTTGCAGGAACTTTTTGATTTTAAACAGGGAGAAAAAGAGGTATTACCTGAATCTTGGGCGAGGTTTTGTGCTTTGATTCATGCACAAGCTGGAAGTCCATTACCTAAGAATGAGCTTCTTGATATATTTTATAATGGACTAACTAAAGAATCTAGGACATACCTTGATAGTTGTGCTGATTGTGTTATCAGGAATAGGACTCCTAAGAAGCTGAGGAATTGATGGCTAAAATAAGTAAGAACTATGAAGATTGGACTCCTCCTAAACAAGCTATACCTGAAGTAATTGTACCTGAACCTACTATTCCGGAGCCTATTCCAACATCAAAGAAGAGGGGAGTTATTGAATTAAACGATGAAGTGATGAAGGAAGCTAAGAAATGTCTTAAGGAGAAGGGAATTAAAGCTGCAGATGTCAAAATTTACCTCCTATAAAAGAATTATGTAAGCCTATCCCCTACTCATCCACTATTGAGATACACTCTCTCCAACACTTTGATGAAGGTGATATCCCTTACTCTAAACCTCATGATCAATGCTTAGAAGAATTTGAATCTTTATTGTTAAGCAAGATAATTTTAATAAAAGGGTGCAAAATCATCTAATGGAAAACACTAGAGCTATTGTTGAGTTGAAAGATATTGTGGAAAGAACCTCTAATGATGTTAAAATGATTGTTAAACACTTTCAAATGGTTCAAACTCAAATAGATCAACTCGTTAAAGTGCAGAAAGACTTGTTAGTTAATGCTGCTAAAGAAAAACATGCTTATGAAATTAGAACTAGAAGTGGTGCTGCTACCCAGGATCCTCTATATCCTGAGGGGCATCCCAAAAGAATTGAGGAGGATTCTCAACAAGCTGAAAATAGTGGTTCTACTCGTAAGAAAAGGAAAAAGAAACATAAAACTATTGAAGAACCCTCTGAACCTGCTATAGATCCTAATAGTATATCTATCTCTGATGTTGAAACTGAAGGTGGTAATGAAGAAAATGAAACTCCTAATGAAGAAAAAGTTGAAGAAGAACCTGAAAACCACACTAAGAGTACTAAATACACTAAAGAAGATTTTATTGCTAAGAAACATGGTAGTGAAAGAGAACCTTGGGTCCAGAAACCTATGCCTTTCCCTGATAAGAAACACAAGTCGAAGGAAGATGAACACTATAATAAGTTTTGTGAGTGGATGAAACCTGTATTCCTGCAAATTCCTTTGACTGATGCTATTAAATTGCCTCCTTACTCAAAGTATATGAAGGATATTGTCTCGAATAAAAGGAAGATCCCTAATGAAGAAATTTCTACTTTGCTTGCTAATTATTCCTTCAATGGTAAGGTTCCTAAGAAACTTGGAGACCCTGGGATTCCAACCATCCCTTGCTCTATTAAGAATAGTTATGTTAGAACTGCTTTGTGTGATTTGGGAGCTGGAGTTAGTGTTATGCCTTTCTCTCTCTATAAGTGGCTTCAACTTGAAAAACTGATACCAACTGATATATCTTTGCAAAATGGCTGATAAATCTACCACTATTCTTATTGGTATATGTGAGGATGTACATGTTCAAGTGGCTCATAATTTCTTGATATTAACTGATTTTGTTGTGCCTGAAATGCCTGAAGATGATAATATGTCTATTATTCTTGGGAGACCTTTTCTTAATACTGCAGGAGCTGTTATTAATTGTAATCAAGGAAAGGTGACTTTCAATGTGAATGACAAGGAACATACTGTTTATTTCCCCAAGAAGATTGAAAAGACTTATGGTTTGAATTCAATTGAACATGTTGAGGGCATTCAAGTTGGAGAAATATATTGTCCCATACCAAAAGAAAAATTTGAAACCATTATGATTGGGACCATTGCTATCAAGGTTAAGGTAACATAATCATTAGTGGAATACAAAGTTTTGTCTCATATGGAATTGTTTTGGCAACAAGACCTGATCAACCTTGTTAATAAAAGGATTTCATTGAACAAAGCAATGTTTTCACTATGATTATCTCCGTGTACTTCTATTCTATCCATTTTAGTTTTTGTTTTCGTTTAGTTTTCTGTGTTGTTAGTTGCTTGCTTGTTAGAGTGTCTTAGAACTTCAGTAGTTCTAGCCTTGTTTTGTCATTGCATCATTCCAGAAAATCTTTTTCTGTCAGAAAATCATTCTTCTATTCCTGAAAACTGCCCAATAAAGTGTCTCAAAAAAATTCATAAAAATCATATTAAATTTTTACGTGAAAAAAGGGGCAGAGGAGTGCCTGGGAGGTACCAGGGGGACCCACCAGGCACGCACACCACCTGGTGGCGCGGCCTGCCCTAGGTGGCGCCATGCCCTAGTGTGGGCCACCCCTGGCCCCCCACTAACTCTCTCACCTGCCACTTTCTTCTCTCTCCCGAGTAAGCTCCAGTTCATTGCTCAAAATCGTGTTCTTGTTGTGCTTGCTCTCGATTTTTTCGATCTCCTTGCTCAGCCCATCTTTCTTGCTGAAATTTGGAGCATTTGTTCCTTGGTATGTGACTCCTCCCCTTGTCCAAGTAGATTTGTGTTTAATGGATTATATCTTGAATATTGTGATGCTATAGGTGACAGGTTTTGAGAGCTTGTAAGCTTGTTTGATGCTTAGAGATATAGTTTTGATGCATGTTTAGGCCTCTTACAAGCCCCCACGAGTAGAATCGTTCATTATATTTACTTTGCAATCACTTGTTTAATAGGTGTTTAAATTTCAGAATACCAAGCATGAACAACCATACCTTTGGAGAGATATTTGAGAGTGATGCACCTAGGAGGTCGAGGCCCTCAAGATCAGCCTCTCAGTTTAGGCCATCATACAACGAAGATCTCATTGCAACTCGTATTAGTAATGAAAGGGATGATGGGGATGCGGGATGCTCACCCATCTACTTTTCCTTGTTTTACTTTCTTACAAGCTGTAGGTATTCTTGATGATTTCTTGCTATTGATTGAGAGGGTTGGTTTGACCTCATATATGCAAGATGAGAGTGAGCAATACGCTATGCTCACCAAAACTTTTGTTGAGAGCTTCACGTTTACTAACACATCCTATCAGTCGACTCTCTCTTTCAAAATTTATAATCTGCCCTTCACCATGCCTTTGGAGAGATTTGCAGTATTGTAGGTGTAAGCATGACAGGGACCATGAAGAAAATTCAAGGGTGACCTGCTGATTTGCTGGAGCTTTACCGGGGGGTGACCAATGATGATGACCGCGTGGCACAACGCGGAAAGATAAGAAATATCCAACTCCCTGCTCTTAGATACTTTGCATATTATCTTGCTACTAGCGTACTGGGTAGGGAGAACACAAGTAATATCTCCAACTATCATTTAGCATTCCTTGTTGTTGCGCTTAACAATGATACTCGGTACAATCTTGGCTCGCTTATTGCTCGCCGCCTAGCTGCTAGGGGGCCTATCTATGGGGGCATCATTGCCTCGCGTATGGTCAATGCATTAGGCCTTTTAGTGGAACCCAATGATACTGTACTGGCACCACAGAGGCTTGACCTTGTTGCTATGAAAACCCATCACTTTGTTACTGCTACTTCTGATTTGGACAGTCTAGTATATAGGATGCTTTTCACTGACGAGGATGAGAGGGAGATCCCTTTGCCACAACCTTCTTTGTTTAGTGTTCACAGGAGACCGTGGTCGCGCTCCAAGGAGGAGGTGGACGAGTAGCTTCGCTTGCTGGGTTTCCATGAGCAGCACCAGGAGGATGTACCCTCCTATGACTACTCCGCACACTACGGAGGGATGTACTCGAGCTCGCACCAGGACGAGGGTACCTCCTCGTCGTACCATGGTGACACTTCATCCTGGCCGGCTTGGGATTGATACCCACTTAGGCCAAAAGCCTAAGCTTGGGGGGAGGTACGCCGACACCGCACTCATCTCCTCATCATTTTGCATCGGTACTTTGTATATTCATGTTTCATTCTCTTTTTAGTTTTCGTTCTTTCTTTGCTTTTGCTTTCTAAAAACACAAAAAGACCAAAAACATTTCTGTTGTTTCTCTTTGGTTTGCTTCTTCTTTTTGCCTTGGTTTGTTTTTCCCTTTTTTGCTTTGTTTGAACTATTAAAAAAACCAAAAAGATTTTGCTTTGCTTGTTTTTCCGTTTTGGTTCTTGCTTTAAAAAATCGAAAACACCAAAAATATTTGTTGTTCTTCTTCGGCTTTGTGAGTTTGTTGCAGGGTTTAGCAGTCCTCAGTGGATATTGGTTTCATATTATTATTCAAGCCACACAAGTGAAGAGCAATAATGAGGATTAATGACAACTTGAGGCGTGGTAAGAGGCTGGTAACGAACTCTATTTGTTTTCATTTTTGTACATATACTCATCACTGTGGGCATGCTTAGTCCGTTCATGTAGGGTGTATGTTATCTTTGGATGCTTAGTAGTTCTTGCTTTCTTATGATTAGCTCCAGCTCGCTAATAGTTTGTAGCATGTCTTATGAATGTTTGCTTGCATTGCTCTATTCATAAATTGGTATGACACCGTGGTATCCTCCTCTGAATGTTTCATTTGAATTGACTTGGCACATGCTCATGCATGCATATGATGTAATAATCAATTAAGCCTCGATGAATTATTTTGCCTTGAGGATCTTGAATCACTTTCATGCCATGATTAGTCCTGTTTTGTTGCAAGCATGATTATGACAGCTATTGCTCTTTCGTTTGTCGCTCCCTTACTATTGCTAGCCTTCACTTACACTGAGTTTTACTCAAGTTTCCAACTCCCCTAAACCAAATATTTCCAAAGTGTCTACCTTACCTACCTATTAGCATCATTTGCTACTCCCGTGCATATTCATTATGCCTTGTTTTCTTCCAAATAAAATGTTTGCTTGTTATGAGAAAGTTAGTTAGTAAAGCTCTCACGAACTTGATGGCACACTTTATTTTCCGCACTTAATAAACCTGAACCATTGTGACTCTCCATGAAAGTTATATGCTTACAAATTATAGGCTGGGGATTAGCAGAACCATGCTGTCACGGGGAACGCTTTCAACACTTGTAAATATATACCCAGTTGATACCATGCTCTTTTGTTTGCGGATGTCGTCGGTGTGAAATAAAAGGGGAGCTTGTAAGTCCATGGAGTTATGTATGTGTGTTAGAGAAACGCCTGGGCCGCTGGTCTAATCCATGCTGACATGGTGGAAACCTGCAGCGTAACCATAATGATATCTATGAAGCATTCTTCTTATAAAAAAAGAGAGATAGCTATTGAGAAAAAGAAAAAAAGAGAGATTTATGAAAAGAGGAAAGAGAGAAAAAAGCACCATTTTCCCATGGTAAATAAGAAGATTGCTGAGATACTCATTGTCTGCTTGCCTTGTCATTTTGATATGTGGATTCTTCCGTATCATCGGGCAAGGGGTACCCCGTTTGTGGTTCTCTATGATACGCACATATTTACGATGACAAGAACTTACCGGTAACTAAAGTTGAGTAGCATGAGGAGCGGCCCTCGTACTCAAGGGACATGGGATTTCCAGTTTATAGTCTAGCAAGCATATAACTCAGATTGGACCTCACTTTCACCTTAACCGCATTAAAGATGCTTATGATAGAGGCAATGAGAGCTCAAAAGCTAATGAGTACCATACTTTCAGCATTTGGAAGCCTTTCAAATTATTCAAAACCTTTTCTTTTACTTGTTGAGTCTCCATATATTCCTTGAGCACCTTCTTGAGAGCTTAGTTGTCATTCTTAGTGCGTGTCCCATTACTTGATTATTTGTGTTTTGACTTTGATGCTTGTATCTTTGATATCTTTACTTCTAGTCATCACTTGAACTTCAGAGGTGCCTTGACATTCATAATCAAAGGCAAGCGAGATACCACTCTATCATACCTTTTTATGAGCATTGTAATGTTGCTTATGTTTATGCTTCATGCTACTTTTTATTTTTGAGTTGGAATCTCTTCATAGCTTGCAATGACTATTAAGTAGACTAAGTTGCATACTCTTTATTATGAATTGCCTAAGTAGTTGATCACATGCTGAGATTATATACATCATATGAAGCAAAGGTGTTCGTGAAAGTTCTTTTATCGCACTCAGTTTTCAACTGAATTGCTTGAGGACAAGCAATAAGCTAAGCTTGGGGGAGTTGATACGTCCAAAACGTATCTACTTTCCCGAACACTTTTGCTATTGTTTCTCCTCTAAACTTGTGTGATTTGGATGCAACTAACGCGGACTGGCGCTGTTTTCAGCAGAATTACCTTGGTGACTACTTTTTGTGCAGAAAATCAACTATTAGGAAAATCCCGGAAAATATGCCGAAAATCCTATTTCACCAGAAGACTCCTGGAGCCAGAATACGAGATGGAGGAGGGCCAGGTCCTGGCCACACCACCCCCAGGCGCGGGCTGGGCCTGGCCGCGCCAGGGCATGGTCTGGCTGCCCCAGGCTGCCCCTCGGTCTCCCTCTTCGCCTATAAGTTGCCTTCTGACCTAAAAACTGAGGGGGGTTCGACGTTTTTTCAGAAGGAGTTCCGCTCCGCCGCCACCACCAGATTCCACAAAACAGCATCAGAAACTCCGTTCTAGCACCCTGCCGGGACGGGGAATTGGAGGAGATCATCGCCATCATCATGACCATCGCTTCTCCATCGATCATCCATGTTTCACCCATCTATGAGTGAGTAATCCCCCGCTATAGGCTATGGGCTGGTAGGGATTGGATGAGATTGTTCATGTAATGGCATCAGATTGTTAGGGCATGGTGCCTAGTATCTTATATTAGTGCTTTATGACTTTGTTGCGACTTGTTATGCTTAATGCTTGTCACTAGGGCCCGAGTGCCATGATTTCAGATCTGAACATGTTATTGATTCATTATGATAGTATTGTTTCTGGTCTTATCTACAAGTTGTATACACACGTTGTTGTCCGGAACCAATGGCCCCGAAGTGACAGAAATCGGGATAACTGGAGGGAATGGCTTTGATGTGAGGATCACATGTGTTCACGGAGTGTTAATGCTTTGCTTCGGTGCTCTATTAAAAGGAGCACCTTAATTGCCAGTAGTTCCCTTGAGGCCCCGCTACAAAGGGGCTGGTGATACATTGCAAATGTATCTATAATTTTTGATGTTCCATGCTTGGTTTTATCCACTTTCTTGTGTTTTGTTCCAACTTTGGAGTGCTTTTCATATGATTTCTTGGACTAACCTATTAAAGAGCCACAGTGCCAGCTGCCTATTTTCTACTGTTTTTGGTTCCAGGAAAGTCAGAAAATGACTATTCTCGGAATTGGATGGGACAAAAGCCAAAGTGCCTATTTTTCCGGAAGTCATCAGATGCCAGAATACAAGACGGAGAGGGGCCAGGAGGCGGCCACACCACCTGGCCGCGCGGCCAGGCTTGGCCCCCGCCAGGGGGTGGTGTGGCTAGCCCAGGCACCCCCTCGGCCTTTCCTTCCGCCTATAAGATGCCCTCAAGACGAAAACCCTAAGGGCCCGATCAAAAATCCACGAAAGAGTCTGTAGCCGCCGTCATCTCCATCCCTAGATCGGGAGGGATCTGAAGCTCTTCTCGGCACCCTACCGGAGAGGGGAATTCACCCTGGAGGCCTTCTTCATCACCATGCAAGCCTCCGGTGTGATGCGTGAGTATTTCATCCTTGGACTACGGATCCATGTAGCAGCTAGATGGCTGGTTCTCCTCCTTTGTGCTTTCATGTCTAGATCTTGTGAGCTCCGTTCATGATCAAGATCATCTATTTGTAATTCTGTATGTTCTGTTTGCGGGGATCCGATTGATATTGAGATGCTATTTCAGATTGATTATTGATTCTATCATGTCTTTGTTATTTGTGATCTTGCCTGATTTCTGTTGTTAGTAGCTATCTTGGCCAAGTAGATGCTAGCAACTCCAAGAGTTAGTATTTATGCTCGATAGTGGGTTCATGCCTCTGGTAATCTGGGGAAGTGACAGAAATCTCTAAGGTACTAGATGTGCTGTTGCTACTAGGGAGAAAACAGCAATCCTTTGTTCATAGAACAATTGTATTGTTTACTTTACACGCAGTTCGTAAAGCAATAATCTGTTGCTTGCAACTTAATACTGGAGGGGGTTCGGATGATAACCTGAAGGTGGATTACTAGTCATGGATGAAGTTGGATGGCGGTCTATGTATAATGTTGTAATGCCCAATCAAGTTCCAAAGGAGTCAATATGATTAGTATATGCATGTATTGCTTTCTCGATGTTTGTCAATTGCCTCGCTGTAATTTGTTCACCCAGCATGTTATCTATCTTAAGGAGAGCCACCTCTAGTGAACTATGGATCCCGGTCCTTTCTTTTACATACAATCTACAAACTGTTTACTGCTTTGTGTTTACTTTCTACAAACTATTACTTATTTCCATTCGATACGTTTAATCCTTTGTTTTCCGCAAAACACGGTGAGATTGACAACCTCATCGCAAGTTGGGGACAAAGTTCTGTGGTTGTGTTGTGCAGGTCTCCACGTTGCTACTAGCACCGGTAGTGCGCCCTGCCAAGGTTCAGCTAGCAACACCTTTGGGGTGTTTCCTTGCTCCTAATGGTTCAATTAAACCTTGGTTTCATAACTAAGGGAAACTTGCTGCTGTGCTCATCATACCTTCCTCTTGGGGTTCCCAACGAGCTCTACATCAACACCGCACCAGCACTTTTCTGGCGCCGTACACTGAGCCATCAGCTGGCAGGACAAAAGATGTTGTGCAAGTTCTCATTGCGAGCACATATGAATATATATGGAACACATGCCTAGGATTATCTAGTACTAGGATGCTTTATCTTATTTATCTGCAATTGCCCTATGTTCTGATTGCTATGTGAATTGTCTTGTCCATGCAACGCCCGTCCATCCATCCCTATGCCTACTGCACTCGAATCCTACTGTTTAATGCTATTGTTACTACTGTCTTTACTTTACTACTGCTGGTACTTTACTATTCCTACTACAAAACTGTTGCTACTAATAAACTGCTGTGAGCAAGATTGTTTCGAGGTGTAGCTGAATTGACAACTCAGTTGTTAAGACTTATAAATATTCTTTGGCTCCCCTTGTGTATAATCAATAAATTGGGTTTCAATTCCCTCGAAAATACTGCGATACACCCCCTATACTTGTGGGTCATCACACCAGAACTTAAATATCAAACTATTGAATCTTTCTCAACACAACTCCACTACTAACAACATGACTTCTCCCATGTCCACAAGAACAAAACGAACTACTCACAAGACATCATATGGATCATGATCAGATATGGAATAATGATGTATAACAATCTGAACATAAACAATAATTCAATGGTTCACTCAATAGCATCAACTACAAAGAGTAATCAACACCGGGAAAGTTTCCCCTATGAACTATGCAAGATTCAACCCAATTGTTACAGCAATATGGAGATGGTGATGAGGGTGCTGATGGTGATGATGGTGGTGATGATGATGATCCCGATGAAGTCTAGCTTGATGGTGGTGTTGATGGCGACGATCTCCCCTCTCCGGGAAGGAATTCCCCCGGCAGAAATCTCTCTGCCGGAGAGATCTTTCTCTCTCGGTGTTTTCCGCCCCGCAGAGGCGGCGGAATCTTTCTGTGGTCGCTGCCCGAGTCTTAGGGTTTCAGGAGGATAATATACGCCAGAGGAGAGAGCCAGGGGTGGACCAGGGCAGCCACACCACCTGGTGGCTGATACATTGCAAATGTATCTATAATTTTTGATGCTCCATGCTTGTTTTTATCCACTTTCTTGTGTTTTGTCCACACTTTGGAGTACTTTTCATATGATTTCTTGGACTAACCTATTAACAAGAGCCACAGTGCTAGCTGCATGTTTTCTGCTGTTTTTGGTTCCAGGAAAGTCAAAAAATGAATATTCTCGGAATTGGAGGGGACAAAAGCCAAAGTGCCTATTTTTCCAGAAGACTCACGGAGCCATAATACGAGATGGAGGAGGGCCAGGGGCTGGCCACACCCCCCCAGGCGCGGGCTAGGCCTGGCCGCGCCAGGGCCTGGTGTGGTGGCCCCAGGCGCCCCTCGACCTCTCTCTTCGCCTATAAGAAGCCTTCTGACCTAAAAACTTTGGGGGGTTCGACGTTTTTCCACGAAAAGTTCCGCTGCACCGCCGCCACCGAAGGGGAGATTCAGGGGATAGAAAGTCTCTGTTCCGGCACCCTACCAGGACGGGGAAGTGCCCCCGGAGCCATCTCCATCGATCCCCACCATCATCTTCATTGACCATCCATGTTTCTTCCATCTATGAGTGAGTAATCCCCCGTTGTAGGCTATGGGGATGGTAGGGATTGGATGAGATCGTTCATGTAATGGCATCAGATTGTTAGGGCATAGTGCCTAGTATCTTTTATTAGTGCTTTATGACTTTGTTGCAACTTTGTTGTGCTTAATGCTTGTCACTAGGGCCCGAGTGCCATGATTTCAGATCTGAACTTATTATTGATTCATCATGATAGTATTGTTTTGAGTCTTATCTACAAGTTGTATACACACGTCGTTGTCCGGAACCTATGGTCCGGAAGTGACAGAAATCGGGGTAGCCGGAAGGGAAAGGCTTTGATGTGAGGATCGCATGTGTTCATGGAGTGTTAATGCTTTGCTCCGGTGCTCTATTAAAAGGAGCACCTTAATTTCCAGTAGTTCCCTAGAGGCCCCGCTGCAAACGGGCTGGCAGGACAAAAGATGTTGTGCAAGTTCTCATTGCGAGCACGTATGACTATATATGGAACACATACCTAGGATTATCTAGTACTTGGATGCTTTATCTTATTTATCTGCAATTGCCCTATGTTCTGATTGCTATGTGAATTGTCTTGTCCATGCAACGCCCGTCCATCCATCCCTATGCCTACCGCACTCGAATCCCATTGTTTACTGCTTTTGTTACTACTGTGTTTGCTTTGCTACTGCTGTTACTTTGCTATTCCTAGTACAAAACTGTTGCTACTGATAGACTGTTGTGAGCAAGATTGTTTCTAGGTGCAGCTAAATTGACAACTCAGTTGTTAAGGCTTATAAATATTCTTTGGCTCCCCTTGTGTCGAATCAATAAATTGGGTTTCACTTCCCTCGAAAATACTGCGATACACCCCCTATACTTGTGGGTCATCAAGACTATTTTCTGGCGTCGTTGCCGGGGACCATAGCTTTATTTGTCAAGTTCACTTGGATTCACTATTGCTCAAGCTAAGTTTATTTCTGCCTTGTTTGCTTCTTCCTTTATTGAAAATACAAAAAAAATTAGTTCCTGCTCTAGTTGTTATTTTCGTTGGTCTGTTATTGTATTGCTTTATCATGCTTGATGTCAATGGTTGGTTTCTTTGAAACTGAATCTTATTGGCAAGGTGGGTTCACGGAAGACCAAAAAGATTATTATAAGGAACACCGCTTGTCACAAAAAGGGAAACACTTATGGGAACAAATTGATAGATTGTATACCATTGCTAGGAACGTGTGCTTTACTTATAATGTTACTTATTGATGTGATGAGTCTTGTAGCAGAAATAGGTATAAACACCTCCCTTTTCAATGTGAGTATAGTGATAATGATACCATATCTTCCTATGCTAAAGGAATTTATGACTTTTAGGATGCGGAACAAATTGAAGAATTTATTGCTTGGAAGGGTGCTTTTGAACTTGCTAGTTTGCTTGAAAATATTGATGATTCACCTTACAAATATGAGGTGTATGGTATGCTTAAATTTTGCTTTGATAATTACAAGGATGAAAATGACTATATTCTTGATTATTTTAATAGATGCTTTCCACAAATGGAAGAGACTAATGCCTTGCAGGATCCTATGGAAGAAGAAATTGATGAACCTGAAATCTCATTAGATGAAAAAGAGGAGGAGAGTGATAAACAAAAGGAGGAAGAATGGATTAGCTACCAATGCCTACCTTCTAATGAGAGTAACTCTTTATCCCTTACATTATTTGATTGTCCCCCTTGCTTACTAAAGGAGAATGAATGTTATGTTCCTAATGTTTCTCTTGATAGTGTTTATAATAAAGCTCTAGTGCTTGTAGATCATGAAGAGCATGCTTTATGTGATAGTTATATTGTTGAGTTTATTCATGAGGCTACTAAAAATTATTATGAGAGAGGAAAATATGGTTGTAGAAGTTTTCATGGTATAGAAACACCTCTCTATGTGCTGAAAGTTTTGAAGTCACTCTTGTTTTATCTTCCTATGCTTCTCACTTTGTTCTTTGCGAATTTATTTGCATACATTATTCCTATGCATAGGAAGTGGGTTAGACTTAAATGTGTTTTGAATGCTTCTTGATGCTCTCTTTTACTTCAACTCATATTTCTTATGAGAGCATCCTCTCAAACTTTTATGCCTGAAGATGATAATATGTCTATTATTCTTGGGAGACCTTTTCTTAATACTGCAGGAGCGATTATTAATTGTAATCAAGGGAAGGTGACCTTAAATGTTAATGACAAGGAACACATTGTCTATTTCCTCAAGAATATTGAAAGGACTTATGGTTTGAATTCAATTGAACATGTTGAGGGCATTCAAGTTGGAGAAATATATTGTCCCATACTAAGAGAAAAATTTGAAACTATTATGATTGGGACCATTGCTATCAAGGTTGAGGTAACATAATCATTAGTGAAATACAAAGTTTTGTCTCATATAAAATTGTTTTCGTAGCAAGACCTAATCAACCTTGTTAACAAAAGGATTTCATTGAACAAAACAATGTTTTCACTATGATTATTTCTGTTTACTTCTATTCTATCCATTCTAGTTTTTACTTATGCCTAACTTAAAGGCATTAAAGAAAAATACTTATTCGGAGATAACCCAAAGTTTTAGATGAGTCTTGGAAGTTATTACCTCAGTAATAACCGCTCCTTATTTTTTTTATTTTGCTTTTTGTTCCAAGAGTAACCTCTAATGAGAGTGAAGTGATGATTGGGAAAGTTGCTGTTCCGAAACAGATTTCTGTGCTTCACCGTAAAAATTCGTGAGAGAGCTTTGTTTGTCGGATTGAGTTGTAATTTTTTGTGCTTCTGTCCCGGGTTGTTATATAACTTTCGTTAGTTCAACACTTTTTGATTTGAGCAACATAAGGTCTTCGAAAAAATTCGTCTTTACCTGCTGGTCTGTTTTGACAGATTTCTGCCATTTTCTGCATTTGCTTCTTGTTGGTTTCTTTTTGAGTTCTTTTGGGGAATTGAGCTTTTTGAGGGAATTTATGCAGTATATAATGTTCTAATGGGAGTTTATTTGGTGTTAGAACTGAACCTTAAGACTTATTTATCTTAAGTACACTAATGTTGCTAATAAAGATTGTGTGGAGTTTTGTATGAAGGAAAAATTTCAGGTGTATGGAAGGAATGAGTAATGAGATGAAGGATGGACTAAAGCTCAAGCTTGGGGATGCCACGTGTGTCACCCCAAGAAATATCCAAGAAGTACAAGCGTTAAAGCTTGGGGATGCCCAAGGCATCCCCCTCTTCATCAATAAAAATCCCAGGTTTCTTCCAAACACTTCATTTTTATTGTTTCATGCACAGTTGTGTTGTTCTTGGAGCGTCTTCTTTTTCATTTTCGTTTTGGTTTTTAGTTTGCGTGGTTTGCTTAGTTTGCTGATAAATTGGTTGGACCCCCTCATTCATACATTGGTGTTCAAATAGTCTGGTTTGGATTGGAAAAGAGTAGGAAAGCTCATGCTTAAGTGGTAAAGAGAGCTTTTTTTGACTGTGGCCTATGCTTTGTCATGCCATGCTTGATATTGTTTTGGCTTTATGCTTAGTATTCTTTGCTGTAGCATGACTTGTTATAAACAATTGAGATTGCTTAATGCGCCTTGGATGAACCATGCGTTGTTTTGGCATATTAAAGCATAGTATAGTGGCATTCTCCTTTGATGTTTTATTTGGGTTGACTTGGCACATGCTCACACCATGATATGACTATCTCAAGTCACCATAAGCCTTTATGATCCTTTAGTTTTCAACTTGTAGTATCACTTTATGCTTTGATCAATGATATTTTGTCGCTCTTCATGATTATGGCCATTATTGCTCTCTTAGTTTGTCGCTCCCGGTCTTTTGCTAGCCTCCACAACAAAGTATGAGTTCCACTCATGCATCCAACTCCCTAAACCAAGTTTTTCCAAAGAGTCCACCATACCTACCTACTAGCTTATGCTATTCCAAGTATATTCATGCTTTTGTTTACCTTCCACTTGTTATGAGAAAACTAGTGATTAAAGCTCTTACGAACTTGATGTCACACTTTACTTTTTGCCCCTAATAAACTTGAACCATTGGGTCCTTCTTTGTTGCGTATATGCTTGCGCTTTATAAGTTGAAATTAGCAGAACCATGGTTCATGGGGAACGCTTTCAACATTGCACTTGTACTCTGTACCCCGTTGATATCATGTTCTTTTGCTTACGGATCCCGGCGGTGTGAAATAAAAGTGGAACTTGTAAGATCATGGAGTTTGTATGTGTGTTAGAGAAACGCCTAGGCCGCTAGCCTAAGCCATGCCTAATCATGGTGGAAACTTGCAGCATCACCATAATGAGCACTCTATGAAGCATCCTCAATAAAAACCTATGCAAATAGCAAATAAAAAGATCGCTGAGATGCTCATTGTCTGCTTGCCTTGTCATTTTGATTATGGGAAAGCTCCCATATCATGTGCAAGGGGTACCCTGTTGGCGGTTCTTAATGATACACATATACTTACAATGACAAGAGCTTACTCGTGACTGAAGTTGAGTAGCATGAGGATCGGTCTTCGTAAGTAAGGGGCATGAGATTTCGGTTTATAACTTGTCAAGCATATCGTCTTAGTTGTGTCACTTTAACCTTAATCACCTTCAAGATGCTTATGATAGGGGCAATGCAAGCTGAAAGCTATAAGTACCATGATTTTTGGAAGCTCTTTATGAGACTTGAATCCCTACTTCCTTTTACAAAGGCTTTTCTTCCACCATTACGTTGAGTCTCCACCTTCTATCTTTATGTACTACTTTGAGAGCATAGTGGCCATTCTTAGTTCTATGTGCATTGTCCCAAGACTAGTTGATTGATGCATAACTTGTTATTGTTTGTTTGAAACTTTTGTATCTAGTCACTCTTATGAACTTTGAAGGTGTCCTATGCATTTATATTTGCTACTCTATTGAGGGACAAGCTGAATACTTTTATGCTATGTTTTCTTTATGTGAAACAAACAAACGTCTTGCAAAGCATTGTTATTCATGAATCTTTTGTTTGTGCCTTTTCATGTTGCATCATAGTCTCTTTGCTTATTGCTAGAACTTTGTATTTCATGTTATGATTGAAGTACTTTGATCCATGATTTGAATGTTTTACAAATATTTTGATCAAGTCTTTGATGGTGCATGTCACCTCAAAAATTATTCTTTCTTTTTATCACTTACCTACTCGAGGACAAGCAGGAGTTAAGCTTGGGGATGTTGATACATTGCAAATGTATCTATAATTTTTGATGCTCCATGCTTGTTTTTATCCACTTTCTCGTATTTTGTCCACACTTTGGAGTACTTTTCATATGATTTCTTGGACTAACCTATTAACAAGAGCCACAGTGCCAGCTGCCTGTTTCCTGCTGTTTTTGGTTCCAGGAAAGTCAGAAAAAGAATATTCTCGGAATTGGACGGGACAAAAGCCAAAGTGCCTATTTTTCCAGAAGACTCACGGAGCCAGAATACGAGTCGGAGGAGGGCTAGGGGCTGGCCACACACCCCCAAGCACGGGCTAGGCCTGGCCGCGCCAGGGCCTGGTGTGGTGGCCCCAGGCACCCCCCTCGACCTCTCTCTTCGCCTATAAGAAGCCTTATGACCTAAAAACTTCGGGGGGTTCGACGTTTTTCCACGAAAAGTTCCGCTGCGCCGCCGCCACCGCAGGGGAGATTCGGGGGACAGAAAGTCTCTGTTCCGGCACCCTGCCGGGACGGGGAAGTGCCCCCGGAGCCATCTCCATCGATCCCCACCATCATCTTTATCGACCATCCATGTTTCTTCCATCTATGAGTGAGTAATCCCCCGCTGTAGGCTATGGGGATGGTAGGGATTGGATGAGATCGTTCATGTAATGGCATCAGATTGTTAGGGCATAGTGCCTAGTATATTTTATTAGTGCTTTATGACTTTGTTGCAACTTTGTTGTGCTTAATGCTTGTCACTAGGGCCCGAGTGCCATGATTTCAGATCTGAACTTATTATTGATTCATCATGATAGTATTCTTTTGGGTCTTATCTACAAGTTGTATACACACGTCGTTGTCCGGAACCTATGGTCCGGAAGTGACAGAAATCGGGGTAGCCGGAAGGGAAAGGCTTTGATGTGAGGATCACATGTGTTCACGGAGTGTTAATGCTTTGCTCCGGTGCTCTATTAAAAGGAGCACCTTAATTGCCAGTAGTTCCCTAGAGGCCCCGCTGCAAACGGGCTGGCAGGACAAAAGATGTTGTGCAAGTTCTCATTGCAAGCACGTATGACTATAGATGGAACACATGCCTAGGATTATCTAGTACTTGGATGCTTTATCTTATTTATCTGCAATTGCCCTATGTTCTGATTGCTATGTGAATTGTCTTGTCCATGCAACGCCCGTCCATCCATCCCTATGCCTACCGCACTCGAATCCCATTGTTTACTGCTTTTGTTACTACTGTGTTTGCTTTGCTACTGCTGTTACTTTGCTATTCCTACTACAAAAGTGTTGCTACTGATAGACTGTTGTGAGCAAGATTGTTTCTAGGTGCAACTGAATTGACAACTCAGTTGTTAAGGCTTATAAATATTCTTTGGCTCCCCTTGTGTCGAATCAATAAATTGGGTTTCACTTCCCTCAAAAATACTGCGATACACCCCCTATACTTGTGGGTCATCAGTGGCGCGGCCTAGGCTGGCGCGTGCTAGGGGGTTGTGTGGGCCCCCTGTGGCCCATCTCCAGTCCCCCTTATGTCTTCCTTCGTCTTGTGGAAAATAGGATTTTCCGTATATTTTCTCAGATTTTCTGATCTTCGCGAATTTTGCCTCCAAACAGCACATTTTCCATCAGAATCCTAACTGCAGCGGTCCATGCTCCAAAAGTCATCAACCATGCAAAAACAGATGAAATAACATAAGTATCACCTCTCAGTATGAAATATATCAATGAATAATAGTGAATTATGATATAGAATAGTGATGCAAAATGGACGCATTGTTGGGTCCGCAACATAGAAAACAAAAAATTTCCTACGATGAGAACTACACGCCAAAATCTATCTACTAGGTACAGAGCAACGTGTGGACATACATCCAACGAGAACTTACCCTCGAAGACAACGAATTTTGTTAATGAGTAGGAACTCGTGGTTGATGTAGTCGTATACTTGCCAATCTCAAGATCGTGAGGAAGTCCGAGCGCCGCAACTCAGCAGCGCATCCGTACTCGCACGCACGTTCAAGCCACCAGACAACCTCCACCTCATCGCTCCAGCGATCCAGCGGAAGCAACAACTCCTTCCAGACGAAATGCCACCAGGAACATGTATCTCGCTAATCGAGACCATGGGGGAATAATTCTAGAGGGGGAGAGAGATCCTTCACAAGAAGGTGTGAGGATGAAGGAGGAGGAGGGGGGCCTTTTATAGGAAGAGGGGTGCCCCTCCTCTCCATGGCCGGCGCATGGTGGGGGGGGGGGGTGACCCCTCACCTCCCCCATTCATGTGGTGGTAACCCCTCCACATTTAAAATGCCTCTTCACATTCCCTTTTAAAGTCCCCACTTTAAATGCATTAAAATTCTCCAAGTTTAATGCTCTCTCATTTATTAAAACTCTTTTATTAAATTTATTCAGAATTTTGTTAATTACTTTAATTAACAAACATTCACATATAAGCCCTTGCAATATTTCAATATCACAAGCAGAACCACTTTCTGTAATTTCACCTGAAACAATTTCCAATTTCTATCGAAACAATTCCTGCGCTTTGCAATTCTTTTGTCTGAAACATATGTGCTCCAAAATGGTGTCCGGTAACTCTTAAGTGTGTCACCCTACGTTTCGCGAATAATGCAGACATGATTGAGACTCCTCTCAGATCAATAGTCAGAAGCGGGACCTGGAGATCCATACTGACTCCTGCATATTCAACGATGACTTCTGTGATTGTGAGAACCTTTAACGCTTGTAATTTAATCCCTTTGTCTCATGATATAATACATGTCTGAGATTCGATCATCGGTATCCAAATACCTAGTTTGATCTCGTTACCGACATGCACTCTTTTCTCGTTCCCGTGATATAACATTCTAGTGATCACATCACTTGCTTGCAAGCTATCTCAATGTGGTATCACTGAGAGGGCCCAGAGTATATCTATCCGTCATCGGGATTAACAAATTCCACTCTTGATACATGAGCCTCAACATAACACCTTCGTAGTACTGAACCCATATTTATAGTCACCCTGTTACGGTGTGATGTTTGATGTTATCAAGATACTCTTCAGGTGTTAGCAATTAACATGATCTCATGGTCTAAGGATAAAGATTACTTCGTATGATGTTATAGCAATATAAACATAATGACTTGATCGTAATGCTATACTTCGGATGAATGTTCATCACATCATTTCACAAATGTTGTGACCTTGTTATTAACAACATCCAATGTCCATGATCAGAAACCTTGATCATCTTGTTAATCAACAAGCTAGTCTATAAGAGAGGCATAACTAGGAACCCCTTTTGTTTATTAAACACACATGTATTTATGTTTCCGATCAATACGGTTCTAGCATGCAAAATAAACATCTATCATATATAAGGAATACATAATAACAACTTTATTATTGCCTCTCAGGGCATATTTCCTTCAGTCTCCCACTTGCACTAGAGACAATAATCTAGTTCACATAGTGATAAATCTAACACACATGGAGTTTTGGTGTTGATCATGTTTTTGCCTAGGGAGAGCTTTAGTCAACGGATCTGCTACATTTAGGTCTGTGTGTACTTTACAAATCTTTATATCTCCATCCTTGACATGCTCACAGATGGAGTGAAACCGGCGCTTAATATGCTTGGAATTCTTGTGAGACCTCGGTTCCTTTGCGTTGGCTATGGCTCCATTGTTGTCACAATAGATCACCATTGGGTCCAATGCACTAGGAACCACACCTAGTTCCGTAATGAACTCTTTCATCCAAACCGCTTCCTGCGCCGCTTCTGAAGCAGCAACATATTCCGCCTCCGTCGTTGATCCAGCCACCACAGGTTCTTTGGAACTCCTCCAACTAACTGCTGCTCTATTCAAGAGAAATACGTATCCGGATTGAGACTTAGAGTCATCCGGATCGGTGTCAAAACTAGCATCAACATAACACTTAGCGACTAGCTCTTCTTCACATCCGTATATAAGAAACGTATCCCTAGTTCTTCTCAAGTACTTGAGGATGTTCTTGACCGCTATCCAGTGTTCCGAACCTGGATCAGATTGGTACCTACTAGTCAAACTAATAGCATGTGCCACATCCGGTCTTGTACATAGCATGGCATACATAATAGAGCCTATGGCCAAGGCATAGGGGATCTTATCCATCATCTCTCTTTCTTCCGCCGTAGCTGGACTTTGAGTCTTACTCAATGTCTTGCCTTGCAACATAGGTAAGAACCCCTTCTTACTTCCATCCATATTAAACTTCTTTAATATCTTATCAAGGTATGTACTCTGCGATAGCCCAATCAGGCGCCTTGATCTATCTCTATAGATTTTAATGCCTAATATATATGACGCTTCACCAAGGTATTTCATCGAAAATTTGCTGTTTAGATAACTTTTAACACTGTTTAAAAGATCTATATCATTTCCAATCAATAATATGTCATCCACATATAATATCAGAAATGCCACATTGCTCCCACTCACTTTCTTGTAAATACAAGCCTCTCCATAAGTTTGGACAAATCCAAACTCTTGATCACCTCATCAAAGCGGAGATTCCAACTCCGGGATGCTTGCTTTAGTCCATAGATGGATCTCTGAACTTTGCATACCTTATTAGCATCCTTAGGATCGACAAAACCCTTAGGTTGTATCATATACAACTCTTCTTCAATATTACCATTGACGAACGCAGTTTTGACATCCATCTGCCATATTTCATAATCGAAATATGTAGCAATTGCTAACATAATCCTTACTGACTTAAGCATCGCTACGGAAGAGAATGTCTCATCGTAGTCAACTCCTTGAATTTGTCGAAACCCCTTTGCGACAAGTCGAGCCTTATAGATGGCCACATTACCATCAGCATCAGTTTTTCTTTTGAAAATCCATTTATTCTCAACGGCCTTTCGATCGTGAGGTAAGTCCACCAAGGTCCAAACTTGGTTCTCGTACATGGATTCCATTTCGGATTTCATGGCTTCTAGCCATTTGTTGGAATCCGGGCTCATCATCGCTTCTTCATACGTCGCAGGGTCATCCATTTCATCAACCATGAAATTCACAATAGGATTGCCGTACAGTTCAGGAGCTGCATGTGTCCTGCTTGTCCTGCGAGGTTCGGTAGTGTCCTCTTTCAGAGTTTCATGATCAATATCATTAGCTCTCTCTCCATTAGGTGAAGTCAACTCCGAAACAACTTCCGGTGATGTGCTACTCGCCATTTCATGAAGAGAAGGTTCAATAACCTCTTCGAGTTCTACCTTCCGACTACTCACACCTTTCGCGAGAAACTCCTTCTCAAGAAAGGATCCATTCTTGGCAACAAAAACCTTGCCCTCGGATCTGTGATAGAAGGTATACCCAATCGTTTCATTAGGGTATCCTATGAAGACGCATTTTTCCGCTTTGGGTTCGAGTTTATCCGGCTGAAGTTTCTTCACATAAACATCGCATCCCCAAACTTTAAGAAATGACAGCTTAGGTTTGTTACCAAACCATAATTCATATGGTGTCGTTTCAACGGATTTAGATGGTGCCCGATTTAAAGTGAATGCAGCTGTTTCCAGTGCATAACCCCAAAATGACAGTGGCAAGTCAGTCAGAGACATCATAGATCGAACCATATCCAATAAGGTGCGTTTACGATGTTCCAACACACCATTACGTTGTGGTGTTCCGGCAGGCGTGAGTTGTGAAACTATTCCACACTCTTTCATGTGTGTGCTAAACTCGTAACTTAGATACTCTCCTCCACGGTCAGACCGTAGAAATTTGATCTTTCTAGTGCGATGATTTTCCACTTCATTCTGAAATTCCTTGAACTTTTCAAAAGTTTCAGACTTGTGTTTCATCAAATAGATATACCCGTATCTACTCAAATCATCCGTGAAAGTAACAAAATAACGATATCCACCTCGGGCCGACACACTCATTGGTCCACACACATCAGTATGTATGATTTCCAATAAATCTGTTGCCCGTTCCGTTGAACCGGAAAACAGCGTTCTAGTCATCTTGCCCATAAGGCATGGCTCACATGTATCAAATGATTCAAAATCAAGTGATTCCAAAAGTCCATCAGAATGGAGTTTATTCATGCGTTTAACGCCAATATGACCTAGACGGCAGTGCCACATATATGCAGATATATCATCATCAAGTTTATTATTTTTAACATTAACATTATGAATGTGCGTAATATTACTATCGAGATCCATCAGAAATAAACAATTCAACACAGGTGCATGACCATAAAAGATATTATCCATATAAATCAAACAACCATTGTTTTCAGATTTAAACGAATAACCACTTTGCATCAAACACGATCCGGATACAATGTTCATGCTAAGTGCAGGCACCAAATAACAATTATTTAGGTTTATAACTAATCTCGATGGCATATGGAGAGGCAGCGTTCTGACGGCGATCACATCAACTCTTGATCCATTGCCGACCCGCATTGTGACCTCATCCCTTGCTAGTTGTCGCTTGTTCTGCAGCCCCTGAATCGAGTTACATATATTAGCAACCGATCCCGTATCAAATACCTAGGTGCTACTACGAGTACTAGTCAAGTACACATCAATAACATGTATATCAGATATACCTTTGTTTGCCTTGCCAGACTTCTTGTCCGCCAAATACTTGGGCAGTTGCGCTTCCAATGGCCAGTCCCCTTGCAATAGTAGCACTCGGTATCAGACTTAGGGCCAGCCCGGGGTTTCTTTTCAGGAGCGGCAATAGATTTTCCACCCTTCTTTCCCTTGTGCTTGACTTTCTTGTCCTTCTTGAAACCGGTGGTCCTATTGATCATCAACACTTGATGTTCTTTCCTAATCTCCACTTCTGCAGTCTTAAGCATTGACAGAAGCTCGGGAAGATACTTCTTCATGCCCTGCATGTTATAGTTCATCACGAAGCTCTTGTAGCTGGGTGGCAGAGATTGGAGAACATGATGTATGCCCAAGTCAATGGGAATCGTTATTCCCAAGGACACAAGCTTATCGGCGTACCCAAACATTTTGAGTACATGCTCACTAACGAAGCTGTTCTCCTCCATCATGTAGCTAAAGAACTTTTCAGTAGCATTATAACTCTCTTCGGCAGCATGGGTATCGAAAATAATTTTCAATTCTCCCATGGTATCAAAGGCATTGCCATTTTCGAAACGCTTTTGAAGTTCTGGCTCTAGCCCATACAGTATGCCGCGATGAACTAAGTTGTGGTCCTCCTGACGAGTCACATAGACATTCTTTTCCTCGTTAGGGGCATCAGGAGCTGGTGGGGGGCCTAGCGGCGCATCTAGCACATATTGCTTTTGGGCAGTAGTGAGGAGAATCCTCAAATTCATAGCCCAGTTGGTGAAGTTGCTACCATTCGCAGCAACTTTCTCTTTCTCCATGAACACATTGAAATTAAAAGCAAGTGGTGCCATCTACAACAGAATTTGTAAAGTTTATTTAGACTACGTTTATGATAGTTTGAGTTCAACTAATCCAAATTACTAATGAACTCCCACTCAAAAACGACATCCCTCGTGCCTTTTTGGTGATTACATGAACCAAATCCACTACACCAAGTCCGATCATCACGTGAGTCGGTGTAGCTTCAAAGGTGAGCATCTATATGGGTATCATATCAACCATATGACTCATGCTTAACCTTTCGGTCCCTGTTCCGAGGCCATGTCTGTACATGCTAGGCTCGCCAAGTAAGAACCTTAGTACTCGCGTGTGTAAAACTGTCTTACACCCGTTGTATGAAAGCGTAGAGTCGAGTACACCCGATCATCACGTGATGTCTCGAAACACGATCCATAGAACAAGGCATACTCAAGAAAGAACACATTTTATCTTGATATCTAAATGAGGGGTCATCTTACAATGCTCCCAAAAGCGCCAAACTAGCAGTATAAGATGCTATCATCTAATGTGTAAAGTGAGATGATATGGTCCATGCATTTGATCTCTATCATTTGCATCGTGGTATGATCTCTATCATTCCTTTGTGTGTAAGGCCAAGGTCTATGGAACTTACACGTTGAATTTGTTGTAAGAGTATCTATCATACATCTACTTACAATAATACCATATCAATACACTAGCCCAACAAAGATATAAACTAGACGCCTCTAATTTATCAATTGCAAGTTTTACGTGGCTTAGGGCTTTCTGAGATAGAACCGTTCTCACCTACGAACATGAACCACAATGAGGATAACTAAGTTATTAGCAACTCGTTGTAAATCAGATATTGACTATAGTAGGAGAGACAGACACCCGCCAGCCCCTTATGCAAAACAAGTTGCATGTCAGTCGTGGAACCGGTCTCATGTACGATGACATGTAAGGTTGGTCCAGGCTGCTTCATCCCACTATGCCACCAATATCCAAAATACATAGAAGATGCAATAGCATGATCATCATCGCCCACATATAAACATATGTGTACTACCCGTGCAAAGCACCTACGCTGTGAGACCAGGCACATGGCTTAATAGGATTGATAGAATACTCATACCAACAAGTTACAACTTCTTTTCCGGAAGCTTATTCGAAAAGAACTCTAAGGTTAAGCGTGCTTGGCCTTGAGAAATTCTAGGATGGGTGACCGACCGGGAAGTGGGTAACCGGGTGTGCACGAGTGAGGACAAAGTGCACAGAAAGGACTAGTGTTGGTCTGTGGGGCCAGTCTAGATATCCTATTAAGCTGCCAGGAGTGACACCCCTGGGCCCAGGAGTGGACAGGGTGTTTCAAAGTGGTATCAGAGCCGACCCTTGCGATTACACGGGTGTGTGCGGGTTAGTGGTGGGACATGTGGAGCATGGCGCGTGTGGCCCGGAGTGGACACGGCATGGCACATGTGCCGGCACTAGACGCACAGACGCGTGCCAAGAGGGAACGTTCCTAGGGTGTGCTTGATCGATGAGGGCATCGATCTTCTAAAGGGTGGGTGTATGTGAGACTAGGCACATGGATTAATAGGATTGATAGAATACTCATACCAACAAGTTGCAACTTCTTTTCCGGAAGCTTATTCGAAAAGAACTCTAAGGTTAAGCGTGCTTGGCCTAGAGCAATTCTAGGATGGGTGACCGACCGGAAAGTGGGTAACCGGGTGTGCATGAGTGAGGACAAAGTGCACAGAAAGGACTAGTGTTGGTATGTGGGGCCAGTCTAGATATCCTATTAAGCTGCCAGGAGTGACACCCCCTAGGCCCAGGAGTAGACAGGGTGTTACATACGCATAGATCAGGCTCTGATACCACTATTGGGTCTGCAGCATAGAAAACAAAAAAATTCCTACGATGAGAACTACATGCCAAGATCTATCTACTAGGTACAGAGCAACGGGTGGACATACATCCAACGAGAACTTACCCTCGAAGACAACGAGTTTTGTTAACGAGTAGGAACTCGTGGTTGATGTAGTCGTACACTTGTCGATCTCAAGATCGTGAGGAAGTCCGAGCGCCGCAACTCAGCAGCGCATCCGTACTCGCACACACGTTCAAGCCACGGGACAACCTCCACCTCCTCGCTCCAACGATCCAGCGGAAGCAGCAACTCCTTCCAGACGAAATGCCACCGGGAACATGTATCTCGCTAATCGAGACCATGGGGGAATAATTCTAGAGGGGGAGAGAGATCCTTCACAAGGAGGTGTGCGGATGAAGGAGGAGGAGGGGGGCCTTTTATAGCAGGAGGGGAGTGCCCCTCCTCTCCATGGCCGGTGCATGGGGGGGTGACCCTTCACCTCCCCCATTCATGTGGTGGTAACCCCTCCACATTTAAAATGCCTCTTCACATTCCCTTTTAAAGTCCCCACTTTAAATGCATTAAAATTCTCCAAGTTTAATGCTCTCTCATTTATTAAAACTCTTTTATTAAATTTATTCAGAATTTTGTTAATTACTTTAATTAACAAACATTCACATATAAGCCCTTGCAATATTTCAATATCACAAGCAGAACCACTTTCTGTAATTTCACCTGAAACAATTTCCAATTTCTATCGAAACAATTCCTGCGCTTTGCAATTCTTTTGTCTGAAACATATGTGCTCCAAAATGGTGTCCGGTAACTCTTAAGTGTGTCACCCTACGTTTCGCGAATAATGCAGACATGATTGAGACTCCTCTCAGATCAATAGTCAGAAGCGGGACCTGGAGATCCATACTGACTCCTGCATATTCAACGATGACTTCTGTGATTGTGAGAACCTTTAACGCTTGTAATTTAATCCCTTTGTCTCATGATATAATACATGTCCGAGATTCGATCATCGGTATCCAAATACCTAGTTTGATCTCATTACCGACATGCACTCTTTTCTCGTTCCCGTGATATAACATTCTAGTGATCACATCACTTGCTTGCAAGTATCTCAATGTGATATCACCGAGAGGGCCCAGAGTATATCTATCCGTCATCGGGATTGACAAATTCCACTCTTGATCCATGAGCCTCAACATAACACCTTCGTAGTACTGAACCCATCTTTATAGTCACCCTGTTACGGTGTGACGTTTGATGTTATCAAGATACTCTTCAGGTGTTAGCAATTAACATGATCTCATGGTCTAAGGATAAAGATTACTTCGTATGTTGTTATAGCAATATAAACATAATGACTTGATCGTAATGCTATACGTCGGATGAATGTTCATCACATCATTTCACAAATGATGTGACCTTGTTATTAACAACATCCAATGTCCATGATCAGAAACCTTGATCATCTTGTTAATCAACAAGCTAGTCTATAAGAGAGGCATAACTAGGAACCCTTTTTGTTTATTAAACACACATGTATTGATGTTTCTGATCAATACAATTCTAGCATGCAAAATAAACATCTATCATATATAAGGAATACATAATAACAACTTTATTATTGCCTCTCAGGGCATATTTGCTTCACGCATCAACTCCCCCAAGCTTAGACTTCGCTTGTCCCCAAGCGAAACTGAGCTCAATAAACATGACCTCAGGTTTATGGAATGAA
Source organism: Avena eriantha (assembly GCA_910589775.1). Taxonomy (NCBI): domain Eukaryota; kingdom Viridiplantae; phylum Streptophyta; class Magnoliopsida; order Poales; family Poaceae; genus Avena; species Avena eriantha. The sequence goes on from OU342746.1 coordinate 309,304,529, forward strand.
GAGTCGATAAAATAATACGGACAAGAAGCATCACATTCATCAATACATAGATTATAATAGAAGACAACTCACTATTATATAACTCAACTTGCAATAGGCAAAGGAAACACAATAAAGATACATAAAGTAAATCATAATTGGTAATGGCAAACTTAGCTCTTGGTCGAAGAATAGTTGGTAATTTGATGGAGTTCACAAATAACTAGTTTTCAATGATAGCCTTCAAAGTAGTAAACACTCAGATAAGAGCAATGTGCAAAACAAGGAACATAAGAAACATGATTGAATAAATCATCATATGAATGAATGAAACACAACAACTCAAAATACTTACTGAGATAGAAGGGAATAGGTTTACTAACTCAACTAAAAAGTAAAAGAAAGGCCATTCGTAGAGGGAAGCAGGGATTGCAAGTCTCATAAAGAGCTCCCAAAAATTATGGTACTTACTAGCTTTCAGCTCTCATTGCCCCTATCATAGGCATCTTTAGGTGATTAAGGTTAAAGTGATCAAATATGAGGATATGCATTGACAAGTTGTAAATTGAGAATCTCATGTCCCTTGAATACGAGGGCCGCTCCTCATGCTACTCAAGTTTAGTCACCGGTAAGTTCTTGTCATCGTAAGCATATGTGTATCATAAAGAACTGCCAATGGGGTACCCCTTGCCCGATGATACAAAAGAATCCCTATATCAAAATAACAAGGCAAGCAGACAACAAGCATCTCAACAATCTTCTTATTTACCATGGGAATATGGTGCTTTTTTTTTCTCTCTTTCCTCTTTTCATAATGTTTTTTTTCTTTTTCTCCTTTTCTCAATCTCTGTCTCTTTTTTTATAAGAAGAATGCTTCATAGATGCTCGTTATGGTTACGCTGCAGGTTTCCACCATGTCAGCATGGATTAGACCAGCGGCCCTGGTGTTTCTCTAACACACATGCATAACTCCATGGACTTACAAGCTCCCCTTTCATTTCACACCGACGACATCCAGACAAAAGAACATGATATCAACTAGGTACAAAGTACCGGTGCAATGTTGAAAGCGTTCCCCATGACAGCATGGTTCTGCTAATTCACAACTCACAAAGTGAAAGCATATACGCAACATAGATGGGCACAATGGTTCAAGTTTATTAAATGCAAGAAAGTAAAGTGTGCCATCAAGTTCGTGAGAGCTTTAATCACTAATTTTCACATAACAAGTTTAATTTGGAAGGTAGACGAAACAAGAATTTACTTGGAATAGCAATAATGCTAATAGGTAGGTATGGTGGACACAAATGGCGTGCGTTTTGGTTTAAAGGAGTGGATGCACGAGAAGAATTCCCTCTCAGTACAGGTTTTTGGCTAGTAAGGCTGGGTAGCAAGTATAAGAGTTGAAGGAAACAAACAAACATACAAGTGATAAAGACAAACATGCAATCTTCCTTGGAAGCACAAAAGATCTTAACTAGAGAATACTAAACTTATGAGCAAATCAAGAAAGAAAGATGATGAAATTATATTTCTTTAGAGTACTTTTATCTTTTCATTCAACTCTCAAAAATAGTGTTGCTACTGACCGAGCCAGGTTTGCCAAAACCAACTAAATTAACTCAATGATCCCAAAGTGATACCAATACTAACAACAAGATCAATCATACAACCATGAATTGAAAACTAATATAAGCTATGAAAAAGAGTGAATGATAGAACTTCTCATTAATATTCCATAACGGCAACTCACACCAAGGGATACATATCTAACGAGAGAGGGGACACTTCCATAATGCAAACCATCCTACATAATAACTTCTCTATTCATGATATGACTCTACTAATAAGGTAAAAAGATAGAAGATAGTGAAGTGATACCGCGGCACTCCCCTAAGCTTGGAACAAACCAAGGGAATGCCAAACCTAATGATGAATCACTCTTTTGGTGGTCGTGGTATCCTCTCATCTTCGTCCGACTTCCAGGATAAGGGCTTCCCATCAACAAAGGACATCGTGGTCTCCAGCATCCTGAAACTTGCAGCAGCACTTATGCGTTTAAATCTAACTTCATACTCATAGTTTTGATTTTGAACATCGTAGAGCTATGCTTGAAGTTCATTGGTTGTTTGGCGGAGTTAGAGGACTTCATCCTTGAGATCAACAGTCTCCTTTTGGTGCTCGGCGATGAGTTCAGAACAAATCTTGTGGATGATATCCACTTCGCGTTCCGCCATATTCTTGTACCTAAAGACCTCTTGCTCTAGTTCTTCCATCCCGTCCTCCAGACTTCCTTCACCTTTAGGGCCTTGAACCTCTTCTATCCGAACCTCCTCGTCTTCAAACAATAACTCCTTGGGATGAATCTTCAACTCCCTCTTGTATGGGTTGATGATATCCTCTAAGAGATCCTCCTTGGTTGATCCAGAGGAAGACATTGTGGTTCCAAATCTGGGACTCTACCTGTCAGAAATAGATCGAAATGAAAACACGACGAAAACACGATATACGAACCTCGGGGGATCCGGGGGGTTATATATTACGAAGTTTCATAATAAAAGGAAGGTACTGGACGAAAACGAGTCGGAGGCGAAGTCCGGAGTGGCCACTTGAATATCATCGATATCTTCATCTTCACACACTTATTACTTGAGTAATAAAACCCTTCTCTTCCTTATTACACCATTATCTCCACTACCTAGAAATTTCTTTCACATAAAACTTCACACAGTTCTCATTAGCAACATTAATATATATGAAGTGATAAAACCTTTTGAGTCCAACTTCAACTGAAAACCATCAAAACTTAAGCTACTGTAGAAACTCCTTCCGAAAACCCAAAAAGAATTCAAAAAGGAAATCGAATAAAGAAGCAAATGCAAGAGTGGCAAAATCTGTCAAAACAGACCAGCAGGTAAAGATCAATTTTTTCGAAACTCTTTTGTTGCTCAAATCAAAAAGTGCAAAACTAATGAAAGCTAAATAACAACCTGGGGCAGAAGCACAAAACATTACAGCTCAATCCGACATACAGAGATCTCTTACGAATTTTTACGGTGAAGCACAAAAAATCTGTTTCGGGACGGCAACTTCCCCAAATCTTACTTCTCTCTCATTAGAGGTTGATCTTGACACAAAAACCAAACAAAAAGGATAAGGAGAGGTTATTACCGAGGTAATAACTTCCAAGACTCAAAGAAACAAAAAGAAACTGAAAGCAAAAAATAAATTGGGTTGTCTCCCAAAAATCTCTTTCTTTATAGCCATTAAGATGGGCATGATAATTTTGATGATGCTCACATAGGAATATGAATTGAAGTGAAAGAGAGCATTAAGAAGCAAAAATACACATGTTTAAGTCTGACCCACTTCCTATGCAAGGGAATTTTGTAAATAAACAAGTTGTTGAAACCAGAGGCTACTAGCATAGGAAGGCAAAAGAAGTGCAACTTAAAAACTTTCAGCATAAAACGAGGAAACTTGATATTATTGAGATGCATAAGAACACTTTTCCCTCTCTCATAGTAACTTTCAGTATCATACATAAACTTAACAATATAACTATCACAAGAACCATCATAGCAATGATCACTTATTCTAACAGAAAACACAGGAATACTAGCTCTCATAACACTACTTTGTGAAATAATATTAGAGGTATCCTTACAAAGGATAGTGTGTCCCTCTTCTTCATATTTAGTAACAAAGTCTTTCACATTTGCTATTATAGGTTCATCAACCATTTGTTTATCAGGTTCAACAGCTTTATGTGTACTTTCATTAACCATACTAGCTATCATAGAATGTTCCTTTATCCTAACTGGGAAAGGCATTTTCTCAAATATAAGGTTCAGGTAAGACATGATTAGCAGTATAAACTTTAGTATTTCTTGCAGGAACACCTTTAGTAATATGTTTATAAGGTTCATGATACTTATTCCACTTATTTTTAGGCACTTCAATGTAGGAAGCGAAAGCCTTAAAATAAGAAGCAATAGCTTGAGAGTCTAGACCATAAGCATTTTTAATATTTTGAAAGTCATCAGTTCCCATAAAAGATTTAATGCATTCATAATCATAATTTATACCTGACTTTCTACCTTTGTCATTCTCCCAAGCTTCGGCATTGTCTTGAATACGGTCCAGAAGATCCCATTTAGCTTCTTCTTCCATGCGAGTGAATGATCCAGCACAAGAAGCATCCAATAAATCCTTATCATGTAGAGGGAGCCTTGCATAAAAGTTATTGATAATAATATTGTTGGGAAGCTCATGAATGGGACATTTGAGCATTAGTAACTTCAATCTTCCCCAAGCTTGAGCTGTACTCTCTCCATCAAGAGGCCAAACGATGTATATTTGATTCCGATCTTTATGAATCTCACTAGGAGGATAAAATTTTGAATAAAAGAGATGTACTATTTCCTCCCATTCAAGAGCTTGACCATTCCTCGGTAGCTTATACCATTCCTCAGCTCTTCCTTTCAGTGATAATGAAAATAACTTCTTCTTAACTTGATCTGTAGTAATACCTGTACACTTGAACAACCCGCATAATTCGTGTATAAAAAGCAAATGATCACCGGGATGGACAGTTCCATCCCTAACATAGTAGTTATCCATAACATGATCAATCATTCTTGTAGGTATTTTAAAAGCATCATTCTCAGCAGGTGGTGATTTATCTACTACCTTAGCAGTGGTAGTAGCATTACCAAATAAGAAACTCAGCGAATTATCCATAACAAAAATAAAGCAACTAACAGAAGTAAACAATACTCATAGTAGAAGTTTCCTTTACCAGTTCCACTCTCCAATAGCGCTTCACTCCCCGGCAACGGCGCCAGAAAATAGTCTTGATGACCCACAAGTATAGGGGGTGTATCGCAGTATTTTAGATAAGTAAGAGTGTCGAACCCAACGAGGAGCAGAAGGTGCTGGCAAGTGGTATGGATCGGGAATTCTCTGCAAATACTTAGCAAACGGATTTTTAGGGGTTTTTGATAAAGCAAGTAAACAAAGTATGAATAAATAAAAGACAGTAGGAATAAATGCAGCAAGTGGTCCAATCCTTTATGCAGCAAAGGACAAGCCGGTTGTATTACTTAAGATGACCAAACGTTCTCGAGGACACATGGGAAAGATTGTTAAGTGCTTTCGCTTCATATAGCTGATTAATCTTATTTAGCTTGCTAAGTGTTGTGTGGGTGAACCTGTGCTAATGTACCGACCTTCCTAGGACTAATAAATACGTGTGATTATACCCCTTGCAAACATCCGTAAGTACAAGAAAGTAATTAAGGTAGAAACCTAACCACAACTTTAAACTCTAAGACCCTTATGTCCCTTGTGCAATGGTTTCCTAACGGGGGTTCAGGTTTCTATCACTCCGGCAACCCCTACGATTAGTAGCCAAATACACAATGCATTCCCCTAGGCCCATATAGGTGAAGTGTCATGTAGTCGATGTTCACATGACACCACTAGAAGAAGTACACCACAACTTAAATATCAAACTATTAAATCTTTCTCAACACAACTCCACTACTAACAACATGACTTCTCCCATGTCCACAAGAACAAAACGAACTACTCACAAGACATCATATGGATCATGATCAGATATGGAATAATGATGTATAACAATCTGAACATAAACAATAATTCAATGGTTCACTCAATAGCATCAACTACAAAGAGTAATCAACACCGGGAAAGTTTCCCCTATGAACTATGCAAGATTCAACCCAATTGTTACAGCAATATGGAGATGGTGATGAGGGTGCTGATGGTGATGATGGTGGTGATGATGATGATCCCGATGAAGTCTAGCTTGATGGTGGTGTTGATGGCGACGATCTCCCCTCTCCGGGAAGGAATTCCCCGGTAGAAATCTGTCTGCCGAAGAGATCTTTCTCTCTCGGTGTTTTCCGCCCTGCAAAGGCGACGGAATCTTTCTGTGGTCGCCCCCCGAGTCTTAGGGTTTCGGGAGGATAATATACGCCAGAGGGGAGAGCCAGGGGTGGACCAGGGCGGCCACACCACCTGGTGGCGCGGCATTGGCTGGCCTGCGCCAGGGGGTGGTGTGGGCCCCCTATGGCCCATCTCCAGCCCCCCTTCTGGCTTCCTTCGTCTTCTGGAAAAATAGGATTTTCCGTATATTTTCCCGGATTTTCTGATCTTCGCGAATTTTGCCTCCAAACAACACCTTTTCCATCAGAATCCTGACTGCAGCGGTCAATGCTCCAAAAGTCATCAACCATGCAAAAACAGATAAAATAACATAAGTATCACCTCTCAATATGAAATATATTAATGAATAACAATGAATTATGATATAGAATAGTGATGCAAAATGGACGTATCACCTCGTCGCGGTCCGGAGCTCGGCCGCCGACCCTGCTGCCCCGCCTCACCCTGGCTTCAACAACGCTAGCCCAGAGCTCAACCGTCGGCCCCACTGTCCCGCCTCACTCCACCTCTGCTCTAGCTACAAACTTGCCAGTTTAGAGCTCCGCCCGTCGGACTCGCTCCTTGCCTCATCCCACCTATAGCGCCGCCTGGCTACCCCCACCGATCCACGAGCCAATTATGGCGTTGCACACGGGCATGCTGACCAATGATAGCGACAACATGTACGTGATTATAATCATCTGCGTGCGCAGTGTTGTGCCTTGTGTTAAATAATAAATACGTTAATAATTAGCCTTGTTGATCATTCTTAGAGTAGAGAGACTGAGTTATGTGTGCATGCCCTTCTTTATTAGTGAAAAATAAAATTTGTTAGTAATATATTTTCATTTTTCGTGAGATGCACCAACAACAGATCGTGAACATCGCCTCATAATGAAACAATAATTCTACCTCCATACCATATGTGCATATTTCACTTACTTGTGAACTGGAGGGATACTTCTTTAGCTTTAGGTTAGGAAAAAGGCTCACCGCAATTACTGTTTAGGATGTTTTATTAGAGCATCTCCTACGCTGTAAAACATGCCTATGCTAAGAAAAATCATCAATATAGCGCGCAAGCGCACGAAGCAGCCGCTCCAGTGGATGCTGCATAATCGTGCACGCGGTAAAAAAACCCAGCACGCAGCAAATTTGTGGCACCGGCTACCGCGCACTGGAAAACGTGAACTCGCGAGCGAACCACCAACCACCCATCAGAACCCTCCGTGCGCTCGCGTCGTCGCCCCTTCCATTTCCCCCAACCTCCTCTTGCCACCTAGCCCCGCCAAATACATGTCGCCGCCGCTAAGCTGTCGCCCTTGCACGGCCATCGGGGAGCCACGGGCGCGGTAAATCGAACCCCACTCTGCCACCGTGCTCCCTCCGTTCCCCGTCGATTTGAGCTGCGATGAGCGTCGATTCGGTCTGGCTCAGCGCCCGGCAGCTCAAGCAAGTCGGTGCACGCAAGGTGTTTGGTAAAATCATTGCAAGGAATGTGGTCATAAAATGGTCACCAAAACAATTAGTTTCATCTTTGTGTGTTTGTTGTATTGTTGATAAACTATTTGTTGTAATGTCGAGAAACTATTTGTTGTATCGAAGAACTATTTATTTGTTTGTGTTGTAATGATATTGAAATTATTTATTGTTGATTTATTTCGTGTGTGTTTGATCTTTGTTGTTCTCTGTGTGTGCGTGTGTGTGATGCCCCGTGCGCTGCATTTTAGAGCCCCTGGTGGCAAGTACTTGCCACTCACGTGACAATTTAGCGCGCCTGTTTATGCTCTTGAAATGGACATGCTAGCCTCTCGTACATGAGACAATTCACGCATGATGTGTCACTAACGATATGGTGGATGTACCCCCGCAAAAAAAAAAACGATATGATGGATGTAGATCAGACCAGTCTGTAAATCATCAGATGAGACCAAAAGTCCAAAACATGTCCATCGGAATAATAGTCCACCAAAAAACTAATTAACCTAACCGATTCTGTGGGATATACGACTTTGTCTTCGTCTCTCTCTCTCTCCCATCTATCGTTCTTATATATCAACAATTGAGAAGGCCAATTTACCTGAAAAAGGAGAACTGCTTTAATTTTATGTGGTGATACACAACAGTCAAGTCTCAAGTACGTGCTTGACACCAAACGTCACATCACGACATTGTTCAAAGCAATCTCCAAACGACTTTTATGTGGTGGAGGTTTATATAGATTTCAATTCTTTCCGAATTGGCAAGGCTTTTGGGCCACATAAAATGGGTTTCGATCGATCGTGGGGCCAAGTTTGCACTAGGCTAGGTCGGTTTATGCTTACACGGATGTTCGGATACACAAAAAGTTTTGCCAAAGATCCACCGTGACTGATTTGGCCTTGATGTTCGTTATTCACAATCGAGGACTCGTTTTCACTCCAAGGATATGTGTGTGGCACACAAATGGCTATCTACTCACAAAAATGGATTTTATCCATATGTCATCTTACGTGGCAGTTTCTTTGACAAAAAAATTCAGTATGAATACAAAGCAGAATGCTAGATTGGTGTTTTTTTTGTACCCACAGGTCTTCTGGATCATTTGTAATCCACCTATGATGCCTAATTAAATATGTGGTTTCACAAAGTTTAGTAGCAACGTTTTAAGTGCTCCAATCAACATGCTTGCTTTGAAGTGCTTAGTCGCAAGATAGGACATTATATACCGCATACCTACTGTCGTGCACAACACGATAAACCTATTTTTACAAGGATCGTACTGAGCGTCCCCGTGGGATCCGGGCTTCCGATCCCCGCCTCAAGGACCGTCCGATCCAAACTTGCATAACCGTTAGATCAAAGTCAACTACTCCTAATTTTCTAGCATGCTCCCTCTCTGCACATCGCATCTGGCCATGGCGCCCCGCTGCACATCCCTCCTCTCCGCTCTCTCTCCTCCACCCCATGCGCACCAGCGTTGCTCCTCTATGAGCCACGACCGTCGCCTGAGAACCCGTCATCGGAGAACCCCTGTCGTGGCGTCACTGATGCGGCATCCCTCCTTGTGTTGCCATCCCTCCTCGCCGCTTTCCCTCTGCAACCCCTTGCAAAGGCAGAGCTGGGCCCCAGGCAACACGCAGGGCCGTCTCCAGAAATTGGAGGCCCCGGTGCAAAATAGAAAATGAGGCCCCAAAACTGAAAAATATTGCCCCTCTAGCTTCCGCCTTTTCCTCCTTTGAGTTTTGGTACTGATACTGGACTTCTAGTTATGGTTCATGGCTCGGAAGAAAGTGGAGTCGCACCTGTTGGTTTAATCGGACCGGAGGCGGGGAGCCCTGAATTCGAGATAGCATGCACCGGTAAAGGATGTGGTAGAAGATCAAGTGATTTTGACTTAAAAAATTCGAGTGATTTGTTTAGTACATAGGGGCCTATGGAGTACTCCCTCCAAATTATGACTACCCCTCCAACTCAAATTAGTTGACTTAAATTTATCAAGATATGGATGTATATAATACTAAACTATATCTAGATATAATAGAATCTAGACAAATCTAAGTTAACTAATTTAGGTCGGTCGGAGGGAGTACTCCAATTTGCATGTCACGAGAATAGATAGAGTCATAGAGAGTACGGACTCACATATAGAGAAATGGAGCCTATGGAGGACACAATATGGATCATTTTTTTCCTAAAAAAAGAGGGAGTGATCGATCTGCCTCTAGTTATGGCCTATATGCTTTTTTTAGGGAAATGTGCATATTAGTTTTTCTTTTCGAAATGTGCATATTAGTTGGAGACTAGGATCGATCAATCCATCGGTTGCCCGTTGTTGGGCTGGTTTTGTTTTTGCCCGTAGTTGGGCCCGTAGATGGATTCAGAAGCTGGAAAAAATGTTTCGACGATTTATTACCTGTCGCTAATAGTTGGAAGACCAGAACTGTCGCCACTGATTTTCCGTCAGTACCGCTTCGTAAGGGCCCATAAATCAGATCCGTCTTCTTCCTTCCTCCGTTCTTTTTCCAACGAGACGAACATGTTTGCTCAGATGTTAGATTCATGGCGATGCACAATAGGTATAGAGGATTTGGGGGCCTGTGTGGTCGTCCATCTCGCACGCCCTCGTCGACAGCCCACACGGGACACGGCTTGGGTCATGGAAAAACTACAAGCCCATATATCAGAATCTTGCATGGGGCGCAGCGCAGCCCAGCCTAGCTAGGCTTTACAAATTGATCGATCCAGGAGGCCAACGCACGGGAGGAGAAACAACGCAGGCACGCGCACGCGCAGCTCCCAAGCCCCAAGCGAACAGAGACAACACACCTCAAACCTGGCGAACGGGCCGGGCTTTGGCGTGCCGACCCGTGGCCCGCGAAAATAGCCCGGCAAGAGCAAGGGCCCGGCACGTCCTCAGGCACGCGGGCTGGCCCGGCAAGGTTGCATCCGGTGGTAGTATAGGAAATAATATGGCAAAAAGACCACATCGGGGGATCGAACTCCCGATCTCAGCCACTCAAACAGCCCCCTTGACCATCAGACCACCAAACTATATCGGTTTTATATGAGACTCGCCCAAATTTGTATATTGACTAGACGGGCCAGCAAAAAATCCAACAGGCCCGCGTGCCTAACGTGCCACAGGCCGACCCGTTTGGCGCTGGTGCCGTGCCCGGGCCTGGGAGGCAGGCCCCCGGGCCGGCACGGCCCGGCACGCGAGCTACACGGGCCGCCACGTGCCGTGCCAGGCCAGGCCCGCGACACCAGTGCCGGGCCGGCCCGTTGGCTAGGTTTGCACCTTCTAGGCTCCCACCGCCCGCTCGTCCAGCGCCGCCCGCCGCCAACTCATCCCGGAGGTTCGTCGCTGCCCTTTCTAAGGCTTCTGACCTCCTCTCACCTCCCTCAGCCTCGCAACCCCGCATCCCGACAGCAACCGGCTAGGGCTAGGTATTCCCATTTCCCCTCTTTTGTTGCTCTACGGTCTACGCTCTAACAAATCTTGATTTCCTCTTTCATTTACAATTTAGATTGTTTAGATTGTTCCTTTAGCTGATCTGCCCTCTGCTCCAAGATGTTTTAGTAATTTTTGCTTTGATTTAGTTTTATAGGAAGACAAGATCAACAAAAGAAATAGAATTAATAACTTTTTACAAGTACAAACCACCGGATCCACAGAGTCGGGCCCGTCAACTCAAGCAAGTGATCATATTCCCCGTGTTACAGCTGAATTAGGCCTGGTGGTATTGAATCAGATCTTGGTTTGAGAAAACCAATTGAGAATTTGGATCTAGATATTAGAGCTATTGCTAGAAGGGAGTACATTAGTAGAGGTCCATGCCAACCAACTAATCATACATATGAACAGAAATGGGTAGAAAATGGCTACAGGAGCTTTCATGATTATTCGTACAATGATCATCGTGGTTGGTTGGAGTATAGTGTTGCTAAAAATGCCGCATTTTGCTTTTATTGTTTTATATTTAAGCAACCAAGAGCTGAAAACTATGGTATTGAAGCATTCACAAAGAATGGGTTTAAAACATGGAAGGATGGGCCTAGTGTTCTGTGGCATCCCGCTAAAACCACTAATAGAAAAAATCGCTGTGTTTTTGTGTTGCGAATCACCATGACCGCATGCTCATGTCGTCCTGCCACATTGCATTTGAGCATCATCATGTCATCATGCATGGTTTGCCTAAAACTATTTTCTAAAAGCCTATCTTTGTTTTCTAGATATCTTCTTCTTTATTTCAAACCAAAACCCCGGTGTTCCGGATATCTCTATATGTCTAAAACTATTTTCTAAATGTTTTGTTTTATAAAAATATTGTTTGTACCGGGGAGGCAGTCCAACCAGTCAGACCAGAGACCCAACCGGCTAGACCGCCTACTACCCGGTTTGACCTAAACTAAACCTAAACTGTGCTGAACCTAACCCTAAAATCCCAAGACCAAACCCTAGACGCCACACGTAACCCCCCAGCCAGCCGCCACACCCTCTCTCCCTCACCCCATCCCGGCCAGCGGGCCCCACCCGCATAGACTTGTCCCTCACCTGCCTTATCCCCTCACCAGCTCCCTCCTGTCCCCACCTCCTACCGGCTTGCCCCACGCTGCACGCGAGGCGAGCCTCCACCTGATCCACACCGCGCATACGCATTCCCGCCACACCACCTGCCGCCTCAACCAACCCCCACCCTGCATTCAATCTCCACCAACCGTGCGGGCCCCACCTCTCCAGGGATGGACATCCACCCCAACATCCGCGCCTCCCCTGGCCCCCGGTCCACCCCGCGTACGACTCGGCCCCACCTCGCACGCTCCCCACCCATCGCTCATCACCAACCCCCACGCGAGATCAAGTCCCTGGCTCGCCTCGCTCGCGTTTTCCTCTCCCCCGCACATCGATGCAACCGCCGCCGCCACCTCCCTCCCAGGCTCACGTGCGCCGCCGCCTGGACCCCACGCGGCCCACGTCGCCGGCCCGCCCTCTCCTCCGGCCGTCCGAGCCCCTCGCCGGCGCCGTCCCACGCGACCTCGTCTGCCTAGAGCTCGCCGCTCGACCAGGACAACCGCGCCGCTCCGCGACCCTCCTCTCTGGCCGCCGTCGACCCCGCGCTACCTCCCTGGCGCGCCTGCCTCTGCGGCCCGCCGCTGACCCGCTGCATCACGACTCGCGAGCCGTCCGCGACGCCGTGCTCCGCCGCCTTGTCGACCTCCCCGTGCAGGGCCCCTCTCCGGCCGCCGCCCCTCTCACCATCCAGCGCTGCCAGGGCAGCCCCGTCTCTTCCGCCTCAGGCCGGCCACCGTCGCCGCTCGACACAACGCTGGCCTCCGCCCGTGTGAGCCCTGTCGTGCCGCCCCGGGTTCTCGTTTACAGCCGCCGAGGCCCCGCCTCCACCCGTTCTGTCTCCTCGACGCTGCGCCCGGCCACTTCACCCGAGCTCCTCCTCTCCGCGACCTCGTCTCTCCTTGTTGCGGCCGCGCGCGCGCATCCCCCTGGTCGCTTGTTCTCTGCCGCTTGAGCTTGCTTCTATACACGCGGGAGGCGCCCGTCCTTGTGTCTGCACCCTGACCCATCCAAGATGTAGCAGCAGCCTTTGTGTCTTTGATCTGAAGCTCGAACAAGGCAGCAACCACGTCGCTTCTTCCGTGTAGTAGTAGCACAGTGGGTCGCGTATTGCTGTCGCTGTTGCGGCTTCTATTCAACAGCTTTGAATGTCTCGGTCTCTGTTCGTTAATGTCTTGCCGTCACCTGTTCGACAAAATTCTCGTAAGAGTTTTGCCTCCGGTCCCTTTGTCCATGTCTTCAATAATCACCTCCTAAGATCATCAAAATCTCCGATCCATCCGGTTAATGTTCAAGTACTACCTTGTCTTCTTCCTATATGTTTTGAAGACGGCAACGTGGAACCCAAAGACACACGGGTGTGACAAGTTTGAAACTCAAGGTCATCGACACAGATCCATGATCTCCTTCATCACGAAACGCCAAGACCCTCGATCCACGGATCCGATGGCCGAGACCTTGAAGGCCTGATCCGAAGTCGAGACTGCAACATGGAGACATCGCCGAGTTCTTCCGATGACCGCCAAGATCGCCGCCACGGAACGCCAAGTTCTTCATCTCGGACGCCATGACCATCTACACTGACCCGAAGACCACCGGTACCCGATCCATTCAAGTTCACCATCGACGGCAAGATCGACCGCTTGGAACCCAAGTTCTCCATCACGACACGACAAGTTCTCCATCTTGTATCCGAACCTCGCCGTTCCCGTCAAACCCTGAGATCGGAACCCGGACCCCCGGAACCCAAGATCTTCTGAACCCAGATGTGTGACCCTAAGCCTCTATTTTTATAATATGACATTATCAAAACTGCCCAATACTTATGCTGTCAGGACGACTCATGCTATTTATATCTGACTAGTAAGTGCTGCAACTATAATCGAATGGATAAAACTGCCAACTGTGTGAGTTTCTTGGTTTGACTTCCTCGTTTGGTCTCGAGGGGGAATACCAGGATGGGTGTGATTGGTGTTAGTATAAGGTTGGTTCCAAATAGGTATTTCTTATCTCTCTCTAATAGCCGACAGTTAATCGAGTCTCTATAGGTTGTTTAGTGCATGCTGCGCTGCCGCTTCAGTCCACCATACCTATGTAGGCGAGAGCCACCGAATTCTAGCATCGCCGTGTACTGGCCTCAGTACTGACGCTCCCCTTTTTCCTTTGCCCTTTGTCGGCACCCCTTTCGTTTTAGCAGGTTTGAGATCGACGATGTTAGCAGGGTTACCCTTCTGGCTTGGCCTGGGCAGGGTTATGGACGCCATTGGTTATTCTTCAGGGCTCTTAGCCCCATTTGCATCTTGTCCGTACTCGGACGTTGTAGCGATTTCAAGGTGATTTGGATCTTTGTACTGTATATCGGTATTCTTGACTCATGGAGTCGTGTTGTATATATATCTGTTCTGTGGGTCCCATCGAGGACTGTTGTGTAATGGTATTACTTCGTTTTCCACCCGCACGAAAGTGCCTGGTGGGCGTCCTTGAATCGTTTCTATGCGGGTTTGGCGGGAAGCGCTAAAATCTACATAGGGCCGATTCGAGGGTGTTACATGTTCTTAATCACCATGCTCGTAAACATGATAGTGCTCATAATAAAGCTAGACAACATTATATGGATTTCAAAAATCAGAGGCAAAATCTGCGACATGTGATTGATCGGGGTACTAATAGTGACCAACAAAAATACAAAGCTCGTCTCTTGACTATATTGGGTGTTGTCAAATTTTTGCTTCTACAAGGTCATGCTTTTCATGGATATGATGATTCTAGTAGCTCAAAGAATAAGGGTAATTTTAAGGGGATGTTGGAATGGTACACGAAGAAAGATCAAAAGGCAGCAAAATTGATTGGGGATGTTGGGGAGAACCATAAGTTGACTTCACCTGAGATATAACCGGACTTGTGCAATGCTTGTGCACAAGAGACCACCAAAGCCATTATTGAGGATATTGGAGATAGTAAATTTTCGTTGATTGTTGATGAGTCTAGAGATGCATCTATCAAGGAGCAAATGACTATGTGTTTGAGGTAGGTGTCTTGGCTCGTATTGTCTGTTTGTGTTGTACTTATATTTCCTCAAACTTGTTACATATTAATCATGCTCCTTTTCTCTTATGTAGTTATGTCAACAAAGGAGGGGAGAAAGCTTCACTCAAGGCAGTTTTGGATGGTATGTTTGCTACTTATGGCTTATCTATGTCTAATTTGAGAGGGCAGTGTTATGATGGGGCTTCAAACATGAGAGGGAAATTTTGTGGGCTGCAAATATTAATCTTGGAGGAAAATTCATATACTCAATATATACAATGCTTTGCCCATCAGTTTCAATTAGTTGTTGTTGCTGTTGCAAAGTGTTGCTCATCGGTAAGAGATTTTTTGAATACAGTAGCATGGTTGTCAATATTGTTAATGCTTCATGTAAAAGGCATGATCAAATGGCCCAAAAGCAGCATGATGAAATTGTGCGCCAGTTGAAGGAGGGGGAACTTCCTAGTGGTAAGGGGGAAATCAATTAACTAACCTTGCAAGACCTGGTGATACACTGTGGGGATCACATCATAGAACCTTATGCTGGGTGTGGAAACTAGTTCTGAAGATATTAGAAAATCTATTTAGTGACGCAGGTAATGTTGCACAAAGAACCACAACTGGGGGATTGATAAATCACATGGAGATATTTTAATTTGTTCTCATATTGCATCTTATGGTTAGATTATTAGGCAAGAATAACGGTATATCATATTTCTTGCAAAAGAAAAATCAGAACATTGTGCGTGCCATGGGATTGATTAAAACCACATTGGAGAAAATTCAAGAGATAAGGCAGGATGGTTGGGATGAGCTCCTTAAAGAGGTAACTGACTTTTGTGTCAAATACAATATTGTAGTGCCAAATATGGAAGATACAAGAACTTCTAATGGCCATTCAAGGACTTGGGGTGGCCAATTGGTAACTTACTATCATTATTTCAGAAATTAAATATTCAATGTGCTCCATGATAAAATTATTGTTGAGTTAAACAACCGCTTTGCTGAAAGATCTACTCAGTTGTTGAGATGCATAGCTTGTCTTGATCCTATGAATTCATTTACCAATTATAATGAAGAAAAGCTAGTTGATCTTGCTAATATGTATGTTACTGACTTCTCTACATATGAAGTTACTTTTGTTCTTAGAACCCAACTAGACTCATTCATCCAGGAAACAAGAACTGATCCACATTTGATGAACTGTAATGATCTTGGACATCTTTCCATGAAGATGGTTCTAGCGGATATGCATACAACTTTCCCCTTGGTTTACCGCCTTGTTGAGTTAGCATTGGTTTTACCGATTGCAACTGCGACAGTGGAAATAGCCTTTTTAGCAATGAGCATTATCAAGACTGAGTTGAGGAACAAGATGGGTGATGATTGGATGAATCATAGAATGGTTCGTTACATTGAGCGAGATATATTTGTAAGTATTGAAGAGTCAAAGATCATAGACATATTTCAAGGTTATCGCAATCGCAAAGGCATTTTACCTCGTCCGAGAAGTAAGTTTTCATATTTTGCATCTAGTATCAACTATTTCACTTGTTATCCACGTACTAATCGACATGTCACATTTGTAATTGAAGGTTTGGATTCTTCGACTAGTGAAGATGTAGTTCTGGATGTAGTCATGGGTGTTGGAAATATGCCCTAGAGACAAATAATAATCAGGATTATTATCATATTTCATAAAGTTTATGATTAAGTTTTATATTATGCTATAACTGTATTGAATGGAAATGTCAATACACGTATGATATATAAACAACCAGGGGTTCCCGGTGATACTCTAACAACTGGTTCATTGGTTAACAGATGATCAAGGTTTCCTGATCATGTGACATTTATGCCAGTTGGGAATGGAGCCAACTCATTCTGAGAATGAGATGATGAACCAATACCCAACCTAAATATCGTGACCCGATCATGTCAAGAAGTTCACGTTACGATGATTAGAATAGACCTAGTAGACTATTTCTTAGACCGTGAGGCTATATCAATCACTGTCTCTTGAGAGTGCTTAGATAGCATCAAACGTCACTTGGTAATACAGTGATCATAAAGGTGTGTTCAGGTATTCAGAGGAACCGTAGAGGCAATATATGTTAAGAGCGGGATTTTTACATCCGTGTGATGAAAAGATACCCGAGGGCCCACTCAGAGAGGTTATATCCAATAGCTGTACAACGTGTGATTTGATCATAGGGTTATCACTTGTCGAAACGAGTCAAGTAGCATTGTTCGGTAATGAGATTGAACACGACATGGTGATGTTAGTGATCAGATCTCAGGCAATGCAAGTATCGAGAGACAAAAGGAATAAGACGCGATAGTCACGGACGAAAGATCTTCGTGGAATGCACAGGGCTCACATGGCCATCCAAGTCCCTCTATCGATCATTGGTCCGGGAGTGCCCCGACCATGTCTAGAGTGTTCCCAAACCGTGGGGT
Organism: Avena eriantha; assembly: GCA_910589775.1. Lineage (NCBI taxonomy): Eukaryota > Viridiplantae > Streptophyta > Magnoliopsida > Poales > Poaceae > Avena > Avena eriantha. The sequence goes on from OU342746.1 coordinate 309,321,999, forward strand.
ATCACGCTTAAGGGCTTGGTGATGCTTAGAGCATGTTTACAGGATCAGTAGAATCACCGAAGAAGAGAAGAGAGAAAACCGGAAGGGTTTCGGTAAGTTCGGAGGATGTCCGGTGTGGAGGTGGAAGGCTTTCCATAGCCACGGAGATTAAATAATATGTGAATGAATATTAAATATTGATTTAATCATTTATTCATAATTATTTAATAAAAGAGAAAATCAATTAAAGGTCAAAAAGCCTTAATGGGCCAAATTCCGGAGGGAGAAGGGCCCATGAGGGAAAGGCAAGAGAAGGGAAGGGAAGGGGTGGCCGGCTGGGCCTAGCCCACCCCCCACGCGAGGCCAGCCAGGGACGACCGGCGGCTGCCCCTCTCTCCCCTGCTTTAGTCCCACCCCGGGACTTTGAGGGAGGTAGTACCTCCCCCCCTATATATAGTAGGGTATTTTGACTAGAAAATACAACCAAGACTCAATAAAGGTTTCCTCACTTTTGGGGAAACCTCCAATTGATATTCTCTCTCTCTCACTCTCTCTCTCTCTCTCTCTCTCTCTCTCTCTCTCTCTCTCTCGTGACCGTGGTCCCAAGTTCGGACTACGCGAACGAGAGACATCTTCACCGCGGAGCACCATCGCGCTGTGAGATTCGGATCCACGAGATCTACTTCTGGATCGGGGAAGAGGGAGTCATCACCAGGCACATGATGCATGTAACTCCCTGCGAGGTGTCACACTTGAGGCACTAGAAGTCATTGGAGCCGCAGGAGTGCGAGGACTTCATCACGACCTTGAGGTCAGCTTTGCCTCGTCTACATCAATCATGCTCTCCTGAGCGTTGACAACGCTTTTCGGTCTTCAAGGGTAAGTTCGCGAAAATCCCCTCCCGTTACTACATTACTAATAGATAGATCCTGGCAGCATCAGGGGTTTAGGGGCATAGGATAAAATTTTATTGTTTTCATACGCGAACCCCTACAATGGGAGGCTTAGGACAACCAGATATTGATTTGGTACCATCTTATGCTTTTTATTATATTTTGTTATATCTAACCTTATGAGTTGAAACATCATGGAATATTGTGTTTAAATTTGCATTTGTTGTGCAACTCAGATTCCATCTTATTATTCCTTAAAATTGGGGTAATTTTTGGGTAATTTTGAGCCCTTTGTTTTTGGCCCGTGTCTTGAACAATTGCTGGCTACACCACTGACCCCTTGCATGCTGGAATTGCTCCTCCGTGAGCCATGGTCATCATCTGAGAACCTCGTCAGGACATCGTCATTGCAATAGGTCATGACATTGTCGTTGTAGCAACACCCTTGACCATGGTAGCATCGTCACCTGCCCATGGTAGTAACGATATCGTGCTTTGGAAGCAACGTTGGTGGCCCATGGTAGCACCATGGCTAGACTACAGTAAACAATGGTCGGATGTAGCGCTTGTAGCAGAGTTGTTTGGCACTTGTAGCAGCACCATGGGATTGTAGGAGAGTCGTTGGGCACTTGTAGAAGCGACGTCACGCGTTTGTAGCAGTGCCATCATGGGATTGTAGCAGCACCATCATGGGCTTGTAGCAGCGCACTTGTAGCACTGTTGTAAGGTGCTTGTAGCAGCGTCGACGTGGTCTTGTAGCAGCGCCTTAGTGGTCTTGTAGCAGAATGCTTGTAGCAACGCCGTCGTGGACTTGTAGCAGCACCGTCGGGCACTTGTAGCAGCGTCGTTGGCGATGGTAGCACCATCGCTCGCCACCGGCAGCATCATACCGGATCCCTTTTGCATCACAACCACATATCCACTCGCAGCCAACATCTAGTTTCGCATGATCTAGCTTATGTGCCATGAAAGCACCGCACGACTGCACGGGTGCTCACCGGCTCGCTGGTTCACAGCACCAAGGGAGCACCACTCGCATCACTGTACGTCGCCAATCTGCATCACTAGCATGGATGTGGTATCGATCTTGCTGCTCACAACTCGGCAAAGATAGGAGCTCGACAGAGGTAGGAGCTTGTCGCTCGACCGGAGGTAGGGGTGCAGTGTGCAGGCAGCATGTGGGTGAGGATGGGAGAAAGGGGAAGGAGGAGGAATGAGATGCATGAGATCCGCGTGAGAGGCAATGAGAAGGGGAAAGGGAAAGAGATGAGGTTGGGGTGGGTCCCGCACAAGTATGTCTGTTTCCGCATGAAATGGACATGTGTCGGTCGTAGGAAGCGGAGTATGCGAGCGTAGCATTATTCGGGGGAGGAGTATCATTATCCTTTTTATAACGTCATGTGACGATATGTATGCACTTGTTTCTTTTTACCGTTTTACTTTTTCAAACATCTCTTCCTTTTCTGTGGCGCAATAGGTACATAAGAAATGAGGACGAACATTGCAAATGTACACATTGGACACCTCGTACAACTAAGAACTTTTTATTTACTTACACCAAAGTCATACATAACCCATACTTTAGAATTTTGACTTACTTATATTGTATAAACAACCACGTACACTGTAAAGGAAGTCACTACATTGCAGATAGGGACCCAGGTGCGTGTTTGCTTGCCCAGGCCAATATTTTGTATTTTTGCTATTTGGCCCGGTGGAACCTGTATGAGGGAGATTTGGTTTGGACCAACTTTGGCTCTTGATTGATAGCCCGTTTTCTCATTTCTGCAAAAAAAAGACTTGGCGTTTGGCACGTGCGTGTAACAAGAGGCAATGGAATGTTATGACTTTAACTAACATGATTAATCTTAATCCCTTTTAATTTACCTAACTATTCCTCCATTCGAGATAATGTAGACATGAAAAAGATGCTCCTCGATGTTATGAATCCATTCCCGCAAAAAAATTGTAATTTCGCTGAGTATTTGAAACTCTACGTCGTGTTCCTTTTTAGAACTTGTTTGAACAAAATTTTCCAAATTCATCACACGCAGTTGACAATTTCAAATTTCCTTTGAGGGGAAGTTTCAATTCATCATTTCACACGACTTTTATATTGTAACTTTTCTGTGTTGACATTTCTATACGAGTAATCTATATCAACATACAGTGTATTAGGACAAGTTCGATCTACTCGTTTATGAATGTCAGCGAAAAACGTACAACATGAAAGTTGTATGAAACGGTGAGACAAAGTTACACCTCGAGGGAAATTTCAAAAGGTCGCCCGTGTACGACGAATTTGAAAAAATACACCCGAAATATGTATAACTATGAACACGAAATAGAACCCTAAAAGGTCAACAAAACTAAGAACTGGGTGTGGGAATGGAATCACGACATTGATACGCATTTTTCATACAAAACTTATTTTGAATCGGTGTATCATTATGCAGATCAGAGAGGATTAAGTTAACCATGTTAAATAAGCAAGGTTACCGATCTTGGTTGCACCGAGCGAGGCAAAGTTTGCACGCCCAGGTTTTGTCCCCGTGGAAACACTCGATTTCGGCGTTTTTAGCGGGACAAGTTTTGGGCTGCTTTGAAATTCGTGATGTGCAAGAAACCGATGCGACTCCGTAAAACAAATTGGCCAAATTCTTCCCGCTAGTGCGAGAAATGAGAATCCGGCCTAGCAGACACGCCCCAGATTCATGTATGTGAATAGTTAAACCGAGGTAGTGAGATTGTACATCTACTCTTCCAAACAAGTGAGTCGGGGTCACTTTCTTTTCACCTCAACATTTATTAGACTTTAGAGCTATTTGTAAAGATATTTAATGATACTAGAATGGACTATACCATATACATATACACTATGATTTGCTTGGGTAACACAAATTAGTCTATGAATTCATCGTAGATCCGTCTTCTTTTGTTCCTCGGATTAAGGTGTACCAGATTGAATAAAAAAGGAAAAAAGAATTAAAAGATATTAACCAACTTGAGTAAATATGTATAAGAAATTCGATATAGTTCTGAAGTTATAAACACTATTTAATGTATTCATTGTATTCTTGCAGTGGCGACATACACAAACATTGTGTAACACATAACTTTGTTGCTAATAGTATTATGTTGTTTGAATCTTTAAGTGTACTAGGAAACTATAATAAAGCTCATACCTTTCATGAATACGCCCCATGGCCTAATGAGGTTGTATCTACGTGGGTCGAGTTATGTGCCCCTTAATTGATGCTTGCTGGTCTTGTTGTATGGTGTTAATAGACCACCCCCTCTATTTGTATGTGATGCCATATATCCCACTGAGGGATGCCTCTTACCTCTGTGAGCACATCAAGAATGTATATCAACTTTCAGACCGAATCAGTGAATATCTAGTTTTTCAACAAGTGGACTTGACCCAATAAAGTGGAGCAACAACACCCGAACTCAAGCATGAAGTGAATGTTGCTAATGGAGTCAGCTTCAACTAATTCGTGGTCAACTACTATAGGATACTTCTTTATTATTGGATCACATTATGTTCTCGTCAGTGTTATCAGTAACATACTTGATTTCACTTTCGTAGGTGTAGATCCACATGATGCACTCCTTGCCATGTATCATGTGCTACATAATGATGTTTATCAAGATGAGTGCTAGCAATGTCACCCCGAGCTTTATCCAATCAACCAAGAAGACCCTCCCGCTGCTACCGCATCAAGGATTTAGTTTACGATGCATGGGCTTTGATACGAAGACCTAGACCACGATGATAAGTTATATACTCATGTGACAAGCAGAGTATAACTTGATGAATGCAAAAAAAGGTTGTGTTGAGTTTCGCAACTACTTCTCTCTGTAAAATGCTCCTAATAAACAAAAAACAACTTAAGATCTATGTAGTTGGATCCATGCAGTTGTATAACTAGCTTTCAGTCATGTATTCGGCCATTCGGGACAATTGTATAACTAGCTTGACGATGTCTAAGTATTATGTTTTTGCATAGTGCTACACTTGATTACATACATATGGTCATCTAGCTCAGTGCTTGGTCAACTGGAGTGATAGATTTGGTACATGTTACCTATTATGCCAGTTAATACTAATGCGCCTTTTCAGAACACCCTGGACTGCATAATCAACCACTACGGAGATGACCAGATGGTCGAAAGTAATCATGATGTGATTGCAGGATTTGCACCTAATGAAAGCTACTCCTTTCATTATCATAGATGCACTGGATTTTGTGATACCTTTCTTGTTCTTGGGGCTCTGGTCTTATCCTTTTGTATGCCTTCTCTATCATGAGTAAATTCACTTTGTGGAACCAAAGTACTGTAATCTAGGATGCATAGATATGCATATTTGGTTTGTACATTTAGGGTGGCTTGTTTTGGATTTGGAGACCAGATATTTTTGCCGAGCAAACTATAGCTGGGCATGCAACGGCCTCCATGTCGTATGTGCATCTACTTGCATGCTTAAATTAGTTATAGGTCCACCTCGAGCCCACACTTCTATAGAAAATATTGGGGTGTAACAGCTCCAGAAGACTAAAACAGGTGCAACGACAACTAATTTGTTAATTTAATTGATCGCGCTGCGCAAGTATCTGTCTGAAAGGAGCATGTACGTGATTATAATCAACTGCGTGCATGGCATGCGGCGCTCTGTTTGCGGAGGATCTGATGATTGATATTAGCTAGTACATTACTTTGGTGTTGTGTTAAATAAGAAATAAGTTAATCAATTAGCCAGGCTGATCTCTCAAAAAAAAAGATAGGACAAAGACTCGACTACTGTTAGTTAGGTTGCTGTTGTAAAGGGACGGGCCAGCCAGGGTACTCATGCATGAGAGACAACTCACGCATGATATGTCAGAAATCGTGTGGTGGCTGTATAAGTGTATATCATATCGGTCTGTAAATCATCAGATGAAACCAAAAGTCCAATAACACATGCCCATCGATATCGGGACAGTCGACCACAGGTTAACTAAACGTAAATCGATCATGTTAGGATATGTATAGCTCTGTCTTTTTCTCTCTATCTCCCATTTGTCATTCTTATCAATAGTTGAGAAGGCCCATACAAAAACAATTGACCATCACGATTGACCGCTGACAGTAAGAAATTCAGAATCTGTGAATATGTGATGTATATATATACCTCCGAATGTCCAAAAGTATCAGTCTCCTGCACGTCCTGCATTTGTCCGTGCACACGAAGTCGTGTGGCGCGTAACATATGCATGTCCTGATCTGCTACGCACTGGTCACGCATTTGATCTTGTAAAACATGCACCGCACATTCCGTGCACACGAAGCTAGTGGCCTAGAAAATTCACGCTGCTATTTTTTTCGGTGAACGAGAATTAAGACATGCACGATATACAAGTCACATCCCTCGGTATAGGTCCATCACACCAAACATCATATCACGGTATAATTGTACAAAACAATCTCCAAGCGATTTTTATGTGGTGGTGGTGATCCAGTAGAGAATCTTCATATATAGATCAAAAGTTTGCTTTTTGTTCTTTACGAAATGTCACGACTTTAGACTACACAAAACGGGTTTCAATCGTGGGGCCAAGTCTGCACTCGCTAGCTCAGTTAATGTGTGGTCCAAACGGGATTCTGGATATGCGGCAAGTTTTACCTAAGATCGATCGTGACTCATCTGGCTCCGATGTTTCATTGTCCACAGTGGACAAATTGTTTCCACTCCGTGGATATTGTGTGTGGTACTGTGGTGCCACCAAACGGCTATCCACGTTCACGATATGTATTAGATCCATATGTCATCCAATTTATAAGAGGGTTTCACTTTTACTTTAGTGGAATCGTTTGCTTTTCCGTGGTGCCTATATGATGCCTAAATATGTGGTTTTGCAAAGTTTAATAGAAACATACACTTACCTGGCGCCTTTCATCTAAACCATATATGTAATAGGCATGAACATGATAGATGAGTTCATGTCCAAGGGTGACCCGGGTTTCACGTCTTAGGATTAAATCAAGGGAGGCTAGCTAGCCATGAAATAGTTGGGAAACTAACTTTAACCTGCCAATGTTGTATGGGCTCCCAACTTTGGGAAGACCATCTAAAGATGCAAAAACTTCGACCCATTGTCTGCACATCGCTTAAGCACAGATCGAGACTGGCATACACAAAAAGCACATAACAGTATATTGCGGCCATCCCAGCAAATACCTCGTTCCACACCGACAAGGTCTCATATTCATAGGAGCAGAACGCTTAAAGCTCATCATCAACCCAGACTTGTTTCAAGCATTCGGTCTAGATATCTAGTTACTATATGCTTATGTCCAGATGTTGGAATCTGTAACGCTTCTAATAAATAAAACAATCTAAAAAATAATAGCTTTGAGATGTGTAAATATTGTATTTTTGCATAGTATTACACTTGATTGCTTACATATGGTCATCTAGCTTTGTGTTTGCTAAATTGCAGTGCTAGCTTTGGTGCATGTTGCTTAATACTACGTCCGTTCCAAAATATAAGATGTTTTGGTAGGCTAGTGGTAGTACTCCCTCCTTTCCAAAATATAAGATGTTTTAGCTTTGTGAAAGAAGTGTATCTAGGCCTCTTTTAGTGTGTGTATTCATCTAGGTTTAGAGTAAACCTACACACTAAAGGGATCTAGATACACTCTCACAAAGCTAAAACATCTTATATTTTAGAACGGAGGGAGTACTAGTTATTAATAGTAATGTGCCTTTTCAGAACACACTGGGCTGAATAATCAACCACTAAGATGACCAGATGGTCTAGAGTATTCATAACGTGATTGGCACCTAATGAAAGCTACTCCTTTTATCATCTTAGATATGGTAGACTGGATTTTGAGATACTTTTCTTGCTCCTAGGGCTCTGGTCATTGCTTACCCTTTTGTTTATGCCTTCTCTATCATTAGTAAATTCACTTTGTGGGACCAAACTACTATAGTCGGATGGGTAGATACGTAATTAGTTTATACATTTAGGGTGGTTTGTTTTGGATTTGGTGACCGGATTTTTGTTGCCGAGTAAACTATATAGCTGGGCAACGGTCTCCATGTCGTATCTGCATCGATCTACTGTATGCTTGAATTAGTTATACATCCCCACACTTCTATCAATAAACTTGGGGTGCAACAGCTCTAGAAGACTAGAACGGGTGCAACCAAACACTTGATTGGCGACAACTAATTTGTTAATTTACTTATACCGCGGCGCAATCATACGTTTGAAAGGAGCATGTACGTGATTATAACTTGATTCACGATATTTGTTAATCAACTGCGCGCATGGCATGCGGCGCTGTGTTGCGGACGATCCAATAATGATTGATACATATTAACTACTTAGGTGTTGTGTCAAATAAGAAATATAACTTGATTCACGATATTAATATAATCCTTTCGTTAAAAAAGAAATACAACTTGATTAATTATCCAGGCTGATCTCTCAGAATAAAGATTAGGACAACGGCTGTTACTAGGCTGTTGTTGTAATGAGACAATAAGTAGTAGAGATTTGCCTAAGGCTCCACACCGTCAAAAAACCGATCTGACCTAGGGCTCTAGTGTCTACCAGAGCGACTAGGGTTTTGCATACCAGCCGCCGGCTTTTGCCCCGGTGGGGAGTCCCTCTGTGCTCTGCTGTTCCTGCTCGGGTTGGAGTAGGGGTCGTGTTTCCTGTGTTCGCTGTGTATTTATGTTCCCTGACAGGTGCAGCTGTGGTTTCCGATCTCGGCGACATGGCAAGCCCTGCAAACTCATCAAATCAGGCTAGTGGATTGAGAGCTTCAAAGGCTGACGCGATTGGTGACATGTTGCTGCATCTGGGCATAGAAGAGGATGAGATTGACGATCTGGTGTTTGAAGAAGAAGAGGCAGCTCCTAAAGCAGGTATTAAGTGGATGGCCCTAGCGAAAGTGCATACTTCCAAAAATTTTAGTCCGATAACTTTTGAACAACATATGATGAATGCCTGGAGCCCGGCAAAGAGGATCGATTTTAAGCATCTAGAAGGCAATTTATTCACAGTTCAGTGCTTCTGTTTGGGAGATTAGATCAAGGTGGAAGAAGGAGGAACTTGGCTCTTTCGACAGAAGGCTGTTTGCATCGAAAAGTATGATGGATTGGTTGCATCGGATACGGTTGACCTGAATTTTTTTGCAACATGGATTCAAATCCACAGGCTACCGGTTGGTTATCACAATTCTGTCTTGATCAAGAATTTAACACAAAAGAAAGTTGGGAAAGTTCTCAAGGTAGAAACTGATGTGAATGGAGCTGGAAACTTTGTTCGAGTTAGAGTGAGATTGGATGTTAGGAAACCTCTTGCTCGCTTTGTTACTATTTCCCGTGAAGGGCAGCGAGAATTTTACCAGCTTAAGTATGAAAAGATACCTCGGTTTTGTGGTGCTTGTGGTGTTTTTGGACATACTCATCTCGAGTGTGGCTCAGGTGAACACGATGTGGATAATCTTAAGTAGGGTGATTTTTTGAAAGCTGATTGGGAAACTTGGTATGGTCGAGGTTTTGGCATGGGTCGTGGTGGTGGACGTGGGGCTGGCCGTTCGGGGCGTGCTTGGGAGTCCACTTTTGCTAGCAGAGGAAGAGATCCCAATGGCCGTGGAAGGGCCATGACTACCTCATGGAGGCATAATGCTAATTCTGTTCCTACGGTTCCAGTTGAGGAAGCGCTAGAAGATACTGCTACCAGTCCGAGTAAGCCCAAGGATATGGATTTGGATAATCGTAATCCCATTGTACCTTTTGCAAAGAGAAATTTGGACATGAGTGTAGGGGACACGGTGAATATTAACTCTGGGAAGGATGATGATGAAGCTGAGAAGACTATGGCTATGTTAACAGATGGAGTTATAACCAACGAGATTTTACAAGAAAAAGAGGAAAGCGACAGGAAGAGAACAAAGAAGGAAGGAGCTAACTCCAGTTCTCTAGGATCGGCGGGGTCTCGCAAGGACCTCGTCCGGTCGCAATGAAAATATTATCCTTGAACTGTCAGGGTTTGGGGAACGCCCCGACAGTTCTATCGCTTTTGGATGTCCAACAGCGAGTTAACCCCGAGGTGTTGTTTTTGTCGGAAACACATCTAGATACGTATCCAGCAAATTGTCTGAGGAGGAGGCTGAAGATGGACTTTAAGATTGTTAATCCTAGTACTACCCGTAGTGGTGGAGTTATTTTGTTTTGGAAAAGAGAAGTTAATATCCAGTAAATATTCTCAGATCCTAAATATATTGATGTTCGTATACAAGAATCCCCTGATAAGATCTGGCGACTCACAGGGGTCTATGGTGAGCCACGTTGGGAAGATAAGTACAAGACGTGGGACAAAATTAGAGATCTGAATAATCAACATGATCTCCCCTGGGTCCTGATCGGTGACTTTAACGAGATCTTATTTTCACATGAGAAAGAGGGAGGTAATCCGCGACCACAACCCTATATGCAGGCATTCCGTGATGTGTTATCTGAATGTGATTTGACTGATATTGGGTATGACGGAGACCCCTTTACCTGGAAAAGAGGTTGTCTGAGGGAGCGACTGGATCGGGCACTGGCTAATAATGGATGGCAGATGATGCACCCGGGTGCAAGGTTACAACACCTGGAATATGTTCGTTCGGACCATCGTCCAATCCTGTTAGATACAGATTATCAAGATGTTCAGGTTAACCAGAACAAGCAGCGTAGATTTGAGGCAAAGTGGCTTAGAGAGGAGTCGTTTAGAGAAGAGGTTCAAAAAGCTTGGGACACGGCAAACTCTACCGTGACTGATGGTGGTGTCCTAGCTAAACTGGCACATATGCATGATTCGCTGCATGCTTGGGACAAGTCTGTCCCAAGGGACCCGAAGCGCCGCATTAGAAAGGCCCAGCGTAAGCTGGATTGTGCTATGTGTGGCCCTATGACAGATGAAAATGAATTGATTGCTAAAGAAACAACAGGTCTTATTGAACTCCTTTTGGAACAAGAAGAAGTACATTGGGCACAAAGATCTCAGGTGAATTGGTTGCAGTATGGAGATAGAAATACAACCTTTTTCCATCAATTTGCTTCGGCTAGGAGGAAAAAGAATTACATTAAAAAATTAAAAAATGGAACTGATTGGGTTGAGGGTACTGCATATCTTAAACCTCTTGTGCTCCAATATTTTTCTAATCTTTTCTCTTCCGAAGTCCAGGTTACTGACCTGGCTGTCCTTGGGAAGATCCAACCTAAAGTAACTTAGTCAATGAATGAAAAATTGATGGCTCCTTTTTCTCCGGAGGATGTTAAAAAAGCTGTGTTTAGTATTGGAGATTTGAAGGCCCCAAGGCCTGAAGGACTCCATGCCTTATTTTATAAGAGATTCTGGCATATATGTGGCGAGGACATAACTACTGAAATTCTTCAAGCAATGAATACATGAGTGATCCCAGAAGGATGGAAAGATACTACAGTGGTTCTTATACCAAAGATGGACAACCCAGAGTCGATCACTCAGTATCGGCCTATCAGTTTATGCAATGTTATATACAAAATTATATCTAAAATGTTGGCTTTGCGGTTGAAGGAGATCCTTCCTGATGTTATTTCTCCTACACAGAGTGCCTTTGTTCCAGGACGTCTGATCACTGACAATGTTTTAGTGGCCTATGAGAGTATCCATACCATTAAAAATAAGAGATATGGTAATACGGGGGCATGTGCGGTTAAATTAGATATGCATAAGGCATATGACCGAGTTGAGTGGGTGTTCCTGGAAAATATGATGAGAAGATTGGTTTTTCTGAAAGGTGGATTGAGCTGAAGATGGCTTGTGTTAGCTCGGTAAGATATCAAGTAAGGTTCAACTCGGAGGAAACTGATATGTTTACCCCTACGAGAGGTCTTCGCCGGGGGATCCCCTATCTCCATATCTGTTCCTTTTATGTGCAGAGGGTTTTTCCAGTCTTTTGCTGCATGAAGAAGAAGTTGGTGGCATCGATGGGATAAGGGTGTGCAGGAATGCACCGTCAGTCTCGCATCTACTTTTTGCTGATGATTCCCTTATTCTCATGAAGGCAGATACGAATAATGCAACTTCCTTGCAGCAGGTTTTGGATACTTACTGTGCTAACTCAGGACAGTTGGTGAGCCTGGCTAAATCAAGCATTTTCTTTTCTCCTAATACAAATGTTTTAGTAAGAGCGGAAATTTGTGAAGCTCTGCATATTGACACGGAAGCATTATCTGATAAATATCTTGGTCTCCCAGCTCTTGTGGGAGCAGATAGGAGTGACTGTTTTGTTCACCTTGTTGAGAGGATTATCCAGCGCATTATTGGATGGAAGGAAAAGCAATTGTCCATTGGCACTAAGGAGATTTTGATGAAGGCAGTGGCACAAGCCATTCCGGTCTATGCTATGTCGGTTTTCCAAATACCAAAAGGAATCTGTAAGAAAATGTCGGATGCAATTTCACAATTCTGGTGGGGTGACGATGAGAACAGTAAGAAAATGCACTGGTTTGCCTGGTGGAAATTGTGTTGCCCCAAGATAGAAGGAGGTATGGGGTTTAGAGACTTTCACTCCTTCAATTTGGCTATGTTAGCTAAACAAGTGTGGAGGCTAGTTACAGACCATAATTCTTTGTGTGCGACAGTCCTCCGAGCAAAGTACTATCCTCATGGAGATATCTTGAAAGCTCGGCCAAAAGGGGGCTCTTCTTTTACTTGGCAAAGTATTTTGGCGGGTTTGTCAACGTTTAAAAGGGGATATATATGGAGAGTCGGCACAGGTGAATCTATTAATATATATACAGATCCTTGGATTCCCTCAGGTCTAGATAGACGAATTATTACACCAAGGGGAGGAGGTTTGTACTCAAAAGTCTCGGAGCTTATCAGTCCTATTAGCGGCGCATGGGATGAGGAGTTACTTAAAGATATTTTCTGTCCGGTTGATGTTAATCGTATTCTATGCATCCCTATACATAATCAAGGATTTGATGATTTTATGGCCTGGCACTTTACAAAAAATGGTAGATATTCTGTGCAATCAGGCTATCATTCTCAATGGAGACACACTTTTGGAGCTACAGTGGGTCAGTTGTTGCTTCCTGGATCATCAGCAGCGAACCCAGTTTGGAAGTCCCTTTGGCAGCTAAAGGTACCAAGCAAAATCAAAAAAAATATTTGGCGGTCACTACATGGCATATTACCCTTGAAATCAATTCTTGTTAATAGACACGTGGGTACCAGTGGCCAATGCCCAATATGTTCACAAGCTCCTGAAGATATTATTCATTTGCTCTTCCAGTGTGACACGGCCCGAGAGTTGTGGAGATCGTTGGGCTTAGAAGCTACCATTGAGGAGGCCTCGATGACTGATCGGGATGGCTCAGCTGTACTGGAACATTTGATCCAAAACCAAAATGGCACGCTCCCAGGCTTTGACAACATTGGCGAAAAGGAAATCATAGCTGTGGCATGTTGGTACCTTTGGTGGATACGCAAGCAATGTACGCATAATGAATCTGTCCCCCCTATTGCTCAATGCAAAATGTCCGTTCTTGGTATTACGGCAAACACTATCAAAACTATGTCTAAATTGAGTGTTTCACGACACCGCTGGAAGAAACCAGAACCAAGACAGTTAAAGGTGAATGTAGATGCTTCTTTTCATTCTGATTCTTTTACAGGTTCTGTGGGAGCAGTACTAAGGGACTCTGATGGAAGGTTTACAGAGGCGTCCACCTTTTTCCTTCCAAATGTAGACTCAGCAGCTTCAGCTGAAGCAATGGCTATGCGTGAAGGGCTGGCTCTAGCGAATCGGCTTGGGTGTAATAATGTAGTAGCAGAATCAGATTTGATGGAGGTCATTGAAGCTTGCAATGGAGAAGAGGCATGGTGGGGTGAATCCTCGGCAGTGTTGGCGAACTGTATCGACGAAGCGTCTATGATTGGGACTGCTATGTTTCAACATTGTCCGAGGGAAGCTAACGAAGTAGCACATGAACTGGCTAGGTCATGTTTTTCTAGTAAGATTTCTTGTAATTGGGTCGATGAACCCCCTAGCTTCATTCTGCAACCTCTTGTAAACGATGCAACCATTATTTGATGGGCTGGAAGTTTCAGACGCACTCTTTTTCCTTACCAGGGTACCTAAGGGGACTGGAAGATTTTAATGAGACGGCTTGCATGCTTAATATATGATATTTCAAAAAAAAAAATCCTTTTGTTAAAAAAGAAATACAACTTGATTAATTATCCGGGCTGATCTCTCAGAATAAAGATTAGGACAACGGCTGTTACTAGGCTGTTGTTGTAATGAGACAACTCACGCGCGCATGATATGTCACAAATCATCAGTTGAAACCAAAAGTCCAACACATGTCCATCAGAGCAGTCGACCACATGCATGTTAATTAAAATCGATCATGTAGGATATGTATAGCTCTGTCTTTTTCTCTCCCGTCTCCCATCTGTCATTCTTATCAGCAGTTGCGAAGGCCAATAAAAAACAATTGACCATCACGGTCGACCGACCACCAATTCATGACCGTAAGAAATTCAAAACGGGAATTAGACAAGTGATCGATCGCGTGAAAATATGATGTGTATATATATATCTTGTGTACGTCCTTCATTTGTCCATGCAGACGATCGAAGTCATGTGGTACGTAACGTGCATGTCCTGATCCGGTAGGCACTGGTCACGCATTTGATCTCGCAAAACATGCGCCCTGCGTTCCGTGCACACAATGCTAGTGGTCAAGGAAATTCACCCTAGCTGATCCACCATATATAGCCGGAGGTGCAACTTTTTTAACCTTGCAATTTTGTAGTACTACTATTTTTTGTGAACGAGAATTAAGACATGCGCAATATACAAGTCGACATCCGTCACTAGGTCCATCACACCAAACATCATATCACGGTATAATTGTCCAAAACAACCTACGAGTGTATTTTATGTGGTGGTGGATTCGACCGTGGGGCCAAATCTGCACTGCTAGCTCAGTTAATTCATGGTCCAAACGGAATTCTGGTTGTTCAAAAAAAACGGAATTCTGGATATGCAACAAGTTTTGCCAAAGATCGACTGTGACTCATCCAGCTCCGATGTTTCATTGTCAATGGTGGATAAACCGTTTTCCCTCCATGGATATTACATGTGGTACTGTGGTGATACCGAACGGCTATCCATATTCGTGGCATGGATTAGATCTATATATCATCCAATTCACAAGAGGGTTTCATGATAGTTTTGCTGGAATCGTTTGCTTTTCCGTGGTGGATATGATATCTAAATATGTGGTTTTGCAAAGTTCAATAGCAATATATAAGTTCTTGGCTGTTTCATCTAAATGTTTCAATCATTTTGTGATGGGCATGAACCCGATAGAGGAGTTCATCCCCAAGGGTGACCTGGGTTTCACGTCTTATGATTGAATAAGAGGAGTCAAGCTAGCCGTGCAAGCAGTCTGGTAATAACTAAATTTAACTTGCCAAAGGTTTATGGTTTCCCATACGTTTGGAAGACGACCCGAAGATACAAGAACTTCAACCCATTGTTCGAACATCTCCTAACCTCCTATTTTGCACAATCTCCTATTTATCACACCCCATTAGTGGATAAATCTCGATCTTTCAGTTTTCACTTGAAATTTGAACTTGGTCCTAGCTGAGCAATAGCAACCTAGGTATGCATCCACCATCTTCTTGACCTCAACTCCCCCAAACACCAAAAGTAATCACTATGTTAATGACCATAATATTTTGTCAATAAATCATATACATGTGGTGTCTCACAAATCAGCATTGGTGGTACTTAGTGAAATTAACTGTCGATGATATATGGGGCCGACCCATATCTTCACACTATACATACATATGCCCCATCCAGATCAAGACGCCTAAGGTTACGCAGACACACCTTGGGAATCCACCGACCTAGTCTACTGTGCTATACCCAGACTACATTCAAGGTACCATCTCCCATGCTACAAGATATGGAAGATCTCTTGAAGACTTGACGTACAAGACATGAAACTCTCCACCTACACCAAGAGAAATCTCAATACCTATGCCTATATAAATAAGAAGACCATGACAGAAGAAGAGGTCGCACATCCAAGACATCCTAAAGGTAGATTGTGAAGGGCTACCGCGTATGAAAACAATAAATTTTTACCCTACGCTCCTGAACCTCTGAAGCTGCCAGGACCTATCTATTAGTAATACAGTAATGGGAGGGGCTTTTCGCGAACTTACCCTTGAAGACCGAAAAGCGTTGTCAACGCCATGAGAGCGTGGTTGATGTAGACGAGCCGAAGCCGACCTCAAGGTCGTGATGAAGTCCTCGCGCTCCTCTGGCTCCAACGACTTGAGTGCCTCAAGTGCGACACCTCGCGGGGAGTTACACACGTCCGGTGCCTGACGATGACTCCCGCTTCTCCGATCCAGCAGCAGTTGCGGAAGTAGAGCTCCCGGATCCGAATCCCGCAGCGCGACGGCGCTCCGCGGTGAAGATGTCTCTCGTTCACGCAGTCCAGACTTGGGACCACGGTCACGAGAGAGAGAAAGAGGGGGGAGAGAGAAAATATCAATTAGAGGTCCTCCCAAAAGTGAGAAGACCTTTATTGATTATTGGTGTATTTTATTTGACCAAATACCCCCACTATATATAGGGGAGGGGAGGTACTACCTCCCTCAAAGTCCCGGGGTGGGACTAAAGGAGAGGAGGGGGAGGGCCAGCCGCCGGCCACCCTAGTGGGCCCCGCGCGGGGGGCTAGGCCCAGCCGGCCACCCCCTTGGCCCCTTCTTCCTCTCTCCTTTCCCTAATGGGCCCTCTCCCCTTCGGGAATTGGCCCATTAAGCCTTTGACCATTTAAATTGATTTTTCTCTTTATTAAATAATTATGAATAAATGATTAAATCAATATTTAACATTCATTCACATATTATTCAACCTCCGCGGTAATGGAACACTTCCACCTCCACTCCGGACATCCTCCGGACTTACCGAAACCCTTCCGGTTTTCTCTCTACTATTCTTCGATGATTCTACCAATCCTATAAACACTCTCTAAGCATCATCAAGCCCATAAGCGTGATACCCCACGGTTCGGGAACACTCCAGACATGGTCGGGACACTCCCGCACCAATGATCGACAGAGGGACCTGGATGGCCATGTGACCCCTGTGTGTTCCACGAAGATCTTTCGTCGTTTGAACCGGGACAGTCGTGTCTTATTCCCTTTGTCTCTCGATACTTGCATTGCCTGAGATCTGATCAATGACATCACCATGTCGTGTTCAATATCACTACCGAACAATGCTACTTGACTCGTTCCGACAAGCAATATCCCTGTGATCAAATCACACGCTACGCAACTATTGGATATAACTTCTCCGAGCGGTCCCTTTGAGTATCTTCCCGTCACATGGACGGACAAATCCCGCTCTTGACATATATTGCCTCTACGGTTTCCTCCGAGTACCTGAACACACCTTTATAACCACTGTATTACCAAGTGGCGCTTGATGCTATCGAAGCACTCTCGGGAGACAATGATTGATATAGCCTCACAGTCTAAGGAATAGTCAACAAGGATCCATTTCTAATCATCGTAACTTGAACTTCGTGACATGATCGGGTCACGATGTTTAGGTTGGGTATTGGTTCATCATCTCATTCTTGGAATGAGATGACTCCATTTCCAACTGGCATAAATGCCACATGATCAGGAAACATGATCATCGGTTGACCAATGAACCAGTGACTAGAGTTTCACTGGGAACCCCTGGTTGTTTGTATATCACACGTGTATTGATGTTTCCACTCAATACAGTTATAGCATGATACAAAAATTAATCATAAACTATATGAAATATGATAATAGTCCTTACTACTATTTGTCTCTAGGGCATATTTCCAACAGTCTCCCACTTGCACTAGAGTACAAATACACTAGCTGCATTTGTTCCTTAATCATTAGCACCATATATCCGGTACCCTGAACATGCTTGCTCATGGAAGAGGTAGAGTCTTGGGTCTGTACTTTACAGTCCCAAATCCTTTGCAACTTACTAATGTCACCTTGATTGACATTAATACTTTATCATCACATGATAGCATCTGTGTGTATGCATCGTCGCTATGGCAGCAGAATGAGGCCTGATTCCAGGAGCCTACAGTGAATTTAGATCAACCTCGAGGGCTTTCTCATGGGCACAATGCCATGGAACACATCATTCTATGTTAAAAGCGAACTAGCCCCGCCATAACATTATACAACACTTTAGATGGTACCCTTATCTATTATTATAAGTGTATTCATTGAAACACTAGTGCACTATGTGCAACTTTCGATGTTTTTGTTCACCTCGCTTCCTACTTGACTTTAATCGGTATTTACAGGAGTTTCCAACATATTCCCTTATAACATAACCCTTTATGTTTTAAGATATGCCATCCTTTACGGATTTGGAAAATATGTCTACAGTTCTCTACTAGACACCGCAGACAAACTTAGCTCAACGTTTTGTGATTTGAACTTAATCACTTTTAAACGTTACTTATTGGATTACATATTATGTTAAGTTATCATCATGGTTTTCTAAGATAGAACCTATGTCTCAACATAGTGGATGATGATCATCCTTTTCTTTCTTTCAACCATTGATGTTTAACTTAATACTATTCCTAATTTGAGTTATTAAGGACCAGTTCCTTAATTAACTTCAATTCTGAAACCATTTTTAGAATCCCTTAAGGAATACTACATAATATCATAATACACTTATAATCAACTCCTACACCTTTCAAATCATTATTTATAAGTATTTGCGGTTTTATTCTTAACACACTTAAGAATCACTGTATAAGCTCCCACTCAAAAATATGTCATTCACATATTGTTTTAGGAAGACTTTCATAGCTCCCACTCAATTTCATGCAAATTGCACATCCACTCACTATTTTGAATAACTTCAAAATCCTTTGATTAAATATCAAACTTGGAGTTTTACTATGATATACTAGTACTATTACTAGTTTTAAATCCTCTAGACATTCAGCACACTTGAATCAAATTCATTTGAATTTGTCCAATACTTGAAAAATTGTGCTTTTGTCATTCACCCCCTTTTCCACTATGGCTTTGCAGTCATTTGGGAAAACTCAAGTAACTCCTTTTACTTGTGAGATTCAGCAACGAATTGCTTTCTAATCTCAAGTGAATTTTGCTTTTAGGATTTCTCATAATTCTAGTTTACCATTATTTTCTTAGTAGTTTGTAGGTATGTCGTATTCCAAGAATCATGACAAATGATTCACAAATGTCTCCATATAAGATATGGGTTACATTTTGAATCCTACTTCATGTAGTGAAAACACCAGTGGGGAAAACACAATGATCATTATCATTGATTATTTTCCTTTGTGAAGAGAATCTTTTAGGAACATTATCCGTTGCGCTTCTCAACACTCTGATGCAGGGTTTTGAATCCTCATCGTGTTTTTCACTATCTTCCATTTGCTCCATAATCGAGAAATATCACTAAAAGTGAGCTTGCTCAAGAATGCACCAAAATCCAAGCAATACCAGTTTTGCTTCTCTTTTGGTTTCAGCTATGGATTTCATATTCAAAGTTTCCAATGAATACTCTACAAGGACTTATTCGCTATTGTTTTGGTTATATCTAATAACCCCAAAACTTTCACGACTTCAAATGGTTCACCACATTCTAATTGAGTGCTAACTATTTCTTAACTAATGGTCTCTACATCTACACTACAATGATTTATTGGGTGCCTTCTATTCACCCACTTTGATATCTAATATCACATTATGATGCTTTGAATTTTGACGTTTCAAAACGCTTTGCATTCCACAATTTCTTTTATGTCATTCTTATAAAGTCGAATTTCATTACTATTGATCAAATCATAGTAATTAGATTCTCTTTTATCTTTATACCCTTTTTGATGAAACACTTTGATCAAATCAAATAGTTTCATATTCATGTTTCCTTTGGTAAACTTCTTTACACATTTAAACAACCATATAATGATAATTACCATTTTCGTTAAAACACAATACATCAAATATGTATTTACTTTTAACAATTCATTAACCACTCTGTATTCAAGTAATACTCG
This sequence comes from Avena eriantha, assembly GCA_910589775.1. Classification (NCBI taxonomy): domain Eukaryota; kingdom Viridiplantae; phylum Streptophyta; class Magnoliopsida; order Poales; family Poaceae; genus Avena; species Avena eriantha. Next base: position 309,342,051 of record OU342746.1, read on the forward strand.
GTGTTCAAGTTATATTGCCGAACTCAGGCATGATTTATATGTGATAATAAATCGAATGACTTTCACATATTATCATTATAACTTTGAATTTAAACAATGGTTTTCATTCCATAATGAAATATCATTTAAGTTGGGTATTTTAAAGCGTTTCGATATTTTACAAATGTTCATGCATTATAAATTAGTTTCAAACAACAAGGATAATTCACACATAATCAAACAAGATATGAAGACGAATAGAAATCATTCATAAAAGTAGAACAACTGTTTGTTACAAACTGATATGAATAACCGTCTCACAAAGTGTGAGACACACTAAAGAAGTTCGCAATCTTTTGATTACAATAATGATCCTAAACACAAACTAAATGATAAACGTTGAGGGAGAGTGTCGTCAGCCATCATCATCATGCTCGCCATCAACACGCAACGTCACCTCCTCTCCAGCAAGCACCTCTCATGCAGAAGGCCCTGTTTTCAGCAAAACAGAACAAGTATCAAATATACTTAACACTACAAACGTGTTTGCAAGATTATAACATTTATAAAATTGTATATCAAATATATACCTTTGTCATCGATGACCCCAGCGACATCGGGTTCAACCACCACACCTCTGAAATGTGATATGAACTCATGGAAATCCAGTGTTTCCGTGTCACCTCTCATAATGCAAATCCTAACTTGTGCTTGGAAGCTTGGTGGTAACGACCGTAGCACAACTCCCATTGCAAAAGATCTTGCGAATCAGTTGTCCAGTTAGTATGCCAGACTCATGTATGCATTGTACATGCTCAATAAGTGCTCGTCCAGTGAGGAGTCCTCCTCCATCTTTATGGAGAGGAAGTCCCCCATCAGCTCATACTCCCACATGCGCACTTGTTCCACGAAATGCGATCTCAGATGTGCCATGACCATTTGGGGATTAAGACTTCCCACCATTGGCCACAGTCCATCCTCCATCCCGAGGCGCATCGTCACTGATATGAATGTGGCCATCACACGACGACGGCAGTGGAGATCCCGCTGCTCCTGGGTCTCATGAGAATAGGGTGGCTCCAAGTACATCTCGTAGATCATGTAGTCAGCCACTTTGTTCTCACTAAGAAGATCGAAAAGGCGCATGACCCATGCAGAGAACTTGGATCCATCTAACTTGAGCTTTTATCCTTTTAACCAATCATCAATAGGGAAGGTAATCTCGGGGAGAACCATTTTCTAATCTATAATTGCAAAAGGAATTTAGACTAAGTTTATAATTAAATGAGTTAATAATAACTCCACTCAGAAACACCTATCCCCATAAGGGTTCCTAGTGATAACATGACCCCTATCAGCCACATCTCCCCCGATCGTCACGCCCATCGATGTGGGTTCAAGGGTGGACGCTAAACGTCGGTTGATGGCTGAATGCACGGCGCCCAGAAAAATGCTTGTTGGCGGTGTTGATGTAGAGCTCGTTGGGAACCCCAAGAGGAAGGTATGATGAGCACAGCAGCAAGTTTCCCTCAGTTATGAAACCAAGGTTTAATCGAACCAGTAGGAGCAAGGAAACACCCCAAAGGTGTTACTAGCTGAGCTTTGGCAGGGCGCACTACCGGTGCTAGTAGAACGTGGAGACCTGCACAACACAACCACGTAACTTTGTCCCCAACTTGCGACGAGGTTGTCAATCTCACCGTGTTTTGTGGAAAACAAAGGATTAAACGTATCGAATGGAAAGAAGTAAAAGTTTGCAGAAAGTAAACACAAAGAAGTAAACAGTTGTAGATTGTATGTAAAGTAAAAGGACCGGGATCCATAGTTCACTAGAGGTGGCTCTCCTTAGATAGATAACATGTTGGGTGAACAAATTACAGCGGGGCAATTGACAAACACCGAGAAAGCAATACATGCATATACTAATCATCTTGACTCCTCTGAGACTTGATTGGGCATTACAACATAATACATAGACCGCCATCCAACTGCATCTATGACTAATAATCCACCTTCAGGTTATCATCCGAACCCCCTCCAATATTAAGTTGCAAGCAACAGATTATTGCTTTACGAACTACGCGTAAAGTAAACAATATGATTGTTCTATGAACAAAAGATTGTTGTTTTCTCCCTAGTAGCAACAGCACACCTAGTACCTTAGAGATTTCTGTCACTTCCCCAGATTACCAGAGGCATGAACCCACTATCGAGCATAAAGAAATCATATGAAAAGTACTCCAAAGTTGGAACAAAACACAAGAAAGTGGATAAAACCAAGCATGGAACTCCAAGAGTTAGTATTTATGCTCGATAGTGGGTTCATGTCTCTGGTAATCTAGAGAAGTGACAGAAATCTCTAAGGTACTAGATGTGCTATTTCTACTAGGGAGAAAACAACGATCCTTTGTTCATAGAACAATCGTATTGTTTACTTTACACGTAGTTCGTAAAGCAATAATCTGTTGCTTGCAACTTAATACTGGAGGGGGTTCGGATGATAAACTGAAGGTGGATTATTAGTCATAGATGCAGTTGGATGGTGGTCTATGTATTATGTTGTAATGCCCAATCAAGTCTCAGAGGAGTCAAGATGATTAGTATATGCATGTATTGCTTTCTCGGTGTTTGTTAATTGCCCCGCTGTAATTTGTTCACCCAGCATGTTATCTATCTTAAGGAGAGCCACCTCTAGTGAACTATGGATCCCGGTCCTTTTTCTTTACATACAATCTACAAACTGTTTACTGCTTTGTGTTTACTTTCTGCAAATTTTTACTTCTTTCCATTCGATATGTTTAATCCTTTGTTTTCCGCAAAACACGGTGAGATTGACAACCTCATCGCATGTTGGGGACAAAGTTCTGTGGTTGTGTTGTGCAGGTCTCCACGTTGCTACTAGCACCGGTAGTGCGCCCTGCCAAAGCTCAGCTAGTAACACCTTTGGGGTGTTTCCTTGCTCCTACTAGTTGGATTAAACCTTGGTTTCATAACTGAGGGAAACTTGCTTCTGTGCTCATCATACCTTCCTCTTGGGGTTCCCAACGAGCTCTACATCAACACCGCCATCAAGCATTTTTCTGGGCGCCATGCATTGAGCCATCAAACATTTTTCTGGCGCCGTTGCTGGGGACCGAAGAAGAAGAAACTCCCACGTCAACTACACGCCATTAAAGATTTTTCTGGCGTCGTTGCCGGGGAGTCAAGGACATCTTCACAAGGGGAGTCCCTCATAACCAATCTATTTACTTTGTTGTTTTTGTTTTGCTTAGTTTTCTTGTTTTGTTCTTCAAAAACCCAAAATAAAAAAAATTAGTTTTACAAGTTTGCTTTCTTTATCAAAAAAAAATTAAGCCTCCTTTAGTTGTCACTATGTCTAGCCTTGCTCCAATCACTATGTCACCCGAGGATATGATTTTCACTTTTAAACAACGAATTGAGGATAGTTTTAAGGAAGCTTGGTCTAGAATCTCCGATCTACATGAAAAAACTGAGCCTAAAATGACTCAAAGCTTGTTCCTTAGCAGTTTTTACCTTGGAATTGCTCTTTTCTATAGATATGCTTTGGATGCTGTTGTGGGAGGAGATTTCCTCCATTGTAATGAGGATGATGCTATTAATGCTATCAAGAAATTGATCCTCACTTACTACTTGCCTAGCCAAACTGATATTTCTTTCGCAAAAATATTTGCTAGGTTGGACACTCTTGAGGCTAGCATTACTAGATTAGAGAGTTGCTATAATACGCTTAGTGAGCATCACGATTGTGTTCCAAAAAACTCTGAACCATCAAAGTGGTTCCCACAGTAAAGATTGAGATGAACACTAAAACTTTTCAAGCTCGCTGTGATATCATGTCTGAATTTTGCCTTATGCCCAAAGATATTTTTAAATCTCTGAATACTTGGGGGCTCATGGAAGGAGGAAAAGAAATATCTCCTACTAATAATACTACCATATTACCTCTTGTAATAGCTGAAGGAGTGTTTACAAATATCCTTGGGAAAACGATTTCTATTGATTATCTTGTTATTGAATGTGCAGGAAAAGGACAAATTACACTTGGAAGGTCCCTATTAGAACTCCTTGGAGTAATAATAGATGTGGGAAAGGGGACCATGAACCTTTCTTCTCCACCAAACAATCACATTTTCCCAAACGTTAAGAATAAAAATAAGAGAGGTAAGGGTAAGAAAGTTGGTTTTAATGCTTCTTCATTTGAGAATACTTGATCCTTTTTCTTGCTTCTTATGCCTAACTTAAAGGCGTTAAAGAAAAGTACTTGTTGGGAGATAACCCAAGAGTTTTAGATGAGTCTTGAAGTTATTACCTCTGTAATAAACTCTCCTTATTCTTTTTATTTGCTTTTTGTGCCAAGAGTAACCTCTAATGAGAGAGAAGTAATGATTGGGAAAATTGTTGTCCCGAAACAGATTTCTGTGTTTCACCGTAAAAATTCGTGAGAGAGCTCTGTATGTATTATTGAGCTGTAATTGTTTGTGCTTCTGCCCCAGGTTGTTATATAATTTTCGTTAGTTCAACACTTTTTGATTTGAGCAACAGAAGGTCTTCGAAAAAATTCGTCTTTACCTGCTGGTCTGTTTTGACAGATTTCTACCATTTTCTGCATTTGCTTCTTGTTAGTTCCTTCTTGAGTTCTTTTAGGAAATTGAGATTTTTGAGGGAAGTGCTACAGTAGCTAGTGTTCTAATGGAAGTTTATTTGATGTTAGAACTGAACCTTGAGACTTATTTATCTTAAGTGCACTAATGTTGCTAATGAGATTGTGTGAAGTTTTGTATGAAGGAAAAATTTCAGGTGTATGGAAGGAATGAGTAATGAGATGAAGGATGGACTAAAGCTCAAGCTTGGGGATGCCACGCATGTCACCCCAATAAATATACAAGAAGTACAAGCGTCAAAGCTTGGGGATGCCCAAGGCATCCCCCTCTTCATCAATAAAAATCCCAGGTTTCTTCCAAACGCTTCATTTTTATTGTTTCATGCACAGTTGTGTTTTTCTTGGAGCGTCTTCTTTTTCGTTTGGGTTTTTCATTTGCTTGGTTTGCTTAGTTTTCTGAATAAATTGGTTGGACCCCCTCTTTCATACTTTGGTTTGCAAATAGTTTGGTTTGGTTTGGGAAAGAGTAGGAAAGTTCATGCTTATGTGGTAAAAAGAGCTTGTTTTTGACTGTGGCCTATGCTTTGTCATGCCATGCTTGATATTGTTTTGGATTTATGCTTACTATTCTTTTCTGTAGCATGACTTGTTATAAACAATTGAGATTGGTTAATGTGCCTTGGATGAATCATGCGTTGGTTTAGCATATTAAAGCATAGTATAGTGGTATTCTCCTTTGATGCTTTATTTGGGTTGACTTGGCACATGCTCACACTATGTTATGACTATCTCAAGTCACCATAGCCTTTATGATCCTTTAGTTTTCAACTTGTAGTATCACTTTATGCTTTGATCAATGATGTTTTGTCGCTCTGCATGATTATGGCCATTATTGCTCTCTTAGTTTGTCACTCCCAGTCTTTTGCTAGCCTCCACAACAAAGTATGAGTTCCACTCATGCATCCAACTCCCTAAACCAAGTTATTCCAAAGATTCCACCATACCTACCCATTATCTTATGCTATTCCAAGTATATTCATGCTTTTGTTTACCTTCCACTTGTTATGAGAAAACTAGTGATTGAAGCTCTCACGAACTTGATGGCACACTTTACTTTATTGCCTCTAAAAAACTTGAACCATTGGGTCCTTCTTTGTTGCGTATATGCTTGCGCTTTATAAGTTGAAATTAGCAGAACCATGTTTCATGGGGAATGCTTTCAACATTGCACTTGTACTTTGTACCCCGTTGATATCATGTTCTTTTGCTTACGGATCCTGGCGGTGTGAAATAAAAGTGGAACTTGTAAGATCATGGAGTTTGTATGTGTGTTAGAGAAATGCCTAGGCCGCTAGCCTAAGCCATGCCTAATCATGGTGGAAACTTGCAGCATCACCATAATGAGCACTCTATGAAGCATCCTCAATAAAAACCTATGCAAATAGCAAATAAAAAGATCGCTGAGATGCTCATTGTCTGCTTGCCTTGTCATTTTGATTATGGGAAAGCTCACGTATCATGTGCAAGGGGTACCCTGTTGGCGGTTCTTAATGATACACATATACTTACAATGACAAGAGCTTACTCGTGACTGAAGTTGAGTAGCATGTGGATCGGTCTTCGTAAGTAAGGGGCATGAGATTTAGGTTTATAACTTGTCAAGCATATCCTCTTAGTTGTGTCACTTTAACCTTAATCACCTTCAAGATGCTTATGATAGGGGAAATGAGAGCTGAAAACTACAAGTACCATAATTTTTGGAAGCTCTTTATGAGACTTGAATCCCTACTTCCTTCTAGAAAAGGCTTTTCTTCCACCATTATATTGAGTCTCCACCTTCTAACTTTATGCACCTACTTTGAGAGCATATTGGCCATTCTTAGTTCTATGTGCATTGTCCCAAGACTAGTTGATTGATGCATAACTTGTTATTGCTTGTTTGAAACTATTGTATCTAGTCACTCTTATGAACTTTTAAGGTGTCCTATGCATTTATATCTGCTACTCTATTGAGGGACAAGCTGAATACTTTTATGCTATGTTTTCTTTATGTGAAACAAACAAACGTCTTGCAAAGCATTGTTATTCATGAATCTTTTGTTTGTGCCTTTTCATGTTGCATCTTAGTTTCTTTGCTTATTGCTAGAACTTTGTCTTTCATGTTATGATTGATGTACTATGATCCAAGCTTTGAATGTTTTGCAAATATTTTGAGCAAGTCTTTGATGGTGCATGTCACCTCAAAAATTCTTTCTTTTTATCACTTACCTACTCGAGGACGAGCAGGAGTTAAGCTTGGGGATGTTGATACATTGCAAATGTATCTATAATTTTTGATGTTCCATGCTTAGTTTTAGCCACTTTCTTGTGTTTTGTTCCAACTTTGGAGTACTTTTATTATGATTTCTTGGACTAACCTATTAACAAGAGACATAGTGCCAGCTGCCTGTTTTCTGCTGTTTTTGGTTCCAGGAAAGTCAGAAAATGAATATTCTCGGAATTGGACGGGACAAAAGCCAAAGTGCCTATTTTCCGGAAGGGATCAAGTGCCAGAATACGAGACGGAGAGGGGCCAGGGGCCGGCCACACCACCTGGCCACGCGGCCAGGCTTGGCCCGCGCCAGGGGGTGGTCTGGCCGACCCCAGCACCCCCTCAGCCTCTCCTTCCGCCTATAAGTTTCCTTCGGGACGAAAACCCTAGGTACCCGATCAAAAATCCACGAAAGAGTCTATAGCCGCCATCGTCTCTGTCCCTAGATCGGGGGGATCTGAAGCTCTTCCTAGCACCCTGCCGGACAGGGGAATTCACCCTAGAGGCCTTCTTCATCACCATGCAATCCTCCGTTGTGATGCGTGAGTAGTTCATCCTTGGACTACGGATCCATGTAGTAGCTAGATGGCTGGTCTCTCCTCCTTTGTGCTTTCATGTTTAGATCTTGTGAGCTCCGTTCATGATCAAGATCATCTATTTGTAATTCATACATGTTGTGTTTGCGGGGATCCGATGGATATTGAGATGCTATTTCAGATTGATTATTGATTCTATCATGTCTTTGTTATTTGAGATCTTGCATGCTTTTTGTTGTTAGTAGCTATCTTGGCCAAGTAGATGCTAACAACTCCAAGAGTTAGTATTTATGCTCGATAGTGGGTTCATGCCTCTAGTAATCTGGGGAAGTGACAGAAATCTCTAAGGTACTAGATGTGCTGTTGCTACTAGGGAGAAACAACGATCCTTTGTTCATAGAACAATTGTATTGTTTACTTTACACACAGTTCGTAAAGCAATAATCTATTGCTTGCAACTTAATACTGGAGGGATTTCGGATGATAACCTGAAGGTGGATTATTAGTCATAGATGCAGTTGGATGGTGGTCTATGTATTATGTTGTAATGCCCAATCAAGTCTCAAAGGAGTGAAGATGATTAGTATATGCATGTATTGCTTTCTCGGTGTTTGTCAATTGCCCCGCTGTAATTTGTTCACCCAGCATGTTATCTATCTAAGGAGAGCCACCTCTAGTGAACTATGGATCCCGGTCCTTTTACTTTACATACAATCTACAACTGTTTACTGCTTTGTGTTTACTTTCTGCAAACTTTTACTTCTTTCCATTCGATACGTTTAATCCTTTGTTTTCCACAAAACACGGTGAGATTGACAACCTCGTCGCAAGTTGGGGACAAAGTTACGTGGTTGTGTTGTGCAGGTCTCCACGTTCTACTAGCACCGGTAGTGCGCCCTGCCAAAGCTCAGCTAGTAACACCTTTGGGGTGTTTCCTTGCTCCTATTGGTTCGATTAAACCTTGGTTTCATAACTGAGGGAAACTTACTGCTGTGCTCATCATACCTTCCTCTTGGGGTTCCCAACGAGCTCTACATCAACACCGCCAACAAGCATTTTTCTGGGCGACGTGCATTCAGCCATCAGTTGCCTGGGCGGATCAAACCTTGTGCCCCCTCAAACTCTGGGGATCTTCGATGGAGATAAAACTAACAAGGAAAAGAACCCCATCTATTCAACCTGGCTATCTCGAGATCAACATGTTCTTGATTTTTTTCTCAAATCCATATCACATGATGTTCTTAGTGAGGTTCTTAGCCTCGATCATGCAACCAATGTGTGGGGAGTCATCACCAACCTATACTCCTTGTAGTCCAAATCCCATGTCAATATGTTGTGAGGTGCCCTCACAAACGCCAAAAACAATGACATGTCAGCCGCCACCTTCATTGCTAAGATGAAAGGGTTTGCGTTTGAGCTCGCGGTGGCAGGAAAGAAGCTTGATGATGATGAGATGAAAAGCTATATACTCAATGTCCTTGATGGTGATTATATCCTTCCCTTGCCTCAATCAATGTGTTGTCGAGAACCACTCTCATGGACATTCGTGCATATCTCACGGCCTTTGACTACCACCAAAATCCTTAATGGTATTGGCTAGAACTTGTTCTCCTCTTTGGCTAATGTTGCTTTTCGCCGCTTCTCCTTTTCATTGCCAGGATGACCATGGCTAGCAGGATGGTCGTGGCTATGGTGGTGGTCAGGATGGCTGAGGCAATGGTGGTGTTTTGGATGGCCATGGCTACGGGGGTGGTCAGCGATGGAAAGATGGAAGGCAAAATTGTGGCCAAGATCGAGTCCATCACTAGGAGCAACACGGTGACCAAGGTGGTCGTGGCTATGTTGGTGGCAAATCCCCTTCTAAAGTGGGTCGTGGTCATGGCAGGGTTCACACTCCCTTCCAAGATGTCACTTGTCACAAATTTGTAAGATCATGGGGATGGGGTCTCACAAGCACGCTTTCATGACCATCAAGCCTGCTTTGTCTACATGACATTGTTGTCTAGGGCATCCATTGCATTTTATTGTTCAACTAGTTGTTAGGAGAAATAATCTCTCATATTCCCCTAAAATAAATCCTTGCATATGTGATCCTTGCCAATGAGCCTAAGAGTCATCAATTAACCTATCTAGCTTCCATTTGTGTGTCTACTGTTCCTTTGGAACAAGTATTCTCCGATGTATGGGGTCCAACTCCTATTTCTATTAGAAAATATAAAAATTATGTAAGCTTTATGGATGATTATAGTAAATATACTTTGATTTATTTTATCAACAAGCGTTCTTATATTTATCAAGTTTTCCTTAATTTCTAGAAACTTGTTGAACAAAACATTTCTCACAATTCGTCACTATGCAAACTGATTGGGGTGGTGAGTATGAAAAACTCCACGATTTCTTCCAAAACGTGGGTATTACGCATCATGTTTCTTGTCAACACGCTCACCAATAAAATGGTTAGGCTGAGCATAAACATCATCACATTGTTGAAGTTGGCTTTGCCTTGCTTGCTAATGCTTCTATGTATTTAAAATATTGGGACGAAGCTTTTCTCACCACAACTTTTCTTATTAATTTGCTTCCACTAAGGTGCTTAATTTTGAGACTCCCACATAATAGTTACATCAAGTCAAGCCCAACTATGAGACTCTCCGTGTTTCTGGCCTAATCCTCGTCCTTACAATACACACAAGGTTGACTTTAGATCAAATAATTGTGTCTTTCTAGGCTATAGCCCTCTCCATAAAGGTGTCAAATGTCTTCACATGTCTACCAGACGCATTTACATATCTCTTGATGTTGTGTTTGATGGAAGTGTTTTTACTTTCCCCTCACTTCATCCAAATGCTGGGTGTATCCTTCGTAAGGAAATTCTCATGCTTCCTACAATTTTACCTCCCATTTCATCTAGTAATGAGGGGGTGCATATTAATGAACACATCATTATTTCTCCTATCACCGACATACACATGTTCCATTGAACGATGTACAATTTATAGTTCAAATGCTTCAGAAAATGCTGAAAACTGAAAACGATGAAGAAATTAGTCAAAATGGACATGAAATGTCATTAGGGAATAGTTTCAAGAAAATCACGTCTTCATGTGTTGATTCTGTGGCAGAATCTTCCTTGGATCAGCCAAACCTGCAGGCACAACGCCTGACACAATCTTCCTCAGATCCCCAGGTGGATTCGCCACAGTTAGGCATGTCACGTGGCGTCACATCATCCCCCCCCCCCCCGCATGACCCCAACACCCTCTGGCGGTGACAACGACACGACACAGTAGCCCTGCATGCATGTGTTCCATCTCCCCAGTCTGTGGGCAACCTGGTGCTTCCACGTCGCATACGGACCCTGCCATGGCCATGCCGCCGGCCCCTATAGCCTCCAAACCATCATATAGCTCCACGGAATGTTCTACGCCTGTACACAACCATGTGTCGCTTGAAACCTCAAGATACGATGGAACCTCTATGGCCAGTGATCATGTGCATCTCCTGCACATCATCAACACATGGCGTCCATCTACAAAAAAGGTATTAGTCATCCTAAAATCTATACCAATGGAACTATTAGATATGGATTGCTCACAACTACAGGAGAACCTCAGAATATTACTGATGCTCTTAATGATGATCAATGGCGATGTGCAATGCAAGAGGAATATGATGCAATGATGATGAATAAAACATGGCATCTTGTTCCTCAGAGTTCCAACCAAATATTGTTGATTGTAAATGGGTATATCACATCAAGGACCATGCAAATGGCACTATTAACAAGTATAAAGCACGACTTATTGCCAAAGAGTTCAAACATCAGTATGCCATTGACTATGAGCATACTTTCAGTCCCATTGTTAAGCCTTCTACTATCAGGCTTGTGTTAGCACTCGCATTGTATCAAAGTTGGAGTTTATGGCAGCTGGACATTAAGAACACGCTTCTTCATGGTGTTATGGAAGAGGTATTTTGTATGAAACAACCTCCTTGTAATTTTATGGGCAGGTAATAAGCTTTTGGATGCACTAGGGACCAAAGCTCTTTATGGTATGAAACAGGCTCATCATGCATGGTACTCTTGGCTTAGCTCCAAACTTCATAATCTTGGTTTTATTCCTTCCAAGGCTTATACATCACTCTTTCCTATGATAAGCCATGTATCACTATGTTTATCTTGATATATGTTTATGATGTTATAATGACTGGCTATTTAGATTAGGCTATATCTCTCTTGCTGGAAAATTTGAGTCACTCATTGATACATTGCAAATGTATCTATAATTTTTGATGTTCCATGCTTGGTTTTATCCACTTTCTTGTGTTTTGTTCTAACTTTGGAGTACTTTTCATATGATTTCTTGGACTAACCTATTAACAAGAGCCATAGTGCCAGCTGCCTGTTTTCTGCTGTTTTTGGTTCCAGGAAAGTCAGAAAATGAATATTCTCGGAATTGGACGGGACAAAAGCCAAAGTGCCTATTTTTCCGGAAGGGATCAAGTGCTAGAATATGAGACGGGGAGGGGCCAGAGGGCGGCCACACCACCTGGCCGCGCGGCCAGGCCTGGCCCACGCCAGGGGGTGCTGTGGCCAGCCCAGGCACCCCCTCGGCCTCCCCTTCCGACTATAAGATGCCCTCGGGACGTAAACCCTAAGTACCCGATCAAAAATCCACGAAAGAGTATGTAGACGCCGTCATCTCCATCCCTAGATTGGGAGGGATCTGAAGCTCTTCCCGGCACCCTGCCGGAGACGGGAATTCACCCTGGAGGCCTTCTTCATCACCATGCAAGCCTCCGGTGTGATGCGTGAGTAGTTCATCCTTGGACCACGGATCCATGTAGTAGCTAGATGGCTGGTTTCTCCTCCTTTGTGCTTTCATGTTTAGATCTTGTGAGCTCCGTTCATGATCAAGATCATCTATTTGTAATTCATACATGTTGTGTTTGTGGGGATCCGATGGATATTGAGATGCTATTTCAGATTGATTATTGATTCTATCATGTCTTTGTTATTTGAGATCTTGCATGCTTTTCATTGTTAGTAGCTATCTTGGCCAAGTAGATGCTAGCAACTCCAAGAGTTACTATTTATGCTCGATAGTGGGTTCATGCCTCTGGTAATCTGGGGAAGTGACAGAAATATCTAAGGTACTAGATGTGTTGTTGCTACTAGGGAGAAAACAACGATCCTTTGTTCATAGAACAATCGTATTGTTTACTTTACACGCAGTTCGTAAAGCAATAATCTGTTGCTTGCAACTTAATACTGGAGGGATTTCGGATGATAACCTGAAGGTGGATTATTAGTCATAGATGCAGTTGGATGGCGGTCTATGTATTACGTTGTAATGCTCAATCAAGTCTCAGAGGAGTCAAGATGATTAGTATATGCATGTATTGCTTTCTCGGTGTTTGTCAATTGCCCCGCTGTAATTTGTTCACCCAGCATGTTATCTATCTTAAGGAGAGCCACCTCTAGTGAACTATGGATCTCGGTCCTTTTTCTTTACATACAATCTACAAACTGTTTACTTCTTTGTGTTTACTTTCTGCAAATTTTTATTTCTTTCCATTCGATACGTTTAATCCTTTGTTTTCCGCAAAACACGGTGAGATTGACAACCTCATCGCATGTTGGGGACAAAGTTATGTGGTTGTGTTGTGCAGGTCTCCATGTTGCTACTAGCACCGGTAGTGCGCCCTGCCAAAGCTCAGCTAGTAACACCTTTGGGTGTTTCCTTGCTCCTACTGGTTCGATTAAACCTTGGTTTCATAACTGAGTGAAACTTGCTTCTGTGCTCATCATACCTTCCCCTTGGGGTTCTCAACGAGCTCTACATCAACACCGTCATCAAGCATTTTTCTGGGCGTCGTGCATTGAGCCATCACTCATTTGTTGTCAAAGATCTTGGTGAATTGCACTATTTCTTGGGCACTTAGGTCAAGGAGTCATCAACTTGGCTGGTTCTTACTTAGGAAAAATATGCTACCGATTTGTTGCACGTGTTAGGCTAACAAAATGCATGACATGTCCTACGCCTTTATCCACCAATGACAAACTGTCATTGAAGTATGGCTCTCCTCTTGGACCCAAGGAAAGTAAAAAAATATTGTAGTGTTATTGGTGATCTACAATATTTAACTTTGACACATCCTGCTATATCTTTTTGAGTCAATAAACTATGTCACTATCTCCATACCCAATACTACTCATTAGACAGCCAAAAATAGGATATTGCGATATATTTATAGTACTCTAAGGTTGGTCTTACGTTTCAAAAATCTCCATCCACACTACCTAGTGCCTTCTTTTATGAGGATTGGGCAGACTGTCTTGATTACAGAAGTCCCACAGGAGGATTTTGTCATATATTTTTGTCCCCATTTAATTTATTGGAGTGCAAACAAATAGGCTAATGTGTCTTCTTCTAACACAGAAGTTGAGTATAAGGTTATTGCTAATGTCACGACTAGGTTAATTTGGGTTGAAGCTTTACTTCGAGAACGTGGCATTTCCTTTTGACAAAAACCATGTCTATGGTGTGCTAATCTTGGTGCTATATACCTTTCAGCAAATCCAATATTCCATGCCTATACAAAGCTCACTGAAATTGATTATCATTTTGTTCGAAAAAGAGTGGCTAATAAACAACTAGATATCAAGCTCATATCTACCATGATTAGGTGGCTGATGGTTTTACTAAACCTTTACACATGTAAAGAATATACATGAGTTTAAGTGTAATCAAAATGTTTCTCAAGATTTCGATTAGGAGGGTGTTAGACATGTAATATGTATACATATAGACATGGAGTAGTACTCTACCCTAATACAGATATATCTTTGTACATGCCACCATGAGGGGCTTTTGGTGTGCCTTATAACATGTACCCGAGGCGTCCAACGAGCTATGTTTCTGCCCACATCGACATGTCCAAGCCTTGCATATATTCCCCATGCATCTCTTAAATATTAATAGAGAGCAAAGAAACCTTGAGATTACTAGATTTTCCCAATAAAGGGAATATATTAGTACCAAGTTGATAGCAGTTACACCTAGCCTCTTCAACAACATAACAATCCGAGCAAGTATAGCCATTAAATATGCACAGGGCCAAAAAACAAAAAGAAGAGGAAATAGGGAAAATGAAGACCCCGCTTAAGCAATCGGAGACTCGCGGCAGTAGTAGCACCACCAATGGTGATGGCACCTCGGTACTATAAAATGTTCTCTAAAATGAGGCCTTGAGGAAAGAAACAATGCATAAATCGTTTGTCGACCTAACTAGCAAGGTGAGATCCTTAGTTTTCAACCCGGATAAGGTCCAATCTTCAGACAAAACCTTCAACAAGTGAATGACTAGGAAGCCACCATTGCTAGGTACAACCACCGAAGGTCAGACCTTGGGGTTTCACCCCGGAAACTGAGATACGAAGCTCAAGCACCGCCAAGAACACTACCAAGGACACACTGTTGCAAAATGTCGATCGTCTGACACATATACTTCAGCCAAACTACTATGAGTACTCCTGAAGCTTCACAACAAGCATCTCCTTGTCCCCGTCCTTCCGAACATACACTAGAACAACCGCACACACATATGGTTATGACATGAATACCACGTGACCAAAGACCCTGCACATCCAAAGGAGTTGCCCGTTGATGGTGCCTCTATTCCGGAGCCTTCAAATCCCTATGATTCACCATTGTGGCAGCGGCGCGGAAGCACTCGAGGCATGGGGCCATGGCAGCGTAGTGGATCAAGAAGGCAAAAAGGCAGGAGCACCATCGCGGTGGCCATAGGGGGCAACTTTGCACGGCATGTCCAAGGCAAACAACCTAAACAGAAGCACGTGGAAAAGTGGGGCCAATCGACAGATCTTGGATCTCACCAGTGCCGGATCTAGCCCATGGCAAGCTTGTGCGACGGCCTAGGGCCCATGCTAGAGGGGGCCCATGACTGCATACTCCTCTATAATATATATTCTACACATCTGCCTAAAAGAAAGTTGCAATGGAGCAGAAGGCCTAGCCCGGTCGCCAAAGAGAAAAAGGCACGAGAGCATGCAATGCGTATCCTTGATCGAACTCCTGATCTCGTTAACCATCTACCGCTTCATCTTGACAGCCCGGCACCCGCAACCGATGCGTACCCTGTCGATGCCCAGGACACCCCCCACCCATCCCCGCTCAGGACGCCCCCCACCCATCCATCGCAGATCGCCCTTGACTGACTGATATTGTTTGGCTGTTGCAAAATTGGAAACTGAATCACAACGAACTAAGTCTGGTCGCTGCTCTAGTCTTGGCCTTGCTCGCCTGTGCCCGGTTGCCCGCTGCTGGCCCCATGCCATGGTATGGTAGAATCTATGACTTGACGACATTCCAATTCAAACATTGCCCTGACAGCCTTGCTCTCTATCCAATCATGCAGGATAGTATTTAGGTTATAATGTATTCAATTCTTTCACAATTTTAGGTGCTATGGCGTGAAGCACTATTGTGAGTGGACTCATCGAAATTGTTTCTTATTTGGGGTAATCAAACCAGCACGACATACTAATTATATTTTGATACGAAGAATGTGTGGTTGGATGTAACTTTTAATATTTTGCAAGTAAAAATAGATACACATATGTCTATATTTTTACATATGTCTACATATACATTAGCCTTAGGGGCCCATGCCTCAACTTCGCACTAGGCCCCCGCAAAACATAGAACCGGCCCTGGATCTCACTGTCATAGATCGGTCAGGGAAGGACGGCCAGCTAGCGGGACATTCACAAGACGAAGCACCGCCAGAGAATCTCACCAAGATGGTGGGGGAGATGGCGAAAACACCGGCGAAATTCAGAGCACATGGTGCTGATAGAGCTGAAGCATGGTAGGGCCACCTAAAGATCTATTTTATTGGGGGCGTCCCACCGCTGCCATCCGCTGATGGCCTCCTTCAGCGGCAGGGTGGATAGGCGATGGAGCTAGGGTGGGGTGGGGTGGGGGGGGTGGGCATTTGGATGGCCAAGGGGGGAGGGCCGTCCGAGAAGGCGGCTAGGGTTCTTTTTTTTCTAATAAGAATTGGCTATTTTATTTGCTATGACTCTATGTCCCCTTTAGCGAAACAGGAATTCTAAAATTATTAACAAATAAAAAAATATCTAAAAAAAGTGGGTAATGATCGAATGAAAATGGCTCCTGGAAATTCTTTGGGCTTTCGGCTAGTAGGTTTGAACATACAATAGGTTTTTCCTATGCGAGGTTAATACATACATAGCGCATCCTTGTTTCCTAGCTTAGCTGCATGCATGATTGCAATAGACACGTTACGACACCTGAATCGCTAATGTTTTTGCAGGAAGTGTTCGCACACTGTCACGCATCGCCGTCGCATGCAGCTGGCCGCCGGGGACGGGTGGTGGATGGTGTAACGTTGCGATCGTATCGTGCACCTCCTGTCCTGGGCACCACAGAACGAGACAGAATCACGTGGTTGCACCCACAGCGGCATAATATAGCGAAAACTGTTGGTTGTTTGTTGCGTCCCGTGCGTGCATGGCGTAGGGCAGGAGACGACCAACAAGCGGCCAGGGATCGGCTGGTCACGGCGGCTTCAGCCCCACGCCGCGCGAATAGATTCCGTGGAGGCCGTGGCCGTGGTCGTCACCGGGCGGCGGCGCTAGCTGCTGGCTCCTCCGCCACAAGCTTCCGGGCTTGGACTTATCCATACACGTCGGCGTAGGCACTTCCACCTGGCCCGCCGGTGGCCTCTCCACGTGTCCACGCCGTACACGTCCGAACTCCGAAGAGAAGGGCTCGGCGATGAGTAGGATATACGTGGTATTGGTCTTCGTGAGACACCGCATCCAGGGATATACCACATCGTGCCAAGTAGCCACAGCTCTGAGCACTCCGATGTTAAAAATTGCTTAAGCCGGTGCTTAAACTGATCGTTGACTTAGAGTTCACAATTACCTTGCGTTCTAGTTTTAGTCAAAGTCTAACTTTACAAAGTTTGACCAAAAATATAAGAAAAAATATGGACGTCTATTATTTTTTGTGCATATAATATAAAAATATTTTTCTAAATATATGGTCAAAGTTTGTAAATTTTGACTTTGACTAAACTTAGGATGCGAGGTAATTGTGAATGAAGGGAATAGAGTTCAGTTCCTCTGGCCGGTGGTGATGCGATCGGTCCGCACCATCTCCGCTGGCCTTTGATTTCGAAGGTGTGCTCGACCACGGCCTCTCGCTTGTGGGGTTTTTCATTCAGTGTTTTTCATTAATAGATCGATAAATTTTTTGAAAAAGAAAACCGTATCGATTCTGTTTAGCTACTTAGACGAGATTCGAACTGCGTCTATGAGTACTTCCGTGATCGAGGGTGTAACGTACAGAGCCAGGTCAGCTCCATAGAGACTTGCAACGCGAACGATCCCTCTCCGACGATCATGATGTTGCTCTGGGGCGCATGCGGGGACGGTACCATTGGTGCTTAATTAACGAGGCCAGAGAAAAGCCACGTACTAAGTACGACCGTCATTCTCTCTCCGGTCGGGTCCCTGCCAGTGGCCCCACGACGGCCTTAATGCACGTAGTGCGCGTAGTTCTCGGCCGGCCGGTCGGTCCACTACACCTTCACCATCGTCATTTGCGTCTGATCCTGTCTCGTATGTAGCTGGAGATAAAACGCCATACCGACAGCCCCGCCACCAAGCCAGGCTGCAAGTGTGAGCTTTACTCGACCATATGTCCATCACCAGGGCACATTAGCAGTTTAGCACTAAGCTTTTTCCACTTTGTAATCCTTGTCCGCCACGAATAAAACTACGGAAGCCTGCTTTAGATTAACGAATCAGTGAGCACGCGCAGGTCGTGGCATGGCTAACATAGACACGGCGAACGGTTCTTTTTTTCTGTTTTAATGTTTTTTTTAGAGAGAGAGCCGCAGCTTGCAGGAACGAAAATCACACTCCCAAAAGTTCTTTTACTCGCCTGAGAAACTTAGGCATCCACGCCACGCACGCACGAATTACTCACCTGAAACAAAAATCCGAAAAATAGACCAGTACAGCTGCCCGACGGATGAAGACCTGCTCTCTCCCTGCCTATAAGTAAGCCAAAACCCGAGCCAACCTGAGGCACAACCAACAAACCCGAGAACCAAAAACTGAGCCGATCGAAGCAGCACTACTGCAAACCAACAGACAGCGAAAATGGCGGCCATCTCCTCCACCTCCTACTTCTCCTCGCAGCCGCAGCTGCCCTCCTCCTCCTCCACCGCCACCGGCAGCAGAAGCGGCGGCCGGCAGACGCGGAGGCAACGGAGCGGCGGCTGCGTCATGCTAGAGGCGGCCGTTTCTGGTGGCGGCGGCGGAGCGGTGGTGGGGAGGACCAGGAGCCTCACGGAGGAGGACCTGGAGGAGCTCAAAGGATGCCTAGACCTCGGATTCGGATTCGCATACCACGAGATCCCCGAGCTGTGCGGGACGCTCCCGGGGCTCGAGCTCTGCTACTCCATGACGCGGAGGTTCCTCGACGAGCAGAGGGCGCCGGGGAGCATGGACCTGGAGACCGAGGCGGCGCCCATCCCGGACTGGAAGATCTCTGGCCCTGGTAAGACTTGTTCCCCTCTACACTTTTTTTCGATTATATTTGGGATGTTGCCAGCCAACTCTCTGAGTCATGATTGCCCTCTCCGATTCTTGATAGTAGGATATTAGTCGGTTCCTTGTTCCATAGATTTGAGTTTCCCCCTTTTGTCTTGATGATGGTGCTTGCACGGTGTAGTACACTATGTAACATGTTCGTCGTGGACAACTGCAAACCATTTCTTTGATTATTCATACTAAAAAGTTTAGGATGGTACATACTGCTGTCGTGTATCCTATGGTTTTGGTTACATCTAAATTCGACAACAAATGGAAAAGCAAAAAAAAAAAAAATCAGCATACGAAAGGGAGGAAGCAATACTAGTATTCTCGCTTGTATCATTTGGGATATCTACATGCTGAAAATCCCCACCTCAAGTTGCATCTCAGTTTTATCAACACAAGGAAAAAAAAACCATGTGCACTGTATATAGATGTCCCTTTTCTTAGAATGGGCGAGCTGTCTTCTCCAAGACAAGCTTCAGAACAAAGCAAAGCAACATAGTCCCCACTCAAAAACTACGATCCTCTACCCAACACATAATTTCTTTTGAAAAAAAAAAACAAATTTGAAGAAGTGCTAATCCTGCTGTCCAGACTATTCACTTCTTTTTATACAGTACAAAACCCCAGCAGCGCAAAGCATGTTCTCATCTGTTTGGTTCATAGCTGTTCGTTTAATCCTGGGATTATGTTTCCTTCTAGTATTCGTCTACAAATAACCTAGTGCTCATGGCTGATCAGCTACTATTGACTTTTATAGGTGATGACCCAGAGGAAGTGAAAGCTAGGCTCAAGTATTGGGCGCAGACGGTGGCATGCACAGTCAAACTATGCAGCTGATGGAGGTTGGCAGTGTGCTGGTTCTCTCTTAACATATATGCTACTACAAGCTGGATCGAAGCTGGTTGAAGTTGAAGAATCGGCCTATACGATATGGCTTCTGAGATCAGTGAGGAACTTCAGAGGAGGCGCTTCTGCATCGCGCTCTCGAGGCAGCAGAACTGATCACTGCTTTTGCAGAACCTCAGAGCCGGACAGGATTGTTGGTGGCATGGAACAGCTGAGAAATCCGAGGTGGCCAGCAGTCGGAGCTTTTCTGAAATCATCAGAAGACTGTCATTCCTCGTGGGGGTGTCTCCGCGTGGCGCAGCGTTTGCGAGTGCCTGAGACATGCTTGTTTTTCTCTTCCTTGTAGTGCTCTGCTCACTAGGGGCTTCAGTTGCGCTGTACTGGTAGCTCCTTGTTGAGCTTTGCAGATCCATGGGTGGATCTGCTCAAGTGTGCCTTTGTTTCTCTTGTTCGTTTTTTAACTTTGATTTGTTCTCAAGCAGTGGCAATTGTATGTATTCTGCCAGAACAGATTTGTGAGGTTTGCTGTATTACATGGTTATACAAGCTATTTCCTCTGAAATAGATTTCTTATAACTGCAAACTGTGGCTGCTGATGTTGTGAATATCATATGATTCAACTGAACTGGATGCATGTACTGTCGTTTGCTGTTGTGCTCTGTTGTTGGGTGTCTTCGTGTTGTCTCCTCTTCTTTCTTAGAGAGGTTGAGCGGTTGTGGTGCTCCTTCGGAGCTTTGTAAACTGTTTTTCCTCTTCTTCATCAACACACTATCATATGTAAACTATTGTTTGCATATCATACTACGGTTTGTCAGAACTCTACATCTACCTATTGCTACTCCCTCCGGTTCGTATTAATGGTCTCAACTTTATCTAGATACAAATGCATTTAGGCTAAGGCTGATCATAGTATTAATAATATCATAATATTACTATCATGCATATCCACAAATGCTCACCTTCTTCTCCGAGCCTATCCCACGAAGAAATAGCTCACTTAGTTATGGTAGACTTTAAGGTAGTCTCCAAACCCTCACAACTTTTCACACGGCGAATCACAAGCCTCCGGGCGATCCTACCCGTCTAGGGTTTTCCACGAACCCAAGAGTAACAATGAACTCAAGGGGAATTAATGAAATTTGACTTGGGGACCCCCGCTTTCTTTCTACCAAAGAGATTTTGCTTTGGTCGGGTAGAATGGGAGATCCTAAACCTTTTGGTGTTTCAACAATGGAGAGAGAGAGCTCAAAGAAAGAACATGAATGATTGACCTAACCTCCCAGTGGAGAAGAAAAGGGTATATACAGTCCGGGTAGAAAACTAGTTTTGGGGATTCTGCGCCAGAACGGGCTATAAGTTTGGCAGCGCCAAAGCGCACGCCGGACGGGTCAGCGCCAGGTCCAACGGATCAGAGCCCATGCCGAAAAAACCGACGCTAGGTCCGGCGGACCGAAGTCCAGGCCAAATGAGCCGACGGCCACCGGAATGATTGGCGAGCCACCGAACCACCATACTGGGGGCGATATCGGCGGACGCCGGATCAGGTTGGCGACGACCGAATGTTTCGGCGGTCACTCCGGTGGTGCCGGAAATCCTGTTGATTTCGCAAAAACCCCAAACCCTGCTCTTTTTCAACGACGACTATGGCTCATCTCAGGTGGTTGTGGGGCTGATTGATGTTAGAATGTGTATAAGTTGTAAGGCATTCCCAAAGAGCACATCGAGACCGTTCTTCTTAATAGTGTGGTGTTTCCTACTATACTCAAATGATAAAGAGAGAAAAATCAATGAAAACACCAACTCTTTTCTTGACTAGCGAATGGGGGTCTCATAACACCTCTTATCATCACTTGCAGACTAAAACCTGTGTATACAATAGTAGATAATGTTACTCCGCACTTTAGCTCCAGTGTCAGTATTAACCAAAATAATTGATACATGCATTTGCCCTTTCACATACCCGTGTAGTCGATGGGTAGAAAACTTTACCATACTCATGTCTACGGGTATAAAACTTTACCCATGTCCATACCCGATGGGTACCCGAACTCGTTGGATTCCCAACGGGTAGATCCAATAATACACAACTTAATCACAATTTTACATTCATAAATAGCACATTTAAAAAAATAACTACTTCTACTTAATAATAGGTAGACGAGTACATAGAAATTATCAAAGTTTAGAAATCGCAATCTCATACTCGTTCCTAGACTGCTTGGCCGCATATATTGAAACTCTATAGTTAAGTTTTATATATCAGTTTAAATGGCTAGGGTATGAGTATACCCATAGGTACAAGCCTATACTCGTGTCCCCCTTACTTAACGAGTATTATATGTGAAGAAGATACCCTGGAGGCAAATAATAAATAGATTTATTATCATATCTCAGGTAGTTCGTAATAGTTTCATATTGTGCTATAACTGTATCAAGCAGAAACATTAATACAGGTGTGGTCTATTTATACTAGTTCGTTGGGAAACCGTTGAACAAGATTTCCTGATCATGGAACATTTATACAAGTTGACAACGGAATCATACATG
Organism: Avena eriantha; assembly: GCA_910589775.1. Classification (NCBI taxonomy): domain Eukaryota; kingdom Viridiplantae; phylum Streptophyta; class Magnoliopsida; order Poales; family Poaceae; genus Avena; species Avena eriantha. The sequence continues at coordinate 309,364,556 of OU342746.1, forward strand.
ATATGATGGACATTACCACAGATAGGTATTGCGACACGATCATGTCACAAGGTTCATAGTTGCAATAGTTAGAAGCGTAGTATCCTTCTTCTTACACCGTGAGATTATATTAATGACTATCTCCTGATGCTGCTTTGATCGCATCAACCTCATGTCCATAACTGGGTGGCTATAAAGGTATGTTTCCGGTATTTCAGAGGAATAGTTGAGGCATATGTATCAAGATCGGGATTTTTTCACCCGCGTGACGGGAAGATACACACGGCCAACTTGATAAGATTACATCCATAATATTGCAACAGATGACTAGATCACGGAGATGGAATATCACGGAACAATTGAAATAGAATTTGTTGGTAACGAGATTGAACAAGGTATATGATACCAATGATCAGATCTCGGACAAGTCGTATAAAAAAACAAAGGGAATTGGACTCGACGTTTACGGTTCAAACGGCATTAGATCGTGAAATACACAGGGGTCATTATAAGCATCCCGGCCCCGCTAATGATCATTGATATAAGAGGAGTCTCGATCATGTCTGTAACGTTCCCGAGACGTCGGGTAACACACTTAAGGGTACGATGGTGCTGGAGATTATTCTGTAAGACAGAATCATAGAAGAGAAACAGAAAGTCGGGATCATTCCGAAGAGAATCCAAAGTTGTTCAGAGAAAGAAAGAAAGAAAAAGACCGAAAGGTGTTTTGGATAAATGACAATTTATAATATGCATTTATTATACTAGTAAGTCTGCACGTGCACGCACGTCATAACTTAGTGTTCATATTTAAGTACGCTGAATATTTTTGACAATGAAATTAACATATAACCTGATGTAGTAGTTCGAGTATGCAATCCTATGACCTATTATACTAACAAATTTTAGGTAACACATTCACTGAATATTTCTTTTTCTGTTCTCTCATTCATGTATGTTAGATGAAGTTAGTCTTATTTTCTATTCTCCCATTGTGTTATCCCATGTCAAGTGCTTCTTCGTGGAAGAAAGTTCCATCTCAGCACTTTCTGCTAAATCATCCCCCTTCACATTATGTATCAAACCACTATTGTAATCATTGAAAGGAAATAAGGAAGAAGAGATACGTTAAGCTTTTTTTTACAAAGGGTAAAATATAATGATCAACTAACATGATTACATTCCTACCAGCAAAGAGCCAGAATCTAGTCCAAACCTGACGGAGGTCAGGTAGCAGTTCTACTGGACATATGCCCATAGTTAGCCAACACATGGCTTATAGAAAAGTTTGTACAGAAAGTAGTTGCTTGATCTCATGTGTGATGAAAGTTACCCCTGATCTATCGATGCTTTGCTCCTTCATCAGTTGGATGACATCAGGAAAATCCATTTCTAGGACGCATGGCAGGCCAGTCCACTCCCTGGCAAGACCTATGCCCTCCCGACATGTTTCCAGTTTCGCTACAACATCATAATATACAGCTTGAAGTGGATACTTATTTCTGCTTTCCAGTCCCTGACACCTGTTTTTTCCGCTCATGCCAAAGAAATTAAGTTAACATAAACTTTGTGTTTCTCTACACCAAATAAAGCATTTAAAATAACTATTGCTAACATATGCGAACCACTCTAATAAATATGAAAATCTAGTAATGCCAGAACATAAGTTTCATGGGAAATTTATCCAAGTAAAATGATAGATAATCCATTGATATACATAATGAAAATAAATACCATACAACATGTGCCCTGTAACTTTGTACATGATTGCAATGGGTAAAGACCCCATCCTGCTTGCCTGTTTGTTCTCACAATGAGAACAATGCATAATACTAATAGACATGTCATAGTAATTGAATACAAATCCGGTTAAGGTTGAGAACTGAGATATTCATAGAAAAATCTAGTACCTCATTACATCCCCAACATTTATAACTTTTCTCATGACATTACTCAAATTTTGTTAAGAGACTTACAAACTGCAAGCTTGCCTCCTTGAATGGAAAATTAACCACAAGAACATTGGAACAAAATTTGTAGTGCACATAGGGTATAATGCAAACTAAAGAGTCATTATTGAGAAGAGATGAACGAAAAAGGTGGTCTAGCAGCCACTGAATGGAAATGTTAATTCATTAATGCACCAATCCCTGAAGTTCATTATCTCTGCAGATAAGATATGTTAAAAACCCACTATAAGAGATGCCTCACTACATGGAAAACATAGTTTAGAATGACAGCTATACCACCTAATACCTGTCTTCATTTTTGTTGAATCAATTTTTTCCTTTGCCAGTGTGGTTGACTGCAGGAGACGGAGATTTTTGGCAGCTTGCTAACCCGAGACTTCTGTTAGTGCAATCAATTCTGATATTCAATCACTGAATATGTACTCTGACTTGAAAAATCATGTAATTCTGGCATGTTAGATAGGGTAACATGAAATGCATGTACCTTTGAAATAATCCAAACGTTTGGAACAAAATTTAAGCAAGGACGAAAAGTAGGATATGATGTTCCAGTAATCAATGGTCAAGAAAGCTACCGGTTGTGTGCACAGTACTTGCCATGACAGAAAAAAAGTTTACTTTTGAAAGAATACTATTGTAAGTTTACTTTTGAAAGAATACTATTGTACGAATATTGGCCTGGTAATATTAATATTACCAACTATTAATTAGAGGGATCTTGAGTTTTGATTTGCTTGGTGCAAAATCATTGAAAAATCACTATACAAATGGTCCTCCCGTTTAGGTATAAGGAAAAAGTCAGTCATTTGCAACATATTTTTTACAATATGTGGTAAAACAAACAGATGTCATAGAAGAGAGTAATTACATCTACTAAGCCATGCACTACGTCAAAATATACATGGATTCCACTTGGTTTGTACAAAGTAAAACTGAATAACAATATTCAAGAACGAAGCAAGTTCTTGCATCATGTTCGGTGCAGACTATATCTGTATATGACAATGATAAGCTATGCAAGACCACGGAAACACACAACAGAAAGGGAGAAAAAAAATAAACTAAGAGGAATTATCTAAACCTCAAGAAGTCCAAGTACTATACAAACAAATGAAACCCGAAGTCTAGAAATAAACCTACAAGAATCTCTGAAGTCCATTAGGTACCACAAGTATACACCCTTTCTCTTTAGAACATGGGGTAAAAGACACACCAGTAGGAAGAAAAAAGGCATACATGTGACTAATAAAAGGAATTAGGTTTCAACAAGCAATGTATATACTAAATACGGAGAATCCCCATCAAGGGTACATCCTGAATAGAACTCCATGTACATGGAAAAAACAATGTAGATAAAAAATAGTACTCCTAGTACAATACCTGAATTGCATGAACAAAGAATAGACTATAGAGTCGCCCCTCTAGCTGTTTTTTAGGAACATTTGGGCGCAGCAGCAAGCTAGCATTGTACATACTGAATCCAAGGGTCGATACTGATTAAAAGTAGTAAAAACATTACCTGAATATGAAGAGAGAACAGAGTCACACCTCAACTATGTTTAGAAATATCTGGGCAAGGCTATAACAAGCGAACGGAGGCAAGACACCCAGATAACCTCTTGATTCACCGGCACAGCTCAGAGAAGCCCCTTACCGCCAACAACATAGAGTCCACTATAGCATGCGAGAAGCGCGTCGTGGAAGATGATAGGTTCCCAAACGCGACAGAGGCAACAAGTGCAAGGGGTCGGCCATGGCGGGTGCGTCCGCAAGGAGAAGTTAGTTCCCGGCGGGCGATGGCGGGGTGGAAGTCGGGGGCGTGAGAGGAATCCGACGGCGTCGAGAGGTGGGGTATCAGGATTTAGGGGGTTGGGTCGCTCGCTGCTGGTTGCCACCAGTTTCTTAGCCCGCTCGACGCTCAGTGTTGGTCACTTCCACGGATCAGACGTCGATCGGTGCCAACCACGGCAGCCCTCTGCGCCCGTCGCTCTTTGTTGGCGTGACAGAAGAGACAAGAGGGAGGACGGGAGAGAGGGAGTAGGCATCGTTGGCGGTGCGAGGGGAACGCATGCGCCGCGCGGAGAGAACGGATCGTGATCATGACCGGATCGTGCGAGGCAGTTTCTATTTTGTTCTATGCAAACTCTGGGGCGGACTGCAGGGTGCGCCAGAGTTTTCAGTCCGTCCGACCTATTTACTAAGTGCACCCAAGAAAAATTAAAGGCTGACATAAAGCTGTTAGATTAGTTTAGAGTGCTGATACATTGCAAATGTATCTATAATTTTTTATGCTCCATGCTTGTTTTTATCCACTTTCTTGTATTTTGTCCACACTTTGGAGTACTTTTCATATGATTTCTTGGACTAACCTATTAACAAGAGCCACAGTGCCAGCTGCCTGCCAGAATACGAGACGGAGGAGGGCCAGGGGCTGGCCACACCCCCCCAGGCGCGGGCTAGGCCTGGCCGCGCCAGGGCCTGGTGTGGTGGCCCCAGGCACCCCCTCGACCTCTCTCTTCGCCTATAAGAAGCCTTCTGACCTAAAAACTTCGGGGGATTCGACGTTTTTCTACGAAAAGTTTCGGTGCGCCGCCACCACCGAAGGGGAGATTCGGTGGACAGAAAGTCTCTGTTCCGGCACCCTGCCGGGACGGGGAAGTGCCCCCGGAGCCATCTCCATCGATCTCCACCATCATCTTCATCAACCATCCATGTTTCCCCCATCTATGAGTGAGTAATCCCCCGCTATAGGCTATGGGGATAGAAGGGATTGGATGAGATCGTTCATGTAATGGCATCAGATTGTTAGGGCATAGTACCTAGTATCTTTTATTAGTGCTTTATGACTTTGTTGCGACTTGTTGTGCTTAATGCTTGTCACTAGGGCCCGAGTGCCATGATTTCAGATCTGAACTTATTATTGATTTATCGTGATAGTATTGTTTTGGGTCTTATCTACAAGTTGTATACACACATCATTGTCCCGAACCTATGGCCCCGAAGTGACAGAAATCGAGGTAGCCAGAAGGGAAAGGCTTTGATGTGAGGATCACATGTGTTCACGGAGTGTTAATGCTTTGCTCCGGTGCTCTATTAAAAGGAGCACCTTAATTGCCAGTAGTTTCCTAGAGGTCCCGCTGCAAACGGGCTGGCAGGACAAAAGATGTTGTGCAAGTTCTCATTGCGAGCACGTATGACTATAATGGAACACATGTCTAGGATTCTCTAGTACTTGAGTGCTTTATCTTATTTATCTACAAATGCCCTATGTTCTGATTGCTATGTGAATTGTCTTGTCCATGCAACGTCCGTCCATCCATCCCTATGCCTACCACACTCGAATCCCACTGTTTACTGCTATTGTTACTACTATCTTTGCTTTGCTACTACTATTACTTTACTATTCCTACTACAAAACTGTTGCTACTGATAAACTGCTGTGAGCAAGATTATTTCCAGGTGCAGCTGAATTGACAACTCAGTTGTTAAGGCTGATAAGTATTCTTTGGCTCCCCTTGTGTCGAATCAATAAATTGGGTTTCACTTCCCTCGAAAATACTACGATACACCCCCTATACTTGTGGGTCATCAAGACTATTTTCTAGCACCGTTATCGGGGAGCATAGCTTTATTTATCAAGTTCACTTGGATTCACTATTGTTCAAGCTAAGTTTATTTTCTCCTTGTTTGCTTGTTTCTTTATAAAAAATACAAAAAAATTAGTTCCTACTCTAGTTGTTATTTTCGTTGGTCTGTTATTGTCTTGCTTTATCATGCTTGATGTCAATGGCTGGTTTCTTTGAAACTGAATCTTATTGGCAAGGTGGGTTCGCGGAAGATCAAAAAGATTATTATAAGGAACACCGCTTGTCACAAAAAGGGAAACACTTATGGGAACAAATTGATAGATTATATACCATTGCTAGAAACGTGTGCTCTACTTATAATATTACTTATTGCTTTGATAAATCTTATTGCTGCAGGAGGTACAAACACCTCCCTTTTCAATGTGAGTATAATGATGATGTTACCATATCCTATTATATTATGGAAAATTATGACTTTTATGATGTGGAACAAATTGAGGAATTTATTGCTTGGAAGGGTGTCTTTGAACTTGCTAGTTTGCTTAAAAATATTGATGATCCACCTTATAAGTATGAGGTTTATGGTATACTTAAATTTTGCTTTGATAATTACAAGGAAGAAAACAGCTATATTCTTGAATATATATGAATAGATGCTTTCCACAAATGGAAGAGACTAGTGCCTTGCAGGATACTATGAAAGAAGAAATTGATGAACCTGAAATCTCATTAGATGAAAAAGAGGAGGAGAGTGATGAACAAAAGGAGGAAGAATGTAGTTCCCTAGAGGCCCCGCTGCAAACGGGCTGGCAGGACAAAAGATGTTGTGCAAGTTCTCATTGCGAGCGCGTATGACTATATATGGGACACATGCCTAGGATTGTCTAGTACTTGGGTGATTTATCTTATTTATCTGCAATTGCCCTATGTTCTGATTGCTATGTGAATTGTCTTGTCCATGCAACGCCCATCCATCCATCCCTATGCATACCGCACTCGAATCCCACTGTTTACTGCTTTTGTTACTACTGTCTTTGCTTTGTTACTACTGTTACTTTACTATTCATACTACAAAACTGTTGCTACTGATAAACTGTTGTGAGTAAGATTGTTTCCAAGTGCAGCTGAATTGACAACTCAGTTGTTAAGGCTGATAAGTATTCTATGGCTCCCCTGTGTCGAATCAATAAATTGGGTTTCACTTCTCTCGAAAATACTGCGATACACCCCCTATACTTGTGGGTCATCAAGTGCCCGATCGTGCGACCCTGAGATGTCCATGTATTGTAGATGGGGTGCCCGTAGGAAAGTTTTTGTTGGGGCCTTTATTAGTAGTATAGATGTTAATTGTGAATTAATATATATTACAAAAAATATTTGAAATTAATATTTATAAGCAACTTCCTCAGCATGGACATAACCCCGGAGGGAATCGACTCAGGAGGAAGCCACCCGGAAAAAGGAGGCAACACACATGGCAGCGGGCCCCGGCTGGCCCATGTGTAGGCTGGCCGATGAGAGAAGGGAGACGTGCGGGCAATAGGACCCTGCCGCCGCTCACGGGCCACGACCTCTCGTCCCAGGCGGGGTGCAGCCAGGTGCGAGCCTCAGCAAGCCACCGCGCTCTGGCAGGCCGGCCCAAGGCGGGGCGCTGTTGAGCGGGTTGTTGCTGGTTGTGGCGCGAGCTGGGCTGGCGCTGGTGGCTGCTGGGTTGGCACAGCGGTTGGCCCACCCGACCACCCGAGCTGGCCCACCCGGCTGCCCCTCCTCTTTATTCCTTTTTCAATTGTTTAGTTCCACATGAGAAACCTTTTGTGGAAAGTACAACCCTTCCACCTACATAAAGGGATGCGCATGTGTGAGATTACACACCAATCCAATATTCTCCAAGGCACTCTTGTCAGGGAAATCTCTCTCGTGCGCGTTGTCCTCTCGTGATGGCGCAGTCCCTGAAAGGATTGCAGATGCAAGAGATGACACACATGTAGCACGTCGTTGCGCTGCAGGGATTCCAGCCAGAAGATCTACTTTCGCAACCTTGGCAGGGATCAGAGAACCGGAAGTCATCGCCATACACCGTCTGTATGCGAAAGCACGAGGATGCTGCCATTAGTAGAATCTTGGGTGTTGTGAGCCGGAGCTGCTGCACAATGGAGCAAGGGGTGACTTGTGAGAAGCTTCGTGATCTTGAGGTCGGCTTCAGATACGACTACATTATCCATGTTTCCCTCGGAACCTTAACCGCTTTCGGACTACAAGATATCCGAAACTCCTCCGGTCATTACTACATTACTTTTAGATAGATATTGGGCAAGTTAGGGCTTTTCAACGTAGGATTTTTTTCTCTGCCATGGAACCCTTTTAATATGGGTATTATCCATGGGTATAAAAATATGCCCATACTCTAGCCATGTGGGTACGGCGCGGTACCCGTTAGTAAAATTACGATCCCTAAGCTTAAGTGACGTGCTGGTCATAAGTCAACGTGAGACTTAGCCACCATATCTGCCATCTATTCATGATCCAACGCATAGGAAACATCCAAGGAAAAATCCACATAGACTTGGCTGTTTCGGCATAGACAACGTGCGGGATTTGGCAGGGCCAGATTGATTTCTCCCGCGCTGTTCCGTTGGAGACAGGAGGCGAGGGATTCGATGGTCGATGGAGCCACGCCTCCGCGGAGAGAGGGAGAGAGAGCCTCTGTCACGCTCCGCTGCGCCCTTGATTTCGCCACCACAGTCGCGCCTTACCTACGCCATCAACGTCGGGGATTTCGTCACCTCCTCGCCATCCGCACCACGGCCACCGACGACTTCAACCTTGTTCTCCTTCTCCTACGGCCTACATCTGATGGCATACCAGGGTATTTCTTGTTGAGAGTGTCCTGTTGTACACCGAGATCCTCCTTAATCTGATCACAAAGTACCACTCAACATTTTCTTACTAAAGAAGATACTCCCTTCAATCCAAATTAGTTGACTCAGATTTCTCTAGATTCGAATATATCTAGACTTATTTTAGTGCTAGATACATCTGAATTTTGACAAACGAGGCCAACTAATTTGGGTGGAGGAGGGAGTAGAAGATTTGTCCACATTTCTAATCACGGTGACTTGTCACTGAAGCTCAGTCCTGGCCCTGTTCTGCTCCCACGCCTTGGGCCTGTGCTCTCTTCTAGGCACAGCCCATGCAGCTCGGTATGACGGCCCATACGGTCCGTGACAAACCAGCTGGGCAAAACAAGGCCTTAGAAGGTGGTACCATCGCCCTCTCCCCTCCCACGCCGCCGCCGCAACCCTAGAACCTCCTAGCGCGCTGCCTCTGCTGGGCGCCTCCCCACCTTGCAGCAACCATGGTAAGCTCCGCCGCCTCAGATTCCGTTACCCCTCGGATCTCGACGCCGTTGTTTTGGCGTTTTCTCACCGTTGTTTGCCGCCGTCGCGTTGTTTTGCAGACGTTCAAGCGGAGGAACGGCGGCCGCAACAAGCACGGCCGCGGCCACGTGAAGTACATCCGGTGCTCCAACTGCGCCAAGTGCTGCCCCAAGGTGAAAATACTCCCATTCCGTTCCTCCCTCCGTTGCGAAGCTTGTTTGTGGTGGATAGATCTGGTTGCTTTAGTACTAGTGTTAGTTCTATGCCCGATGTGGAATGTTGCCGTCTACTAGATGTTTATCTCAGCTGAACAGTGATGGCCATATGCATGTGTAGGTTCAGGTTACTTTAGTTATTCCTCTCCAATCAACAGTTAATACAATAGTTAATGATGTGTTTCTCAGTTTGATGCATACATGGGTGCTAGCATGATACCTAACAATCAGTTCTTATTCTATACAGGACAAGGCTATCAAGCGTTTCTTGGTGAGGAACATCGTGGAGCAGGCTGCAGTGAGAGATGTGCAGGAGGCTTGCGTGCATGATGGTACAGTGTCCCTCTTTAACGAGTATATTCTTGGTGATCCTTCGCTAGTTATTGCATACTGAAAACGCCACATTGCTATGCTCTTGTGTCCAGGATACGTTCTTCCCAAGCTGTACGCCAAGGTGCACCACTGTGTCTCGTGTGCCATCCATGCTCACATTGTCCGTGTCCGTTCTCGCGAGAACAGGAGGAACCGTGAGCCTCCGCAGCGGTTCAGGCGCAGGGTATAATTCTAACAAACTTCTCACACCTTGAACTTTTCATGAGTGCTGTCCCATAGGTCATCAACTGCTAGAAGTTGGAAGTCTAGAATGATTAGTTCAGCATGATCAGTTCATCAGTGTCCCTTTGTTGCTTTTGGCGTTGCATTCTTCATATATTCATTGCAATGGATGCGTCAACGGAAGCATAAATAAACATGTTTGGTGCATTGCAAGCTTATGTGTGGTGTCTGATCCCCAATTCAGTCATCACTTCCTCATTGTAAAAGAAATGCTTGATATATATGTGTTGGTACTGTGTTGCAAACTCACATTTATGTCTGTAGTTTAACTGTTATAATTGTCTACTGTTTAAAATTCCTTTAGTTTGTGGAACTTCTCTGCCCCATTGGCTATAATAAGTGAAATCGGCTCTGGGATGAATCTGTCTCTTACATATGATAACCATCATCTTCACTTTCTCTGTTAAAATCTTTAACTTCAGCTGATCATTAACGGACGGAACATTTATGTATCATGTCTTTCACTTTGCATGTCAAAACGCATTAGCTAGCATTTGACAGCCTTCTTGATGTAATACTACTTGTTAGGTTTGATCATCATTCACTAATGTTTCCCTTCTTGTGGAACTTGGCTGCAGGATGATGGCCCCAGGCCTGGACAAGGTGGCCCACCCCGTGCTGGCGGCGCACCTGCTGGTGCTGGTGCTGGTGCTGTTCCTGGTGCTCCTGCCCCTGCTCCCCGCGTGTAGCCATAGTTTTGCAAAGCTTGCTTCCGCTATGCTACCTTGGTGTTATTGTCTCTGGATATAGATCTATGTTTTTTGCTGTAATCGGCCGTACTGAAAGTTAGTCGAAGCACAATCTGTGATCAGGTTTACTTTCACTGCTATGTATGATGTGAGATGGGAACTGTTTGGTTTGTTTGGTGGTTCTCCATTGTGATTTGCATCCATCCCTAGCCTTCTGTACTTACGGGTAATTGTTTAATCTATGTGCTTGCTCATTGTATGCCTTGGGGTTGTAATGCTGTATGATCTTCGTAGGCATAATGACAGTTTATAAGAACTCTGTTTTCCAGGATGTGCTCTGTCCTTGCCAAATCAATGTAGGTGCAAGCTCGAAAGTTGACAAACCAAAAAGTTGCATCTGAATCGAGATGTGATCAGGAGTCAGGATGACTGATCTCATCTTTGTCTGCCCCTTGGCTTTCTGATTCAGTGCGTGATTTTAGTAGGATCAGCAGAATAGTCGGAAGGCATATTCTGATTAGGAGCTCGGATTGAAAATAGTCAGACATTGCATAGAACAAGACCCTTCCTGGAACAAAACGTTGGTAGCGCCATACTGCACCGATATCTTTAAATTCGTCCTGAGGAAGAACTAATGCTAATGGAACTAATATGGTGATATTAGACGTGCTTAGAATGTTGATATTTCCGTCTCGCCGACCTTGCAAAAAAAATAGCAAGAACAAAGAGAGAATTGAGAGGACTCGACTTGCGATGGAGGTAGTATAGACATTGTGGACGGAGCAGTGTGGCCGTGGCGGGGAGAAGCATCCGGATTCCGGAAGCAAGCCAGGAACCGAGCACACCCCATCCATACTGTTCTAGATCCACTGGGGCAGGACCGGATCACAATTCCCAGCTTCTGCTATATGTTCTGATGGGCAGTAACAACCGAGCAACCAAGAGGGGACGAAGGCAGCAGCAGTAACAACCGAGCAGGAGCACACCCTATCCATGCTGTAGCGTCCCCGTGCTCCCCCGGAGTTAACCCAGCCGCCCATCTCATCTTCTAGATCGACTGGGGCAGGACCGGACCACAATTTCTGAGACGAACTGCACACGTGATCGTATCTAGCTCTAGCGTGTGATACACACGGATAAATCAGGTAGCCGTCGTGTATTTTTATTTTCTGACAGACACGCGACCATCCTGTATGTTACTAGACATTTCAGAACCAATCTCTTCCTAATGTGGATCTGACTTGTTTAGCCAAACACATTAGGCCTAGGTCGCTGGTTTCTCTTATTTTTTGGGATATTTTTTTATCCATACGAGCCTTTTTTTTTTTTTGGATAACTGGCCAGTTCAGATTTTTCTCGGTCCGACTACCAACCTTCTATTCTTACATACTCCCTCTGTTTCATAATATAAACAATGTTCTAGCTTTGTGAAAAAAGTGTATTTTTTCAAAAAAAATAGTCTATTTAGACTTCTTTTAATGTGTAGGTTCACACTAGATGAGGTCTAGATACACTTATTTCATAAAACTAAAGCATCTTATATTATGAAACGGAGAGAGCACAATATATTTATAAGGCGATTTTTAGGGTTATGGACTCCTCAGATGAAAGGCAGAAAGACGGTGGTGGCTGGCTGGTGGGGCCCATGCGACAGTGAGGCGTGGATGGGCCCTCTCGCGCACATGGCTGGTGTTATACGGACACGGTTATTATGATAGTTTAGGATAGTTAGGACTCTAGCTTAACTTGACTTGTACTCCAAGATGATCCCATGTACGTATATATATACTTGCCCATGAGGCTCAATCCAACATATTCCGCCAATCTCTCCCTCTCTATCTGACATGGGTATACCCTGCAGGTACTCGAGTTTGGTATATACGGTCCAAATACGGTGGAAGCCCATGGCGTTGCCACGGCCCGATGAAGACTTCGAGTGGCCCACGGACTCTATATGACTTGCGAGACAAGAAGAAGTTTAAAGATAGAAAGTTTAAAGGGAAAACTCTAATCTGTAACTGACTCGACCTGCTACCCGAGACCTGGCCTATCTATATAAAGGCTAGGAGGGGGCGGCGAGGAGGAGACACACGCAACCCTAGTTTCCACAATTCTCGCTAGATTGCATCTGCGCGCCCCTGCAATCTTCGATTCCTCCATTAATTCCAAGAGCAGACAAGCAGGAGTAGGGACCTCTATGAGGCCTGAACCTGGGTAAACCTTGCGTCCAGGTGTGCTTGTTTGCTAGCCGACTGATGCCTCCAGCGCTCCCTCCTTCTCCAAAACCCAAGTCCATAACAATGGGCATTGATGAGTTAAACCCTCGTCAATTGGCGCTGTCTGTGGGAATTGAGAGTGCTGATGTTGCGGCTTCTTCGGCCCCACCAACCCCGATCTACAACTTCGCAACAGCGGAGATTCGCCAGCTCTTCGGCGCGTTCGACTTCACCGTCCATACATCGGCCACTTTCCCGGCTTTCGAGTCCGTGGGCAATGGAATCAGTCTGGCGATCGGGAGCTTCCGCTTCCAAGTTGGTCAGATGGGCACGCTTCGCATGCCTGACCAGCCAACAGAATCCACGATTGCTCCAGCATCGTGGTTCCCGTCACCAATCGACACCCTCAGCGAGCTCAACACCTTAGCAGCAGCTGAGAGCACGGACAGCGGCAGCAGTCGCGGATCCGATCTGGGTGACCTAGCAATGGAAGATGGGGTCTATGGCTCCGGATCCGAAAGTTTCAGAAGCAACAGATTCCCCAACCACTTCATGTGCACCGTCATCAACGCCTGCGAAACCAGCACCAATCACGAAAACGGTAGCAACGGTCCTAATCCACCCAACGGTGGCATACCTAACGGCGGACCACCCAACGGCGGCCCCACCCACGGTGGCAATGGCGCGCCCGTCAATAATGGAGGGGTAGTTGAACCTCCAACCATGGTGAACGAACACACTGGTGAACGTGTCGTGATCAGGCTCAACGATCTCGAGTGGGCCCACTGCCGACAAGCTCTGCGAGGCAATCCTCTGCACCCCGGCACGCCGCAAGATCTATTGATGGGCTATCATTGGATACTAAAAAAGGAGTACTGACGCTAGTTACAAACGATCGCACAACTCGAAGCGCGTAAAACAGCGGCAGACGAGTCAAGTCTTCGACGGGCCGGGCTCTCCTCTCACGAAGGATCCTCCTCCAAGGGTAACGAGTACGTAGCTAACAAGAGGCGATCTCGAATGGCCCACCTCACCGAGCAGGAGCACATAGAAGCTGGGAAAGTCCTCGACTTCAGCTCTATAAAAGTCGACACACGGGGCAACGTGGTCCCAAAGACGCCACAAGCTGCGGTGACAGCGGCCACCATGTACCTCCTCAACAACCAGCCGCCGGCTGGGGATCCCCGAGCCGCCATGCACTGATCTACGATCGCGGACTTGGGGTTAATCGAGGCCGCTCTCGACAAAGAGCCGACGCCGGAGCCAAAGAAAAGCAAGGCTCTGGCAAAACGCTATTCCTCACCCTCGTCCAGCGACGACAGTCACGACCCGTCTCGACGTCGCAGCTCACGGCGACACGAACACGACTACGATGCGCGCGATGACCTCACGCAGCGCAAAATCGACAAGTCAAGGGCGCGACGTGCCCGTTCCACTGACTCAGAGGACGAGGATGTGGAGCTCTGCGGCGCCAGATGCTTCAGCAGAGCTATCAGGCAGAAGGGAATGCCCAAGGGGTTCAATCTCCCATCGGAGAACCCAAAATTTGACGGCCCATAGGACCCGAAAATATGGCTGGAGGACCACATCTTCTCCGTCAGACTCCACGGCAGGAGTCGAAGCATGGCCATGTAATGCCTGCAGCTACAGCTGCAGGGCACCGCCCGAGCATGGCTCAACAACCTCCTGCACGGATCCATCCGTAGCTGGGAAGAGCTGGTCTACAGCTTTGTGCGCAACGTCAAGGGCACCTACAAAAGGCCCGCATCAATCGAAGAACTGAGGTGCTGCCAGCAAAGGTCGGGCGAATTGCTACGCTCGTACATCCAGAGGTGGTCCATCATCAAGAACTCCGCAGAAAATATCTCGGAGGATCGCGCAATTGACGCATTCAACGGCGGCGTTCGCTGCATAGAGCTCAGGGATGAGTTGGGCCGCTCGAAGCCCAAAACAATCAACCACCTGATGGAAATTGCGAATTGGTGGGCTGATGGAGAGGATTCGGTGAAAAACCGCACCTACTGATGATGAGGACGACCTCGGGCGTAGACGCGACCGTCGAGGCAAGCGGCGAATGCGTGTTTACGATGACCGCGAGACGTCAATATGGTCGCAGCAGGCTCCGCCGACAAACGCGATGACAACCGCAACAGCGGCTACCGCAGCGGTGGATACCGCGACTCTGGGAAAACCACGCAGGTATGGCAATGCCGCACTCACGAAGAGGCACCCGCAATAACAATTGAGGACAAACTGTCCGGCCGTGCAACCTGCACTTCTACATCGACAAGAACGACGGCGAGAAAAAATCCAGCCACCTTCTCAAGGACTACCGCGAGTTTCTCAAACTCCATGAGGGCCTGGCTTGGATGAATCGCGACACGGTCAATAGGGGCTACGGAGTTGCCCCAAGTGCCGTAGCACATGGAGCTCCTCCACCACCACCTAGAGTACCACCACCCGCGGCCGCACCGGTCCAGAATCAAGGCGGCTAGCCATACCCACGGGTCGTAGGCAACATGATGATCCAAAAGGGGCGCCCCTCAAATCGGGTGCAGAAAGCCATCACTCGCCAAGTCCACTTGGCAACAAACTCTCCGCCCTCCACCACTGAGTACCTCAGTGGAGGCGACTCAACATCACCTTCGACAAACGCGACCACCCGCGCCAAGTCCCTTGTCCAGGCCACTGTCCCCTCTTACTCGAGGCACAGATTGGAGGCTTTGACATGAGTCGCGTCTTCATGGATGGTGGAAGCGGCATTAACCTCATGTTCGCAAGTACCTTGCGAGCAATGAGGATCCCTCTGACGTGTCTAGAGGTCTCGGACACGAAGTTCCACGGCTTCGTCCCAGGGAAGGGCATATATCCCCTGGGCAAAAATCAACCTCGACATCATCTTCGGCACGCCGCAAAACTTTCGACGTGAACGCATGGACTTCGAAGTCGTTGACTAACCCTCATAGTACCACTACATCCTCGGACGCGTCGCATTCGCTAGGTTCATGACAGTGCCGCACTACGCCTACCTGTAGATGAAAATACCATGTCCAAACAGCGTCATCACAATCAACGGGAGCTTCGAAACATCCGACAGCTGCGACAGGGAATTCAACAGAATCTCCTAGTCCTTCGGCATGCAGGAGGAGCTCGCAAGATTGAAGGAGTCGACAGACAACAGTCTGCCTCCCCTAAGCCGGCCAAGTTCACCCGACCTATCCTTCGACTTGTCGGTGCACACGAAGAAAGTCCAGGTCCACCCATCGGACCCGACCAAGATGGCCCTCATCGCCAACAACTTGAGTTCCGCATAGGAACTCGTGCTCGTCGAATTCCTCCGTGAGCACTGGGAAATCTTTGCCTGGTGTCCAGCAGACATGCCAAGGGTTTCCAGGGAATTCGCCGAGCACGCACTCAACGTCAACCCAGACGCAAGGCCAGTCAAACAGACAATTCGGCGACTATCCAAACCAAGGGCAAAGGCGGTCGGAATGGAGATCAACAGACTCCTCGATGCCAAATTCATACGCGAGATCAAGTAAAGCATTTGGCTCGCCAACACGGTGCTGGTACCCAAAAAGGACACGGATATCCTGCAGATGTGCGTGGACTTTACCTCCCTGAACAAGCACTGCCCAAAAGATCACTTCCCGCTTCCGCGAATCGACCAAGTCATCGACTCCACCGCGGGATGTGAGCGCCTCTGCTTCCTCAACGCCTATGCAGGCTATAATCAGATTCGAATGAAGGAGGAAGATCAAGAGAAAACGGCGTTTACAATGCCTTTTAGTGTGTTCTGCTACAACACAATGCCCTTCGGGCTCAAAAACGCAGGAGCCACCTATCAACGGTGCATGCAGGCTTGCCTCAAGGATCAACTTGGTCACAATATCCAAGTCTACGCCGATGACATCATCATCAAAACAAAGGAGGAAGCCTCGCTAATCGACGATTTACGTGAAATCTTCGCCAATCTCGACCGCTACCGGATCAAGCTCAATCCGGACAAGTGTGCCTGGGCAGTTACTCGGGTATCTTATCTCCGCGAGGGGAATTGAGGCGAACCCGAAGAAAATAAAATCCATACTGGCCATGGAGAAGCCGAAGAATATAAGAGGCGTCCAACAACTGGCCGGGCGAATCGCGGCGCTCAGTCGATTCATCAGTCATATGGGCGAAAAGGCACTGCCCTTCTACCAACTTCTCCGCAAAACTGACAAGTTTGAGTGGACCGACGAGGCGCAGGAAGCATTCGAAGACCTCAAGCGTCTATTGTCTATCTCACCAGTACTGGTGACTCCATGCGAAAGGGAACCATTGCTGCTATACATCTCCGCCACCAACCAGGTGGTCAGCACAGTACTCGTGGTGGAACGAGCCGAAGAAAACAAAGTCCACAGGGTGCAGCGCCAAGTCTACTACCTCAGCGAGGTGCTCACGCCAACAAAGCAGCGGTACCCGCACTACTAGAAGATGGCATACAGCGTCTTCATGATAGTCAGGCGACTACGTCACTACATCCAGGAGCATCCAATCGTGGTGGTCAATGACGCCCCGCTTGGGCATATCCTCAACAACCCCGATGCCACTGGACGAGTCGCGCTTTGGGGAATCGATCTGTCTCCATGAGACATTACATATGAAAAGCGCGACGTGATCAAGTCGCAAGTCCTCCCTGATTTCCTCGTGCACTGGATGGAGAATCAGCTCCCCGAAAAACCAGATATGTCCTACCTCTGGATGATGCACTTCGATGGATCAAAGCATAAGGGCAGGGATGGCGCAGGTGTCATACTGAGATCGCCCCAAGGAGAAAAGCTGAAATACATTCTGCGAATGCAGTTCACCGCCTCCAACAACGAAGCTGAATACGAGACCCTGTTGCACGGGATGCAGATGGCAAAGCCTGCGGCGCCAAGAGGCTCATCATCTACGGCGACTCCAAGCTGGTCGTCAACCAGACAATGCACGAGTACGACGCACTGAACGACAATATGATCGCTTGTCACGACCTTTATGATACACTCGAAGGAGACTTCGACGGCTGCGATCTACGGCACGTAGGCCGCGAAAGCAGTGAAGAGGCAGACACACTCACCAACATTGGCTCCACCTATACCCCCATATCACCTGGGGTATTTTTCGAGCGTATCTGCGAACTCTCCATCAAGCCAAAGGCCGCAGAGAAGAAAACAAGCGCAACAACGGACTCGAGGGCTACGCCACCCAATGAGCCAATGGCACTCGACGACCTGGAGCTTGACACAGGACTCGAGGGACCAATGGGGGTCATGATGATCGAACCATCTTGGACTCAACCCTACATGACATATCTTCTCAACAAGAGGCTGCCTGACGACTCGACTGACGCGCGACACATCGCACGGCGATCCAAGGCATTCGCCATCATCAACGGCGAACTATACAAGTGCAGCATCACAGGAGTACTCCAACGGTGCGTCTCCAACGCGGATGGAAGGGCTGTCCTCCTTGACATACATGAAGGGACTTGCGGACACCATGCCGGTAGTCGCGCCCTAGTCACCAAAGCTCTACGAGCTGGAGTCTACTGGCCCACGGCCATGCGTGACGCCAAGGACATAGTCTAGAGATGCAACGCTTGTCAGCGATTCGTGGACAAACCGCACGCACCTGGCGTGGAACTCTGGCCAATACCATTGGCTTAGCCCTTTGTGCAATAGGGACTCGACATGGTCGGCAAGCTCCCAAAGTCCTCACAAGGAGGCTACGTCTACCTCTTGGTCGCAGTCGACAAATTCACCAAGTGGATAGAGGCCATGCCGGTGACAAACCAGTCAGGAGCCAGTGCCGTCAAGTTGTTGGAGTCCATTGTCTATCGCTTCGGAGTGCCACACAACATCATCACGGACAATGGAACAAACTTCACCTCTAAGGAGTTCTAGGGTTTCTGTGAAAACCTGGGAATCAACATAAGCTATGCCTCCGTAGCTCATCCACAGACCAACGGTCAAGTCAAAAAGGCCAACGGCCTCGTCTGCGGCGGAATCAAGTAGCGACTCCTCCGGCCACTCGAACAAGCCACCGGATGCTGGCCAGACGAGCTGCAATCCGTACTCTGAAGCTTACGCACAACTCCAAACAGTGCCACGGGATACACTCCGTTCTTCATGGTGCATGGTGCTGAAGCGGTACTACCCGCAGAAGTATGCTACAAAGCCCCGCGGGTGGTCGCTTACAGCGAGCAGGACTCAACTCTTGCACTCGAAGACTCTGTCGACCTCCTTGACGAGGCACGGGACATCACAGTAGAAAGATCGACGATCTACCAGCAGAACCTGCGTAACTACCACAGCAAAAGGCTACGCCCCAGATCCTTCATCGAAGGAGACCTGGTCCTGCGACTGAAGCAGCAAGGGCATCTCAAGCTCGAGTCCCCTTGGGAAGGACCATACGCGATTACAGAAGTAATCCCAGGTGGCGCCTATCGCCTCAAAGATTTCGAGACAGGAATTACATACTCCAACCCCTGAAACGTCGCGCAGCTATGACGCTTCTACCCTTAGTCGTCCTTTTTTCTTACATTGCAAATAAGGCTATTCAGCCAGGCTACTTAGCCACACATTGTACCTCGTACTGATTCTGCGAATAAATAAAGCTAAGTGCCCCGAAACTCTGTATTTTCCTTATTTTTCCTAGCAATTTTATCACTCGGGGGCTACGCCACCCTTTACACCCTAGTTCTACGAACAATACGTAGTATCCCGAGTAGCTGACACAACAACAATCGAACCCTTAATACATCAACCCAGTTGTAACGCACCTGACAGGTTGGCAAGACGCTGAAATAAAATAAGTCGGGCTAACGAAAAGGAACTGCAGAGTACAAATACACTCGCAAAACATACGAGCTAGCAAGCTCTTTACACATCAATATCAATCAATTATATACATCATACATATATGAAATTTACAACACTCGTACATTTACGTGCAGGATACAGGTTAAACTACTGCTACAGCAGAAGAACGTTTGTTTGTTCCTCAAAGAAATCAACAATTTCTTCTGCTAGACGATCCACCGCCTAATAATGGGGAACCATGTTCCAGGTTGAGCCTGCTGGCGGCGTCGAAGGACCAGCAACAACAGCTGCAATGTACACATCAGGCCTGTGTAGTCGCACCAGCGACAAAGCAGCCTTGGCACCAGCCACCAACTGGTGCCGCACGCAATCGCGAACTGCACTCAAATCCTGAAACTTAGCGAGGAGATCCAACAGGCTCGAAGGGACGATGTCCAGCGGAAACATCGTCGGGTAGATATTCCTTAGGCACGACTGCGATTTCTTCAGAAAGTGGAGCACTCGAGAGGCACGATCCTACAGGGTCGCAAGTGCGATTGCGCAATCATGATCTACCCAGAAGTGCCCACTTGCTTGAAGCTGTTCCTGGGTCAGGTCGTTCATGCGAATGGCGATCCTGTCTTTCTCATCCTGTGGATGACGCGCGCTAACAACTATACCAAGAAAGAGGCAAAAGTATGAAGACAATGAACTACCGCGACTGACTACAAGAAAAGATATGGGGGCAAAAAGCTAACACTTGAACTGATCACCCAGCTGCACCACCTCCTCTAGTAGATATTGCTCTCAGGTGGTGGCCTTCTCCGCCTTCGACTTCTATACATCCGCGTTACCGCAGAGGACGGGAAGCTCACGCTCCAGCTGCTTAACATGATCGCACAATCGCGAAAGCAGAGACAACTCATCCACCCTAGAACCGAATGCGCCAAAGTTTCGTTAGCGGATGGAGGGTCCCGAGGATCACCCGAAGGACCACTCGACGTACCCTATTACAAGCCAAGCAAGAGAGAATAAGGGACCAAGCAACACATGGACAAAAGCTCAAGTGTATTCAAATATGACAAAAGTATCAATAGAGACACTCAGCCAACGACATGTTTTCAACAAAAGGAGTCGAACTACTAACTATTACAATATAACTACTGAAGAGCAGCTTGATTCTTCGACTTGGACTTCGGCTTCGGGGGCCTCATCGAGTCTGTGGCAGTATCAGACGCCATAGACTTCCTGCCGGCCCCTGACACCGCAGCCTTCGCCGCCTTCTTGGCTCGCTGCAGCTCCTCGGAATACTTGGCGACTGTGTTGATGAGTTGTGGCCCGTACTTGCCGCATACAGTTGCAAAGGGAGCAAAAACTACCTGTTGACCATCTGCGCTGACGGGCATCGCCTTGGAGACCGCGGCTGGATCCACCTCCACTCCATGGGCTTGCACCATTGCGAGTGCCATGGAGGCACCAACCACACGCTGCGATTTCTTGAAGTCCGTGGGGATACCTCTAGTGAGGGACTCCACCAGGTCCTCCAAGTTCTCAATCAGCTCAGTCTTGGGCGCCAGCTCCTCGCAGATGCGACTGAGAACACCCTTAGCCTTGGTGAGCATTCCCTGAATGGAAGCGCTACGGTCTTCGACTGCCGCAACGGCGCCTGGTAAAGCATCATCACGACGAAGCGCCTGGGCGTCGAAGCTCAGACCACCAGCATCTACACAGAGCAAGGCGTCAGCACAACAGCAAGATATCAGAGAAAGAAACAATTAATACCTGAAGAAAAATTACCTGAAAGAGACTTGGCAATCAAGAATAGCTGTTCTTCGAACAACTTTCCCCTCGTGGCGATGGAGGCGTGCAAATCCTCTTCGCGTTTCTGCGATTCATCCAGCGCAACGACTGCCTCGTCGAGATTCTTCACCACCGCGGCAAGCGTCTTTTCAAGAGAAGCAGCATCACGAAGAAGTTCGTTGAGCTCAGCTGCAAAAAACAAAAGATGGACCATCAGTCGAATGTACAAAATCCCACAAGGGCAAAAGAAGAAGAAACAAAAATGCTAACCTTCGACGATGCGATGGCGATTGTCCAACATTGCATGATGTTGACCCATCACAAGTACTTGCTCTGCCAAACGAGCACCTTCCTTCACAATGAGCTTCCTCGGGAAAAAATAAAGGATCAGCAGATAACACGGATCACAAAACTCGACTGCAAATAAGCAAGGTCACACTTACATGCTCCTCTAGAGACTCCGAAGTCGATTGCCGCGCAGTCGTCCGGGCAACCATCTGGTGCTCCCCAGCATGTGGAGAACTCGATGAGTTGTGCCTAGAGTGGGCCGCCAATGGAGGAGAGGAAGATCGTTCAACTACTTCCTTGGCCTTGGAGTCCGCGACTCCAGATTCCTTCAATAATTGGACGTCGCCAAAAGACGACGACGCCTCTTGGCTACGAAACACAAGCCAACATCAGGAAATGCAACTCCAAAATGAACCAAGATGAAAGTTGTAGACTTACCAGTCAAATTTATCAAAGTTGAAGGTTTACTCCTCTGACTCGGACGACTCCTTTGGCAGTCGCATCTTTTTGCGAGCAGATGGCGCCATGGAGCGTACAGGAACAACGGGAATCGGCTCCTCCGCACCAACGGATGGGCGCTCTGGAGTCGACGGAGATGATGCATCCGCATCCTCGCTGCGAGAACGCTTGAGAGTGTTCAGACCGTTGGACTCGGGGGCTTCCTCCTCCTCTTCAGGTGGGACGGTCGATTCCGACTCGTCCTCTTCATCTACTTCGCGAGGAATAACCCCCTCAGGAAGAGGGGGCAAACTGGGAGACACCTTCCAATCCTGCATATAGAAAAGAATTCAGTATACGTCAAGAAATTAGAAGCAATCGACAAATAAAGCTACTTCGTAGCATACCTCAGGAGGAGGGTTAGAGGCGTCGAAGGGAGGTACGACTGGTTTGCCTGGGAGAACCTCCTTGGTGGTGTACTTTGTCACCAGTCATAACCTCTTGTCCACTTCACTCGCGGAAATGCCATTGGCAGACACGCGAGTGACATCGTTCGCACCAGCCCATTGGAACATGAGGTGGACTCTGGCCTGCAGAGGCTGGATGCGACAGCGCAACCGTGTGCGAATGAGGGCGGCGCCTCCTTCTTCTTTACCCATGCGATTCTCGAGGTCGCAGATGCTCTCGTACAACACTTCTGTCTCCTCGGACTCGCCAGGCATCACCACGTTCTTCACAGAACGCCTCCTCCTGCACGGTTTCGCGAGATCGAAGGGAACGAGTCCGTAGTGCTCTCCGTTGGCCTTTTGGTCGCGGGTGTAGAACTACTTGTCCCTCCACCCTTGGACGGATGCCATGAGCTTGATATCGAAATATGTTACGGAGGAGTCGACATGGATCCCGCAGCCTCCTACGTCATAAACTACAGAACCAGATGCTGACTGGCGCTTCAGCTTGAAGATCTGTGAGATCCAGGCACATGGCTTAATAGGATTGATGGGATACCCATATCAACAAGTTGCAACTTCTTTTCCGGAAGCTCATTTGAAAAGAACTCTAAGGTTAAGCGTGCTTGGCCTAGAGCAATTCTAGGATGGGTGACCGACCGGGAAGTGGGTAACCGGGTGCGCACGAGTGAGGACAAAGTGCGCAGAAAAGACTAGTGTTGGTCTATGGGGCCAGTCTAGATATCCTATTAAGGTGCCAGGAGTGACACCCCCCGGGCCCAGGAGTGGACGGGGTGCTACAAGTGGTATCAGAGCCGACCCTTGCGATTACACGGGTGTGTGCGGGTCAGTGGCGGGACATGTGGAGCATGGCGCGTGTGGCCCGGAGTGGACACAGCATGACACATGTGCCGGCACTGGACGCACAGACACGTGCCAAGAGGGAACGTTCCTGGGGTGTGCTTGATCGATGAGGGCATCGATCTTCTAAAGGGTGGGTGTATGTGAGATCCAGGCACATGGCTTAATAGGATTGATGGGATACCCATATCAACAAGTTGCAACTTCTTTTCCGGAAGCTTATTTGAAAAGAACTCTAAGGTTAAGCGTGCTTGGCCTAGAGCAATTCTAGGATGGGTGACCGACCGGGAAGTGGGTAACCGGGTGCGCACGAGTGAGGTGCGCAGAAAAGAGTAGTGTTGGTCTGTGGGGCCAGTCTAGATATCCTATTAAGGTGCCAGGAGTGACACCCCCCGGGCCCAGGAGTGGACGGGGTGCTACAAGATCCTCTTAAAGAGGCCAAAGTGTGGCTCAATTCCGAGCCAACACTCGCAAAGTGTAATGTAACAGACGATGTGGAGAATGGAGTTGGGGGACAACTGATGCAAATGGAGTCCGTAGAAGCAAAGGAGGCACGTGAAGAAAGGATGCAGGGGCAGAGAAATACCGCGGATGATGAACGCTAGGAACATCACCCGGAAACCAGCGGGAGGACAAGGAGTTACCTTGTCACCTGGCAACCGTGAGTCATCCGCCACGGGTGACAGAACTCCATCTTGACGGAGGAGACAGAGCTCAGAGGATTTGATGATGGACGCGCGCCACGCACCATTCGTGACGCGGGTGCCCGCACCCTTCTTCTTCCCAGCGCCGGTGGCGCTGGTGCCTAGAGTGTTGGATCCGCCCTTCTTCTTGGCAGCATCAATGGCGATGACGGACTCAGCGGCGGCGCCTCCCTTCTTCTTCCCCATCTTGCGGTGGCGGTGCGAGCGGAGGAAGTAGCTCAGGAACATGCGGAGTTGGTCCAACACCACGAAGAGGACGAGCTCAAAGAAGTAGAAGAGCAGCGGCAATGGCGATGGAAGCACAAGCAGAGAAACGAGCAGATAGAAAATTACCGCAGCTGCGCTGCTACTTAACCCCCTTGCGGATGCAATCCAACAGCCAACAGAAACCCTATTGGATGCGTGGCGCACATCGCGGTCGACACGTGGAGAGGCCAAAGCACGAACCATCCCCCACTATCTCCATTACGCGCAGAAATCGAGGAGGCGCAGTTAAAACGGAAGATTACGCACGCCCGGTCAAATCAAAGTCAGAAAATGGGACCCACCGCTCGTCACGTCCTGTCAAAGCCGCTCACGCGGGTAACTGAGGTCATCACATCGTCAACACTGATGTCATCAAGTTGAGCACTAGACGACTTCGACTACTTTAGTCCTTGCTCGAGTCTTTGACTCCACCAAGCACTCGGGGGCTACTCCCATAGGGGAGCGCTGGTCGCGCACCCTACAATTTTCTTTTTATGCAGGAATATGGATATTCAAAGCTTACCCAACCACTCGAATCTACGATTCGATGAAGGATCATGGGTTACTCCCATAGGGAGCGCTGGAAACAAATTCGACTGAAACAAGTAAACAAAAGACGACAGCAGTCGCGAAAGTTCTTTAGTCCCTGCCTGAGTCTTCGACTCAACCAGGTACTCGGGGGCAACTCCCATAGGGAGCGCTGGTCACGCATCCTATGATTATTTGTACGTTGTACTGTGTGTTGATAACATCCACACTCAAAGTCTATGGCGACACCGCCTCATATTTTTTCCTACAAAGAGACTGCGTCTGCTGGGCCACCCGAATCATCTCCGCGATGACAAAAATTTCAGATGCCGCGCTTGCAGCGTGAAGATAAGACCTGAATAAGGTCTGGCAACACATTTGCTACACACTACCAGAAATATATCCGTGCCTACAGGTACGATGAACATGCCTTGACGGACGCATCGAGTGCTCACACCCATATACTGGAATTCGACTCCTGTAAGACCTTCGCGGCTGGGGTTGAATTACATCAGCACTTTTCCAAATTCGAGTCCGGGGCCTCGAGTTCGAGTAGATTGCATTGTTTTGCCCTAAGGCAGTTAACTGATACCGATGCATCGGTTAAATCAGGCACACATATCAACAGTCCCTATGATATAAATAGAACACTCGAAAAAAATACTCAGTCATGCACTCGAAAGGCTTCATAAAGTCCAAAGTCGAATCTACGATTCCACTAGACACTCGGGGGCTACTGACATGGGTATACCCTACAGGTAC
This sequence comes from Avena eriantha, assembly GCA_910589775.1. NCBI lineage: Eukaryota > Viridiplantae > Streptophyta > Magnoliopsida > Poales > Poaceae > Avena > Avena eriantha. The sequence goes on from OU342746.1 coordinate 309,390,098, forward strand.
TCGAGTTTGGTATATACGGTCTAGATACGGTGGAAGCCCACGGCGTTGCCACAGACCGATGAAGACTTCGAGTGGCCCACGGAATCTATATGACTTGCGAGACAAGAAGAAGTTTAAAGATAGAAAGTTTAAAGGGAAAATCCTAATCTGTAACCGACTCGACTTGCTACCCGAGACCTGGCCTATCTATATAAAGGCTAGGAGGGGGCAGCGAGGAGGAGACACACGCAACCCTAGTTTCCACAACTCTCGCCAGATTGCAGCTGTGCGTCCGTGTAATCTTCGATTCCTCCATTAATTCCAAGAGCAGACAAGCAGGAGTAGGGACCTCTACGAGGCCTGAACCTGGGTAAACCTTTCGTCCATGTGTGCTTGTTTGCTAGCCGACTGATGCCTCGAGCGCTCCCTCCTTCTCCAAAATCCAAGTCCAGAACAATGCGCATTGATGAGTTAAACCCTCATCACTATCGTTCTACATGGTATCAAAGCGGCAAGATCCTTAACCTAGACATCGCACACGCTTCCACGCCGCGCCTCCCCCGGGGAGGTCAATCTCCATGATCTCCGTCGGGGGCCGCGCAACCCGTACGCAGGGTTCGTCGCCGATCCATGATTGGCTGCCCTGTAAGTCTTTTTTTCGATCTCTTGATTACCGATCTTAGATCAGACTGAGTCGCCCACCGTCGTCGTCATCACTGTGCCTCTACTCCGACCATCGGCATCGATGATCCACACTGCGCCCGTGCACCTGCCCCCTCCGCTACCACGCCTGCCTCGGCAGGCTGTTGCGGTCTCTCAACAGGCTGCCGCGCACCGCGGTGGGCTGCTATGCCTTCCTTGGAAGGCTACCGCGACCGACCCCCTAGGATCCTCTTCGTCGTCATCGTCCGAGACATCACCGACAAAGCCGCCATCGAATCCGATCTATGCGTCATCCACGCTATGACGCATACGGCACACCGTCGGTCTGATCAACCGATCTCGTGCCTGTCTATGCCAAGCATGTCCCCAAGCACGTGCCTACCACCGATCGAGCTACGGGTTGCCGTTGCATCGCCCCCTCGGGACGTAGCGTCGTCGCCTTTGGTCCACGCTGCCGACTTTCAACGCGCATTTCCTGACGTGTACGTTGCTGGTGGTCTCCCAACTGCTGCACCGACTTGTGCCCTACAGCTATGACGCCCCCGGGTCATAGCGTGGCTGCACGTGGTGTACTTCGCCATCCTCATGCATCGACGGCCTCGGCTTTCACCGCGCCATCTCCTATGGCGCGAATCGCCACCGTTTGCACATGGTCTTCTTCACGTCACCGGGTTCTTCCTCGCCTACTTCGAGCACCACCGTCGCGCTTCACAAGGTAACTTGCATGGCACCCTCTCACCACCGCAGGTCCCACCGACTACCCCATCGCCACTCCAGGCATCCAACATGACTACCCCAGGTCGCCACTGTTTTCGCTGCCTTCTACGTCTTCGTCCACTACAACTGTGCCGCCAGGGTTATCGCCTCATCCCCGACTACATCACCCGCTACTCTACTCTGATAACCACAGACAATGCTGGCATCTCTCCCCTAGTTGCGCTGCACGTCGCAACCGCTCTGGAAGCTTCCTCTTCTAGTCTTTCTGACATGGCGAGAAGTTCATGACGGTCCCTGTCCCCACACGCCTGGTACTTGCAACACCGCGAGTGCCTTCATCCGTGACGCGTTCCTGAGTCTGGCAAGCTCGGATCGGTGCCTCGTCTTCATCGGCTTCGACAACGTCTTCTTCGGCATCGACCCCTCTACGACTGCCTCGACCGCGTCACCGACGAGTTCTTCTTTGCATACTTGGTTCTGGCAAAACCGAAGTGTGTGTTCGTCCCCGATGTGCGCCTAGTTCTGGCAAAACTACGGCCGCACCTTGTCCTCGACGGCTCGGACTACATCGGCTTCGACATTGACACACTCGACGATTGCCTCGACGCGTCTCCGTCATCCTCCTCGTGCACTATGCGCATGCGGCTTCACGTGCGGCTACCTCGACACCGGCATCCCGACCACGGTGACTCCTCGCATGGCTACTTCGACCACGGCACCGCTGAACGCTCTGGGCTTACTCTACATCGGCACAAGGGCTACCACCTCGCTTGAGCATCATCAGCTTTCTCTACATTCCAAGCTACCGCGATGTGACACCATCCGCAACGTTCCCGCTCCTACTACGGGGGGATGTCAGCCTACTGGATGCTATTTCGGTTTATCTCCAGGCTGACCGTCCGTGACATTTCATTTGTTCACGACGCTACCGCTACGACTGCAAGGGGATGTTAGAGTATTATACGGACACAGTTATTATGGTAGTTTATGATAGTTAGGGCTCTAGCCTAACTTGACTTGTACTCCAAGATGGTCCCCTGTACGTCTATGTATACTTGTTCATGAGGCTCAGTAATACATCCAATATATTCCGCCAATCTCTCTCCCTCTCTATCGTTCTACGGCTGGCATGCCCAACCTTGGAGCGTCGCTTAGAGTGTGTGTAGTGTAGATGAAATCAGTGCCAAATCTATTTCCGACTCTGATCCCGGTGCCCGTACGCTATGAGACCGGTGCTCCAACAAAATTCTTCAGGCACCGGAGCAAGTAGAGTAACCGATGCCCAGTTCCTACTGCCAATAAAGTATTGTTAATTTGTTATCTATCGACGCAAACATCAAATGCCTCTCTCTCTTTCTTCTCTACACATCAACAACATGTACTCCCTCCATCTCAAAATATAAGATGTTTTAGTTTTATAAAAAAAGTGTATCTAGACCTCTTTTAGTGTGTAAGTTTACTCCAAACCTAGATGAACCTACACACTAAAGTGGTTCTAGATACACTCTTTTCACAAAACTAAAACCCATTATATTTTGAAACGGAGAATACTTATTTATTGTACGTGGTCCCACTATTCTTTTACCTATTGGAGCCCTATGTTGTGAGAGCGGTGCCTCAATTTTTCTTCTGAGCACCGGTGTTGAGGTGGCTAACTTTACACGTAGTAGGCACCAGCTACACCGGGGAGGGCCTAAGAGAATCTTTCTAGAGCTTGGCTACCTAAGTCTAACTAAAAATTGATTCGGTCTCTAGTACTCTCTTAATCTTAATTAGTTGACTTAGATTTTTCTACATTTAAATATATCTAGATTTGTTTTAGTGCTAGATATATCTAAATATAGATAAAACCTAGTCAACTAATTTGGATCGGAGAAAGTACTAGACTCAACACTATGAACAAAAAAACTGCAAAGACCCACTGTCGCCTCCTAGTATGCTGGTATGTTTTTTTTGAACAAGGGCAGGGTTCAGAAGACCCCGAGAGCTGCAATTTCATTAAAACAAGCGGTGGTACAAAATGTAAATAGACCCCTCAACAAAACTACACTGAAAAGCAGGCCTGCTGTTTGACAAAAGAGATCCTGGAAAGAAATGGAAAAAGCAACACAGTCCAACCTCTTCTCCACCGACGACGAGGATCCAACGCCGGCCTCCCAACACCTACTGCCGGGGACGAACCACTTGGCTGCAGGGAGGAGCGAAACGCCAACGAGGATCTTGAAAAGGGCCTCCGCCTTGGAGGTTGAGGAAGCGCTGACGAGGCAGCGACTTGAGTGGCCATCATGGCCACATATCGTGACGACGAGCCCGTCGGTCATGAGATGAGCTCCAGGTTGCAGCAGATGGGTGGCCTTTGTCGACCACCACGGGCACCCGCAGACAACAGCAGCAGCACCTCTGCTCTCCTCTCCCTCGCCACCGAGGCCGGCCGATAGGCAAAACAGAGGCAACCCACCACCGCGGTGCGGGAGCAGATAAGACCACCATGCCAGAATTGAGCTCGCTATGAAGCAGTAGAACTCCACCTCGCCTCCACGGCCGGCCTGGAGATCTACCGAGAAAATGCCCATCAGCAAGCCCGAGCCTCTTAAGTGAGTGAGAAGAGAAGCACCTTCCGCGCACTCTCCTCTGACGCCACGCCGGATTTTGCTAGAGTTCACCGTACGTGATTTCGAACTTTCTATTTTAGATTTTAGAGTTCCTTATTCCAGCATTAGGAGTAGATGTGATCAGTTTATTCTATTTACACGCAATATGTTCATCTACTCTATTATTTATCGTGATCTGTTTACTTGCTATTTGTATGATCATGTTTATTAATTATTTACTAGATTAAATTACTTATATTTTCAACAACTCAAAGGTGTATTGTGATCAACCAGTAATAGCAGCTCAATCTAAAAACCTAGTCCGAATGCTTAGAATTCTAAGCATTAATTTTGCCCTCCACGTAGACCGCAAACACAACCTTTTTTCACTCGGATTTTACTCAAAAGTGTCTTTGTATTTCGAGCTCCAGTGCTCCCTTAGTTAAAAAAATTTAAAAACCATATTTATAACTTTAAAAAATCAGTAAATTTTGGACATAGTGAATATTGTATGCTATACCCCTAACAAAATTGTCTACTATAAGAATGAATAATCGCAACCTGAAATTCCTTATATTATGGGCTAAAAAAACGCCACAAATATTTTAGAGATGTGAAAGTACGTATACTCAAATCCACATTTTTGTAGTTTTTTTCTGAAATTTCCCCAAATTTATTAATAATCACCAACAATAGTACAAAGAGATCCAAAATTAATAAAAATTATAATTAGGTCATTGCACCACCTAGCGATGACTATAACCACTAGCCTGAGCCGAAAGCGTACCGCCGTCCTTACCCCTCCCATACTGAAGCCTGACAAAACTTGTCGTAGTAAAGTTTGTTATAGTAGACATACATCAAATCGTCATGCTAAGACCACAAAGGACCATCACACTAGACCAGTAGTCATCGCCACAGATGACATCCATAGATCGGAAAAGACTGACCTGAAAACAAGCTGATGAACACGAAAATAGATAGAATCCTAGGAGATCCGTCGGAAAACGACTCCACACGTCCTCCGACAGCGCTGGATGCACCACCGAAACGAGGATAGAGCGGAGATGACCTTATTCTGACTAAAAGAAGATGAAATAAAGAATGTAAAACCTCACACCGGCGAGAGTCCGTGATCCGCTCTAGGCCACCAGAGACGGAGCAGACCGACGACGTCGCTGCCGAGGGGTGCGGAACGGAGATGAGTTTTCTCTCCTCCTGATTGCCTCTCCCTGGAGGCGGTACTACGATACATTTTTGTAGTTTTTGTGTAGCTCATCATATAAAGTAGGACTATTTTATTTTGGTATTTTACATGTTCGTAGGTACATCCCGGATATTTTTTCAGATTTTTTGAAACTTAAAAATATGATTTTTTTTAAAACCAAATCACTGGTGCCCAGTTGCACCAAGTCTTCAATCGGGATTTTACAGCACAAAAAAATACTTCAAGACTTCCCAATGCAACTTTGAATTTCTGCTACGTACACGGATTGCTCTTTGTGTCGGTGGCAGTCGGTGTACACGTGCCGCGCGCACGAGCCTCTAGGTCTCAGAATCTCCCATGTGGAGGCTTGACTCCGGGTCGCGATTATCCACGCAAGCATCGTACCGTGCAATTAATTTTATTTAACGAATATAAATCCATTCCGCCTAACGGTTCGGTATGGCCGCACCTGCGTGGTCTCGAAGTGCCGGAAACACCCCTCTTCCCTTTGAGCCAGCGTGTGGCTGCACCAAAACCAGGCCACAAACCTGGGGGTAATGTCGTAAACCCACCTCGAGTCCTTTTTCTATCTGGATGGATGAAGATCATGTCGTGGGTAGACTCCACTTTGTCGGTGTGTAATTCGTCGTCTTCAGCAAGGTCTCCGCCGTGGTTGCGGCCGGTAAAGGTCAGCGAGCAGAAAAGGACGGTGCCATGTTTCAGTCTGCCCCTCGCACTTTTTTTCTGTTTGAGATTGCAATGTTCCGCCCTGTATTTTTTTTCAGCACATCACATTTGTTGTTTGCCTTGGACCAAATGAGCACCGAGCTTGACTCTGATGGTTGGGTTCTCTATGGTGGAACCGGTCCACCCAGATTCAAGTCCTAGACTTGGCACATGCATTTGCATTTATTTGGATTTATTCCATAATTATTTGGCGCTATTTTTTTAGTGATTGGTGACGTGTTTATAGGGATGAGTATACGTGCATGTCTGTGAGCGTCTGTATTGTACCGTGTTCTAAATAAAAAGATGGGTCTTCACTTCTTTTGATGGTCTAAAACCATTAGGACAACTCCAACGCCACCCGGCAGGCCGTCCGATTCTGCCCAACCGCATACAACATCAACATAGCTTTCTTGGCCCTCACCAGCCGTACCGCCAGAGCTTACCTCGCCCTCGCCGCCCACCATGCACCCTAGAGCTTCCCCTGGCCTGCCACGCCGTCATGGCTTCCTTGGCTCGACGGTACCTCTAAGCGGACAGTTTGCGCCTACTGAGCCGGGCGAGGCTCATGCGAGCTCATCCGACCGTCTCTTGGTCCCTTGCCTCTTCCATCACCGTCAGCACCGCCACGGCCGCTTCAGCTTCGATGTTCATGGCAGCGGCTTCCTAGCCACCGCCGCATCCGACGTCGCCGTTGCCTACCGACGCACCATCACAATCACATATGTCCACAGTCGGTCGGCTGCCATCTGCGTGAAAAAGAGGGCAATCTTCTCAAGGCACGCCTATTTTGCCTCCAACACGACAAGGAGGGTTGCCTGCTGGTGGTGTGCCTCTTCTGCCGCCCGGCGTACCTCCTGATCTGCGTCGCGCTCCTCCCGGTCTGCCATTTCATGCGATAGCTCAACAACGTTATCCTCGTTGGAAGAGTCGGAGGCCTACAAAGCATGTTGGTGTGTGTTTTGGAAGGAATCGAGGAGGACGTCCTGTAGGGCCCGCATGACGTTTTCCTCCCTGTCCTCTTCGTCAGCGTCCCCACTGGTCCATGTCCTCTTTGTCGGCTGTGGGCGGGATGGTAGGGTAGCGCTCGTGTGCATCATGGCATGGTTGTGGCTCTATGGCAATCAAAAAGCCCCCCAACATCTTAGTTTATAGGCGCGACGCCCTAGGCAGGGGAAATAGCACAACCGAGCTGGAACGGGGGTGCGGGCAGGAAGTGATGGCGTGTGAGGCTGGAAGCGCGTCAACCGCCGTTAATGGGGAATCTCAAGCGTCTACAAAATAAACTTGGTGGACCGCGAGCCTCACAAATGGGTCGGCCCGTTGGGTGCACTCTCACTGTCTGGACGAACAAAGGTCCTTGTCCTGTCCTCCCCAACATGCAAATCTCACGGGTTCAAATAATTTACGTGTCTCTAGGCCTCCGCTGGAGTTGCCCTTAGAGCATCTCCACTCCCACCCCAGGAAGGCCCCTAGGAGCCTCTTTTCATCCGGATGTACAAAAACGGCCCAGTCACACCCCTAGGACACCGATTTCGTTCAGATTTAGGTGATTTTCCATCTGGCGAACTCAGGAGACACCTGGTTCCTGGGGGGCAGCAGGGAGGCTCCAGATAGAACTTTTCATCCACGTTGGCCCACCTGGAAGCCTCTTTCTTCTTCTTTTTCTCTTCTCCCGCCAACCCCGCGCGCTCGTGAGATGAGATGGCGAGTCCGACACCATTTCGCCGCCAAGCTCTCCGTCGCCCGTCCTCCGCCCAACTTACCATCTCCAGCTGTGGCAGCCTCATGGTCATCGGTCTCACTAGCGTCGCCACCTGCACCTCCTCCTTCACTCCCATAGCGGCAACGACGGCCTCACGGATGCAGAGGAGACATCCGGCGAGCCGGCGCTGCAGTGGGACTGCGATGGAGTGTCGGAGGAAGAGTGGGCGCGCGCGAGCGAGCTCCTCCATGGCCGCTTCGGGTCGGCGGCGAGTTGGGCAGCGGGAGGGCGAAAGCGGCGCGGCGCACATTCGGGCGGCCAACAGAGCGGCGCAGACAGCTAACAGAGCGGTGCCACCGGCGTGGCCGGAGCAGCTACAAGTGGAGGCGCGACAGCGAAATAGGCTTGGCGAGGCGACCTGGGGCGTGATGCGTGGCTGTGAAGAGGGGGGACTTGGGGTCCCCCCCCCCCCCCTTTTTTATCCGGATTTCGGCTTCAAAGTCTCCAACTAGTCAGCGTGGACAAGCCCGACCAAAACACAAGTAGTACTATTTGTTTGGGCACCATTTATCGTGCCAGCATTATAAAGGAAGTAAATAAATGATATTTTTTTAAAGCGGGAAGTAAATGATACCGCCGCTGACATAGTTATTGTATAGATGGTATGCATTGATGCACTATAATTTCTTACTATTCACGTGCTTGTGCATATTTGGTAACCCTAATTGGAATGGACCAGAGTAGACATCCATAAAAAGATGGTGGGGGTTGGTGTAAGTATTTTATATTTGCTTCATTCCACGGGAAAATCCGAGGATATCAATAGTAACAATCAATCATAAAAATCCGCGAAGGGGGTTCACTTGACTTATGGTGAATTACTATAATCTTGTTAATCCAATGAATTTTCATATGTATATTTTATCTTCTGACTTACTAACTTCTATCCATGTTGACAATATCTTTGGTCGCAAATCATAAAATAAGTTCAATACAGAATATTTGATTTACAGTTAGCCAAACATAAATGTTTGTGAAATTGTACGAAAATTTCAGTACAGAATAAACCAAGTTTCTAGCAATTCCATATTCAAGCTTACCGTTTTATACCACTTCTGCCACTTCTTGGAGCGAAATAGCCTATTAACAATTGGCGAAGCACAAATGTGTTTGAAATTCCAAGAGGGGTCCACTAGTGAAGTTTAGTCTTAAGCACAATTTAGTCTTTAGTCTTTAGTACTCGTAGTAGAAAATTCGGCTACATATTGCACTCGATCGTTTGCCTAAGGGGAAAAAAATGTCAGAGGTAGCAGTGACCTTATATGAAAAAGTCCCAAATCCAAGGGCTTTCATAGAAACAGAAAACCTCACAGAAAAGCCCTTTCCCCTTTCGTTCTCATGGGATATTCCCACGGAATTTCTATATGTACATTTTCCGCTCCCCTCCTCCTCTCCGCTCCTCGTTGCCCCTCGCCGTCGCCCGCTCGCGCCTTCGAGAAGCTTCGCATCGCGATCGCCTCCGCCCCCACCAGCTCCCATGGTGGACGCCCCCACTGGAGTCTAGGGCTCCCACCTCCGCTCCCTCCGTTCGTCCCGGCCCGGTCCTCAATTGTTCCGCGATTTCTCGGGTGATTCCTCTGATTTTTTCGCCATTTGTCGGCGCTGCTTCTCAGAATCATAGGGTTTGGCGAGCCTCTCGCAGCGGACGCGGAGGAGATGCACGGGGAAGTGGAGTGCAGCGTGTGTCACGCGAAGGTGCCGGTGCCGCCGCCGGTGTCCAAGGCGTACCACAGCCACCGGAGCACCGTGTCGTCGCGGCAGCGCGCGCTCAACGTCCTCCTCGTCTCCGGTGACTGCGTCCTCGCCGGCCTCCAGGTGACGCTTGCTTCCCTTTTTACATTATGTTCCGTTTGGTCAGCGTGTTTAATCGCCAGGTGTTGTGTAGCAACTGAAGCATTATTGCTTTTTTAAGCTACGGATTGAACCATTAGTGCTGATTGCGGTTGGGTAGTGGTGGATGCGAATTGAGTGGTTTTGGATCAGTGAGTCACTGTTTCGTGCATATGGTTGCTTGGTTGGATACAGTGTATGCTAATTGCTAAGAAAAAAGTTGGGAGTTTCATGAGCTCCGGTTTTCAGTATCAGTTTTATTTTCAGTGTCAGTTTTATTTTCCAGTATGCTGATGTTAGCATTGTCTAGATACACGCACCAGATGTCTAGGGAAGAACTACTGCCTACTTACTTTAAGACTTCTCCATGATTCACATCACTATTCGTGAATTTATTCTGAGGTCAAGCGTAACATTTATTAAAAAATTATCTAGCCAACTAAGCATGTTTATGCAGGTTTCCAATAACTTATTGGCAATTTTCCACATTGCAACTTTGTATGGTTGATGACACTTTTCTACCTCTTTTTCTATAGCCTATATTGGTCTACATGTGCAAAGTCGATGGGAAATTCAAATTTAGCCCAGTCAGTGTGAACTTCTTGACAGAGATTACAAAAGTTATCTTTGCCATCATCATGTTGTTCTTCCAGGTATGTGCAAGCATCTAGAGTTCAATTGTGATCTGTTGATGTATTCTTTAGTGCGATTATTAAAGGTTAGGAAATAATTTATGTTCTGTAAGGTCAGGTGTCATTTTTGTTCATGCAGTTACACTTCAATTTGCTGCTAAGTTTGTTGAATGAACATCCTGTTTAAAATACTCACGTTTCAGTCCAGCATTGATTACATACGACTTATGTTTGCAGTAATTCCTTCATGGCTTTCTGAAGTTTGGTTTTGTCCCTTGCAGGCTAGGCGTCTAAAAGTGGGAGAGAAGCCACTTCTCACTGTTTCCACATTTGTCCAGGTAATGCGGCCACAAAGTATGCATACCTATACAATGGATCTGATCAATGTCTTGCGATATTTCAATGTCAAGCTCTGATTTTTCCACTGGAAGATTGCATGATGTAAATACTCAAATACATGGTATTTTGTTTAAAGAGAACTTGTCATTTGGTGATCTCCATTACCTGGCTATATGCTATCATGTACATGATACCCCAACTTCATGGACAGTTCATGGAACTTACATACAAAAATTTAGCCTGTAATCATTAATTTCTTTCTCCGCCATTCTACGTATATTTTTTATGATGGCAAAAGTAGCAGAAAACTAGTGATCTTGTTTGCCATTCTAATTATTCATCATTTGGCAGGCTGCTCGCAACAATGTTCTTCTTGCGGTTCCTGCTTTTCTCTATGCTATCAACAATTATTTGAAGTTCATAATGCAGGTAAATAGTCGATAAGCACCTCAATAATCATGACTTGACATAGTAACTCTTCTGTTTGGAAACAAAATAGTGGAGCTCAACATGTATTAGCCTAACTTGGATCTGGTACTGTTTCCTAACCAGTGTAATTTATCGTGTGTGCTGTACAGTTATACTTTAATCCCGCGACGGTGAAAATGCTGGGTAATCTCAAGGTATGGTAGCTTTCTTATTTTTTAGAAGATGCTAAATGTATCTTAGTAGTTGCATAATCTCAAGGTTGGTGCATGCATGGATGGGCCACACATGTTTATTTGGATGCATACACATTCTTCTGTTCATTTTTCACTTATAAAAAGTAATTACATCCTGATAATCTCAATCTTGTAATACATCTTTTGGTCTTTAACATACATCTGCATCTGGCATACACTTTGTGTTCTGTGATTATATATTTTGATTATATTGATATACGTAGGTTCTGATAATCGCTGTGCTCCTAAAGGTGTTGTTGAGGAGGCGTTTTTCCACAATTCAGGTAAGTTTGCTCCTAATTGTCATACTTCTTGTTTCCAACTTTGGGCATGTTAGTTACTTAATGTTTAGAAGCATGGGTGGTCAAAATGTAAGTCAATTTGTGTTGGTGCAGCTCAAATATAATCCGACCACTCCCCTGCAAAAGAAAAAAAAAGATAATTGACCACTTATATTTCTTCACATCTGTGGATTAATGTTGTCATGTCCTAAGTATAATACTATAATTTGGTTGTGATGCCGTGGACTTGTGTAACTGACATAATGCTATTGTTTGTTAACAGTGGGAAGCCCTTGCTCTGTTGTTAATTGGGATATCCGTTAATCAGCTAAAATCACTGCCTGAAGGTTCTACTGCACTTGGTACTCCTGTTGCAGCTGGGGCCTACATGTATACATTATTTTTTGTAAGTTCTGACTCATTTGTTAATTCATCTTTCTCATACTTCCTTTCAAGCCATTTGCACCTGAGTAGTTGCCACCATGCAGTGTGCTGTTTTATTTAACATGTCAGGTTAGAGTATATATCATAATTCTCGTGTTATTTGAGAAGCTAGCATGCCTATCACATATTAAGACATCCGTTTTATGCTCTTTTCTTGTATATGTATAATGTAAGTATAGTATTCTGTCAGTCAGTTGACTGCAGTACAGTTTGTATATTCTCCGCTCATTAGCTCTTGCTAATTTTAAATGTTACAGTCATTCGTCTCACTGATACAGTGGTTGTGGTTCGCTATTTCTTGCTTTAACAATATTACTTGATATTGCGGTATAGTTTGTGTTATCTGTAACTTAAACATGTACCTAAATATGATCCAGAACTTACAATAAACTTCCATACGACAAAAATTTCGGTTCTAAGATCTCTGGAATCTATAGTCAACTGCTTAACATGTGGAAAATATGGAGCTTTCTTTCATTTAAGCGTGTAGATTTTTCTAAAGAATTTCTTTAAAGAACATTGTGAGGGGTGAGATGTTGCCATTCCTTACTAACTTTGTGGCAATCAGATAACAGTTCCTGCATTGGCCTCAGTTTCCAATGAAAAGGCTCTGAAAAGCCAGTTCGATACAAGCATATATCTTCAGGTATGGTCATATCCATTGTACTGCTTTATGGCTATTTTAATCTGGCACCATGTGCTACTCAATGCGATGCCATATGTTAGATTTCTTATGCTATTACTCTAAAAGCTACTTGTCATCCTGGTCTCCATCTTTGCAGAACTTATTTCTGTATGGATATGGTGTGATATTTAATTTCCTTGGGCTAGTGATCACTGCCATCATCCAAGGTAATTTTGTGAATACATGTCTAATGGGAAGCATTGTACTTTTTGCTTTTTATTGTTCTGTCCTGTCTTGTCTAAACAATTTTGATGTATGAACTGAATACAAGTTGTCCCATGTTAGCTTAGGATTTTGAATCTCTTTGCTTGGTTTGTATAAGGAATTCAGTGTTGTATATGTTTATATGTTGTATCCTTACAGCTTGGTTTACCTTACATATCTACTGTTTAATTTCAAAAACTCCAAACTATATAATTTTATTATTATTATTATTCATTTCAACATGTCCGTCGAACTATACTTTTGGAGTGCAAGGATTTGGAGAATATGCATAACATTTTTTTGTCAATGAACTGTGTTGTCTATGAAGTGTTCTCTTACATGATATGTTTCCCCGATCAGTTTGACGCCATTATGGATATGAAATGCTGGAATATTTTGCCGATATAACACATCTGTTGTGTAATTTTTCCAGGGCCTAGTAGCTTTCACATTCTGGAAGGGCATTCAAAGGCCACAATGTTTCTTATTTGCAACAATGCTGCACAAGGCATACTTTCGTCTTTTTTCTTCAAATATGCAGGTATGTTACAAGCAGAAAAACCTCCTAGCTATTGGTTTACATGCTCTTCAAACGTACCACATCTTCAATATCCTGAAGATTTATTATTCTAACTATGATGCATGTGTACGGATGTATCTCCAAACGTTTCCACACATGCAAATTATAGCTTAAACCCGAGTGTACACGAACACATCTAGCACGAGCACTGTATGTCCTAACTCGTAGGAGTAGCATATACATGAATAGGCTTATTCTGTGATGTGCTATTTGGTTACTGTATGTTAGTTTTGGCAAGTGCAATGTGGTAAGACTCAAGCACAATAATGATGAATGCAGATACAATTTTGAAGAAGTACTCGTCGACAATAGCAACAATCTTTACGGGGGTAGCGTCTGCTGTACTGTTTGGTCATACTCTGACTATAAATTTTGTTCTTGGTATATCAATAGTAATCATATCTATGCATCAGGTAACCTGCTTTCTCTTCTGTTGATTCAGTTATTAATGTTTAAGTTATCATACCCTTACATGCTTCTATGGATCTTAATTTGTTGCAGTATCTTTCAAACCAAATTAAGGATCAAGTTCCAAGCAGCAAAATTGAGATGTCTGACGCTGAGGGTGACAGGTTCGTTTTATTGTGTACTCTGGTAGTTGATACTTGATACACTCACACTGTTCTGAAGTTTCGTTCTGCGACCCACCTTGAAGAAGATTTTTTTTGTTTTCTGCTATAGGCACTGAAAACTTGATGCGCTCCATTAGTATTATGTTTCTTTGAATATTTATATGGATGCCTTGTTCAACAGATTAAAGGAGCCTGTATATGTGAAAGTTGATCCTGTGGCAAGTGAGGTAACTATGTACTACATTTGATTCAAGGCGCTGGGTTTTCATTTTTCTGTTTGCAAGTCTAATAGACATTCGATTTGCGCATACAGGCTAAGCACCGCCATGGATCTGATGAGAGGCAGCCACTTCTTCCTGTCTGATGTTGTCTCAGAGGTTGTTCTTTTCATCTTTTCTGAAGAGTAATAATATTTTAGATCCACCATGTGCCCATGTGTAGATTGTCAATGAATTCTTCCGGTCTAATGCTGTCATTTCTCCTTTTATCGTTGAAGTAGGAATGCATATCAACAATTTCAGTTCCTCTGGTCCATTTCTGAGTTTTTTTCCCTTGACAGTGAGGTGAGGAGCATACATCTTGCCAACATGGCACAAGCACCTGAGCATGGGATGAGAAGATTTATACAGCCGTATAGGTTTTTGACCTAATATTCCCGAAGACGCACCATCACGATGATGTTTAGAGGATCGTCACAGGGATGCCTATCCATTAGTACAATTGCGAGCTTGCTGAGATACTGCAGCTGGAAATGATACCTTTGCCGTGTCATAGAATTGATTTGATGTGACGTGATGTGATGTTATGAGTGAGAATAGCTATATTTAGTCTAGTAGCCATTTGAATGTTTTCGATGACAGAGCAGCGTTCTCTCTGCAATATATTTACCATTAACTCATCTGTTAACAAGAGCCGGAGTTTTGTATGGGAGAGGTAGTTTGATGTGCTCAGAATGTGGGAGTGGACAACTGGACATACTCTCTCTGTCCCAAAATAAGTGATGTGAGTTTATCTAGATTCACATGTATCTAAATAATAAAACATGTCTAGATACATCCGAATCTAGATAAATCCACGTCAAGATTCTATGTGGGGATACGCTGTGTCAGTGCTCGGAATATTTCGTACTATGCAAGAACCAACTTTCTTTTCTCCTTATTGTGTACTCTCTATGTTTCAAAATATAAGATGTTTTAGCACTAACATATGTATCTAGATGACTTTTAGTGTATAGGTTTACTCATTTTGCTTCAAACTTATACACTAAAAGGTGTCTTGATACATGTGCTTTCAAAAAAAAGCTATTCCTAAAATATCTTATATTTTAAAACGGAGGGAGTAGTATACTTCATTTATGGGTGATAGTAGCTTACTGAACAAATCTATGCGCCAATGTATTGTTGTGTTTGTGAAACGTGACCTAAATATTTCCCTGCTCCTTCTCAATCATGTGGATGAGCTTATTCGACGCAAAAGGACAGTGGCACAGGGGCTGGATGTGAATGGGTGAATTCAGTGTCTTTGGACAGGGTTTGTCCGCCTAGGCAATTGTCCAATGCCTCACTCTTTGGAATGAAATCTCTGCCGTTAACCTTGACCCTGATGCTTGTTTCTCCTCCAATCAGACTTTCGCCCCGCTTTATAAATAAAGCAAACATCCACAACAAGTTACAAAGTTTGTTAACCACAATACACAGTCTGCTGGGGTCACAGCACAACACGATCCAAGAAAAAACGCTAACACACACGGCTGCCACACGCGAGGTCACCAAAAAGAGAAGCTAAGCTAGACTACGCCGCCGTGCCGCTTCCGGGAGAAGTCGAAGGATCTCGTCCAGCCGCGTCTTGTCCCGCCGTCTATAGAGCGGATACCATAGCTGCAAACATGTCAAGAATTTGAACACCGAGTCAGATGCACGTTAGGGGAGCACGACGGCCTCCAAGACTTTCACGGATAAGTCTGCCTATATTACATTCTTCATGGGATGTACTCTGTGGCCGTTACATGATCCAATTTGGAAATACATGGCCCCTCTCAAATTCAAAAAAAATGTGTGCAAAGTGGTGTGGGATAGGTGTTGGACTAATGAGCGGAGACGCCGGCATGGTCTCACCAATAAAGACTCTTGTTCCTTGTGCTTGCAGGAATCCGAGCGCATTGAGCATCTTCTCCGTTGCTCATTCTCTCGGGTCATCTGGTTTGACGTGCTATCCGGTTTGAGGCGGCCCTCTTTAGCTCCATCCGCTGCTTATTCTTGGAGTGGTGGCCGCGTGTACTTGACACTTGTCGGCAAAACAAACTCAGCAAGTTCGACCCCTCTTCATTTTCGTTTTGCACTCCATTTGGCTGGAGACGAGCAATCGAATCTTCCACAACCAAGTCAAGCCAGATGCGCTGGTTCTGGATAGTATTGTAGAGGAGGCGGGAAGGTGGAAGATTGTGGGTTTTTTTGTGAGTAGTTTTTTTTTTTTTTTTTTGCGGGTACATAGTTGTCTTTTGTTAGTTTGGACAGAGTTTGGTTGTGGATCTTGTATTTGGTTCTTCCTCTATCTATAAAGAAAAATGTGTGCATTCTCGCTCGTTCCTCGATAAAAATACTTCCCCGCAAGAAAAAATATCACTTCAATACAAAAGATGCATTGTACTTGTCCTGATACCATTGTCAAAGAGAAAAATATGCGCTTATTTGACGACTAGGCGTTCTTAGCATATGAGTTTGTAAAAAAGTGTTATGCAATAAAAATGGAAAGGCCTGAATTGATGTGCAAAATATAAATGATAGAAAATTGTCGACCTGATTTCTGTTTAGTAAAAAAGATGATTCATTCAAAGGTAAAACAGTACAAGTGACATATAGTATGGACACATGGGGGAATTACGTCGCATATGACATCTCTCACCCATAAGACAATTTTTTTGAGAATAACAAATGCATAATTCAAAACATTCTAGAATATTCGTGAGCTCTTCTGAGTAGCTAGATAACTGAGAATATCTTGATCTTGTAATCACATAAATAGGGTAACCGGCGCCTAGTTATGGCAACAAGGAAGACATAAGTAGAGGTTGTTAGTAACATTGTACTATTAAATTAAAAGATGGGTATCCTTTTGTATGACAGTATGAGTATGTATTTTTTTTTTGCGAGGAAAGAGAGCTTTTATATTAAGGTGACATGAGGTTTTACAGCCTCAGACTCAATAATGTTTACTAGTGCTATTGGGACATGCCCCATCCAGAAGTAATTCTCGCCACTTAATCTAGCTACATCAGCTAGGACATGGGCTGCAGTATTGCTCTCTCTTCCAATTTTAACCGCTTCAAAATGACGACATTTGTCGCTTAAAGCATTGGTATCCTCAAACAGCTTCCATAAGCGAGACTTACCTTGGTTCCTTTTCTTGATGGCTTCAACGACAATGGCATTGTCAGACTCCAAAATTTGGAAGACTTTGTGGTGTCATGTATGCATTTTAGTCCCAGGAGACAGGCTCTAGCTTCGGCTTCAGGAACATCAAAGCATTTCAGGTTTGATTCGTTACGTGCCCACATGACTCTTCCACGGTGATCCCTGCTAATGCAAGCAATGGAACAAATGGAATTATCAGAATCAAACGAGGCATCACAATTAATTTTTTCCCAGCCCTCAGGAGGAGGAGACCATTTTTTCCATTGAGTTTTCCCCAGTTGCGGAGCCATGGGCTTGCTCGTGACACTTTCAGTGGCAGCAACACATTCACTGATAATTGGTCTCTTCCCTTTTTCTAAATCCTTTGATGTGTAGTTCAGGTTCTTTATATAGAGGTTCAAGAAGATGGCCGACCCTATAATGGTACACTCTCCTTTCTCATGAATAGCATCATTCCTCGTATGCCATCATTCCTGGTAGGCCTCTTCTTTCTTTGCTAATCCCATCAAGGAGAATGAGTAACCAGTCCGGTCCCGAGAACCTAAGCATATTCTCATCTGGGATATCCCAACATTTCCTCATTTCTTCTCTTAGTGCTCTCGGCTTAGTGCAAGCAACTGTAGCATGGTAACTTGATTCCTCACTGTAATCACACAGAGTGCACATACTGTCATTTTCCAGCTTCCTTCTTTTTTTGTTCATTTTTGTTGCTAGATTGTCACAAGCAGTTCTCCATCCAAAAATCCTAATTTTGTTAGGAACTAGTGCTCTCCAAATTAAGTTCCAGAGGGTTCTGCTACTGTCCCCCACATTGCTACTCCCCGGCTTACTTTGTGTATTTTTCTTCAGGCTATGAGCTAATTTATAAGCACTCTTTACAGAGAATATACCATTATTTTCATACTGTCACGCTACAAAGTCACTCTTTGAGTCCACAGGAGCATTTAGGTGTAGCACGTTCTCTGCATCCTGGGGGTAAAATATTTTTTGGACAAGTTTAGTATTCCATTTACCTGTGCTTTTGTCCACGAGTTGTTCCACTCTTCTGAGCCTGCTTTTTGTTTTACCTGGCTGAGGTTTCAACACAAACTTCCTGGGTAACCAATTGTCCCTCCATATTCTAATACTCTTGCCATCGCCGATTCTCCATATAATACCCTACTTGAGTAGTTCCAAACCATGCTCAATTCCGTGCCAAACAGGGGGGGCTTCAGTCCTAAAAACAGTGTCAGCTATGTTACCTCTAGGGAAATAGATGGCTTTCAACAGTCTAGCAGCCAGGCTTTGAGGACTCTGGATTAATCTCCAAGCTTGTCTAGCCAGTAGCGCTTGGTGGAATAACGCCGAGTCTCTAAAACCCATGCCTCCCTGAATTTTTGGTTTTGTCAACGTCTCCCACGATGCCCAGCGAACTTTTCTTTTGTCTTCATCTTCTCCCCACCAGAATTGTGTGATGATTTGCATGTAGTCATCATGGAAACCATTAGAAAGCTTAAAAATCCCCATAACATAAATGGCTAGAGCTTGTGCCACGGATTTAATCAGCTCCTCTTTGGCTCCCATAGACATGAACTTTTCATCCCACACATTACATCTCTTCTTGAATCTGTCCTTGACTGGTTGGAATCTTTCTGATTTCATCCTGCCTTTAGGAACAGAAAGGCCTAGATATTTCTCTTCAAAAACACTACTCGTGTCTTCCAAAGTGTTTTTAATTTGGATTTGATCAGCCATAGGGCAGGCTGTACTAAACAGAATGAAGCATTTAGATTGGCTAATGAGTTGACGTGTGCCTTTTTCAAAACTCATTATAGCCTTTCTAACAACATTAGCCTGTTGTCCTGTAGCTTTGAAGAACATAATCATCTGCAAAAAGAAGATTTGAAATGCCTGGTGCTCCTCTACAATATTTCAAATCTTGAAGCTCCTGGTTATACACTGCTTGTTGTAGAAATTTTGTCAGGCCTTCAACCACAAACAAAAACAAATATGGAGACAACGGATCACCCTATCTAAGGCCTCTATAGGGTTCGAATTCTTGAGTAAGCTCCCCATTAATTCTTACTGAGAATCTCATAGACTTCACATAGGCCATTACCTTATTTACCCAGCGATGATCAAAGCCAGATCTTATTAAAATGTCTTCAAGGTACCCTAGTCAACTCCATCGTAAACTTTAGTTAAGTCCAGCTTGTAAGCACAATAGCTGTCATCTGCCTTCTTGTTTTTCTGAATATGATGGAAACATTCAAAAGTGATGAGGGCGTTGTCTGAGATTAGCCGGCCTGGGAGAAAGGCACTTTGTGTCTCTAAGATAAGAACCTGTCGTAAGAGTATGAGTTTGTCGGAATATGATGGATATATTATTGAGCATCATGGGCGAGTATATATAGACGTATAGAGGATTATCTCGGAGTACAAGTCAAGTTAGGATTGTACTTAAACAGATCCTAACTCTATCTAAACTACCATAACAACTGCATATGCCTAATACTCTAACACTCCCCCACAGTCGTAGTGGTAGCGTTGTGAACAACTGGAACATCGTGGACGGTTAGACTGGAGATAAATCGAAGTAGCATCTAGTAGGCTGACATCCCCCGCTGTTCGAGCAGGAATATCATGGACGGTGTCATGTCGCGGTATCTTGGACTATAGAGGAAGCTGGTGAGATGCTTAGGCGAGGTGATAGCCCTTGTGCCAATGTCGAGAGAGCCGAGAGCTTGAGGCGGTGCCGAGGTCAGGTAGCCGTTGCGAGGGGTCGCTGTGGCCGATGTCGTGGTCGGGATGCCGGTGTCGAGGTAGTCGCACGTGAAACCGCATGCGCATAGTGCGCGAGGAGGATGATAGAGACACATCGAGGTAGTCATCGTGGGACCGCGATAGCTTGCCGAGGGTCCGCGAAGGCTTGCCGAGGGGACGAGCGGGGCTTGCCGAGGGTCCGTGGAGGCTTGCCGTGGGGCCGCGATAGCTTGCCGAGGGGTGTCGATGCCGAAGTCGATGCAGTCCGAGCCGTCGAGGATGAGGTGCGGCCATAGTTTTGTCAGAACTAGGCGCACGTCAGGGAAGATCGCATACTACGGTTTTGCAGAACTGAGTATGCAAAGAAGAGTTTGTCGGTGACGCGGTTGAGGCAGTCGTAGAGGAAGGTGTCGATTCCGAAGAAGACTTTGTCGAGGCCGACAAAGATGAGGCGCCGATCCGAGATTGCCAGACTCGGGGACGTGTCAGGGACGAAGGCATGCACTGGTGTTGCCAATATCGGGCACGCAAGGGCAGGGACAAAGACATAGAAGATGGTGGAACCAACGACAGCCTCGAGTGGTCATGTTGGACGCCTAGATTGGCCCGGCGGTGGTACTCGATGTAGGCGAAGAAGAATCTGACGTGACAAAGACCATGCGCGGACGTAGACGACCCATATCGTGGAGGTGGTGTAGAGATAGCCTAGGGCGTCGGTGCACATGGAGGCGATGTAGACTGTGTGCAGCGATGCTATGACCCGTTGGGGCAGCATAGTTGTAGGACGCAAGTCGGTGCAGCAGCTGGGAGACCACCAATGACGTCACGCCAAGGAAGGCGCGTTGGAAGCCGGTAGTATGGACCAAAGGCGGTGGTGCTGTGGCCCGAAGGGGCGACACAGCACCAACCTGTAGCTCTATCGGTGGTAGGTGTGTGCTCAGGGACGTGCTTGGCGTAGACGGGTGCGGGATCAGTTGATCAGACCGACGGTGTGCCGTATGCGCCATGGTATTTACGACGCGTAGATCGGAGTCGATGTCATCATTGTCGGTGAAGTCCCGGGCGATGATGACGAAGATGATCCGAGGGGGGACGGCCACAACAGCCTACAGAGGAAGGCGTAGCAGCCGGTCGAGGTGCGCGGCAGCCAGCCTGCCGAGGCAGGAGCGGTAGCGGAGGAGGCAAGCGCACGGGCACGGTGTAGATCGTCGACGCTGATGGTTGGAGTAGAGTCGTGGTGATGACGACGGCGATGGGCGACTCAATCCGATCTATGATCGGTAAACCAAAAAAATAAGACCGACCAAGTGACCGGTGGAGAGAAAAACCGATCTAGAGATCAGAAAAGACTCACCAGGACAGCCGATCATAGATCGACGGACGAACCCTGTGATGGATTGCGTAGCCCCCGACGGAGATCATGGAGATCGATCCCCCCGGGGCGGCGCAGAGGAAGCGTGCGGATAGGGTTTGGACCGGTTAGGCTAATACCATGTAAGAGTATAAGTTTGGTGGAATATGATAGATATATTATTGAGCCTCATGGGAGAGTATATATAGGTGTACAAGGGATCATCTTGGAGTACAAGTCAAGTTAGGATTGTACGTAAACAAATCCTAACTCTATCTAAACTACCATAACAATCGTATATGCCTAATATTCTAACAACTGTCTAAGAAAGTATGGGTACTAAGGGAGATGGTAGTGAGTCCGTGGACAAAGTCACCATGGAGGATCTCAAGTTGTTGGAAACAACCTTGGTGAATACCATGGAGACTCAAATGCAAGAGATGCGTGAAATGATAGCGTGTCTCTCGCCACCCACGGTTACTCCTCCATCTACCACTGGGGCTTCAACTCCTATTTCTAAGGACAAAGCCAAGGCTAACTCCAAAGAAATGGAGTTAGGAAGTGAAGATAAAAATAATGGCTCCTCCTCCAAAAAAGGGAAGTGGTAAGGAGGACTATAGTGAGGTATCTCACTTATATTCACCTGATCCACCAATCCCTCACCCTCATATTAATAATAGGGGTGATCCACCCAAGCTTACTGCATCTTCTTTTAATCAATGGGAATTCTTGATGAAATCTCATGTGTGCAGTTCATCCATTGAGCTATGGAGGATCATTGAAGATGGCCTCCACGTTGGAGATCCCAACAACTTGACAAGAAGAAAAGTCGTTGATAGCCAACTCAATGCAACCGCTCTACAGATGATTCAGCTTGGTGTGGGTCCCAAGGACATGCCACGCATTACACTTCAACACCACCAAGGAATCTTGGGATGCACTCACTGACCTATCCATTGGAAATTAGAGCATGAGAAGAAATAAGTAGGATGCTCTAAGCAATGAAGCCAAAGGGTTCTATATGTTGGATGGTGAGGACCACGAAGACATGTATAGAATGTCAAAGGCATTGCCACAACATTTAGAAAGCATGGTGCCACACATGTTGATGATGCATGGATCAAGAGGAAGTATGTGAGTGATCTCATGCCATTTGAGCCCACTGATTTTAAGAGCTTACAAGGTAGACACAACTATCACCAAATGACTTCCAACAAAGTCATGCAAGAAATGGCTGCATTCAAAGTTGCGGCAAAGAACGCCGAAGATGCTCGTGCCCGAGCAGTTGGAATGCAAAAAGGCGTGAATGTTGCATTGAAGGATAATGTCATTGAGCAAGATGAAGATGATAGGGGCTTTGACATTGTCTTCATGAGCAGTCCCGAGGAGTTCAATCATGCTCATGATGAGTACATGGCGTTCTATGCAATAAATTTTTGGAAGGACCTAGCCAAAGCAGAATCTGAACTTGAGTGCAAGAATGGGTCAAATGGATGAAAGGAAAATGGCCCAAAGTTGAGAACTTGTTACAATTGTGGAGACCATTTGCACTTTGTAGCTGAGTGTCCCTATCAAAGTAGAGAAGATAATAGGGGCAGGCTCATTCTCAAGGAAAGGTCAAAGGCACCTCGGAAGATGCCATTTGTCAAGAAAAATGCTCCTTACAAGAAGCAACCGAAGATTGTTTTGGTCCTTTTGATAATTATATTGCTTGGTCTATTTGGGTTCCAAAGACCCTTGTTACTAACATGAGAGGACCCATTGAAAAATGGGTACCTAAAACCAAGAAGTAATTTTCTTGTTGGGCTATGCTTCCGGTGGATCTAAATAGGTTCTTGATAGTGGTTGCACAAGTCATATGACCAGAAGCAAGGAGCTAATCACGGAGATGATGCCTAATCATTCAAATAACCATCTCCTATGGTGGTAAATAAAAGTCTAAGGTATTGGGTCTTGGCAAGTGTAACTACCTCGGTGAACTACGCTCTAAGTTGCATGCCTGGATGAGCGAAAGTGGTTAAAATAGTACGGTGGGGGCCCAGGGGCCACCCACAGGTAGACCCGTCGGCCTCTTGGCATCAGTGGATATATCATCAGGTGCATAACGTGCCAGCTTGTTGAAAAGGTCCCCATACTCGGAGACAGAGCGGTGCAGTTGTTTCAAGTCGCGGAACTCACATCTCTTAAGTGACATGACTCCCGCGGCTACGTGATGAGTACGAAAGGCTGCTTCGAACTGGTTCCAGGTGATAGCTTCAATATCAGGGTGGGTGACCTGGTAGTTATCCCACCATTCGGCAGCTGGTCCCTCAAGTTGGTGCACGGCAAAGCGCACCCTATCAGCTCCAACAACTTGGACGGTGTCTAACTTCTTGTTGATGGTGCGGAGCCAGTCGTCTGCCACAATTGGCTCAACACTACTTGAGAAGGTTGGAGGGTTCAACCTCAGGAATCAAGTCAAGCGATCCTGTTGGGGCGGTGGAGGTGGCGGAGGCGGCGGGTTGTTGTTGTTGTTTTGCATGTTTTGAGTGAGGAGTTGGATCAGCTGATTCTGAGTGTTCAGAAGTTGTGCTATCTCTGGGGCATGTTGTTATTGTTGTTTCCACGTCTCGCCATCTGGAGGGTTTGGGAGACAAGTTAAGGAAATAGATAGAAAGTCTAAGGAATAAAATCCTACCCTTATGCAAACAAAAATCACACGAGAAAAGCAAGGCACACATAGCACAACAATCCACACACTCAACCAAGTTTAACCAACCAATATAAGCTTTTTGGTACTCATTACAATCGCGAATAACGTTTTACTATAGAACTAAGGGTGGTCCAACTACTCTACTCATCATCCACTTCCTCATCCTCAATGATGAAGCCTTCCTTTTCCAGTAGTGACTTGTATAGCTCCATGTCCCTTGTCGTGGCTTCAAGCTTCTCTTGAAGTTCCTTCATCTCCAGTGGCTCCGGTGTCGCAGCTTCGAGTCTTCCTTGAAGTTCCTTCACCTCTTGCAGTTCCTGGGTAGCAGCTTCCAGCCTCGCTTGAAGTTCCTTCTTCTCCTTCTGTAGATTCTTGATCAAACTTGACCCCATGGTCACGGGCGTGATCTTCTCCTCCAAGCTCCTCTTAGCCGCTCGTAGGTCCTTTATCATGATGGCAAGGTTCTTGAACTCCAGCTCGTTCTTTGCGAGCACTAGACTTTGCTCCCTAATCCTCTTGTTCTTATCTTGCACCCTCTTCTCTTGATTAGCAAACCTCTTGTCTTGGGCGGTGAGTTCCCCTCCTAGGGACTTGATCTTCTCTTCCAGCTCTTCGATCTTCTCGTCCTTCTCCTTCACTAGGGCACAGAGCTCGTCATTCCTCACGATCTCAAGGCAGCTCCCCTTCTGAAGGTCATTGATGTGGAACTCCAAGTCTTGATATTGGATTCTTCGACGCTTGCATGTCTTCCTTTCCTCCGAGGTTAACTCGGTTGGGGCTCCCTTCTCATCACGTCTCCCAAAGAGTTTGATGTAGTTGCCTTCAACCTCTTCATGGTGGCGTCCACAAAGGCGTCCAATGAGCTCCTGCAAGCAAATGCTAAGTCCTTTCTCCTTGGAGTCGCTGGTGACGTTGAGTACAATGGCCTCTATCTTGGGTTCTATCCGACTGCGCCCTGGTTGGATGACTTCAATTGCCCAGCATCCTTCCTTGTGCATCTTCCTCAACTCGCCTCCCTTGATTGATGGCATGGGCAACTGCAGTGTCTTGATGATGTCCAGAAGGCACTCCCCGAAGCGCAGGCACTTGATGTCTTCGGCGGTGTCGTAGTAGAAGGCCATCATCTTTAGGTTGAGAGAGAAAATTAGACACAAGGTGATAGAGAAGAGAAATACTAGGAGAGTACAAATAACTTGGAAGAATATAGAAGCATAACACACATGGTAAAGGTGGTTTCCAATCCTAGGGTCACGTCCTACAGGCAACTTTGTGCTCTGATACCATCTGTTGCGACCTCGGATCGTTAAAGATCCTAAGTCCCTGTGATTAACATGCTAGTCCCTGGATCAATAGCTAGCACTCACAGTCGATGAAATATCATGTAAAACACAAGTCATTATTACACGAATAATCCAGAGTATAATTATTACAACTTGCATAGCTTATAGCTAGCTCAAATAAAACAGCGGAAACTAAATAAAACTTGAGTCCATCAACGCCTCAGGCTAGCTGCGTGAAGACCCGCGATCCCTACGCACCTTTCAATCTTCGGATTCTGCACATAAGACGTGCAGCCAACAAGTTGGGTCAATACTTTGAATGTATTGGCAAATTACACCAAGGAAGGAAACAAGACTAACTCTACATGCAAGGCTAAGAGTAGGCTCTGGGGTTCATTTGCGTAAAGCCAATTTTTATCAGTGTAATAAGAAAAGAGAGGAAAGTTTTCCCTACTTTGTAAACTTTGATAAGTAGTATAGGGTTGAATGGAACACGTGGATATTACTCACCAAGTGCCCAATCAACCTAGCACTTGGATATTACGCACCAAGTTCCCAAAATCCCACCCAATGGCGATATTACTCACGCCCTGGGGTTTATAAAACGTTAAGTTTGGAAAAGAGAGAGAGGAAGATCTTTCAGAGGTTCCATTCCTTCAGATGCTCAAGATGTTCTTTTCCGTGAACTCAGCTGATCGACCAGATTGCAATACTCTCGAGAGGTTGTGCACTTTCCCCACAATCCACGGTCAAGTCCTTTTACAGACAAGACCATGGCGAAGCCTTCCCTTAGTAGCCCCTCTACCAGCTGGATCCAACCGTGCCAAGAACCTCCAAATGTTGGTACCCCGGTGAGGTTTCCCACTAAGTACTAAGCCAAGATAGAGCCCATATGTATTGTGGTTGCACGGGAAGCTTCTGGATTCTGAAACATGGCAGACTTCTTTGATTCCTGGGCGGCCGTCCTCCACCAAAATCTCACTCGTTGTCCCGACAACCATTCTGCCCAGAAGAAAACTTAGTTTTATTTTGAAGGGGTTTTGGAGAAGAAAAGTTCGCTCGAGAGAGCTATCATACTTAGAAAACTTTTGAGTCATTCGAACCCCCCAACGGTACTTTAGTATAAATATATTTAGCATAGCAAGGAATACTTAGCAAAAACAGGGAAACCTAATAGGACGGAAAATCCTAAGTATAAAGCTACTCATGGCATACTACAAAACCGCACTTGCAAAAATAGTAATAAGAAAGCTACTGAAATCCTACACATGCATACTACAGAATTTGAAGAGTAAAACATGCATAATCAAAAACTGGGACATTAATATGAACAGGTGGTGTAACTTGCCTTGATCCGAGTAGCAATCTACACAACAAAACTCCTCAGCGCACTCCGAGCAATCTAACGAAACAAACATGGGTTCAATCACGTTTTGCACAAAACAATCCAGGAAGTCAAATATGCATGCATGCAACATGGTAAAATGCAAGAGTGGGTTTGATTTTGACCAAGGGTTTTAACCAGGGGTGTTGTTGAGTTGGGGATGTCATTAGAAATGATCTCCCACAGATTTTAAGTATTTTGGGTTAAACCCTAATTAATCAGGCTTGAAACTAGATCTGCAGCTCTAATCTATCTCGAAACAGATCTAAACACCCTAAGCAAGAAATGACAATTTTCTACAGAAGGTATTCAAAACGAAGCCAACGCAACAAGAATCAACTAAACCGGAGCTACGGATAATTTTCTAGAATTAAAATACTCCAATCTAAACTTTTAATTCTACTGCAAGATTTCTGTGGCAAAACAGTAATATTATTGTAGATCTGTGTTCTACTCGAAAATATGAATCCAACGGTATATTATACGCAATTTTTGGACTATTATTCGAATTACTATGAATTTTACAAGATCTCAGCTATTTCTGCCTATTTTAAAAAAAAGGGGAAAAGGGCCAGCGACACGGCGACACGTGAGTGGGCCAGCGGGGCGCGCGTGACGCGACGCGGCGTCGACGTGGCGCTGCCACGCGGCGCGACGCGGTTGGCCCGCGGGCGTCGGCGGATCTGGGCCGTTGGATCTAGATCCAACGGTCGGCGAGGGGGGGGGGGCGGCGCTTACCGGCGGCGGCGACTGGCGGGCAGAAGAGCTCCTCTGGCGATGGTCGGCGGCGGCGGAGATGCTCCTCTGGCCCGGCGAGCTAGACGACGGGGACCGGCTCCTCGTCGCGGTCGCGTTCCCGGGGGCGGCGGCGGTCCCCCTTCTCCGAGGCGGCGGCGGACGGCGGCCGGAGGCGGCGAAGGGCGGCGGCGCTCCGGCGAGTAATCGGCGGCGGCTCGGTGGCGGTGGCGGCAGAAGAAAGGGCTAGGGTTTTGGGAGGCGTGCCCGGGCTTAATATAGGGGCGAAGACTTGGGGCGGAGGCCGCGGAATCCGCCCCGAATTCGCCGGCGGCGGTTGTACTGACGCGGCGGTGGCGGCGGGAGTCCGCTCCGATCTCGTCGGGGTGACGATTGTGGTGGGGCCCACCTGTCGGCGAGCGCTGGCGCGGACGCGGGCTGCTGGGGCGGGAGCGGCTGCTGGGCTGGCGGCTGCCGGGCTGGGCCGCTGGCGGCTGCGCGTTGCCCACCCGGCCGGGCGGGCGGCAGATAGTCCCGGGCTGGCTCGGCCGGCCCAGTCAGTTTAGTTTTTTTTTTATTCTTTTAACAATTACTGAATTGCTATTTGTTTGATAACTTTTGCAAACGGAATCCGAATTAGACGAAATTGGTCTCTAAAATTTTGTAAGAAGAAGAGGATTAAGATAGGATTATAAAATAACCCATTTGCAAAGGTTTTGGTGGTTAAAAAGGTTTTACCCCCCTTTTGTCTATAAGTGACTATGGGGTTTGAGAATTTCCTGATGCAATTTTTTGATATGTGATGTCATGATGCGATGATATGATGCATGCTTACTAGTAACATCTGAATTTACAAAAATTGGGATGTTACAGATATACATGTTATTGATGTGTACTTGACTAGTACTCGCAATAGCACCTGGGTATTTGATACGGGATCGGTTGCTAATATATGTAACTTGATTCAGGGGCTACGGAACAAGCGACAACTAGCAAGGGATGAGGTCAGAATGCGGGTCAGCAATGGATCAAAAGTTGATGTGATCGCCGTCGGGACGCTACCTCTCCATTTGCCATCGGGATTAGTTATAAACCTAAATAATTGTTTTTTAGTGCCTGCACTGAGCATGAACATTGTATCTGGGTCGTGTTTGATAAAAAGTGGTCATCCCTTTAAATCTGAAAACAATGGTTGTTCGATTTATAAGAATGATATCTTTTAGGTCATGCACCTATGTTGAATGGTTTATTTCTGATGTATCTCGATAGTAATATTACGCACATTCATAATGTTAATGCTAAAAAGATTAAACTTGATGGTGATATATCTGCATATATGTGGCACTACCGTCTAGGTCATATTGGTGTTAAACGCATGAAGAAACTCCATTCTGATGGACTTTTGGAATCACTTGATTTTGAATCATTTGATACATGTGAGCCATGTCTTATGGGCAAGATGACTAGAACGTTGTTTTCTGGTTCAATGGAACGGGCGACAGATTTATTGGAAATCATACATACTGATGTGTGTGGACCAATGAGTGTCTCGGCGTGAGGTGGATATCGTTATTTTGTTACTTTCACGGATGATTTGAGTAGATACGGGTATATCTATTTGATGAAACACAAGTCTAAAACTTTTGAAAAGTTCAAGGAATTTCAGAATGAAGTGGAAAATCATCGTAATAGAAAGATCAAATTTCTACGGTCTGACCGTGGAGGAGAGTATCTAAGTTACGAGTTTAGCACACACATGAAAGAGTGTGGAATAGTTTCACAACTCACGCCTGCCAGAACACCACAACGTAATGGTGTGTTGGAACGTCGTAATCGTACTTTATTGGATATGGTTCGATCTATGATGTCTCTGACTGACTTGCCACTGTCATTTTGGGGTTATGCACTGGAAACAGCTGCATTCACTTTAAATCGGGCACCATCTAAATCCGTTGAAACGACACCGTATGAATTATGGTTTGGAAACAAACCTAAGTTGTCATTTCTTAAAGTTTGGGGATGCGATGTTTATGTGAAGAAACTTCAACCGGAGAAACTCGAACCCAAAGTGGAAAAATGCGTCTTCATAGGATACCCTAAGGAACGATTGGGTATACCTTCTATCACAGATCCGAGGGCAAGGTTTTTGTTGCCAAGAATGGATCCTTTCTTGAGAAGGAGTTTCTCGCGAAAGGTGTGAGTAGTCGGAAGGTAGAACTCGAAGAGGTTATTGAGCCTTCTTTTCATGAAATGGCGAGTAGCGCAGCACCGGAAGTTGTTTCAAAGTTGACTTCACCTAATGAAGAGAGAGCTAATGATATTGATCATGAAACTCCGAAAGAGGACACTACCGAACCTCGCAGGTCAAGCAGGACACGTGCAACTCCTGAACTGTACGGCAATCCTGTTGTGGATTTCATGGTTGATGAAATGGATGACCCTACGACGTATGAAGAAGCGATGATGAGCCCGGATTCCAACAAATGGCTAGAAGCCATGAAACCCGAGATGGAATCCATGTACGAGAACCAAGTTCGGACCTTGGTGGACTTACCTCACAATCTAAAGGCCGTTGAGAATAAATGAATTTTCAAAAGAAAACTAATGCTGATGGTAATGCGACCATCTATAAGGCTCGACTTGTTGCAAAGGGGTTTCGACAAATTCAAGGAGTTGACTACAATGAGACATTCTCTCCCGTAGCGATGCTTAAGTCAGTTAGGATTATGTTAGCAATTGCTGCGTATTTCGATTATGAATTATGGCAGATGGATGTCAAAACTGCGTTCCTCAATGGTAATATTGAAGAAGAGTTGTATATGATACAACCTAAGGGTTTTGTCGATCCTAAGGATGCTAATAAGGTATGCAAACTTCAGCGATCCATCTATGGACTGAAGCAAGCATCCCGGAGTTGGAATCTCCGCTTTGATGAGGTGATCAAAGAGTTTGGATTTGTCCAAACTTATGGAGAGGCTTGTATTTACAAGAAAGTGAGTGGGAGCAATGTGGCATTTCTGATATTATATGTGGATGACATATTATTGATTGGAAATGATATAGATCTTTTAAACAGTGTTAAAAGTTATCTAAACAGCAAATTTTCGATGAAAGACCTTGGTGAAGCGTCATATATATTAGGCATTAAAATCTATAGAGATAGATCAAGGCGCCTAATTAGGCTATCGCAGAGTACATACCTTGATAAGATATTAAAAAAGTTTAATATGGACGGAAGTAAGAAGGGGTTCTTACCTATGTTGCAAGGCAAGACATTGAGTAAGACTCAAAGTACGGCTACGGCGGAAGAAAGAGAGCTGATGGATAAGATCCCCTATGCCTCGGCCATAGGCTCTATTATGTATGCCATGCTATGTACAAGACCGGATGTGGCACATGCTATTAGTTTGACTAGTAGGTACCAATCTGATCCAGGTTCAGAACACTGGATAGCGGTCAAGAACATCCTCAAGTACTTGAGAAGAACTAGGGATATGTTTCTTATATACGGAGGTGAAGAAGAGCTAGTCGCTAAGTGTTATGTCGATGCTAGCTTTGACACCGATCCAGATGACTCTAAGTCTCAATCCGGATACGTATTTCTCTTGAATGGAGCATCAGTTAGTTGGAGGAGTTCCAAACAACCTGTGGTGGCTGGATCAACGACGGAGGCAGAATATGTTGCTGCTTTAGAAGCGGCGCAGGAAGCGGTTTGGATAAAAGAGTTCATTACGGAACTAGGTGTGGTTCCTAGTGCGTTGGACCCGATGGTGATCTATTGTGACAACAATGGAGCCATAGCCAACGCAAAGGAACCGAGGTCTCACAAGAATCCAAAGCATATTAAGCGCCGGTTTCACTCCATCCGCGAGCATGTCAAGGATGGAGATATAAAGATTTGTAAAGTACACACGGACCTAAATGTAGCAG
This sequence comes from Avena eriantha, assembly GCA_910589775.1. Classification (NCBI taxonomy): domain Eukaryota; kingdom Viridiplantae; phylum Streptophyta; class Magnoliopsida; order Poales; family Poaceae; genus Avena; species Avena eriantha. The sequence goes on from OU342746.1 coordinate 309,421,499, forward strand.
ATCCGTTGACTAAAGCTCTCCCTAGGGAAAAACGTGATCAACACCAGAACTCCATGGGTGTTAGATTTATCACTATGTGAACTAGATTATTGTCTCTAGTGCAAGTGGGAGACTGAAGGAAATATGCCCTGAGAGGCAATAATAAAGTTGTTATTATGTATTCCTTATATATGATAGATGTTTATTTTACATGCTAGAATTGTATTGATCGAAAACATCAATACATGTGTGTTTAATAAACAAAAAGGGTTCCTAGTTATGCCTCTCTTATAGACTAGCTTGTTGATTAACAAGATGATCAAGGTTTCCTGATCATGGACATTGGATGTTGTTAATAACAAGGTCACACCATTGGTGGAATGATGTGATGAACATTCATCCGAAGTATAGCATTACGATCAAGTCATTATGTTTATATTGCTATAGCATCATACGAAGTAATCTTTATCCTTAGACCATGAGATCATGTTAATTGCTAACACCTGAAGAGTGTCTTGATAACATCAAACGTCACACCGTAACAGGGTGACTATAAAGATGGGTTCAGTACTACGAAGGTGTTATGTTGAGGCTCATGGATCAAGAGTGGAATTTGTCAATCCCGATGACGGATAGATATACTCCGGGCCCTCTTGGTGATATCACATTGAGATAGCTTGCAAGCAAGTGATGTGATCACTAGAATGTTATATCACGGGAACGAGAAAAGAGTGCATGTCAGTAACGAGATCAAACTAGGTATTTGGATGCCGATGATCGAATCTCGGACATGTAATATATCGCGAGACACAAGCGTTAAAGGTTCTCACGATCACAGAGGTCATCGTTGAATATGCAGGAGTCAGTATGGATCTCCAGGTCCCGCTTCTGACTATTGATCGGAGAGGAGGCTCAATCATGTCTGCATTATTCGCGAACCGTAGGGTGACACACTTAAGAGTTACTGGACACCATTTTGGAGCACATATGTTTTAGACAAAAGAATTGCAAAGCGTAGGAATTGTTTCAATAGAAACCGGAAATTGTTTTGGGTGAAATTGCAGAAAGTGGTTATGCATGTGATATTGAAATATTGCAAGGGGCTATATGTGAATGTTTGTTAATTAAAGTAATTAACAAAATTCTGAATAAATTTAATAAAAGAGTTTTATTAAATGAGAGAGCATTAAACTTGGAGAATTTTAATGCATTTAAAGTGGAGACTTTAAAAGGGAATGTGAAGAGGCATTTTAATGTGGAGGGTTTACCACCACATGAATGGGGGATGTGAGGGGTCAACCCTCCATGCGCCGGCCATGGAGAGGAGGGGCACCCCCTCTTCCTATAAAAGGACACCCACTCCCTCCTTCATCCTCACACCTCCTTGTGAAGGATCTCTCCTCCTCCTCTAGAATTATTCCCCCATGGTCTCGGATTAGCGAGATACATGTTCCCGGTGGCATTTTGTCTGGAAGGAGTTGCTGCTTTCGCAGGATCGCTGGAGCGAGGAGGTGGAGGTTGTCCGGTGGCTTGAACGTGTGTGCGAGTGTGGATGCGCTGCTGAGTTGCGGCGCTCGGACTTCCACTCGATCTTGAGATCGGCAAGTGTACGACTACATCAACCACGAGTTCCTACTCGTTAAAAAAACTTGTTGTCTTTGAGGGTAAGTTCTCGTTGGATGTATGTCCACCCGTTGCTTTGTACCTAGTAGATAGATCTTGGCGTGTAGTTCTCATCGTAGGAATTTTTTTGTTTTCTATGCTGCGGACCCAACAATCATGAGATGAGAGCTATTTTAAAAGCCTATCATGATAGCCCTTATGGGGGGCATCACGCTGGTTGCTGCACTGCTGCCAAAGTCCTACAATCGGGTTTTTACTAGACAACTTTGTTGAAAGACGCTCATAATTATGTTAGGGATTGTGACTCCTGTTATCGAATGAGTAATATTGGGAAAAGAAAATAAATGTCCATGAATTACAATCTCATAATAGAACCATTTGATGTTTGGGATGGATTTCATGGGACCTTTTACTTCTTCTAACGGTTACACTCATATTCTTGTTGTTGACTATGTTACCAAATGGGTAGAGGCTATAATCACTTCTCATGCAGACACGATAACCTCTATCAAGATGGTTAAGGACATCATTTTTCCTAGGTTTGGAGTACCTAGATTTTTTATTACAGATGGTGGAACTCAATTTATGATGGGTACTTTTAGGAAGATACTTAAAAATATGGAGTCGAGCATCGAGTAGCTTTACCTTACCGCCCACAAACTAGTGGGAAAGTGGAGATTTCTAACCGGAAGATTAAAGTTATACTTCACAAGATGGTGAATAATTCAAGGAAGGTGTTGGCACGATCGTATCAAGGCTGGCGAAGCTGCTAACAGCCTTAGTAACCTGGTCAAAGCCGAGGGTTCCTATGGCCTCCTAGTGCCTTAGCGTATGCTGGAGTAATCTGCCCTTCGCAAGTCCTTCAGCGAAATAGAAAACAATTGTTCACTTAGATATTTAGTCAATGGAGTTTCTTAGCCTGAGACATCTATCTAGGTACTCACTTGGGGTTTCCTCCAGCTTCTGAACACAATGTGAGAGATCTAAGATGTTGAGAACATCGACGAAGTGTGACCTCTGCTTCTCTAACACCTGGCTAAGCCAAGCGGAACCACTTTGGTCTTCCACCTTTATATCATGCACAGGGCGGTCTAGGTGGGCCTTGAATTGTCCAAATCTAAGCTGGCAAACTCTGACGAGTGATCCAAGCTCGCATTATTCTGTGATCGTATCCCGCCTTGCGGCGGTCCATGCAGGCCTTGGCGTTTCTCCGTCTTCTTAGGAGTCGGATCCCAAGTCGGTCTCGCTGATGAAGAAGTGGATGTCCCCGATTAGGAGGACCGGGCAGCGGGTGGGGTTCATCGTTGCCAAGATCCAGAACTCGTCTAGTGAGACGATTGGAATGTTATCAGAGAAGAGAACACGCCCAATGGCTACGATTTTGTTGACTCCCACGGAGAGATTAGTCCTCGCCCGGTGTAGAGATTGAAGCGCCTCTTACCCCATGGTGGGCGCCCACTGTTGTGGCATTGCCGACTGATACCTTCGATCCGGATTTAAGGATGTAGTATAATAGCTTTTTCCCTAGAAGACCTAGGTTAATCGAACCTCGGAAAGCAATGCTAAAAGGTAATAAAAAGGACATGCCTACAAGGCTTTGTTTGTTTGTTTTACCTTAATTGACCGGACCAATCTAGTTTAATTTATAATGGGTTTGAATCAATGGATGGAGAGAGGCCAGGGTTGAAGATCCACCTGCAGCTGCACATCAAATGGGATAAAAGATAATAATAAGCATAGTCATGTATAATGTCTGAATGGAGATAATCTCTTGTGGGCAACACATCCTAATATTCTAGAGCCCCCATGATGCAGTGGGCATAGCAATAGACTTTTAATCCAACCGAGTGCACACCGAAGCCACGGGTTACAAACGATTATTAAGTGTAAAACATAGCTTAAAGCTTTAAGTGGTGGTGGTGTTGTTGATCCCGAATGGGGCTCTAAGCGAAGTCCGTACTACCCTTTCTGTCACCGAGGTTCCTATGAGATTGCCGCTAGCCAAGTATATCACCTCAAGCCTTTATCAATCTATGGGATCTTGGGTACCTACAAGTCCATAGATCAAGACAAGAGACAAAGAAACAAAAGATACAAATAACAATTGCAAACAAAATACAATACTCCCATGATCTAGATGCACATAATCGCTGTGAGATTTCTCCCCAACCCGTAGCCCATGAGGACTACTCACTCATAACAAATAGATCGGAGATAGAAACCATCATACAAATACTTAGATTGAAATCAAATATTCTTACAATGGTCGCCAAATCACAAGGAGATCTAAAGTACAAAGCAATGGCTATGGCTACTGGATGGATGGATGGTGGAAGTGATGAACAATGGATGAACAATGGTGTGGATCTCCTTTGGTGGTGTTGTGATGTAATCTGAGAATGGCGGCCCTGTGCCCGGCGGTTGGAGCCTCAAAATATATAGGCGTCTTCACGAAAGTTGTAGGGTTTGACAAGACGAAGTCGTCGCCACCTGGTATGGGTGGGCGGTACGAGCGGACCGCACCCGTACCAGTGGTCGTTAAGCGTACTGATGCCCTAGAACTGCTTCCCAATTACTTGGCCGTGTGTACTTCCTCAAAATCCTTCATTATGACTCCTTATTTCACATTAAAAGGCGTGATTTCCTGCACAACATAATTCAAAGAGAAGATTTTCATATCTTTGCAATTATTAGTCATTAGTGGCAAGGATTGGGAGTTTCTTTGGCAATGCTTGACCAAAAGCAATGTTTAAACGTAGTGGAAGATGGCAAAAATCGGAGCCATCACCTACGAGTATTCCATGGAGGGGTCCTCACAATGCGTGGAGAGAGAGGTGGGGTAAGGCGGAGAGTTGGCAGGTACGAGGTGACACAGTTTACCTAGGTTCAGATCCCATGATGGTGGCGGAACCCTACTCCTTCTTCCAATCACTATAATGGCAATATGTCGTGTTATAGAGATTGTAGGGTTTGCTGTTTGCGAGTTGTATAGTGCCCTAAAGGCTCCCAGAGGTCTGTCTTATAAAGGCGGCAGAACCTAGGGTTATAGGGTAAAGTCCATAACGGACAGGTTACCGAGTCCTACACTAATACTAACTAGTCTTTGTGTCTTGTACTCCAAGGCTCCAGCTTCATCTATGTCGGCGCCGCAGCCTCCCTAGTATTCTAGCATGGGCCTCCCTTTTGGATCCTTCTAACTGGACTACCTAGTAGGCCATGGGCCGTGCTACCACTGTGGGCCACTCGGGTTATCCAGATTAGAGCTATGCTATGGTGATACTCATTATGCATATCCCCAACAAGTGGCAAATAATAAATGCTTATTATCATATCTCAATAGTTCATAATAGTTTTATACCATGCTATGTCTGCATCAGTCGGAAACATTGGTACATGTGTGGTATGTAAAAAACCAAGTCCCTAGTAGCCTCAGTTCAACAAGTTCATTGGTCAACTGATGATCAAGGTTTTCTGATCATGGGTATTTATGCCAATTGACAGTGAGATCATATCATTAGTGAATGATGTGACGGACACGCTTACCCAACATAAGTATTGCAACACAATCAAGTCATAAAGTTCATCGTTGTGATAATTAGGAAGTGAAGTATCCTACTTCTTAGACCGTGAGGTCATATCTAATCACTATCACCCAAGGCTGCCTTGACTGCATCAACCGTCACACCGTAACAAGGTGATCATAAAGGTGTCTATCAGATATTCCAAAAGGATAGCTTGATGCGTATGCATCAAGATCGGGATTTATTCTCCCACGTGTTGGGAACCACTCGGTGAGATTACATCCAAGAAGCTGCGTAGTGTATGACTAGGTCATGATGATGGAATATCACGGAATGAGTTAAGCATCACTTGTTGGTAACGAGATTGAACAAGATATGGTGATACCAATGATCAGATCTCAGATAAGTCGGGTATAGAGTAACTAAGGGAATTGGACTCGACGTTAATGGCTCAAACGATATTTCAATTGTGGAATGTGCAATAGTCATTATGGGTATCTAGATCCCGTTGATGATCATTGGTCAGAGAAGCATCTTGTTCATGTTTGTGATGTTCCCGAACCATAGGATAACGCACTTAAGGGTTCGATGATGCTTAGAGATAGTTTTGGATTCATTGGGATCGCCGGAGTGAAGAGAAGAGAAAGCTGGAAGTGTTCTGTGAGAGTCCGAAGGATGTTTGGAGTGATGTGAAAGGTGTTTCAGCTCATAGGGAATTAAATAATGTTATTTTATATTAATTAATTGAATTAATATGAAAATATATGTTTTTACTAATTTTTGGAGCATCCCACCCTTAATGGGCCAAACCCCGGAGGGAGAGGCCCATATGGGCTAGCCGCCCCAAGAAGGAGCAAAGGGGGCCAGCCGGCCTAGGCCGAGGGGTGCACAGGGTGGGGCCTACCCCATCTGCTACCTCCACTTGGCCGCCACCTTTGGTCCCACCTCGGACGCTGCCCCCTAGGGATCCTTTCCCTTCCCATATATACGGAGGGGCATGTAGGGAGGGGAGAACACACCAATTCCTCAAACCCAGAGGCGTTCTTCCCTGGAGCTCTATCTCTCGTTGGCTTCCACGCACACGCACATGGTTCCAAGAAGAACTGCGCGAGTGGAAGACGACTTCACCACCGACACGTCGTCACGTTGTTGGATCCCCGATCCAAAAGATCTACTTCCGCAATCTCGGCTGGATCGGAGAGATCGGAAGTTGTTGTTGAGCACCGTATGTGTGCAAAACCACGAAGATGATGTCAGTTCACTAGTAGAAAACACACCTCTAGTCCTGGTTCGTAAGGACCTTTAGTCCTAGATTCCAATCCGGGACTGAGGGGTGACTAGAGGTCCACCACGTGGCCCCACTCCGTGCGTTGGGCTGGAGGATTTTATTTTTTGAATTTTTTATAATTTTTTTGGCATGATTTTGAAACTAGAAAAGGCGATCTCCTGCCACCGGGGGCGTGGAGAGCTATTCTCCTGCCGCAGCAGGATTTGTGCCCGTTTTCCTACCGTGGCAGAACTTGAAATTTTTTCCCCATTTTCTTTAGTCCCGGTTGGTAATATGAACCGGGACTAAAAGTCACACCTTTAGTCCCGGTTGGTGATACAGACCGGGACTAAAGGGATTGGCACCATCCATAGCCTGCCGCAATCCCTTTAGTCCCGGTTGATATTCCAACCGGGACTAAAGGTCCTGTTTGACCCGGGACTAAAGATTGTTGGCGTTCTAGCCGTTGGAACTAGGACTAATGTGAGCATTAGTCCTGGGTCCAACCACAACCGGGACTAATGCTCCAAACTGGGGTGGACGAAAGACTCTTTTTCTACTAATGTGCGGCAGCGTTTTGGGCCATTTGGCTGCCGCGGCAGAAGATAGGGTTTTAGGGTTTTGTGTTTTCCTTTTCATTTTGTGTTTTGTGTTCAAATATTTTTCGTATATACATACACGAAGCTACTACATAGTAGTTATACACATTGATGCAGATATAATATAATTTCTCTTATACGAGCATATACATACATCTATATACAATTTGGTATACGAGTCCCAACTGTATTAATCTATAGCTACCCGACGTATTAATCTATAGCTAGAGAAGTTATTAACTCCAAGATGGTGCGAGAAGGACACCACTACGGCGGAGCTTCTCGAAGATGTCTTAGGATCCTGTCGTCAGACATCTTCGAGGAGCTCGCCATATAAGAGCTTCTCGAAGATGTATTGTGATGTCTTCTTATCAAACTTTTGTGAATTAACCCTATTTTTATTGCAATTTTTTCAGTTTGCTGAAGGCAGGTAGAAGACAAAGAAGGGCATTTGCCCAGCTAGCTAGGATGATGAACTCATGCATGTATCTTTGTGCTTATATTAATCAAATGAATTTCGAGACTATGTGCCAAAACAAGATATATAGATAGAATCCACATATTGAAAATGATATTTACCTTGGAGTTTATTACATTAACACAAGATAGATTGAATCCAAGCATCGATCCATGTTATTATTGCAAAAAATACTACCAAACTAAATCCACAAATCCATCTACTTGTAGAGCATGGAATGAGCTAATATAGCAATGAGAGTTGAAAGGATGAAATTGCTCACCTTTTAGAACCTTTAGATAGATGGAGCTCCACAAAATCTTGACAAATCCTGAGAAAAAATTAGGCATAAACTAGAGTTTGAAGGAAGAAAGAGAGAGGAGCCACCAGCTTGAAATGGTGGCTCAGACATGGGAAGAAGATATAGCCGAGCTATTAGTTCCGGTTTATATCCAGAACCGGGACTAAGGTCCATCTTTAGTGCCGGTTTGTGTAACAAACCGGGACTAATGTCTGCCGCCCCTTGCGGCCAGATCTAGCCGTTGGGACCGGGGCATTAGTCCCGGTTTGTAGCAAAACCGGGACTAATACCCCTGGACCAAAGATCTGTTTTCTACTAGTGGTTGTGGCACCTGGATTATCGTGCGAGGATCAACGCGGCCTTGGGGTCGGCTATGTCGTTTGACTACATCATCCACGTTCATAATGAACGTTACCGGAACCTTTCCGCTACAACATTACTCTTAGATAGATCCGAGCATTTGGTATTGCGATAGTTAAGCAAAAATATTATTTTCTGTTGCGAACACATTCAACTACGTGATAATAACCCGACAACTATAGATGAAAAATAAAAATTGTCGAAACATATCGATATAGGATTTAGAGAAAGCCAACGGTGAAAACGGATCGACAATCGGGTTCACGCTTTGAGATATAAGATTTTTTAAAATTCGGAATCAAATGAATCTTAGATGACATCGCTATTTGTTTGCATGGGGGGAGAGTTGTGAGATGGCTGCATATTCGAACAAATTAGTTACATGTAAACTACTTAGTTGCATGCATATAACTATAGGAGACTAATTAATAGCATGCATGCATGCAGTAAGCCCGCACGATCGAATATGCGGCCCCGTGCAGTCCTTGAGTAAAAGGTGGCCGGTTCTAAATTCCTTTAGGCTGGTTTGAGAGTATCATATTACTAGTACTAGTTGAATGTCCGTGCGTTGCCACGGCTAACATGTAAACATAATACACATAAAGCTTCAAGATGGGTAGAAAGAGATACCAAAATAAAAGAACAGTCAAACAAATGTTTAAAATTCAAAAATATGTGTCAAACCTGACCGCACTTGGTTTGTATGCATATAAAGGGATTCCAATTATCTCTCGTTGTTTTTCTCATCAACAGTCATCTCCTATCGTCTCGACTATTATGTCCTTCCAAGAAAACAAAATAAAAACTTCCATCCCATCCCTTCATTCTCTTCATCCGCCCCTTGCTCTAGCATCGTTGTAGCTTCAAATTTTGCCATCTCGCCTTACCACACCTTCTGAAGACTTGTACACATCTATGAAATTGTTCTCACGTGCTAATAGGTTAGAGGTGACGGTGTACTAAATATGGTGGGCACCCTTTGAGGACCTTAGTCTATGATGAAATTGTTCTTGCACATCACAAGAGATGGTGGCATAACGTATGTTCTACAAATAAAACGATTCGCACATTTCGCATGCATACCAAATGTACTTCTTTTCAAACAAGAAAGATGCATGTAGTGTAATGAGAATGTTTATATCTCCATATTCTTAGGCAGCAACAAAGATAAAGCTTTTATTACCGCAGGGACAAAACAAATGCGTTGAATAGCTAAGAAAATTGAAGAAAAACAATTACCAGATTAACTAAAATGCCTTCTTTCCTTAAACTTCCTCCATTCGAAATGGATCATTTCATTGTGTTATACACATTGCTGAACCCTGACTTAGGCTGTACAAATTTTTAACTCTAGCACATGGTTGGTACGAAATCTTAACATCAGTTGCCCGAACCATGTCCCTTCACTGGCCTCACACACTGTTTCTACACCCAGTCCACAGCAACTCAAAGTGTGCCTCTAGGCAATATGAACGGAAACCCCATGGAGGGGCATGGCCTGCAAGCAGCTGTCATCGGTGAGCTCTTCCATGTATACACATAGGATGGAGAAGCTGGACGCACACCGCCTTCACCGCCTCTCCCCTTCCCTAGAACCCAGTCGCCCCTCACCACCGGGGGCCTAGATCTGTCGATGTGAGCTGGTCCTCATCATCCTTCCTGTTGGCCAGGAGTTTTCCTCTCCACCTCACTTCCCCACCATCCACCGCTGCTTCCCCTAGCTTGAGGGAATTCTTCAGCCGTTGGAAAGTTCCAGGTCCCTTAACCCACATGCTTACTTTCATTAAGGGTTTTCTCAATTGATCCTTTGACCATCTGGATGAATCAATAACAATATTTAATTATTTATTGCTTTAGCTATTTAAATGTCAAACATTAGGTAGTTCCTGAAAATAAACAGATTCAGGCATAAGCTACCTTGACCACATATTCACATGTGAAATAATGTTTCAGATTTCTATCCCTGGGCAAAGTAAAAGTTTGATATGAGTGCAACATATGTATGATGGTGTCTTAGATCTTACCAATTGCACAATTCACATTATTTGAAAAAACTACGGTGGCATATATCTTGTCCCCTCTATTAAAAACTTTAAAAATAACATGCAGAAAGGTTATGTGCAAGCAATTATGATTAAGCAATCTCTTCCAAAATCTTAAAAAAATGACCACTAACTCGAAACATCATGCTTACCCTCAGTAATAAAAAAGTTACATACATGTTTGATCTGACCTGTTAACCGGTGATCCCGTAACAAACCAGTCATGTCAGAGGTCTCCATGTTCGTCCACCATCTATGCCAAGTCGACTCCATACTACAGAATGTCATTTCCCCTACAAAACTGCAAATTAGACAAAATCAATGCCACATAGCTTGACCACGGGGCATGGGTGTGTGCGTGGAAAAAGTATGTATCTGTGCAAAAGTAGTCATTGCCCCTACAATTGCAAATTAGACAAAATCAAGTCACATAGCTTAACCATGGGGCATGGGTGCGTGCGTGCAAAAAGTATGTATGTGTGCAAGAGTATATATATAGCCCAACATAACACTATAACTTGACTAATACTTGATATAAAATGTCTGCATTTTTAAATATGACCAAAAATTCAAGATAACAGTATCCACTTCTCATAGTCGACACCATGTGGCATACGGTTCATACCAACATAAGCTTTTACCAACATTGTCTCACAAAAATAAACAAATATCATCAGCCAGTCTTCATAAAAGAGAACCACAACTTATCTTCACTGTTGTTCTCTTCCAATAGAGACACATTTCCAGTAATAAGGCCCTTGACCATAGTTCGCCGAAAAGCATTTGAAAAGAAGTACTATGAACAAAAAATGGAACACATGATTAATTAAAACAAATAAGCAGACAACTTTTCTGTTCATGTAGTTTGATGCATATAGAAATGTTTGTGTCCCTAGAACCAGAGGGCAGTAAGAAGTATAGTTAGAAAAATAGAAGGCAGTATGAAGGTCATATTCTTTGAAATCTTGTAAGAACACCAGCTATTTCAGCCGTGTGATTGTCCAGATCAGTAAAAATCCCTTTAGAAAAAGAAACCCTGAAATTAGAATAAAACAGTGAAAGAAAAGACTATCAAGATAGAGGACAAAATAAGTCAGAAAAACGAGCGAAAGTCTAAATAAAAGAGGTTATTTATGGCAGACTTCTAGTAAATCAATATGCATGAGACAACATGGGAAAGGAATGAACACAACACTACCAGAATAAAAAAATTATTGACCTCACATCTATTTTGCTATCTGCATTCTGTTTTTTCTGGGATGCAAGACCATGAATACTCAACAACACAAATGGGGTGACTGTCTAAATATCACATACATACATACATACATACTGTCAAGCCTAAGATCTCTGATGACACATTGAATATTAAAGGATTGCGTTTTTTCTTTACCAACCAAACTTTTGTCTATAAAATAAAGTTATCTTTTGTACGAATATACCAGAAGTCAAACTAAGCCGATATCAAACTATTATCATTTTGTGCAGGTCCTAAGTAGGAAACATGGTCACACCTATACAGTCCGAAGACTTCCAAAACCGAGCAACCGAAGTAACGCCCCTAGCCTTACTTGGCAAACAAAAAATGCACCGGTATAATTGCAGGATGCGGGAGAAGAAATAAATATATAATTGATACCATATTTCTCTACAAGAAAACCATCTGAAATTGAACTGCAATAATGTTTTCGGATTATCAAGGAGTAGTTTGGATAGACAATTGCAGTGTTGAAGAAAAGAAATGACATACTAAACATATTTTAATAGCACATACATAAAGTGCCTTCATGTGAACAGTGAAAAGCTAGTCCCAGCCACTTCTTTGCACCATTGGACCCTGTGTAAATCCTTCGCAAAAGCTGTAACACAAGAAAACATTATACATGGATCGTACATATATTCCCTCTCTCTGCAGCTCGCAAGTACCACCTTTTCTGCATTTGCAAGTTATTTTAGTTGGAAATATAAAGGTAAGAATAATCCTATAAGTTGAAGGTTGAGGAGCATCCTGGCATATTATGATTGACCTCAGTAATATAATGAGATAACCTTGGTACAGGTTGGTAATCCAGTGAAGATTGAAGGATCCTTTCTCTTAGGATAGTTCAACAATCATAGCAACTACAGTATAGTTTAAAATATTAAAAGCACAACAAATTAGCTTCAAAATCACCATGGAACAAATAAGTGTGCACAATATGTCTAATGCAAAATTAGTTCATATAGAGTAAAACATGTTTACAAGCGTATATTAGAATTAGACCTTTCTCACATAGCAGAAGTACAAAATGACAGTAAAGCAGAAAAAGATTTGACAAAGGCATGCACCAAAAGAGTTGAACCTGCAAGTAAACGACAGTAAAGCAGAAAGCACAACATATATGGAGGTATTGATTACCTAACTAATCAGATGTCATGAATAAAAAGGCTGATTCCAGTCAAACAAGCATGCTCCGACATTTTCACTGTACATTGCCGCTAACTCATAGCACAAACTGTACTCTGCAATTACAATCGCCGTGCAGTTCTTGTGAGAAAGGAGCCATAGGACATACCATGTCTTAAATCGGTCGTTTTGGCCGCTGATCCATACAGGCCACCTGCAGCCTTCATGATCTCCGGCGAGAGCGTCCTCGCCTGGTCTCTGAGCGCGCACTTGACCACACGCGACGCCATGTGGGCACAGTCAGACACCATTGCCGGCGCTCGTACATAGCATCTGCCTCCGCATCGCATTGCGTGGGCCTGAGGGTGCAAGGGAGAACGTGGTGTGGACTCCTACAAGGACACGACGGCATTTCCGGTGCGTGAGGGGCGAGGACGCGGCATGCGAGGAGCAGGCACAACACGAGTTGTGGGCCTCCTCCCGTGGCCTCGTCGGCATCGGCGCCCGCGTATCGGGTGTCTGGGAACTGGGAACCAGCGCGGGGGCGATGAGGAACCGATGGAGGGCAGGTCCGACGGCACCGGGAGAGGAAGGGAACGCTGGAATCGGCGGCCATGACGCGAGCGAAGGATGGTGAGGAGCAGTTTTTTCTGGGTCGTGTGCGCGACGGGGGAGAGATAAGGAGGGGATTGCGCGTGAAGCTGCTGTTTCCTCTCTCCATACGGTTTTATTTACGCTGGTTTTCTCACGAGACTCGGGGAGGTCCAGACGCAGGACGTACCACCATCACGTCGTCTTTGTCTTTAATAAGTAGTAGAGATCGTATATAGTAACATTGTATTTAATTTTTTTTACAATTTTAATGCAATTGCGTGTATGAGATGGATTAGTCATTAAATTATCTAGTTTCACGTGCTATGATACGGTATCATATTATGATACTACTAACACCTCTCTCTTTATTAATTATGGTGCCACATCAGATTTTTACCAAGGTGACATCGTTGATACTTCTTATAATACTCCCACTAGGGCTAGCCTTATTTCAGATCCATGTTAGCTCCGGCTATATCATAATATTGATTGGGCAGCTCTACGAGCAGTTCATGCTAATACCCAGGATTGCAACTCGATCAGAGATCTTTGGGATGCATCATCTTCTTGCAGGGTCAGATCGATTGTCATCATATGCGCACGAACATTTGGAAGAGGCAAAATGCAAGAATCTAAGGGGAGGTTGAACCAGTTCAGACCGTCTTTCACAGATGTGCGGAGGATCTTTTTCTTTGGTCTCATAGGTGTACAAGACAGGTACATATATCTATTATACAAGATTGGCAATAATGTTGGCCCACTTAGCGCTAGAAACACAAATGCATAGCCTAGTACTGGCCTGTGCACTGTACAGCTCTCTTTCTCATTCTTTTTTCGTTTTAGAGCTCTGTAGTTGTTCACGTTTTTTTTCCTTCTATGCGGGTTTGTAAATATTTATTCGGATTTGCTAGATCTCAGACGTCCGAGAACTTGTTATGTCTCAGTCACAGCTAGGGTGTCAGGTAGGATCTCGCCAAAATCTCACTTCTAGTTCATTTATCAAAATCTAGTGTAAATTTTGAGCAAAAATTTACACTAGATTTTGGCAAATGAACTAGAAGTGGGATTCAGACGGGATCCCACTTGACACCCTAGTCACAGCTCTCACCATTTGATTTACTTCGTGATTCATACACTGTAAGAGTTACACATGAGTGAGTTACAACTAGGTTACAACCAAAAATTAGTACAAATTTAATAAGTTACAACTAAGAATTATTACAAATAGGAGGATGATGTCAGCCGACTTAGAAATAACAAATTCAAGGGCACCCGAGAACTAGGCGCTCCCATATTTATTTGACATGCCTTTTTAATGAAAATGGGTGTGCCCGGAGTACATTCCTAAGACTAGCCCCAATGGGAGTATCATAGGTAGTATCATGCATGTCACGTTGGCAAAATTCTGACATGACATGTTAATTAATGATGAAAGAGGTTGTTGATCATAGATAGATATATATATATATATATATATATATATATCACGTAGAACTAGAAAAATTAATCTTAAATGAATCTTATACATAATTTTGTATTGAGTTTCTATAAAACAATAAATATATTAAGACTATGATACTATGCATTATAAAGATGGTATCATATGCATGATACTACTATATGATTTTCTCTATTGTGACTAGTCTAAGAGGAAAAAATTGGGGTACGCGATCATTATTATTTTCCTACGATCCAGAATTGCATGTAATATTGCAATCTCAGCTGGTTGTACTGATCATGTTTGGGCATCTTCCTTTTCATACCAAGTTCACTGAAAACCACTCGAGAGTCGAGAGACATCTGGTGGCCGTGTATTTCTCTCCCGCCCTTGACACCACAAACTTTTTTTGTAGCAGTCGTGTACTCTTCTTCTCCACCACTCACTCATCTCTGTCCACGAGAGAGCTGAGAAAAGAGTGAACGAGGAACTCAAACTCGGAAATGTAATTTTCACCAACGTTTAGCAGAGCACTAGTACTGGGAATACTAAAAGAAGGTGTAGTACCAAGTATAGTAGACTGCCTAACGACGAGTCCGAATATCTTGGTTCGCACCGGCAATGGATCAGCCGGCGGACTCCTCCACCACGCCCCTGCTCCTCCTCCTCCTCGGCTCCCTCACGCTCGCGGCCTCGCTGCTCGTGCTGATCGGCCATGGACGCGGCGGGAAGGCGCGGCTCCCGCCCGGCCCGCCGGCGCTGCTCTTCCTCGCCAAGTTCGTCGCGCTCCGCCGGTCGATATTCGACCTGGGCCCGCTGCTCGTCGACCTCCACGCGCGCCACGGCCCCGTCATCTCCATCCGCCTCTTCCGCACGCTCATCTTCGTGGCAGACCGCAAGGTGGCCCACCGCGCGCTCGTCCAGGGCGGCGCCACCTTCGCGGAGAGGCCGCCGCCGGCCGATCCCGCCCGCATGTTCTCGGCCGGGGGTCGCGACATCAGCTCCTCCCCGTACGGGCCATACTGGCGCCTCCTCCGCCGGAACCTCACCTCTGAGGCGCTCAGCCCGGCCCGCGTCGCCCACTTCGCGGCCGCCAGGAGGTCCGCGTGCGACGGCCTCGTCTCCAGCCTACTCGCCGAGAAAGAGGAGGCTGTGACGCTGAGGCCGTTGCTGCGGCGCGCCATGTTCGAGCTACTCGTCTTCATGTGCTTCGGCGCTCGGCTCGACCGCGAGGCGCTGGACGAGGTAGAGGAGCTGCAGCACCAGGCGCTCCTCTCCTTCACCACCTTCCCGGTCTTCGCTTTCTTCCCGGCGGTCACCAAGAGGCTCTTCCGCGGGCGCTGGGAGACGTACCTCGCGCTGCGCCAGAGGCAGGAGGAGGTGTTCGTCCCGCTCATCCACGCGAAGCGTAGCGACGGCGACCCGCCTTGCTACGCGGAGTCCCTCCTCGCCGTCCGCGTGGCCGACGGCGGCCGGCTCACGGACGCCGAGATGGTCAGCCTCTGCTCCGAGTTCCTCAACGGCGGGACAGACACCACGGTGACCCTGCTGGAGTGGATCATGGCCGAGTTCGTGAACCGCCCCGACGTCCAGGCCAAGGTGTACGAGGAGGTGAAAGCCAACCCGGAGCTCAACGACCTGCAGGCGATGCCCTACCTGAAGGCCGCCGTGATGGAGGGGCTGCGGCTGCACCCGCCGGGCCACTTCCTCCTCCCGCACGGCGTGCAGCAGAGCGGTGACGGTGACGTGGAGATCGGGGGCTACGCGGTGCCCAAGGGCGCGGAGGTCAACTTCCTGGTGGCCGAGATCGGGCGGGACGAGACGGTGTGGACGGCGGCGCGGGAGTTCCGGCCGGAGAGGTTCCTGGAGGGCGCCGAGGGGCACGGCGTGGACATCACGGGCAGCAGGGAGATCAAGATGATGCCCTTCGGAGCGGGCCGCAGGATGTGCCCCGGTTACTCGCTCGGCATGCACCACGCCGAGTACTTCGTGGCCAGGATGGTGAGGGAGCTCGAGTGGCGGCCGCCAGTGGAAGGGGAGGAGGTGGACATGGCGGAGACGCTGGATTTCACCACCGTCATGAAGTATCCGCTCCGTGCGCGCGTCTTCGCCAGAACCTGACAATTAATTGCTCAAGGAGAGTAGCTAAATAGGAAGTCAGTAATGTTTTGTGTTTGTCCAAACACTATGTATTGCAAACGTTTTGTAAACCGCCTCAAAGGCATCTGTTCAGGAACTACTCCCTCTTTTTTTTTTTGCGGGTACAGGAACTACTCCCTCTGTCCATAGATACATGGTGTTCTAGTTTTGGGTGATCTAACGTTAACCGTAAATTTCACCAAGGATATAGGAGAAAGACATGACAACAATTATACTATTGAAAGCTTTGTTCAAATACAAACTTGACGATGTAGATTTTAACAACACACAGCCCATGTTTTCATGGTCAAAGTTGAACCTCGAGAAACATGTGCGCCATGTATCTGTGAAACGGAGGGAGTATATAAAACCCTGAACAAACAATAATACTCCTATATTTTGGAATTTTTGCCAAAAAAACTATAGGCACTATAGAAAGAAACGGAGGGAGTAACAGTCATTCTTCGATCTCAATCACAAGTTCTCAAACAGAGAAACCGCCTCCTTAATCTCCTTCAAGTTCCTCCATGTCCACGTGGTTTTACCTGTTGTAATGGGTTTTATGTTTTTGCTATGTTCTGTACTTAACAGAACAGATCCAATTTTTCTTTGATAAGCAAGATGGTACTCATATTTGCTTGAAAAAGGGTCCGCCAACTTGTTTTGGATCACCTGATATTTTGCTTATGGGGTTTTCTATTTTCTCTCCTGCTTAATATGAAAAGCAGGCAATGCTGGATCAAAAAACACATAGGACGTTAATGGGTATATTGCCTGATACAACTCAAGGTATACACGCTGGTACTACATCATAGTCCCAATACAAAATTCGTGAACCTGGCAGACTCGTTTCTCCTTGCTTTATCTGCAACAAATGTTGAACAAGGCTGTACCATGCTACTTTTCCATGAAAGAAGAGGTTTTTCAGATCTTCTCAATGGAAAACTGATAGGATCGTCCTAACTTCCCAAGTTTGCGAGCGACTCTGTTCGCCTTACCCTGACACGCTTGTACTATACACCTGGAAAAGCCCGTCCATGTCATGGATTTCATCAGATCATCAAATGCTAACCGTCAATGCAGTATTCGCTTGCCCGTGTGGGCCAACATGAGGAGCTATCATGCATTATCAGCGGATCCCAAAAAGGTATGGCCTTATATCCACATCCATATAGTTGGCCAAGAGAATTCAGAGACACATATTATAGTCAGCCAGGAAGGTTTACCGTTCACTTTCAGCTAATGCGAAAATTTTAGGCACTGTATGCTACATATATATTCCATACTTACGCATAATGAAGGGCGTTTCTGTGTTCCACCACAACACATCTTAATTCAGTTAGTGGCAGAGGCGTGACAAGAAATGGCCCCATTTTCTTCTATATCTTGACATGCATATCATCCAAGCTCCTCGTTAAAAGAGACACATCAGCATGAGGCAACCGAACTATGTTCATCGAGACCGTCTTCAGTTAAAAGGTATCCTGCGCAACAACATGAACGTCACTTTTTGTGACCCTTAAATGCAATGAATCAAATGACAGAACTGTGTTAACTTACTTATTTATTTGGTTAAATCTGTGTGTGAATCAACTGTCCAGAGCTGGTGGTGCTGAAGGTGGAGTTTGCCTGTTCAAGGTTAGGGGAGATAAAGCCTTCACCACAATGTTCATGCTCGGACGGAACTCGGCTTCATATTGCACGCATAAAGCTGCTACCGCCGCGAGCTGCATTTAAGAAGAGGCGATGGTGAAAAATGTGAAAACAAAGAATGCCATTGACAGAATAACACATGAGTTCTCATGGAAGTGGATGCGTAGAGAGAGTGAAGGAGAGACGGGGAGAAAGGTAGGAGGGAGAGACCTTTGCAACTCCTTTCGGTGGATATTCACCATTCAACCGGGGATCTATGCACTGCTTAACCTTTTCTACCGTCAACCTCGGTGTAGCCTGCCCAACAGAAGCTATATATGCTAAGAAAACTGATTAACAAATTCTCAAGTGAAGGATGGGGATGTGTCTTTGTTATTAATTATAAACAAAAATAAACTATTTCATGACCATTACCCATGTAACCAGGCTCTGCTGCCCTCGAGGCATTGTATGGTCCACGGGCTTTCGTCCTGTCAGAAGTTCCAAGAGAACGACTCCAAAACTATATACATCACTTTTCTGGGTCAGCTGACCAGTCATTGCATACCTGCAGAAAGTTTATATGACAAATTCAACATTACCAAAATGATGTTACATAATAATAGTAACAGTACTATGTATTTTCAGGATTCTGCAGACAATTGCATCAGCTCAAACAAGATTTTCTATATCAGTATCACAGTACCAGAGTGGTTACTGCTAGGTGAGCTTGACTTGTTTCTGACTAGTTGCAGATCTGGTTAGTAGCAGATAAAATACTTCAATTTCATGGTTGCATCTGCTAAGTACTTGAACTGAGCCCCCTCCACCTAGACTAGTTTCTCTTTTTTAGGATGTTAGTTTACAAAAGGCCCGGTCTTATCTGGCCAAACAAGCTTGATGAGGGGCTTTTCATATAATTCTCAAGTGGGGCAACAATGTTGTAACAATAGAGAAGTGAAGATGGGCTAGGCTCCACATGGACACAAGCTTCTCAAATATTCCTACAGAAGTGCCAGAATGTGAATATATGCCAGAGTTGGATTGATTTTTAATGTTGCTTCTAGATGTGCTTATCTGTCAACATGTTTTCTCCTTTTGACAAACTATGTAGATATCACCTGGTTTAACGATATATCACAGAGTCCATTAGAGAAGTGCACACAGCACACAGAACTAAATTTAGCAATAAAATAGTGATCAAAATACTAATTCGTCATAGGCATTTTGTAGTTGTTAGTGACCCCAAGTACTAATTCATCATAGACATTCTGTAGTTTATTAAGTAGAGAAATTTTACTCTGGAGCGTGATAGCCGAAGGTTCCCAACACGCGAGTGGAATGCAGCCGAGCAGCCATATCTGGAGACTGATTTGAGAGATTGAAGTCTGCAATCTTGGCCTTAAAGTCCTCAAATAAAAGGATATTACTTGATCTGATATCTCTATGTACGATAGAAGGTTGAACCTTCTCATGCAGATATTCAAGTCCTTTGGCAGCATCAACAGCGATTTTCATTCGCTGCATCCAATCAAGTGCAGGGCCAGGTTGTGCACCTTGTACTCCTTTTCTTCCTGTTAACACAAGTGAGGAAAAAAATTGCTTACAAATCCATAATAGATGTAGCGACCTAATTCCCACGTTCCAGATGAGAACAGGAAATTTCCTATCCAATTGTGGAGTATGATGGATGTCCATAATCATACCATGTAGAACATCATGCAGAGAACCCATGGTGGCAAATTCATAGGCTACTATACGAAGATTACGCTCCATACAGTACCCCAAAATATCTACGAAGTTGTCATGTTTCAATCTTGAAACCAAGGAAACCTAGCATCAGATAGTAAGGATCATTGCTTACGTCACTTCATGTGTTGAAAAATGTCAACGATATAGCCAAGAGAATAATTTCAATCTGTAATAGCAAAGCTAACCTGAGTCAAGAAATCCAAGGTGGTCTCATTTTCAGTGGAATCAAGTTTCTTCACAGCCATTTTTGTCCCAGTATCAAGGACAGCATAGTACACTCTCCCATAAGACCCTTCTCCTATGAGAGTCGTTGCCCCAAAATCATCAGTCTTTTGTATCAGTTCATCCAAAGACAAAACAGGAATATCGACAGAGAGAGCTGAATCTTGTGGCTCCGTTTTCACAGTAGCAGAATCTTTCAAACCCTTTCTCATCCCTAAAAAGGAAGAGAGGAAATAACATCAAATTCTATATAGGATGGCAAATCTCAGATAAAGCATCAGAACAGAAGTTCAAGTTTAAATGTCATGAAAATTATAGAATAACCAACATATGATACAATCAAGGTAAAATAAGCGTACCATCAACATTATTTGTCGGTGCCTTGACATGCCGATTTTCACGCTCATCAAACTCAGCTGCTTGACGGCTGCAGCAAATCCAGCGACGCCACATTACTCTCTCCTTTCCTTGCTTCACCCTGCTATGTAGAGCACATAATTTTATAAGGAAAAATATTACAGGACCGAAACAGGTGTATATATAATTTTAGAGCTCCGGTCATCTCCTTCCCAATGAAGCAGACCCAAAATGCCACAGAAGTTCGTCTAAAAAAATGCCACAGAAGTTCATCTAAAAGAATGCCACAGAAGTTCATTCTAGAACAGCAGCATTTGGACCACCATTGTGCACGGAACGAGCATCAATTTTCAAGGTTTTTTTTTCTTTACAGGGGTTTAGATTAGCATTCTGAAACATAAACAGTATTCCTGCTCGGACAAGTTGACTTACTGAACAATGCGCTGTATTCGGGATACAGCACACTGTGAAAACAAAACATCTTCGAGGTCAGAAAAGAACGCTAACATCCTAGAACCAGTAACCATTTAGAATTCACCAAGCACACCAGCTAGAATTTGCTTACTCTGATACAACGAACTTACGCATATGCATATCACCTCCATCATAACAACACGGGATTGCTGCAACCGTTTCAGCCAAAAATAAATAACGGCATCTGACGAAAATTCCCATCCTAAAACAACAAAAATCATCTCAATTCTCAGATAAAACCCCAAATTACTAGAGATTCCATGACCAAACCCGTCATCTAACCTGGACCACATGACCCACGAGAAGAAACGGACATACAGGACCCTTTTTCCGTTTCGACGTGATATTCATATCAAGGTTCATACACTGCTCATACGATCGCCTACATCAAAAAACAAATCCAGGCCTTGTGGATGCAGGAGAAAAAGCGTTTGCGCACGGGCATGCGGATGCTGATTTTTCAGAGAAAATTCCAACCCATGTAGTACCAAAGCTGTGCACTACTGAAGAGGGAGGGTTCAGGGTTGAGGAAGAGGAGGGGACTAATCGATGGAGGAAGCTCACCTTGAGACGCCGGAGTGGTACACGCAGGCGGAGAAAGGGATGCGGACGGGGACGAACGGGGGGTCGTCGCCTGGGCCTCCGGTCGCCGCTGCCACCGGTCGCAGCCTGCGTCGCCTCCTGGACGGGTGCGGCGGCGTACGTGGGACGGAAGGTGTGCGGGAGACGAACGCGAACAGAGTAATAAAGAGGCCTGACCCTGGCCTGTTCTGTTCGATTCACTTATTAGCAGCGGAAACGGCTCGTTCATGAGGCAAAGTCAGAGCAAAGAATGAAGAAAAGTCAGGATACTTGTAGCATAAGTATCCAATTATATGTTGTACTACATCTCAAAAGAAAATTATATGCTGTAATTAATTGATATAGGTAACTATTGTAGCTTAAAGTTGAACTAAATGCATGACATAAATTTGTATTATAAAATTTAATTTAAGTTATTTTGGTGTTTATTATACCGTTTTGGAAGAAGAAAAGTCAAGGTAGTGTAGCTTTTCTAATTTTTCTTGCATAAGTTAGAGGATCTGATTTCGGCAGGGACAGGGGGAAATATGTAACTGCTGTTAGGTTTAGATTTTTTTTGCCAATGGTTTATATTAGATTATCAGCACTAACAATAGAAATAGTGCATTTTATCAGATGAACAACGTAATGTGGGACATTTTACACATATCCTTTCTGAATTATAAAATGGTTTAGATATTTTAATATAGATATGGACTGCATACTGATACGGACTAAAATGAGTGAGTAGACAAACTAAAACTATACGTACGCTTTAGAAAACGGATTTGCTAGTTCTTAGACGCCTCTTAGTTCTCAGTTGCCTCTTTCACCGTTCGATTTACCTCGTGATTCGTGCAAAGTGTAAGTTACACATGAGTTGCAACTAGGATGTAACTGAGAATTTAATGAGTTGCAACTAGGTTGCAACTGAGAATTTGTACAAATCTTATGAGTTGCAATTAGGTTGCAACTGAGAATTAGCACAAATCTTAGGATCATCAGCGACTTAGACATAAGAAGTTCTCAGACGTCTGAGATCTAGGCACTCCCATACACTGCCGGTCTAAAGCTTTTTGCATATATAAATTCAAGAAATAGAATACGGTAGACAATCAAGTTCGACAACAAACTACGAAAGTCTCTTACACAACCTCGAGCATACAAGTAGAAGGGCCTTGATGATAGCATAAAAGAGCACAGCTTACTCCCTAGCACATATGAACCTTCGATGAAAATGTCACAAAGCCAAAGCCACTTGCATGCTAAATTTATATAAAAATTTATTTAGCCGGACATAGAGCCTATCACAGATTTAATATCGTAAGCGATATTCTTAGCATCCGTGGCAATGCCTGCCAATCCTCTTCTCGCCAACCCAGCACAATAGAGCCTATTTTCACCTTTCCAGTGATTCGGGTATTCTTTGGTCGGCAATCCATTATCATTTAACATGCTCTCACCATTCTGCGCACATAAATAACATGCTTTGTTAGAAGATTTAACAATTGTTGCACCAAAAATAATCTGGATTAAACAAATTCAAAAAACAATGTTTGTACCTGGAGCCACATATTTGCGGTGCTTTTGTATCCGGTTGCAAATACAATTGCGTCAAATGGGATTTCATCCCCACATTGAAATTTAACTATATTTCCCATTATATTACTAATGCTTCCTTGAACCTATAAGCGGTAAAGAAAATATTAATAAACTGGTTAATAAATCAGCATTTGTGTTATATAAGATTCATGCCATGTTCGAGGACATACTTACTTTTATGATGCCTTTTTTTATTAACCCAACAGTGCCAACATCAATAACAGCAGATCGACCCGTTTTTTACTTGAGGGTCATTGGACCCACTTTTGGCATTGTGATGCCATAACTTAATAGGTCTCCAAATATGAATTTTGCTGCCATAACAAGGAGATTATCCACTAGATTAAGTGGAAGATAGTGCATTAGTGTCATCCCCAACCGGATTAGTTCCTTTGTCATAACATGAACCTGCAGACACAAAATAGGTCACATATTGTTTACATTATGCAATTAAAATTAAATTTTTATTCTAGTGGTAATTGTACTAGCTAAGAAATTGTAACCCTACTACCTAATAAAAAAAATATAATGCACATACCGGGCTTCGTATAACAATCGAGGTATTAGCACCATGGGTCGCAAGGTCATAAGCAATTTCCATCCCAGAGTTGCCAGATCCAATGACCAACACGTTCTTGCCGCAAAAGTTTTTGCCCGACTTGTATCTTGATGAGTGGAAGGCCTCGCCCGGAAAATTTTGCAATCCAGGGATTTCTGAAATATTCTCCGCGCTATTCTCGCCACTTGCCACAACAAGAAATTTTGCATTGTTGTGCACTCCGCCCTCTCACGAGTCACAATGTTAACACTCCTTATCGTTGTCATATGTGGATGACTCGACACTCGTGAGATACTTGGGTTGAATATTGAAGCGCTCAATATAGTCATCCAAGTACTTGACAAACGAGGATTTTGGTATGTATGTTGGTGCATCTGCTGGATATGACATGTGAGGTAACTCACAAAACTCCTTCGCGAGATGCAGCTTCAGGCGGTCATATGCGCGATAGCGCCAAAGCGAGGCGCTGCAGTTCTCACGCTCGGCGATGACATAGGGAATGGAGAATTGAGTAAGACATGCTGCTGTCGCGAGGCCTGCTGGCCCAGCACCAACAATCAACACGGTGGTATTCTCCATTGCAAAGAGAAGATTTGGCAAAGTAGTAGGATAGAGGTGCAGTAGTAGGATACGGAGACCTAGAATATGAAGAGATATTTGTTTGCTTGCTAGAATCGTTGGATGCTATAGTGGTTTATACATACATACATACATATATATATATATATATATGGTAGACCCTTCACATATCGATTCTGTTTTGTGACTGGGTTCAGATTAAGGGACGCAAAAAGGGGGGTAAAAATCAATTGACGCGTATAGCACATGGTATATGGTCTTCCCACTAGAAATTGGAATGTTGTAAATACCATCATTGATGAGAAAAAACTTGTCATGATACAAAATAGGTAGGAAATGCAATCTCACTCGTTTACCTATTTTCGTGAGAGAACCAAATCCAAGGCTAGTTGATTACTGTTTCTTTCCTTTTCTATATTTACTAATGAAATTTTTTATTGGACAAATATATGTTCAGAGTGTATATATATTATTAAAACAATAATCACTTTTCCCTCTGTACTTGTAGACGAAATAAAACTGAAATGTGATAGGACAATAATGAATCAGGCCTCAACAATTTGACAAAAGAAGAGATTCTCTCAACATGCATTTTACAAACATAATGGAGATTAAATTAAGTGCATCTTGGCTTGGCCAGACTTGTGCATCAAACCAAGCAGACCATAACATTTGTTTGCAGCTGACTCTGTGCCCGTGCCAGTGAACCATTCCACCATGCTAAAATCTGCATACTATGTACGTGAACTCTGCTGCAGCATATCCTCGCTCTGCTAGTACTCCCTCCGATCCATAAAAGTGTCGGCAATTTAGTACTATTTAGTACAAAGTTTACACTAACTCTCTAACCATTATTTTGGATCGGAGGGGACTACTTGATTGACTGAACTGACGAAGAAAATTTGTACTCAGGTGCCATATGGTTAGTCAGTCGTGAATACCTCCTCTGTTCTGAAAAGGATGTCGCAGATTTGTCTAAATTTTAATGTATCTAGCCACTATTTCATATATAGATACATTGGAATTTAGATAATCCGTGACATCCATTTAGGACGGATGAAGTATGTCTTTTGTGCACGGGGTTTGAGGTTACAAGGTGATGGATAATAGAAAACTCACTACCGACCGCCCTCTCCCTCTCCCCTTCCCCTGCTACAGTTCCAAGAGAGAGTTCGAGAGGCCCCGGGCCAAACCGATGTCTCTCCCGCCAGTGTTGCTGCTGAGAGTTGGCGGAGGGGCGGCGGTAGATTAGGTAGGTGTAGTAGCGCTATGCCGGTAGTGGGCTTCTTGCTTGGTAGTGGAGGTGGAGCTCGGGGTCGTGTTGGCCGAACCTGGAGCTAAGGGTTAGGGTTTCTCCTCTGTGTTTCCTCCGTGTCGGTGGTTGGAGCAGGGTGAAGCGAGGAGAGACATCGTCTCCTCCAATAAATCAAGGCAAGCGCCTCCTTCTTGATCGGTATTGATGTGATACTGCATCTTCTTCTCCTGGACGGTCGTGGTGGTGAGGGGGGGTGAGAGGAACGACGGTGTAGCCGGCAGATCTGGGAGGCAATGAGGGTGCTATTCCACAACGGAGATCTAGCGCGTCAACAGGCGGTTGTCTGCTCTGAGCTTCACTAAGCCCCCGAGGAGGGAGGAGGTGATGTTCTTAGACATGCATGGACCCTATTCGATAAAGCACCTCCATCATCCTTCCGGTGGCTTCGGTGTTGCCCCGTCTCTCTCAGATGGCCATGACAGCGAGGAAGATAAAGGGTTAGACCTTTTGCTGCGGGCCCTTGGCGATGGCTCGGTCGGTGGTGTTGGGGGTTTCTGAAGCTTTCCCCCTATGCAGTACCTCCAAGCAACGACGATTGTGCACCGTTGTCTTTGGCCACAGGGGTAGCCTTGCTCGCTCGGTCTGCGTGGCCTAAGCTCGTGCTTCCTCCTTAAGTGGAGGATCTTCTTCGACCTCGTCATGGCGTGGCCCGCTGTTGCCTGTCCAAGTGGCTTCGACCTCGGTGGAGGCAATGGTGGCCTTGTCTTGAGGTCACCAACATTAGGCGGAGGAGGAACCCTAGGCCTCAATGGCTTTTTTAATTTTAGCTCTAGGATCCTTTTTTGCAAAGGTGGAGACCTTATCCTCAAATTCTTGGTTTCTTTGGGCAACTTGTAAAGGGCATCTTTGTAATTTTTCTCCCACCTAGTTAATGAAGCTCTATTGCCCTTAGTGGCCTTTTATCGTTCAAAAAAAGACAATAGAAAACTCATCGTTGCACCTGCGACACCACCGAGTCCTCTTTCCAAAATTTTGAAACTCCAACTTCTGATTTTCTAAAATATCTGCCAGGAAATACATAGCTAGATAATATACCTAGCGATTGTACGCCAGAAGTTCTATTTACAAATACAGTATTTTGAGAAATACAAAAATACAAACTTCTGACAAAAAATACTACCCCCAGTATTTAGTTGTGGCAGGCTTAGGCAACGTTTTATCTAAACCTTGCCTAAGACCTACCACAATTAAACTGAATCCAAGGTTGTAGTATTTTACTTCTATATACAATTAGAAATTTGTTCTTTATATAGCCCAAATCAAAATGAGTTTTCGACCGAAATTTTGCGCAGTTCTAAGAACCATGTATACTATTGTAAATTAAATTTTCGAATTTTTGGAACTCAAAAGTATATTTTTTGAATTTTTTAAAACGAGGACACTAGTGAGCCCAAGTGCCGCAATTCCGTGTCCTGAGCGGCATATAAGATTATACCACGATAAAAAAAATAGTAAACTTTGTATTTTACATGAAAAATTACTTTTGAAAAACACTAAGTACCACATAGACGGACACGCCACGTGTACACACTCAGACAACATCTTGTTAAGGACTATCATATTTCTCCATCTTCCTACCCCTTAAGTTAGGGCCACGTATTCCCTACATCTTCTTTTAAAATGTATGATCCTCATCATTATACGTTCTACAAGACAATTCTAATTGATTAAGAAAAATATGATTAGATAGAATTCTTTTTTTAGATTAGTTAATTTTTTTAAAGTAAAAAAAGGCAGAGTAAACCTATTTTTATTTTATTCGTTCTTTGAGAATAAGATAAATATCGAATAGTTTCAAACCACAATTTACCAGCCTGAATCATGATCTTCACCAACTTGGATTTGGTTCTCTCGTGAAATTCATGAATTGTAGAGATGGGAACCATGAAAAGTAAGATCCCGAATAAGAAAACAGAAAAAATGAAATCACAAGAGTGAAGCTTAACACCTTCCGTAGAAATTACTGATACGGCGTAACCTATACCTAACTTGATGATTTTTGTATCGAGTTACATATAAAGAAAGATTATGGATATCAGACAAAACTCAGAAAGAACTATCTTATCCTATAGATGTTGTATACATGCATGTTTGAAATATGAATTATAGCCGCCTTTGGTGCATTTTCATAGAGAATCTCTAGCCGCGTCACCCAAAAGGCCCCTCGCTCCAAAGGGCTATTGGACACATCAGACGAGAAAACACGCCCAGTCGCGAACCCCAAAGTCTATTTCCATCTGGGGCGGCCCAATAGCGTGTCCGACTCCCTGAGGCCACCCCCTCCCCACACGGCATGTTGTGGACGCGCCGAACACATGTCGTGAACCACACCATGCAGGAAACAAACAGCCAGGTACCACATGCTAGCGACCCATCCCACTCGCCCCTCCATGTTGTGGCTTCCTTGCTCGAGGCATCTCCCACCCCTGCCAAACTGCCCTTGCTGCCCTTTCCGTTATCGTTAAAAAGCATACACCGTGTCTCCCTCTTGCCTCTCCCATAGATTTGGTAGTTGTCGGTGTTCACCGACTCGAGCACAAAACACGGCGTTGACCTCGCGCGCCCGCCTTGCATGCAAGGTGTTAAACTGTTTGCTTTGGTAGGATTCATTTTCGTAGTTGTTGCCTCTCTCGCTGCCTCTCGGTTGATAGATAATTCTTTGTGTTGATTCATAGAGATGGAAAGTAATGACGAGTTGATGATGCATGCACTGATGGAAGACAAAGTTGAAGTCGACGCCAATGAAGACGAGCACATGACGATCCTAGATGTATTCTACAATTACAAGCCAATGAGCTAAAGGATTTTCGCCGACGGTGTAGGATGATCAAGGAGTTGTTCATGCAAATTCTTCACGGTGTGCGAGAGTACGATGACTACTCCATGTTGAAAAAAATACTACACAGACAAGGCTGGTTTCTCATTAATTCAGAAATGCATTACTGCAATAAGGATGCTTGCATATGGATCTTCTGGAGATTCAATAGATGAGTACCTATGCATGGGTGAGTCCATGGACAATGATTACATGTATAGATTCTATAGAGGGGTGGTGGAAAAGTTTAGAAAAGACAATTTGAGAAGTCAAATGAAGCAGAAATTGCCATGATCATGGGATACAACACAGCGAGAGGATTTTCTAAGATGCGTTGGAAGCATCTATTACATGCACTACTCATGGAAGAATTATCCATTTGCTTGAAAAAGTTTGTAGGAAGGGCATGATGGAGAGTTCAGTCTGGTAATTGAAAGTGTGGCAAATCAAGAGTTGTGGATTTGACATGCTTCCTTTGGCATAGCTGGATCTCACAATGATATTAACGTGTTGTAGCATTTGCCGGTGTTTGCGAAAATGGTTGAAGGCCATGCTCCACCTTGTAACTATGAGATCAATGACCATGTATATACCAATGGGTACCATCTAACATATGACATCTATCCAAAATGGTCAATATTTGTGAAGATAATCCCCGAGCCTCTATGTCATATGAAAAGTCTTGGTTTTCTTCGCACCAGGTGTGTTTAAGAAAGGGTGTCGAGCGGACATTTTGGTGTGCTCCACTCTTGCTATTATCCAGTAACCTTCTCTTACTTGGTTTCAGGATCAGATGTGGTAGGTGTTGAATGCTGCTTGTGTGATCATGCACAATATGATCTTCGAGAGTAACGATGCTCGTCCCTATGAATGTCAAGGTCCTCTTGCCACCGTTGATCACCAGGTGTCGGCGAAGTTTGCAGATTTTATCGCTATGCATGCAGAAATTCAGCATCCATGGAGGCTCAAAGGAGAGGGCATAGAGCATCTGTGCAGGCTCAAAGGAGAGGTAGCTTGATCGAGTTGAACTTCAATTTATTTGAATTATATGAATTATTTTATTTCCACTTTAATTATTATAAAACTAGTTTATTTAGGCATTCAAAATTTTAAACTTGACTAGAATATTGAACATGGTGGAAGTAAAAGAACAATTTGGCGGGTTATTTGGTGACCACGGTTGAGAACAGACGTACCCCGAATGCGACAACATAGGCCGATGCTATCAACCGACTGACCATGCTAGGGACGCGGCTAGAGATGCTCATGTGTTCTTCGTTGCGGCCAAGCAGTCTAGTCTACCGTCATGTCAAGCAGGATTTGTACCTTCTCCGTCGTGCTACACTCTCGGCAGAAATTATAGTTTTCACATGATCATTACATCAAGCATTGTCTACACAGTTGTTCCACATGTGAAGCAAAATCAGAAATAGATGTCGAAAATTTCTGTTAGATTTATCTAGAGTAAGTAGTATCTAGATACATCTAAATTTTAAAAAAATCACGACATCTATTCTGCGACCGAGAGAGTAGTAGTAATTACCACCATGTGGTGGGAGATTAAAAAAGAACATGTACATGCCCAGTTTGCACTTTATGTGTACAACACCCTTGCGCCCTGACTAACAAGAACCATTTTGGCATCCTTAGCCTGTGTCCAAACACAACTTTCACAAAATAGCAGTAGACTCTTCTGAAACAATGAAACGAATCACGACGCTGTTCTCTGAAACAAAATACTTTCTTCGTCCGAAAGAATCTGTCTAAATTCGCATGTATCTAGATACATTTTAGTGCAAATAACATACGAATTTATATAATACAAGTCACTTATTTCTAGACGGAATAGTAGACCATCACAGATTGCTTTGCAAAACGGTTCCCACCAGTGACCAACTTCTGGCTCGAATATATCTACATCACCTCTCACAGAATTTTATTAGGACCCTATCCCGTGGCCACTCCAATGCTTATTTGGCAGCTTGTACTGTTAATTAAGTTTTCTCGTTGCTAGATCAGGACAATTCAACGGTTGCTACAATAGGGCACACCGAGTGTTTTTGCACCGTAGGGGATGCCTGCGGTGTGTCCGAGCACATGGCTGGGTGCCTCGCCCAGCCACGCCGACGCCCACAAACTTTTTTATTCACAAATATAATTATAAGTTGAGTTTTGAAAATATAAATATAGTTTTCCAATAATTCAAATAAATTAAAATTCAACAAGTTCAATAAGTCAAGCTCAACAAGAAATTTTAACAAGTTCTGAACCACAGTTTTAAACACATAACTAGGCGTTTTATTTGATTATCCATAAGTGCTCTACCTGATCGTCTTGCAGTTGGCGATGAGTATCTATGTCCTAGATTTCCTGGTGCATGGCGAGAAAAGCAGCAATATGATCAACTGCTGCAAGAGGGTCCTAAGAGTGATAAGGTTCATTATCAATCACTGGAGCAACACGCTCACTTTCAATGATCACCACATAGACATTCATGACCTCCCGCATCTAACATTTCGACTAGGCAAGAGTAGGGTACCGGATAATAGAAAATCGAGCTTGAAACACACCAAATATCTACTCGACATACTTTCCACAACTCTCTTGTCACGAAGCCCCCACAATAGGGTTTGAGATTGTCTTCACAAATTTCGATAGTCTTGGATAGATTCCATCCGCTAGATAGTATCCCTTGGTATACTGGTGGCCATTGATCTTATAGTTGCACGCTGGAGCATGACCTTTCAACAAGTATGTTGGACAAATTCGATTACTGCAACACGATAATGTCATTGTGAGATTCCTCCGTACCGGAAAAAGCATGCCAAATCCATAGATCTCGATATGCCACAACCTCAAGTACCACACTGCACGATCAATGGCCAAATCCTTTATGACCTTTGTATATTTCTTGCCAAATAAATAGACTATACTTTCATGCCTAATGCATACAATTCATTCTTCCAAGCATCCCTGGAAATCCTCTTGCTGAGTTCTATGTATCTGAGTTGTGTCTTCTTCATTGGGTTTTCTTAAATAGGTTGGTCTAAACACTGCCACCACCGTCTTGCAGAACATGTACTTGCACTCAATGGCTATGGACTTGGCCAT
This sequence comes from Avena eriantha, assembly GCA_910589775.1. Taxonomy (NCBI): domain Eukaryota; kingdom Viridiplantae; phylum Streptophyta; class Magnoliopsida; order Poales; family Poaceae; genus Avena; species Avena eriantha. The sequence continues at coordinate 309,453,184 of OU342746.1, forward strand.
GCGTAGGTAGTCATCCTATGTAACAGTATGCAAGCATCCACAAAACATCAGTGTATTTCTGAATTGACGAAAAACCTACCACTCTATGATAGTCTTTTTTGCACAAGAAGTAGTCATTGAACTCCTTGACAAAAATCACCAGCTTCATGAACATGTTCATGTTCATCCTAAAATGCCGCTAAAATGTTACCGTGTCATGTTTTGGATCATCAGCTAAGTTGTCGGCGTATACAATAACCCTCCAGCCTTTGCCTTGGCTTGCTCTTGCGGTGCCCTAGCTTTGATCCTCCATGCCGCGGCTATGCATTCAGGGTTTGAATACGCAGGAGACAAGAGAGAATCCTCAAGTGCTCATCGGCGTCATTGGCTTCCTCCTCCATCAGAGCGGGGACCATCATGTCATCGTCTGAATCCATAGCCTAGGAAAATCCCGAACACCTCGCGTCCAAGGCAGTCGCGAGGTGGTCTCGCAACCGCCGGCAGCCCCCAAACGATGGAGAAGCGGGTCAGTGGAAGCAGGGAAGATGTTCAGAGGGTCGATGCGGCGGCACGGCCATTACAATAGCACAAGCGGGCCTCGGCAGTTATAAACACTAAGATGCACACCTAATCACCGCCTCACACTTAGTAGAAAAAAGGCGCAAGGGTAACTGCGCCGGGAAAAATGCATAGACCGTAATTTTTTGGCTCAGCACATGGAAATCGGCCGTGCGACCTGTCTCGCGGCGCCACACCCGATACGACCTGTCTCGCGGCGCCACACCCGATACGACCTGTCTCGCGGCGCCACACCCGATACACCTCGGTAGATTAAAACCTGATGTTATGTGCCGTGTACGCCTTTTTTTCATTTCTGGCTACATTTGGCTGATCTTTCCCTTAGCACTGTTCTCTGCTCCCTCTCTCTTTTCTTTATTCTTTTAGTCAGATACTCAGAAGTAAATTTTAGCACGGATAAAAGGCACATAACCGACAGAAAATAGGAAAATTGCTCGGATGGAAAAAAACTTTGTGCGGCCCAAAATAACAAGCAAGGACCAGCCCACCAACGCTGTCTTTCGAGCGACTCAATCGACAAAGTGGCCTAATATCACTGTTACTGGGCCGCCGTGCGAATTAATACAAAATATTTATTGCTTCCGGACTTTTCTTTACCGGATTTTTTCAGCACACTATTTTTTACACCATTTTGCCAGCACACTTATAGTACATCAGAAAGCCGCCACCACGGGCGCGGCGTGATGCCACACCAAACTTCTAAGTATATTTACATCACCTCTCACTGAAACTATAGTTCAGATACACAATTCGATATCATGTACAGAGTTTCTCCGTGGCATCTACACTACACACTCTCAGCACCATGCAGCATGTTTGGGGGCAACTTACCAGCCTCTCCTCAGGGTTATTTGCTTATATCTGGACATGTAAGTAAGTAGAGTAGTATGTACTCCCTCCGTTTAGAAATATAAGATGTTTTAGCTTTATAAAATGAGTGTATCTAGACATATTTTAGTGTGTAGGTTCATCAAGGTTTGGAGTGAACCTACACGCTAAAAGGAGTCTAGATACACTCATTTCACAAAGCTAAAACATCTTATATTTCCGAACGGAGGGAGTACTAACTGCACGTGTAGCCTCGTCTTGGACACTTCGTCTGTACAGGTAATTGAAATCATCGTCATGTACTAATTGCTTATTTGTCTTGTTTCTACCTCCCTGGCAGTGGGAGGGAATTGTCCACGATGAGAAGCTTCTGAGGATCCAAAGCCCCACCCTCCATATCGACGACCCGGCTGCACCATTGCAGACGATCGGCAGCCTCCTTCACTTTCAGGATAACATTAGCTGCATCCACGACTATCACGGCGCCCCCTGGCCGGAGAATGCGGTCCATCTCTACCAGTATGTCAAGGGTGCCACACCTGAAGATAGATTGAGTGTCAAAATGGTACGGAACTGTAATATTTACTGATTACATAGCATGCCTGTTGGCCGTGCTTTCTGAAGGCATCATATTCGTCACTCAGGTGATGTGTTGAAAATGGAGAAACATAACGCAGACCATTTTACCAGAACAGAAAATTTGCATATATAGATGGCATCGAGGAATTGAGGGTTGACCATTTTATAATAAATATAGGGCAACTTTCATGCTAGTTACTCGTTTTTTGCTCTGAGAAGCAAATTCAGTAAGGCGATACCAACAGCACCATGATGATGGTGGATGTTTCTTGATGTTCAGTCAGAGTTTGCCCCTACTGAAACTAAGTGAACTATAGTGGGTGTACTGGTACAGGTACGTTATGTTCAAGTAGAGTTTTAGCAATGCCTGTTCTGCCTCGAAACAAGACTTCCACAAAGATAATTACAAGGAGTAACTTACTTGTCGATATACAAGCTGAATACTCCATTAGCATGTATCAGGTCATATGTCCGTGGATAAGTAGAGAAAGCTTCACACCTGACAAGGAAAAAATGCCTCGAGTAGTGAGTTTTCTCTACTATATCTTAATCGAAAAGTAGAAACACTACTTCATTGCAAGATATTTGCTCTGTAAACATTACCAGTCCATGTATGTTCCAATCAGGCCACGCTCATAGATGATACCGAGAGTGTTGTCCGTCATATTTGCAGGAACCACATTCATGACCCACACAGGGTATTTTGACATAGCAGCAGCAAATCCACCAAACCCCGCATTCATGTCCATGACATTTCTGTAACTCCCATGAGATAAATACTTCAGACATGTTCTGTAGAGTTCAATTCTCCTCTTCCAAATTGAATAGTCATGTTTGTATGCCTCGATGGACATCCCCTTAATTTCCCCATTGGTTACCCTTGGTGGCACTGCAACGAGTCTTTGAGGCCATTTCTCCATGGCACCACCAGCAGTATCACCAACAGGATCAACTATTGGAAGATGACTTATACACATCGAAGTATTAACGTACCTATAAGATAGAAGACATAGATTCATCCTTTTATGAGTTTGTCTATTAGTAATCATTCAGTCCAGAGAAGAGAGGAAATGTATGTTAGATTATCCAATGACTCAGCAACTACCTACTATTTTCTTTTTTGTCAGTAAGCTCTTTGGATTCACTGGTGCTGTACTCATACTCCAACTAACTTACTTGGATGCACCTTTTTGTACATGCTTTAAAAGTCTTTTTAGTCTTAATGTTGTCGCCTGAAATGTTCCATGTACAACCTATATTCAACTAATCCGGAGAGGTACAAGGCCTCCGAAAGGTACATATGACCAGGATTCAGTTATAGCCAGATGATGTCATGATTTTACAGATCCTTTGCATGTTATGTACAGATTACCAAACTTCAGAAAATAATGGTGAAAATTTGCATCACTCTCACAATAAATAACAAGCACGAAGTAAAACTATTTTCCTTGTGCTTACAATTATCCATACGAAAGCAAAGTTGAAGCTGGCAAGGAGAACCTTACCAAGCGCTATCTGGGTTATCTTCTGTACATAGTGGTATTGATCTCCACAACTTTGATTCTTGGGCACAGCTGAGTTGATTAGTAGGCTTTCTCCAAATAGAAATTGCACCCTTGTCTGACACCTTTTGCCAACAAAGTTTATTTGCAATATGTTCCATAGCTAATCGCTCATCACCAAGGTTCTGGATTGTTTGGTTGAGGCCATTGCAGGGTGATTTCCAACTGATGGGTGGACCAGACATAACCCAGTACCCACCAGGTCTGAGAAGACGGTCAATTTCCAACATATACAGCCCATCTGGAATCAGCTATAGGTGAATGAGAACATCAGGAAATATGTGCAATCATAAGTTAGATGGAAGATAGGTTCAATGATTAAGAAATCATCAGGTGATATGCTTTTTTGGCAGATCGTATGGGTTTAGTGCATGCCCTACCATGAGCAGTCCATGAAACATGACAGTCTGCACAGTGTATCATGTCGAAGGATCTCGACGGATATGGCAGCCTGCGAGTGCCGAGCACCGCGATCATCGCGGGTAGTCCACGCTCCAAGGCGAACTGGACGTGCGCATCGTGTGTGTTTCTCGGAGCAATGGACATGGTCAGGACGCCGTAGCTCAGCAGGTAGTCCCCGAAGCTCGCAAACTGCAACAAGCGCAGAGCCACATGCATCGCATTGAGAACAATATGGCAATCCACTGAAAATATGAAGTAATCTAGTACTGGTATTCTAGTTCAACTACTCACTCCGCACCCGATGTCCAGCGCCGTTCGCACCGCGCCGCCGCGGAGCGGCACCACGCGCCCAAGCTGCTCGACGTAATTCCCCACCCCCTTGGGGAACACCAGCCACTCCCCGCGCGCACCCACGGGGTCCTGGGAGGCTGCCAGCTTGGTCGCGGTAAGGGGAGGGAGATCCGCGTTGGCGTACCGCGCGCGCTCCCGCCGCTCGGGCCACGGCGGGGGCGGGAGGTACCCGGGCGGCGGCGGGATGCGGCAGTGCGGCGGCGGCGGCGGGGGGTGTGGCGGTGCGTCCTCGGGCGGGTGCGGAGGAGGATGCGGCGGGCGCGGGGGGCAGTGGCGTTCGGCGGAGGGAGGGTCGTGGCAGGGGACGTGGTGGGAGGCGTTGGGCGGGCAGGGCGGTACGGGCGGCGGCGGAGGGTGCGGGTGCTCTGGCTCCGGGAGCGATGGCGAGGGTTCGGGTGCGGGGGGGAGCGCGGCGGTGGTCGATGCGCTGGTGGACGGGGCAGGTGGGGAGGCGTAGTCGTCGCGGGCGCGCGAGACGACGGCGGAGATGAGGAGGAGGGACGTCGCGGCGGCGGCGGCCACCGCCGCCGTGACGGAGAGCGCCCGGGGCAGCGGCTTGATGACGGCGTCCACCGCCGCCACAGACTGCGGCATCGCGTCGCGTGCGATGGGTACACTGGACTGGAATGGATAGTATCGGATGCTCCGAGCTAGTGCTCGAAGCGTGGTGGAGTGGCTCCGGTGCGGCCGTGGTGTTCGTATTTGAGGTGGCAGAGAGGAGAGGGCGGTTACCCGCGCGGGCCCGGCAGTGGGGCTCTGGTGGGACCCTCGCAACAACGGCATGTTCATCTCATCTCAATCGATCACTGGAAAGTGAAAACGAAGCTCCACGCTCGTGAAACGAACTTTCCCCCCGGTTTTTTAGCCGCCACAACTCTGCCTCCTTCATCCATTTGTTCCCCTCCTTCGACTGGTCGGGATCGGGAGGGGCGTGGAACCTAATCTATAGATGAAGTTTTTAATAAAAAATAGTTTTTTATAGATTAGTTTTCATTTTACTGGTTGTCTTTTTCTTGCCTTTGTATCAATAGAGATGATAAGTTTTTCAATAAGTGTTCTTCGACCCTTCATTTGATAAGGAGAGTTTTTTCATGGTGTCAATGGTGATGTTGGAAGACCAAATCTCTTAAGGTATAGTCTTTCCGACCTTGATTCACCAGATTGATCTTGGATGGTTTTGCTGTTTGTTGTGAGAAGGTTTGTCCTCGTAGTATCTATCCCGGCTGCTATGTCTTTGACAATGGTGATTCATATTCTCGCCTCCCCGATGACGTCGACCAGGCTCTTCGGTTCATCTTCCCTAGAATACTGGTGTTGGTAATCATGCCGATGTTGGTTGATTACTCTAATGACCACACACGTGCACGTAGCCTTGGTACCGCTGCTTAAATTAAAATTATGGGAGAACCTCGTTGATATTTTCAGGTCGGTGGTTTGGTATCTATGCCTTTTTTATGCGGCCACCTTCAAAAAAGTATAAGATTATGTCGTGGAGAGAAAGCGTTTGAAGATCTCAATGATTTGCTAGTTTCTTTTAGACTTTATTTTATAATTGCTGAAGACAGCTCATATATTTTTACCACGACCTATTTGCTACCATAAATATATATGGTATTAATTGTCACCCCCTCCCCCCGTTTTCTGACAGCAGAGTATTTGTTTTGAGATCTGCCAGCAGCATTGGTTGAATATGATGCACACATACAATACAAATATTTTATAGGTAAAGTAATTTTATCAGAGTAAAGGAATTTTATCATCGTAACCACACTGCAGAAATTCTGAGTCACCTGATAATACCCAGTATAATAATGAAAGCAGAAGTGTTTCTCTAGTTTCGTCATTTTAGCTTTTACTGATTAACCTTGCACCAAAACACATACTCCCTTCGTCTAGAAAGGATATCGTAGATTTTTCATCTTGATTTGCATGTATCTATACGCGTTCTAGTGTGAATATGCATTTGCATGCAATGAGCGACGTCAGCCATGTGTTCGTTTCAGCATTTTCGTCTGTGTGTACATGCCATTGGCACCAAAGTCTTGAGTGGCATGTACCAAGGGTGTGGCGCCCGCTAGTCCGAGCTTGTCCCCGATACTCAAGATCAAGATGGTGATGATGAAGAGGACAAAGAGGTGGAGAACGATGTGGTTGATCTTGAGATCGGCGTCACCACGAAGAAGAAGAGGGTTGGGACTTGGGATCCGCGAACCAAAGTGAAAGTCGCTCGAGGATGAATGTATTTGCAAGGCGTGGAAGGCGGTGAGCCCTGACCCCATCACCGGTGCCAACCAAACCGCATGCAAGTATTACAAGAGGATCTTTGACCAATTCAATGAAAGGAAGAAATTAGACGAATATACGATGACCCATGGTCCACAATGAGTCGGGCATGTCGCATAGATGGGGGCTATCAAAGCAGATTGCAACAAATTCCATGGCCATCTTGAGACCATCATGCGGATGAAAGAGAGTGGCAAGACCACAGTTGACTATGTAAGTTGGTAATTCGATACACTTCATCTTGTGCATTGATCTATGCCTTCTCCTTTGCTAGTTGTTCTAACACTCTCAAGTTTCACAAGGACGACAACAAGGACAAGGACTTCACCTTCATGCACTGCTTCAAGAATCTCCAAGGTTGAAAGAAGTGGGGGTAACGTCCGCCTCACTCTCAAAGATGACAAAGCCGACATTGATGAAAGTAGACCACTCCCCTCATCGGCTGCCTCGACCGGTCGCCCAATCGACAACAAGAAGGCGAAGGCCGAGATAATTGAGGCCTACTCATTGGCCATAGATGCATCCATTGAAAGGATTATGCACTCCTCCTCCAACAACAAATAGATGGATGATAGGAGTAATGCAATGTGGAAGGCTATGTTGGCAATCAAGATGTGAAGTTGGATCTTGAGAAGAAGAAGGTTGAAGTCGCCAAGTTGGAACCCCAAGACGACATGCTCAAGGCGATGAATGAGGTGTCACACTTTGCATTAGCAAAGATGAAGGAGGAAGCAAAGATCTTGATGGCGGACATGTCGATGATGGATCCGCTGGCGAGGGCATGGCACGAGATTTATCATGAACCCATTGGCAATGAGATGATGGCTGCATTGACGTCATCAGCAACAGCGACACCGGCATCGGCACCCTCGGTGAGTGATACGTCCATTTTGCATCACTATTCTATATCATAATTTACTGTTATTCATTGATATATTTCATATTAAGAGATGATACTTATGTTATTTCATCTATTTTTGCATAGTTGATGACTTTTGGAGGATGGACCGCTGCAGTCAGGATTCTGATGGAAAAGGGGCTGTTTGGAGGCGAAATTCGCGAAGATCAGAAAATCCGGGAAAATACATGGAAAATCCTATTTTTCCAGAAGACGAAGGATGCCAGAAGGGGGGTGGAGATGGGCCACAGAGGGCCCACACCACCCCCTAGGCCCACACCACCCCCTAGCGCGGGCAACCCTAGGTCGCGCCACTAGGTGGTGTGGCCACCCTGGGCCACTCCTGGCTCTTCCTTTTGGTGTATATTATCCCCATGAAACCCTAATACCGAGAGAGTAACCACAGAAAGATTCCGCCGCCTCTGTAGGGCGAAAAACTACAAAGAGAGAAAGATCTCTCCGGCAGACAGAATTCTGCCGGGGGAATTCCTTCCTGGAGAGGGGTGATCGTCGCCATCAACACCACCATCAAGCTGGACTTCATAGGGATCATCATCATCATCTCCACCAGCACCATCACCACTCCATACCGCTATAACAATTGGGCTGAATCTTGCATAGTTCTTAGGAGAAACTTTCTCGGTGTTGATTACTTGTTGTAGTTGATGCTATTGAGTGGAACCATTGAATTATTATTATGTTCAGATTGTTGCTTATAATTATATCATCTCTAATCTTGATCCATATGATGTCTTGTGAGTAGTTCGTTTTGTTCTTGAGAACATGGGAGAGGTCATGTTGTTAGTAGTGGAATTGTGTTGAGAAAGATTCAATAGTTTGTTATTTAAGTTATGGTGTTATTATTCCAGTGGTGTCATGTGAACGTCGACTACATGACACTTCACCTTTATGGGCCTAGGGGAATGCATTGTGTATTTGGCTACTAATCGTAGCGGTTGCCGGAGTGACAGAAACCTGAACCCCTGTTAGGAAACATTTGCACAAGGGATGTCAGGATCTTAGAGTTTAAAGTTGTAGTTAGGTTTCTATCTTAATTAATTTCTTGTACTTGAGGATGCTTGCAAGGGTTATAATCATAAGTATGTATTAGTCCTAGGAAGGTCGGTATATTAGCACAGGTTCACCCACACAACACTTATCAAACTAAAGAAGATTAATCAACTATATGAAGCGAAAGCACTTGACGATATTCCCATGTGTCCTCGAGAACGTTTGGTCATCTTAAGTAATACAAATGGCTTGTCCTTTGCTAAAAAAAGGATTGGGCCACTTGCTACATTTATTATTATTGTCTTTTATTTACTCGCACTTTATTTATCTGCATTATTGATACGTTGCTAACGTATCTATAGTTTTTGATGTTCCATGCTTGGTTTATCTACTTTCTTATGTTTTGTTCCAACTTTGGAGTAATTTTCATATGATTTCTTGGACTAACCTATTAACAAGAGCCACAGTGCCAGCTGCCTGTTTTCTGCTATTTTTGGTTCCAGGAAAGTCAGAAAAAATGAATAGTCTCGGAATTGGACCGGACAAAAGCCAAAGTCGATATTTTACCGGAAGACTCACGTAGCCAGAAGACAAGACGGAGAGGAGCCACAGGGTGGCCACACCACCCCTAGGCGCGGGTCCCCTCTGGCCATGCTAGGGCATGGTGTGGGCCCCCTGGCCGCCCACCGATCTTGCCTCTTTCGCCTATATATCTCCCCGATGCAAAAACCCTAAGTCGTCAATCAGAAATCCACGAAAAGTTCCGCAGCGCCGCCACCACCGAAGGGGAGATTCGGGGGGCAGAAAGTCTCTATTCTGGCACCCTACCGGGACGGGTAAGTGCCCCCGGAGCCATCTCCATCGATCTCCACCACCATCTCCATCACCGTTGCTGATTCCCATGATGAGGAGGGAGTAGTTCTCTCTCGAGGCTAAGGGTTCTACCGGTAACTATGTGTTCATCTCTCTTTCTCTCTCTATGCCTGATCATATTGTGATCATGAGCTTTGTAATCAAGTAGATCTATCTTGCTACTCAAGTGCTTTAACAGATCTCTGCTCTCCCCATGCGTGTGAAAGTGACAGCGTGCACACCATGGTGGCACTTAGGCTAGAGATTACAAATACTTGTTATGAGTTATATTTGGAGTTGGATGTCTTTATGAAATTGTGGTGTTTGTTGGAACCATCTAGTGCTCAAGGTGACAGTGTGGGGTTATCTAGACGTGGAAAGCATACTTTGAGGTGTGCTGTTATAGCCCTACCATCGATTAGAGTCTCCAACCAGAGAGTAGTTTAGAGTAGTATCATGAAGATAATATATTTATATGAGAGTGTTCACTAGTGAAAGTATGATCCCTAGGCCTTGTTTCTAAACATTTAAACACCGTTTGCAATTAGATGGGTTACATGTTTGCTTGCTTCCATCTTTATTTCAGTTTGCCTTTAGTCTGTTCCACGCCAGCAAGCTATTTTCTGGCACCGTTACCACTTGTAAATATCCATACCACTTGTGTTTCACTATCTCTTCGCCAAACTAGTGCACCTATACACCTGACAAGTGTATTTGGTGTGTGTGGGACACAAGAGACTTCTTGTATCTTGATTGCAGGGTTGCTTGAGAGGGGATACCTTTGACCACTTCCTCCCTGAGTTCGATAAACCTTGGGTGATCCACTTAAGGAAAAACTTGCTGCTGTTCTACAAACCTCTACACTTGGAGGCCCAACAACTGTCAACAAGAATAGAAGTGCGTAGACATCAATTATCAAAAACCCCTAAAAATCCATTTGCTAGGTATTTACAAAGAATTCCTGCTCTAAGCCACTCGTCAACACCTTCCGCTCCTCATTGGGTTCGACACTCTTACTTATCGAAAATACTGCGATACACCCCCTATACTTGTGGGTCATCAAGACTATATTCTGGCGCCGTTGCCAGGGAGTGAAGCGCTATTGGAGAGTGGAACTGGTAAAGGAAACTTCTACTATGAGTATTGTTTATTCCTGTTAGTTACTTTATTTCAATATGGATAATTCATTGAGTTTCATATTTCGTAATGCTAGTACCACTACTAAGGTAGTAGATGAACCACCACCTGATGAGAATGATACTTTTAAAATACCTACAAGAATTATTGATCGTGTTATGGATAACTATTATGCTGGAGATGGAACCGTCCATCCCGGTGATCATTTTCTCTTTATACACGAATTATGCATGTTGTTCAAGTGTGCAGGTATTACAACAGATCAAGTCAAGAAGAAGTTATTCTCATTATCACTCAAAGGAAGAGCTGAGGAATGGTATAAGCTGCTGAAGAATGGTCAAGCTCTTGAATGGGAGGAAATAGTGCCTCTCTTTTATTCAAAATTTTATCCTCCTAGTGAGATTCATAAAGATCGGAATCAAATATACAACTTTTGGCCTCTTGATGGAGAGAGTACAACTCAAGCTTGGGGGAGATTGAAGTTACTAATACTCAAATGTCCTATTCATGAGCTCTCCAACAATATTATCATCAATAACTTTTACGCAAGGCTTTCTCTTCATGATAAGGATTTATTGGATGCTTCTTGTGCTGGATCATTTACGCGCATGGAAGAAGGAGCTAAATTGGATCTTCTAGACCGTATTCAAGATAATGCTAAAGCATGGGAGAATGATAAAGGAAGAAAGTCAGGTATAAATTATGATTATGAATGCATTGAATCTTTTATGAGAACTGATGACTTTCAAAATATAAAAAATTCTTATGGTCTAGACTCTCAAGCTATTGCAACTTATTTTAAGGCTTTTGCTTCCTATATTGAAGTTCCTAAAAAGAAGTGGAATAAGTATCATGAACCATATAAAGATATTGCTAATTGTGTTCCTACAAGAAATACTGAAGTTTATACTGCTAATCATGTTTTACCTGAACCTTACATTGAGAAAATACATTTCCCAGTTAAAGTAAAGAAACATTTTATGATAGCTAGTATGGTTGATGAAAGTACAAATAAAGTTGTTGAACCTAATGAACAAATGGATGATGAACCTATAATAACAAATGTGAAAGACTTTGTCACTAAGTATATAGAAGATGGACACAGTATCCTCTTTAAAGATACTTCTAATATTGCTTCACAAAGTAATGTTATGAGAGCTAGTGTCCCTGTGTTTTCTGTTAGAATAAGTGATCATCGCTACAATGGTTCTTGTGATAGTTATATCGTTAAATTTATGCATGATACTGAAAGTTATTATGAAAGAGGGAAGACTGTTCTTATGCATCTCAATAATTTTAAGTTTCCTCGCTTTATGCTGAAAGTCATTATGTTGCACTTGTTTTGCCTTCCTATGCTAGCAGCCTCTGGTATCAATAATTTATTTTCTTACAAAATTCCCTTGCATAGGTAGTCGGTTAGACTTAAACATGCGTATTTTTGCTTCTTTATGCTCTCTTTCATTTCAATTCATATTCTTATGTGAGCATCATTGAAATTATCATGCCCATCTTAATGGCTATAAAGAAAGAGCTTTTTGGGAGATGATACGTCCAAAACGTATCTAATTTCCCGAATACTTTTGCTATTGTTTTTTCTCTAAACTTGTGTGATTTGGATACAACTAATACGGACTGGCGCTGTTTTCAGCAAAATTACCTTGGTGTCTAGTTTTTGTGCAGAAAATCAACTACCAGGAAAAATCTCGGAAAATATGCCAAAAATCCTATTTCACCAGAAGACTCACGGAGTCAGAAGACGAGACGGAGTAGGGCCACGAGGGGCCCACACCACCTAGCCGTGCGGGCCAGGCCAGGCCATGCCTGGGGGTGGTTTGGCCGCCTCGGTTGCCCCCTCGGCCTCCCTCTTCGCCTATAAGTTGCCTATTGACCTAAAAACCAAGGGGGGTTCGACGTTTTTCCGGAAAGAGTTTCGATGTGCCGCCACCACCAGATTCTGCGATTCGGAACCAGAAACTCTGTTCTGGCACCCTGCCGGGATGGGGAATTGGAGGAGATCATCACCATCATCATCACCATCTCTTCTCCACCGACCATCCATGTTTCCCCCATCTATGAGTGAGTAATCCCCCGCTATAGGCCATGAGGATGGTAGGGATTGGATGAGATCGTTCATGTAATGGCATCAGATTTAGTATTAGTGCTTTTTGACTTTGTTGCAACTTGTCATACTTAATGCTTGTCACTAGGGCCCGAGTGCCATGATTTCAGATCTGGACATGTTATTGATTCATTATGATAGTATTGTTTATGGTCTTACCTGCAAGTTGTATACACATATTGTTGTCCAGAACAAAGGCCCCGAAGTGACAGCAATCGGGATAAACAGAGGGGATGGCTTTGATGTGAGGATCACATGTGTTCAGGGAGTGTTAATGCTTTGCTCCGGTGCTCTATTAAAAGGAGCACCTTAATTGCCAGTAGTTCCCTTGAGGCCCCGCTGCAAACGGGTTGGCAGGACAAAAGATGTTGTGCAAGTTCTCATTGCGAGCACGTATGACTATATATGGAACACATGCCTATGATTATTTAGTACTTGGATGATTTATCGTATTTATCTGTAAATGCCCTATTTTTTTATTGCTATATGAATTGTCTTGTCCATGCAACACCCGTCCATCCATCCCTATGCCTACCGCGCTTTAATCCTACTATTTACTGCAACTGTTGCTACTATCTTTACTTTTACTACTGCTATTACTTTGCTATTGCTACTACAAAACTGTTGCTACTGATAAACTGCTATGAGCAAGATTGTTTCCAGGTGCAGCTGAATTAACAACTCAGTTGTTAAGGCTTATAAATATTCTTTGGATCCCCTTGTGTCGAATCAATAAATTGGGTTTCACTTCCCTCGAAAATACTACGATACACCCCCTATACTTGTGGGTCATCAAGACTATTTTATGGCACTGTTGCTGGGGAGCATAGCTTTATTTATCAAGTTCACTTGGAATCACTATTGTTCACTGCCATCCATCCATCATGGGTAAGTCTCGTGATGGCAAGGTTCCTATTTTACTATCCACTACAAGAAGAGGTACGGTTTTGAACACCTCTGTTGCTCTTGATTCACCATCTGTTATGAGTAAGCTCCTTACACCACCACATACACATGCTACACACACTGCTACTACTGCTGAATCTGAAACTTCTGATACTTATGATGCTACTTCTACTGTGCTTGATAAGAGTGTTTCATTAGGTCCTTTCCTGGATGCTACGATTGCTAGAACTATAGCTGGAAATACTGAAACTCTTAATGAAGACACTACTACACTTGTTAGTTCACCTGAGTCTAGAGAGAGTTATGATATTAAAGACGGTTATATTGAGATGACCGATGAATTTATTAAAGAATGTCAAAACACCCATGATAGGAGTGCTGTTAAGAGTCTCCTTGAGAGGCGTACTATAAAACCCAAATTGTCTCCTAATGCTAAGTTTGCTGCATCTCCCATAAACATTAAAGATAAGGATTATGATTTCTCTCTTGATCTATCTTACATAGCTATTGTTGAGAAAGAACATTTTTGTGGGACTAAGAATGAAAGTGCGGTAGCACATCTGACTGAGCTTTCTACCATGAGTGGCTTATTTTCTGATGATATTAAGATGCGCACCTACTTTGTTGCTAAGATTTTCCCTTTTTCACTTAAAGGAGAAGCTAAAACTTGGTTTAGTAATTTACCTCCTGGATCTATTGATAGCCCTGATTGCTTGATTAGTACTTTTCTGCAGAAATATTTTCCTCCTAGTGCTAGACATGCTATTTTGCAGGAACTTTTTGATTTTAAACAGGGAGAAAAAGAGATATTGCCTGAATCATGGGCAAGGTTTTGTGCTTTGATTCATGCACAGGCTAGATGTCCATTACCTAAGAATGAGCTTCTTGATATACTTTATAATGGACTAACTGAAGAATCTAGGACATACCTGAATAGTTGTGCTGATTGTGTTTTCAGTAATAGGACTCCCAAGGAAGCTGAGGAATTAATGGCTAAAATAAGCAAGAATTATGAAGACTGGACTTCTCCTGAACCAGCTATATCTGAAACAATTATACCTGAACCAGCTATACCTGCGCCTATACCAACATCTAAGAAGAGGGGAGTTATTGAACTAAATGAAGTGACGAAGGAAGCAAAGAAATGTCTTAAGGAGAAGGGAATTAAAGCTGCTGATGTCAAGAATTTACCTTCTATAGAAGAATTATGTAAGACAATTCCCCACTCATACACTATTGAGGTACACTCTCTCCAACATTTTTATGAAGGTGATATCCCTTACTCTAAACCTCTTGATCAATGCTTAGAAGAATTCAATATGTTTATTATTAAGCAAGATAATTTCAATAAAAGGGTGCGAAATCATTTAATGGAAAACACAAGAGCTATTGTTGAGTTGAAGGATATTGTGGAAAGAACCTCTAATGATGTTAAAATGCTTGTTAAACATTTTAAAATGGTTCAAACTCAAATTGATCAGCTTATTAAAGTGCAAAAATACTTGCTAGTTAATGCCGCTAAAGAAAAATATGCTTATGAAATTTGAACTAGAAGTGGTGATGCTACCCAGGATCCTCTATATCCCGAGGGGCATCCTAAAAGAATTGAGCAGGATTCTCAACAAGCTGAAAATAATGGTACTACTCCTAAGAAAAGAAAGAAGAAACATAAAACTATTGTAGAACCTTCTGAACCTGCTAAAGATCCTAATAGTATATCTGTCTCTGATGCTGAAACTAAAAGTGGTAATGAAGAAAATGATGCTCCCGATAAAGAAAAAGTTGAAGAAGAACCTGAAAGGCACACTAAGAATACTAAATACACTGAAGAAGATTTTGTTGCTAAGAAACATGGTAGTGAAAGAGAGCCTTGGGTCCAAAAACCTATGCCTTTCCCTGATAAGAAACACAAGTCAAAAGAAGATGAACACTATAATAAGTTTTGTGAATGGATGAAACCTTTATTCTTGCAAATTCCTTTGACGGATGCTATTAAATTGCCTCCTTATTCAAAGTATATGAAGGATATTGTCTCGAATAAAAGGAAGATCCCTAATGAAGAAATTTCTACTTTGCTTGCTAATTATTCCTTTAATGGTAAGGTTCCTAAGAAACTTGGAGACCCAGGGATTCCAACTATTCCTTGCTCTATTAAAAATAGTTATGTTAGAACTGCTTTGTGTGATTTGGGAGAAGGAGTTAGTGTTATGCCTTTTTCTCTCTATAAGAGACTTCAACTGGAAAAACTAATACCAACTGATATATCTTTGCAAATGGCTGATAAATCTACTACTATTCCTGTTGGTATATGTGAGTATGTACCTGTTCAGGTGGCTCATAATTGCTTGATACGAACTGATTTTGTTGTGCTTGAAATGCCTGAAGATGATAATATGTCTACTATTCTTGGGAGACCTTTTCTTAATACTACAGGAGCTGTTATTAATTGTAATCAAGGAAATGTGACTTTTAATATTAATGACAAGGAGCGCACTGTCTATTTCCCCAAGAAGATTGATAGGACTTATGGCCTAAATTCAATTGAGCATGTTGAGGGCATCCAAGTTGGAGAAATATATTGTCCCATACCACGAGAAAAATATGAAACTATTATGATTGGGACCATTGCTATCAAGGTTGAGGTAACATAATCATTAGTGGAATACAAAGTTTTCTTTCATATAAAATTGTTTTGGTAACAAGACCTGATCAACCTTATTAACAAAAGGATTTTAATGAACAAAACAACGTTTTCACCTTGATTATCACCGCTTACTTTTATTTTATCCATTTTAGTTTTTCTTTCGTTTAGTTTACTTTTATTTTGCTAGTTGCTTGCATATTAGAGTGTCTTAGAACTTCTGAAGTTTTAGCTTTGTTTAGTTTTTGCATCATTCCAGAAACTTTTTTCTGTCAGAAAATCATTCATCTATACCTGAAAATTGCTCAAAAATAAAGTGTCTCGGAAAATTCCAGAAAATTCATATTAAATTTTTACGTGAAAAAAGGGGCAAAGAAGTGCTTGGAGAGTACCAGGGGAACCCATCAGGCAGGCACACCACCTGGTGGCGCGGCCAGCCTAGGGGCGCGCTTGGCCATGGTGTGGGCCACCCCTGGCCCTCCACTCATTCTCTCACTTCCCACTCTCTTCTCTCTCCCGAGAAAACATCAGTTCTTTGCTCGAAATCGCGTTCTTGCTATTCTTGCCCATGATTTTTCGATCTCCTTGCTCAGCCCATCTTTGCTGCTGAAATTTGGAGCATTTGTTCTCCGGTATGTGACTCCTCCGCTTGTCCATGTAGATTTGTGTTTAGTGGTTTATATCTTGAGTATTTTGCTGCTGTAGGTGATAGGTTATGAGAGCTTGTAAGCTTGTTCAATACTTAGAGATATTTTTTTGATGCATGTTTAGGCCTCTTACCACTCCCTATGAGTAGTGCCCTTCATTATTTTTTCACTTTGCAATCACTTGTATAATGGATGTTTAAATTTCAGAATATCAAAGATGAACAACCACACATTTGGAGAAATATTTGAGAGGGACACACCTAGGAGGTCAAGGCCCTCAAGATTAGCCTCTCAGTTTAGGCCTTCATACAATGAAGATCTCATTGCACCATGCTTTGGCAATGAAGGAGATGAGGGGGATGCTCACCCATCTACTTTTCCTTGTTATACCTTTTTGCAAGCTGCAGGTATCCTCGATGATTTCTTACTACTGGTTCAGAGGGTCGGTTTGACCTCATACATGGAGGATGAGAGTGAGCAATATGCCGTGCTCACCAAAACTTTCATTGAAAGTTTCGTTTTCACTAACACCCCATATCAGTCAACTGTTTCTTTCAGAATTTATAATCAGCCTATTACCATGTCGTTGGAAAGATTTTGCAGCATTATAGGTATAGGCATGATGGGGACCGTGAAGAAGATCCAAGGGCGACCCGCTGATTTGCTGGAGCTCTATCAAAGTGTGACAAATAACGATGACCACGTAGCTTAGCGCGAGAAGATAAGAAACATCCAACTCCTAGCTCTTAGATACTTTGCTTATTATCTTGCTACTAGCATTCTTGGTAGGGAGAGTACAAGTAATATCTCTAATTATCATTTAGCTTTCCTCGCTGCTGCACTTAATAATGATACTCGGTACAATCTTGGCTCTCTCATTGCTCGCCGCCTAGCTGCTAGGGGACCTATTTATGGGGGCATTATTGCTTCACGTATGGTTACTATGTTAGAGCTTTCTGTGGATCCTAATGATACTATATTGGCACCACAAAGGCTTGATCTTGCTGCCATGAAAACACATCACTTCGTCACTGCTGACTCTGATATGGATAGTTTAGTATACATGATGTTATTTACTGACGGGGATGAAAGGGAGATTCCTTTGCCGCAATCTACTTTGTTCAGTGTTCACAGGAAGCCGTGGTCGCGTTCCAAGGAGGAGGTGGACGAGCAGCTCCGCCTTCTTGGTTTCCACAGGCAGCACCAGGAGGATGTGCCTTCTTATGACTACTCTGCACACTACGGTGGGGCATCCTTGAGCTCATACCAGGACGAGAGTACCTCCTTGCCGTACTACGGAGGCGCTCCATCTTGGCCAGCTTGGGATTGATACCCACTTAGGCCAAAAGCCTAAGCTTGGGGGAAGGTACACCGATATCACGGTCATCTACATATCATGTTTCATCGGTACTTTGTATATTCATGTTTCATTCTCTTTTTACTTTTCGTTCTTTCTTTACTTTTGCTTTCGAAAACACAAAAGACCAAAAATATTTCTGTTGTTTCTCTTTGTTAGCTTCTTCTTCTTTTTTTTGCCTTGGTTTGCTTTTTTCCTTTTTGCTTTGTTTGAACTATTCGAAAGACCCAAAAAGATTTTGCTTTGCTTGTTTTTGCTTTTTTGTTCTTGCCTTTGAAAATCAAAAACATCAAAAATATTTGTTGTTCTTCTTTGCTTTTGTGGAGTTTGTTGTAGAGTTCAGCAGTCCTTGGTGGAATTTGGTTTCATGTTATTATTCAAGCCACACAACTGAAGGGCAATAATGAGGATTAATGACAACTTGAGGTGTGGTGAGAGGCTGCTAACGAACTCTATTTGTTTTCATTTTTGTACATATACTCATCATTGTGGGCATGCTTAGTCTGTTTATGTAGGGTGTATGTTATTTATTGATGCTTCGTAGATCTTGCTTTCTTATGATTAGCTCCAGCTTGCTAATAGTTTGTAGCATGTCATATGAATGCTTGCTTGCATTGCTCTATTCATAACTTGGTATGATACTGTGGTATCCTCCTCTGAATGTTTCACTTGAATTGACTTGGCACATGCTCATGCATGCATATGACTGAAACAATAATCAGTTAAGGCTCGATGAATTATTTTGCCTCAGGGGTCTTGAATCACTTTCATGCCATGATTAGTCCTGTTTTGTTGCAAGCATGATTATGACAGTTATTGCTCTCTTGTTTGTCGCTCCTTTACTATTGCTAGCCTTCACTTGCACTGAGT
Organism: Avena eriantha; assembly: GCA_910589775.1. Lineage (NCBI taxonomy): Eukaryota > Viridiplantae > Streptophyta > Magnoliopsida > Poales > Poaceae > Avena > Avena eriantha. The sequence goes on from OU342746.1 coordinate 309,472,185, forward strand.
ATGAGCTCTACTCGTGTTTCCAATTCCCCAAAACGAATATTGCCAAAAGTGTCCACCATACCTACCTATTAGCATCATTTGCTTTTCCGTGCATATTTAGTATGCCTTGTTTTCTTCCGAATAAAATGTTTGCTTCTTATGAGAAAGTTAGTTAGTAAAGCTCTCACGAACTTGATGGCACACTTTATTTCTTGCACTTAATAAACCTGAACCACAGTGACTGTCCATGAAAGTTATATGCTTGCAAATTATAGGCTGGGGATTAGCAGAACCGTGCTGTCACGGGGAACGCTTTCAACACCTGTAAATATATACCCAGTTGATATCATGCTCTTTTATTTGCGGATGTCGTCGGTGTGAAATAAAAGGGGAGCTTGTAAGTCCATGGAGTTATGTATGTGTGTTAGAGAAACGCCTGGGCCGCTAGTCTAATCCATGCCTAATCATGGTGGAAACCTACATCGTAATCATAATGAGTATCTATGAAGCATTCTTCTTATAAAAAAGAGATAGCTGTTGAGAAAAAGAAAAAAAGATATATGAGAAAAGAGGAAAGAGAGAAAAAAGCACCATTTTCCCATGGTAAATAAGGAGATTGCTGAGATACTCGTTGTCTGCTTGCCTTGTCATTTTGATATGGGGATTCTTCTGTATCATTGGGCAAGGGGTACCCCGTTGGCGGTTCTTTATGATACGCACGTATTACTATGACAAGAACTTACCGGTAACTAAAGTTGAGTAGCATGAGGAGCGGCCCTCGTACTCAAGGGACATGAGATTTCCAGTTTATAGTCTGTCAAGCATATAACTCAGATTGGACCTCACTTTCACCTTAACCATTTAAAGATGCTTATGATAGGGGCAATGAGAGCTCAAAGCTAATGAGTACCATACTTTCAGCATTTGGAAGCCTTTCAAACTTTTCAAAACCTTTTTCATTTCCTTGTTGAGTCACCACCCATTCTATGAGCGCTTTCTTGAGAGCATAGTTGTCATTCTTAGTGTAATGTGCTTGTCTCAAAACTCGGTTAATTGTGTTATGACTTTGATGCTTGTATCTTTGATATCTTTACTTCTAGTCTTCACTTGAACTTCAGAGATGCCTCGGCATTTATGTTGCTCTACAATCAAAGGCAAGCGAGATACCACTCTATCATACATTTTTATGAGCATTGCAATGTTGCTTATGTTTATGTTTCATGCCACTTACTATTTTTGATTTAGAAGCTCTTCATAGCTTACAATGACTATTAAGTAAACTTAGTTGCATACTCTTTATTATGATTTTCCTGAGTAGTTGATCATATGATGAGAATATATACATCTTATGAAGCAAATGTGTTCGTGAAAGTTTCTTTTATCGCACTCAGTTTTCAACTGAATTGCTTGAGGACAAGCAATAAGCTAAGCTTGGGGGGAGTTGATACGTCCAAAATGTAGCTACTTTCCCGAACACTTTTGCTATTGTTTTTCCTCTAAACTTGTTTGATTTGGATACAACTAATACGGATTGACGCTGTTTTTAGTAGAATTACCTCGGTGTCTAGTTTTTGTGCCGAAAATCAACTATCAGGAAAAATCCCGGAAAATATGCCAAAAATCCTATTTCACCAGAAAACTCACGGAGCTAGAAGACGAGACGGAGTAGGGCCATGAGGGGCCCACACCACCTGGCCACGCGGGACAGGCCAGGCCGCGCCTGGGGGTGGTGTGGCCGCCTCGGCTGCCCCCTCGGCCTCCCTCTTTGCCTATAAGTTGCCTCTTGACCTAAAAACCAAGGGGGTTCGACATTTTTACAAAAAGAGTTCCGCTGCGCCACCACCACCAGATTCTGCGATTGGGAACCAGAAACTCCGTTCTGGCACCCTGCTGGGACGGGGAATTGGAGGAGATCATCACCATCGCTTCTCCATCGACCATCCAGGTTTCCCCCATCTATGAGTGAGTAATCCCCCATTGTAGGCCATGGGGATGGTAGGGATTGGATGAGATCGTTCATGTAATGGCATTAGATTGTTAGGGCATGGTGCCTAGTATATATCATTAGTGCTTTTTGACTTTGTTGCAACTTGTTATGCTTAATGCTTGTCACTAGGGCCCGAGTGCCATGATTTCAGATCTGGACATGTTATTGATTCATTATGATAGTATTGTTTATGGTCTTACCTGCAAGTTGTATACACATATTTTTGTCCGGAACAAAGGCCCCGAAGTGACAGCAATCGGGATAACCGGAGGGGATGGCTTTGATGTGAGGATCACATGTGTTCACGGAGTGTTAATGCTTTGCTCCGGTGCTCTATTAAAAGGAGCACCTTAATTGCCAGTAGTTCCCTTGAGGCCCCGCTGCAAACGGGTTGGCAGGACAAAAGATGGTGTGCAAGTTCTCATTGCGAGCACATATGACTATATATGGAACACATGCTTATGATTATTTAATACTTGGATGCTCTATCTTATTTATCTGCAAATGCCCTATGTTCTGATTGCAATATGAATTGTCTTGTCCATGCAACGCCCGTCCATCCATCCCTATGCCTACCACGCTTTAATCCTATTGTTTACTGCAACTGTTACTACTATCTTTACTTTTACTACTACTATTACTTTGCTATTGCTACTACAAAACTGTTGCTACTGATAAACTCCTGTGATCAAGATTGTTTCCAGGTGCAGCTGAATTGACAACTTAGTTGTTAAGGCTTATAAATATTCTTTGGCTCCCCTTGTGTCGAATCAATAAATTGGGTTTCACTTCCCTCGAAAATATTGTGATACACCCCCTATACTTGTGGGTCATCAGGAGACAACCGAATATATTATTTTGCTTTTAGTTATTGTTTATTTGAGTCTTGGAAGTTATTGTTTCGGCAATAACCTGTCCTTATCCTTTTTGTTTGGTTTTTGTGTCAAGATCAACCTCTAATGAGAGAGAAGTAAGATTTGGGGAAGTTGCTGTCCCAAAACAGATTTTTGTGCTTCATTGTAAAAATTCTTGAAAAATCTCTGTATGTCGGATTGAGCTGTAATTTTTTGTGCTTCTGCCCTAGGTTGTTATTTAACTTTCGTTAGATTTGCACTTTTTGATTTGAGGAACAGAAGATTTTTGAAAAAATCGATCTTTGCATGCTGGTCTGTTTTGACAGATTTGTGCCGCTCTTGCATTTGCCTTTTAAATCGATTTCATTTTTGAATTCCTTTTGGGCTTTCAGAAGGAGTTGTTTCAGTAGTTTATGTTTTGATGGATTTAAGTTGAAATTGAACCTAAAAGGTTTATTTCCTCGCTTATACTAATGTTGCTAATGAGAATTGTGTAAAGTTTTGTGTGAGAGAAATTTCTAGGTTAGTTGCGAAAATGGTGTAATAAGATAGTGAAAGGTTAAATGACTCAAGCAATATGTGTATGAAGATGAAGATATTGGAGTAATTCGTCATCAGGTTTTGGCATCGCTTGGTTTGTTCCAAGCTTGGGGAGTGCCGCTGTATCACATCACTATCTTCTATCATAGCAGCAAGTTTCCCTCAGTTATGAAACCAAGGTTTAATCGAACCAGTAGGAGCAAGGAAACACCCCGAAGGTCTTACTACCTGAGCTTTGGCAGGGCGCACTACCGGTTCTAGTAGCAACGTGGAGACCTACACAACACAACCACCGAACTTTGTCCCCAACTTGCGATGAGGTTGTCAATCTCACCGTGTTTTGCGGAAAACAAAGGATTAAACGTATCGAATGGAAAGAAGTAAAAGTTTGCAGAAAGTAAACACAAAGCAGTAAAAGATTGTAGATTGTATGTAAAGAAAAGGACCAGGATCCATAGTTCACTAGAGGTGGCTCTCCTTAGATAGATAACATGTTGGGTGAACAAATTACAGCGGGGCAATTGACAAACACCGAGAAAGCAATACATGCAGATACTAATTATCTTGACTCCTTTGAGACTTGATTGGGCATTACAACATAATACATAGACCGCCATCCAACTGCATCTATGACTAATAATCCACCTTCAGGTTATCATCCGAACTCCCTCTAGTATTAAGTTGCAAGCAACAGATTATTGCTTTACGACCTGCGTGTAAAGTAAACAATACGATTGTTCTATGAACAAAGGATTGTTGTTTTGTCCCTAGTAGCAACAGCACATCTAGTACCTTAGAGATTTCTGTCACTTCCCCAGATTACCAGAGGCATGAACCCACTATCGAGCATAAATACTAACTCTTGGAGTTGCTAGCATCTACTTGGCCAAGATAGCTACTAACAGCGGAAAGCATGCAAGATCTCAAATAACAAAGACATGGTAGAATCAATAACAATCTGAAATAGCATCTCAATATCCATCGGATCCCCGCAAACACAACATGTATGAATTACAAATAGATGATCTTGATCATGAACGGAGCTCACAAGATCTAAACATGAAAGCACAAAGGAGGAGAAACCAGCCATCTAGCTACTACATGGATCCGTAGTCCAAGGATGAACTACTCACGCATCACACCGGAGGCTTGCATGGTGATGAAGAAGGCCTCCAGGGTGAATTCCCCTCTCCGGCAGGGTGCCGGGAAGAGCTTCAGATCCCTCCCGATCTAGGGATGGAGATGACGGCGGCTACAGACTCTTTCGTGGATTTTTGATCGGGTACTTAGGGTTTTCGTCCCGAGGGCAACTTATAGGTGGAAGGAGAGGCCGAGAGGGTGTCGGGAGCCACCACACCACCCCCTAGCATGGGCCAGGCCTAGCCGCACGGCCAGGTGATGTGGCCGGCCCCTGGCCCTTCTCTGTCTCGTATTCTGACACTTGATCCCTTCCGGAAAAATAGGCACTTTGGCTTTTGTCCCGTCCAATTCCGAGAATATTCATTTTCTGACTTTGCTGGAACCAAAAACAGCAGAAAACAGGCAGCTGGCACTGTGGCTCTTGTTAATAGGTTAGTCCAAGAAATCATATGAAAAGTACTCCAAAGTTGGAACAAAACACAAGAAAGTGGATAAAACTAAGCATGGAACATCAAAAATTATAGATACATTTGCAATGTATCAACATCCCCAAGCTTAACTCCTGCTCGTCCTCGAGTAGGTAAGTGATAAAAAGAAATAATTTTTGAGGTGACATGCACCATCAAAGTCTTGATCAAAGTATTTGCAAAACATTCAAAGATGGGATCATAGTACTTCAATCATAACATGAAAGACAAAGGTCTAGCAATAAGCAAAGAAACTATGATGCAACATGAAAAGGCACAAACAAAAGATTCATGAATAACAATGCTTTGCAAGACGTTTGTTTGTTTCACATAAAGAAAAACATAGCATAGTAGTATTTAGCTTGTCCCTCAATAGAGTAGCAAATATAAATGCATAGGACACCTTCAAAGTTCATAAGAGTGACTAGATACAATAGTTTCAAACAAGCAATATCAAAGTATGCATCAATCAACTAGTCTTGGGACAATGCACAAAGAACTAAGAATGGCCACTATGCTCTCAAAGTAGTGCATAAAGATAGAAGGTGGAGACTCAATATAATGGTGAAAGAAAGGCCTTTTGTAAAAGGAAGTAGGGATTCAAGTCTCATAAAGAGCTTCAAAAAATTATGCTACTTGTAGCTTTCAGCTCTCATTGCCCCTATCATAAGCATCTTTAAGGTGATTAAGGTTAAAGTGACACAACTAAGAGGATATGCTTGACAAGTTATAAACCGAAATCTCATGCCCCTTACTTACGAAGACCGATCCTCATGCTACTCAACTTCAGTCATGAGTAAGCTCTTGTCATTGTAAGTATATGTGTATCATTAAGAACCGCCAACGGGGTACCCCTTGCACATGATATGGGAGCTTTCCCATAACCAAAATGACAAGGCAAGCAGACAATGAGTATCTCAACGATCTTTTTATTTGCTATTTGCATAGGTTTTTATTGAGGATGCTTCATAGAGTGCTCATTATGGTGATGCTGCAAGTTTCCACCATGATTAGGCATGGCTTAGGCTAGCGGCTCAGGCGTTTCTCTAACACACATACAAACTCCATGATCTTACAAGTTCCACTTTTATTTCACACCGCCGGGATCCGTAAGCAAAAGAACATGATATCAACGGGGTACAAAGTACACGTGCAATGTTGAAAGCGTTCCCCATGAAACATGGTTCTGCTAATTTCAACTTATAAAGCGCAATCATATACGCAACAAAGAAGGACCCAATGGTTCAATTTTATTAGGGGCAAAAAGTAAAGTGTGCCATCAAGTTCGTGAGAGCTTTAATCACTAGTTTTCTCATAACAAGTGAAAGGTAAACAAAAGCATGAATATACTTGGAATAACATAAGCTAGTAGGTAGGTATGGTGGACTCTTTGGAATAACTTGGTTTAGGGAGTAGGATGCATGAGTAGAACTCATACTTTGTTGTGGAGGCTAGCAAAAGACTAGGAGCGATAAACTAAGAGAGCAATAATGGCCATAATCATGCAGAGCGACAAAACATAATTGATCAAAGCATAAAGTGATACTACAAGTTGAAAACTAAAGGATCATACATGCTATGGTGACTTGAGATAGTCATAACATGGTGTGAGCATGCGCCAAGTCAACCCAAATAAAGCATCAAAGGAGAATACCACTATACTATGCTTTAATATGCTAAAACAACGCATGATTTATCCAAGGCACATTAAGAAATCTCAATTGTTTATAACAAGTCATGCTACAACAAAGTATACTAAGCATAAAGCCAAAACAATATCAAGCATGGCATGACAAAGCACATGCCACAGTCAAAAACAAGCTCTTTTTACCACAGCTTATTCAGAAAACTAAGCAAACCAAGAAAACTAAAAACCAAAACAAAAACGAAAAAGAAGATGCTCCAAGAAAAACACAACTGTGCATGAAACAATAAAAATGAAGCGTTTGGAAGAAACCTGAGATTTTTATTGATGAAGAAGGGGATGCCTTGGGCATCCCCAAGCTTTGACGCTTGTACTTCTTGTATGTTTCTTCAGGTGACACGCGTGGCATCCCCAAGCTTGAGCTGTATTCCATCCTTCATCTCATTACTCATTCCTTCCATACACCTGAAATTTTTCTTTCATACAAAACTTCACACAATCTTATTAGCAACATTAGTGGACTTAAGATAAATAAGTCTCAAGGTTCAGTTCTAACACCAAATAAACTTCCATTAGAACACTAGCTACTGTAGCACTTCCCTCAAAAAGCTCAATTCTCCAAAGGAACTCAAAAAGGAACTAACAAGAAGCAAATGCAGAAAATGGCAGAAATCTGTCAAAACATACCAGCAGGTAAAGACGAATTTTTTCGAAGACCTTCGGTTGCTCAAATCAAAAAGTGTTGAACTAACGAAAGTTAGATAACAACCTGGTGCAGAAGCACCAAAAATAACAGCTCAATCCGACGTACAGAGCTCTCTCGGGAATTTTTACCGTGAAGCACATAAATCTGTTTCGGGACAGCAACTTTCCCAATCATTACTTCACTCTCATTACAGGTTACTCTTGGCACAAACGGCGAATAAAAAGGATAAGGAGAGGTTATTACAGAGGTAATAACTTCTAAGACTCAACTAAAACTCTTGGGTTATCTCCCAACAAGTACTTTTCTTTAACGCCTTTAAGTTAGGCATGAAAATTTGAGAAGACGCTCTCATAGGAAATATGAATTGAAGTAAAAGAGAGCATCAAGAAGCAAATTCAAAACACATTTAAGTCTAACCCACTTCCAATGCATAGGAATCTTGTATGCAAATAAATGCCCGCGTGGCTAGGTGGTGTGGCCTGGGCCCAGCCCCCCTCCGTCTCATATTCTGGCTCCTAGAGTCTTCTGGTGAAATAGGATTTTCGACATATTTTCCGGGATTTTTTCCTGATAGTTGGTTTTCTGCACAAAAAGTGGACACTGATGGCTCTGTGTATGGCGCCCAGAAAAGTGCTGGTGTGTGGTTGATGTAGAGCTCGTTGGGAACCCTAAGAGGAAAGGTATGATGAGCACAACATCAAGTTTCCCTCAGTAATAAAACCAAGGTTTAATCGAACCAGTAGGAGCAAGGAAACACCCGAAAGGTGTTACTAGCTGAGCTTTGGCAGGGCGCACTACCGGTGCTAGTAGCAACGTGGAGACCTGCACACAACACAACCACAGAACTTTGTCCCCAACTTGCGATGAGGTTGTCAATCTCACCGTGTTTTGCGGAAAACAAAGGATTAAACGTATCGAATGGCAAGAAGTAAAAGTTTGCAGAAAGTAAACACAAAACAGTAAAAGATTATAGATTGTTTGTAAAGAAAAAGGACCGGGATCCATAGTTCACTAGAGGTGGCTCTCCTTAGATAGATAACATGTTGGGTGAACAAATTACAGCGGGGCAATTGACAAACACCGAGAAAGCAATACATGCATATACTAATCATCTTGACTCCTCTGAGACTTGATTGGGTATTACAACATAATACATAGACCGCCATCCAACTGCATCTATGACTAATAATCCACCTTCAGGTTATCATCCGAACCCCCTCCAGTATTAAGTTGCAAGCAACAGATTATTGCTTTACGAACTGCGTGTAAAGTAAACAATATGATTGTTTTATGAACAAAGGATTATTGTTTTCTCCCTAGTAGCAACAACACATCTAGTACCTTAGAGATTTCTGTCACTTCCCCAGATTACCAGAGGCATGAACCCACTATCGAGCATAAATACTAACTCTTGGAGTTGCTAGCATCTACTTGGCCAAGATAGCTACTAACAACGGAAAGCATGCAAGATCTCAAATAACAAAGACATGATAGAATCAATAATCAATCTGAAATAGCATCTCAATATCCATCGGATCCCCGCAAACACAACATGTATGAATTACAAATAGATGATCTTGATCATGAATGGAGCTCACAAGATCTAAACATGAAAGCACAAAGGAGGAGAAATCAGCCATCTAGCTACTACATGGATCCGTAGTCCAAGGATGAACTACTCACGCATCACACCGGAGGCTTGCATGGTGATGAAGAAGGCCTCCAGGGTGAATTCCCTCTCCGGCAGGGTGCCGGGAAGAGCTTCAGATCCCTCCCGATCTAGGGATGGATATGACGACGGCTACATACTCTTTCGTGGATTTTTGATCGGGTACTTAGGGTTTTCGTCCCGAGGGAAACTTATAGGCGGAAGGAGAGGCCGAGGGGGTGCCATGAGCCACCACACCACCCCCTAGCGCGGGCCAGGCCTGGCCACGCGGCCAGGTGGTGTGGCCGGCCCTTCCCCGTCTCGTATTCTGGCACTTGATCCCTTCCAGAAAAATAGGCACTTTGGCTTTTGTCCCGTCCAATTCCGAGAATATTCATTTTCTGACTTTTCTAGAGCCAAAAACAGCAGAAAACAGGCAGCTGGCACTGTGGCTCTTGTTAATAGGTTAGTCCAAGAAATCATATGAAAAGTACTCCAAAGTTGGAACAAAACACAAGAAAGTGGATAAAACCAAGCATGGAACATCAAAAATTATAGATACATTTGCAATGTATCAGGCTCATAAGCTTAGTATTCTCTAGTTAAGATCTTTTGTACTTCCAAGGAAGATTGCATGTTTGTTTTTATCACTTGTATGTTTGTTTGTTTCCTTCAACCCTTATGCTTGCTACCCAGCCTTGCTAGCCTAAAACCTCTACTGAGAGGGAATGCTTCTCGTGCATCCAATCCTTAAACCAAAACCTATGCCATTTGTGTCCACCATACCTACATATTAGCACTATTGCTATTCCAAGTAAATTCATGTTTCTATCTACCTTCCAAATTAAACTTGTTATGTGAAAATTAGTGATTAAAGCTCTCACGAACTGGATGGCACACTTTACTTTCTTGCATTTAATAAGACTTGAACCATTGTGTCCATCTTTGTTGCGTATATGCTTGTGCTTTATAAGTTGAAGTTAGCAGAACCATGTATCATGGGGAACACTTTCAACATTGCACTTATTATTCCATTGATATCATGATTATTTTGCTTATGGATCCCGATGGTGTGAAATAAAAGGGGAACATGTAAGATCATGGAGTTTGTATGTGTGTTAGAGAAACGCATGGGCCGCTAGCCTAAGCCATGCCTAATCATGGTGGAAACTTGCAGCATAACCAAAATGAGCATTCTATGAAGCATCCTCGATAAAAAACTATGCAAATAGCAAATAAAAAGATCGCTAAGATGTTCATTGTCTGTTGCCTTGTCATTTTGATATGGGATAGCTCCTGTGTCATGGGGCAAGGGGTACCCCGTTGGAGGTTCTCTATGATACATATATACTTACAATGACAAGAGCTTACTTGTGACTGAAGTTGAGTAGCATGAGGTTCGGTACTCGTAAGCAAGGGGCATGAGATTTCAACTTATAACTTGTCAAGCATATCCTCTTGGTTGTGTCACTTTAACCTTAATCACCTAAAGATGCTTATGATAGGGGCAATGAGAGCTAAAAGCTAATAAGTACCATAATTTTTGGAAGCTCTTTATGAAACTTGAAATCCCTGCTTCCCTCTGTGAAGGGCCTATCTTTTACTTTTTAGTTGAGTCAGTAAACCTATTCCCTTCTATCTCAGCAAGTATTTTGAGTTGTTGTGTTTCATTCATTCATATGATGGTTTATTCAATCATGTTTCTTATGTTCCTTGTTTTGCACATTGCTCTTATCTTAGTTATTATTATTTTGAAAGCTATCATTGGAAACCCATTATGTTTGAACTACTGCAGTTTGTTAACTATTCTTTGACCAAGAGCAAAGTTTGTCATTACCAATTATGATTTGCTTTATGTATCTTTATTGTGTTTCCTTTACTTATTGCAAGTTAAGTTATATAATAGTGAGTTGTCTTCTATTATGATTTATGTATTGATGGATGTGATGCTTCTTGTCAGTATTATTTTATCGACTCTTCAGTCCATAAACTTGAGGTCATGTTTATTGAGCTCAGTTTTCGCCTGGGGACAAGCGAAGTCTAAGCTTGGGGGGAGTTGATACGTCCATTTTGCATCACTATTATATATCCTAATGTACTATTATTCATTGATATATTTCATATTAAGAGATGATACTTATGTTATTTCATCTATTTTTGCATAGTTGATGACTTTTGGAGGATGGACCGCTGAAGTCAGGATTCTGATGGAAAAGGGGCTGTTTGGAGGCGAAATTCACGAAGATCAAAAAATCCGGGAAAATACATGAAAAATCTATTTTTCTAGAAGACGAAGGATGCCAGAAGGGGGAGTGGAGATGAGCCACAGGGGGCCCACACCACCCCCTGGCGCGGGCAACCCTAGGCCACACCACCAGGTAGTGTGGCCACCCTGGCCCACTCCTGGCTCTCCCCTTTGGCATATATTATCCCCATGAAACCCAAATACCGAGGGAGCGACCACAGAAAGATTCCGCAGCCTCTGTGGGGCGGAAAACTATAGAGGGAGAAAGATCTCTCTGGCAGACAGAATTCTGCCGGGGGAATTCCTTCCCGGAGAGGGGAGATTGTCGCCATCAACACCACCATCAAGCTGGACTTCATCGGGATCATCATCATCATCTCCACTAGCACCATCGTCACCACTCCATACCGCTGTAACATTTGGGTTGAATCTTGCATAGTTCTTAGGGGAAATTTCCTGGTGTTGATTAGTTGTTGTAGTTGAAGCTATTGAGTGGAACCATTGAATTATTGTTATGTTTTGTTGCTTATCATTATACCATCTCTGATCTTGATCCATATGATGTCTTGTGAGTAGTTCGTTTTGTTCTTGAGGACATGGGAGAAGTCATGTTGTTAGTAGTGGAATTGTGTTGAGAAAGATTCAATAGTTTGTTATTTAAGTTATGGTGTTATTCTTCTAGTGGTGTCATGTGAACATCGACTACATGACACTTCACCTTTATGGGCCTAGGGGAATACATTGTGTATTTGGCTACTAATCATAGGGGTTGCCGGAGTGACAGAAACCTGAACACCCGTTAGGAAACCTTTGCACAAGGGATGTCAGGATCTTAGAGTTTAAAGCTGTGGTTAGGTTTCTATCTTAATTACTTTCTTGTACTTGCAGATGCTTGCAAGGGGTATAATCACAAGTATGTATTAGTCCTAGGAAGGTCGGTACATTAGCACAGGTTCACCCACACAACACTTGTCAAACTAAATAAGATTAATCAACTATATGTGTTGGGGATATAATTTCCGGGTATCCTCACAGTTCCTCGCTGACCAGGGTGGCCCACTTCGGGTTAGAGCTTTGCTTCACGGGCGACCCAGTCAGGGAGAAAGACAGAGTCCAATCCGGCTACGGGAAGGCCCAGAAGACTTACCGACTTAGGCCCATAATGTTACTTGTAGTTCAAGATGTACTCTGTAACCAACTCTTAGTCGTAGCCGGATAGATCTCTCTCCTGTAAGCCCTAGGCCGGATATCTATATAAGTCGTCCTAGGGAGAGCCTTTAGGGCACAACCCAATACTTTAGACCCTCAACTCGCACAGGCGAAACCCTTGTAACCCATATTCTGGTTCTGCCGTATTACTGGATTGCTAGCAGGAGTAGGATCCGTCCAAAGCCGGCGGATTCGAACCTAGGTAAACTTGTGTGCTCACCGTCCCGGAACACCATACGTCTCACACCCCTCTCTTCCGCACGCCTCGAGGACCCCCTCATGGCGTACTTGTCCTCAATCCGACGACAGTTGGCGCCCATCGTGGGGCAAGTGAGCTTCGGATCTACGTTTCGAGTGGAATCTGCAAGAATTCGAATCGGCGAGACCATCGCCGTCGGTCGCATCCTCTATGCCAGCGACGTCCCTCTCATCGTTCTCGATGAGACTTGGATTCCGGCTAGGGAGGCCGTGACTGCCTACACAATCATGTCTTTTGGCGAGATCGATGTTTACATCGGTTTTGCTGAACCTTCCTGATAGGTTCGTAGCATGGAAAACAAAAAAAAATCTACCGCAAGAACGAACAAAACCCAGATCTAATCTAGATAAAAGCCAAGATCTAATCTATTAGACATGTGCAACGAGATAGATCTGTACTAACCCTTGTAGATCCGAAAGCGTTACGAGATTGGATCTCGTGGTTGATGTAGTCGATCACTTGCCGATCTCAAGATCGAGTGGACGATCCTTCTGGCGCCGCGTTCCGGCAGCGCTACCGCAGTCGGTCACACGTGCGGAGTCGAAGCAGACCTTCCTCTCCCCGTTCCAGCGAGCAGCGGAGGTAGTAGATCTTCTCCACGGAATCCCAGCAGCACGACGGCGTGGTGGTGGTGGAGTAGGGAATTCTGCAGGGCTTCGCCTAAACCTGAGCAGAAGAAAGGAGGAGGAGAGAGGCGGCTGAGGTTTGGAGTGGAGAGGGGCCAGGGGGTGGCGCCTCCACCCCTCTATTTAAAGGAGGGAGGCGCCATGGGAGGGGGAGTCCTAGTAGGACTCCCCTCCCTTCCTTGGCCGGCGGATTGGGAAGGGGGGGAGGAGTCCTCCTCCCCCACGACTCCTTGCCTTGCCCCACAAGGACTCCTTGATCCTTTCTTGGTTTTCAAGCAAACTCCAAGAAATCTTCCAGAACCTTCCGGAACATTCCGAAACCTTCTAGAATCCTCATACAAATACTCCGGAACATTTCCTAACTTAGAAAATGATCCCCAATATATGAATCTTATTCTCCGGACAATTCCGGATCTCCTCGTGATGTCCCGGATCCAATCCGAGACTCCGAACAACATTCGGTCTCCAACGCACATTCCATATCTACTTAAAACAACTTCGAACCTTAAGTGTGTCACCCTACGGTTCGTGAATATGTAGACATGATAGAGACACATCTCCTATCAATAACCATCAGCGGGACCTAGAGATCCATAATGGCTCCCACATACTCAACGATGACTTCGTGATCGATAGAACCATTTACATACGAGACCAATTCCCTTTGTCACGCGATACTCTACTTATCCGAGGTTTAATCGTCGGTATCTCCATACCTAGTTCTACCTCGTTACTGATAAGTAATCTTTACTCGTTCCATGTTATGTCATCCCTTGTGACCCAGTCACATGCTTGCAAGCTAATTAGATGACATTCCACCGAGAGGGCCCAGAGCATATCTATCCGTCATATGGATGGACAAATCCCAATCTTGGTCCATGCGCTTCAACACATACTTTCAGAATACCCAACGACACCTTTATGACCACCTAGTTACGAAGCGGTGTTTGATGCCATCAAAGTACCCATCCGGTGATGGTGATTAACATAACCTCATGGTAAAAGGATTAGGTTACTATGTATTTTAAAGCTTATAGCAAACGAACTTAATGACTTGATCTTATGCTATGCTTACTACAAGTGTGTGTCCATCACATCATTCTCCTAATGATATGATCTTGTTATTAACGACATCCAATGTCCATGATCAGGAAACCATGATCATCCATTAATCAACAAGCTAGTTTAACAAGAGGCTTACTAGGGACTCTTTTATGTTTACAAAACACACAAGTATTAATGTTTCCGGTTAATACAATTATAGCATGGGATGTAAACATTTATCATAAACATAAAGATATAATAATAACCACTTTATTATTGCCTCTTGGGCATATCTCTAACAGTCTCCCACTTGCACTAGAGTCAATAATCTAGTTAAAAACTTGTGCATTCAACACCTATGGCTTTCTGGTGTTGTATAGACACTATTGCTAGTGGTAAACATAATCTTCGGATCCGACACTTCCAGGTCCGTGTGTATTTGCATGTCCTTGCGTCTCTACGCATTACTCATTCTCCAATGAGATGGCATTGTATAAATTCGGTCCTCTGGTGAGACCTTTAGTTCGTTCGGGTTAAAATATGTTGATATTATTGTCACACAATATATCTTCATAGTATTAGCCCTCTTTGAACCACACCTAGTTTGATAACAAACTACTTACCACAAATGCCCTCCTTTGCTGCTACTATAGCAGTTGTTTACTTAGCCTTTTGTTGTAGTATCCGTCACAATGTCTCAACTTTGGAGCTCATCCAAATCCATCATGGAACATCCTTTCCATTACGTTGTGCCACCCATAGTCTAAATTGATATAAATTTAATTTGTATCTTGTGACAAAACTAGTATCAATGTAACACTTTACAATGAACTACCTTTAACTATTTTTCACTTATACATGATATATTCTTAGTTCTTCCAAAGCTCATAAGAATATCTTTACTATCGTCCAATGATCATCTTATGAATCATTATGGTATGTGCTCATAACATTTAGAGCATAGGATATTCTGGATATACACATATCATGGTATAATCGATCAAAATCTTCATGTGATTTTACTCACCAAGTGTTGAACTACCTTTAACTATTTGTCACTTATACATGATATATTCTTAGTTCTTCCAAAGCTCATAAGAATATCTTTACTATTGTCCAATGATCATCTTATGAATCATTCTGGTATATGCTCATAACATTTAGAGCATAGGACATATCTGGATGTGTACATCTCAAAGAATGATTGATCAAAATATTCTTGTGATTTCACCAAGTGTCAAAACACTTGAATCTCGTGTCAACACACTTGAATCTTGATTTAGTCCTTTCCGTGCGTCAAGAACCTTTCTTGTTGTTTCCATATTGAACTCATTCAATATCTTATCTATGTACATTTGGCAAAACCATATTAGCGCCTCAATCTATTCATATAGACATTGATGCCTAATTCTCGAGTTATGCCTAAGTCTTTCATCGAAATGAAATTCTTAACCTGTGTCAATAAAAGATACATTATTTCTAATCAACAATATGTCTTTCACATAATGTATTAGAAATATGTCTTAGCGCTCCCACTTAATTTCTTGCAAAATGCAAACATCTTCATCGTCTCTGATGAAATTAAACCTTTTAACGGTTTCATCACGGTGAAGATTCCAACTCCGCGATGCTCACTTCAACCATTGAAGTTTTGCATACTCTTTTAGCATCCTTTGAATTAACAAAACCCTTTGGATCGTGTCATGTACACGTCCTAGGTAACCATTCTTTTAGAAGAACTTGTTTTGTTTGTTCAACTACCATATACCAAAATATATGTAGTAGTTGCTACATTAATCTGTCCAGACTAAATATCGCTATGAAAGATTAAATCTTATCATAGTCAATTCCTTGAACATTGTCGTAAACTCTTTCCGACATGTCGACTATTTCATAGATTTGAAACATCCATGTCTATTTCTTTATAGATCCAAACACGACCGATAGGCTTCACGCCTTTCTGGAGGGTCTTCTAAGTTCAGAAACTTGATTTCTCGTGTATGGATACTATCACGGATTCCATGACTTCTAGTCATTTTATGGAGTCAGGGCCCATCATCGCTTCTTTGCATGTAGTCGGTTCATCATTGTTAAAACAATAACGACTTGCTTATCAAATCTTACTATTTGATTCTTACCGACCCACACGGTTCTATACTCTAATCTCCGAGATCACACCTTTTGTAATCACGAGAGCCATGAGCATTGTGGCCGCCACCGGGACACTTTTCGGCGCTACGCTACTTAGCACATATAGCTAAGGTTCAACAACCTTATCAAAGTTCTATTGTCCTCCCACTTAACTTTTCACGAAAAATTCCTTCTCAAGAAACTTGACGTTCCAAGCGACAAACTCTTTTGTCCTCGGTGTTATGGAGAAATTCCCAACAAATTCTTTGGAATAACCTACAAAGACGTGCTTATCCGACTTTGGTTGTAAACATTTTACTTATGCACAGCATACCAAAATTTAAGAAAAGACAATTCGGGTTTTATCCCAAACCATAACTCATATGGTGTCATTTCAACGGATCACGATGGAGCTCTTTTCAGTGTAAAAGCGGTAGTCACTAAAGCTTTTAATCTTTAAAATATAATGGCAGTTTTATAAATGACACCTTTGATCTTACCATGTAAAACAAGGTTTCATTACATATCTCGAACACTTCATACTCCTATGGTGTTTTGGGAAATGCAAATCCATGGAACGATTCCTCAAATCTTAGGTGTTTTGCTAAACTTGTAGCTCAAACATCTTTCTTTATGATCCAATCATAAACTCTTTTATTTTCTTGTTACAATGATTTTTCACTTCATCTTGAAAGTCTTTGAACATTTTTCAAATGTTTCATACTTCTTCCTTATTGAGTAAGTATATACATATACTCACTCAAATCTTCGAAGAAAACATATGAAGTTGAAATCCATCGCCCACGACTACACATAATGGACTATATACATCAATATGTACAAATTCCAATCAGTTAGTCGTCCGTTCCTCTTTTGGCCTACGAACGGAGTTTTAATTATCTCTAGGAAAGTATCACAAGCGTCATTTGATCCAAATCAAAGACTCCAAAAATCCATCAACATGGAGTTTCTTCATGTATCCCTTTCAATATAATTTAAACGGCGATGTCACTTCGCAAGTGATCTTTCAATCATTTGTCCTGCGACATTTTAGCATTATTTTTATGGTCGTTATTTCTCCTACCAGACTTGTATATTATCCATCTATTATGGAATACGGTAATTATTTGAACAACCTTTTGTCTTCATAATCCCTGATCAAAATAACAATTATTGAAACAAAGCTTGAAGGCAAGCTTTGATGTTAACGAGCAACACAACAACCCTTTGTTTGTTTTCGATGAACATCATCACATTTTCTCTTGCTAGTTACTTAGGCCATTGCAGTTCATGAATTGTGTTGTCCTGGATGACACTTCATACCAACCAATTCGGTATCCAATACCGGAGAACCACATTGTTTAACAAGCAAGGAATACAACCATAACATGTATATCTTCTATATGCCTAAGTTGGACATCTCCAACCTTTTATTTTCTGCCAAATATTTTATAGATTCTCTTTCAGCAATTCCTTTTCTTTTAAAAGAATCTATCAACATCAATAGTGGTGTCATCAACATGACACATGGTACAAAGCGTATATAGTCAACCACTAATACCTTTGGACTTGCACTTTGAGGTGGATCACCATCATCAAATGTTTGGTGTTCTTTCAAAAATCCATTCTTTAGTAATCTTTTAGTGTAGTAAACATTTTACTTACATCTTCTATTCATCCTTATCGTGACAACTTTCATGATCAAACTACTATAGCTTATAAAGGTGAATTGCGAGTATAATGTTTCTTTTTCAAAACCTTTGGAGGATTAGGACGACTAGCGTCTCCAACCTTCACAAATTCTCATCAAATATGAGGACGTATACTCTATCATGTTGTAACCAACACATTGTTTTAGATATCGCAATACCTTTCACATATGATAGTTTCTGAAACATTGCTTTCAGCTCTTAGATAAACTTGATATTAAAAACAATCTTTTGAGTATCAAGAATCATGGAGGCAAACATGATACATTAGATACTAACACTGGAATTGTTACTCTCGATTTAATACTACTTATTAAACTTCATGGAGCAAATAGAGTTTGCTGAAAGTTTGCAATAGGACTTATAAACTTTAAATTGACATTCAAAACAATACGATACCAGTTCGTAAAGTAAATATCCAGAATTTCTACAGTTCCACTATCTCAACTATAACTAAGCGTAAGGTGGTGAATGGATGCCAATGACTACAACAAACTATGCAAATTCACTTTGATTGTGTTTATGATAAATTGAGTTCGACTAATCCAAATTAAAAATGAACTCCCACTCAAAACAACATCCCTCGAGTTGTTTTAGTGATTACATGAACCAAATCCACTACACCAAGTCCGATCATCACGTGAGATGATGTAGCTTTAAAGGCGAACAATCAACATGTTCATCATATCATCCATATGACTCATGCTTTACCTTTCGGTATTCCGTGTTCCGAGACCATGTCTGTACATGCTAGGCTCGTTAAGGTTAACCTTAGTTTCCGCATGTGCAAATCTGTCTTGCACCCGTTGTATGCACACGTAGAGTCTATCACACCCGATCATCACGAGATGCTTCGAAACAACGAGTCTTAGCAACAGTGCCAACTAAGGACGAACACTTTATTACTTGATATTTAGTGAGAGGGATCATCTTATAATGCTACTGTCGCGATCTAAGCAGTACAAGATGCATAAAGGATTAACATCACAGGCAATTCATAATATGTGATATGATATGGCCTTTCTTCTTGTGCCTTTGATCTCCATCTCCAAAGCATGGACATGATCTCCATCATCACCAGCGTGGCGTCAAGGTCCGTGGCGCCGCTTCATGGTTGTCCATCACCAACAGCAACTATTACAACTACTTGGAATAAAGCTATTACATGATGAATAGACACGCAGGTCTTAAACAAAATTTAAAGACAACCATTAGGCTCCTGCCGGTTGCCATATTACAATAAGGATCATTGCATACATCAAATATAATCACAATCACATAATGGCCATATCCCATCACAAAAACCCTGCAAAAACGAGTTAGACGCCTCTAATCTTCTTTGCATGTTTTACGTGGCTTGGGGCTTTCGAATAAGAATGGATCTTACCTACGAATATGAACCACAACGTTGATGCAAGTGCTATCAAGTGCAAAGTGTAGATTGGATCTATACTATGGTGGGAGAGACAGACACCCGCAAAGCCACTTGTGCAAAGAAAGTTACACGTCAAGCGTGGAGCAAGTCTCATGTGCGATGACATGTAAGGTTAGCCCGAGCCGCTTCATCCCACCATACCGCAAGATGCAAAGTACACAAAGCAAAAGACGGCACGAGCACCAACACCCACAAAAACATTGTGTTCTACTCGTGCAACAGATCTACGCATAGACACGGCTCTGATACCACTGATAGGTTCGTAGCATGGAAAACAAAAAAAATTCTATCGCAAGAACGAACAAAACCCAGATCTAATCTAGATAAAAGCCAAGATCTAATCTATTAGACATGTGCAACGAGATAGATCTGTACTAACCCTTGTAGATCCGAAAGCGTTACGAGATTGGATCTCGTGGTTGATGTAGTCGATCACTTGCCGATCTCAAGATCGAGTGGACGATCCTTCCGGCGCCGCGTTCCGGCAGCGCTACCGCAGTCGGTCACACGTGCGGAGTCGAAGCAGACCTTCCTCTCCCCGTTCCAGCAAGCAGCGGAGGTAGTAGATCTTCTCCACGGAATCCCAGCAGCACGACGGCGTGGTGGTGGTGGAGTAGAGAATTCTGCAGGGCTTCACCTAAGCCTGAGCAGAAGAAAGGAGGAGGAGAGAGGCGGCTGAGGTTTGGAGTGGAGAGGGGCCAGGGGGTGGCGCCTCCACCCCTCTATTTAAAGGAGGGAGGCGCCATGGGAGGGGGAGTCCTAGTAGGACTCCCCTCCCTTCCTTGGTCGGCGGATTGGGAAGGAGGGAGGATTCCTCCTCCCCCACGACTCCTTGTCTTGCCCCACAAGGACTCCTTGATCCTTTCTTGGTTTTCAAGCAAACTCCAAGAAATCTTCCAGAACCTTCCGGAACATTCCGAAACCTTCTAGAATCCTCATACAAATACTCCGGAACATTTCCTAACTTAGAAAATGATCCCCAATATATGAATCTTATTCTCCGGACAATTCCGGATCTCCTCGTGAATATGTAGACATGATAGAGACACATCTCCTATCAATAACCATCAGTGGGACCTAGAGATCCATAATGGCTCCCACATACTCAACGATGACTTCGTGATCGATAGAACCATTTACATACGAGACCAATTCCCTTTGTCACGCGATACTCTACTTATCCGAGGTTTGATCGTCGGTATCTCCATACCTAGTTCTACCTCGTTACTGATAAGTACTCTTTACTCGTTCCATGTTATGTCATCCCTTGTGACCCAGTCACATGCTTGCAAGCTAATTAGATGACATTCCACCGAGAGGGCCCAGAGCATATCTATCCGTCATATGGATGGACAAATCCCAATCTTGGTCCATGCGCTTCAACACATACTTTCAGAATACCCAACGACACCTTTATGACCACCTAGTTACGAAGCGGTGTTTGATGCCATCAAAGTACCCATCCGATGATGGTGATTAACATAACCTCATGGTCAAAGGATTAGGTTACTATGTATTTTAAAGCTTATAGCAAACGAACTTAATGACTTGATCTTATGCTATGCTTACTACGGGTGTGTGTCCATCACATCATTCTCCTAATGATATGATCTTGTTATTAACGACATCCAATGTCCATGATCAGGAAACCATGATCATCCATTAATCAACAAGCTAGTTTAACAAGAGGCTTACTAGGGACTCTTTTATGTTTACAAAACACACAAGTATTAATGTTTCTGGTTAATACAATCATAGCATGGGATGCAAACATTTATCATAAACATAAAGATATAATAATAACCACTTTATTATTGCCTCTTGGGCATATCTCCAACACTTCCCAACCTACCCAAGCGGTGATGATAGAGGCAGAAGAACTTCTGGGTCCCCTTTGTTCGCGGAGGCGGCAGAGTTCCGGATCTCAGAAAACCCTAATCCCACCCAGCCCGCACTAGTTGCGGAGATAGTGGAGAAATCCGAGCCTGAAGAAGACCTAGTGGTCCAAGTCGAATCTGGAGTGGATCTCCCTGGAGAAGCCGGATCCCAGATCGACCCACCAGTGGAAGTCGAAATTCAGGAGGAGCATAATAACGACAGTGATTCCGGCTCTGACAACGCCGGGACAGACATGCCTTTCCTGAGGTAGACACTTAGACGTATGATACTACAAGACGAAAGCGCATATGCAATCCTCGAGATCATCAAAAGTTTTGACATGGCTGATTGCAAAAGCCGCAGGTACCTCAGGAAGCACACGTCGCACTTCGTCGGATACGTGGAATCCGGATCCGGCTCTGCCGATGCTGGAGAAAACACCGACTCTGTGCTGGAGGCAATTGGAACAAACACCGATGTTCCCGCATCCTCGGATGAATCAATGACGTCGGCAGATTTCCGAAAGTTCTCCACGGAATATGAACAGGAGTATAACTCCAAAGCTGCAGAAGAAGGAGAAGACATGGATGAAGGATCCGGGGAACACTCTCCCAAATCGCAGGATGACATGGACGTCGGAGATAATCCCAAGGTCCAGATGTCCAAAAGTACCGATCAGAGCTTGACTCCGGGAAACGGACCCAAAGCCGTCTTTGCTACCGGCGCTGCCAAGAAGGCAAAGAAGAAGAACAAGAAGAACAAAACCCAGGCAAAAGACCCTTTGACAGAGGAGGTGGTTGCCGAGGAATACGAGGAAGACTCGGATGGAGCACTTATCCCAGAAGAGCCGAAAAAAGAAGAATCGGTGGATGGACACGTGATCACCGAAGGTGCGCGTAAACTCATCGATGCTACATTAACCACACCTATCCCTACAGCTGCAGAACTTACTGCTGAAGAGCTGGACGAAAGGGCCCAAGCCCTAGTAGCGCGTCGTCAACAACTCCTCGATGAAGCCAAAAACATCGAGGTGGAGAAGAAACGCATGGCAACTAAGGACTACATGTCTCGGTTGCATCAGAAGACACGGAAGCGTCACACCGATGACAACCAATTCCCACATGTCCGTGCCGTCCTTTTTGGAGATGAGATGGGGAAGCCACGAAAAGATAGCAAAGGAGATTGGGTATACCGAACCCTAGTACAAAATACCGTGGCGGCCCGAGAAATTCTATCGGCTAATCCAGGACCGGAGGAGATCCGTTTGGGTATCAAACTACTCAACAAGGGACTGGAGCAGCAAAAGGTCGCCCTGTCCGGAAGTCAAAACTGGTCTCGGATTCCGACCAATATCGCACAGATTCGGCATGGGCTGGCGTAAGATCCCATTACGTCCGGGCGCTGTATCATTGCCCCGAACGCCGGGAAGACAATCATTCAAGAACCGAATCATCAGGAAAGCATCACAGAACTTCGCGTAACTAGAGCAACGTCGCTCCAGCGGCCAAGAAAGATGCCATCGCTGCACTGAATCTGAGGAACCCTCCCCGATGAGAATCTAACGATCAAAGGGGAGAAGATAAAGAGAAACGTAGGGAGAAGGATCGTCAAAAAATGCCACCTCCTAAACGTGTAAGCCATTCGGCTGAGCCTCACCATGGTGGGAACGACGGACGAAGGGATGACGGAAACCATGCTGGGACAAGCCGACAGGGGGCTCGTCGTAGTCAAGATCCTCCCCAGAACCGGACTAATGATGCTCCAGACGGAGGCCGGCGATCAGCCGGAAACAATTCAGCTGCCCCACCCTCTCCACCAAGCAGTCATCACAACGGCTCCCAAGGAGGGCAAGGAGGACGACGTGGCGGAGGAGGTGGTGGCAGAAGCCGAAGTCCGGCTCCAAGGCACCGCAGTCAAAGCCGACATTCAGGACGATCTCTATCCCCGAACGACGCAAGGCACAGGATCAATTCCAACATAGAGGTGTGGCGCTACGAAAACGATGATATCTACGTGGGCCTGAAGTGCTTCGGACCACGCATCAGAGCTACAAGATTCCTGGAAGGATTTGCTATCTCAAGGCACATCCAAGACTACGACGGCATTGCTCGGCCAGATACTTGGCTACAGGATTTTTTCCAAGCTTGCCGCATCACTAAAGGCGGAAACAGCCTGGTCGCAACCCGATATCTACCACTTATGTTACGGAAGACGACGCGATCATGGCTCAATGAACTTCCAGATAACACCATCCATAACTGGTATGACATGCAAAGTGCGTTCTTTCGGAATTTCGAAGGCACATATCGGAGGCCTTGTACGGTTGGATACCTACAGCGCTGCACCCAGAAAGCCGGAGAAACTTGCCGGGATTACCTCGGACGATGGATCGACACCAAGAACTCCTGTGAAGGAGTAAACGATCAAACCACGATTGAAGCTTTCATCGCAGGACTCCCAATTGGTCTACTACGTCACCGCTTGAAGTGTGACAAGGTCACTGATTTGGGAGAGATGATAGAAACAGTGATCAAGTATGTAGATGCTGACGACAATGCAGAAGGATTACTCAACGTCCTAGCTGTGCCTCAGTCGGCAAGATAACCAAATCATCAAGCTCATAAGCGCAAAAATACCTCGGAAAAAAAACCCAGCGTGGAAATTGCGGTGGTTACTACTGTTTCCGGGTCTGGAGGACGAGGAGGACGCGGCGGAGGCCGCGGGCGTGGCCGTGGGACTTCAAGGGTCCAAGGTAGAGGAGAACAGCAACCAGGCAAAACCTACTCTTGGGCCGACATTGCTAATAACCCATGTGTGCATCACCTAGATGCCAATGGGGGCTCGTCCCACACCAACGCTGAATGTCGTTTCAATGACAACATCAAAAGAGATGATACCGCGGGCTACAAAGCTAAGCGGAAGAAGGGAAAGAAAAATCCCGAAAAGGACAAAGAGACCAAGGAAGATTCCGACATGGAGGAGGTTGATGCTTCAAATCCCAAGCCGGAAGGGAAGAAGACTTTTCCTACTAAGAAAGACACTTACATCACCTTCCTTGGATCTCAACCAGCAAAGGTCAAGAAAGCAGTTCTCCACGAGCTCAATGCAACAGTTCCGGCTGTCCCCCAATATCTGGACTGGTCAGAAGTGGCAATCACATTTAACCGCGCTGATCATCCGCCTAAGTTGCACAGGCGAGGAAAATACGCCTTAATCGTCAACCCACTTATTGACGGTTATGGTTTCTCCAAGACCCTCATGGACGGTGGTAGCAACATTAATATTCTCTACATCAAAACGCTACGCCGGATGAAGATCTCGGAGACCCAGCTGAACCATAGCTCTGTGATCTTTCACGGATTTGTTCCAGGAAGACAAGCTAATTCCCTGGGAGAGATTACTTTGGATGTTACCTTTGGAACTCCAGAAAATTATCGCACGGAGGCACTTTCCTTCGAAGTGGTCCCGTTCAAGAGCGCATACCACGCTATATTCAGATGTCCGGCTTACTGGGCTTTTATGGCTCGTCCGTGTTACATTTACAATATGATGAAAATTCTAGGTCCCAACGGCGTGATCACCATCAGGGGAGACCCGAAGAAAGCGCGAGAATGCGAGGATGGAAATGCCGCCTTTGCCGAAGCCGTGCTACACGCCCAGGAGTACCAGGAGATCAAGAAAAGCATAGATCCTTCCGAGATGCCCGCAACGAAGAAGGAGGTGACAAAGCCAAATCCGGAGTTTAAGGCATCGGAAGATACGAAGAAAGCACCGTTGAAGGATGATGACCCCTCCAAGGTGACCCAGATAGGCGTAGGCCTAGGTAGCGCATAGGAAAGCGCGCTCGTCAAGTTCCTCCAAGCAAATCAAGATATCTTCGCATGGCAGCCATCTGACATGACCAGAGTACCTAGGGAACTTGCCGAGCACTCTCTAAATGTAAACCCGAACGCTAAACCCGTCAAACAGTCCTTACGACGGTTTGGTGACGAAAAGCGTAAGGCAATAGCTAAGGAACTAGCACGGCTCGAGTTAGCCGGATTCATAGAAGAGGTCATCCACACTGAGTGGTTGGCCAATCCTGTAATGGTCCCTAAAAAGGACACCACTGATTTAAGGATGTGTGTTGACTATACTGCCTTGAACAAGGCTTGTCCAAAATATCCGTTCGCTCTGCCTAGAATTGATCAAGTTATCGATTATATGGCAGGCTCGGAACTCCTCTATTTTCTCGACGCATATTCCGGCTATCACCAAATCCGGATGAAGGAACCTGACAAAGTTAAAACTTCATTCATAACCCCTTTCAGAACCTTCTGTTTTGTTACGATGCCCTTTGGGCTGAAGAACGCAGGAGCTACGTACCAGCGCATGATGCAGCGTTGCCTCCACGACCAACTCGGACGCAATGTACATGCATACGTGGATGATATCGCGGTGATGTCCAAAAAGAAGGAAACACTGATTTCCGACTTGGAAGAGATGTTCGCCAATCTATGAAAATACAACATCATGCTTAACCCGAAGAAATGCTTCTTTGGAATACCAGCCGGAAAATTGTTAGGTTTCATCGTGTCTCAAAGAGGCATAGAGGTGAACCGAGACAAAATCAAGGCTATACTCAATATTTCCAGGCCAACTCGCCTGAAGGACATACAAAGATTAACTGGTTGCATCGCTGCGGTCAGTCGATTTGTAAGCCGGCTTGGTGAAAGAGCCGCACCATTATACAAACTCCTGAAAAAGACCAAGGATTTTGTTTGGACTAACGATGTTGAAGCTGCACTACAAGATCTGAAGAGAGTACTCTCATCTGCTCCTATCCTTGCAACGTCGGAACCTAAGGAACCGATGCTGCTCTACCTTGCTGCGACAAATAAGGTCGTTAGTATCGTCATGGTGGTGGAGAGACCAGAGGAAAATCAGGAACACTTGGTGCAGCGTCCGACTTACTTTGTCAGCGAGGTCCTGACAGAATCAAAACAGCAGTATCCGCACTATCAAAAGTTGGCTTACGGTGTTTTTCTAGCATCTCGTAAGTTACGACACTACTTTCAGGAGCATCCAATTATCGTGGTGAGCACAGCTCCCATGAGAGATATAATCAACAACAGTGACGCCACAGGACGCGTCGCCAAATAGGGCATAGACCTTTCAGCTTTCGATATTGAGTATAAACCTCGGGCATCAATCAAATCCCAGATCCTTGCTGACTTTGTCGCTGATTGGACAGAGACGAAGGAGAACATGATCCTCCCTGAGTCGGAATATTGGACCCTCTTTTTCGATGGGTCTAAGGCTCGAGGGGGCTCGGGGCTGGCGTGGTGCTCAAATCACCCCAAGGAGATAAACTTTTATACGTGTTGCAGATCCACTTCACAGCGACAAACAATATTGCCGAGTATGAAGCACTGCTGCATGGAATCCGGATTGCTAAGGACATTGGCATCCGACGTTTGACGTGTTACGGAGATTCGGATCTTGTTGCTCAGCAAGTGTCGGATATTTTTAATGCAAATAAACACATGGCAGCATATAAATCTGTCGTGGATGATCTATCTAAATCGTTCGAATGGTTTGAAGTTCAACACATCCCTCGAGCAGAAAATGAGGAAGCAGACACACTATCTCAGATAGGTTCTGCGCGGAAAGAGGTCCCGGATGGCGCTTTTTTAGAGCACCTCAAAGTTCCCTCAATAAAGGGTGTAGATGAGGAATACCCGACCAAATCCGACTCACCTTTGATAGCAGTTCTGGCTGTAATTCCTAGCTGGACTCAACCCTACCTCAATTATTTGGTAGATGGCAAATTACCCAAAGACGAGGTGCTGAGCCGGCAGATTATCCGACGAGCAAAAGACTATACTATTGTTAAAGGTGATCTCATAAACGGAGTGTTTCTGGGGTTTTTCAGCGCTGTGTATCTCCAGAAGAAGGAGTGGAAATATTAAGAGAAATCCACGAAGGTGAGTGTGGTCACCACGCTGCAGCCAAATCTTTAGTGATAAAAGCCTTTAGACACAGATTTTTCTGGCTTACAGCTCAGGCAGATGCCGAACGATTAGTCAAGACGTGCAAAGGCTGCCAAAAGTACGCCAAGCAAGCTCATGTTCCGGCTGATCAGCTGCGAACAATACCTATAACATGGTCTTTTGCGGTCTGGAGGCTTGATATGGTAGGACCATTTAAACGAGCTCCAAGTGGATTTACTCACCTCTTAGTGATGGTGGATAAATTCACCAATGGATCGAGGCTAAACCTGTCACTAGTTGTGATGGAGAAATAGCCAAAAGATTTGTCGAGGATGTTATAATCCGGTACGGTTATCCGCATAGCATTATCACGGACAATGGGAGTAACTTTTTTATGGGAGAATTGGCTAAATTCTGCAACGAGCAAAATATCCGGCTTGACATTGCGTCAGTCGCACATCCACAGGCTAACGGACAAGTTGAAAGAGCAAATGGTTTAATTCTACAAGGCCTAAAACCGAGACTCGAAGCACCAGTACGACGTGCTGTGGGGGCTTGGGCAGAGGAGTTACCCTCTGTAGTTTGGAGTTTACGAACAACTCCAAACAGGTCAACGGGATACACACCTTTCTTCTTGGTCTATGGCGTAGAAGCAGTTCTTCCTAGTGATTTGATTCACACTTCTCCTAGAGTGGTCGCGTATATCAAAGAGGATGCCGAGATTTCTCGATAAAGTGATCTCGACTTAGTCGAAGAAGTTCGCGTCGTTGCTGAAATGAGATCTACAGCCTATCAGCAGAAGTTACGCAAGTATCATAGCCAGAGAGTCCAAAATAGATCTTTCAATAAAGGTGATTTGGTTCTCTGGCTTGTGCAACAAAAAAAGCACAAACTTTCCCCAGTATGGGAATGGCCCTTTTTAGTTAGTCGAGTATTGCACAATGGATCGTACTACTTAACTAACATGAGGCCAGTCAAAGAAAGACCTGCTACTAAGAAGAGAAAGAGAGCTGGAGGCAGTACAAATCCGGATGAGTTAGACAGACCGTGGAATATTGCTCAGCTACGTCCCTTTTATTCTTAGTTTATCCTTCTTTGTAATGATACATATGTACATGTTCTCTGAGAAATAAAAGTTTTGGTTGCCTCAAGTTTTTCTGAGAAGTTTTTACCACCTTATTTCCAAATGATCATGTCATAGTCGAAAATCCCAGAATGCTTGAAAGTACTTTATGCTCATGTTCGTTCTGGTTTAGATTTCCGATTCTAAAATTGCTACCTTCGGCTATAACTCTAAAATTTCTAGTCTTTACTTTGGTTATTTGTCTGATTGCTGGATGCGGGCATTTTCCGAGTAGTGAATTGTTGGTACTGGAAGCCGGCTTTGTTTCCGAGTTTAAACTAGTTTAGCAATTGAGCTCCGTTGCTCGGCAAAGTTTCCGGCTGAAGGTTTAGCTGGATCACGAAAGGGACGAGGCAGAAAGCCAGATAAATGATAAGTACAGACGAAAAAATACAAGTGCTTATGTAAACATTTCAGGCACACAATTTTTTTAAAGCCAAACGTGCTTAATAGATCAAAAACTTAGCACTAGCAAAATAATAGTACTTCATATTTACAAACGCATCATGTTTTTTCGGGATAATACAAAAATTTCTGATCTATGATGCAGGAGGAGATGAAGGAGCTGCCGGCTCGCTGGTTACGTCGCCTTGATATCGCTCCGAGATGTTCGCATCCGAGGTGGTGCGTTCATCGTCGGAAATTTCTGTTGTTTCTTCTGGAGGCAGAGGCGGAGTGTCCACCTGGTTGAAGAATGGAGTATTGTAGCTAGTAAAGTCAGCTACATGACACCCATATCCGGCACAGGAGTCCATAATAGCCTTGATGTCTTGCTCCTGGCCATCTTCATCCACTGTAGAGTACCCTCTGGTCACTTGCCATATCTCCATGTTTCCATGGTGGCTCATGACCATGGTGAGAGCGTTCTGCGCTGCTGATCGCGCGTAGGACATGTTCCAACCCTGGACGAGTTGCGGCATCTCCTTTTCCTTGTCCCGCACCTGAAAATCCGACATGCTGTGCATGTCTGGAATCTTGAGGGCTTCGCCAATATCCTCAAGGGATTGGCGGAAGTCATGAAGCAGGTCATCGACTTGGGTAAGCCGGTGGGTGCGGGGCTCAGCAGAAGTGGAGTCCTTCAAGTTCAGAGGACCTATATACAAAACAAGTTAAGAAATATCCGACATTGAAGAAAGTTGAAGAAAAAGATAAGTCAGACAGATGGAACGTACCAAAAATGACGTCGTCAATTTTGGTCTTCTCCTCCCGGAGACTCTGGAGTTCAGCCCGGAGCGCCTAGGAATGGTCCCTCTCTCTGTTAAGCTCACTCTTGAGGTCCAAGATTGTTTTATCTTGAGCAGCGATCTTGCGATCACGCTCTTCAGTAGCCATGGAGGAGGATTCAAGGACTTGAGCTATGCTCTTTTCATGATCAACCTTGAGCTTATCCAGCTCTTGGCAAAGCTCCTTGTTCTCCACCACCAAGGTCTTGAGGTTCTTGGCCTCTTCGATCATGGCGCAGGATTGTTTCACTAGCGCTGTAAGTCAAAAAGAACAACAGTTCAGGAAAAAAAATTCGACATTGAAAATACAAAGACAAGATTTGAGTCTCGGAATGTTTACCTTCGGCCTGATTCTTGGCAACTTTTAGCTCAGCATTTTTAAGCCAGAGAGCTTTGATCTCTCTTCGCTTATCGCAAAAATTCTTCAACAAATCCTGGTTATAGGAACATACTTTCTGTAAGTCAGAATACCCAAAGTCAGAAAGCTACTTAAGACTCGGGCTAATATTTTTGCTAATATCAGCACGAGCCTTGGGGGCTACACTAGTTCGTTCTTTGGCATCCTAATGAAGCATAAACCCGGATTATATATCCTACTTCATGCTTGGGGGCTAGAGGATATGATATAAATAATGGAAAAAACAGGAGTTGGAATTCCGACTTACATATTGTTCACGGGTGAGTTTATCCAAACCCGCGTTCACTTCAGCGGCCACCTTTTCGGCGAGAGTCAGAGGAATCACTGGGGCTGTTGGAAGCTCACCAGTCCTAATCCTCTCGTCGCGAAGGCGCACTTGGGCGAGAAGGTCAAAGAACTTGACGTCCTCTGCTTCTTGCGCTTCTTCTTCGGTAGACAAATTTCTTTTCTCCAGGCATTGCCTGGCTAGCCGCTGGATCTCTTCTGCAGATTTCTGGGATAAGCCAAACTTGGCAAGTCCCGGATTGTTGAGAAGGTTTTCGGCGAAGGTTTCTGCCGAGGGATCATTACCCAAAGAGGGTTCACCCTTATCTAAATTTGACTCACCCATGGTGACGTCACTGTGCGATTCAAGGATCGCGGGCTCTGTTGAAGGAGCCGGATCTTCTACGACGACCGGGGAAGGAATGGTCACCGGCGTTGCAGAAGGTTGAGGGGCAGGAGTCGGAGGAGCCACGGCAGGAGAAGCTATGGTAAGCTTCGTCTGTCGCAGCGGCTTCGAAGGAATCCCTTTCCCTTTGCCCTTGACGAGCAGTTTTGCTCTAAGAATGTAATAAAGTCGGAAACATTACATCTCAGAAAGAAATTCGAGTAAGGTACAAAGGCGGAAATTGTGATTGAAAGTTACCTCTTCACAACAGGCACCTCCTTTGTGCCAACAACCACTGTCGAAGCTTTGCGCTTCTTGAGCGCAAGGTCCGGCAATGGGACCACCTCTGTCTCCTGAGAAAACTCAGGAGGATATCCTTCGAGCGGAGCAAGTTCCGACTCGGGGAGGTCGACAAGCTGAAAATAAGAAAACATATCAGTATTGCAGCATAACTCAAAGATTGAAACACATAAAAAGTGTACTGATGGAAGCTTACCGGCACTACGGGGTTTTCTGCCGTGTGCATATCCAGAGAAACCTCTGAGATTCTCCTCTCGATCCGCTCCTTGATCAGCCACTTAATCTGGCTTATATAGCCCTGCGTGGTGTATGCTTTGGGGCTGATGCGGAGGGAATCTTTCTTGGATGACGTGATGGAGTGCATCAGTCAATCCCCGTGGTACTGAAGGGGCTAGATCCAGCATGAGACCCAGCATTGGACCAAGTCGGATCCCTTCAGTCCTTTGTGTTTGATCAAGTATTCGATCCGCCTCTTAGCAAGGATCAGATTGTCGGTGAGAGCCGAAGCGGCCTCGTCCCAAGATGGTTGGGCCGTGGTAGCTCCGTCGATGAAAGCCATCAAAGCAGTAGCTTTGCCGAGAGCCGGAATATCCCTATGATAGAAAAACGTGGCCGGCCATTGTTTGACCGAGTCACTAGCTAGAATTTTGGGATACGCGCGCTCGCGTCTAAGCGAAAAACTAATAGTGCCGGTGATGTAGGGAACACCGGCGGTAATGGAGTTTCTCCGGACATGAAAATAGTACCGGAAAAGAATCAAACTCGGCCTAATGCCGAGAAAGCCCTCACACAACGAAGCATATGCGCTCATCTCTAAGAGAGAGTTGGGAGGAAGGTTATGGAGTTGAACTCCGTAATGATCAATCACCTCGGAGAAGAACTCTGAGGGAGGAAACGACAAATCTCTATCGAGGTGGGTGCCGAAGTGGAACCGTTTGCCATCGCGCGGGTTGGGGACGGTTTCCTCGAAGCCGCTCCGCCAGTTGTCGGCAGCGAGAAGCCCCTCCTTCTCCACGTTCTTGAGGCCCTCCTCGTTGAGTGCACAGGGAATCTAGAGCCCGCGAAAGCTCTCTTTCTCCGCCACCGCTTCCGCCGTCGCCGCTGCCGCCAAGCCGGAGGAAGAAGATGAAGCCATTTCTCCGGCGAGCAGTTGGCCTAAAAGGGGCGGCACTGGGAGTTCTATGGGGGAGGAACGGGGAGCTCTATGCGCGCAGGGAGATTGGAAGGAGAGGAAAAGGCAAAGGACTGGTGGAAGGAGAAGGAGAAAATCCTAACCCCTTATATCCATCTAACTGCGCCAAGATTCGTGCGAATGCTACAGTGTAACCGCCACGCGTCGTGGAAGGAACTGGTTAGGACCCACACGATGATTACATCGCCTCGATCTCCACGCACGCATTGAAACGGCGCTTCGGTTCCGCGAACCGCGGACCCACCAACGGTCGTGCTGACGGAATGCCTGTCAGATGACGTGACTTGACCATGACTTGTGTCAGGTGGCGTTAGGAACCAAGTTCCGGCTTAGTTTGAAATCAAGCTGGAAAATCCGAGTAACCTGTTGATAGGTCCGACTTATTTTTTAAGACCCGGATCGTATTTTTTGTTGTGAAGTTTCAGGAACCCTTCAAGATTCTGCAAGCCGAAGATCAAGCTAGACGATGATGAATCCGACTTTGGATCTTGGAGGCCTCCGGGGGCTGCTGTTGGGGATATACTTTCCGGGTAACCTCACAGTTCCTCGCTGACCAGGGTGGCCCACTTCAGGTTAGAGCTTTGCTTCACGGGCGGCCCAGTCAGGGAGACAGACGGAGTCCAATCCGGCTACGGGAAGACCCAGAAGACTTACCGACTTAGGCCAATAATGTTACTTGTAGTTCAAGATGTACTCTGTAACCAACTCTTAGTCGTAGCCGGATAGATCTCTCATGTAAGCCCTAGGCCGGATATCTATATAAGCCGTCCTAGGGAGAGCCTTTAGGGCACAGCCCAATACTTTAGACCCTCAACTCGCACAGGCGAAACCCTTGTAACCCATATTCCGGCTCTGCCATATTACTGGATTGCTAGTAGGAGTAGGATCCGTCCAAAGCCGGCGGATTCGAACCTGGGTAAACTTGTATGCTCACCGTCCCGGAATACCGTATGTCTCACACCCCTCTCTTCCTCACGCCTCGAGGACCCCCTCATGGCGTACTTGTCCTCAATCCGACGATAATATGAAGTGAATCCGCACTTGACGATATTCCCATGTGTTCTCGAGAATGTTTGGTCATCTTAAGTAATACAACCGGCTTGTCCTTTGCTAAAGAAAGAATTGGGCCACTTGCTGCATTTATCATTATTGTCTTTTATTTACTCGCACTTTATTTATCTGCATTATCAAAAACCCTTAAAAATCCGTTTGCTAAGTATTTACAGAGAATTTCTGCTCCAAACCACTCGTCAACACCTTCTGCTTCTCGTTGGGT
The DNA here is from genome assembly GCA_910589775.1 of Avena eriantha. Taxonomy (NCBI): domain Eukaryota; kingdom Viridiplantae; phylum Streptophyta; class Magnoliopsida; order Poales; family Poaceae; genus Avena; species Avena eriantha. The sequence continues at coordinate 309,505,839 of OU342746.1, forward strand.
TCGACACTCTTACTTATCAAAAATATTGCGATATACACCCTATACTTGTGATTCATCAGTGAGTGAGGAGTCAGAGGTGATGGAGGTGCCGACACCATCCATTTGATCTATTGTTGACGATGAAGCCTATGTTATTTTGGTACCTAAACTTTAATGGCGATTTGGTGGCCCGAGGAGGTGGATGGAACTTATTAATTTCGTATTCAGATGTGTTAGCCTTTGAATTTCTATTCGAATCCTTGACTTTACATTTCTATATATATATATATATATTCCTATTGTGCATATGCATTTATTTTTTGGGCCGAAATGTGTATTGGCATCGGCTGTATTGGGCACACCGTGTGGGAAGTGTCTCATAATACGAGCTCACCGTGTGCGGGCACTCTCAATAGTGTCATATTAGCGTTGCTACTGGCTACGATTTGGGGTGCGACGGTGGAGACACTCCACTGTGTCTGGGTCTATATATACTAGTAGCCCGCTTAAAATTGAGCTATCCCTAGTAATGCGTCTGTTTTAATAAGAGCAAGCATAGTGTGTGGTTGGGTCTAAGGGAAAAGGTAAACTCGTGTCTAAGAGCAACTCCAACAGCTTACCTATAAATAGGTAGGAGGTAAAATAACTGCCAATATGGGTAAGCCGGGCAAAAAAAAGCTCCAACAGCTTACCCATAAGTGATCCCCTCCACATAAAATTTGGGTGATCACCCATATTTTGGCACCTCCTACCCATATATGGGTAGATGGACAAAAAAATTGGGTAAGAGACACCTCCTACCCATATGTTGCCATGTCAGCAAAACTAGAGGTGGGAGCTGCCCAACTGCCCGCGCGTGGAAGGTTCACCGCGAGCAGTCGCCATTTCCGGCATTGTCCCGCCGCCTCCACTCGCCTGTGACCCTCCGGCCCACTGCCCAACCTCGCCCCCACCTACACGACCCCCGCCGCCCTTCTTCTGGTCCGTGCGATGCCTCTCATGTCTGGAATCGAGTCGGAGCGTCCACACACATCGCTGCACCACCGGACACAATTCTTCGCCGCCGAGGCCCCACTATCGCTTTTTAGCTCCACCGCTACCCTCGTTTGGCCCCAGCATCGAACCACCGGCGTCGATTTCTCTGCAGACTGCTTGCAAGGCCCCGACCATGGTGAGGCCCGCCGCCGGTGCCCGATCTAGCCAAGGTCACTGCCGCCGAGCTCGAACTTGCAGACACCCCTAGTCGTTCTGCGCCCTCCTGCGACCTTGTTGTCCCCTTGCCTCGTCTCCAGTGAGCCAGCCATCGGGAGGCCGAGCTCGATGCCAATGTGATGCATCTGGCCGCTGCATTGGGGAAAGAAGGAGAGAGAGAGAAAAAAAAGAAAGTGTTGAAAAATAACCCACTGCCATGTGGGACCTACACGTAGTGCTAGTTTAAGGTAAGCAACATATGGTAAGCTGAAAAAGTAAACCAAAATCTACTTACCTATACCTTCTCTCTCCTTTTACCTAAACGTTTTTTGCTTACCCATATATAGGTAAGCTGTTGGAATTGCTCTAAAGGAAGAAAAGAGCTCCACCATTTAGGCTCAACCAGTGGGGCCCATCCCAGTCCACTTTATCCCACTGAACTCCTCCTCATCCTCCCCTGAACGAAGCCACCATGCATAGAAATAAATTTTTATTCAGCTGAACTCTGTGTCTAGTAGTGTCAGTGTAGAGAATCCTTTTTTTAGCCACTCTCTCTCCACCGGTTAGACATGGGTCTAAGATTTCTTAGGCTCGGTGTTTTCATCGCGTCGTGCTTGCTCTAATGGGGTAGGAGTGTGATTCAAGGGATGATTGTCTGAAATGCACGAGCCATTACGAGTAGCACGGACTTTAAGACATGCTGGCCGTGATTTATATACGAGTGCCCATCCTTTTTTTCGATTTTTTTTTAAAATTTAAAAGCAGGATTCTTGCTTTGTTTAAAAAAAAAAGTTGGTTCGGAAACGCACCTCAGGACGCAGATTCTCTGAAGTGGTCGTGGTGAGAACCACCAGCAGTCAGCAGTACACTTGAGCCTCACTGATTAGAAGGAGCTAGCGCGTGCGTGCGTGCACACTCACAGTCCCACACCTAACACAATCTTGCGCCCGAAGCGACCGATCGATCGACCCTTGCTGTCACTTCCGACGGCGACTCGCGGTACCGGCCTACCCAGAGCGGCATCGCATTCGCATCGCCCGCATGCAAACCGGGACGCCCATATGTTCCGACCACGACGGCGACGGCTCCGTCGATCTCTCCTTTTCTCGCCGTCGTCGCGGCGCGCCTAGCAGCCTTTGCGATCGGCCGATCTCTCGCTTTCGTGCTCGCATCTCTGGAGATCGATCGACGATTCGACCGTTTGATGGTTCTCCGTGGCTTCTTCGAGGCTCATCTGTCGCCTGTTGGTCCCCGCGTGTGGTTTACCTCCGTCGTCTGATCGTCTTCTTCCTCTCGACCGCCGACGTCGATGTCTCGCGCCGTACGTACGTGTACGGGTTGCAGCGAAACGACGAGCAGTGAGTTTCTTTTCTTCTTTGATGTGAAATCTCTTCCGTGCCGTGCCGTGCCAGGCCTGTAGCTACTCCTACTCGCCCTAGTGAGTGGTGCCTTTGTAGCTAGCTGCTGCTTTGTGCCTGATGGGAATGTATACTGACAGAGCTAGCGAAAAATGTATACCAAGCGACTGAGTTACTTCTTGGAACGGGCATGGCACAACCTTTTTCTAGGTTTCTAGGCATCGTTTGCAGATGTGCCCTCTCCATCTCCAGCCCGACAAGCGAGAGGCTACCCTCTCTCCAGCAAGGCCAGCGGCGTCTCCGACGATCCCTCCGTCCACAGAACTTTCGAGTTTCGAGATGGCGCGGAAGGCTTTGTCGCCGTCATCCTCCACCGAGTCTAACACACAAAAAGGGCACCGCCGGCCAGGCCAATCCAGGCAGAAAGAGGGACAGACGGCATCACCGTTTCGTCCTTCAGGACGGCGACTGCGCCACTTATCTAATGAAATGACCGAACACTATCTTCTGCTAGCTAACCTCTCCGGTCACGATCCTACCACAGATAACTGGACACATTCGCAGCAAAAAAGTTGCTTCTCTCAAATGAAAGCTACGCCTCAACAAACAAAAACAGGACACATCCCATTCCATTCCGTTCAACATGGTAAACATGTTTCCCCTCTGATGTTACCTTTAGAACTCATAGAAAAGCATGATCTTACTGCAGAGGCGCTGTCAGGATTTTGACAGCGACATAATGGCACAGAATCACACTTATTCAGCATGGAAGAAGAAGAAATCACAGGGTTAGTTACAAATTGCAGTAAAATAGGATGCTGTTTCGGGCCAAAGAGTTCTCTATGTGTGCCCATGTGTTTCCTGCGCCTTTATTTTTGTCTAGAAGGGAACTTATGCACCAAGAACGAATACTGACGCGTCGCATCCAAGGATGCTTTGCTCCTTTATACATGGCCACCACCTTATTTTTCAGAAACCTTGGGCGGCAACCTTCTATTAGCCGAGGAAGCCGAAACCTCAATCAGTACTCTAATACTTGAGGTCATTTAATAGTCGACGGGTGTGAACTTCTCCTAGCAGACTGGGAGCTGACTGGATGCAGATCTTCTGTTGAGATCCCTGCACGCGCTTGTCTCCTCACCAGCAACTGTTAGGCGTTCGAAGTGAAAAGAAGTAAGTTGGCTAACATTCATCTTCCGTGGGAGTTTTCACGGTCTTGCGATAACGTGGGAAAAGCATTCGCCTGATCTTCTTCTCGGCTGAACGTTCAGATAGTGCCTGAAACCAAAGGTTCAGAAAGATTATTCTGGATTGTATGAAAAGGCTAGAGCTGATGTGAAATGTTTGAGCCCAAGAGCTCACCTGTGCATTGAATGAAAATCGAAGAGTCCGAGCTTCCAAGCCAGAAATGGCTCTTACGTCGATGCCAAGACTATCAACGCCTATCAAGCTTGCCATCTGTAAAACGAATCAGACTTAGAATGCTCCACAAGAGAATTACATCAACTGGAGTTATGAAGCTAGAAACAGCACTGTCACAACAAATATATGGAAAGGTATTGCTATAACCTCATAACATAAAAACAAGAAAAAAATTATGCTGACACCATTTGTTACAATAAAATATTCAATTTGGACCTGCAGGTAAAACAGGGCTTCTTGTACATAAGAATGATTAGTTTCAGACTACGTAAATTCACACATGTTACCAGGATTAAATTTCAGGTACAACGTGATAATTCAACTTGATGTAAATTCATGCACATTACTAGCACTAAATTTCAGGTACGTCATGATCATAGTACAACTCTGAAGTTCAACTGATGGTAAGAATTATCTTATTCATCATGCACACTAAACCATAAGGAGTGTCGTAGATGAGTAAATCATTAGTGAGCAGAAACACACCTCTACTGTAAGGCCCTTTTTCCTGCTACAGAGGGACCTTAGAGCCATAGTACACCGATCACTGTTTTCTTCTATGCGTTTTATAATGTCTGAAGCATAATTTGAAAGAACATCTGGTTCAGCATCTTGAAAGTCTTGTGGATCAATGATCAACTGCAACAATCAACATGATGACTACCAAGCCAAGAAAAATGATACTGATTATTTCCCACTTTCACTTTTTACAAAGTAATACATGGACTTGTCATCTGAATACATTGGACAGAAGAGGGAGGCTTTACCTGCTTCCCATAGATGGAAAACAGCTCAATTGTCATTATTTCCAGCTTGTAGATGGTTGAATCAACGCTACTTCCCACATCATTGATGTCCATACTCGATTTATCATCATCTGAATATTCACTTGCTATTAGTCACACAGATGTTGAAGGAGCGTGACTGAATGGAAGGTTTCAACAGACCGATTTACCAATTATGCCATTTGTTCCAGAAGCTGGCCGGGGTTCTCTTTTGTATTCTTCTGTTTGATTGACTCTTTGTTAGAACAAAAAATTGGATAGAAGCGCATTATTTCATATAAGTAACTATGAGCAGGTTCAGAACCACCTCTCCAATCAGTTGAATAACCATCAGCATTGCATTCAGCATGAAATAAAGTTCTCAAATAAGATTCTTCTTCTATAAAAGCAGGCCTCAGGTATCCTACAATAGATACACCATTTGATGGATTATCCATCTTCTCCCCATGATTATCATGAACAGCCTGCATAAGAAAAGATTGCTTAGCACGGTTAAGGAATGATGGATTGTGATAATTCAGGCTATGAAATACGCTTGCCAAGCATAATGAACTTACACAGGGAAATTTGAATAATATAAAAAATAGATTGATTTGCAGATTAAAATTCATTCTGCTTTTTAATATGATCTATTTTCAGCAAATCCACTCCTGTTTTGAGTATAAATTGGTTACATCATAGTAACTAGCAGAATGCATATAACAGAGTAACACATTTATGTCTGTCTTTCTTTTCTTTTACTGGCTGAGTGCATATCTTGGTTTTTTTTTGTTCACCAGTTGACAAAGAGATCGCATCTTTGAGAGAATTTTAGCAGATGCTGAATTCATAAACCTTTCATTTTCAGTCTGCATATGTGCATAGCTAACAGGTCAAGACTGCTCTGTGTTTTTTCCTAGTTAAATCCTTGCCTGGTTCACCACGTCAGTAGTTTCTTATGTATACGCTGTTGATGACTTACCTTTGTCAAACACTTGGCAAAATATATAGGATGTATTGAACGCATTGTTACTGGCATTCCCCACTCTATAAGAATATCCGTTATTTCTGTATCAACCTGTGACATTTCGCAAGGGACATCAACGATGACAGGGTTGTTGCTAATGAGAAAACTGACAAATAATACCAGCTGAAAGCAGCTAAGAAGTTTCTTAGCAAACCTTGCCGTAGTCATCATGCATATCCTCAACATCCATGTGGTCGCTCAAATCGCTTGTTACCACACTAGTTTCTCCAATAATGGCACTATCCGTTCCGATCAAAACTGTCTGTAATTAAAATATAATCTCAACAATAAGCAATTTTTTTCATGCAACCAAAATGCGGGTGCACATTACACTTGAGAATAACATCACTGTCAAACATGGCAACATTATGATGACTGCAGAACAAAATATGCAGACACAAACTAACTCCATGATGCACCACAGGGTCCATATAATGCCAACTTACATGGAAAATCGTGAAACAAAACCCTTTTTGGCATGTCGATAGAACACCAATAATCATATAAATCCATCTGTGCTTGTGAAGAGACACACAAACAGAAAAGAAAACAGAAGCAATCTTACCACAGGGTTGTTTGCATCATCGTCTTCCAAGATGTTTCCGTTATCAGGTACTTGAAAGAAAATGTCTGTATGCAATATCACAAAATATAAGTGCTAGATACACAAAAGGGACACGATGAAGATTCTGTTGTAAAATATGACGCTGCCTTGGGCATCAAGGAGTTACCTCCATAGTCATCAACGACATATTGAAACTCTGACCAAGCAGCATGTCCATGAGGTTCATTATGCACCCTGGCTGGAAATACAAGCAACCCCTTGCTATTTGCCTACACGAGATGGAAACATTATCCAGCAAATGATAAGATATTGTGCTATGCAGAGTGAAACGACTATATGCATTTCATAAAAAAGCACTGTTTTGTTATCCTAGGTTACCTCAACTACTGTTCTAGCTGTTTCTACACCTGTCAGTGAAAGGTCCTTTTTCTTTGGACGTTCTTTAATTTCTTCGAGAGGATGGTATCCGCGATCTGTCATGTACTTTGAATCTGGCACGGAGTCCGAGTAATCTGCAGCCACACGAACTTTGGAGAGGGATGAATCCTGATCAGTTGCCAACCAGCAAGGGTGCATTGATCCAAAAGTGTTTCGGCATCTAAAGCTACAATAAATGTTACATCTGTAAGATTCGATATTGAAAAAAATATTAAAAGGATTCAGTTTAAATAATCAAGGAGGGAGTAACCTTAAACTAGAGAAGTCATGTAATCTCCGGGCATCAAATGGGGCTCTAATCCAGTTTATAGTGGCCGCTGCCGACATTGGTAACCTTCCAATGAAGGACAATCAATTATGTTCTGCAAAAATAAGTCAACCGGTAACTAAGAAAAGGACTGCCCGAACATTAACATGGTACCAATAAAAGATAATGGGGCATACATGATTTTTCTTTTTCGACCAAAGAAAATGTGATATTATCACCAGCTTACGAGAAACATTGCCTAAAGCAGAGACTGAATTGCCCATCAAGTCAACGTAAGCTGGTGCCCAGTGGGGCAGCGGCAGTGTGTTGGACAATTTGGAAAACAGGAAATGCAGCCTGCTTCCGACCCTGTTGCACTGATCTTTAGCTTGTGTGGTCACATTAATTCTTGGGCCATATTGCAGAAGAATCAGATTGAAGAAGAATTTAAGGAGTGGAGAAGATCAAGATGGCGGTGGATTTTCTACATAGAGCATAGCTGTATACTATTTCCTTTTTCTTTTCCCCTTTTTGGCCACTTCGTTTTTGCTCTGTTGTCAGTTTCGTTTAGGTTTTTACCCTTTGCGCCATCTTGGCATCTTTTAGTACACATGACAGGCATTTTGATGCGTGTTCGAGAAAAGAAAATATGGTGGTGGCTGAGGCGTATGCTAGAAGACATGAAGGATAGCGAATTGAGAAAGAGAAAAAAATTGGTTCAGGCTGTTATCTGAGTCTCACCCTGAAATAGTTGTCTTGCTTTTTGTTTTTGTTTTCAGGTTCTGGACTGCTAGGCTGTCGCTTTAGTTAGTCTTCTCTTTGATGTTTACTTTGCTGTACTGGACTGTTGGCTGTTTCTTTAATGGAAATCAATGGGGAGACCCAGTGTTTCAGAATAGAAAAGGAAAAAGTGCCATTAGTCTCCAGTAAAAGAAAAATGGCTAAAGCAGAGACTGAAACAAGTAAACAATGACATGACTAGTCGCAAAGTGAAAGGCTAATTCATTTAGCAAGGGTCGGGTGCAGAACCAGTACCCCCCCTTCTCCAGCCCAATTCAGAGTGCACAACAAGTCAGCAAACTAGACCAAGCTCCTCAATTATAAGAACACTGCATAGATACTCCAGTTTCCAAGTGTTCCTGCCGAATTGCAATTTTCAACATGTCGAAGAAAAAACTGTTTATCTTAATTCAGTAACCCTAAATCCTGAACACCTCCAGTTCCGGTGGGCCCAGTGCATCAAGAACAATGGTAGACTGAAGCAGGTTCCAACTACCAAAACAAAAATACAGAAGTGATTCGACCCAATTCTCCAGCAGAGAGCAAGCGCTGCAGGGACAAGCAGGCGTGTTCTCTCTTGAGTGCGTCAGATAACAGTTGAAACAGTCGACAAACATACAAGTATTTTTCTTGCTGATCAGTTCTTCTTCGCCACCGCCGTCCTATGACTATGACCAGACACAGAAAGCCAAGATGGGAACACAAACACACGCAGCGATTGCAATCAAACTTAGTTTGAAGGGACTGTTAGCAGCACTCACCTCACCAACAGGCCGCCGCAAGAAGGGGTTGCCCCTGAACTGAAAGTCTGAAACCCAAGCACCGTGAAAAGTAGCTGCGCGCGGGCAGGATCAGAGAAAACAGGTCGCCGGAGGCGGCGACTCGCTCGGACACCCGGTCCCCACCCCGCCACGGACGACCGCCCAGACCGGAGTCCCGGACCCGCACGGATCACGGCGGCGAAGACGACTACGGCTGGCTGCAGAATATGCCTTTCGCGAACCGCGAGGACTCTCCCTTCTCCCCTTGTCCTGCCTCGCTCGCTCCTCTCCTTTTCTCTCCCTTTCGTTGGCTTTCAGGAGTTGGGCAGTGGGAGGGCGCTTTTGGTAATTTGCTCTTTCCACTGCAGAATGCAGACTTTATTTTAAGTTTGTTGCTGCTGACCCAAGTACCAACCTCAATTTTAAATCTGCAGATTCTTGTTTCTTCTCTCTCTTTGATTGAAACTGCAGATTCTTCTCTCTGCTTCTCTTGTTTTCTGAATGAATGCAACTTCTCTTACTGAATGTGATAAAATAAACTCAGAGATAATCCAGCACCACTGAGATGTTTTGGTCTTGGTTGGAGTCGGTGAGAAGTGGATCTCGAGGTAAATCCATCATTTAAGTAGGGTTTTGTTGTTGGTCCCACCGCTAAATGATGATGGTAGGGACACTTTGCTTCATGCTTTAAATATGGCAACACATGTGTTGCAGGTTCGGCACACAGTACTATGTACTCCTGTGTGTTTTTTCTTTTACAAAATCTCATCAAATTTTGCCTACATAGTACTAGGATATGGAGATAACTGCATGGTCCCAAGCTGTGGGGTACAGATCAAGCTAGTGCTGTTCTACACTTGTACTCTCGGTCTCGCTAAGAGCATCTCCACCGGCGTCTCATAACCTATGGCCGGCAAATGAGTCGGCAGTTGTTTTGGGAGGCCAACTGTCGGTGGTTTGGGGAGTCCATCCCACACCGGCGTCCCCCAAGGTCGTGTCCAATGATCATGGCCATGATCAATATATCAAATTTGAACAAATGAGACATCCAAATAGCACAAAGTCACAAAGTGTATGGCCGCATCGCGCAATTACTTTTCAATTTACGGCCACAACGGCCCAAAATGCCATAAGTTCGGCGACCAAGAGATCAAATAAACCCCTCGCCTTCGTCGATCACCACCGGTGTTGGCTCTGCCGATGCCGATATGATGGATCACATGCCGGTGCCCACGCTGGTGAAGTTGGTTGTGCCCACGCCAGTGTAGCAGTGGGTGCTGCTCTTGTCGCCTGCATCGACGCAACGATGCATGCATGTCGTAGTATCAAACCTTGGCATCATCATTCATGTTGGATGTATCGGTGGTCAAGATTCTCGCCTCCTCGCCCATTTGGACATTCATCGCCTGGAGCATGTCGTCCTAGGTGGTGACATGGGTGGCAATGACCTTTGCCTCCTCAATCTTGATCTTGGCGTTGGTTTTGGCCAAACAACTCATTCCACCTTGCATCATTTTTGACATCGCGGCCTTAGCTGTCGGAGGTCACCGCGGTGATCATTTTCTCGAAGAGTGGCTGACATAGGTGGTCTGTGCGGTCACGTCGACAGTCCCTGCCTAGCTAGCTCCCGCCTGCCGAGGGTGGTAAAGGAGTGCCGGATAGTTTGATGGACGTCCCAATCTGTCGGCACGTGTTGAGGGTGCCAGTGCGAGCAGTCTTTCGCCTGGCATCCTGAAAAGCCGTTTTGGGGCCAGGTTTCAGGTGCGCCGGTGAAGATGGTCTAACATCACCGGAACACTAGTTTTCATAAGGGGAAACTTTGTGGGCACGGTCTCATTTGCATCATGCATTTCGGGCATTTTGGAGGATAAGGCATCGTGATGTATGGATAGCATTCAAGTGATGGAGAAGATACCAAAATTAGTTTGGAGATAGGAGAGAATCTTGTACTATATGCATGTGAGCTGAGGTTGATGTGTGACATGTGTCTTCCAATTGCAATGGGAGCAGCGAATATGTGGAGTTATATTCCGTTGGCATCAAAGTTTGGGGGTTTTGTGCTCCCGGAATCTGCAACGCCAGCCACAGGCTCACGATCGTCACACCCAAAACGCGAGCAGACGGGACCAAGCGAGCAAGGAACAACAAAGACATTTTCATTATTCCTTCCATCCTCCTATTCCCCGTACTATCTACTCCCTTCGTCTCAAAATAAGTGACTTAGGTTTGTCTAGATTTGGATGTATTTAGACATGTTTTAGTATATAGATATATGTGAATCTAGACAAACTCACGTCACTTATTTTAAGACGGAGGAAGTATATTTCTTTCCAACTTGACACCTTCTTCTGTATCCTTTTTCGTGTACCTTCGTTTTTTGGTGAAAATGATGTGTAGGGTCATCGCCGAGTTAAGGTCATCCATAGCGAGGGGACATATACCAACCATCGCCAACAAAAATGTGTCATGTGAGAGATGCTCGTACGAAAAGCATTCTGCTACTAACCAAAAACCATGGAACACACACTGATTTTTCCATGTGAGCTGAGATCAACACGCACGACGACTGTGTTCGAAATAGAAATCCAACCGGAGCAGTACGTCCGTCTGTTTTACACGGCATTAGTTAGAGCCTTTCGGTTTCTAGTCGCCGACGACGCGACGCGACAGGGAACCATTGCCACCGGCTCCATGTGCGCCGTGCCGGATGCGCGCCGCTACAGCGCGGTGCTGAAAGAGAAAGGTAACCGCCGGCGCCGAGGAAGACGTCATGGCTACGCTGACCAATTCACCCATGCTCACGTGCCCCCGAACGGCCCAGCCAGCCCAGAGATAGGCCACGAACCAACGCGCGGACATGTACGGCCCAAGCCCACGCAAACTGGCCCGGATCTTTCTCTGCGTCGGGCGCCGGCACGCCGGAACCGGTAGACCCCGACCGGACCGGACCACCGGTTCGCCGCCAACGCCGGCGATGAGAGGCCGCCTGCTCGGAGACCGCCGCTTCAGTGGCCTACCGTCTTCCTGTGCGGCGAGTTATCGGAGTCAGGTCAGTCCGTGGCTCGCTCGTTCGTGTTGGTAGAAGCTGCCTAGGTTTCCTTCATAGCTTGTAGGCGAATAATCCATGGAAGATACCACGAGATCCGCCTAGTTGGGTGATGGATCATTCTTATGGACCGCAATCATTTACTGATGATATTATGCCTCGGAGTGGCCAGTAGGAAATACTACTAGTACTTGTTGTGCACTGTATCCTAAAGTTCATTTCTGGTTACTGAACAGAATTTGGGTCACCGTTTATTTATTTATTTTGTGGTGGAGAAATCCCTTCTGGATTTGTCGCGTCTCGGATAAGATGCCATAGCATAAACCCTCCCTGTGACAAAACTGGAATAATCCAAGTAGGAAATACTATGCGGAGTGCCGTTTTCATGAGAAACAAATGCTACAAAATATTCCAGGGAACCCACACCATACATTGGATTGAATAGAGACCATGCATAGATACTATAACAGAAGATCGTACGACTTATGGTTACATTGCTGAAATAGCTCCAGGAACGAAATGATAACTGAAACAACACACAACACACTGCGGTACTAAACGTGATTCTTGAAAGTGAGATCTACAGCTGAAAACTCCAGCTGTGGCGCTTCTTCCTCTCGAGATAAACTTTGACTCTTCCTCCTTTTATTTATTCTGCCCAAGTCTGATCCTGAAATGAAATGGATGAAATTGTATGGTTAACATGTCCTGTGACTGTACCACATAAAGCGCACTAGGAAACTTACATTTCAAGAAGCCCTTCCTGATGCTTAGGAGTGCTGATTTGGCGGTGGCGGTGATTGGTACGAGTTCAGAAGCGATGGTGGTGGAGAGCTGTAGTGGTGCAGAGGCTGTGGAGTTGTTGAAGACACTGGTAGCGGTTTTACATGAGTAAGCTGAATCGGTGATGGTGGGGATTGGTAGGAGTTCAGAGATGGTGGTGGAGAGCTGTAGGGGTAAAGAGGCTGTGCCGATACTGATGCTGGTGGCGAATTTAAATAGGGAACACTTGGCTGTATATGTTTTGGAGGTAAGGGTGGAGAGTATTGGTAAGGTGGGGGTGAAGCTCCGTAGTTAAATGGAGGCGGAGAGTTATAGTGGGAAGGAGCCGTTGGTGACAACGGTAGAAGAGGTGACTTGTAGTTGTACGGAGGTGGGGATTGCAGGTAAGGAAGTGGCGGAGCTACGTTGTTGTTCGGAGGTGGCGAATGCTGGTATTGCGGTGGTGGGGAGTTGTAGTAGTATGGAGGTGGTAAATACTTGTGGGTTGGTGTAGGTGGCTGATAATTGTTAGACCTCGGTGGAGCTTGATAGTTGTTTGGAGGTGTGGACTGTTGGTAGGGCGGTGGTGAAGGGTAAAAGTTCTTCGGAGGCGGGGAATACTGATATGGCGATGGTGGGAACTTGTAGTTGGATGGAGGTGAGGGATGCTGGTGTGGGAGTGGTGGTGAATTGTGTGGATGCATCGGTGGTAGAATGTGAGGTTCTGAACATCCAGCAAATGCCTTCTTTGATCCAAATGCCAGTACTTGGTTGGCTTGGAGAACCACTTCCTTGTTGGACTTAGAGGAAACACTAACACCAGAGAGACTTAACTCCATAGGAACATTGCAGTCAGATCCTCCTGCTGCTGCGTGGAGCTCAACCTTGCAGGAGTCAGCCCCAAAGGTGCCGCTAAGTTGCAAACCTGTAATGGCCACACTGTATTTGCCATTGCTTCCTGTGTAGCCAAATCCCACTAGTGCCTGGTCATTGGCCTGGCAAGTGACCTTGACCATGGCTCCTGCACCAGATCATGATAAAAGTAATAAGTGGCAGTATGAAATGCTGAAGGACACTTAGGAAGCATGAACAATTTTAAGACATCATCCCACTTAAATTTTTGTCTTTCTCTCCAATGTGATTTAGCTACCATTTCGTTTCGCAGTGCATCATGTAGTTATTAGTTCCATATATGTCTGTCCTTAAGTCCTTTGTCTACTGTTTGTCCTCCTAACTGGTAGCAGCTTGCTGTTCTTATTTTAAGCAAGAATCTACAGGCTTCTTGTACAGACTTTGACACACTTATGTAATTACGGCACATAATAATGACCAGAGCTAAAAGAAAATATAGCCATGTTCATGGACATTCCGTATCATGTGCCTGAGAACATCTTTAATGTCAACAAGCGCTTTTAATTGTGAACAAGAAGAAACTTGATGTATTACCAAGCTAACTGCACTAGCATGCTTAGATAGCAAGAACTGCATGATAACAAAAAATTCACCTTCCAGGTGTTCCTTCCCATGGGATTCTTCTGGGTGCTGCTCGTTGAAGCATCTATAGCAGTATGCTTTCCCTATCACCTTAATGATAGGAGCATACGTCGGCGAAGATGAAAGAGAAGATGGTGACAAGCTTCTCACTGCCTCACCGAGCATTGCCATGGCAACCAGCACAGCTAAGACCACCCATAGGTGACCCTTTGGCCTGCCTCCAACACCCATTTTCATGGCTGAACAGTGCTCTCTGTAGTGAGACGAGGAGAGGGGGAGAATGTGAATGAATTTTGCTTTGGTATGGGTAGGTATTTATAATGTTCAAGGTGGCACTTTGCAGGGTTTGTGGCACAGCAGGTAGAGAGTGGAGGTGGCAGCATGGCCATCTGAATGTTTATTGTATGTACTTTGTCACCCACTTTATTTTAGGGGGAGTATGAAGTTTGTTGTGATTTAAGATAACCTTTTTTAGTTACGCATGTGGTGTATGAATCTGCTTGTATGTGATTTCAGAAAATAAAAATATACAATTGTGTTAGCCATGAAAAATTCACCATGGTGATGGACCGATTCCAGTTGCTCGTAAATTCTCAAGGCCTGTACATATCTTTTGCAGTTTATCTTGCACACTGAATTCATCTCACCGGAATGTAAAAGAGTGGATTCTGGCAGCATACTCCGGAGACTAATGATGCATTTCTTTCTTATGTTTTATATGTAGATACATTGGAATCTAGACAAACCTAAGTTAGTTATTTCTGGACGGAGGGAGTACAAAGTTATGCAATCTGAGTTTTTCAACCCAGAGTCTGTGAAGGTGTGTCATTTGTAAGCTCTGACGAGGGTAGACTGAGGTGGTGAAAGAAAGCTACAGCCATATTTACGGAAACTGAGGAATTTCCAGGTATGTCCAGTTGGAATTGGAAGAAAACATGCTATGTCTATGCTACCAAATGAAACATTTTAAGATGTTCTCAGCAAATCATCTCCGACGACAGAACCGGAATGGTAATAATCTGGGAGGTTTGTTGTGATGTCAATTCCTGGTAAACCAAATCCATCCTGGTAAACATCTACTACTGTACTGCGCAGCATATTTGGTATGTTTGCTCTTTCTTCGTCATAGCTAGAATCCTTTCTGATCTGCTGAGTGGTACGTACATCATCTCCACTGCCAGCGTGTGATGCAAGGTCACGTTTTCAGTCTAATTTCGTTGTCCATTAACGGCTACTTCAGCCATCTCTCACTCCCAGTATTTACAGCTGCGGATTCACTCTTGCTTAAAAATACAGTAGTTCAATACACGGCAAAAAAGAAAATTCCAGAGTTTTTGCAGCTGGGAGGTCACCTGGTCGTACTAGAATCTAACAAGAGGGGAGACAGCGTTAACTGCCACACTGCTTGGATTATCTTTGTCAGGTGTGCTGGAGTGGCGGAGTGAGTGGTATGCGTAGCTTCAACTGCTCAAATATACTAGCCCGCTGACCATAACATAACAGGTCACCAACCAAAGGTAAAACAAAGCAAAATGTGTTATCATGTCCCTGGTCAAAGGAAGCTTTTGCAATCACATGCTTGCCTTGTCTCATCTGCTCCATGACTGAGTTGAGCAGGTTAAACTAACAACTATGCTTTGATTTTTGCTTGCATTTGTGTAAAGTGTAATATGAGTTTGTTCTCTTGCAATCATCTATGAAGCTGATATTCGCATGAGGCTTAACGGAGAATTGGATAAAGAGAATAAGAACAATTGGTACTCCCTCTAGTCCATATAACTAGATGCATCCGTATTTAGACAAAGTTGAGAACATTAATATACCCGAGAGGATAGTTTTTGTGTTTGCCTCTAATCGGATGCCATTTGGTGGCGGCAGTTCAGAGTTCAGACCGGGTTATCTGTGCTTTGTAGGCGTCCAGCCCAATCTAACCCAGCCCAGCTCCTGTAGATTGTGGTCCATGGGGCGTTCAAACATGTTAGCTACTCAAAAATTCGGGTATATTATACTTTTCTCCGTTAGAACCAAAGAAAAAAGAATGTAGAAGCACATAAATCAATAAATTTTCCAAACTTAAGGAGCACAGATAATTTTGAGAATTTGTATTCCTTTTGTCCCTATATATAACAGGTATTTTGAGGTTGTATTTCTCGATCTCTTACGCTTTTTTCTATAAAGTTTTTAAGATAATCATTTTATTCTGGACTATCTTTTACTTTACACGTGTATTGCTTCATGTAACTTGATTTTTGATTGACCGTTGTCGCCGTCATAGTCGATGCACCTTAGGGAGAGACACATATAAGATAGCAATAGAAGTAATTTTTTTTTTACTAACTAACGAGTGCTTCCCGTGTGTAAGAGGAATTTTAGGGGGCGGGGTTTTATGATGTCTTACCTTTTTTTTTTAGATACGATGTCTTACCTTTTTTTTTTGAGATACGATGTCTTACCTTGGGACAGCACCCCACATCCTCTAAGCCTAACTTAGAAGCCCCCTAAAAATAGTCGTTTTAAGAGTGTTTGTTAGAGTTCTTCTTACGTGTTAATTGTATATTTGTCATACGTGTAATTGTAGTATATGATTTGTAATGCATCTCATACCATATTAGAGCATCTTCACCGCGCCCCCCAACCCGGCCCACACGGGCTTCGGAGGTTGTGCCAAGAAATGGACCGCACCGGCGTGTCCCAACCGCTACCGGCAGATTGGGTCGCCCATCAATCTGTCCGACACTCCCTTGCCGTCCGACACACATGGGCCGGGTTGGGGCTACGGACAACGCGTGCCATGTTTGATTGTATGGGTCGGGCCCTCTTGTCAGTGATGGAACCAAACCCCACCCCCATCCATAGCCACCTTATTCGATCTTTCCTCCCACCCACGAATCGTCGTCGCCATCGCGCAACTCTGATGCGCTGGTCGCCATATCTGCCCACTGTCACCCACCTGTTGCACCACCCAGCCCCTAGGACCCCCCCATCGGGCCATCGACAGTGCAACCTAGCGCGTCTCTTGGGAATAGCTGATGGTAAACCGCCGCCCCCCTAGCAGTCCATTCGTGTCGGTAGGGTCTATGATCATCGAGAGTCCAGAGTCCAGACACAATATGATCATCGAGAGCGAGCGTTATGCTCAATGGTCGATGATCAACCGGTTGAGCACCAGTGCCCTTTTGTTGTTGTCGATCACAAGGTGCCAGCTGAGTCTGGTCCTTTCCTCACCATGCATCAAGAAATCCGCGAGCATGCACAATTGCAAGATAATATCATGGAGCATTTATGGGTGCTCAAAGGAAACACACCGTCCAACGGACCTGCCCCCGGCTTGATCGATTTGAATTTAAATTATATAATTAATTGTGTGAACTATTTTCCTTTTATATTTGATTTTTGTAATAAACTTGGATTTACTTAAATTTGTCTTCTTGAAATTTGTGCTATTAAGGGTGAAATGTGTGAACTAGTGGAATTTTGATCGTTGGGGGCGCCAATGTGGGGCGGCCTCCGAAAAATGATGGCAGTTCGGGCATCCCCCTAACCCCCAAACGAACTGTCGATGCATTTACCAGCCACCGGTTGGAGGCGCCGGTGGAGATGCTCATCGCTTCACATAGTATCATACCCAATAGGTCGTTAGCTCAATACCCGACTGAAAGGATAGAGATGTCTCATAGAAGGGGTGAATAGGCAATTTCAAAACTATTACAGTTTTGGCTTGAAAGAATATGGAATTAAACTAACGTTTATTTTATAAGTACAAAACCTAAATACACTAGGCTCAACTAAGTACACCAATAACTAATAAAACTAAGCAAGATATCACAAGATATATATAATACAAGTGATGTCAGGGGATGATCCCCAGATACCCCAACCAGACAAGAAACAAGATAGTCGGATGGTGTCCGGCTGGCCAGAGGTAGCCGGACAAAGCAAACCAGGCCGGCTACCGCGCGGTAGCCGGATCGACAAGAAGCAGCCGGTTACGGCGACGTAGCCGGAACCAATCAAGGAGATAGGGCGGCGTGCGTATCAGTGCACGGTACACCCTGTACGATGACAAGACCGGCCACTACTCGGCCATACCGAAGACGTTGCGGGGATGGCACGTGAACAGTGGCCCGGTGCTGACGACATGCTCGCACGGCGTCCATTGTGCCTACGACAGCCATACCGCTCGTACTCTGATGCGACATACCATACCGGATACTGTAGATGACCAGCCGATTGGGACCCGCCTGTGGGGCCTGCCAGTCGGACTGGCCAGTGAGACCGTTGCCTCTCTGCCTATATAAGGAGAGGCAAGGCCTCAGTAGAAAGGGTTGGTCTCATTGCATTTAAGATAGTAGCTAGAGAATACAGCTCAAGGAGCCCTTGTAGTTCGTATATCCCCAATAGTCAGATCCGACAGGAGTAGGAGTTTTGCCTCATCACGAGGGTTCCGAACCTGGGTACTTCCTGCGTCCCGTTACGCTTGCTTGTACCCAATCCCGCCTGCGAACGCCGTCGATAGCTTCCCTGCTAGTCCCCACACCTCTATCTAACATTCTTAGGTACTGTCGTTCCTAATACAACGACAGTTGGCGCCCACCGTGGGGCAAGATGGCTTCGACCGGAGTCACATTCCGCACGGGACCCTGCACTTCAGCCGGTGAGCGCGTGGCCTCCGGCCTGGTGCTCACGCTCGGCAAATTTGACTGTGTCATCGACAACACTTCCTGCTTCGCCGGAACCTCCTTCCCGGCGAACGGCACCGTCCTGCTATTTAGCGACCTTCCCGTCTACGTTGCCACCATTCCGGAGCGTTTCCCTAGGGAGATCGTCTCTGTCGCGGAGCTGCCGCATCCGGGCGGTAGCGCTTCCGTCGCGTCCTGCGGCGTGGAGGTCATGATGGCCGGCTCCAGCTCTCACCCCCGCCAGCCGCGGGAGCGAGGCGCGGACGAGGTCAGAACTTCCGCCCCTCCACAGCCTCGGAACCCGGTGGAGGACACCATTGATCGGCTCCTGACGCCGGTTAACCTCGGGGATAACCCGGAGGAGGCGGAGGCCAACTTCGCCATGGAGAGACAGATCCTCCTCCAGGAGGCCATGGAGCTGGCGGCTACCCGCAAGCAGCTCGAGATCACTCGGCGCGAATACGACCGCGCGCACGGCTTCACTCTGGCTACCGCGGAGCCGAGCCGGCGCAGCCAGGTACGGCGCCGGGGTGGCGAGCTAGGCGGTAGGATGGAAAGGGGTGGGGAGCCGGATCCCGCACCCGCCCTCATCCGGCGGACCTACAGCACGCCCATCAAGAACCTGCGCACGGCACGAGCCGCGGTAGAGGAACTGCCCAATATGGAGGGCGAGGAGCGAGCCCGCCAGCACGCTCGCGTGCAGGAGCTCCTCCGCATCGCGGACGAGCAAGCTGATGCCAACCGGTAGATGCAGGAGGACCCCAGCTACTCCAGGGGGAGCAAGCTGCCTGCCAACAGCAGGGGCACGTCGCGCGACACGTAGCAGGCGTCCTCCCCTCAGCCGGCTAAGGCCCGCAGCAGGCGTCGCAGCTCTAGCAACAGGGGCCAGCCGCGCCAGGAGCAGACGGTGAACAACAACCCGCCGCCTCCCCCTCCACCAACCGGAGCACCTAGACCCGCCGGTTCCCGTCTCTCGGGCCGGGTGGGAGCGCCCAACCCAGATTGTCCGGATGCCCGTGACCGCATCGAGCTCCTCGCTCAAGCGCGCGTCACGGAGGAGGAAGATTCTACCGGCCCGGTTTGTTTCGGACCCCGCATCCGGAACGAGCCGTTTCCGGATAAGTTCTCCCTGCCCAGGGACACCCCCAAGTACGACAGCAGCATGAAGCCGTAAGATTGGCTGACCGACTATGCTACGGCAGTCGGCATCACCCATGGGAACAAGCGCACTGCCATGCGCTACGTCCCCCTCATGCTAACCGGGTCGGCAAGGACGTGGCTCAACAGCCTTGTGCCCAATAGCATCAACGCCTGGCCAGACTTCAAGAAGGTATTCGTCCGCAACTTCAACGGCACGTACAAGCGTCCGGGGCGCCCACGCGACCTGACCTTGTGCGTCCAGGGTGACCGCGAGACTGACCGCGAGTACCTCGCCAAGTGGACGGAGCTGCGCAACACTTGCGAGGGCATCCTGGAGAGCCAGGCCATCAGTTTCTTCATCGAGGGTTGCCGAGAAGGCACCATGCTTCGCCACCGGCTACTGTGTGACGAGCCGAAAACCATGGCGGAGCTCATGACGGTTGCGGATCAGTACGCCATGGCGGATGCCGCCATGAAGAAGCCCCTTCGGGTAAACACGGAGGGGCGCCCGACTCCCACGGAGCCAGCTCGCGACCGCCCGAGCAATCCGGCTGGCGAAGCCGGATCCTCCAGGCGCCACGGCAACGACAACCGGTTCCATGAGGACCTCCAAGCCGGACAACAGAAGCCCCGTTACCACGCACGGCAGGTCAATGCTGTGGAGGGCGCGCCCGACGCACCGGCTAATGATGCAAGGAGGCAGAAGCCACGACTCAACTTCGACCAGATGTTTGACGGCCTGTGCAAGTGGCACAGTGGTCCCTTCAAACCGGCTACGCACACCACTCAGAATTGCAACTGGACCCGCCAGCTAAAAGACCAGGTTAACCAGCCTCGTCTCCCCCCGCCTCCTCCTGGTGGACCACCGCCACCGGCTAGGGGAGCCGGCAATGATGGTAACGGCGGCAACAACAACAACGGCTACCCTCAGCCGCACACCGCCTACCACATCTTCGAGACAAAGCTGGACGACAAGCACAGCCGCAGGCGACGCTCCAAGGAGGTCAACGCCATCATCTCTCCGGTCCCCCAGTACCTGAACTGGTCGGAAACCCCCATCACCTAGAGCCGCACAGACCAGCCGGAGCATCTGCCGACTCCCGGGGGCTACGCCATGGTGCTCGACCCGCTCATCGTCTCCAACGCGCGTACCTGCCGATTCTCGCGCGTCCTCATCGACGGAGGCATCAGCCTCAACCTCCTCTACCAGTCCTCGCTAGAGAAGCTGGGCATTCGTGAATGTGACCTGCGCCCGACTACCACAACATTCCACAGCGTACTGCCAGGGCCAGCTTGCGCCCGCTGGGTAAAATCCAGCTAGACGTCATCTTCGGGACCGAGGAGAACTTCCGCCGCGAACCGATCTGATTCGAGGTGGTAAACCTGACGAGCTCCTACCATGCTCTCCTCGGGCGCCCCGCCCTCGCCAAGTTCATGGCCGTCCCCCACTACGCGTACCTCAAGACGAAGATGCCGGGACCCAACAGTGTGATCACCGTCGTCGGCTGCTTTAGGCGGTCGATAGAGTGCGCCTCAGTCGGTTCCAAACTAGCAGAGGCCCTCATCATAGCCGAGGAGAAGCGCGTGATCATGCGCAATGTGGCCATGGCCCAGTAGGACATGCCGGCTAGCAGCAAACCGGCTGGAGAAGGAGCTTTCCAGCCGGCAAAGGAGACGAAGAGGATCCCGCTCGACCCCTCCGACCCGACTAAGTTCGTCACCATTGGTGCCGGCTTGGACAACAAATAGGAAGGCGCGCTCATCGACTTCCTCCGTGAGAATCGGGACATCTTCGCATGGTCCCCCAAGGACATGCCGGGTGTGCCGAGGGAGTTCGCCGAGCACTCACTTCACGTGCGGCCGGATGCCAAGCCGGTCAAGCAACCTCTGCGCCGGTTCACAGAGGAGAAAAGGAAGATAATTGGTGATGAGATCACCCGGCTCCTTGCAGCCGGGTTCATCATGGAAGTGTACCACCCGGACTGGTTGGCGAACCCAGTCCTGGTGCTGAAGAAGAACAAGACCTGGCGCATGTGTATCGACTACACCATCCTGAACAAGGCGTGCCCGAAAGACCCCTTCGCCTTGCCCCGTATCGATCAAGTCCACGACCGGCTGTGATTTGTTGTCTTTTCTAGATTGCTATTCCGGTTACAATCAGATCCGGTTAAACCTGGCTGATCAGATCAAGACATCATTTATCACCCCCTACGGGGTTTTCTGCTACGTAACCATGCCTTTCGGTCTAAAGAATGCAGGCGCTACCTATCAGCGCTGCATGCAGAAGTGCTTGCACTCGTAGATAGGCCGAAACGTGCATGCTTATGTGGACGATGTGGTCATCAAGACCAAGGAGAAGCGCACCCTCCTCGAGGATCTGGGAGAGACATTTGGCAACCTCCGCCAGTACCAGATGAAGCTAAACCCGGAGAAGTGCGTCTTCGGAGTGCCATCCGATCAGCTCCTCGGTTTCCTCGTATCACAACGAGGCATCGAGGCAAATCCGGAGAAGATTGCAGCAATCGAGAGGATGCAGCCGCCTAGGAGCCTGCTTGGAGTCCAAAAGTTCACCGGATGCCTAGCCTCCCTCAGTCGTTTCGTCAGCCGGCTGGGGGAGAAGGCACTCCCGTTGTACCAGCTGATGAAGAAGACGGACAAGTTCTCCTGGACTTCGCAAGCCGACACCGCATTTCATGACCTCAAGCGCATGCTATCCACATCGCCGGTTCTAGCCACGCCGGCTAGCAAGGAGCCGATGTTGCTCTATATAGCAGCCATCAGCCGGGTTGTTAGCGTCATCCTGGTGGTGGAGCGCCCCGAGGAAGACAAGGATCAGCCGGTTCAGAGGCCCGTCTACTACCTCAGCGAGGTCCTCTCCCTCTCCAAGCAGAACTACCCCCACTACCAGAAGATGTGCAACAGCGTATACCTGGCATACAAGAAGCTCGAGCACTACTTCCAGGAGCATCCGATTAAGGTCGTGTGCACCGCACCCCTTTCGGAAATCATCGGCAACAAGGACACCACCGGCCGAGTCGCCAAGTGGGCCATCGAGCTCGCCGCCTACTCCATCTAGTACGAGCCCCGGCTCATGATCAAGTCACAGGCATTGGCGGACTTCCTCGTCGACTGGGCTGAAACCCAATATCTTCCACCGGTTCCGGATTCGGACCACTGGAAGATGCACTTCGATGGGTCGAAGATGCTCGGGGGCTTGGGAGCCGGCATTGTGCTCACCTCACCCAAGGGAGACCGGCTGGAATACGTGCTGCAGATCCACTTCAAGGCCTCCAACAACGTAGCCGAATATGAGGCACTAGCGCACGGACTCCGGCTAGCCAAGGAGATCGGTGTTAACGGATCCTTTGCTTCGGTGATTCAGATCTGGTGGTGCAGCAAGTGTCCGGAGAATGGGACTCCAGAGATGCAAACATGGCCCTCTACCGGTTCCACATCCAGAAGCTCAGCGCCTCCTTCGACGGATGCGAATTCCATCACGTCCCCCGCGCCAACAACGAGGCAGCCGATTTGCTCGCCCGAATCGGATCCACCAGGCAGGCGATCCCACTTGGGGTTTCCTTGGAGCACCTGCGCAAGCCCTCCATCAACCCGTCGCCAGAGTCAGACTCCATCATCTGGGCAAGAAGCGCTCCGGCTAACGGAGCATCAGAAGCGGAGCCGGCAGAGCCGCTGATGTCTACGCACTTCTATTCTTGTAGACAGTTGTTGGGCCTCCAAGTGCAGAGGTTTGTAGAACAGCAGCAAGTTTTCCCTTAAGTGGATCACCCAAGGTTTATCAAACTCAGGGAGGAAGTGGTCAAAGGTATTCCCTCTCAAGCAACCCTGCAATCAAGATACAAGAAGTCTCTTGTGTCCCCAACACACCCAATACACTTGTCAGGTGTATAGGTGCACTAGTTCGGCGAAGAGATAGTGAAATAAAGGGGTATAGATAATTATAAGTGGTAACGGTGCTAGAAAATAACTTGATGGCGTGGAAAAGACTAAAGGCAAACTGAAATAAAGATGGAAGCAAGCAAACATGTAACAGATCTAGTTGCAAACGGTGTATCAATGCTTAGAAACAAGGCCTAGGGATCATACTTTCACTAGTGAACACTCTCATATAAATATCGTCTCTTTATGATACTACTCTTAACTACTCTCCGGTTGAACACTCTAATCGATGGTAGGGCTATAACAGCACACCTCAAAGTAAGCCTTTCCCATCTAGAAAACCCCACACTATCACCATGAGCACTAGATGGTTCCAACAAAAACCACAATTTCATAGAAACATCCAACTCCAAATATAACTCATAACAAGTATTTGTAATCTCTATCCTAAGTGCCACCATGGTGAGCACGCTGTCACTTTCACACACATGGGGAGAGAAGAGATTCATTAAAGCACTTGAGTAGCAGAATAGATCTATAGATTACAAGCTCATGATCTCAATAAGATCATGCATATAGAGAGAGATGAACACATAGCTACCGGTATAACCCTTAGCCTCGAGAGAGAACTACTCCCTCCTCATCATGGGAATCAACAATGGTGATGGAGATGGTGGTGGAGATCGATAGAGATGGCTCCGGGGGCACTTCCCCGTCCCGGCAGGGTGCCAGAACAGAGACTTTCTGTCCCCCGAATCTCCTCTTCGGTGGCAGCAGCGCTGTGGAACTTTTCGTGGATTGAGGCTTGACGATTTAGGGTTTATGCCTCGGGAGGCTTCTTATAGGCGAAGAGGCAAGGTCGGTGGAGGCCAGAGGGGCCCACACCACCTGGAGGCGCGGCCAGGGCTAGCCCGCGCCACCACATGGTGTGGTCAGGCCCTGGCCCTCCTCCGTCTCGTATTCTGGCTCCGTGAGTCTTCCGGTAAAATATCAACTTTGGCTTTTGTCCCGACCAATTCCGAGAATATTCATTTTCTGATTTTCTAGAACCAAAAACAGCAGAAAACAGGCAACTGGCACTGTGGCTCTTGTTAATAGGTTAGTCCAAGAAACCATATGAAACGTACTCCAAAGTGTGGACAATACACAAGAAAGTAGATAAAACCAAGCATGGAACATCAAAAATCATAGATACATTTGCAATGTATCAACATCCCCAAGCTTAACTCCTGCTCGTCCTCGAGTAGGTAAGTGATAAAAAGAAAGAATAATTTTTGAGGTGACATGCACCATTAAAGACTTGATCAAAGTATTTGTAAAACATTCAAAGCTGGGATCATAGTACTTTAATCATAACATGAAAGACAAAGTCTAGCAATAAGACAAAGAAACTATGATGCAAGATGAAAAGGCACAAACAAAAGATTCATGAATAAATATGCTTTGCAAGACGTTTGTTTGTTTCACATAAAGAAAACATAGCACAGAAGCATTCATCTTGTCCCTCATAGAGTAGCAAATATAAATGCATAGGACACCTTCAAAGTTCATAAGAGTGACTAGATACAAATAGTTTAAAACAAGCAATATCAAGTTATGCATCAATCAACTAGTCTTGGGACAATGCACATAGAACTAAGAATGGCCATTATGCTCTCAAAGTAGGTGCATAAAGATAGAAGGTGGAGACTCAATATAATGGTGGAAGAAAGGCCTTTATAAAAGGAGGTAGGGATTCAAGTCTCATAAAGAGCTTCCAAAAATTATGGTACTTATAGATTTCAGCTCTCATTGCCCCTATCATAAGCATCTTGAAGGTGATTAAGGTTAAAGTGACACAACTAAGAGGATATGCTTGACAAGTTATAAACCGAAATCTCATGCCCCTTACTTACGAAGACCGATCCTCATGCTACTCAACTTCAGTCACGAGTAAGCTCTTGTCATTGTAAGTACATGTGCATCATTAAGAACCACCAACGGGGTTCCCCTTACACATGATATGAGAGCTTTCCCATAATCAAAATGACAAGGCAAGCAGACAATGAGCATCTCAGCGATCTTTTTATTTGCTATTTGCATAGGTTTTTATTGAGGATGCTTCATAGAGTGCTCATTATGGTGATGCTGCAAGTTTCCACCATGATTAGGCATGGCTTAGGCTAGCGGCCCAGGCGTTTCTCTAACACACATACAAACTCCATGATCTTACAAGTTCCACTATTATTTCACACCGCCGGGATCCGTAAGCAAAAGAACATGATATCAACGGGGTACAAAGTACAATTGCAATGTTGAAAGCGTTCCCCATAGTACATGGTTCTGCTAATTTCAACTTATAAAGCGCAAGCATATACGCAACAAAGAAGGACCCAGTGGTTCAAGTTTATTAGATGCAAAAAAGTAAAGTGTGCCATCAAGTTCGTGAGGGCTTTAATCACTAGTTTTCTCATAACAAGTTTAATTTGGAAGGTAAACAAAAGCATGAATATACTTGGAATAGCATAAGCTAGTAGGTAGGTATGGTGGACTCTTTGGAATAACTTGGTTTAGGGAGTTGGATGCATGAGTGGAACTCATACTTTGTTGTGGAGGCTAGCAAAAGACTGAGAGCGACCAACTAAGAGAACAATAATGGCCATAATCATGCAGAGCGGCAAACCATCATTGATAAATGCATAAAGTGATACTACAAGTTGAAAACTAAAGGATCATAAAGGCTAATGGTGACTTAGGATAGTCATAACATGGTGTGAGCATGCGCCAAGTCAACCCAAATAAAGCATCAAAAGAGAATACCACAATACTATGCTTTAATATGCTAAAACAACACATGATTCATCCAAGGCACATTAAGCAATCTCAATTGTTTATACCAAGTCATGCTACAACAAAGAATACTAAGCATAAAGCCAAAACAATATCAAGCATGGCATGACAAAGCATACGCCACAGTCAAAAACAAGCTCTCTTTAACACGTAAGCATGCACTTTCCTACTCTTTTCCAAACCAAACCAAACTATTTGAAAACCAATGTATGAAAGAGGGGGTCCAACCAATTTATTCAGCAAACTAAGAAAACAAAGCAAACGAAAAACCAAAACGAAAACAAAAAAAACGCTCCAAGAACAACACAACTGTGCATGAAACAATAAAAATGAAGCGTTTGGAAGAAACCTGGGATTTTTATTGATGAAGAGGGGGATGCCTTGGGCATCCCCAAGCTTTGACGCTTGTACTTCTTGGATATTTCTTGGGGTGACACACGTGGCATCCCCAAGCTTGAGCTTTAGTCCATCCTTCATCTCATTACGCATTCCTTCCATACACCTGAAAATTTTCCTTCACACAAAACTTCACACAATCTTTATTAGCAACATTAGTGCACTCAAGATAATAAGTCTTTAGATTCAGTTCTAACACCAATAAAATTTTCATTAAAACACAAGCTACTGTAGCACTTCCCTCAAAAAGCTCAATTCCCCAAAAGAACTCAAAAAGGAACCAACAAGAAGCAAATGCAGAAAATGGCAGAAATCTGTCAAAACAGACCAGCAGGTAAATACGAATTTTTTGGAAGACCTTCTGTTGCTCAAATCAAAAACTGTTGAACTAACGAAAGTTAGATAACAACCTGGGGCAGAAGCACAAACATTCACGCCTCGAAAAGACGTTCAGAGATTTTACACGAATTTTTACGGTGAAGCACAGATATCTGTTTTGGGACAACAACTTTCCCAATCATTACTTCTCTCTCATTAGAGGTTACTCTTGGCACAAAAAGCAAATAAAAAGGATAAGGAGCGGTTATTACAGAGGTCACAACTTCCAAGACTCGTCTAAAACTTTTGGGTTATCTCCCAATAAGTACTTTTCTTTAACGCCTTTAAGTTAGGCATAATAGTTTGAGAAGATGCTCACATAAGAAATACGAATTGAAGTAAAAGAGAGCATCAAGAAGCAAATATAAAACACATTTAAGTCTAACCCACTTCGTATGCATAGGAATCTTGTAAAGAAGCAAATCATGAAAGCACAAAGCAACAAGCATAGTAAAGCAAAACAAGTGCAACTTCAAGACTTTCAACATAAAGAGGGGAAACTTAATATTGTTGAGATACATAAAACCATGTTTCCCTCTCTCATAATAACTTTCAGTAGCATCATGAATAAAATTAACAATATAACTATCCCATAAAACATTCTTATCATGAGCCACATGCATAAAAGAGTTAATACTTCCCACATAAACATAGTCATTCTTATTATTGTAGTGGGAGCAAATTCAACAAAATAGCTATCATTCTCATCACCATAATCATCAAATATAGGAGGCATATTTTAATCATAATTAATTTCCTCCTCAATAGTAGGTGGACTGAAAATATCATAATCATCATTGCAATCATCATATATTGGAGGTATAGAATCACCGTAAGCAATAGAATAGTTATCTTCCCAAGTGTGTTCATTTGTAAACATATCATCATTGGAAGGATCATGGATAACACTAATAGTATAGCAATTATTAATATCATCATTTTCAGAATTGGTACCGAAGAGATTTTCAATATCAAAAGTAGTGTGCTTTTCCCAATCATGATCACTACTATAGGTAACAGGCATAGGAACATCATCAAGTTCAGACTCATTAAAAATTATAATAGGAGCAACATGCTTAGGGGAAAATACCGTTTCCTCTCTCCTTTTACTCCTCTTTTCTTCTTTTTCTTCTTCTCTTTAGGAGGTAGAGGCTTGAAAGGAAGCTTCTCCATATACCCTGGTTCATTGTTAGAGAATATAGAAGAAACTTTGGAGGATTCCTCCTTTTCATTAATAAGAGCAAAATACATATTAGTCATGTCATATTTTGGTAAGATCTCATCTTTTATAATATTTTGTATGTAAGTATTTGTGTGGCAATTATCAACACAATAAAGATGACAACCATGCATGACCTTATTCATATCAAAAGCACCCATATCTACCAAAGAGGTTTTTCTTGATAACTCTTCACACCCCAAAAATAATGTAAGTTCATCATGGTGATTAGGAGTGATCATGTCATCACAATACAAACTTGCAGTACTCATTGGATTAGAAGGGCTATTATTATGGCCTGAGCATTGAAAATTGAAATGACCCACTTCAAAGCAAAGTTTACAAATAAAAGGATAGAGGGCACACACTTTTTTACCAAGATCATTTAGAGCCCTATACCACGTTCTAGTTTTTTCATTCTTGTGGGTGATACAATATTCTTCTTCAATTTGATTATTCTCACAAGGTCTATGTATTTCACAAAAATAAACATGCTTATAAGAAGTAGTACTTTCAGAGGTTTGAGCATGTTTATTGCTATCATTAATAACAATTTCATTTTCCATGCAAGTGTCTTTATAAGGCTCATGATACATGTCCCATTTTTATTTAGGGGCATTAATATGAGAAGCAAAGGTTCTATAAAAATCAACAAGAATTTGAGGATCAAGACCATATTTAGCACTAAGCTCTTGAAAATCAATAGTTTTAGCAAAAGACTTAATGCAATCATACTCATAGTTTATACCTGGTTCTTTACCTTTGTTGTTATCCCAATCTTCGGTATTGCTTTGAATTGTTTCAAGAAGATCCCACTTAGCTTTGACCTCCTTACTCATGAAGGATCCCTCTAAACAAGTATCTAGATAGTCCTTGTAATGTCCTGAAAGCCTTGCATAGAAATTATTAATAACAATATTCCTAGGGAGCTCATGAATGGGACATTTGAGCATTAGTGACTTCAATCTCCCCCATGCTTGGGCAATACTTTCTCCATCATGAGGATGAAAATTATAAATATAATTCCTATCTTTATGAATTTCATGAGGAGGATAAAATTTAGAGTAAAAGAGATATTCAAGTTCCTTCCACTCCAAATGACGAGGATCATCTAGTAGCTCATACCACTCCCTTGCTTTGCCCTTAAGTGATAAAGATAATAGCTTCCTCTTAACTTGGTTTATTGAAATACCTGCACACTTGAACAACCCGCATAA
Source organism: Avena eriantha (assembly GCA_910589775.1). Classification (NCBI taxonomy): domain Eukaryota; kingdom Viridiplantae; phylum Streptophyta; class Magnoliopsida; order Poales; family Poaceae; genus Avena; species Avena eriantha. The sequence goes on from OU342746.1 coordinate 309,535,428, forward strand.
TTCATGTATAAAGAGTAAATGATCACCAGGATGGACAGTTCCATCTCCAAAATAAGAGTTGTTCATAACACGTTCAACGATTTTTATAGGTACTTTAAAAGGGATGCTTTCAATATGTGGATTTAAAATATCACAAGTATCATTAGAATTACCACATATGGGTGGTAAAGTATCATCAGAGCAAACTTTCTTCCTTAAAACTGGGGAACTAAAAAGATCATTTTCATAAAAACTAACTTCCCCAAGCTTAGATGTTTCCATAGCATTAGTAACAAAGGTGTTCAAAAGATTCATACTAATAACATTGCTATTAGCATGCAAAGAAGGTTCCAATGGTTTTTTAATTTTCTTTTCAAAGAATTCAAGTTCTAACTTAGGAAAAATAATAAAAAGCTCTCTAATTTTGTTGTTGTTTTCCATTAAGCCTAACTAGTGAAAACAAGAAACAAAAAGACAAAATTGCAGAATCTAAAGGAAATAACTTCGAGCACTCACACCGGAGGATGTGAGTACCTTTTACCTTACCTCCCCAGCAACGGCGCCAGAAAATAGGCGTTTGCCATGGGAGGTTCTTCTTCTTTTATCCTCCGGTGTGAATACCTTTTACCTTACCTCCCCGGCAACGGCGCCAGAAAATAGCTTGATGTCTACACACTTCTATTCTTGTAGACAGTTGTTGGGCCTCCAAGTGCAGAGGTTTGTAGAACAACAGCAAGTTTTCCCTTAAGTGGATCACCCAAGGTTCATCGAACTCAGGGAGGAAGTGGTCAAAGGTATTCCCTCTCAAGCAACCCTGCAATCAAGATACAAGAAGTCTCTTGTGTCCCCAACACACCCAATACACTTGTCAGGTGTATAGGTGCACTAGTTCGGTGAAGAGATAGTGAAATACAAGTGGCATAGATAATTATAAGTGGTAACGGTGCTAGAAAATAACTTGATGGCGTGGAAAGGACTAAAGGCAAACTGAAATAAAGATGGAAGCAAGCAAACATGTAACAGATCTAGTTGCAAACGGTGTATCAATGCTTAGAAACAAGGCCTAGGGATCATACTTTCACTAGTGAACACTCTCATATAAATATCGTCTCTTTATGATACTACTCTTAACTACTCTCCGGTTGAACACTCTAATCGATGGTAGGGCTATAACAGCACACCTCAAAGTAAGCCTTTCCCATCTAGAAAACCCCACACTATCACCTTGAGCACTAGATGGTTCCAACAAACACCACAATTTCATAGAAACATCCAACTCCAAATATAACTCATAACAAGTATTTGTAATCTCTATCCTAAGTGCCACCATGGTGAGCACGCTGTCACTTCAAAAACATGGGGAGAGAAGAGATTCATTAAAGCACTTGAGTAGTAGAATAGATCTATAGATTACAAGCTCATGATCTCAATAAGATCATGCATAGAGAGAGATGAACACATAGCTACCGTAGAACCCTTAGCCTCGAGAGAGAAGTACTCCCTCCTCATCATGGGAATCATCAATGGTGATGGAGATGGTGGTGGAGATCGATGGAGATGGCTCCGAGGGCACTTCCCCGTCCTAGCAGGGTGCCAGAACAGAGACTTTCTGTCCCCCGAATCTCCCTTCGGTGGCGGCGGCGCTATGGAACTTTTCGTGGATTGAGGCTTGACGATTTAGGGTTTATGCCTCGAGAGGCTTCTTATAGGCGAAGAGGCAAGGTCGGTGGAGGCCAGAGGGGCCCACACCACCTGGAGGCGCGGCCAGGGCTAGCCCGCGCCACCACATGGTGTGGTCAGGCCCTGGTCCTCCTCCGTCTCGTATTCTGGCTCCGTGAGTCTTTTGGTAAAATATCAACTTTGGATTTTGTCCCGTCCAATTCCGAGAATATTCATTTTCTGACTTTCTGGAACCAAAAACAGCAAAAAACAGGCAACTGGCACTGTGGCTCTTGTTAATAGGTTAGTCCAAGAAACCATATGAAAAGTACTCCAAAGTATGGACAAAAGACAAGAAAGTAGATAAAACCAAGCATGGAACATCAAAAATTATAGATACATTTGCAATGTATCAGCCGCCAAAGAAGAAGACCCGCACCAACTCCGGCAAGACAGTGCCCTCCGGCTCGCAAGACCCGGGGGCTGCCGGTTCATCAAGCAGCTCGGGGGTTGCCGTCCTGGACACGCCATTCGGACGACCCCCCGACATCCGTCAACCGGAGAGCGGGAGCATCCTCGTCATTCGGGAAGTGCCATCCTAGGCACAACCCTTCATGAACTACATCGCCAACGGAGAACTTCCGGATGACGAGGTGGAAGCCAGGCAAATCCGGCGCCGCGCGCACATGTACACCATCATCAACAACGAACTGTACAAGCGCAGTGTATCCGACATTTTCCAAAGGTGTGTCGATGTAGACACGGGCTACCGGCTACTCAAGGACATCCACCAGGGCGAGTGCGGGCACCACGCTTCGTCAAGGGCGATAGTCGCCAAGGCGTTCCGCCATGGCTTCTATTGGCCCACCGCCCTCGAGGACGCTGAGCAGCTGGTCCGCGCGTGCAATGGGTGCCAGCGCTTCGGGCAGCTCAGGCACATGCCAACTTCGGTACTCAAGACCATACCGATCACCTGGTCATTCGCGGTTTGGGGCCTCGACATGGTCGGTCCCTTCAAGCAAGCACGCGCGGGCTTGACCCACCTGCTGGTGGCGGTGGCCAAATTCACGAAGTGGATCAAGGCCAAGCCTATCCGGAAGCTGGACGGGGCAACAGTCGTTACCTTCTTCACCGACATCATCAACCGGTTCGGCTACCCCAACAACATCATCAGCGACAACGGCACGAACTTCGTCAAGGGGGCCTTCGCCCGATTCTGCAGCAACAAGGGTATCCGGTTGGACCTTGCCTCCGTCGCGCACCCGCAGTCCAACGGGCAAGTCGAAAGAGCAAACGGCTTTGTGTTAGCCGGTATCAAGCCGCGTCTCATTGAGCCGTTGGAGCGGTCACCCAGATGCTGGATCGAGGAGCTTCCGACTGTGATATGGAGCCTCCGCACCACGCCGAATAGATCAACTGGCTACACCCCGTTCTTCCTGGTCTACGGATCGGAAGCCGTCCTCTCCGCGGACATCGAGTTCGACTCACCGCGCAAGCTCCTATACGACGAAAAGGCCAACCAGGAGGCATGGGAGGACGGAGTGGACCTCCTGGAGGAGGCCCGCGAGCTGGCTTTGTCCAGGTCAGCCCTGTACCAGCAACGACTACGCCGCTACCATTCGGGCCGGATCCGCCCAGTTGCGTTCCGCGAGGGCGACCTGGTTCTCCGGCTGGTGCAAGACACGAAGGGCATGCACAAGCTATCGCCACCTTGGGAGGGCCCCTTCATCATCAGCCGGGCGCTGCCCAACGACTCCTACTACCTCATTGACGCGCAGCAGCCGTGCAAGAACAAGATGGACAAATCAGATGAGGAAACCGAGCGTCCCTGGAACGCGGCCTTGCTGCGCCCGTTTTACACCTAGTCGCCAAACAGTGTATGTATCCCGCAAACCCTACGAATGAAAATGCGGACCCTTACGAGATGCTCGGGGGCTCCTTGCTATAAATATGTTTCGCATCTATTTTTCTGGTTATGGTTTTCTGGCTCCGGCAACCCCTACCCGGGGGCTTGCCGGCTGGCCCGGCCTGCTAAGTCAACGAACCAACTGAGTAGTGTGCAACGATGTTAGAGGCCCACTCTTTGTCTCAGCTACAGACCGCAACCCGACTGTCCGGCTAGCAAGAGCAAAAGCCCGAGGCATCCCACACGAAAAACAGGGAGGAGAAGCGACAGACCGGGCGTCCCGGCCTTGCAACTAGCTTAAGCCAATCCGGTTACTAAGCCGTTAGTACCGTGCGCAATGTATTGTCAGCTCCCTTCGATTCCGGCTACAGACCGCAACCCGACTGCCTGGCAAGGACGCAGCGAAAACAGCAGAGCACACGGGAAAGCGACCAAGTGTCCAGAGAGGCACACGCTAGTTTTCCAAAAAAAAGTCTGTTTTCCGGCTACAATTTGACAGACTAACCTATTAACATGTGAGGATGTATGTGTATGTGTGTATATATTCTTGTCCGACTACCTTGAGTCAAAATTCAGGAAGGAAAGGAGAAGAAGATTCGAAGTCCTTGCCTTCATCAAGCGCTCCGAATCTCGGGGGCTACACCCACTGGGTGCGCTCGCGCGCCCCCAGTGGAATCTTGTAGTTCTTGACCGGCTAAGGGCGTTTAGCCGGCCATTCGGAGCCCACGTGAGGGCAAGGGTAGGAGCAAGAGAAGGCAAGAAAGATTCGAAGCACCTGGCTACGCCAGCTACTCCGAATCTCGGGGGCTACACCCAGTGGGTGCGCTCGCGCTCCCCCACTGGAATGTTAGTTCCCCGGCTAAAGGTGTTCAGCTAGCGAAAGCAGCCAACTAAGACAAGTCTAGTCGGATAAAGTTAGAAGACTTGGGAAAAAGAAGGAAGATTCGAAGCATCTGGCTACACCAGCTACTACGAATCTCGGGGGCTACACTCAGTGGGTGCGCTAGCGCGCCCCCACTAGAGGTGCAGTTCCTCCGGCTAAGGGTGTGTAGTCGGACGAAGTAAGCCGGATAAAGTCAACCGGCGAAATATTGAAAGAAAATTCGAAGCACACAAGTTGAAGGAAACTCAAGCAAGTTCAATATTAACGGGCAAAGAAAAAAGGAGGCAAAGCTCCCATAAGTTTACCCGGTGTCAGAGACAGCGAGTACAGACAGACAAGTTTCAAACAGAACTAAAGCAAGACAAATACACCTGGCATCCCGGGGCAGTGGCTAAGCGGCATGACCCTTGCCGTGAGGAGCATCTTGGCCGGCAGAAGCTTCAGGCGGAGGAGGAGGCGCGACGCTCGATCCGGTTCCGGCGCCTGCAGGCGGCTGTGTCGGGCCTTCCACATCAGGAGTGCCGACGGACTCCGAGTCGGTGAGCACCTCGTCGGGGTCCACATAGTCGGCGATCTTGATGGCGGATCCCTGGAGCTCCGGATGGGCCTAGCGGACGGCGGCAAGGTCGGCGCCGGCATGGAAGCATCCGTCGATCTTCTCAACGCGGGCGTCCTTGTACCAGGAGAGCATGAGGGCCAGAGCCATCTCCGCTCCAGCTCACGCCGCCAAGTCCCTCAGCCGGTCCACCGCAGCTGGCACCTCCCCCACCTTCGCAGCCAGCTGCGCCATCGTCTCTGGAACCGGAGCATCTGGCCACAGGAAGGAGAAGATGTCTCGCGCTGCTTGACGAAGCTTAGCAGCTTCTTCGCCAAGGAGGACGACGAGCTCCTGGGCCGTCGGCTGCGCTCCCGGCCAGTTCTCCTGCAGCCGGTTGTAGGCCAGCAGGTCTATGCCGGGATAAAACGCTATCAGAAAAGAGAGTCAGATCCGGCTACTGGATCCGGAAAGAAAAGAAGGCGGAGAAGAAGAACTCACCCTTAGCCGTGTGGCCAACCTGCATCAGCTCCTCCACCAGAGCCTTCTCCTTCGTCGCCAGCCGCTTGATCTCCTTCTCTTGGTCCTTGTTCTAGGCCTCAAGAAGATTGAATGCTTCGGTCTTGCTGGCGAGCGAGGCATCGCGCTCCTTGATGGTGGCCTCCAGGCCGTCTACCCTCGCGTGCCAATCCTTGTTCTACAGCCGCAGAGTAGAGTTGGACTTGCTCATTCGGTCGTTCGCTTTCTTCAAGCGATCGATATCGCGCTGAGCGCACACGAGGATGGCTGCGACAAAACCGGCTATCAACAAAAAAAAGAAAGAGCAAGACGGTTGAAGCAAACTTACTCTAGGAAGTCCCATTGGCAGCAGCGAGCTTCTGCTCCAGGGACCGGTTCCCGCCGGCTGCGGCCTCCAACAGCCAGATCTCCTTCACCGCCAGTTCAAGGGTGGCGGCGAGGTCCGTCAGCGAGGCGGCGGAGGAAGCATCATCATGCACGGTGTTGACGGCCAAGGACTCCTTCACGGAAACCACGAACTCCTCCACTCCTCCCCCGGCTCCTCGTCGGAGTTGGCATCGCTGACAACCACGAGATCCTTGCCGGTAGCGCCCCCCGCGCACTCGCGAAAGAGCCACCCAGCTGAGGATCCGCCTCTGGCTGGGCCACCACGTCTGGCTGTGGACCCTCCGCTCCGGCTGAGGTAGCCGGTTCAGCTCAAGGTGGAGGCGGAGGCGGCACCTCGGAAGAAGGAGGGGTGCTGGATGGCGCAGTCGGAGCACGGGGCGACGTCCCGGTTGGCGCTCGAGCCGGGCTCGCGGCTCCAGAGGAAACCAGCGTGCTAAGAAGACAGAACAAGAGAGGGAAGAAAGAAAAGCAAATAAGCCAAAGGCAGGAAAAGAAACTGGCAGAAGACGATGAAGAAAGAGAAGGAAAGACGTACCCCGACACAACCGGAGGCGGCCCCTTCTTCTGGCCAAGGCGGCTCGGCGGCAGGGCACTGATTCGGCTCCTCTTGGGGGCCGGCTCCTCTGTGGCAGGCTGGCAGGAGCTGGAGCTGCTCCCGCCAGCTTCGCCATCCGTTGCAGGGCGCTGCACCGGATCAGGGGCCGGTGCAGCCTCCTCCTCGTCAACCTCCGGGTGAGGGTCGGCAACCGGATCGTCGTTCCGGCTGGGGAAGGCATCCCCGTCCCCGTTCGACTCCTCGCCAGACCGCCGAGCACGCGGCTCGGGCAAGTCAGGCGTAAAAACCTCAAGAAGGGCCTCACCCTCCTCGTGAAGGATGCAAGGGAACATCTGCCGAATACAAGAGATTAGTCGGACGAAACAAGAAAGAAGGGACCTACCCGGGGCACGCAGTGCTCCCGACTGTAGGGCGCCAGACTAAACTTCCAGCCCTCCGGCAGCCGCTCCTTGGTGATCGTCCACACCCACTCCTTCAGGTTATGGTAGCGGGGATCGCGGCGCGATAGCCGGGTCGGGTCGAGTCGGCCGGAGTAGTAGCACATTTTGGGCACTCGCCGCTGCAACGACATCATCGGCTGGGACATCCAGCTGAGGGTGACGTCCAGGCCGGTCAGCCGACAGTGGACGAGGGAGCGCACACGTTTCAGCATCGCATCCGACTCCGCCTTATCGCCGTGGATCTTTAGATCCCAGTTCTGCCGGCTGGACTCGACATCCTGGAAAGCCGGAAGATTGATCCGGTTGACGTTGGTGAGGTTCTTGACATAGAAGTACGACTGCTGCCACAGTCGTACCGTGTCGTGCAGAAGAAACTTGGGGTAGCTGGTCTGCGCGCGGGAGTAGATGGAGGCGCCGCCGCAGACGACTAACGGCCTTGCGTGAACTGCACCTGTGGTCGGACTCGGAAGAGCCGGCAGAAGAGCCCGAGATCCGGCTGGATCCCGAGGTAGCTCTCGCAAAACGCCACGAAGTGCGCCAGCGTTCCGATTGCGTTGGTGCCGAGGTGGTGGAGGCGGAGGTCGAAGAACGCCAAGAAGGTGAGGAAGAAAGGATGCACCGGCAGCGCGAACCCGCGCGATAGGTGCGAAAGAAAGATGACCCGCTCCCCCTCCGCGGGGTGCGGCGACACCTCTCCCGCCGGCGCCAGCCGCACCACCACCTCCTCCTTCGACGGGAGAACGCGGGTGGCACGGTACTTCTGGATCTGATCCTCGGTGACGGAGGAGCCGCACCAGGCCCGCGGTCGGCTGCCATCTCCGGCTGACAGGGAGGCGCAACGACGGAGGAGTGACGGTGGCCCGTACCGCCGACGACGAAGAGCGGGCGGCGCAGCGGGCTACAGCGGCAGCAGAGCAAGGGCGCAAAGGGCAGGAGCGCGCTAGGAAGAGGAAAACTGGAGCGGGGGAGTGAAGGAGGGGAACTTCTCCCCCGCGGCGTCCCTTTAAAGGACCGGAAGCGCAACCGTCAACAACGCCACGTGGCGCGCATCCGGACGACCCTCACCCCAACCGCCGCCCAGATCCCGTGCACCGACGCGGGATGCGCAGAAGATCCGGGAGCGAGAACCGAAGCGCCGGGCAGCAGTTTCCCGTAGCGACGTGCGACGGGACGTTACGCTGCCCGCCGCAGTGCAATGATGGTGCGTGTGCGCGTGGCCGCCGTCAGCGCTGACGTCACGGGTAGCGCAACCGCCAGGCGTAGCCGGACACAAATTCAAAATCAGGAGGGAGCGCGCGCACATTTCGCCTTGTAGTTCGTATATCCCCCATAGTCAGATCCGGCAGGAGTAGGAGTTTTACCTCATCACGAGGGCTCCGAACCTGGGTACTTCCTGCGTCCCGTTACGCTTGCTTGTACCCAATCCCGCCTGCGGACGCCGTCGATAGCTTCCTTGCTAGTCCCCACACCTCTATCTAACCTTCTTAGGTACCGCCGTTCCCAATACAACGACAAGTGATAAGCAATATATAAGTACTTCAAGCTCGATGGCTATCACAAGAAAAGTAAACTCGAGTATAGAGATAACCAAGGCACGCAGAGATGAATATGTATTCCTGTGTTCCCTTACAATTAAGGTACATCATGTTTGGCGAGGTGTGAGACCCCATGAAGTATTTTCCGAAGCCACGAAGGGCATCTTATCTCCGAGGCTATCCCGATGAGGGAATAGACACTTTCCTTATGGCTAGCTTTTCCTCCACTCCGGAGATGACAAACTCCACAACCATTTCACAAGCTCCTTTAAGGATAAGCCTGGGCCTCTTCACAATCTTCCATGAAGAGGATACCGTGACACCAACCACCAAGCGAACTAGGAGATCACCCTTAAAGAGTAACAATCTCATGGTCTCTCACTCGAACAAATCAAAATGGAGATATCAACACTTATGCAAGAATGAGAAGAAAGAACACCAAGGGTGCTCAAATCCTTCACTCTCAAATCCCACCGAAGCAACAATTGCTAGGGAGGAATTAGAGAGGAAGAACAAAGGTGGAAATCAACAAAAGACTCCAAGATCTAGTTCCAATGGGTTACCTCACTTAGAGGACGAATTGGTTGGTGGGGATTGTAGATCTAGATCTCCTCTTCCAAATCCCTCAAAATATGCAAGAATCATAGGAGGGAAGGGAGAGGAAGAAAGCTTGAAGAGGTAAACAATGGTGGTCAATTTGGTGCTCAAGAACACTAATCTAACAATGGGGAAGAAGCCCCTTTTATAGGAAAGGCAAATCTAACCATTGGGGCCAAAATCATGTAGACATGCAAAACCGATGATAAGTCTGGCGGCACTAGAAACTAGGCCAGAAAATTCCGGAGTGTATCGCGGTGAGCCGGAAACCTGGGTGGGAAATTCTAGCGCCAAACTTGGCAGGCAGGAAATTTGACCGGGATCTTCCGATGGCAGCCGGAATTTCTGGCGACCCACCGACACACTAGTCAGAATAGTGGTTCTACAAGCGTCGAGAAATTCTAGTGGCGGCCAAACTTTTCCAGCTGGATTTCTGATGGCACCAGAAATCTCGCCGATTTCGCAGAAACCAGTAATTGCAAAAACGATGATAACTTTTGTGTCCGGACTCTGATTTTACAAAACTTGGACTTTTGGAAAGTTGAGAAAAAGCTTTATCTAGTAGAGACTATAAAACCCAAGAAAAGGCAAGAAGTAAAATACCAAATAAGAAGAGGTATGCAACCTCTATAAAGAAGAATCGGTAAGACCTCGAAACTTGAAAACACAATAGAAGATGCGTATGAATTACGTTTTCGATGAACTTGGGCTTATTGATCAAGAACCTCACATGGAGAAACACACAGTAACAAAATAGGGGGATGAAAAGTATGCAAAGGATTGAGCTTCCTAAGATGATGTGATCAAGTTATCCAACCGAAAGCCCCTCTTGATAGTGCGGCTATCCTATAACCCAGTCTCCCAACAACCACCATGAGACCGGTAAGAGGAAAACCTAGCAAGGACATACTGTTATGGGTCTCCTTGTGGATTTACCCTTGGAGTGGCCCGATCTTCATGGATTTGAAGCGGGGAGTGAGGGAACGCACGATGAACACGATGAATGCAACTCTAATGCAAAGTAAAGATACAAAAACACGCTAAATCACACTTGATTCGATTTGCTCCTATTGGTTCGAACAACCAATCCAATTGAATCCTCAGCAAGAGACCTTGCAGTAGAATCACCAAAAGAGAGATCGGCAAGAAGATGATAGAATCCAAACCAAGGAGAGAGTATCAACCAAGTAGAATCCCAAAGGGGAGAGACCAAGCACTACTAGAATCCTTGATAGGGAGAGACCAAACACTTGAGGAGGGTCTTGACGACTTGGAGAAGGGCACCGGCTCCAAGGCCTTGTACAACTCATAGATCTACTATTGAGAGGGGGTTCCCATCTAGGGTTAGGCACATGCCTCAATTCATCACCATCTCTTCCCAGATCTGAGCCACAAAGGGGTATTTATAGTACTAGGGGCGAAGGGGTAGGGTAGGAGGGAATATTCCGGGCATCAAACCCTTCATAGTGCGCAGACTGGCATTTCGGCGATAAGTCCGGTTGCGCCGGAGTTGGAGCCGGAAATTTCGGCGGGCGCCGGTTTGGGCTTCTGTACCGGGTTTTGGCATTCGCCGGTTTTCTTCGGTGGTGACCGGAAATTCTAGCGGTGGCTCCGGTCGACCAGTCCTGGCACCGGAAGTTCCGGCGTGGATTCCGGCGATGTTGGGTCTGGCGCTGGAATCCTTCTTCCGTCGTCTTTTCCACGCCTCTTACTTGGGGGTCTTGGCTCCAGGTTCATCCTTGACGTCTCCTCTTGGCATCAGGGTCATGGACCTAGTTATATCACGCACATTTGTCTCAAGTAGGATCCCATTCACATGATAACCAAAGGAAGGCGAGGTATGGAAGGAATTCACCTTTGGAGTGATGGATAGCGTAGCATGATGTGAACCAATGGTGAATGTCATGTATTGGGCTGCATCATCTCCCCCTACTTGAAAACGAGTCGACCTCGATGATGTTCTTTCATCATGCAAGGAAAGAGGTGTGTCCTTGGCCTTGTTCTTGTACATGGTCGGATCAATGGCGTCGAAGCCATTCTCAAACATGTTGAAGAGATTGTGCTACTTCTTGCCATCATGTTGTGGTTGGAGACCTTGTAGCATGATCCTTGAAGGTGGTGGTCTATCTTGGGTACCTTGCAAAACCGACAACAAAGAGAGAGAATTGTATGATGGATTATTAGTATGGGTCACACTCAAATCTCTCTTCTCACATTTGGTGGCTTGTGTCTTGGCACTCATCATTTTCCACTCATTTTGGGCTTGTGGCACTCACTCTCTTGAAGGTGGTTCACTCTCTCACCACTCATCTCACAAGGGTCCTTAGCTTGCTTTATCTTTTGCAAGGATGTCATGTTGGATGCGATAACTTGGCGTGGTGTCATGGGTTGGAGCACGAATGTCTTGTCATTCCATTGAATGAGTATTGGTTAGTGGAACCATGATGCATGGCTCTCTTATCGTATTGCCATGGTCTCCCAAGTAGCATGTGGCACACGGACATTGGCACGACATCACACTCAACAGTGTCTTCATATGGGCCAATCTTGAAGGAGACATTGACTTTAGATGTTATCTTGAGTGCTCCATTGTCATCAAGCCATTCGACATGATAGGGATGCGGGTGCTCTATGCACGGCAAATTAAGTTTCTCACAAAGCTCCGTACTTGCAAGGTTGTGGCAACTACCTCCATCAATGATCACCTTTATGGACTTGCCATAAATTCCGATACGAGTTTGGAAGATATTGAGGTGTTGGTCCTCTCACACTACTAGAGAAAGGGCTATAGGAGACATGCTTATAGGAGGTGCATTTAGACCATATGCTCCTCCTTTAAAATAGGCGATGGCATGCGCCTCTAGTATCAAAATAGGCGAGGCGCATATTATAAGGATGTGCCTCCTATAATCCATGTACGGACAAAATGTGGCAGCCCCAGATTATGCGCGGCGCATGCTAATAATATGCGCCTCCTATATATCATATAGGCGAGGCGTATGTGTGAAGAGTGCGCCTCGCATAAGCTGCGTGGGCCCGAGATGAGGTCGGTGGTCGAATATGTGAGGCGCATATGATCATATGCGCCTCCTATATTTGATAATATGTGAGGCGCATGCAGCCAAGTGCGCCTCAAGTAACTCCTGCGGGTCCGGATGGAGGTAGGTGGCCGCATAGGTCATATGCGCCTCATATAGTTTGGGGTATAGGAGGCACATAGTTAACAATATGCGCGTCCTATAACCTGGTGAAAGGCCCAACTTAGGTCGACTAGAGGGGGGGTGAATAGGAGACTACCAATTTTAATCTTTTATCACACTTTTAAGGCTTAGCAGAAAGTAAGATTCACTAGAGATGCAACTACGTGAAAGACCTAAATGACAAGTAACACAATAAGTGAACGAGAGAGTAAATGCAAGAAGTAAAGGAGTGAAGCGAAAGAATTGGCGAGGGGACACGGAGATGTAATTCCCGTAGTTCACTTCCAAGGAAGCTACGTCTACGTTGGAGAGGTGTCGGGGCCACACAAGGTCACCCGAGCGCCATAAAGGCCTCACCTTCTTCTCCGGTGAGCACCACCACAAAGGTGGCCTCACAATCCACTAACCGGTGATCTTGAAGGCGCCAACCGAAAACCTTTACAACAAGGTTGAGGGGAGGCTTCACAACTCAATTGAAGGCCCTCAATGACACCACGCAGCTTCACAATTAATGCCCCAGCTCTGAGGATGCCCTACACCGTCTAGGGTTCCAGGAACCCAAGAGAAACAAAATCCATGAAGGATGAGTGGGGGAAATCAAGATTCCTTTGGTGGAGGTGTAGATCTAGGTCACCTTTCCCAATCCTCAAAAGATCAAGAGATTTGAGTGGGTGGGGAGAGAGATCTAGGCAAGTCAAGCTCTTGTGAAAATGGTGGAGAGAGAAAACGAAGAGATAAGGTGGGAGGAGGAAGAAGGGGCCTTAAATAGTCCACCTTCAAACGGGCAGATTCTGCCCAGCCCCGACACCATCGGTACTACTGGTGGCGGACCGGTAGTATCGGTGGGCGAGCCACCAACGGCCCAGCAAAGGCCATGCAACGGTCAAAAAGACCAGTCAGTGGACCCATAGGGCTGGCCGGAAGTACCGGTCCCAGTTCCGCCCCTATTTCCGACAAATAAACAGTGCGAGGCAGAAGGTCATCTGACCCGCACTGCCCAGCGTCAGAACTGGGTCCACACCGCCAAACCTCCTGCACATATCGAGTGCTTCACCAAAGTACTCAAGGTTGCTCTCCATCTTTGCAATGGTGATGTGCTTCTGAGGGGCACAAACATTTTTCTTCTTGGTAGCATAAACCTCAGAATAGATCTCAGCTTGACGCATGGTGTGGAAGAAAGGATCCTGTGCCAGGCGGTCACGAGGAACAATGTAGGGATCAATCTTGCGAAACTCCTCATAAGCAAGATGTGGCCAAGAGGAGATCTTCTTGCTCGAATCAGGTCCAGAGGTGGTCTTCTTTTGACTTGCCAGAACATGCCTCTTGCCTTCCGCAGCAGCAGCACGACGCTCAGCTGCAGCCTTCTAACAAGCAGTCTGACTGGGAGGGCGCACGACCTCCAGATCATCCTCATCAATCTCTGACGGTCCACGAGAGGGAGCACGAGACCACTTGGATCTGCCACGGGAACCCCCTTGCCCTGAGAGGAAGGAAAATAGAAAGGAGGAAATTGAGGATAAGTGCACAAGGTCGAAGGAAAACGAAAAACAACTAGACTGGATTGACACAGTACATAGGCAGACATTAAACAACTGGTGCATCGGAAGTTCCGCCTGGCGGCCGGAACTATCGGCCGCACGGGGCGCACCGGAAGTATCAGTCATGCCCTCAGCGGTAGTACCAGTGAGATGACCACGCCGGTAGTACCGGCGGATCTGCACCGGTAGTACCGGTCAGGGCACGAGCAGGGTAGTTCGACTGGAAATCACAGATCTACGAAAATCGATGCATGAATTGATGAAAACTAGACAATGTACTGAGGCAAAATGGTCTACAGTCGAATCCTAGCCCTACCAAGATCTCCCATTACAGTTCTAGCCAAAGAAGGGCCCTAGACATGGCATGTCCTACTCAAGCACAAAAGTGTCCAGATCTCCATGAATGGAGTATGAGAGGAGCAAATACCAGGGTCCATGGAGGGGAATCGAGGAAGGGAAGAATCCCACGGAGCCGACCTAAGGAGGGACGACCGAAAACGGTGTGGCCGGCAGCGACATCGTGGAGTGCTTCTTGGGGAAGAGGGATGTTAAGATGGGGTCAGGGGGAAGCAAATGGGGAAGATGACCCCGTGCCCCCTGGCCCGTCACTTAAAGGGGCCCCGCTTGACCGGTAGTACCGGCCAGGGGTCGGAACAACCGACGACATCGGATGTTCAGGAAGGAGTGGTATTTCCGATTAGGGCGAAATTTCTGAGAGATTTGGCCCTGACTGGTAGTACCGGCTCCGACCGGAACTACCAACGATTCCCAGAAAACGAGCTCCAGATTTTGATTGGCAAGAGAAAAAAAGACCTTGTGCAGAAATTGGGAAAAAGAGACACAAACTGAGAAGAAACAACAAACCAGATCCAACAGAAAGAATAATACTCAAAAAGACTACGAGGCAAACAAAACAATGTCGGTGGCCTAGGCCACCATATATGAGTATATTTGGCTTGAAACCGCGAAGATGTATCTTGGGTTCATTACCAAAACTCATCATTTAAGCTCATTTTGCCTCCTTGAGAGACCATAGAGAATGAATACATTAGTGTGTGCATAATAGGAGGAGTGTTGGTTCATATGGGGAACCACACTCCCCCTAAAACCATGCGTACACCCAAACAAGATATTCTTTGAGACCCGGGTATGTGCGCAAGATACTCAAGCCACGTTGCTTGAATCAATGATATTTAGTTCATGCCTCAACTCCCGGAACCTTGCTTCATCAAGTGGCTTCGTGAAAAGATCCGCAAGATTGGCCTTGGTAGGAACATACTCCAAAGAAATGTCTCCTCTAGCAACATGATCCCAAATGAAATGATGATGAATCTCAATGTGCTTGGTCTTGTTGTGTTGAACCGAGTTGTGAGCAATAGCAATAGCACTCTCGTTGTCACACAGAAGTGTCACCTTGACGAAAGAGAGTCCAAGATCCTTCAAGGTTTGCTTCATCCATAGCAATTGAGCACAACAACTCGCGGCGGTGATGTACTCAGCTTCGGTAGTGGACAAAGACACATAGTTTTGCTTCTTCGACGACCAACTCACGAAAGACCTCCCAAGAAATTGACAAGCACCGGAGGTAGACTTCCTCTCCACTTTGTCTCCTTCCCAATCTGAATCCGTGTAACCAATGAGGTCAAAGATGCCCCCCTTTGGGTACCACAGCCCAAAGTTAGGGGTATGAACCAAATATCGAAAGATTCTCTTGACCGCCACCATGTGGCTTTCCTTTGGCGCGGCTTGGAATCTTGCACACATACCCACACTCAACATAATATCTGATCGAGATGCACAAAGATAGAGTAGAGAACCAATCATCGAGCGATAAAGCTTTTGATCCACATCCTTACCCTTGGGATCAAGATCAAGATTAACCTTTGTGGGCATGGGAGTTTTGACTCCATTTACTTGATCAAGGTTGAACTTCTTAAGCATATCTTGGACATATTTTGCTTGGTTGATGAAAGTACCTTTCCTCAATTGTTTGACTTCGAAGCCAATAAAGAATTCCAACTCCCCCATCATAGACATCTCAAAGCGGTCGGTCATGAGCTTAGCAAAATCCTCATTGAAAGCTTTGTTAGTGGACCCAAAAATAATGTCATCAACATAGATTTGGCAAATGAACAAGTTTCCTCCAACTTTCTTAGTAAAAAGAGTGGGATCAATGAGGCCTACTTCAAAACCACGGTCTAACAAAAGCTCTCTAAGGCACCCATACCATGCACGTGGGGCTTGCTTGAGACCATATAGTGCCTTATCGAGTTTGTAGACATGGTCCGGGAAGAGGGGGTCCTCAAAGCCCGGAGGTTGGTTGACATACACCAATTCTTTTAGGGGACCATTAAGAAATGCACTCTTGACATCCATTTGTTGCAACTTGAAGTTATGATGGGTAGCATAGGCAAGAAGCATGCAAATGGATTCTAGACGAGCAACGGGAGCATAAGTTTCACCATAGTCTATGCCCTCAACTTGAGAGTATCCTTGGGCAACTAACCTTGCTTTGTTGCGGACGACTATACCATTTGCATCCCTCTTGTTCTTGAAGATCCACTTGGTCCCAATCACATTTTGAAAATCTTTAGGTCTCTTCACAAGAGTCCACACCTTGTTTCTCTTGAAGTTGTGGAGTTCTTCGTTCATAGCGTCGAGCCAATCATCATCTTCAAGAGCTTCGAAGACCTTTTGGGGCTCAACATGAGAAATAAACGCATGATGAGAACTAAAAGAGGTTAGTTGTCTCCTAGTAGTGAGCCCCTATTGAAACCTCCATAAAAATTATCAAGATTATGGCCATCTTTGATGAGCTTGGCGAGACGGTATGCTTGACGCCGAGCTTGGGTCTCAAGACGAGATTCTTGAGCAACCACTTGATCATCACCACGGTTCGAGTCCCCTCCTTGACTATATGTATGAACTTGATCACTATCTTCATCAACATCAACCGAGGGAGAGACACCATCATTAGGCGGAGATACATTTGCTTGGCCTTGGTCATTGTCAACTTTACCTTCTTCAACTTGAACTTGAGAGTCATTGACATGAGGAGCTTCACTACCTTAGAGGGGTGGAGCTTGATCAACTTGAGGTAGACTTGATCTTGGAGAGTCATGAACATGAAGATCTTGAGAAGAGCTTGGAGAATCTTGAGAAGCAATAAGTTGACCTTGAGGTGCAAGATGGTCATGTGAGAGTGAAGGCTCCGCTTGAGTGGAGCTTGGTCCTTTTCCTTCGGCCACAAGGGGATCCTCAATGGGGTGGAAGAAACCCACACCCATTCTTCTTATGGCTTGGGGAGGAACTTCATCACTTGGATCATGAACACCATCTTGCCGCACAAGAGACTCATGATCTTCATCAAACTCGACATTGCTAGATTCTTCAACCCTTCCTGTTGCTTTGTTGTAGACTCTATAGGCATGGGATTGATTTGAGTACCCAACAAAGATCCCTTCTTGAGCCCTAGATTCAAACTTTGATAAGCGGACACCTTTCTTGAGAAGGAAGCATCTACACCCAAACACCCAGAAGTACTTGACATTTGGCTTGCGACCGGTGAAAAGTTCATATGGAGTCTTGTTCTTCTTCTTGCGTAGATAGAGGAGATTGGTTGCATGGCAAGCGATTGAGATGGCTTCGGCCCAAAAGTTATATGGAGACTTGAATTCCACCAACATGGTCCGGGCCACATCCATCAAAGTACGGTTCTTCCTTTCGGCAACACCATTTTGTTGAGGGGTATAGGGAGTACAATATTGATGTTTGATCCCCTCATCACTAAGAAACTCATCCAATGTGTAGTTCTTGAACTCGGTGCCATTGTCGCTTCTAATGGTGAGGATGGTGGAATTGAGTTTCCATTGCACTTGATTGGCAAAGTCGATGACGGTTTGTTGAGTCTCACTCTTGAACTTGAAGAAGTAGACCCAAGTGTATCGTGAAAAGTCGTCAACAATTACCAAACAATACTTCTTCCCACCAAGACTATCATGAGAGGGAGGCCCAAAGAGATCCATGTGAAGAAGCTCCAAGCACCGTTCGATGGTGATTTGATTAAGAATCTTGTGAGGCTTCTCATGCATCTTCCCTTCTATACAAGCCCTGCACACACAATCTTTGGCAAAGGAAATGTCTTTTAGTCCAAGGACGTGCCCCCCCGTGTAGAGACTTTGCAAAGCCTTCAGGTTAACATGGGCTAGGCGGCGATGCCACAACCAACCCACGTCGGCTTTTGCATAGAGACATATAGCACGTGTAGATGGCTTTCCGGATGAATCCACTACATATAAGTCATGCTCTACGTATCCAACGAAAGCCACCATGAGAGACTTGCTCCACATGAGGACCACAGAGTGCTCATTAAAGAAAGATGAAAGACCCATGATAGCAAGAGCACGAACAGAAAGGAGATTGTAGCCAAGGGTTTTGACAAGCATGACATTCACCAAGGATACATCCGGGGTTACTACCACCTTACCAAAACCTAATACCTGACAGCTTGTTTTATCACCATAGGAGACTATAGTATTGGCAAAATTTGGCCTAATCTCTGACATGATAGACTTGCTTCCGGTCATATGGCTTGTAGCTCCACTATCAAGCACCCATTTTGCACCTCCGGAAGCAAAGTCCTACAAGAAAATCAAGCTTTGGTTTTAGGTACCCATTTTGGAATGGGTCCCCTTTTGTTAGTCACAAGGGTCTTAGGTACCCAAATGTTCCAATGATAATCATGAGTGTAAGATGTACCAATGTACTTAGCATAAACATGACCATCAAAACATTTGCAAAGAATGTAGGAAGGATTATTCTTCTCGGCAAAGTTATCACTTTGCACAATGGTAGAATCACGAGAGGATACTAGAGCAAGGCTCTTGCTCTTCTTCCTTTTCTTGTTCCTTCTCTTGTTCTTCCTCTTGATGGTAACTTTCCCTTTTGCAAGTTGATCTTTCAATGTCTTGTTCTCATCAATAAGATTCTCATGCTTGCAACAAGGGTTAGACGAACAAGACAAATGTACAATAGGCGTAGCGGAAGACTTTGAATGTTCATTATTTAATTGCGTTTGAAGTTGCTCATGAGCCTCAAAGATACTTGAGAATTTACTCTCCAAGGCATGATGTTCCTCCTTGAGTTTCTCGAAATCCTTGAGGCATTCATGACCAACACCAAACTCAACCTTTTCATTTTTAAGGACATTCAATGAAGCAATAGCATGATCTTGTTCTTTAACAAGTTGCGATATGAAGGCATTATGGTCATCAACAAGTTTAGCCACACTTTCCTCAAGAGTTATTCTCATGTTATGTTCATCTTCAAGGGATTGAGATAGATAGGCAATCTCATCGGCGACCTCTCTCTCATTTTTACCTAACATGTCAATAATTTCTTCTTTCTCATCTAGCATTTCCCTAGCATGGTCAAGTTGGTTTACAAGTGTTTCAAAGCACATTCTAGTATCATCATCTAGATGCTTCATGGATTCACACATGCTTACCATCTCTTTCTTAACCTCTAAACCCTCTAGAGCATGCAAGGGAAGTTCATTTGGGGAGGACTTGGAAGAGGGAGTTACCTCGGTGGCCTTAGCCATGAGACACTTTTGGTTGCGGTTGGTGATGTTCTCATTTGGAGAGTCGAAGAGAGACACTCGTGGAGTAGATGAAGTAGCAATAGCGGCAACCCCCATGATCTCTCCACCTTGACCTTCATTCTCCACATCATCATCATCGCCCGAGAAGTACTCTTCATGGACCACCATCGCCCTTTCCTTGTTAGGAAGGTTCTTGTTGTGGAAGTTCTTGTTCAAGGGATGAGGAGGTCTTGGCTTGCTCTTGCGAATGAGGCAGCCTCCATTGTCTTCTCTATTCTCGAAGGGGCATTGAGCTACAAAGTGACTCTTGACATTGCAGTTGTAGCAAGATCTAGCCTTTGGAACCTTCATGGTTGAGTTGAATCTTGGGTTGTCCCTTGACCTTGACTTCATGCCCGGTTTGTTCCAAAACGCCCTTGATGCTAGATCCAAGTGCTCATTGAAAGCATATTTGATGTCCTCTTGAGACCACTCACTTGAGTTGTCGTCTTCATCAACTTCCACCACTTGAGCTTTCAAGGCAAGGTTCAACTTTTGAGACCCATAAGTACGAGCACGAGCTGACTCCACATTCTTCTTGGTAATGGTCATGGCAATAACTTCACTCGGCACCTCTTGAGAGGACATGGTATGGTAGTTACTTCTCCCCTTGATAGAGTTGAGTTTTTGTTCCTCAAAGGGAAGAAGAGCTTGAACAAACTTCCTCTTCATGAACTTGTCGTCAGCATAGGTAGCTCCGAGGTCTCTCATGGTACAACAAAGAACCTTGAGCCGACGATACATGTCTTCGGGTGTCTCATCATCTTGCATTGCAAAGCCATCAGACTCATTGACTTCGTCAAACTTGGAGCTTTGAATGCTCGCATTTCCAATATACAACTCGGTGAGATGATCCCAAGCTTCTTTGGCGGTGGAGAATTGGCGAATGTGAGCAAAGTCCTTGGGGGTCAATGCCTTTTGAATCATACCCAAAGCGGTGGCATCGAGTTGCTTGTCCACGACCTCGGCACGAGTCAACTTCTTAGCATCATATGGAGAGAAACCTTCCTCCACAATCCTCATCAATTCAATAGAAGAGCTGGAGATATGAGCCTGCATTAGATATTGCCAATTGGCGAAGTTAGAACTATCTAGTATGGGAGGTGCTCCTTGAGGTATGATGTGTGCCATGGGAATGGGAGGGTCCGGTGTGTACTTGGACGGTGGTGGTACCGCCGAGTAATCCTTTTCCATATCTCCCTCTTTGGAGGAGGAATCACCTAGCCCCCCGGTGCTCTCACTTGGGGGCTTGGTGGTTTGAGCCACAAAGCCTAAGCCCAAGTGTTTTGGGGCTGCCGCGGGAATCACCCCGGGGGCAACCACTTGCACGGGAGCGGAGGGGGCTTCGGCGGCAAGAGATGCATCATGAGGGGTTTCTAGCATGGGGGTAGGCTTAAGGGATTGCAAAAGGGTCATCATTTCCTCAAACTTGGTCATCATGGATGTCTCCAATCGATTGAGGTCATCCATGGAGGCCAAGTTCTTGGTGGCTGCACCCACACTTCCCTCTTCATCGGCCATTCTCACTTAGGCGGTTAAGCCCGAAGAAAGAGCCGAGGCTCTAATACCAATTGAAAGGCCCAACTTAGGTCGACTAGAGGGGGGTGAATAGGAGACTACCAATTTTAATCTTTTATCACACTTTTAAGGCTTAGCACAAAGTAAGATTCACTAGAGATGCAACTACGTGAAAGACCTAAATGACAAGTAACAAAATAAGTGAACGAGAGAGTAAATGCAAGAAGTAAAGGAGTGGAGCGAAAGAACCGGCGAGGGGACACGGAGATGTAATTCCCGTAGTTCACTTCCAAGGAAGCTACGTCTATGTTGGAGAGGTGTCGGGGCCACACAAGGTCAGCCGAGCGCTACAAAGGCCTCACCTTCTTCTCCGGTGAGCACCACCACAAAGGTGGCCTCACAATCCTCTAACCGGTGACCTTGAAGGCGCCAACCGAAAACCTTTACAACGAGGTTGAGGGGAGGCTTCACAACTCAATTGAAGGCCCTCAACGACACCACGCAGCTTCACAACAAATGCCCCAGCTCCGAGGATGCCCTACACCGTCTAGGGTTCCAAGAACCCAAGAGAAACAAAATCCACAAAGGATGAGTGGGGGAAATCAAGATTCCTTTGGTGGAGGTGTAGATCTAGGTCACCTCTCGCAATCTTCAAAAGATCAACAGATTTGAGTGGGTGGGGAGAGAGATCTAGGAAAGTCAAGCTCTTATGAAAATGGTGGAGAGAGAAAACGAAGAGATAAGGTGGGAGGAGGAAGAAGGGGGCTTAAATAGTGCACCTTCAAACGGGCAGATTCTGCCCAGCCCCGACACCATCGGTACTCGTTGGGCGAGCCACCAACAGCCCAGCAAAGGCCACGCAACGGTCAGAAAGACCCGTCAGTGGACCCATAGGGCTAGCAGGAAGTACCGGTCCCAGTTCCGCCCCTATTTCCGGCAAATAGATAGTGCGAGGCAGAAGGTCATCTGACCCGCATTGCCCAGTGTCGGAACTGGGTCCGGAACTGGATCTAGAACTACCGGTGACCGAGGATGGCCGGTACTACCGGTTAGGAATGGCGGTACTACCGCTCAGGGGGCTAGAAGCTGGTCGGGCCGGTACTACCGAGCCAAAATCTAGTTCTAGTTTCGACAAATAGGCAAAGTTAGACATACGTCTTACTGAACCAAAAATTTCCTCGTCGGAATTAGGACCAGAACTTTAGCCAGAAGTTTCGCCTGAATAGCCCTGGGAAAACCCCTTGGGCGGTACTACCGCCGCCTAGCCGGTACTACCGGTCAGGGCAGAAAACCCACCAACTCTGTAGGAAACACTTTCTCACATGAAAACTGGGATGGCTGTGGAGGTGCATATATGGTCTGTGCATGAAATGTTGATTTCCCACAATCTTCCTAGATGGACTCCCTCTTGATAGTACGGTAGCCTAAAAAATAAAGCAAGAGAAAGTGAAAAAAGCGCTATCGACTACAAGCTCTTCCTCGAGAAAAGTCAATCCACAAGCACGACCGAAGATAAGCCCTGAAACTTGGACAGACGGTTAAACCACAAAAGGAGTTGTCATCAGCACCAAAAACATAAGGAGAAAATAATCCTTTCACCTGGCACCACCTTTTTGCAGCTTTTGGCACATGGAGCTAATACCACCGCACTCACTTCTTCCTCCTCCACAAAAGACAGATTTGGTTACCCCCTCCTCCCTACCTAATTTTCCACATTGATTCACCATAGAAGCTTGCTCAATCTCCATCGATTGACCCTCAAATGTATGTGAAGTCTCTTGCTCCTCTAGATCTACAACATGTCTCTTTACTTTTCCGGCTCTCTTTCGTAAGTCGTCGTTGGAGGAAGCGTGAATGCGTTGCTTTCATGTATGCGTGTTGTCGACGACACTGACTATATGATTGTGTTGTGGTGCTTATTTTTGTGCAGGGATTTCATTTGAGATACCAATATTTTGCCGGAATGTCAATTCATTTCTTTTCCGGCGAATTTCTAGCACTTGTGGATTTCCTCTTTTTAGGGGAGGTCATGCCGAATTTTTCCGGGGATCCACGTCCATATATGCTCTAGTTATTCTCTTGCACTTTGTACCGCGCGCTTAGGCGACCATGGTACGACCACTGATCAGCAAATCCCTCATTGATAGGTGGATGACATGCACGAGGGCCGATATGGCACGCGCAAACAAGACGGAGATAAGATGTCTGTGTCGCGACTACAAGTTGATGTATCTGATAAAGCACGATTTCGGAATGTTGGAGTCGCACCTGCTCCGACGTAGTTTCATGGATGGCTACACTCGGTGGATACATGATGACAAAGATGATGAGGAGGATGTCAATAATGGTGAAGATCAAGATGCCGGTTGCGGTGACCCAGCATACCACTACATGATGTAGTATACTATAGTCGTTGACATAACACCAATCAAACACCGTTCACTACTATTACATCCCTCAGAGTGGTACAACAGAAACACAACAGGTCCAAGACACGACTATAGATTACAACTCGACTATTTACAGAAGATCTAGAGAACACTCTAGGTTAAAGAGAGGGAAAGAAACTTCTTACAGAGAAGAACCAGAAATAATAACTTAGAACTACCTGGCTAATAAGACTAGCATCTAAACTATAAGGCTTGCAATTGCTACTAATGCAATGCTCTACATAAGTAGGTTTTATGGCGAGAGTATCTATTTCTATCTAATCAGGAACTTCGTCTTCACTTCAGTTGATGTATATGTTGACTTCATTGACTTTATTGATAAACTTGAGCTGTCGATGATGGTTTCTAGAGCATAAGTTGGTGTTGACATCGTATTCAACAGCTTAGAACCTAGCAAGGGTTAAGAAGGTACGGTTGAGTATGAGCGTACTCAGCAAGTTCGCTAAAAAGGAGTGTTTTATGCACTATCTACAGCCATAGACCATAGGTCGTAGGCAATGCAGGTTTTCGTAAACATTTCTTCAAAGGTTGCTTTTATTCTGAAAAGCTATCTCCGTCAGCCTTCACAGGTTTACCAGAACTTTCATGGAGTTCCTTTCCTGCCGCGTTCGTAGCTCCTTTCCGGAACAGGGAGTAACAAGTTACAATTCTTACACTCTACAGAGGTGTGTTGCTTTACCCATGAGAGGCCTTAGCTTTGTTGCACATCCGAGTGACATTCTCGTCCATATTTCCTTGCTGTGGGGCCCAGTCTAAGATCCAAGCCAATCACTACCCCTCTCCGCGACCCCGCATGAAGACACGATCCTCCAGGACATGCCCCACCTCCGTTAAGCCCCATACATGACTAGCTATAACCCTGGTAGGCACACGAAGACTCTATGAGACGGTTATGCCCTGGCATGCTCCCTTAAAGGTCCAGCTAAATCACTGGCAGCCTCTCAAGATAATCTAGACACCAAAATCATGGGAAACTGAGGGGTTCCACCCATGTGCTTGGTTTATCCATGAGAAATCCTTAACCTCATGATCAGGTCATCCGTCCATGCGAAAGGAATAAGATCCAGCTGACTTCTTTGTCCCATTCCAAATCTCATGGTTAACGCGTAATATACGGCGCTAGAATCACTAGCGACATTGGTTGTTAAGTTCTAGATGATACATTCCTGTACAATGGCGTTTCCATTGCCAATTATGATAGATTAGCTGATCACCCTGGATCAGTAACCGATACTTCAAGCTAATATGCAAATAGTGTTTTCGACCTTTTTGAAATGTAGGTGATGACAACAGTTGAGTTACAAGCATAGAAAATAATCAAAGGACATGAGCAAGTGTGAACTTGCCTTTTGTGATTGCAAGATTATGCACTCACGGTCTTCAAGATACTAGAAGATCCAAATTCTATAAACAGCATCATTGGTCCGATAAGGACTAATGTTTAAAGAAGCAAGATGCAATTATGCATAAGTAATGTAATGTAGTTTGATAAACATTAATCCCCGAACTAGTCGTATCTAATCTAGGGTTTGAAACTGGGGATGGTTTCTTTAGAATGTGTTTCACTTTTATACCAGCTTCACACTTGTGCTTCTTATTAAGGCTTGTGAGAGTGTGTGCGTGAAACAATATTTAAATACAACAAGTAGCATACAATACTAAAGCACTCAAATGGGTCATGGTATCTAAAATATTTTTTAAGCAAGATTATTAATCAATTAGAGCTTTTATAGAAATGCTGAAGGATTACTTTTAATGTTTCTTAAAAGAATAACCTTTTAGGAAAAGATTACTTTACAAGGTAAAATCATTTAAGTGTTTAACATGCAAAGTATAAAAGTGAAGTATAATAATATTCTAAGATTGAGGGGAATTGTTACTTGGTAATTAAGATAGGTGTTGGTGTGATAGGTTGTTAAGAGTTAAAGGATTTATTCATAAAGTTGTTGTTTGAAGTGGCAAAATGAATAACCTTTGAAGAAATATTTCTTTGCCAAGGCTTTAAATAATTTGTGTGGTTAACAGAATATGATCGATGTCATTTGCGTTTGCTCGAATTATATGAATTTGAGATGCCTTATGATTTGATTGAAATAGACAAAAGTTAACTATAAAACATAATTAAACTTTATACATTGTGTTTATAACTTTGTGGACCAAAGTTAACTTTAAAACATGAATAGACCTAGGGTGTGATGTTTTAAAGTATTAATAACTTTTAAGCTTTCTAATAAGCATATTTAAGAGTATGAGGTCATTCAGTTTCAATTTAAGTGAGTGATAATTCTAAATATAACTTGTTATTATGAATATAATTTATATTTTAAGGAAAGTAAATTTAGATGATCTTTAATAATCTATTAAAGTTTGAAATCATGAATAGTTAAGAGATAAATAACATTCACTTTTATTGTAAGTGAAGGATGATTAAAATTTATTCAAATTGTTGGTTTATCTTGGAGTTATGGTTTTAAAGAGTTTTGTAAATGTTAATAGTTTACTTTCAAGTATTATTATAGACTTAAGTTATGGTTTTGGAAGTAGTATTTAAACGTACAAGATTTAGGGTTTTATATAAAATTGTGATTATTTCTTATTTAAGAATGTTCTTAAAGAATTTACCAACTAGATAATAAATAAGGATGTATTTCTTAATAACCTTAAGATGTGTTGGAATGATATAATTAGTATTTTTGTAGTAAAACATACTTACTTAAGACCTTAGAAGTGAATTTTATTTAATTTTAGGTGTTATCCTTATTTTTATAAAATTCCACAAAGGATTATATATCTTGAAATAATTGCTTCAAGTTTTATTTGTTAACAAATTAAGTTAGTATTTGTATAAAATAGTAGATTAATTTTCATATGCAAAAATAATTTTATTCATTTTTAGGACTTTTCCTTAATTTATGAAATATCACTTAGACTTTAGTGGTGTTAACATTTATTTGCATTTTATTTAACTTAAATAAGTAAAGTTATATTTTTCTTAGGTAGATATTATTTTTGTGATCATTTCAATATGTCATATGTATTTTTAGGATTTTTCTATACTTTTCTAGGGCTCAAATGAGTTTAGAGGTATTTTGGTAATTATTAAATAGAAGATTCATTTTGTGTGGCGCTAACTGGGCTGAAGCATTGTTGAGGTAAACTGGAACTATTTGGTTGGGTACATGGGTCGGCCTGGCCCAACTAGTCCTATCTTGGGGTCATTTTGACCCCATCCCAGTCTCTCCCGAACGATTCTTCCTCTGACTCTCGTTCCCCTTCTGTTCCTCATGCATATGTCGTCGCCTGCCACTACTCTGGCTGTCGCCGACCCGATTCCAGCGATACAGATGGTTGCCCTTGCCGCTGATAGTCGCTGAACCTTCGCTAGCGTTGCCTCCCTCACCCAAAACCCTTTGATCTGGCCACCACCCCTTGTCTATGCCGCGTTTCTCCCTTCGCTGGAGCTAGGGTTCGGTGACCCCGTCGCGCTGCCACACTCCGTCTGCCGGCGCCAACCCTCCAGGTTCTCCTCCCTTAGAACTCCTTTGCCTGGATTCCGTTACTCTTTCTAAGGAGCCCCTTGCTGGCGGCTAATCCTACTTGTGTGATTCGGTTTCGCTGGTGCCGATTTCCATTGCCTACGCTTGTGCCTCCGGCTCTGTTGCTTCGGCCCCTATGAGTCTTTTCTACTACTTTGCTATTCAAATTACAACGCCCGTGCGAGGGTGAACCTGGTTGCAACTCGGTGCTCTCTGACGCCTAACTTTGTTATGGTGGTGGTGTGCTGGCGGTGGCTATCTTGACTCCGACACCGGCGGGACGACACTGCGCCTGCGCAAACCTCATGCTAACCTCCCTCGCTACTTCGACTCCTTTTCTCCTACTACCTCTTCTTCTACTCCAACTCAGGTAATACTTGTGTGATTTGAATTGAGTTTGAAGAATGTTGACTTCAACCAATTTTATTTAATGAGTATATAATTGATTTCTGGTCATCCAATAATAATGAAGAACAGAGTGTTACCACATGGGTTTACACCTGCTAATTTATAGTAGTATATAGTTAGTATACCTAGTATGCTTTTAAGACATGATGATATAATTTAGTTTGGAGCTTAAGCTCTAATCTGAGGGTTGTCCATGTTATTTATGTTGGATAAATTTATTGGCTTGTATCACATATAGATATTGTTGTGTATCAAGGACGAATTTTATTCATAGCTCACTCATGGACTTACATGCAGGCTTATCGATGGAACTACTGCTGACTCTAGATGATTTGTTGCTAGCTGAATCCATGAGTGTGATATGCATGATGTGTTGAACCTTTGGTTCAGTTATGATCTTGGGCCTCCTTGGGATATAGTGATGTTTATATAAATATGATTCCTAGTTGAGGTAGCTTGGAATATGATTTGAAACAAGTTTCTTTGGCTGCAACTATTCGTATGGCATGTTAATTTGATGCTGATCTTGGTTAGTGAAGACATTGGCTTCTCCTGTTTGAGTTTGCCACTGTGGTACCTCCATTTGGAGTGTGCACAGTGGCGTTTCTTAATAACAGGACATGTTGTTGAATTAGCTATCTATGGATTAAGATTTGGCTACGAATGATGCACAGTCTGAGGTTTATGATTTATTGATAAAAATAGATACTTCATTTGTATTTCTAGCTCAATGATGATACCGGTGTAGCATCTCTACACCATTCTGAGAGCCCTGTCCCCCACTAAAAATCATGCTAAAAAATATAAGTGAAAAGAGCAGATGCTATTACTACTGTAAGTTGGCAACCTGATATACATAGTAGATCAGCTTGAATTGATGAGGTTGTGGAGAATCTATGGCTGCTCTGGATCTACTGTTGTTGGATCTTGTGGTGGTAGCCTGTTGCTGTGTAACAATGTTTGCTTGGGTGGATTTTGATTGCTTGCTTGGTCAGATCTTCTCTTTGTACTCCAGATCTGCACCTCCTACTGCTGCACTTGATATTAGTGTCCTGCTCTACTCCTTGCAGCTAAGATTTCTTCTTGGTCTATTTTTCTTGTAGAATTCTCCTTTGTTCCAGGCCCTGGATGGCTTCCCTAAGCAACCAAGATGCTAGAACTGAGTAGATCTTGGGGTGCTTGTACTATTTGATAATTTGGTGGATGTTCTTGCTAATGATTTGATGGGTGGATCTATGAGATACTGATGCTGAACTACTTGTTCTTGTGCGGTGGTAGATATGATGTTGGTGTGAATAAATGGTTGTGGTGTCACTTTGGAGGTGAGAATGGGGTGTTTGCTATGGCTGGTTCACTCCCCTTTTTGTACAAGGATTGCCTCCTTCTTATCTGCTTCCTAGGTTTGCTGTGTTGACAGCATGCCCATATGCATGGCTGTGTGAGAAGCTTACTTACGGCCCTTCTCTGGTTCAAGTTACAAGAACTGTAACTTGTCTATTGTGGATAAGATCAGGTGAAAACCTGATGTTTTACCATTTTCCGTGTTATTTGACTTTGGTGAAAATTGCCCCTTAAGCCTATGATGCTGGACTGAGGCAAAAGTCTGATAAGAACAAATATGACATGACCCCTTTTTTAAATACATACTCGATGATGAAGTGAATCTCTAGCATCTCTAGGACAAATCTGAGAGTATAACTAATAAACTAACCCCTATTTACTATTTACCTTGTTTATCTGTTCCTTTTGCAGGGACAAGGATATTGAGGGTATAAAAGATGAAGGAAATAAATAGGATTAGTTTTTTAGGGTTCCTTATTTGTTTCATGTATTTTCTCTTTTGAAACTTTGTAGTAGTATTCACATATTGTACTGTGTATTTATTATTTATAACTTATAAAACTTTAATGTAATAAAGAATTCCCTTTTGTCTCATTTATTCAGACTTGTACATTACTATTACTACGTATTTAACAAATAATACCATTATTTATTTATTATTATTTTCCAATTATGGAATTCCTTTATTTATCTAATTAAAAAAATTATTTTATTTCTTGGCATTACTTTATTCTTTAAGTATTCTTTATTCAACATTGGAATATTCTATATTCCAAGGTATTCAAACTTGAAATTCAAATCTCAATTTCAAATCTGATTTGAATTGTTTCCCAAAACACGAAATTACAGTAGAGGTCATGTTGAAATTTTTCGCACCTGTACTGATGTTCCCACTAGTACAAGAGAGACCCCAATCCCTCCACAGTTCTTTTAGTTTTGCACGAAAATTCCCCGGATTTTCTTATGCATGAATGCAATGCATAAACATGTATCCTCTCTATTTCTAGGTGATAATCCTTGGATGTTACAGTCTCTCCCCCTTAAAATAAACTTCGTTCCCGAAGTTCGTACTCTCTTACGTTTCAGAATGACTTAATGACTTGTATTGATCACAACCTTTCTCAACTCCACTATGATCATAAATAGGGATAATTGTAGTATCCCGTATCCAAACCTCTTCACTGCATCTTCTGCATTCTTGGCAACTTCTAGCTATCAATTTTAATTTGTAGAATAACTCCTTTGTCTTCATAGTCCTGCTTAGGATTGGTTTTGGATACATTTAGTCCATTCCAATCAGGTTTTCATGTTACACTACTCCTGTCTATTCTGGAATACTCTTTTCTCTCTTAAGGCCAACTTAAGAGTTGTTTCCTTTAAACTAGTCCGCTGGGTTTAAGCTGTTATATCTACTTCAATCATTCATCCGAACATACCGTTGCAATTACTTTATAATGATGACTTCTTATAACCTCATGAAAATAAGGCTTAATATCATCATAGTTTAGTACTTCTTCTCCAACCTTTAGTCAGAAAGTCAGGTAACAATACTTTAGTGTTTATTGTTTACTCTCCCCCTTGGGGTTTCCTAATGGCCTTTAAACTACACGTATAATACCCATTAAATTTTCCAACATTACTTTACCTCTACAAAGTCTCACGAAAGAATCTACGGCATTATTTCTCACTAATAAACTCGATTTCGTGAAACATATCGAAAGTTGTACGCTTAAATTTTTTATACTTTTTTATCTCTCTCTTATAACTTAGGCCAAGTTTTATGCTCTTTAAATTATACAAAGATGACCTAATTAGCTAAAGTGCTAGGATACCAGCTACGGATACTGCTGACTCGTAGTTGATGTAGAGCTCGTTGGGAACCCCAAGAGGAAGGTATGATGAGCACAGCAGTAAGTTTTCCCTCGGTTATGAAACCAAGGTTTAATCGAACCAGTAGGAGCAAGGAAACGCCACAAAGGTGTTACTAGCTGAGCTTTGGCAGGACGCACTACCGGTGCTAGTAGCAACGTGGAGACATGCACAACACAACCACAGAACTTTGTCCCCAACTTGCGATGAGGTTGTCAATCTCACCGTGTTTTGCGGAAAACAAAGGATTAAACGTATCGAATGGAAAGAAGTAAAAGTTTGCAGAAAGTAAACACATAGTAGTAAAAGATTGTAGATTGTATGTAAAGAAAAAGGACCAGGATCCATAGTTCACTAGAGGTGGCTCTCCTTAGATAGATAACATGCTAGGTGAACAAATTATAAACGGGGCAATTGACGAACACCGAGAAAGCAATACATGCATATACTAATCATCTTGACTCCTCTGAGACTTGATTGGGCATTACAACATAATACATAGACCGCCATCCAACTGCATCTATGACTAATAATCCACCTTCAGGTTATCATCCGAACCCCCTCCAGTATTAAGTTGCAAGCAACAGATTATTGCTTAACTGCGTGTAAAGTAAACAATACGATTGTTCTATGAACAAAGGATTGTTGTTTTCTCCCTAGTAGCAACTGCACATCTAGTACCTTAGAGATTTCTATCACTTCCCCAGATTACCAGAGGCATGAACCCACTATCAAGCATAAATACTAACTCTTGGAGTTGCTAGCATCTACTTGGCCAAGATAGCTACTAACAACGGAAAGCATGCAAGATCTCAAATAACAAAGACATGATAGAATCAATAATCAATCTAAAATAGCATCTCAATATCCATCAGATCCCCGAAAATACAACATGTATGAATTACAAATAGATGATCTTGATCATGAACGGAGCTCACAAGATCTAAACATGAAAGCACAAAGGATAAGAAACCAGCCATCTAGCTACTACATGTATCCGTAGTCCAAGGATGAACTACTCACGCATCACACCGAAGGCTTGCATGGTGATGAAGAAGGCCTCCAGGGTGAATTCCCCTTTCCAGCAGGGTGCCGG
Source organism: Avena eriantha (assembly GCA_910589775.1). NCBI lineage: Eukaryota > Viridiplantae > Streptophyta > Magnoliopsida > Poales > Poaceae > Avena > Avena eriantha. Next base: position 309,567,021 of record OU342746.1, read on the forward strand.
GAAGAGCTTCAGATCCCTCCCGATCTAGGGATGGAGATGACGGCGGCTACAGACTCTTTCGTGGATTTTTGATCGGGTACTTAGGGTTTTCGTCCCGAGGGCAACTTATAGGCGGAAGGAGAGGCCGAGGGGGTGCCAGGGCTGGCCTCACCACCCCCTGGCGTGGGCCAGGCCTGGCCACGCGGCCAGGTGGTGTGGTGGCTCCCTGGCCCTTCTCCGTCTCGTATTCTGGCACTTGATCCCTTCCGGAAAAATAGGCACTTTGGCTTTTGTCCCGTCCAATTCCGAGAATATTCATTTTCTGACTTTCCTGGAACCAAAAACAGCAGAAAACAGGCAGCTGGTACTGTGGCTCTTGTTAATAGGTGAGTCCAAGAAATCATATGAAAAGTACTCCAAAGTTGGAACAAAACACAAGAAAGTGGATAAAACTAAGCATGGAACATCAAAAATTATAGATACATTTGCAATGTATCAACATCCCCAAGCTTAACTCCTGCTCGTCCTCGAGTAGGTAAGTGATAAAAAGAAATAATTTTTGAGGTGACATGCACCATCAAAGACTTGATCAAAGTATTTGCAAAACTCAAAGCTGGGATCATAGTACTTCAATCATAACATGAAAGACAAAGTTCTAGCAATAGGCAAAGAAACTATGATGCAACATAAAAAGGCACAAACAAAAGATTCATGAATAACATGCCTTGCAAGACGTTTGTTTGTTTCACATAAAGAAAACATAGCATAATAGTATTCACCTTGTCCCTCAATAGAGTAGCAAATATAAATGCATAGGACACCTTCAAAGTTCATAAGAGTGACTAGATACAATAGTTTAAAACAAGCAATAACAAGTTATGCATCAATCAACTAGTCTTGGGACAATGCACATAGAACTAAGAATGGCCACTATGCTCTCAAAGTAGGTGCACAAAGATAGAAGGTGGAGACTCAATATAATGGTGGAAGAAAAGCCTTTTGTAAAAGGAAGTAGGGATTCAAGTCTCATAAAGAGCTTCCAAAAATTATGGTACTTGTAGTTTTTAGCTCTCATTGCCCCTATCATAAACATCTTGAAAGTGATTAAGGTTAAAGTAACACAACTAAGAGGATATGCTTGACAAGTTATAAACCGAAATCTCATGTCCCTTACTTACGAAGACTGATCCTCATGCTACTCAACTTTAGTCACGAGTAAGCTCTTGTCATTGTAAGTATATGTGTATCATTAAGAACCGCCAACGGGGTACCCCTTGCACATGATACGGGAGCTTTCCCATAATCAAAATGACAAGGCAATCAGACAATGAGCATCTCAGCGATCTTTTTATTTGCTATTTGCATAGGTTTTTATTAAGGATGCTTCATAGAGTGCTCATTATGGTGATGCTGCAAGTTTCCACCATGATTAGGCATGGCTTAGGCTAGCGGCCCAGGCGTTTCTCTAAAACACATACAAACTCCATGATCTTACAAGTTCCACATTTATTTCACACCGTCGGGATCCGTAAGCAAAAGAACATGATATCAACGGAGTACAAAGTACAAGTGCGATGTTGAAAGCGTTCCCCATGAAACATGGTTCTGCTAATTTCAACTTATAAAGCGCAAGCATATACACAACAAAGAAGGACCCAATGGTTCAAGTTTATTAGAGGCAATAAAGTAAAGTGTGCCAACAAGTTCGTGAGAGCTTTAATCACTAGTTTTATCATAACAAGTGAAAGGTAAACAAAAGCATGAATATACTTGGAATAGCATAAGCTAGTAGGTAGGTATGGTGGAATCTTTGGAATAACTTGGTTTAGGAAGTTGGATGCATGAGTGGAACTCATACTTGGTGGTGGAGGCTAGCAAAATACTGGGAGCGACAAACTAAGAGAGCAATAATGGCCATAATCATGCAGAGCGACAAAACATCATTGATTAAAGCATAAAGTGATACTACAAGTTGAAAACTAAAGGATCATAAAGGCTATGATGACTTGAGATAGTCATAACATGGTGTGAGCATGTGCCAAGTCAACCCAAATAAAGCATCAAAGGAGAATACCACTATACTATGCTTTAATAAGCTAAAACAACGCATGATTCATCCAAGGCACATTAAGCAATCTCAATTGTTTATAACAAGTCATGCTACAACAAAGAATACTAAGCATAAAGCCAAAATAATATCAAGCATGGCATGACAAAGCATATGCCACAGTAAAAAACGAGCTCTTTTTACCACATAAGCATGAACTTTCCTAATCTTTTCCAAACCAAACCAAACTATTTGCAAACCAAAGTATGAAAGAGGGGGTCCAACCAATTTATTCAGAACACTAAGCAAACCAAGCAAACTAAAAACCAAAACAAAAACGAAAAAGAAGATGCTCCAAGAAAAACTACCCTGGAGCGCCTGGCGGAGTCCCTGGCTACGCTGCTCCACGTCCACCTGGTGCCTGTTACACCTGTGGGAACACTAGGCATCAACACTGGAGTTGTCCAATGAACAACAAAGCTCTTCCTCCACCACCTCCAAGACCTGCGGCAAGTTCTTCTATGGTTCGTGCACCTCCACCTCGGGCTCTCAACATCAACACCAAGCCCGGGTCTACTGTTGCTCGTGTCAACTGTGTCAACATCGCTCAAGCTGAGCATGCACCTGGAGTTGTGATGGGTACGCTTCCCGTTAACTCAGTCCCTGCATGAGTTTTGTTTGATTCTGGTGCGTCACATTCTTTTGTTTCTCACAAGTTTGCTCATGAGCATGATCTGGCTATGGTTCCCTTATTGCATCGTCTTGTGGTACAATCTCCTGGGTCAAACATGAGGGCTGCTCATATCAGCCATGGCAATCAAATTGAGATTGGTGGCTCTTCGTTCCCGGCTTCCTTAATTATTCTGGGCAATTCTGACATTGATGTTATCTTGGGCATGGATTGGTTAACAGCAAATGCAGCTGTGATTGATTGTGCTGAACGCTCGGTTTCTCTGAAAATTCCTGAAGGCCATATAGTCTATTCTCCAAGTCTGACTCCTGCAATTCAGCTTTTCTCTTTGGCGACTCTGAATGATGATGCTATGGAGGCTATTCAGAGTGTTCTGGTGGTCTGTGAGTTCTCAGATGTTTTTCTTGAAGAGTTACCAGGTATGCCTCCTGATCGAGAGGTCGAGTTTGTGATTGAGCTTGAACCTGGAACCGCTCCTATCTCCAAGCGTCCTTATAAAATGGGTCCTGCTGAATTGGCTGAACTCAAACGTTAGCTTGATGAACAAGAGAAGTTGGGTTTCATTCAGCACAGTACTTCTTCTTGGGGTAGCCCAACCATCTTTGTGAAGAAGCGAGACAAGACTGATAGACTTTGTGTTGACTATCGGGCTCTCAATGCTAAAACCATCAAGAATAAATATCCCCTTCCGCGGATTAATGATCTCTTCGATCAGCTAGCTGGAGCTGTAGTATTCTCTAAGCTGGACTTGAGAAGTGGATATCATCAAATCAAGATTCGCAAGGAAGATGTTCCCAAAACAGCTTTCACCACCCGCTATGGCCTGTACGAGTACACGATCATGTCTTTCGGTCTCACCAACGCACCTGCCACCTTCTCGAGGCTTATGAACTCGGTTTTCATGGAGTATCTTGATAAGTTCGTTGTGGTCTATCTGGAGGACATCCTAGTCTATTCTAAGTCAAAGGAAGAACATGAAGAACACCTTCGGTGTGTCCTAAACAAGCTTCGTGAGAACCGCCTATATGCAAAGTTCTCCAAGTGTGAGTTCTGGCTACCTGAAGTCACCTACCTTGGTCACATCATCTCTGCCAAGGGCATTGCCGTCAACCCAGAAACTGTTCGGACAATTGTTGATTGGCTTCCACCCAAAAATGTCAAAGAAGTCCAGAGTTTTCTTGGTTTGTCTAGTTACTGTCGTTGCTTCGTTCAGAACTTCTCGAAGATTGCGAAGCCTCTTACCGATCTCCTCAAGAAAGGCAAGAAATACCTTTGGTCTCCTGCATGTCAAGCAAGCTTTGAAACACTCAAAGAGAAGCTCACTTCCACACCAGTCTTGATTCCTCCAGATACATCAAAGCCTTTCCAGATATTCGGTGACGCCTCATTGCAAGGATTGGGTGCGGTCCTTATGCAAGAAAAACAAGTTGTTGCTTATGCCTCTCGACGGTTGAAGACGCATGAGATCAACTATCCTACACATGACCTCAAACTCGCAGCAGTTGTCTTTGCTTTGAAAGTATGGAGGCACTACTTGCTTGGCAACCGTTGTGAGATCTTTTCTGATCACAAGAGTCTAAAGTATATCTTCACACAACCTGATCTCAACCTTCGTCAGAGAAGGTGGATTGAAGCAATTAATGATTTCAATTTGACCATCAACTACACTCCGGGAAAAGCTAATGTCATGGCCGATGCTCTCAGCCGAAAAGCTTATGTCAACAACCTCATGGTGGAAGAACAACAGCCTCTCTTGTGCGAGGAATTCCGCAAGCTCAACCTTGAAATTGTGGATCAAGGGTATCTTCTGAACCTTCTGGCAACCCCTCTCTTGGAAGAAAAAGTTCGATCCATTCAACTTGGTGATACTTACACTACAAAGATCATATCCAACATTCAGCTTCCGAAGTATGAGTCCTTCCACATCGACGACCAAGGCGCTCTTTTCTTTGAACACCTGATGTTTGTTCCGAACTACCCGGGTTTAAGAGAGCAAGTTCTTAAGGAGGCGCATGATTCTGTTCTTTCTATCCACCCTGGCAGCACTAAGATGTACATGGACTTGCAAACACAATATTGGTGGCCTGGGTTGAAACAATGTTGTGCCAAGTATGTCTCGGAGTGTGATGTCTGCTGCAGAGTTAAAGCTGTCCATCAGAAACCTTCCGGTCTTCTACAGCCATTGAAGCCTCCGGAATGGAAATGGGAGAAAGTAGAGATGGACTTCATAACTGGTTTTCCAAGGTCGCAGAAGGGCAACAATGCAATCTTTGTTGTCATCGACATGCTTTCTAAAGTGGCTCACTTCTTTCCCGTCAAGGAAACAATTTCTGCAATTCAGTTGGCTGAGCTCTATATCAACAGAATTGTTTCTCTGTATGGGGTTCCTCTTGAGATCATCTCAGACGGTGGAAGCATCTTCACTTCCAAGTTCTGGGGAAGTTTCCAAAATGCTTTGGGAACAAAATTGAACTTCAGCACAGCTTACCACCCTCAGTCACAAGGACAAGTTGAAAGGATCAATCAGATTCTGGAAGATATGCTCCGTGCTTGCGTTATCTCTTTCGGCATGAAGTGGGAAGAATGCCTTCCTTATGCTGAATTCTCTTACAACAACAGCTTCCAGAAAAGTCTAAAGATGGCACCATTTGAGGTTCTCTATGGCCGCAAATGCAGAACTCTGATTGGTTGGTCGGGTGCAGGTGAAAGAACATTGTTTGGCCCCGACATTGTAACTCAAGCGCATGAGAAGGTTCGCATCATTCTCGAAAACCTGAAGGTTGCTCAAAGTCGCCAGAAGAGCAACTATGATAGAAAGCACACGGACATGGAGTATGTCCCTGGTGATCTCGTTTACCTTCGTGTCACTCCCATGAGGGGCACACACCACTTTGGTATCAAAGGAAAGCTGGCTCCTAGATACATCGGTCCTTTCAAAGTTCGTGGAAGAAGAGGAGAAGTTGCTTATGCTCTTGAGCTCCCTGAAAAACTCAAGGTCCATGATGTTTTCCATATCTCTCAACTAAATAAAAGCTTCAAGGATCCCGGCAGGACCGTGGACCATGAACTCATCAATCTCCAAGAAGATCTGTCTTATCAAGAACACCCCATAAAAATCCTAGAAGTCGCAGAAAGAAGGACTCACAACAAGTCCATCAAGTTCTGCAAGGTGCAGTGGTTGCACCATTCTGTGGATGAAGCCACTTGGGAACACGAGGACGAGCTTCGTGCCAAGTATCCTACTCTCTTCGTGTCTTCTTCTTCTTCCTAGAATCTTGGGGCGAGATTCCTATTTAGTCGGGGAGAGTTGTAGCATCCCATCTGTCTAACATCTATAATGCTACATGGTCTAGTAATAATAAATGCTACTTCCTACATATAATTGTTGCATCATAATTATATCATGCTCATGTCATCATGCCACCTTGCATTTGAGCATCATATAAAACCCTTTCATTTGGCTCTTATCCATATGCACTATTAATTGTATCTGTCTCTTGATATTTTGTATTTGGTTCTTGATAAATGCTTGATGCCCAAGTTGAGTTAGGGGCATATCTTTTATTAACTTCACCACCTTCACTTGTCACCACCTTATAATTCCACCATCCTAATTATACATGAGCTTTAACATTTTTTTCCTTTGGCATTTAAATCTAGCTCATGGGGGTTGGGATGGATCCACTTCTATTTCCACATGCTCTCACACTAGCATCATGTTGTTTTCACATTGTTAATATGTGGAGCCACCTTTGCATGCCTTGTGAGTGGTACCCTTTTTCTAGCTTCCATATGGATTGTTTTGGAATAATTGCTCATGTGGGAATATTGTTGAGGATATTGTACACCTAGTGGAATATACACACTAGCATGTCCAAAGTACATTCAAATTTGAGCATCTCCATCTACTCCACATGGAACATCCACCTTATTTTTGGCTTGGCCTTAATTCCATATTGTGGAATGCATGTGAATAAATGCCATGGGGCTTTATCTTTGTTTTCACAAGATTAAACATGGCATTTATTGATTATGCATGGGCCATGCAAGGTCACCTTCCTTTCTATTTTCTTTGGTTCAATTTTTGGCTTGAGTGGGGCATGGGTATTTTACCATGGTCCAATTTAATTCTCTCTCCCTCTCTTCTTTTAACTTTGGAAACCCCTCTATCCCTCATTCTATCTCACCTCCAAAAACCTCCACAGCCCTTGCAACCTATCTTTTTCCAACATAGTCTTCTTCTCCTAGTGCTTATGAGAGAGTTTTGGCTTTTGGAACTCTTTGAGAGCTTGTGTTAACACTTGAATAAACTCTCCCTAATTCTACTTACACCCTATCTACTCATGCCCACACCTACACATGCATGTGTGTCCACATGGGAGCCTCTCTCTCTCTAACCTACCTAGCTATAACCCCTAAACCAAAGTAAACCTATCCTAAACCCCACCTATCTAGCCGCAACACATGGGGTGCCCATGGCATGTCCATGCCATGTGCACCACACCCTCTCACCTCACCATCCCCTCTTCTCTTGTTGTACATGAGGCTTCACCGTGCCCAGCTGTCCCTGTACCACCACCTGGCTACACCCCCATCCCGAGCCATGCCCCTCCACCCTAACCCTAGCCCGAGCCACCCTTGCTCGACACCCCCATGCCATCTACCCCTCCCCTCTCGGTTCCCCTCTCTCTTTCGCTGCAAGCAGGTCCCACCCGAGCCTCCTGCCTTCCTCCCTACCTGGTCCAGCTGCAGCCACCCCTGGACCCGAGCCACGCTGGGCACGTGAGGAGAAGGAGGAGAAAGGTGGCCGAGCCACCTTTTTCTTCACCCGAGCCCCACGGCACCCCCCTCTCACCCGTCCTTATCTCCACCCCCTCCCGTCTCTCTGATGTGTCCCAGATCCCCCAGGGCCTGCCCCTGCGCCACCGCTCTTCCCCATCTCCCCCTGCCACCTTCCCTTCCACCTCCGGCCACCACCGTTGGCATCCACCTCGTACACCAGATCGAGGAGGAGGGCGTGGTGTCGAGGGTGTCGAGGAAGGCCACGTGGATCCTGGCGCCGCCCCCATGCTCTACAGCAAGGAGGAGGACGCCCCGTACCTGCTGCACGCCGAAGCACCCCGACAAAACCCTAGCCTTGGTCCGTCTACGGCGTCGCCGATCCGTCGCTCCCAGGTCCGTTCCACCACCACCATCAGCCTCGCGGTGAGCCCCCGTCTCCCCCTAACAACCTCTCGGCCCTCTTTGCTTTCTGTACTCGCCGGACTTTTTGTCGAGCGCGCTCTGTGCGTCGGCGTGCGCGTGCTTCTGCTCGTCGTCGCGCCGCGCAGAGACCTAACTAGGCGCACCGCCGTTCCCTAACACCAACCCCTCCTAGCCGCAGTGGCTTCCGCCTCTGCGCACGTGCCCCAGGTCGCTGGTTCGATCTCCCGCGCCGCGCTGTTCCCTGTCGCGCACCGACCTGTCGTTAGTAGGTTCAGAGAAGAAAAACAGTACCGTGGGGCATTCTTTCAGAAAACCCCCCAAACCTTTTGCTTCTCAACCCGCGCTCCTTCCGGGCCCACATGTCTGCCTCTGTGGTAGTTTTACAGAAAGGCTCCCGCGTTTCTTTAGTCTCAACCCGCAGTCCCCCGCTGTGTCGCGTGGCAGCCTCTCACTCGCCCACTGGCGCGTGGGCCTGCGAAGCCTCAGGCCCCACCTGGCGCGTGGAATCCCAGGAGTACTACCCAGATCCGTCTCTCGCTTCAACTGAGCTGCCAAGCAAGCACTACCACATGCTTACATACATATAGTACCTATTGCCTCTATCTTATTCTTGCATCATTGAGTCGCGATTCCATTAAATTGAATCCCAAGTACTGCATAGCCTTTACTTTTAAACCCCACCGAGCTTGTTCCTCCATCCCATGAGCCATTACTACGGGAGTTGTTTGAGCCGTGCGAGTCGTAGAACAGCATGTGTAGGGTATGTGAGTGTATGATGAATAACGAGGTACCTAAACAACTTAACCTGAGTAGTAATGGGATAACTAATGAAAGAGGCACCGGTGGGTAATATCTGCTATTTGGTTTTTCCTGCTCACTTGTGTCCCGAAGGACCCCGAGTACTTGATTCCTGTTTCTTGACTATTCGCACTATCCACATCTGGGAGGCCTTATGGACCCCCCTGAGCCAGAGCTTGATTCATTTCTATTTCTTGGGGCCACAACTAGTTTGGGGGTTTTATTACTATCCCGTACTTATGCCATGCTTTACTGCTATATTTACGATTGTGCGTGGAGCACCTGTACTGTTTTGGATCGTGACACGTTTTCACTGTATCGACAAGCCCAGTCACACTTTCGGGTTCCCATTCGTTTACCGCCGTCCACACAAACCCTGGGTCCATTCCGGAGCCGGCCAACTTCGTTGCGGGTAGCTTAGTGGGGTGGCCCCCTGAAATATTTTATGAATCCTGTGATCGCTTTGTCGTGAATGCCTCGTTGGGTTTTGAGTTGGTTTTTCCGAGGTTGATCGAGTGTGTGTTGCTATTTGTGCACCCCTGCAGGGTAAACCTTTCTGAAAGCCGTGTCCGCGGTTATGGACGACTTGGAGCACAGTTTCTCGATCATAGACAAGTATAACTAAAGTACCGCTTTTAATTCGAATAAACACCTGACTAGTAAATAGTGCAACACTCATGGTATGGTTAATAAAACTGCCAACGGATGGGTTGTTCGTCCGCTTTCTCGTTGGTAAGCGAGAAGGAGGATGGCTCTGTTATTTTTTATACTGTTATAATTGTTGTTCCTAATTAACGGACATCCGTCTATCATTGGTTAGGTGGATGGTTAGCGAGTATCTATAGACTTGTTAGTTATTATCTTTTGCTGCAATTGCGTCACCCCAGGTATATGTTCCCCTTAGAGGCATAAAGACTTGCTGAGTACCCCTAGGGTCTCACACGATAAATTGTTTGATTCAGATGAACAAGTGTATTCGCAAGATGGATACTGGGTGGAGGAGACAGATGATGTTGGCAACGATCACTCGGTGTAGAGACTCCGGGGATGGGGATCCGCGAGATCTGTGGGCGAGATGCGTTTATTTATGTGGCATCTTATGCCGATTTGCTTCTTATCCGTACTCGGATCTTGTTTTCCGCTTCCGCCTGATACTCTGATGTTTGATGTATGAGGAGCTATCATAAACTATTATCTCTATCTAGGATATTTGGATCTTGCTGTATGGCATTGCAATATTTCTATTTCTTTTAGATGGAATGGCTCTGAGAACTGTTGTATGGTAGCTTGCATACATACTCACTTGTGTATGTATTTGATCTCTTCGCCTGTTGCCTACGCCGCTCGCTCTCGTCCCGATGTCTTGGAAGTGGTTAGGACGGCCGACGGGTCTACACGTGGGCGGTCCCCTGGGCCCCCGCTGTACTATTTTAACCACTTCCGTTTCATCCAGGCTTGAACTTAGAGCGTAGGGTCCGAGGTAGTTACATTACTCATTCCTTCCATACACCTGAAATTTTTCCTTCATACAAAACTTCACACAATCTCATTAGCAACATTAGTGCACTTAAGATAAATAAGCCTCAAGGTCAGTTATAACACCAAATAAACTTCCATTAGAACACTAGCTACTGTAGCACTTCCCTCAAAAATCTCAATTCCCCAAAGGAACTCAAGAAGGAACTAACAAGAAGCAAATGCAGAAAATGGCAGAAATCTGTCAAAACAGACCAGCAGGTAAAGACGAATTTTTTCGAAGACCTTCTGTTTCTCAAATTAAAACGTGTTGAACTAACAAAGTTAGATAATAACCTGGGGAAGAAGCACAAAAAATTACAACTCAATCCGACGTACATAGCTCTCTCAGGAATTTTTACGGTGAAGCACAGAAATCTGTTTCGGGACAGCAACTTTCCCAATCATTACTTCTCTCTCATTAGAGGTTACTCTTGGCACAAAAAGCAAATAAAAAGGATAAGGAGAGGTTATTACAGAGGTAATAACTTCCAAGACTCAGCTAAAACTCTTGGGTTATCTCCCAACAAGTACTTTTCTTTAACGCCTTTAAGTTAGGCATAAGAAGCAAAGAAAGAATCAAGTGTTCTCAAATGAAGAAGCATTAAGACCAAATTTTGTTTTCATAGGAGAAGCAAAAGAAATCTTTTCTCTCTTTTTAGGGAAGTGTTCTATACCTTTCTTGACTGGGAGTTGATATTTAATGGTGCCTTCTTTCATATCAATGATGGCACCAACAGTTCTAAGAAAAGGTCTTCCCAAAGTAATAGGACAAGAAGCATTTTATTCAACATCCAAAACATAGAAATCAACGGGGACATAGGAATCGTTAACCATAATAAGAACATCATTAAGACTCCCCATGAGTTTCTTTTTAGCATTAGAATCAAGTGGGACATTCAAATAATAATCTTCAAGAGGAGGCAAATCAAGCATATCATAAATCCTTCTAGGCATAATAGAAACACTACTATCAAGATCACACAAAGCTTTGAAATCAAAGTCATTCACTTTCATATTAATGATGGGTTCCCAACCATCTTCTTGCTTTATAGGAATAGAAGCTTTATGCTTCATCTTTTCTTCTTTAACCTTTATGAGAGCATCAGTAATGTGTTTTGTAAAAGCCATGTTCATAGCACTAGCATTAGGACTTTTAGCAAGATTTTGTAGGAACTTAATAACTTCAGAGATATTGCAACCATCAAGATCAAAATCAACTTTATCATCTAAAGTGGTAGAACTATTACTAGCCTCAACACTCGTGGTGGTAATAGTAGAAACACTAATGTTTCTAGCAATTTCATCTTCTCTTTCCCACTTAGCATGTATATCAGCTAATAGTCTATCATTTTCATCAATTCTTACTTGTATATCATTAGTAGATGCAAAGGGATTCTCATGAGTTTCAGGTTTAGCAGCCATTTTATTCAAAGTAGATTGAGCTTCAGCCAAAGATGCTATATTTCTTTCAGCATTAGAGAGTTTTTCCTCAATAGTTTTATTGAAAGCAGTTTGTTTACTAATAAACTCTTTAAGCATAACTTCAAGTTCAGAGGGAGCACTCTTATTATTGTTGTAAGAATTTCCATAAGCATTACCATTGTTGGGAGGATATGGCTTATAATTGTTGTTACCAAAATTGTTCCTATAAGCATTATTACCATAAGCATTGTTGCCAAAGTTGTTATTTCTTATGAAGTTCACATCAACTTGCTCTTCTTGAGCAACCAAAGAGGCTAAAGGAACATTATTTGGATCAATATGGGCTTTTCCATTAACAAGCATAGACATAATAATATCAATCTTATCACTCAGGGAGGAGGTTTCTTCAATAGAATTTACCTTCTTACCTTGTGGAGCTCTCTCAGTGTGCAATTTAGAATAATTAACCATTATATTATCCAAAAGTTTTGTTTCAGCACCCAAAGTGATGGTCATAAAGGTACCTCCAGCTGCTGAATCCAATAGGTTCCTTGAAGAATAGTTCAATCCTGCATAAAAAGTTTGGATGATCATCCAAGCAGTCAGTCCATGAGTGGGATAATTCTTTACCAAAGATTTCATTCTTTCCCAAGCTTGAGCAACATGCTCATTATCAAGTTGTTTAAACTTCATTATTTCACTTCTCATGGATATAATCTTAGCAGGAGGATAGTATTTTCCAATAAAAGCATCTTTGCACTTAGTCCAAGAATCAATACTATTCCTAGTTAAGGAATTCAACCATTCTTTAGCTTTTCCTCTCAAAGAGAAAGGAAACAATTTCAGTTTAATAATATCACCATCTATATCCCTATGCTTTTGCATCTCACAAAGTTCAACCAAGTTATTTAGATGGGGAGCAGCATCTTCATTACCAATACCAGAAAATTGTTCTCTCATAACAAGATTGAGCAAAGCAGGTTTTATCTCAAAGAAAGTATTCTCACCCACAGGTGGAGCAATAGGTGTGCTCATAAAATCATTGTTGTTGGTGCTAGTGAAGTCACACAACTTAGTGTTTTCAAGAGTAGTCATTTTTTTGGGTTTTCAATTAAGAAAGCAAACAAGTAAAACTAATTTTTTTTGTGTTTTTAAAGAACCAATACAAGCAAACAAAGCAAAAAGAAACTAAGCAAAACAAAAACAACAAAGTAAAGAGATTGGTTATGAGGGAATCCCCTTGTGAAGATGTCCCTGACTCCCCGACAACGGCGCCATAAAAAATCTTGTTGACTCGTAGTTGATGTAGAGCTCGTTGGGAACCCCAAGAGGAAGGTATGATGAGCACAGCAGTAAGTTTTCCCTCAGTTATGAAACCAAGGTTTAATCGAACCAGTAGGAGCAAGGAAACACCCCAAAGGTGGTACTAGCTGAGCTTTGGAAGGGCGCACTACCGGTGCTAGTAGCAACGTGGAGACCTACACAACACAACCACAGAACTTTGTCCCCAACTTGCGATGAGGTTGTCAATCTCACCGTGTTTTGCGGAAAACAAAGGATTAAACGTATCGAATGGAAAGAAGTAAAAGTTTGCAGAAAGTAAACACAAAGTAGTAAAAGATTGTAGATTGTATGTAAAGAAAAAGGACCGGGATCCATAGTTCACTAGAGGTGACTCTCCTTAGATAGATAACATGCTGGGTGAACAAATTACATCGGGGCAATTGACAAACACCAAGAAAGCAATACATGTATATACTAATCATCTTGACTCCTCTGAGACTTGATTGGGCATTACAACATAATACATAGACCGCCATCCAACTGCATCTATGACTAATAATCCACCTTCAGGTTATCATCCGAACCCCCTCTAGTATTAAGTTGCAAGCAACAGATTATTGCTTTACGAACTGCGTGTAAAGTAAACAATACGATTGTTCTATGAACAAAGGATTGTTGTTTTCTCCCTAGTAGCAACTACACATCTAGTACCTTAGAGATTTCTATCACTTCCCCAGATTACCAGAGGCATGAACCCACTATCGAGCATAAATACTAACTCTTGGAGTTGCTAGCATCTACTTGGCCAAGATAGCTACTAACAACGGAAAGCATGCAAGATCTCAAATAACAAAGACATGATAGAATCAATAATCAATCTGAAATAGCATCTCAATATCCATCGGATCCCCGCAAACACAACATGTATGAATTACAAATAGATGATCTTGATCATGAACGGAGCTCACAAGATCTAAACATGAAAGCACAAAGGATGAGAAACCAGCCATCTAGCTACTACATGGATCCGTAGTCCAAGGATGAACTACTCACGCATCACACTGGAGGCTTGCATGGTGATGAAGAAGGCTTCCAGGGTGAATTCCCCTCTCCGGCAGGGTGCCGGGAAGAGCTTCAGATCCCTCCCGATCTAGGGATGGAGATGACGGCGGCTACAGACTCTTTCGTGGATTTTTGATCGGGTACTTAGGGTTTTCGTCCCGAGGGCAACTTATAGGCGGAAGGAGAGGCCGAGGGGGCGCCAGGGCTGGCCTCACCACCCCCTGGCGCGGGCCAGGCCTGGCCGCGCGGCCAGGTGGTGTGGTGGCTCCCTGGCCCTTCTCCGTCTCTTATTCTGGGACTTGATCCCTTTCGGAAAAATAGGCACTTTGGCTTTTGTCCCGTCCAATTCCGAGAATATTCATTTTCTGACTTTCCTAGAACCAAAAACAGCAGAAAACAGGCAGCTGGCACTGTGGCTCTTGTTAATAGGTTAGTCCAAGAAATCATATGAAAAGTACTCCAAAGTTGGAACAAAACACAAGAAAGTGGATAAAACCAAGCATGGAACATCAAAAATTATAGATACATTTGCAATGTATCAGATAGCAACTGCGGATCCTCCTAAGTGTATGGATTACTTTATAGATTTTCGACTTACTACTGGCATTCTCTCTGAGTTGTCAGAGCTTGAATACCACTTTTGTTCCAAGACTTCTTCTTTGCACCCTTCCAAGTTACTTCCATGAACTTGGTACAGCTACTTCCTTAGCTTCTGAGCAACATCACCTATTTTGAGTGAACTAAAGTTCATTCCTTCATGTTGCTCCACACCTTTTCTGCATTAATATTCCTTCTTGTTTCCAACTAATAATAAGTTGGGACTGATCCATCCTTCAAAATAGTGTTAACACACCTTATATTTGGCTTCACTCTTCATGTAAGTCTTCATCTTGATCTTCAGAACTCGTCACTCCCTTACACGAATTCCCTTTTCTATATAGGTCTATAACATCAAGTAATAACTTGATGATGCGACATGCATTTGCACATCAAGTCAAACTTCATGCGAAGATCTAGTCAATCAGAAAGATCCAAGAAAAAACCAAGAAATTCAAATGTGGTACATATAATACACATTATCCTAAGCCTAGGATATAGTAGTTGAGTAAAGCATCTCGAGAATGTAGGCTTAGCTGTGTAGTATATGATACCTCCTAGTATAGGTTTACTTTGTGATAATTAGCACATAGGATTAAACTACTCTTTGTCTCGTTATTTACCCAAACTTCCCAATTGCAACTGGGTAATTTTGAGCAAAGTGGTCTCACTTTGGTTTTGACTAACCTCTTACCTTTCTTTCAGGACTACTAAAGACTACCAATTTTACATTATATCGTAAATTATCCTCACATGATCTCTCAAAACTACTAACAAAACTGTAGTTACTACCTTAATCCAAAAATTATCGTAATGCTATAATACCTATGACTTCTATCATAGACCTACACTGTTCTTTACTTATAGTTATTACAAGATTTGTTACTAAGTACTTGTCCTAATTACAAACTTATCATGGTCTCGGAGCTAATCTCACCATGACCTTATTAAGACTTACCTATTCATCATGATTGAAAAGCTAATCTCACCATGATGATTCTCCTTTTTATCTTAATATGGTTGATTCTGAAAAACATTCAAATCCATCACATGGAATTCTCAAGTGAATGACACAAGATTTACTTCCCATTATATCTATACATACTCTAATGGTCTACATTATGTGGTAAAGTGGTATCAACTAGCGATAAGGTTCTTCTGCTTCACAGGGATTCTAAATACAAACTCCATCACTAATACTACTCCACATGATATCCTGTTCTTAGCCATAACCTTCTTTGATATTTTAACTTACTTAAGATATCTTAGTGGTGGTATACCTATTTAGAACTACACTAAGATGATATTTCTCTAGAGAAGATGGATAAATAATCCTTAAGAACGATGATAAAAACATCCAACTTAAGTGTGACAAGGTTTATCCTCAAGTGGATACCCATCACAAGTCTTGGTTTAGATAAGATGGCTTCCTATAGTCACTATCCAACCTACAGATCTCCTAAAGGGTTTTAATCCTAAGGTCAAAGCATATGCTCTGATATCAGCTGCGGTGACCCAGCATACCACTTCATGATGTAGTACACTATAGTCGTTGACATAACACCAATGAAACATCGTCACTAGTATTATATCCCTCAAAGCAATACAACAGAAACACGACAGGTACAAGACATGACTATAGATTACAACTTGACTCTTTACAGAAGATCCAGAGAACACTCTATGTTAAAGAGAGAGAAAGAAACTTCTTACAAAGAAGAACCAGAAATAATAACTTAGAACTACCTGGCTAATAATACTAGAATCTAAACTATAAGGCTTGCAATTGCTACTAATGCAATGCTCTACAGAAGTAGGTTTTATGGCGAGAGTATCTACTCCTATCTAATCAGGAACTTCATCTTCACTTCAGTTGATGTATATGTTGACTTCATTGACTTTATTGAAGAACTTGAGCTATCGATGATGCTTTCTTGAGCATAAGGTTGTGTTGACGTTGTCTTCAATAGCTTAGAACCTAGCAAGGATTAAGAAGGTACGGTTGAGTACGAGCGTACTCAACAAGTTCACTAAAAAGGAGTCTTTGATGCACTATCTACAGCCACAGACCATAGGTCGTAGGCAATGCAGGTTTTCATAAACATTTCTTCAAAGGTTGCTTTTATTATAAAAATCTATGTCCGTCAGCCTTCACAGGTTTACCAGAACTTTCATGGAGTTCCTTTCCTGCCGCGTTCGTAGCTCCTTCCCGGAACAGGGAGTAACAAGTTACAGTTCTTACACTCTGCAGAGGTGTGTTGCTTTACCCATGAGAGACCTTAGCTTTGTTGCACATCCGAGTTGCATCTCGTTCACACTTCCTTGGTGTAGGGCCCAGTCTAAGATCTAAGCCAATCACTGCCCCTCTCCGCGACCCTGCATGAAGACACGATCCTCCAGGACATGCCCCACCTCTGTTAAGCCCCATATAGCACTGGCTATAACCCGGTAGGCACCTGAAGACTCTATGAGACGGTTATGCCCTGGCAAGCTCCCTTTAAGGTCCGGCTAAACCACTGGCAACCTCTCAAGATAATCTAGACACCAAAATCATGGGAAACTAAGGGGTTCCACCCATGTGCTAGGTTTCTCCATGAGAAATCCTCAGCCTCATGATCAGGTCATCCTTCCATGCGAAAGGAATAAGATCCAGCTGACTTCTTCGTCCCATTCCAAATCTCATGGTTAACACGTAATATACGGCGCTAGAATCACTGGCAACATTGGTTGTTAAGTTCTAGATGATACATTCCTGTACAATGGCGTTTCCATTACCAGTTATGATAGATTAGCTGATCACCCTGGATCAGTAACCGATACTTCAAGCTAATTATGAAAATAGTGTTTTCGACCTTTTTGAAATGCAGGTGATGACAACAGCAGAGTTACAAGCATAGAAAATAATCAAAGGACATGATCAAGTGTGAACTTGCCTTTTGTGATTGCAAGATTATGCACTCACGGCCTTCAAGATACTAGAAGATCCAAATTCTATAACAACATCATTGGTCCAATAAGGACTAATGTTTAAAAAAGCAATATGCAATTCTACATAAGTAATGTAATGTAGTTTGATAAACATGAATCCCCGAACTAGTCGTATCTAATCTAGGGTTTGAAACTGGGGATGGTTTCTTTAGAATGTGTTTCACTTTTATACCAGCTTCACACTTGTGCTTCTTATTAAGGCTTGTGAGAGCGTGTGTGAAACTATATATAAATACAACAAGTAGTACACAATACTAAAGCACTCAAATGGGTCATGGTATCTAAAAGATTTTTTAAGCAAGATTATTAATCAATTAGAGCTTTTATAGAAATGCTAAAGGATTACTTTTAATGTTTCTTAAAATAATAACCTTTTAGGAAAACATTACTATACAAGGTAAAAGCATTTAAGTGTTTAACATGCGAAGTGTAAAAGTGAAGTATAATAATATTCTAAGATTGAGGGGAATTGTTACTTGGTAATTAAGATAGGTGTTGGTGTGATAGGTTGTTAAGAGTTAAAGGATTTATTCATAAAGTTGTTGTTTGAAGTGACAAAATGAATAACCTTTGAAGAAATATTTCTTTGCCAAGGCTTTAAATAATTTGTGCGGTTAATAGAATGTGATCGATGTCGTTTGTGTTTGCTTGAATTATATGAATTTGAGATGCCTTATAATTTGATTGAAATAGACAAACATTAACTATAAAACATAATTAAACTTTATACATTGTGTTTATAACTTTGTGGACCAGAGTTAACTTTAAAACATGAATAGACCTAGGGTGTGATGTTTTAAAGTGTTCATAACTTTTAAGCTTTGTAATAAGCATGTTTAAGAGTATGAGGTCATTCACTTTCAATTTAAGTGAGTGATGAGTCTAAATATAACTTGTTATTATGAATATAATTTATATTTTAAGGAAAGTAAATTTAGATGATCTTTAATAACCTATTAAAGTTTGAAATCATGAATAGTTAAGAGATAAATAACATTCACTTTTATTGTAAGTGAAGGATGATTAAAATTTAGGATAATAGTCTCCTGCCCGCCCAGGGGATAGCTGCCCCCATCAGTGAACCACAGGATCGACGTTGTCGAGATTTGTGCCAAACCAGATTAGGAAGATATCACCGTGATGCCCGGTAAATTTGTCTATAAACAAAGTGCATGTAGTCATCCCATCTCATTGACACGAGACACGAGAAGCGAGTAGATACAAATTAATACCAGAGTACTAGATGGTCCTACACTCATGTCTGGACATGCATCCCTTTGAGAGTGGCTTGTTCTGTGTGCCACACATGCATAACACCTGGTGTAGTACGCATTGGGTACATGTGCCAGTTTATTCTTTGTGAGACTAGCTAGATGGAGAACATACATAGTTCATTTTGTGAGATGAGTAGTTGTCAAATTTCTACCATATTCTGGAACAAATAAAGACAGTATTAACGTGTAGTTTCTACCAGACTACAATAGTCATGTACAAACACACATTTATTTGGTATGCGACCTATTGTTCACGTACCTAGGCTAAGTTCTCACAAGTTATTAAAAGCTATGCCCGTAGAGGTACAAGGTTACACACTCCACATATATCTTTACTTCCCATTAGACGACCATGTGTTACTTTAGGCCATGCATGTGCAAGGCAATGCAAGGGCATGCTGAACAATATGTATGTATTGTTGTTTCTTCCTTGGAAATATATGTACGTGGTCCATATATTTGTGCGGAATTTCAGTAAAAAAGTCTTTGTATTTTAGGCTACATAAATAAATAAATTTATGATGGTAAACAACACTAGAAATACATATGTTTTGTCAAAAAATGTATTTTTTTGTAGCCTAAAATATAACATATTGTTAAGCAAAATTTCTATCGTACATTCTAAATGTATGTATCTAATCATATAATTATTTTAAGAATTTTTGGAGCCCTAAACATAGAAGTTTCAATTTATAAAAAAAAATAGGAACACTGTTGCCCATGTGCGACAGTTTCCAACCACTTTTATCATATACCAATAATAATTCAGTATTACATGGCCTGGTTCAGTTCTGCCATGGTTATGTTACAGTACCTATTGCTAATACTTCGAAGAGTTCTTGGACATAAAGTAACCTCACATGGCCAATCGTTTTGTCCAATCATACCCTGGGACAATGTGCTAGAGATTCGAGAATTTACGAGTTTTCTTCTAACTCGACACGGCATGCATGCATTGCAAGCTGTAGCCTGACATATGCTCCGATAATTATGCAATCACTATTTATTATTTATCGGATGCAAACCTAAATCTATATATTTGCACGGATCTCTATGGTGACATGGACGGTAGATAAAAGGGAACAGCTATCCCCTGTGGTAGCAAATCCATACTCTTAAAATTTATTCAAATTGTTGGTTTATCTTGGAGTTATGGTTTGAAAGAGTTTTCTAAATGTTAATAGTTTACTTTCAAGTATTATTATAGACTTAAGTTATGGTTTTGGAAGTAGTATTTAAATGTACAAGATTTAGGGTTTTATATAAAATTGTGATTATTTCTTATTTAAGAATGTTCTTAAAGAATTTACCAACTAGATAATAAATAAGGATTTATTTCTTAATAACCTTAAGATGTCTTGGAATGATATAATTAGTATTTTTCTAGTAAAACATACTTACTTAAGACCTTAGAAGTGAATTTTATTTAATTTTAGATGTTATCCTTATTTTTATAAAATTCCACAAAGAATTATATATCTTGAAATAATTGCTTCAAGTTTTATTTGTAAACAAATTAAGTTAGTATTTGTATAAAATATTAGATTTATTTCATATGCAAAAATAATTTTATTCATTTTTAGGACTTTTCCTTAATTTATGAAATATCACTTAGACTTTAGTGATGTTAACATTTATTTGCATTTTATTTAACTTAAATAAGTAAAGTTATATTTTTCTTAGGTAGATATTATTTTTGTGATCATTTCAATATGTCATATGTATTTTTAGGATTTTTCTATACTTTTCTAGGGCTCAAATGAGTTCAGAGGTATTTTGGTAATTATTAAATAGAAGATTCATTTTGTGTGGCACTAATTGGGCTGAAGCATTGTTGAGGTAAATTGGAACTATTTGGTTGGGTACATGGGCCGGCCTGGCCCAACTAGTCCTATCCCGGGGTCATTTTGACCCCATCCCAGTCTCTCACGTACGATTCTTCCTCTGACTCTCGTTCCCCTTCTGTTCCTCACGCATATGTCGCCGCCTGCCACTACTCCGGTTGTCGCCGAGCCGATTCCGACGATATAGATGGTTGCCCTTGCCACTGCTAGTCGCTGAACCTTCGCCAGCGTTGCCTCCCTCACCCAAAACCCTTCGATCTGGCCACCATCCCTTGTCTAAGCCGCGTTGCTCCCTTCGCTGGAGCTAGGGTTCGGTGACCCCGTAGCGCTGCCACGCTCCGTCTGCTGGCGCCAACCCTCCAGGTTCTCCTCCCTTAGAACTCCTTTGCCTGGATTCCGTTACTCTTTCTAAGGAGCCCCCTGCTGGCGGCTAATCCTACCTGTGTGATTCGGTTTCACTGGTGCTGATTTCCATTGCCTACGCTTGCACCTCCGGCTCTGTTGCTTCGGCCCCTATGAGTCTCTGCTACTACTTTGCTATTCCAATTACGACGCTCGTGGGACGGTGACCCTGGTTGCAACCCGGTGCTCTCTGACGCCTAACTTTGCTATGGTGGGGGTGTGCTGGCGGTGGCTGTCTTGACTCCGACACCAGTAGGACGGCACTGCAGCTGCACAAACCTCGTGCCAACCTCCCTCGCTACTTCGACTCCTTTTCTCCTACTACCTCTTCTTCTACTCCAAGTCAGGTAATACTTGTGTCATTCGAATTGAGTTTGGATAATGTTGATTTCAACCAATTTTATTTAATGAGTATGTAATTGATTTCTAGTCATCCAATAATAATGAAGAAGAAAGTGTTACCACATGGGTTTACACCTGCTAATTTATAGTAGTATATACTTAGTATACCTAGTTTGCTTTTAAGACATGATGATATAATTTAGTTTGGAGCTTAAGCTCTAATCTGAGGGTTGTCCATGTTATTTATGTTGGATAAATTTATTAGCTTGTATCACATACAAATATGGTTGTGTATCAAGGAAGAATTTTATCCATAGCTCACTGATGGACTTACATGCAGGCTTATCGATGCAGCTACTACTGACTCTAGATGATTTGTTGCTAGCTGAATTCATGAGTGTGATATGCATGATGTGCTGAACCTTTGGTTCAGTTATGATCTTGGGCCTCTTTGGGATATAGTGATATTTATATAAAAATGATTCCTAGTTGAAGTAGCTAGGAAGATGATTTGAAACAAGTTTCTTTGGCTGCAACTATTCATATGGCATGTTAATTTGATGCTGATCTTGGTTAGTGAATCTAGTGGCTTCTCCTGTTTGAGTTTGCCACTCTGGTACCTCCATTTGGAGTGTGCACAGTGGTGTTTCTTAATAACAGGACATGCTGCTGAATTAGCTAGCTATGGATTAAGATTTGGCTACCAATAATGCATAGTCTGAGGTTTATGATTTATTGATAAAAACAGATACTTCATTTGTATTTCTAGCTTAATGATGATACTAGTGTAGCATCTCTACACCATTCTGAGAGCCCTTTCCCCCCACTAAAAATCATGCTAAAAAATATAAGTGAAAAGAGCAAATGCCATTACTACTGTAAGTTGGCAACCTTATATGCATAGTAGATCAGCTTGAATTGATGAGGTTGTGGAGAATCTATGGCTGCTCTGGATGTACTGTTGTTGGATCTTGTGGTGGTAGCCTATTGCTGTGTAACAGTTGATGTTTGCTTGGGTGGATCTTGATTGCTTGCTTGGTCAGATCTTCTCTTTATACTCCAGATCTGCACCTCCTACTGCTGCACTTGATATTAGTGTCTTGCTCTACTCCTTGCAGCTAAGGTTTCTTCTTGGTCTATTTTTCATGTGGAATTCTCATTTGTTCTAGCCCCTGGATGGCTTCACTAAGCAACCAGGATGGTAGAACTGAGTAGATCTTGGGGCGCTTGTACTATTTGATAATTTGGTGGGCGCCCTTGCTGATGATTTGATGGGTGGATCTGTGAGATACTGATGCTGAACTACTTGTTCTTGTGCGGTGGTAGATATGATGTTGGTGTGAAAAAATGGATGTGGTGTCACTTTGTAGGTGAGAATGGAGTGTTTGCTACGGCTGGTTCACTCCCCTTTGTGTACAAGGATTGCCTCCTTCTTATCTTCTTCCTGGGTTTGCTGCTGTGTTGATAGCACACCCATATGCATGGCTGTGTGAGCAGCTTATTTGTGGCCCTTGTCTGGTTCAAGTTACAGGAACTATAACTTGTCTATTGTGGATAAGATCAGGTGAAAACCTGATGTTTTACCATTTGCCTTGTTATTTGACTTTGGTGAAAATTGCCCCTTAAGACTGTGATGCTGGACTGAGGCAAAAGCTTGATAAGAATAGATACGGAATGGCCCCTTTTTTAAATACATACTCAATGATGAAGTCAGGCTCTAGCATCTCTAGGACAAATCTGAGAGTATAACTAATAAACTAACCCCCTATTTACTATTTTCCTTGTTTGTCTGTTCCTTTTGCAGGGACAAGGATATTGAAGATATAAAAGATGAAGGAAATAGATAGGATTAGTTTTTCTAGGGTTCCTTATCCGATTCATGTAATTTATTTTCTCTTTCGAAACTTTGTAGTAGTATTCACATATTGTACTGTGTATTTATTATTTGTAACTTATAAAATCTTCAATGTAATAAAGAATTCTCTTTTTTCTTATTTATTCAGACTTGTACATTACTATTACTAGTTATTTAACAAAGAATACCTTTATTTATTATTATTTTCCAATTATGGAATTCCTTTATTTATCTAATTAAAAAATTACTTTCGTTTCTTGGCATTACTTTACTCTTTAAGTATTCTTTATTCAACATTGGAATATTCTAAATCCAAGGTATTCAAACTTGAAATTCAAATCTCAATTTCAAATATGATTTGAATGTTTTCCCAAAACACGAAATTATAGTAGATGTCATGTTGAAATATGTCGCACATGTACTGATGTTCCCACTAGTACAAGAGAGACCTCAATCCCTCCACAGTTCTTTTAGTTTTGCACGAAAATTCTCAAGATTTTCT
The DNA here is from genome assembly GCA_910589775.1 of Avena eriantha. Taxonomy (NCBI): domain Eukaryota; kingdom Viridiplantae; phylum Streptophyta; class Magnoliopsida; order Poales; family Poaceae; genus Avena; species Avena eriantha. Next base: position 309,590,831 of record OU342746.1, read on the forward strand.
TATGCATGAATGCAATGCATAAACATGTATCCTCTCTATTTCTAGCTACTAATCTTGGGATGTTACACCGGTCACGATCACGAAGATCAAGACGTTGGCGGTGGGGCAGGTGATGATCATGAAGATCAGGGTGGCGCCGGGCATGGACATGAAGATCAGGGTGGCACCGGGCATGGACACGAAGATGATCAAGGTGGTGCCAGGCATGAACACAAAGATCAAGGTGTCGGCCATGATTCGATCTGGCTGCGAGACCCTCATGTCCAAGATCCGCTTCTCAAGGAGACGAGTAACGCTAGAGCCTCCGCTAGAGAGAAAGCTAAGCTGGAGCAAATGAAGAAAGACACGGTCACTCCATTGTTTGACGGATGCAACGACGGGGATACCCGTCTGAATGTAACGCTCATGGCTCTAGAGATGAAGGCGAAATACAAAATGACTGATGAATGCTTCGACGACAACATTGGATTCTGGCACGATATTCTTCCCAAGAAGGGGAACACATGTCCGACTAGTATCGTTGAGGCTAAGAAAGTTGCGTGCCCTCTCAATCTACCACACATGAAATACCACGTCTGCATAAATGATTGCATCATCTACCGGGGCAAGGACGCGGAGAAGACCACGTGTCCGGTGTGCAAGACCTCTCGATACAAGTGAGGGACCAATAAAGCTCCTAGAAAGGTGGTGTGGTACTTTCCTCTAACTCCTCGTCTCCAGCGGTATTTCGTGGACCCTAAGGAAGCAGAGCTCATGCACTGGCACGCGGAAAGAAAGAGGCCAGAAGACGATGATCCAGAGAAGGAGGAAATGCTGAGGCACCCTTCGGATGCTTGCCAGTGGAAGGCGTTGGACCTCCAATATTACCAACATTTCGGGAAAGAGTCAAGGAACCTTGGGTTGGGCGTGAGCACCAATGGAATCAATTCGTTCGGAAGCCAAAGCAGCACACATAGCACCTGGCCCGTGTTTGTATGGATCTACAACCCCCTGGTTGTGCATGAAGAAGTACATGACCATGAGTATGCTAGTTCAAGGGCCAAAACAACCCGGTATAGACATCAATTTGTATCGCACACTGTTGAAAGAGGAGCTGGCCACATTATGGGAAGAAGGAGCTCGTACGTGGGACGCCTCGAGACAAGAATACTTCGACATGAGAGCGACGATGATCACGACGGTGCAAGAATATCCCAGTTATGGATACTTCTGGGGCGGGTGGTCTAAGGATTCTATGGGTGCGTTAAGTGCAAGAATAATACAATGTACCGCCATCTACAGAAAGATCCCGGGTCCGGGAAAACCATGTTCCTTGGGGCTCGGAGGTGGCTTCCCAAGAATCATGCATGGAGAAAGCTAGGAGATCTGTTCGATGGGACAGTCGAGCTCCGAGGAATCCCGGACCAGAGGAGCAGCACGGAAATCTATGAGCTATTGAATAATTGGAAGGAATGCCCTGCACCGGGAAAGACCCAGAAGAAGCCAGAGCCGTTGCTGAAGGTATGGAAGGCGAGGTCTGTTTTTTGGGACTTGCCATACTAGAAGATCCTCCGTGTGCCTCATAGCCTTGATCTCATGCATATCACGAAGAACGTGGGCGAGAGTCTGCTTTCCATCCTACTTAACACCGCATGACCAAAGATGGGCCAAAGACAAGGAATGACTTGAAGCATATGGGCATCAGGGATGAACTTCAACCACCGCCTAGCGATGAAGACGGGGAGGACGAGGAGGAGGAGACGGAAACGCAGAATAGCCATCGTCACAAGGGCAAAAAGCAGGTCAAGAAGGGCGAGGTCAAGCTCAAGGCCTCGTGCTTCACTCTGAGTAAGAAGGAGGCCATACAGTTTATGAAGTGCCTCCTCGGAGTGAAATTTCCGAACGGCTATGCGGGGAAGATAAGCAAATGGCTAGACGAGGCGAAGCAGCACTTCAGCGGGATGAAGTCTCACGACGTCACCATGCCGATGACACAGGTACTCCCGGTCGCGATCCGAGGTATAATGGACAAGCACGTCCGTGAAACGTTGTTTGACCTCTCCAACTTTTTCGACATCATCTCTCGGAAGTCGATAGGCATTAAGCAGCTCACGAGGCTACAGGATGATCATGGTGATAATATGCGAGATCGAGATCTATTCCCCCCACCCCTCGCTTTCTTCGACGTCATGCTTCATCTTCTTCTCCATGTCGTGGACGATATCGTCTAGCTCGGTCCTCCGTTTCTGTGAATCATGATGCCGTTCGAAAGGCTCAATGGACACATCAAAAGATACGTTAAGAACAGGTCCCATCCAGATGGAAGCATAGCAAACGGCTTCCTGGCCCAAGAGTGCACCTCTTTCTGCTCGAACTTTCTACAAACCAAGATCCCTCTTGGTCTGCCATTCAACAAGCACCTCGGGAGGCTCGCTGGATGGGGTCACCACGAGGGTCGGCGCCCAAAGCATGTCGACCTCGAGGGACGAACCAAGGATTTTGAAAGAGCAAACCTGGTCGCGCTACAGCACCTGCAGGTGGTCGATCCATACATATATGAGCATAAGCTAGTACCTAAAATGGTTGCAACCTCACCTTATTGTTTTGGCAATATTTAAATTTTTAAAATATTTTTCAGTATATTTTATAGTTCATATTGTGTTTGGACAATGTTTTTACATGAAAAATGTCCTTTTAAAAAAGCTTTCAAAAACAATTTGCCACCAGGATTCAAACTTGGGTGGCTAGGGTTCATTATAGGACAAGGGGTGTAACCAGTGGGCTAGTGTATGTTTGTTGACAGATACCAGTGCACTGCGCTAGTTGACTAGTACTGCAGAATACCTGAGGCGCACTCTGTTCATATGCGCCTCGAGTAATCTTGTACGAGGCGCACTTTGAAATATGTGCCTCGCATAATATGGTGCCTGCCTAAATGATTGATGGCTCAATCGATTCCCCTTTCTCTCTCGATCGATCTCATCACGCTAGAGACTCTGCCGAGCGCACCGGCCGCCGTCATCCCCTTCATGCCGCAGTCCGCGCCCGTAGTAGCCCGCCGTCAACAGTCGTCGAGGTGAGCCCTCTCCCTCCCCTTCCCCTACCCCTCTCCCAGACTCTCGACGACTAGACATAGGGGTGACCTGTGGAGGAGGAGCTTGCCGACGCCAACGCTGCTCGAAGACCTTCTACCGAGCACCCCAAGGTGAGCACTGCTCCTCCCTCTCCCTTCTCCCTCCTTTCAACCTCACATGATTTGGTGATTTGCTGCAAGCTGATTAGGTGCTATTTGGATAACCCTAGTTTCATCTATGCTATTTGGATTAAATAGGTGTTGTAACTGTCATATTAGGTGCTATCAAATAGATTAGGTGTTGTTACTGTGACTTGCTTGCTTGCACTGTCACATTAGGTGTTGTTAGTGTCAGATTAGGTGATGTTACTGTCAGATTGGATAACTTCATTAAGGCACATCTTCACATGTCCACTATTACCAATATGGACATCAAGTTTTAAGCATATATGATCTTGTTGAGATGCTTATACTGAACTTGCACTTCTCAACCTTGATGATGATCACCACTTGATGTCATCCTCTCATGGGCTATATGAAATCTTCACTTTTGATGCATGCCCATGAAAATAAATCTAGCCCACATAGAAAATGAGTTAGTTCATGAAGCATAATTTACAAGGCTTATCATACCATAAGATCCATTGTGATACATTCTTTATGCTTCGTGAGTTGACCAACTTGAATTCACTCTTCACTCTTTGTATTGATCAACCATGTATCTTCTCATGCTCTATCTCAATATCTTGAGATATATAAATAATTCTTCATTTAATTAAATGCTCTAAATATTAGTCAACTGTAGGTCAACTCATGAGACTATCATGACACCGACTTAGAACCATATCTTGATTTTTTTCTCTTGAGATAAAACCCTCAATATCTTGATCATACCATATTACTCTCTTCAACTCGATAAACCTTATGCCAACACTTCAAGGTATATATTTATCTTCATGGCATCCATACTCGAATCCAACACATAGACTACAAGCATGAACTATGTAATATTCATACATATAAAACTAAAATGAAAACATTAGATCATAGGAATTGTTATTAATTACCAAAACCACACATAGGGACAATTACCCTTACACTGACCCGCACAATTTAAATAAGAAATAGCAATCCACTTTTGGTCCAAGTTTAGGGCTAAGGAAGTGGTTAAGTGCATGCAATTCTATGAATGGCTTCAACAATACCATCTTCAACATTGAACACTTTCTTCGAAAACTATCTACCTTGAGACTGGAAACCGTGGCTTCCCCTAGGACGACAACCACAGCCATGGCTACACCTTCCCACACTCAACAAACTTGTCATCGACACTAATGGCTATCAACTCATCAGTTTTCTCTGCAGTCAAAGCGTTCACGACCCGACACCATCCGTGAAGCTCTTGCTACAGCTGTGCGGGGATGTCTACCTATTAGTTTCGATATTCGGCTCTTCTAGCGCTACGATGTACTATTTGTTAGTATAGGATTCGTTTATACCTCATCTCTGGGAGATATGCGTGTATTTGGTACTGTCTCCGGTCCGGTTTATTAGGCACGCACGTAGTTTAAGAACAAGTTTGACCATTAATTTTGGTCAACAAATTTTACATAATATGTCACAAAAATTATACTATTGGATTCATCTTTAAAAGTATTTTCCAATGGTATATTTTTTTAGGACATATATTGCATTTTTTTGGGTCAAAATTGATGGTCAAACTTGTTCTTAAACTACGTGCGTGCCTAATAAACCGGACCGGAGGGAGTAGTACTTATCGTCTCACATTAAGTTCTATAAAATAATATTACCAAATTTATATTTTGTTAAGCTTAGCCAGAAGTGACTAGTCGTGTTCCAATTGCCTCTTTATTGCACTAATTAATGTGTGTTTCCCAAATGCCTCTTTATTGTACTAATTAATGTGTATGGTCTAGTATTTGCAGTACCTCATGTATTTGAACAGAATATTTGTTAGTCCAATGTATTCTTGGTAAAATTCACTCATAACGAGGGCACCATCTAAATTAAAAAGGGGTAGAGGGAATAATAAACAGTTCCGGACTTTGGATTCTTTAATTATACAGATGGCAAGTAGACAAGAATCAGCTAGTTTTCATGTCACGATGATGACCACATTGATCACCATCGTGCAAGGCCATCCACCTTACCAATTCCAACTCACAAGAAGGCCAGTTTTAGCTCCATTAAACTCTAACCAAACCATCTAATTCCCTAGTCAATGATCAGTCCCATATATTATCCTTCTGAACTTAACCCCAAAATAATAACAGCTTAACTGATCGAATAACCATGCAGTGCAATGCATAGCCCTCTCACAGGCCATTACCTTCCTCTCCAGAAGAACAAGTACCCTTCCAAAACTAGCTACCAAGTAGTAATAGTAATAGAACACGACAATAACAGCTTAATGGCCATCTCATGAACCCTAAGTGCTATGTGATGTTAGTTTTTTTCCCTTCTAGCTGACCTAATTAGTATCGTTCCAGACGCTGAAGAGCTGCGCGCCGTTGCAGCCGCCGGTCATGTCGCTGCTGCTCGTCGCAGGTGGTGCCGAGGCCGAGGCTGGAGTCCAGGCAGATGTCATCCTCCCGCCACCGTAGGCTTCCGTGGTGCCCAGGAGGAAGTTCTCGTAGGCGATCTTGCCGTCGTCTTGATCTCTCATGGTGCCATTGTTATAAGCCTGCGCCGCGCGTGCGTGGACCAGCGCCGCCTGATCATGGCTCGCTGTCGCTGTGGGCAGCATGTAGCTGCCGCTGCCGTTGCTCTCGATAGTGCCATTGTTGTAGACGACAGAGTTGGACCCAGTGCTGTGCTCCAGCGAGGCGCCTGTGTTGTCGATGCTGCCAAGGCCGCCATGCTGCTGCTGTTGCATCGCCATCGCCTGGGCATGCTGCGAGAAGAAGTCGTGCGCACCGGCGCCCGCACCCAGGTTGAGGTGGTGGAGCTCCTGCAGGCTGTGGGCGGCCGCAATCACAGCATGGTCCGGCTCCGGCTTGCACCACCCACGAAGCGGCTGCGCCTGCACGGCGTAAGGGTGGTACATGTACTGTCCGCCACCAGACGACTGCGGCGGTGGAGCCTGGAATGCGATGGTCGGCCACGCTGAGGCTGCGGCGACGGAAGGGTGGTGGTAGGCCGCGCCATAGGCAGCGAGGGCGCCCATGTCGTAGCCGGCGTGGTGCTGCTGCAGCGCGAGGGACGATGCCGACGTGGCTGCCGCAGTTTCAGCGTCCTTGAGGCGCTTGGCGGCGCTGCCGATGGGGAGCGCGCTGCTATCGAGGATGCTCTTGACGTCGTAGCGTGTCATGTCGAAGTTGGTGACGGCGTTGAGCCCCCGGAACTTGATCGCCGCGATGTCGTACGCCTCGGCCGCCTCCTCCTGCGTGCCTACACAATACGAACATTGAACATGGTTTAGCTAACACTCGAAGAAGGCACGCCGTGCATGGATGCATGCAAGATGTGGCTAGCTAGCTGGATTATTTTAATTGGTAATTAGTTTACAGCAAATAATGCATGCAGAGATGCAGCTCGAATATTTTGACTGGATGCGCCGGTGAGTGGAGACTGGAGACAGCGGCAGCACTAAACATGGAAGGTACGTACGTTTAAAAAGGCTACCCACATGAGGATCGAGGATGCACAAAGTAAATAATGTGATCGATGCAACTGGGCATGACTTGCAAGTTGGTCGCATTTTTAACGGAAAATCTGTTGCTCTATTGGGTGGCATTTTATGGGTTGTCACTCCATGTCTCACATGGCACTGAGCTTAGACCCACACGCCAGAGACCTCTAGCTAGAAGAAAATCATTGACTTTTCCTCTTTTAATTTCACAAAACATGTGGCAAATTAATCTGTAAATCAATCAGTTCACAAATGATGCACAAAATATACTGTCATTCAATAAGCTATATATGTGATAATCCGGTGTAACTAACCAAATGCATTTTTGCAATGTGCACACATAGAGTATAGATACTTACTGAAGGTGCCCAAGTAGAGATCCTTGTTCCCAGCAACTCTTCCTATCCTTGCTTGCCATCTCCCATGTTGGTGGTGTCTTTATTTGTAAATAGTTAAATGAACCATCAGAAATTAGGTTTTTTGTTAAGTAAAGAAAGGATCATGTTCTCAATCTCTGCATCACAGGTTGCACAAAACCAAGAAAAGATGCATACCTAGTTACTCCGCGGTAAATAGATGCACCTCTTGAGAAACCACTACTCTTTCTGCTGGATAAGTAGGATTGTTTAATTACAAATGATCGAATACTATTAACATTTATTGATTTGGTTTACATTTATTTATTAGAGACCGACCTTCGCAGAGATGCCACAAACTCTTGCCTAGTCATGTGCTTCATCTCCTCTAACTCCTTCTCATAGTTGTTCACCTGGTAAAAAACATAGAAACGTATGCCAACCTTTAGGTACAACCTCAGTATACTACGCATTACAGAAAATAAAATATGTAGATGTTGATTCACCATTACATTGATCAATAACCAGTAAGAGAGTGATTACTGATAAGTGATTTCTTCGCAACAATGGAAAAAAAGAACTAATGTGTATGCTTATATACAATAATGCTTACAGGGAAATTTGTTGTCGTGGTCGGACCCCAATACTTGAGAGCAGCCAAATCATAAGCTCTAGCAGCTTTCTCCTCTTTGTCATAGCCACCTGCATATGTATGTAATTCAACATTACAAGATATGGATGCACAAAAAATATAAACAAGTGATACTACCACTTCAGAAAAATAATGATAATTACAATGTGACAGCGAATTGAAATAATTCTATCTGGATCTTGCTTACCTAGATAGACTGCAGATCGGAAGTGCCGAGTTTAAACAAAGTTGAATCATCAATGAAAAAATCACAGTTAGCAACATTGGAGAGGAGTGATCATTGATAGCAAGAAACAAATTTAAAAGATGTCGTATCAACCTTGACGGCCCTTGCGAGTTTGCCCTTCTCTTCTGCAGCTGTTGTCCCATAGGTGAGCCTCATATCTCCCGGTCCATCTATGCCTAATTAAAGCCAATCATAAACAAATGATCAATCTTTGTAAGCCTACAATACAACAATCATCCCCACATAATGGCACTCCTAGTCTCTGCATCTACATTAATCCACAAAAGTATACAGCATTAGCTCATTTTTTCCGGAATAACGGGAAACCCCATCACACTAACACATTTGATGCCAAAAAAAAGTAAGGTAAAATACAAAAAAAACCCAAATTAATTGACTTGGATTTGCCTACATTCGGATGTATCTAGCACTAAAACATGCCTACATACATCTAAATCTAGACAAATCTAAGTCAATTAATTTGGGTCGGAGGGAGTACTGGAATACGTCGCAAAAACAGAAAAGCAAAGAAACTACATTATCTAGATGATTTGTAGTAGAAAGAGCACAAAAAAGCTTGTGTGCTCTCATGTAATAGTATATGGTTGCAATGCACACTATACCTGGTCACACCGCGATAAATCGAAGTCCGCTGCCCAAACGTGTCAGCCGACTTCCTCGCCGCCGGTAACTCCACCACCGCGCCGCTGCTGCCTCCAGTGCTATCCGCACCGGCAGACACCACAGCGTCGGAACCAACACTACTGCCACCGGCCGCGTCTTCCTTCCGAGCAGCCATCCCACCCTGTGTCGACGTGGACACGCTCTCCAGCACACCTCGATCTCTACCGAGAAGCTGAGGCATCCCGGCCGCCATGTTCATTGACAGCGAGAGCCCCTGTGCCGCTGCTTGCGCGCCCTCAGCCACAATCTCCACCCTCTGCTGCGCTGGCGCCGGCTGGCTCCGCAGCCAACTCTTGATCATGGACAGACCGATGCCGCCACCATTGGTATTGTTGGCTGTTGTGTTCTCCATGATGCCGTGGCTTTCGTGGTGGACGCCGGCAGCAGAGGACGCCACCATGACGGAGTCTGCAAACTGGAGGGGGGCAGAGCTGGGGTGGTACAGGTAGCCGACACTGCTGCCGCCCGAGTTCGCGTAGCTATCGCCGCCGTTGCCGCTAACTGCGGGGACGACCATGTTACCGCCGCCGGCCTTGTGCTGCTGGTGGTGATGGTCCGAGTAGGAGATGCCACCGAGGAAGTCCTCCAGCTTGGGCTCGGACACCAGGGCCGATAGCTCTGATCCCCTCATGCTCCAATCTGCACAACAAAAATCAATCACAAGACTTCATACAACTGCTAGATGTATTTAATGATCTGTATGTATGTATAGACAGTTATATGTTTCTACCTTGTGGCATGTTGAAGCAGACGTCGGCGTTGCCGGAGGGTGCGGTTGAGGGCGGGAGCTCCTGCTGCGAGAGGGAGAAGCCCAGCCAGTTGTTCACGGCCGCCATGGTCGACGGATGATTAGCAAGCTAAGAAAGATAAGGAAGTGATTAGTTGTTGGTTTCTACTACTTAGATTGGCTGGAGAGTAGAGGAGCAGATCAAGAAGCCATTTTGGTGAGGAGCCCAAGGTTAGAGGAAGCTCGGCAGGGAGAGGTCAAGAGCCAAGAGAGTTTTGGAACCTTAAGCAACTGTACTACTAAGAGGCTGATATTTATACAAAGTACTACTAGTACTCCTTATTACTCTTATGTCAGAGTGTGAGACTACTGCGGATTGATATATAATATATGATATTGACACTATGTGAGACTACTCCACAAATTGTGTTCTGTAGGTGAAGCTTTTTCCAAACAAGAGAAAAGCACTAGTACAATTTTGTAGTATCTGTGTGCAATACAAAATAGTGGCATGGTTTAACTGAGCAGATACAGCCTTTTGCTTGTGCTTTCTGGGGGAAGAGTCCACTATATTTTGTCTCATTTTCCCCAAAAACATGCCGAGATAGTATTGCCCTACATGAGTGCACCCTGATGCCCTGCATGTACATGTAGCACTAAAGTGGTGCCCTTTACTCGATAACAGTATGAGTTGTCATGTCCTTTTTTGACTAGGAAAGCTGGTATTCACAGTGATTAGAAAACTAATCCCTCCTGGGAGAAAAGAAATGTTGCAAAGATCTAGCTTCACATTCTATTTGTCTAGGATCTCAATTCGCAAACAGATGTTCTTGCACGCGTACGTAGTAGTAGTGGAATACTAGTATCTCTCTCTCTTTTTCAAATGCAGGGATGCACATGCTGATGCACGGTTGGGTGGCTGGACATATATGCATCCATGCAGTTGACATATATGCATGTGTAAATAATTGTATAACTACTAGTAGTATTAATTCCTAACTATGCGCCAAAACACTGTTCAACGGTGACGAATCTACATATGAACAATCAAGTCTTGGCCTCTCTCAAACCCTAGATAAAATCACCACACCGGCCTCGATCACCCCCTGACAAGGTTTATTTTTTGCAATATAACTAGGTTCTCCCTTCCTCCTACTGGCACACCAACGCACACAACAAGGGTAGCATGTACAGTGACAGGCCCTAGATTTGGGTGCACTCGTGTCTCCCCTACAACAGCTACAGTATTGAGTACTAGTATTTCAACAGCTTGAACGAAACCACCGTCCAAAATCACATGAATAAAATAATCATTAAAAATTTGCAAGGAAAACAGAAATCATGAAATCTTAATCCCCAGATAATTATTTATTCATTTAGCATATTATAAAATTTGAAGTATAGACCGATCATACTTTTGCTAGGAGGGGTGAAGATCAAAACATGGTAGAAATGAAGATAGCCATGCAATCTACTTTTTGGTTGAAGAGAAAAGCATAAGCTAGGTAGCTGATCAAAATTGAGGCTGGGAAAAGGGAAAAGAAGTACTAGTACTACTAGCACTTGTCTCACTCTGATAGCCTGGTGGACGCAAGGAGGAGGAGGGGGAGATGATGTGCTACCTGCACCCTAGGAGAAGACACGGACCCTCGTCTTCCGGCGATAGAAAAAACCTCGCCGTCGATCCTCTCCAGAAACGCGTGGAGAAGCGAGCGGAAAACCCTAATCACCCTGCGCCTCGCATAGGATCCTCCGTGACCGGTTGTTGTTAACAAGAGCTAATCTGCCTCTCTCGCCTCCCTAAGCAGCAGGCCAGTCAGAAGTTACCGGAGAGAGAAAGAGATTAACAATGGCGCAGCGCTAGCTCCTTCTCTCTCTTTATGGGGAGGAGGAGAAGTGGAGGTTAAGATAGGCCGGGTGTATGTTTTTCACCTTGGTAATTGCACCCCCTGCCTCCGGCCTAAAACTTTGACCGTCAAAATCTCGATCGTATTCAAACAGCATGCTACTAGCAGCTGCTGCGAGCGTGCATGCTTGAGGGCCGGTGCCTCTTTAATTGCCTAAATTCGTTCGGGTTCACACTGGGAACCTCGTGATCTTTTACTGATTAACTGCGTTGGTAATTAATGAGTACAACTCGGTACTAGTGTGAATGTACCGTGAGGTGGAAACGCGCTGCAGATTGCCTCTAAAATAAATACGCGCACACAACTACTCCTGGTAATCATAAGAGTAGTATATACTAGTACTAGTAGAGTGCTACTCGTATATGTTGATTTTTTTTATGATCAGTATATAAGAGTATATGCATGATTTGCATTGCATATTAGACACGCCTGATGATATGATTTAGGACTGGAGTGTAGTTAAGCTGGGCTTGTCACGTGCAGACACTGATCACAGTCCACCGTCGACTGCACAATCTTCTCTTGGAACGATAAAGTGCATGTGCGACGGCCATTGGCATGTGCGTGCATGCTCTTCTTCTACTCGGGTCTGGACACTCACACGTGTGGCTGGCTCCATCTTGGACCAAATAGTGCACAGATCATCTCGGCTCTCCTATGCAAGACACGAGAGGGCCGGCTACCAACCCACGTGATCGCCACTATGCTTGCTTCTTCATCGCTCGATTCTTTTTGTACGGTGGGCTACACAAAAGTTAAGAGATCGATCACAGGAGCTCGATCGAGGGTCAATATGATTTTTGAGGGAGACAAAATCATGTATGCCCTCCTTAAAATCTTAATGAGAGCTGTTGCCCATATGTTGAAATTGCATCACATCGTTGTGTTGATGTCCAGGCACTATATAGTTTTGCGATTCGTGCTAAATTTTTATTGTCAGCATTTTTGCACGTAGAAGCATCTATTTTGGAAATCAACCCACACTTCATCACTATGAGTGTTTCATAAATATTTCACTGAGTTTTGTACATACTCTTGTTTCATAAAGAAACATCAAAAACAAATTATGAAAATGTGATACTATGTGTTTCTATGAAGGTTCAACATGGTTTCATATATGTTGTGTACATGCTTACATGTTCCACTTTCGATGAAACCCTTTTGTGAAGTTCACGTGAAACTATAGTTGAAATTTACACCCTAGGAAGCTTTATATATGGTTTATACAAGTTTTATAAAAGAAAAAATGTGTGAGTAGAATTGTATATGTATCACTTTGGTGATTCATTTGTGAAACTTTAATTGAAATATGTGTGAAACCTCGATGAAACATGATAAAACCACCTAGAGATGAAGGAGGGGTGAGTTGATTTTGTAAAACAAAAGGGATTATATACATATGTGTTGGTAATCAACTGATTTGCAATGGATTGTGGATTGATTTCCATAAAAATAGAAGGATCTATTTGGAATTTGCTGGTAAAGCAATATGTAGCCGAATCATATTTGGCAATCTACTTGGGTTTACCTTTTGATATTTTGTGTGCTTGAAGTAGTTTATCATTATATACGTTGCCTTGAATAGCTAAATTACATTCATTTTTGTTATCCACAAACCTATAACTCGTGAACGATTTTTTTGTACAAACCTATCCACCCTTATAGGATAACCATCTCTCTCTCTCACTAGTGCGGGGTATATGAGCCACTTGTGTCCACCTAGTGCTAGAGGCATGTTCTTCAATTCCTTAGGTATAAATACAATTAAAGATATCAATTTTGGATACAAATCTGCTAATTAAAGGTCATTAAAGCCTTCCATACAATTTTCCACGCACTTGGGAGAGAGAAAGAAGAGAATACAATTCAAAGGAGGCATCTAGAGCCTATAATGAGCATTGGTACGGATGGGCCCCGACTGTACTGCTAGTCTGTACGACGTGTCGTCGAAGCTGACCCGTCAAATACTCTCACCGAATGTAGACGAATCTAAGATCCGACATTCAGATACACTCTATAAGGGATCTAGAGGGGGAACTTGTAGAAGGGCTTCGATCCTGAGGCTACGAAGTTCTTTGGAGGCCTAGGCATCATCCTCAACATCAATCTCTCCAAGTCTACCATCATCATCCTGTACATCTCATTTACATTCATCTTATTGTATTTTCCAAACTGTTATTATGGATTTGCATGAGTATTCATCTATTCATATATTTTCCATTCATATTATTATGATGATGTTGATTGCCTCCATGTGTGAGTAGTTTTCCTTGTTCTTGAGGAGATGGATAAACCCTAGGATTATTATGAATTGAAATAAATATAATTTACAACCTTGTTCATGAGTATGTATTAGTTCACTCCCGTGATGTTATGTCAATGTCAACCACATAACATTTTTCTTAGGGACAAGGAGATGGAACTACCGTTGGACATGTGGTGGTGCTGAAGGTGTTAAGTGACATGTCACACCAGATCATTATTCATGTGTCCATGGGGGATTAGAGGGGACTCACAAAGCTTTATCCATGACCATGGAGTTAACCTTTAATTAATGGGGATCAGGGTGGCTGGCATACGGTCACAGATGTGGTTATGAGGGGGGAGATATCAGATGGTTGGTTTGTGATCACCTAATTTTGAGCTTCTCAAATACATACACATAAAGAAAGACATAGATTTATCATAATCATGAGTAACACAATTGTCAGTGCTGGATCCTACACTCCCTGAGAGCGCTTTAACCTTATTGCAGTTTCATTTTATTTACATCGTGAGTCTCACTCTCTATTTACTTGCATTAGATTAATATTGTCTTCTTCACACACAACCTTTCTCAAACACTCTTGCTTGAAATCAAAGATAACTTCCAAGCAATCTTTGGTAAATAGTAACAAGGCCAGCATTAAGACCTCAACCAGTAGCTCATTGTGGTTTGATACTCCTATTTCTAAACTAGGTACATACTAACTATGCACCTGCAGTCATCAAGATATTTTTTGACGACGTTGCCGAGGAGCTCGGCATTATGGTCTTTGTTCTTATTTATTAGTTTATTTGTATTGTGCTAAAGTTATTCAATAAGTTTTTGGTGAACCACCATGATCAAACTTGGGATTATGAACAAATTTGATGCCACCACCACTCTCGGGCGGCTCAACCTTGCATGTAGGAAAGAAAACCCGAGGGAAAACATTTAATATGAGATTAACCCTCAATTAGTTAAAATCTTGTACAATAGGAAATTTGCAGGAGATGATGATTCTGAAGATCCACATGCACATTTGGACTTATTCAAAGATATTTGTGGGACATTCATATTAAAGAATTGTACTGATGATGAGATAAAGTTAAAATTATTTAATAAAACTCTAACCGGTATAGCTCTTGCTTGGTACATAACATGTCCTGCAGAAACAATAGATACCTAGGACAAGATATTAGTAGAATATTTGTCTCGCTTCTACCAAAAAAACAAATCCTTTAGAGCCAGGAGAATAATTATAAATTTCAAGAACCGCCCAGGGGAACCTAGTTAGGGACTATAAGTTTCGAGGTTTGATTAATAATTGTCCTGACCATGATTTACCACCTTGGTATGTTTTACATAGTTTATATGGAGGACTAAGTGAAGCTAATAGAACTGAAATTAATTTAGCTTCAAGTGGAGCTTTTATGTAGTATCTGATTTCCAAAGCTTGGGAACTATTAGAAACAATTTGCCGTAATAGAGAATCTTGGTCTTTTGACTTAGGCACCGAAGGAGGCATAGAAATTGATTATGATTGTATCCAAGATTTTCAGAAAACTAGAAAAGTAGATAATTTGGCTAATGATCTCCATCTTGACTCTGATATCGTTCTACATGTTCTTAAGTATTTTATAGAGCACACTGAAGCACCCAAAACGGGTTGGATATAGTGTGTTCCACCTCTTGTAAAGAAAGTTCACACTAGAATTGAAGCACCATTGGAGCTAAGGAGGAAAAGAACACCTTATCTGTAACATGTTCCCTTCCCAAGGACTTTGCAGAAGCACCTATTGGCGCAACAACAACCGAACTGTCTGGAGGCAGAGAAGAAAGCTCAGGAAGAAGCAAATGAGGGAGAGGGAGCTATGATGGAGCCTATAGAAGAAGTTGAGGAGGAAAAAATAACTAAAGAAGTGGTTATGGCCATGTTTGCACATTGTAATCTGGTTGAACTTGACACTGAAGCCTCCATATTCGTCCCAGGAAAGGTAAAAGTTAAAAATGTAGGTAAGCCTATTCTCCCTTGTACTTTTGGAGGATCTTTTCACTTTGTCCCATGTGATTTAGGTACTGTCGTTAATGTTATACCTCACCAATTCTATATAGAAATAAAAGATTAGTTAGAACTAGCTAGGTACAAGGATACATATATGACAATTATGCTAGATGATGAAACTCTTAGAATACCAATGGGAGTAGTTAAAAATGCTTCCATTTATATTTGTTCCTACAAGTTCCCCGTAGATTTTGTAGTAGTTGATATGCCTAGTGATTATTCTTGTCCAATTTTTTTGGAAGAACTTTTCTAAGTTCATCACGGTCAAATACCAATTGTAGGAAAGAGACCATATCTCTTAAGTTTGGGGAAGATTAAATGCAATTCCACTTTTCCAAATTTTAGGATAGGTCTGGATATAAGGAGTTTGAAGAACAAGAAGAAAGTAAGGAAAAACTATCGCCGATCTTGCAGCTATATATTATGGCACACCTATAGATGACCTACAAAGAATCTTGGTGGATAATTATGATACTTATGAAGACAATGAGAAACAAGAATTAGATGAGTATCTTGATTCAACTACAATAATGGAGTCTCCAGTGAATGAAACTTACGAAGTACCAGAGAGGAAGGGATCTGCACTTATATGTGAAGCTAGCGATGGAGTCTCTAGTGAATGAAACTTACAAAGTATCTATTGATCTTATATGTGAAGCTAGCGATGAAGTTGTTGGGGCAGTTCTAGGCCAACGTGAGGGTAGAAAATTCAATGTTATTCAACATGCTAGCCACACTCTTAATGAAGCACAAAAGAACTATCCTATGGCTGAGAAAGAACTCTTTGTTATTGTTTTATCTTGCGACAAGTTTAGATCTTATATAATTGATTCCAAAGTAAGAGTTTATATGGATCATGATGGTTTGAAATAACATATATTAAGCTAAAAATGATCCACTAGATTCTCCTACCGCAATAATTTTGAGTTACAGATTATGCAAATAAAGGAGAAACTACCAAGTGAACCAAAGACCAAGAATTTGGCATATGTATCCCTCTAGGTACAATTAATATTGTAGAAAATAAATTCACCTATTCTCTATGTAGTGGTTTGATATTGTGCAATTATTCATAAGTAAAGGAAAGAAGAAGGCATCATTAAAATTTAAGAAGATAGACCACTCTTAAAACCCCTCTTGAACGGTTGGTAAGTGTAGTATCACTTTTATTGCTAGTTCTTCTTTAGCATATAGACTCTTGTTTCGAGTGTTTAGTTTTTATTTTGTTTTTTCGTTCTTTTTCCTGAGGTTACTATGAGTTTTCGACACTCGGTAGAGCGCGTCGTATGGGCACACTACATCTATGACGATGGTCGTTAAACTCTTAGACTTTTTTCTCTGCTGGTTCTAGAACACGTACAGGAAGACGCACGGGCAGCCCCTACATGCTGATAACCACTAAAGTTTTTGTGTTTCCATCCATTTTATTTCGCGTTTCTCTTTGATGAAAAAATAACCTAAGTCGGTGACTTTTGGTACAGGCGCGTTGTACGCACGAATCCCACATGTACCATAATCATGGCAGTTTTACCGACTTAAAGGTCTTTGAAGTTTTGCGATCCGGAATCGGTTACGGGTGTGATGTACGGGCGCTTCCCGTACGAGAGGTCGTTATCGTGTATGATATTGCCTATTTTTCTGATTTGTTTCAGATTTATTAGGATCCTTTTCTCGGTCAACTTATGGACTAATATGGTAAGATTTCTGCCTCTAACCTCCTCACATACTTCCCCAAGAGTATTCTTTTCTCTCATAATCCACAGATACAATCAACAAGTCTCCTCCACCAATTCTAAAACAATGGCACGGCCTAACGACTACAATAAGAAAGAGCTTCCTCAAAAGATCACCCGGTAGACTTGGGACTCCCAAAGCTCTTAAAATTGGGAAGCCATGAAGAGAGGCGAGTCAACTTGGCTCAATTAATCAATTCCAAGCAGATGAAAAAGCCAAGTTAAGGAAGACCATGGAAGAAGGACGCAAGGTGTACGATCAACTCGTACATGGGAAGAAGACAGATGAAGAGATGGGAAAGTTCACATAAGGTGAAGAGGGGATCTCTCTCGAAAAGAAAGCTAGGGAACGACATGATCCAATCCTCTCTAGATTTTGTTGATCGATGTATCAAGAAAGTTGAGGTAAATGCCCTGGATCTTCTAAGCACTTTGACTTCCCGTATCACTACCTTCTTCAGATGGATAAGAAGATAATAAAGGGCATGTAGGCTAATCACAACATTAGTCTCTTAGAAATACAAACCCAGAAGGAGACTGTTGAGATTCATAAGTCATACATTGCACACTTAGAAAAGATCAATGAACAACGTCTGCACCGTATCTCAGCTCTTGAGGCTGCAAACCAAGTTCTTCTTGCTAGAACTCGCCGTGCAACCGGAGCATCACCACCATAAGCAAGCGTGCCATGATATCAAATAATCGCAAGGGATTATTTGATCCCACCTGGCTTAATTCCAAGCATGAAGAGATCTTTAAGACCTTGTAATCCATCTTATAAGTTTTAGCATGTTTACTTTCCTGCATGCATGTTAGTTTATTATTCTAAGTTTTGCATAATTAGTTGCAACTTCAACTCCCTTGGAGAAAGGAGAGATCCATATCGTTGGACTTCAAGTTTTTATTATATTTGAAGTATTTAAGTTTGTGGTTATTTTGTTAGATGTATGAATTAGGATGAGTTCTATTGTACATGTACTTTATGGTGATTTTAGAGTCTTTCACACCGTTAGTACTGATGGGAAATTTGAATAAATTTCGATAATGTGTTGTATATCATTTGTTTTATTATAAGAATTAAATAAAAGTGCTCAATGAAAATAATAAAGAAAGAGCAAGGAAGTAAGTTGAAAAAATCAAACAATGCTACTTTCAAAAATTACAATGAGTAAAAGATGAGGTAGATACTAAAACCACCAACATGAATTACTACATACCCATCTTGGCGGTTAATATTAAAAGTTTTGATTTATTTTGACTCTTCTCGTGAGATCGGGAAATATATCTAGCTTATTTGCACAACACTCCAAATTGCATAAATGGAAAGTGAAAAGCAAATATCTGCAAAGAGTGAATAGACATATGAACTATGACAATGAGAGAAAACAAAAGAGACCGTTTGAAGTTCTAAATCTCAAGTGGATGTGCAAAGTTCTAAATGTGTTTGAGATCTCCTCACGAAACTCGTTCGACTGAACTTATCTCTCTTTGTCATAATATTGATTAATCTTCACATAAATAGTTTAGTACTGAGGTGTGCAAGCCTTCTAAGTATGTAACATGTGGAAGTGTGAAAGAACATTTCATGTTTTCCTATATTTTGCGTGTTAGATAACAATACTGTGAAGATTATTCATGTGCGCTAAGTGTGCATCAAGCTTTGAGGGGGGCCGGATAATCCGCCCCACCAAGGGTCGGATAATCCGGCCTACCTCATTGCTCAAAGGGAGCCAAGGCGCATCGCTCGGTATCCGGCCGGATTTTCTCCCGGAAAATCCGAACTGGGGCGGTTTTTCCTCCCCAGGCCGGATAATCCGGCTATCGCATGGGCCGGATAATCCGGCCCCCAGTTTTCGAGCAAAGGGAGCCAAGGCGCGTCGCTCGGTATCCGGTCGGATTTTCTCCCGAAAAATCCGAACTGGGGCGGTTTTTCCTCCCCAGGCCGGATAATCCGGCCCTCGCATAGGACCGGATAATCTGGCCCCCAGAAGTTGATCAAGGGCAAGCTCGGCACAACACTCTGATAGGGGGCGGATTATCTGCCAAATATTCCGAGTCTGGGGCGGTGTTTTCCCCAGACCGGATAATCTGGCCCTCACTTGGGCCGGATAATCCTGCCCCCAAAGTGTCCAACGGCTGGTTTCTGAAGGGGGTATAAATACCCCTTCTTCCCCAACGTTCAGTCTCCTTGATTCATTCGAAATTGTCCAGACATTGTGCAAGAGCACTCATTCTCGATCTCCCACTTCAACCACCTGAAGGTCTTGATCTTTGGGGGAACTGAAGGAGGAGAAGTTCATCATCATCATCACGAATCAAGCGCTTCAACTCCTCTCCATTCACTTGTAGAAATCCCTGATCTAGTATTCTTGTCAATACCTAGATCTTGTTTATTGTATTTGATAACTTTGTTCTTGTGGCAGCTTGTTGTCATTTCGGGAGCCTCCAAGTTGTTGTGGAGTTGTTGCCCCACTAGTTGTGTAAAGGCGCCGGTGCGCGCCTCGAAGGGTACCTATAGTGGAAAGGTGGACCAGGCCTTTGGTGGCGAGATCCATCGGAGAACAGGGTGAGGCCTATTGTGGCGTGGTGGTCTTAGTACCGCCCACCCCTCCAACGCAGACGTACTTCCCTTAACAAGGAAGGAACTGCGGTCAAACAAATCATGTGTCTCCGCGTGCTTCACTTCGGTTTACCCGTTCCTCTTCCACTCGCTCTTTACTCGCTAGTAGATAGGTTTGCATATAGGGAAATTCCACCTAATAGTTTGTCTAGAGAATTTACCCTTTGTGCTAAGCCTAAAACTGAAAAAGTATTAAAAATTGGTATAGCACCTATTCACCCCCCTCTAGGTGCCCATATGATCCATTTCCATTGGTATCAGAGCCCCGACTCTTAATTCGGGCTTAACCGTCTAAGAGTAGTATGGGTACCAAGGATGATGGAAATGAGGCTGTGGATAAGGTCACAACGGATGATCTCAAGTCATTGGAAACAACCTTGTTCAAATCCTTTGAGGCCAAGATGGAGGAGATGAATCAAATGATTGCTCGCCTTACATCATCCATAGCCCCATCTCCATCCTCCTCTGAGGCTGCCACACCATCATCTAAGGAAAAGGGTAACACTGGATCCAAGGATGAAGATGTGGAAGGTGAAAAACTTAATGGTTCCACCTCTAAGAAGGGATGGGGTAAGGAGGAATATAGTGAGGTTCGCCACGTATATTCCCTCGACCCACCTATCCCGCATCCTCATATAAACAATAGGGGTGATCCACCCAAGCTCACTGCATCCTCTTTCAATCAATGGCAATTCCTAATGATATCTCATGTTTGCAGCTCCTCTATTGAATTGTGGAGGATTATTGAAGAGGGTCTTCATATTGGAGATCAAACCAACCTAACGAGAAGAGAAGTTGTGGACAGCCAATTGAATGCCACCGCTCTCCACATGATACAGTTGGGTGTGGGTCCCAAGGACATGCCACACATTGAACATCTCAACACAGCTAAAGAAGCTTGGGATGCTCTTACGGATCTCTTCGTTGGAAATGAAAGCATGAGAAGGAACAGGTATGATGCCCTTAGTAATGAAGCTGAGGGATTCTACATGTTGGATGGTGAAAACCATGAGGACATGTATAGAAGACTCAAGGGCATCGCAACAACATTTCGGAAGCATGGGGCCACTCACATTGATGATGCATGGATAAAAAGGAAATATGTGAGTGCCTTAATGCCTTTCGAGCCAACGGACTTGAAGAGCCTGCAAGATAGACATAACTATCATCAAATGACATCCAATGAAGTCATGCAAGAAATGGCGTCATTCAAAGTGGCAGCAAAGAATGCTGAAGATGCCCGTGTTCGGGCCATTGGAATGTAAAAGGGTGTCAATGTGGCTCTCAAAGCCAATGTTGTTGAGCAAGAGGAAGAATAAATAGTTTTTGAGGGGACCTCCATGGACTGCCCTGATGAAGTCAAACGTGCTCATGGTGAGTACATGGCATTTTATGCAAGGAACTTTTGGAGGGACCCTGCCAAAGCCAAGTCGGAACTTGAGCGCAAGAACGGGTCAAATGGAAGAACAGAAAGTGGTCCAAGATTGAGAACTTGTTACAACTGTGGAGATAGAATGCACTTTGTAGCCGAGTGTTTGTATCAAAATAGAGAAGACAATGGTGGCAGGCTCATTCTTAAAGAGAAATCTAAAGCACCTAAGAAGAAGCCATTTGTTAAGAAGAATGGCCCCTTCAAGAAGCAACCCAAGATCGTCTTAGTTGCACAAGAAGAATACTCCTCTGCAAGTGAAGATGAAGAGGATGATGATAGTTCACATGAGGTGGCTGCTATAGCCACCACATCGACTCCTTCATCTCTCTTCGACTCGCCAAACGAGAACGTCATCAACAACAACGCCACTTGCCTAATGGCAAGAGGGTCCGAGGTATCAACTTCTAGCTCTTCTTTTCCTAAGACTAACATAATTTTGGATATGGATGATCATGATAGTCTTAAAATGAAAGAAGAAGTTATTTCTTTGGATACCTTTTTCACTAACCTACAAGGTGAGCACAAACTCCATTTTGATGCTCTTATGAGTTAACTTGCTCAAGCCGAAGATCTTCTTGAAGAAAATGGCAGAATTGAAAGAGAAGATGCCTTGGAGATAGCTTCTTTGAAGAATGCCTTGGAAGAGGAAGAGGAAGCTCGAGTATCTTTGGAAGAGAGACTCGAATCCATTGAGGAGTCACAAGAAGAAGCTGTAGCTCAGCTCATCAAAGAACGTGACCATGCTCTTGCCAAGGTAAAGAAACTAAAGAAAGAAAAGATTGACTTTGGGGATGTTCATGCTAGACTTTTGGAGAAGTTTGATAATCTTGAAAGTTCTCACAAGGCATTGAAGAGTGATCATTCTACTTTAAATGAGTCTCATGACTAGCTCCAGACTCAATGAAACGGTATGATGTGCCAAATATCTCCACCTCATCCTTTGGAAAAGAAGACCTTGCAAGAAGTTCTCAACACAAAGGTAAAGGAGTTATTGATGAGATACTGAGCAGGCAAAGGACAAACAATAGTAAAGAAGGTCTTGGTTACATACCCAAGACAAAGAGCAAGAAAAACAACAACAAGAAGAAGAGCAAGACTGCTCAACCAAAGACTAGCAACATTACCAATGACAAGACTAATTATGATGGTTTTGCAGGGATCAACAATCCTAACTTTGAACTATATTGTGATTATTATGGTGATGTTTATGCTAGTTATGTAGGGCCTTATGACTGTTACATTCCTTGGTATATTTGGGTTCCCAAGACCCTTGTCACTAACATGAGAGGACCCATTGAAAAATGGGTACCTAAAACCAAGAAGTAATTTTCTTGCAGGGCTATGCTTCCGGTGGTTCTAAATGGGCACTCGATAGCGGTTGCACGAGTCATATGACCAGAAGCAAGGAGATCATCACGGAGATGCGGCCAAACCATGATAACATAACCGTCTCCTATGGTGACAAGTCAAAATCTGAGGTATTGGGTCTCGGCAAAGTTGTGGTGGCTCACGATATCTCTCTCGTGGACATCATGCTTGTTGAGACCCTCGGGAACAACTTACTTTCAGTTCGTGCCCTTGGTAAGATGGGCTTTGCAGTTTATATTGATGCTGATTTGGTGGCACTCTTGTGGAGCAAGTCTCTAAAAGTCGGTTTCGTGGGATATGTCGAAAATGACCTGTACGTGGTGGACTTTTCGAGGAAAACCACTACAAGCCCGATGTGTCTCTTCGGAAAGGCTGACACGGGTTGGCTATGGCATCGTCGACTAGCCCACGTCAATATGAGAACTTTTCAAAGCCTCCACAAGGGTGGCCACATTCTTGGACTAAAAGAAAATGTCTCCTTTGCCAAAGATCGTGTTTGCAGGGCATGTGTTGAAGGGAAAATGCATGACTCACCTCATCGAAGGAAAACTATTATCTCTTCAAAAAGGATTTTGGAACTCCTTCATGTGGACCTCTTCGGACCTCCATCTCATGCAAGCCTCGGTGGGAAGAAGTATTGTCTAGTGATTGTTGATGATTACTCAAGATACACTTGGGTTTATTTCTTCAAGTTGAAGAGCGAAACTCAATAAACCATCATCAACTTCGCCAATGAGGTTCAACGTCAACACAATGTCCCCATTCTGGCTATAAGGAGTGATAACGGCTCTGAGTTCAAGAACTACACCTTAAATGAGTTCCTAAGTGAAGAGGGGATAAGACATCAATATTCCGTTGCGTACACCCCTCAACAAAATGGTGTAGCTGAGAGGAAGAATCGAACTCTAATAGATATGGCAAGATCAATGTTAGCCGAATTTAAATCTCCATATAACTTCTGGGCTGAAGCAGTCTCTACTACTTGTCATTCATCCAACCGATTATACCTCCGCAAGATCTTGGACAAGACCCCGTATGAAATACTTACCGATAACAAGCTAAACATCTCATACTTTCGTGTATTCGGGTGTAAGTGTTTCTTTCTTATCAAGGGAGTTCGTTTATCTAAGTTTGAATCTAAGGCTCTAGAAGGTATTTTGTTGGTTATGGTGCCGAATCCCACACTTATAGAGTCTACAATAAGCTCTCTGGAACTATTGTAGAATCTTGTAGTGTGGTGTTCGAGGAAAATGACGGTTCCCGTGCGGAGCAAGTTGGTGTTTGTGATGCAGATGTTGAAATACCCCAAGATGCCATAAGAAGAATGGGCATGGGATTTTTCCGCCCCATTGAGGAACCCCTTGTGGCGGATCGGGAAGGACAATGCTCTTCCCATGAAGAGCCCTCATCTACACATGCCCAACAAGTTCCCACCACGGGAGAAAATTCTGCACCATCTCCATCAACTACTGAAGGTCAAGCTGTTCCAGAAAACTCTAGGCCGGATTATCCGGTGGACACTGGATTATCCGGCCACCCCGCTCCAGCTGACCATATTGCTCCTGGTGGTGAAGATATCATCGCAAGCTCCAGGCCAGATTTTTTGGCAAGCCCCGGACTATCCGGCCCCTCACCAGTTCAAGCAAACCCTAGGTTTCCTGATGAAGCTGCTACAAATATTCCCAGGCCAGATTATCCGGCCTCTCCATCGGCCGGATTATCCGTCCCTAACTCTCTAGTTCAGCAGCCTCCTGTTATGGCTACTGACTCACCTCAAGGGCACGCGTCACCACCACCTACTGCTGATATTCCAGTTCCTGATCAAGGTCGAGTACATGCTTCCAATGAAGATTCAAGCGATAAATCTACTCCTCCAAGAGACAATAAACTTATTAAACTTCGTCGCAAGGCTCGAGTTGATCGAAACCTTGAGTTGAGAGGTCACACTCTCGATAAAGTTGTTGGTGATCTTCGACGAAGGGTTTCTACAAGAAGAGAATTGGCCAGTTTTGGTGAACATCAAGCTTATATCTCTATGGTGGAACCTAAGAAGGTCTTTGAAGCTCTTGAAGACCTAGACTGGGTTGTTGCTATGCATGAAGAATTGAACAATTCTGAGCGCAACAAAGTCTGGAAACTCGTGGAGAAACCCAAAGAGTGCCGCAATGTTATCGGCACCAAGTGGATATTCAAAAACAAGCAAGACGAGAATGGCATTGTTGTGAGGAACAAGGCAAGACTTGTGGCACAAGGTTACTCCCAAGTTGAGGGCATTGACTTCGGCGAGACCTATGCTCTAGTGGCTCGCCTTGAGTCCATCCGTATCCTTCTTGCTTATGCTGCCCATAACAATTTTAAGTTGCAGCAAATGGACGTCAAGGGTGCCTTCCTTAACGGTCCTCTACATGAGTTGGTATACGTAAAGCAACCCCCGGGGTTTGAGGATCCTAACTTTCTGAACCATGTCTACAAACTCGATAAGGCACTCTATGGCCTTAAACAAGCCCCACGTGCGTGGTATGAGCACCTTAAAGAGCTTTTGTTAGATCGTGGCTTCGAAGTTGGGCAAATCGACCCCACTCTTTTTACTAAGAAGGTTAAGGGGGAGCTCTTCGTATGCCAACTATATGTAGACGATATCATCTTTGCTTCTACTAATAAAGCTTTTAATGATGATTTTTCAAAGCTTATGACTGACAGGTTTGAGATGTCTATGATGGGGGAGTTACGGTTCTTTCTTGGATTCGAGATCAAGCAACTTAGAGAAGGAACTTTTATTAATTAAGCAAAGTACATCCAAGACATGCTCAAGAGATTCAAGATGACGGATCTAAATGGTGTCGCCATTCCGATGCAAACAAAATGTCATCTTGAACTTAACCCACATGGTAAAGATGTGGACCAAAAGGTATACTGGTCCATGATCGGCTCTCTTCTTTACCTCTGCGCATCTAGACCCGATATAGTGTTGAGTGTGGGTGTGTGTGCAAGGTATCAAGCAGCTCCTAAAGAAAGCCACTTAGTGGCGGTCAAGAGGATCTTTCGATATTTGGTTCATTCCCCAACTTTGGTCTCTGGTATCCCAAGGGCTCCAATTTCTCTTTATGTGGTTATACTGACTCAGATTGGGCTGGTGATAAGGATGATCAGAAATCCACTTCTGGAGCTTGTCAACTCTTGCGAAGATCTCTTGTATGTTGGTCATCTAAAAAGCATAATTGTATATCTCTCTCCACCGCCGAAGCTGAATATGTTGCTGCTGCCAGCGCTTGCACTCAACTATTGTGGATGAGGCAAACTTTAAAGGAATACGGTGTCAATTGTGACAAAGTGCCTCTTTTATGTGATAATGAAAGTGCAATCAAAATTGTGTACAATCCTGTTTAGCACACAAGGACGAAGCATATTGAGATTCGGAATCATTTTATTCGAGACCATGTTGCTCGCGGCGATATTGATCTTTCCTTTGTGAGCACAAAGAACCAACCTGTGGATATTTTTACAAAACCACTTGATGAAGCAAGATTCTGCTATTTGAGGAATGAGCTAAATATCATTGATTCCAGGAGTCTGTCTTGATTACCCATGCACTCACTCGTACATCTCAATCCTTCTTTGGTCTAGGTGTGGGCATGGATATAGGGGGAGTGTGGTCCTAATTCATTGGGCTAACCCTCCCCCCATAATGCCAAAAGCAAGATAAATCATTTCTCTTAATATCATTTTGTGATATGTGAGCTTATTGATGAGTATTGGTCATGAACCCATGATATATCTTCGCGGTGTCACACCATACACTCCAACAAGGTGGCTTCGGCCACCTCCCTCTCCCTTGAGGAGAATTGGATCTTTTTGGATGTTCTTTGATATCTCATGTTCTTATGGGAATCACACTCAACCTTGGCTTTTATTTGATTTGGATCTTGCAATTTTGAGTGTCTAGTACCATCTCAGTTTGGCTCTCTTAATCCTAAGCCTTTCCCTACCCCTCCTCTGCTCCTGAGGGCCTCATGAGGGATGCTCGCCGGCCCCCTGTGCCTCCTGTTGCCCGTGAGATCAAGCAGTTGAACTGGTTCCAGCGTAACATACTCTGCATGGGCGTGGACACGCGCAAGGGTCAGTACGAGGCATACAAGCAGCGCCATGAGTTGGCTCACTCCCAGCAGCTCATTCTCCACCATGTGTCCGGTGCTTCGGGTGATCCTCTGGCTCCTACACCTTCCACTCCATATGCTCGGTGGAACTCTTCCTCCGGGTTGAACTATGGTGAGCTGGAGCATCACTTGTTCCCCTCTGCACCTGCTGCTGATGATGAGGATGAGGAAGGTGACACTGAGGAGCTTGAAGATGAGGATGAGGATGAGAATGAAGACGAGGACGAGGACTACGAGTGATCCCGTGGGGTGCTAGCATCGCTCTTCTCCCTTTTTGGTGTCCCGATGCCAAAGAGGGAGAAGTAGTTCTATTAGGATGTCCGTGGATTTGCATGGGTCGGGCATAAGCACTTGCATTTTTCTATTCGTCATTTTCTTGCTTATGCCTATTTAGCGTTGAACTTTAAATTTGTGGTTTGTGGTGTTTGAGACTCTATGTGGTTGTCTGGATTATGCCTATGGATTTCATCTCATGGATTATGTGTATGGATCTATCTATTCATATCCTATTGCTGGAGGTTTTATCACAGAAGACGCTTATATTGGTTATCCGGTAATGATTGTGACTTATGTCAAAGATGCCTTCCCTCCACCTCGGTGGTATGTTTATGTTGCTCATATGTTTATGGAATAGATTCACCTATTTGTGTGCATTTGTATTCCAATGCAAAATTCTATTATGCACACATTGAGGGGGAGTCTCTTTCATAGTTATCACTGTTTTTCTTGTGACTTTCTCCTGCAAATCCTGGTATTGTCATCTAACACCAAAAAGGGGGGATTGAAAGAACATTTCATGTTTTCCTATGTTTTGCGTGTTAGATAACAATACTGTGGAGATTATTCATGTGCGCTAAGTGTGCAGGAAGCTTTGAGGGGGGCCGGACAATCCGCCCCACCAAGGGCCGGATAATCCGCCCTACCTCATTGCTCAAAGGGATCCAAGGCGCGTCATCCGGTCGGATTTTCTCCCGGAAAATCCGAACTGGGGCGGTTTTTCCTCCCCAGGCCGGATAATCCGGCTGTCACATGGGCCGGATAATCCGGCCCCCAGTTTTCGAGTAAAGGGAGCCAAGGCGCGTCGCTCGGTATCCGGTCGGATTTTCTCTTGGAAAATCTGAACTGGGGCGGGTTTTTCCTCCCCAGGCCGGATAATCCGGCCCCCAGAAGTTGATCAAGGGCAAGCTCGGCGCGACGCTTTGATAGGGGGCAGATTATCTGCCAGATATTCCGAGTCTGGGGCGGTGTTTTCCCCAGACCGGATAATCCGGCCCTCACTTGGGCCGGATAATCCTGCCCCCAAAGTGTCCAACGGCTGGTTTCTGAAGGGGGTATAAATACCCCTTCTTCCCCAACGTTCAGTCTCGTTGATTCATTCAAAATTGTCTAGACATTGTGCAAGAGATCTCATTCTCGATCTCCCACTTCAACCACCTGAAGGTCTTGATCTTTGGGGGAATTGAAGGGGGATAAGTTCATCATCATTATCACGAATCAAGTGCTTCAACTCCTCTCCATTCACTTGGAGAAATCCTTGATCTAGTATTCTTGTCAATACCTAGATCTTGTTTATTGTATTTGATAACTTTGTTCTTGTGGCAGCTTGTATTCTTATCAATACCTAGATCTTGTTTATTTTATTTGATAACTTTATTCTTGTGGCAACTTGTTGTCATTTCGGGAGCCTCCAAGTTGTTGTGGAGTTGTTGCCCCGCTAGTTGTGTAAAGGCGCCGGTGCCCGCCTCGAAGGGTACCTATAGTGGAAAGGTGGATCAGGCCTTTGGTGGCGAGATCCATTGGAGAACAGGGTGGGGCCTATTGTGGCGTGGTGGTCTTAGTACCGCCCACCCCTCCAACGCAGACGTACTTCCCTTAACAAGGAAGGAACTGCGGTCAAACAAATCCTGTGTCTCCGCGTGCTTCACTTCGGTTTGCCCATTCCTCTTCCACTCGCTCTTTACTCGCTAGTAGATAGGTTTGCATATAGGGAAATTCCACCTAATAGTTTATCTAGAGAATTTACCCTTTATGCTAAGCCTAAAACTGAAAAAGTATTAAAAATTGGTATAACACCTATTCACCCCCCCCCCCTCTAGGTGCCCATACGATCCATTTCAAAGTGTGATAGAATTCAGTTGGTTCTATATATTTTATTGTAACTATTTGCTGCAATTCCTCATGTATTTTAATGACTTGCCCTTCATGAACATGATAACCTTACCCATTAAAGATGTTATCTTGTTCGGGGACGAGCAATGGTCTAAGCTTGGGGAAGTTGATGAGTGCATTTTTGCATCATGTTTACCTTATGTTTTTGCATAAGTAGTGATAGGATCCGAAAACCAAAGGTGTTGATGGAAAATACAATCAAAGCTACCAATTTTGGGTATAAATCTACTAACTGAAGACTGAAAATGCATGTGTGCCCCCATGCATGGTTTTGGTTATTAATGAATTTGAGAGTGAAGGACTTGCCCTTGCATTTGGTTCATATATTTGAGTTCTCCTTGGATATTCTGTGAGTTCAAGCTTGAGGGCTTGTCTCTCTTGGGTTCTTGGAACCCTAGACAGTTGTGTGGTAGTGGTGTGATATCCTTGGGGCCTCCAATTGAGTTGTGGATATTCCTCAAGGTCGAGTCCTTTGTGGTGATTATTGGGAGCCCTCCAATTGAGTTGTGGAGATTTTCCTAAGCTTGTACGAGTTTGGTGACCTCTCTCAAGTGTCCCATAGTGGATCGTGAGTAGGATCGTCTGGTGAGATCACGAGAGATTAGGGTGATCCTTGAGGTGAGGCCTTGTGTGCCGTTGGGTGAGCATCAAGCCACCACACCTCAAGGTGAGCCATTTGTGGTGTTCAGAGACCATTGCGCCATCGCATCTCTCCAACAGAGACGTAGCTTCTTTGGAAGTGAACTTTGAGATAAAAAATCATCAGCTCTATGTCCATCGGTTATCTCTCAACCGAGCCCTTTACTTATGCAATTTACATTGTTATATCCATCGTGCTTGAAGTATTTTATCTTGCTATCACCTTGTTACTTGTATTTCTTAGCATAGGTTATTGGTGCACTTAGTTGAACCTAGTGGTTTTAGGTTTTGTGCTTTGATAAATTAAACGTTAGTTTTATTCCACATGTATTAGAGCCTAAACCGTAATTATTTTAAAAGCCTATTCACCTCCCCTCTAGGAGACATCCTTTGTCCTTTATAAGGTCATTAAAGCCTTCCATACAATTTCTCACTCACATGGGAGAGAGGGCAAAGACAATACAATACATAGGAGGAATCCAAAGCCTTTAACGAGCATCGGTATGGATGGGGCACGTCCATATCGCTCGCCCGTACGATGTTCCATCAAAGCTGCTCGTTGACTCGTGTACTAACAAGCTCGTTGGGGAACCCCAAGAGGAAGGTATGATGAGCACAGCAGTAAGTTTCCCTCAGTTATGAAACCAATGTTATCAATCCAGTAGGAGCAAGGAAACACCTCAAAGGTGTTGCTAGCTAAACTTTGGTCGGGCACACTACCGGTGCCAACAGCAACGTGGAGACCTGCACACACAACCATAGAACTATGTCCCCAACTTACGATGAGGTTGTCAATCTCACCGATTTTGCTGAAAACAAAGGATTAAACGTATCGAGTGGAAGAAAGTAATAGTTTGCAGAAAGTAAACACAAAGAAGTAAACGGTTGATTGTAGATTGATTGTAAAAGAAAGGACCGGGGTCCATAGTTCACTAGAGGTGGCTCTCCTTAAGATAGATGACATGTTGGGTGAACAAATTACAATGGGGCAATTGACAAACATCGAGAAAGCAAACATGCATATACTACTCATCTTGACTCCTTTGAGATTCGATTGGGCATTACACCATTATACATAGACCGTAATCCAACTGCATATATGACTAATAATCCACCTTCAGGTTATCATCCGAACCCCCTCCAGTGTTAAGTTGCAAGCAACGGATAATTGCATTACGAATTGCGTGTAAAGTAAACAATACGATTGTTCTATGAACAAAGGATTGTTGTTTTCTCCCTAGTAGCAACAACACATCTAGTACCTTAGAGATTTCTGTCACTTCCCCAGATGACTGGAGGCATGAACCCACTATCAAGCATAAATACTAACTCTTGGAGTTGCTAGCATCTACTTGGCCAAGATAGCTACTAACAACGGAAAGCATGCAAGATCACAAATAACAAAGACATGATAGAATCAATAATCAATTTGAAATAGCATCTCAATATCCATCGGATCCCCGCAAACACAACATGTAGGAATTACAAAGAGCTGATCTTGATCATGAACGGAGCTCACAAGATCTAAACATGATAGCACAAAGGAGGAGAACGAGCCATCTAGCTACTACATGGACCCATAGTCCAGAGATGAACTACTCACGCATCACACCGGAGGCTTGCATGATGATGAAGAAGGCATCCAGGGTGAATTCCCCTCTCTAGCAGGGTGCCGGGAAGAGCTTCAGATCCCTCCCGATCTAGGGATGGAGATGACGGCGTCTACAGACTCTTTCGTGGAATTTTGATCGGGTACTTAGGGTTTTCGTCCCGAGGGAAATATATAGGCGGAAGGAGAGGCCGAGGGGGTGCCTGGGGCGGCCAGACCATCCCCTGGCGTGGGCCAGGCCTGGCCGTGCGGCCAGGTGGTGTGGCCAGGCCCTAGCCCCTCTCCGTCTCGTATTCTGGCTCCGGGTGTCCCTCGGTGAAAAACTGACTTTGGCTTTTGTCCCGT
Source organism: Avena eriantha (assembly GCA_910589775.1). Lineage (NCBI taxonomy): Eukaryota > Viridiplantae > Streptophyta > Magnoliopsida > Poales > Poaceae > Avena > Avena eriantha. The sequence goes on from OU342746.1 coordinate 309,622,463, forward strand.
CCAATTCCGAGAATATTCATTTTCTGACTTTCCTGGAACCAAAAACAGCAGAAAACAGGCAGCTGGCACTGTGGCTCTTGTTAATAGGTTAGTCCAAGAAATCATATGAAAAATACTCCAAAGTGTGGACAAAACATAAGAAAGTAGATAAAACCAAGCATGGAAAATCAAAAATTATGGATGCGTTAGCAATGTATCACATCCTCATCAAATACTCTCACCCCACTGGGACAGATCTGATATCCGACATTCAGAGACACCAGAGTTAGTAGAAACCTCATCTCTAGAAGGGATATAGAGGGGGAACTCACGGAAGGGCTTCGATCCTAAGTCTATGAAGATCCTTGGAGGTCTATGAATCATCCTCATCATTAACCGCTGCAACTCCACCATCATCATCGTCCTCCTCTACATCTCATTTACATTCATCTTGTTGTATTTTTTGTGGATTTGCACGAGTATCCATCTATTCATATGTTTCACATTCATACTATTATGATGATGTTGATTGCCTCCATGTGTGAGTAGTTTTCCTTGTTCTTGGGGACATGAACAAACCCTAACATTATTATCAATTGAAATAAATATGATTTATAACCTTGTTCATGAGTATGTATTAGTTCACTCCCGTGATGTTATGTCAATGTCAACCACATAACATTTTCCTTAGGGACAAGGAGATGGAACTACCATTGGACATGTGGTGGTGTTGAAGGTGTTAAGTGACATGTCACACCAGATCATTATTCATATGGCCAAGGGGGAATAATAGGGGACCCGCAAAGCTTTATTCATGACCATGGGGTTAACCCTTAATTGTTGGGGATCGGGGTTGTTGGCCTATGATCACGGATGTGGTTATGAGGGGTGAGATATCAGATGGCCGGTCTGTGATCGCCTAATTTAGAGATTCTCCCATACATACACATAAAGAAAGACATAGATTTATCTTAATCATGAGTAACGCAATTGCTAGTGGTGGATGCTACACTCCCTTAGAATGTCTTAGCCTTATTGCAGTTTCATACTATTTACATCATGAGTCTCGCTCTCTGTTTACTTGCATTAAGTTAATATTAGTTTGTTCACATACACACAATCTTTCTCAAACACTTTTTCTTGAAATCAAAGATAACTTTGAAGCACTCTTTAGTGAATAGTAACGAGGGCATTAAGACCTCAACCAGTAGCCCTTTGTGATACGATACTCTTATTTCAAAACTAGCTATATACAAACTATGCACTTGCAGTCATCACAAACCAGTGCACAATATTTCTTTGGTGTTGACCTAGATTGTTGGCAATGATGTGAATGTGTTAGCAACTTCATGTGTACGTACTTTTGGTCTATCTTTTATTTGATATCGTCAGCAAGGTACCATAAACAACTTTGTTTTACGCAATTGTGCATATAAATCTATGCATGAACATATCTTTGGCATTTCTTGATGATATTCCAAATGATGTCAAGCACTTATAATATAATGGAAAAATCCACTTCAATATCCTTGAGAAGTGCCAAATGATTGATACTATATACCCGTACGAGTATATTTTTTGCATAATTCTCCCTAACGTTGTAATGCAATGTAGCACTATATCATGCTCGCAAATGTATGTCATTTTAGGATGGGCTAGTGAGTCACTCTATAGTAAATTTGAATAAAATTTGGAGAAAATATTTTGACAATAGTGGCAGATACTATTGTCGGCAAACCAACAAGCGACCAAGAGAGGCCTCGCGGACAACATGGTGACTTTGTTCGGAGAGCAGTAAATACGCAAGAAATCACATAAAATATAACTAAAATTTCAAGAAGCGAATGTCCCTATACTCTGCTTAACTAGTGTTGTACAAGAGCACTGCAAAAACATAGGAGTATGATGAACGAACACATTTCCGCCCCCCATGAACATGCAAACTTGTTTTGTGGATGTATGGTCAGTTTTTCTGCTACTCCAAGTTTCCCCATTGTTTTTAACAAGTTGGTTTAGGTAGTTTGAGATGCAAACCAGAGTTATGCTAGTGGGGAGCCGGGCTGCACGCAGGTAAAAAAATACTACTCCGTAGAAGGTGCATGCATGCATGGCGTGGCATGGGTGGGATCATTGAAACCCTAGTAGGCAGCATGCACTGGCCTGGGAGAAATCAACGGAGCGCCCGTGCCTCCTCGTAAACACTGTAAAGATAACCTTGTGTATACACTAATTAATACTACTCCATAATTAGTGGTACGAGTAGTACGCTTTGCATGCAGTTAACCTTTAACCATGCATGCATGGCATGGAGAGAGAGAAGGTCTAGGCCCTCTAGGGGACGGGAGGCAATCCCACTGAAAACACTTGCATTGATTCGGGCAGCTTTTGTGGGAGGCTAGCCTAGTAGCTAGGCTGAGTGTAGCGATGAGCCGTTTGATTCGAAGACTACGCTGCTACGTAGATTGGCTAACATTCTTATCGCCTGCAGCTGCTGTCTGCTGAGTGTGTGTACAAAACCTAGCCCTGCGACAGGCTAAGCAAGTCTATCGCCGCGTTTTCTGATCGCTCGTGCTCACTTTTTTCCTCCTCATAGTAGGAGTATTCTCGTTTGCTTCTCTTCTTTTCTGACACGCAGTCAGTCATCAGTCATCACTCATCAGTCACGCATGCCTGCATGTACTATGCATATGCAACCATGCCTTCTGAATCTTCTGAGGTGAAATGTCTTCTATTTTTCTTCACAAAAAATAATATAGCATGTGCGTGCAATTTCAGCTTTCGTTTTGTACAAGCAAAACGAGCGAGTCTACTAACTTGTGAGTATGCGCTCCCTTGGACAGATTGTTCGCGTCGGATCTCATGTTCCGTCGGATCGAAGACAGTATACTTCCTTTGGTCTAACAATATAAGTCATTTTTGTACTGGCAAAACGAGTCCACTACTATTCCTTAGACATTTTTAATCTACTCCCTCGTCCGGAAATAAGTGATTTGTATTTTTCTAGATTCGGATGTATCTATACACTAAAACATGTCTAGTACATGCGAATCCAGACAAATCCAAGTTATTTATTTTGGGATGGAGGGAGTATCAACGATACGGGCAGTTGTCCGATCTATATATATCTTGATCTCATCAGTTTGTAGTTGCACAAATCTTGATGCTCACATCGTCGGATGGTTAATAGACTTGGAATTTTGTTGTAAATACTCTTCAGTCAGCGAAGAACATGTGTTTTGCTCTAGCCCACCGCGCGCTCGCCGCTGATCTGTTGCTAGCTTAAATACCGCTACATATTAGCTATAAGGCGTGCTGTTAGCTTAGCTTGTTATAGCCACCGCAGAATATAAGACGCACCGCTCGATCGATCGTTTGACCATGTATGCATGTCGTAGAGCTAGCTTTGGGTCTTTGGTTTGTACTACTACTACTGCTACTCCAAGCAGAGTACTCTTCGTGCCTAGGTAACGGTGGGCGTCTCACGTGAGCTTGGCCTCTTGCCTGTGTTGTTTGCTTGCTCGGTTTCTCTCTTCTTCTTCCTCGGGGAGGCGCCAAAGGACAAAACGTCGACGGGGGCGGTTCGTACGCGGTGGTCAATGATACTACTCCTACCAACAAAGTCGAGTAAGATTCTTCTTCGTGGTACTTTTCCTAACCAATTTTTTTTTTTGTTCTTGATCGAGGGAGGTCCTTTTCCCCTAACCTATGCTCGCATCAAAATTCCTGCATGGGCTCCATTCCCGTAGTCTCTTCGTGTGGCCTATCTATCTGCACAGGCAAATACAGCCCTATTATATCCTCCCATCTGGGCCGTTCAGTTTCACTGGGAAACAGCCTGCTCCGCCAGGCCCTATCGTCTAACTCAATGGGCCAGGCCACGCACCGGTTGCTTTCGGCCACGCTAGGCTCGCTGCGGCACGCGCCGTTTGTTTCTGCACCGTCCGTGTCAGTGTCACGAGTGGTGCCTCCCAGCATTTCTGCACAACCGTACACGTGGCCGCCCAAGTTGCCAAGGGTATGAGGACGGTTTGTTTTGCGACCCACCGCATTTTACTGCCATGTACGGAAATTATTTCTATGGGACCTAGTCCACGGATCTAAAGGCGTAGACCAATTTCAGCAAACGACTCCAAAAGAGTGGGAAAAAATAGGATTAAAACTGTTTTCTAGATCTAAATTGTCAGCTGTCAATCAGACAAGTTGGTCTATCTGTGGATCAGGTCCCATAGAATTATTTTCCGCCAAGTCGGTCGAAAAATATCTCTTCGACGGTTTTGATCAAACGTGGTGCCGTCAGTATAATATTCTAACTTTTTTTTAAAGAGTGGGAGCTGCGATTATATTGATCAATAGAAGAAAATGCTTCGGTTTACACCAGCAACACACGAAACGAAGCAACAACACGTTTTGCCCAATATGGAATTTACCCATTTTAATTTCTTTTTTTATTAAATAAATAATTAAATCAATATTTAATATCCATTTACATATTAATTAATTCACGTGGCTATGGAACTCCTTCCATCCCACTCCGGACATCCTCCGGACCTTCTCGGAACCCTTCCGATTTCTCCCTCTTTTTTTTCCAGTGATTCTGATAAAACCAAAACGATCTCCGAGCTTCGTCAAACCCTTAATAGTGCTACCCTACGGTTCAGGAACACTTCAGACATGGTCGAGACCACTCTCAGACCAATGATCATCAGGGGACCTAGATGCCCATATGGGCATCTCCACCAGGCCAATCAAACCCGTCCGAGCGCGTTCGAACGCGTCTGCAAGGACGTGTAGAGCGTGCTTGGTCTCCCAGCGACACGACCCATCCGGATCGACGCGTCTGGGTCGACCCATCGGTGCACCTAATTTGCATGACTGATGCGTCGGCCCGAACTACGCGCGCGGCCTCCCGTGTCCTCGCGCGGGGAGCCGAGGGCTCGCTTGCCAGCGACCCAATAGTTGTCTTCCACTAGCCATCAATAGAAGGCTGCTCCAAAGGCTGGTCGCGTCGTTGCTGGCGCCGCCTAACGCCTGCCCTCCTGCCGCGACGCTTCAATGTCGTCGCTTCGGCCTCTGCGCCGGCATCTGATGTCTGGCCTTTTTAACTGGCCGCCCTTGGCCATCATCTTCAACACCGCGCCGCATTCTCCTCCTCCCTCAATTCTCCACTCCCAGTAGCTAGCCCATGTCCGGTGGCATTGGATCGAGGGGAGGGCGTCTAGGGCGACCTCCGGGTCCCGGCCGTGGACGTTGAGGGAGACGCAGAGGACGTGGACGAAGCAGTGCGCCGCCAAGCTCTCACTCACCACCGTCATCGCCCGATTTTCTCGACACTGGCATCGAGTTCGCCGTGCTCATCCACTCCGGCATGGCGCGGGACATGTTGCTCCTTCCCGGCAAGTTCGCGTCGCTGGTCGACAACGCGCTGCCCTAGCAGGTCATTCTACGGGCGTCCGGTGTCAACACCACCATGTACCCGATGGAAGTGCAGTTCGACCGCCTCGGACATATGTTCCTCGCCAACGGCTGGGAGGAGTTCGCATGCGCGCACCAGATCAAGGTAGGCAACATCATCGTATTCAAGTACGACGACGAAGGAAAGCCCACCATCATTGTCTTCGATGACACCATGTGTCGTTGCTACTACCACCCCGAATCTGACTTTGACTCCTCTGAGGAGTAGGCAAGGTTGTGCACTCGCCATCTATGATGTAGAAACGTGGAGAATGCAATGGAAAGTTTTATTCGAGTCTTCAAATATATTACAAGAAAACACCACACGAACACCATGCAACACTGATGACTCACAAGTATAGGGGGTGTATAACAATATTTTCGAGGGAAGTGAAACCCAATTTATTGATTCGACACAAGGGGAGCCAAAGAATATTTATAAGCCTTAACAACTGAGTTGTCAATTCAGCTGCACCTGGAAACAATCTTGCTCACAGCAGTTTATCAGTAGCAACAGTTTTATAGTAGCAATAGTAAAGTAATGACAGTAGTAAAGGTAAAGATAGTGGTAACAATTATAGCAAACAGTAGGATTAGAGCGTGGTAGGCATAGGGACGTGCATGGACAAGACAATTCACATGGCAATCAAGACATAGGGCATTTACAGATAAATAAGATAAAGCATCCAAATACTAAATAATCATAGGCATGTGTTCCATATATAGTCATACGTGCTCGCAATGAGAACTTGCACATGTTTTGTCCTGTCAGCCCGTTAGCAGCGGGGCCTCAAGGGAACTACTGGCAATTAAGGTGCTCCTTTTAATAGAGCACCGGAGCAAAGCATTAATACTTCGTGAACACATGTGATCCTCACATCAAAGCCATTCCCTCCGGTTATCCCGATTTCTGTCACTTCGGGGCCTTTGGTTCTGGACAACAACGTGTGTATACAACTTGCAGGTAAGACCATAAACAATACTATAATAATGAACCAATAACATGTTCAGATATGAAATCATGGCACTCGGGCCCTAGTGACAAGCATTAAGCATAACAAGGTTCAACAAAGTCAAAAATTACTAATAATAGATACTAGGCACCATGCCCTAACAATCCGAAGACATTACATGAACGATCTCATCCAATCCCTACCATCCCCATAGCCTACAGCGGGGGATTACTCACTCATAGATGGGGGAAACATGGATGGTCGATGGAGAAGCGATGGTGATGATGATGGCGATGATCTCCTCCAATTCCCCGTCCCGGCAGGGTGTCAGAACGGAGTTTCTGGTTCTGAATTGCGGAATTTGGTGGTGGCGGCGGAGCGGAACTCTTTCTAGAAAAATGTCGACCCCCCCCCCTGAGTTTTTAGGTCAGAAGGTAACTTATAGGCGAAGGGGGAGACCAAGGGGATGCCTGGGGCGGCCACACCACCCCCAGGTGTGGCTTGCAGGTGGTGTGGGCCCCTCATGGCCCTACTCCGTCTCGTCTTCTGGCTCCGTGAGTCTTCTGGTGAAATAGGATGTTTGGCATATTTTCCTGGATTTTTCCTGATAGTTGATTTTCTGCACAAAAACTAGACACCAAGGTAATTCTGCTGAAAACAGTGTCAGTCCGTGTTAGTTGTATCTAAATCACACAAGTTTAGAGGAAAAACAATAGCAAAAGTGTCCGGGAAAGTAGATATGTTTTGGACGTATCAACTCCCCCCAAGCTTAGCTTATTGCTTGTCCTCAAGCAATTCAGCTGAAAACTGAGTGTGATAAAAGAAACTTTCACGAACACATTTGCTTCATATGATGTATATATTCTCAGCATGTAATCAACTACTCAGGCAATTCATAATAAGGAGTATGCAACTAAGTTTACTCAATAGTCAATGCAAGCTATGAAGAGATTCCAACTCAAAAATAATAAGTAGCATGAAACATAAACATAAGTAACATTACAATGCTCATAACAAGGTATGATAGAGTGGTATCTCGCTTGCCTTTGATTGTGAATGCCAAGGCACCTCTGAAGTTCAAGTGAAGACTAGAAGTAAAGATATCAAAGATACAAGCATCAAAGTCATAACACAATTAATCAAGTTTTGAGACAAGCACATTACACTAAGAATGACAACTATGCTCTCAAGAAAGTGCTCATAGAATATGTGGAGACTCAACAAAGAAATGAAAAGGTTTTGAATAGTTTGAAAGGCTTCCAAATGCTGAAAGTATGGTACTCATTAGCTTTGAGCTCTCATTGCCCCTATCATAAGCATCTTTAAATGGTTAAGGTTAAAGTGACACAACTAAGAGGATATGCTTGACGAGTTATAAGCTAAAATCTCATGCCCCTTACTTATGAGTACCGGACCTCATGCTACTCAACTTCAGTCACAAGTAAGCTCTTGTCATTGTAAGTACATATGTATCGTAGAGAACCGCCAACGGGGTACCCATTGCACATGATACAGGAGCTATCCCATAATCAAAATGACAAGGCAAGCAGACAATGAGCATCTCAACGATCTTTTTATTTGCTGTTTGCATAGGTTTTTATTGAGAATGCTTCATAGAATGCTCATTATGGTTATGCTGCAAGTTTCCACCTTGATTAGGCATGGCTTAGGCTAGCGGCCCAGGCGTTTCTCTAACACACATACAAACTCCATGATCTTACAAGTTCCCCTTTTATTTCACACCACCGGGATCCATAAGCAAAAAAATCATGATATCAACGAGGTACAAAGTATGAGTGCAATGTTGAAAGCGTTCCCCATGATACATGGTTCTGCTAACTTCAACTTATAAAGCACAAGCATATACGCAACAAAGATGGACACAATGGTTCAAGATTATTAAGTGCGGGAAGATAAAGTGTGCCATCAAGTTCGTGAGAGCTTTACTAACTAACTTCCTCATAACAAGCAAACATTTTATTCGGAAGAAAACAAGGCATATTGAATATGCACGGAACAACAAATGATGCTAATAGGTAGGTATGGTGGATACTTTTGGCAATATTTGGTTTTAGGGAGTTGGAAACACGAGTAAAGCTTATACTCAGTGCAGATGAAGGCTAGCAATAGTAAGGGAGCAACAAACGAGAGAGCAATAACTGTCATAATCATGCTTGCAATAAAACAGGACTAATCATGGCATGAAAGTGATTCAAGACCCCGGAGGCAAAATAATTCATCGAGGCTTAACTGATTATTGTTTCAGTCATAAGCATGCATGAGCATGTGCCAAGTCATTTCAAGTGAAACATTCAGAGGAGATACCACAGTGTCATACCAAGTTATGAATAGAGCAATGCAAGCGAACATTCATATGACAATGCTACAAACTATTAGCGATCTGGAGCGAATCATAAGAAAGCAAGAACTATTAAGCATCCATAAATAACATACACCCTACATGAACAGACTAAGCATGCCCACAATGATGAGTATATGTACAAAAATGAAAACAAATAGAGTTCATTACCAGCCTCTTACCACACCTCAAGTTGTCATTAATCCTCATTATTGCCCTTCACTTGTGTGGCTTGAATAATAACATTAAACCAAATTCCACTGAGGATTGCTGAACCCTGCAACAAACTCACAAAACCAAAGAAGAACAACAAATATTTTTGGTGTTTTTGATTTTTTAAACAAGAACCAAAAAGGAAGAACAAGCAAAGCAAAATCTTTTTGGGTTTTTAAAATAGTTCAAACAAAGCAAAAAAAGGGAGAAGCAAACCAAGGAAAAAATAAAAAGAAGCAAACAAAGAGAAACAACAGAAATATTTTTGGTCTTTTTGTGTTTAGAAAGCAAAGACAAAGAAAGAACGAAAACTAAAAAGAGAACAAAACATGAATATACAAAGTACCGACGCAAAATGATATGGAGATGAGTGCGATGTCGGTGTACCTCCCCCCAAGCTTAGGCTTTTGGCCTAAGTGGGTGTCAATCCAAATACGAGTAAGGGTTCCAAGCAGGCAGGTCATTGCAAGAATGATCGTAGTTAGGCCCTTGGGAAGAAGAAGAAGCTCTCCAATCATAGGTAGGCTGCTGATATGAAGACTTCCCGTCATTCGAGGGCTGGACCAAATCATCTGTGACCTCCCTTCTAGTATCCTGCTCATGTTGGGAGAGTTCTCCCAAGTACGTATCAAGCTCCTCCTCCATGAGGGACCATCCTACCCTGTTATCAAGGTTAAACAAAACAGGTGCAAGCAAAAGAACAACTCGCTCAGACTTGCTCCTTCTCCAACCAGCCTTGAGAAAGATTATTTCATAAGACAAATCACTCAAATTAGCCCAAGAAGAAACAAATATATGTTGTATCATGGAATTAAGGTCGAGTCTCTCTATAGGAAACTGTAGGTCTAAATGATGAGGCACTAAACCATGCAGAGCTAATAAACGAGAGGCAATGAGGCCTCCACAAATTCCACCTTTCTCGGGTTAGCAGCAAGACAGAAAGCTTTCAAGGAACCCAAGTTGTAAGTCCTATCTCGTTTTAAAGCAGCTAAGATGAATGCTAGATCATACGAGGATAACTTATTAGCAGTTTTCCTAGCGAGAACACACTTGGCAATAAAGTAAGCAAAGTAGCGAATAGACGGGAGATGAATGTTACGGATTTTCCCGCTCTCCTTCGAGAAGTTGCTCCCTTGGCAAATCTCCGCATACAAGTCCATGAGTGGTGTAGGACGCTCTTTAATCCTTCCACATGATCCCTAGTGAGGCACCTTAATAGCTGCACAAAAGTCATCAAGAGGAAGGTCGGCAGCTAAATTGTAAATTTTGTAGTGGACCATGGGGTTAGGCAAAGAGTGACTAAATCGAAAGTCCTGCACCATAGACATAGTTAGTTTCACAAATTGACAAGGTTCATCTTCCAAAAAGTGCTCCAATCCTGCATTAGCAACCAAAGTATGGAAGTCCTGGGAAATTCCTACAGCCCTCATGAATTCGTAGCATGGATAGATGGAAGGAAAAACTTCCTCCTCTCGGTGAACCTTCATAACCTTAGGTACCCTCAGTTCATGTTGGTTGAGTTGATGCTCATTCATCTTCTATTTTGAAATTTGAACATCCATTACACAAGTGGTTGCAAAGTGAATATATAATGGAGGGCACTACTCATAGGGACTTATAGGGGCCTAAACATGCATCAAAACTATATCTCTAAGCATTGAACAAGCCTACAATAGCAAAATACTCAAGATATAAACCACTAAACACAAATCTACTTGGACAAGCGGAGGAGTCACATACCAGAGAACAAATGCTCCAAATTTTAGCAGCAAAGATGGGCTGAGCAAGGAGATCGAAAAATCGAGGGCAGGAACAGCAAGAACGCAATTTCGAGCAATGAACTGGTATTTTCTCGGGAGAGAGAAGAAAGTGGGAAGTGAGAGAGTGAGTGGAGGGCCAGGGGTGGCCCACACCATGGCCAGGCGCGCCCCTAGGCTGGCCGCGCCACCAGGTGGTGTGCCTGCCTGGTGGGCCCTCCTGGTACCTTCCAGGCACTCCTCTGCCCCTTTTTTCACGTAAAAAATTAATATGAATTTTCTGGATTTTTTCGAGACACTTTATTTTTGAACAATTTTCAGGTATAGACGAATGATTTTTTGACAGAAAGATTTTTTCGGAAAGATGCAATGACAAAACAAAGCTAAAACTTCAGAAGTTCTAAGACACTCTAATATGCAAGCAACTAACAATAGAAAAGCAAACTAAACTTAAGCAAAAACTAAAATGGATAAAATAGAAATAAGCGGAGATAATCATGGTGAAAACATTGTTTTGTTCAATGAAATCCCTTGTTAACAAGGTTGATCAGGTCTTGTTACCAAAACAATTTTATATGAAACAAAACTTTGTATTCCACTAATGATTATGTTACCTCAACCTTGATAGCAATGGTCCCAATCATAATAGTTTCAAAATTTTCTCTTAGTATGGGACAATATATTTCTCCAACTTGAATGCCCTCAACATGTTCAATTGAATTTAAACCATAAGTCCTATCAATCTTCTTGGGGAAATAGATGGTATGCTCTTTGTCATTAATATTAAAGGTCACCTTTCCTTGATTACAATTAATAACAACTCCTACAGTATTAAGAAAAGGTCTCCCAAAAATAATAGACATATTATCATCTTCAGGCATTTCAAGCACAACAAAATCAGTTAATATCAAGCAATTATGAGCCACTTGAACAGGTACATCCTCACATATACCCACATGAATACTAGTAGATTTATCAGCCATTTGCAAAGATATATCAGTTGGTATTAGTTTTTCAAGTTGAAGTCTCTTATAGAGAGAAAAAGGCATAACAATAACTCCTGCTCCCAAATCACACAAAGCAGTTCTAACATAACTATTTTTAATAGAGCAAGGAATAGTTGGAATCCCTGGGTCACCAAGTTTCTTTGGAACCTTACCATTAAAGGAATAATTAGCTAGCAAAGTAGAAATTTCTTCATTAGGGATTTTCCTTTTATTCGAGACGATATCTTTCATATACTTTGAATAAGGAGGCAATTTAATAGCATCAGTCAAAGGAATTTGCAAGAATAAAGGTTTCATCCACTCACAAAACTTATTGTAGTGTTCATATTCCTTTGAATTGTGTTTCTTATCAGGGAAAGGCATAGGTTTTTGAACCCAAGGCTCTCTTTCACTACCATGTTTCTTAGCAACAAAATCTTCTTTAGTGTATTTTAGTATTCTTAGTGTGCTTTTCAGGTTCTTCTTCAACTTTTTCTTTATCAGGAACATCATTTTCTTCATTACCACTTTCAGTTTTAGCATCAGAGACAAATATACTATTAGGATCCTTAGCAGGTTCAGAGGGTTCTACAATAGTTTTATGTTTCTTTTTTCTTTTCTTACGAGTAGTACCACTACTTTCAGCTTCTTGTTGAGAATCCTGCTCGATTCTTTTAGGATGCCCCTCAGGATATAGAGGATCCTGGGTAGCAGCACCACTTCTAGTTCTAATTTCATAAGCATGTTTTTCTTTAGCAGCATTAACTAGCAAGTCTTTTTGCACTTTAATAAGTTGATCTATTTGAGTTTGAACCATTTGAAAGTGTTTAACAAGCATTTTAACATCATTAGAGGTTCTTTCCACAATATCCTTCAACTCAACAATAGCTCTAGAGTTTTCCATTAGATGATTTTGCACCCTTTTATTAAAATTATCTTGCTTAACAATAAAAATACCGAATTCTTCTAAGCATTGATCTGGAAGTTTAGAGTAAGGGATATCACCTTCATCAAAGTGTTGGAGAGAGTATACCTCAATAGTGGGTGAATGGGGAATTGGCTTACATGATTCTTCTATAGGAGGTAGATTCTTGACATCTGCAGCTTTAATTCCCTTCTCCTTAAGACATTTCTTAGCTTCCTTCATCACTTCATCATTTAGTTACTTAACCCCCCTCTTCTTAGATGTTGGCATAGACGTAGGAATAGTTGATTCAGGTATAGCTGGTTCAGGAGGAGTCCAATCTTCATAATTCTTGCTTATTTTAGCCATTAATTCCCCAGCTTCCTTGGGAGTCCTATTCCTGTAAACACAATCAGCACAACTATCCAGGTATGTCCTAGATTCTTCAGTCAGTCCATTATAAAATATATCAAGAAGCTCATTCTTAGGTAATGGACATCCAGCCTGTGCATGAATCAAAGCACAAAACCTTGCCCATGATTCAGGCAATATCTCTTTTTCTCCCTGTTTAAAATCAAAAAGTTCCTGCAAAATAGCATGTCTAGCACTAGGAGGAAACTATTTTTGCAGGAAACTACTAATCAAGCACTCAGGGCTATCAATAGATCCAGGAGGTAAATTATTAAACCAAGTTTTAGCTTCTCCTTTTAGTGAAAAAGGGAAAAAATTAGCAACAAAGTAGGTGCGCATCTTAATATCATAATAAAATAGGCCACTCATGGTAGAAAGCTCAGTCATATATGCTACCGCACATTCATTCTTAGTACCACAAAAAGGTTCTTTCTCAACAATAGCTATGTAAGATAGATCAAGAGAGAAATCATAATCCTTATCTTTAATGTTTATGGGAGATGCAACAAACTTAGCATTAGGAGACAATTTGGGTTTTATGGTACGCCTCTCAAGGAGACTCTTAGCAGCACTCCTATCATGGGTGTTTTGACATTCTTTAACAAATTCATCGGTCATCTCTATATAACCGTCTTCAATATCATAGCTCTCTCTAGACTCAGGTGAACTGACAAGTGTAGTAGTGTCTTCATTAGGAGTTTCAGTATTTCCAGCTATAGTTCTAGCAATCGTAGCATCTAGGAAAGGAACTAATGAACCACTCTTATCAAGCATAATAGAAGCAACATCATAGGTATCAGAAGTTTCAGATTCAGCAGTAGTAGCAGTGTGTGTAGCATGTGTATGTGGTGGTGTAAGGAACTTACTCATAACAGACGGTGAATCAAGAGCAACAAAGGTGTTCAAAACCGTACCTCTTCTTGTAGTGGATGGTAAAATAGGGACTTTGCCATCACATGACTTACCCATGATGGATGGATAGCAGCGAACAATAATGATTCCAAGTGGACTTAATAAATAAAGTTATGCTCCCCGGCAACGGCACCAGAAAATAGTCTTGATGACCCACAAGTATAGGGGGTGTATCACAGTATTTTCGAGGGAAGTGAAACCCAATTTATTGATTCGACACAAGGGGAGCAAAAGAATATTTATAAGCCTTAACAACTGAGTTGTCAATTCAGATGCACCTGGAAACAATCTTGCTCGCAGAAGTTTATCAGTAGCAACAGTTTTGTAGTAGCAATAGTAAAATAATGGCAGAAGTAAAGGTAAAGACAGTAGTAACAATTGCAACAAACAGTAGGATTAGAGCGTGGTAGGCATAGGGATGGATGGACGGGCGTTGCATGGACAAGACAATTCACATGGCAATCAAGACATAGGGCATCTGCAGATAAATAAGATAAAGCATCCAAGTACTAAATAATCATAGGCATGTGTTCCATATATAGTCATACGTGCTTGCAATGAGAACTTGCACAACATCTTTTTGTCCTGCCAGCCCGTTTGCAGCGGGGCCTCAAGGGAACTACTATCAATTAAGGTGCTCCTTTTAATAGAGCACCGGAGCAAAGCATTAACACTCCGTGAACACATGTGATCCTCACATCAAAGCCATTCCCTCCGGTTATCCCGATTTCTGTCACTTTGGGGCCTTTGGTTTTGGACAACAATCTGTGTATACAACTTGCAAGTAAGACCATAAACAATACTATCATAATGAATCAATAACATGTTCAGATCTGAAATCATGGCACTCGGGCCCTAGTGACAAGCATTAAGCATAACAAGTTGCAACAAAGTCAAAAAGTACTAATCATAGATACTAGGCACCATGCCGTAACAATCCGATGCCATTACATGAACGATCTCATCCAATCCCTACCATCCCCATAGCCTACAATAGGGGATTACTCACTCATAGATGGGGGAAACATGGATGGTCGATGGAGAAGCGATGGTGATGATGATGGCAATGATCTCCTCCAATTCCCCGTCTTGGCAGGGTGCCAGAACGGAGTTTCTGGTTTCGAATCGCGGAATCTGGTGGTGGCGGCGGAGCAGAACTCTTTCTGGAAAAACATCGACCCCCCCCCCTGAGTTTTTAGGTCAGAAGGTAACTTATAGGCGAAGGGGGAGACCGAGGGGGTGCCTAGGGCGGCCACACCACCCCCAGGCGCGGCCTGGCCTGGCCCGCGCGGCCAGGTGGTGTGGGCCCCTCGTGGCCCTACTCCGTCTCGTCCTCTAGCTCCGTGAGTCTTCTGGTGAAATAGGATTTCTAGCATATTTTTCGGGATTTTTCCTGATAGTTGATTTTCTGCACAAAAACTAGACACCAAGGTAATTCTGCTAAAAACAGCGTCGGTCTGTGTTAGTTGTATCCAAATTACACAAGTTTAGAGGAAAAACAATAGAAAAAGTGTTCGGGAAAGTAGATACGTTTTGGACGTATCAAACACCACTCGAATTATGCGCTATCTAGGGCTCTGGCGGCGTTGGCGGGTCGACAAGCCCCCATTCTTCTTCGAGAGAGCGGTAGATTGCTTCATGTGTTTACAACTCCTCTACAGCTTGGACGAGGCGGGCATGCAGGTACGCATCGTCGGGATTGGCCTGCACCGCTTCCCGGACCTCGTCGCGCATGTCTGCCAGCGCAACACGCCGCCAATGCTCTAGCAGAAAGATGCGATCCATCACCTCCTACGAGAATGGCTTGCCAGTGGTCCCGTTGCGGTTCTAGTGAGTGCGCCGCAGGTGGTTGAACGTCAGCGTGTATATCTACGGGCGCCCCGGAATCGGAGGCGGCAACACGATTGGTTTCTCCTGTGGGATTTCTGGGTGGTTGTGGGGGGTGCCGGTGGGGCAGCGCGGACAACCAAACATAGGTGCGGTTTTTGGTTGTGCCTACATCGGCTGGCCTCCCCTTTTTATGGGAGCGTTTGGACGCGGCGGGAAACGCCATAAGAGGCGTGAATCGATAGGAAAGAAAGGCGGGAAGCAACGGGGCGGCGGGAACGCAATGGAAATACACCGGCGCCGGTGTCGGTGAGGGGCCTTTTGCCAAACGCAGACAGATGGGTCGTGCCGCTGGGCGTGGTTAGCCAGACAGGCCGGACCGCGACCCCGGGCCGACCCAAACAAACAGAAATGGACCGTTTGGGTCGGCCGTTTGGGTCGGCCGGTGAAGATGCCCTAATGACCCATGTGCATTCCACGAAATCTTTGTCCTTGAACTATCAACATTGTGTTCTAATTATTTGGCCCCTGCGATACTTGCATTGCCCGAAATCTGATCAACGACATCGCCATGTCGAGTTAAATGTCGTTATTGACAAATACTACTTAACTCGTTCCGACAAGTGATATCCCGTGACCTAGTCACACGATGCGCATCTTATGGATATAACTTGTCCGAGTGGGCCCAAAGTATCTTTTTGTCATGCGGATGGACAAATCCTGCTCTTGACACATACGCCTCTCCATGCCCTTTGATGTGCCTAAACACACATTTATAATCACTGTTTCACCGAGTGACGTTTGATGCGAACAAGACACTCTCGGGTGACAGTTATTAAATGCGGTCCCACGATCTGAGAAACAAGACACCACGTTTCCTAATTATCGCAACTTGAACTTTGTGACATGATCGAGTTACGATGCTTAGATTGAGTATGATCATCATGTCATTCTCCCAATGAGGTGACTCCATTGTCAACTGGCATAAATGCCACATGATCAGGAAACCTTGATCATCTGTTGACCAATGAACCAATAACTAAAGATTCACCGGGAACTCCTGGTTGTTTATATATCACACATGTATTGACATTTCCTTTCAATACAGTTATAGCATGATATAAAACCTAATTATAAACTTTGTGAAATATGATAATAATCCATATTATTATTTATCTCTAGGGCATATTTCCAACAGCTGCCACCTCCTTCGCCATGGCCCCTGTAGGCCTAGATCAGGAGCGGATGGGCCCTCCACAATCGCCACAATCCACCACGGCCATCCTTGTTGCAACACCTTCCCTGTCTCCACCATGAGCCATCCCGCAACACACGTGGACGTTGCCAATAGATGTGCCACCGCACTGCTCAACTCCTTGCCTAAGGACGCCCGTGTACACCACAAATCTCCCGTGTGACCTTCGCAAGCGAGGATGCCACCATCAATGAAACTGGAGACATTGGTGGTGGGGGAACTAGCCGGTGTGGCTTGGGTTTCCCTCAAGTGTCTCGGGAGGAAAAAACCTTGTGTCGTCTTCTCCAGGCGATCGAGGGGGGAAACCCTAATCCCCACTACCCCCCGCCTCCCCTACTGCTCCTCCCTCTTCTCTTTGTCCCCACAGGCTGCTGTAGGCGATGTCCCACAACCCTAATGATGGGGGAGGTAGGGATATGCTCATAGAGGCCCCTAGCACGGCCATTTGGAGGAAGTCTACCGTGGTGGTGGTGGGGGGCGTTCTTCGCCGCTGGGTGATACGTTGCAAACGTATCTATAATTTTTGATGTTCCATGCTTGTTTAGTATCTACTTTGCTTTGCTTCGTCAACACTTTGAGGTATTTTTATATGTTTTCTGGGACTAACCTATTAACAAGATGCCACAGTGCTAGTTGCCCGTTTTCTTCTGTTTTTGGTTCTAGAAAAGGCAGAAAATCAATATTCTCGGAATTGAATGGGACAAAAGCCAATATCCCTATTTTTCCCGGAGCAACACGGAAACACGAAGCAGAGACGGGGTAGGGAACCAGGGTGGGCACATCATATGGTGGCGCGGGCTAGCCCTGGTCGCGCCACCAGGTGGTGTGGGCCCCTTGGCCAGCCACCGACCTTGCCTCTTCGCCTATAAGAAGCCACCTGATGCATAAACCCTAGATCGTCCAGCCTACAACCACGAAAAGTTCCACAGCGCCGCTGGCACCGAAGGGGAGATTCGGGGGATAGAAAGTCTCTGTTTCAGCACCCTGCCGGGACGAGAAAGTGCCCCCGGAGCCACCTCCATCGATCTCCACCACCATCTCCATTGCCGTTGCTGATTCCCATGATGATGAGGGAGTAGTTCTTCCTCAAGGCTAAGGTTTATACTGGTAGCTATGTGTTCATCTCTCTCTCTCTATGATGATCATATTGTGATCATGAGCTTTGTAATCAAATAGATCTACCTTGCTACTCAAGTGCTTTAATATATCTCTGCTCTCCCCATGTGTGTGAAAGTGACAACGTGTACACCATGGTGGCACTTAGGCTAGAGATTACAAATACTTATTATGAGTTATATTTGGAGTTGGATGTCTCTATGAAATTGTGGTGTTTGTTGGAACCATCTAGTGCTCAAGGTGACAGTGTGGGGTTATCTAGATGGGAAAGGCTTACTTTGAGGTGTGCTGTTATAGCCCTACCATGGATTAGAGTGTCCAACCGGAGAGTAGTTCAGAGTAGTATCATGAAGAGAAGATATTTATATGAGAGTGTTCATTAGCAAAAGTATGATCCCTAGGCCTGGTTTCTAAACATTGAAACACCGTTTGCAACTAGATTTGTTACATGTTTGCTTGCTTACATCTTTATTTCAGTTTGCCTTTATCGAACATCCCTAGGCTTGTATTTCAGTTTGCCTTTAGTCTCTTCCACGCCATCAAAGCTATTTTCTAACACCGTTACCACTTATAATTATCCATACCACTTGTATTTCAATATCTCTTCGTCAAACTAGTGCACCTATACACCTGACAAGTGTATTGGGTGTGTTGGGGACACAAGAGACTTCTTGTATCTTGATTGCAGGGTTGCTTGAGAGGGATACCTTTGACCACTTCCTCCCTGAGTTCGATAAACCTTGGGTAATCCACTTAAGGGAAACTTGCTGTTGTTCTACAAACCTCTGCACTTGGAGGCCCAACAACTGTCTACAAGAATAGAAGTGCGTAGACATCAAGCTATTTTCTGGCGCCGTTGCCGGGGAGGTAAGGTAAAAGATACTCACATCCTCCAGTGTGAGTGCTCGAAGTTATTTCCTTTAGATTCTGCAATTTTGTCTTTTTGTTTCTTGTTTTCACTAGTTAGGCTTAATGGAAAACAACAACAAAATTAGAGAGCTTTATAGTATTTATCTTGAGTTAGGACATGAAGTGTTTGAAGAGAAAATTAAAAAACCTATGAAACTTTATTTGCATGCTAATAGCATTGTTGTTAGTATGAATTCTTTGGACACCATTATTGCTAATGCTATGGAAAAGTCTAAGCTTGGGGGAGCTAGTTTTTATGAAAATGATCTTTTTAGTTCCCCAGCTTTGGAACATAGCTATTCTATTGCTTATGATGATACCAAAACTCCAATATATGATGATTACAATGATGAATATGATATTTTCAGTCCACCTATTATTGAGGAGAAAATTAATGATTACAATATGCCACCTATATTTGATGATTATGGTGATGAGAATAATAATGGTAGCTATTTTGTTGATTTTGCTCCCACTACAAATAATAAGAATGACTATGTTTATGTGGAGAGTATTAACTCTTTTATGCATGTGGCTCATGATAAGAATGTTTTATGTGATATTTATATTGTTAATTTTATTCATGATGCTACTGAAAGTTATTATGAGAGAGGGAAACATGGTTTTATGTATCTCAACAATATTAAGTTTCCCCTCTTTATATGTACTTACAATGACAAGAGCTTACTTGTGCCTAAAGTTGAGTAGCATGGGGTTCGATACTCGTAAGTAAGGGGCATGAGATTTCAACTTATTATTTGTCAAGCATATCCTCTTAGTTGTGTCACGTTAACCTTAATCACCTAAAGATGCTTATGATAGGGGCAATGAGAGCTAAAAGCTAATAAGTACCATAATTTTTGGAAGCTCTTTATGAGACTTGAATTCCTGCTTCCTTCTATGAAGGCCTTTCTTTTACTTTTATGTTGAGTCTCCACCTTCTATCTTGATGCACCTATTGAGAGATCATAGTGGCCATTCTTAGTTTAATGTGCATTGTCCCAAGACTTGTTGATTGATGCATAACTTTGATATTGCTTGTTCTTAAACTATTTGTATCTAGTCACCCTTATAAACTTTGAAGGTGTCCTATGCATTTATGTTTGCTACTCCGTGAGGGACAAGTTGAATGCCACTATGCTATGTTTTGTTTATGTGAAACAAACAAACGTCTTGCAAAGCATTGTTATTCATGAATCTTTTGTTTGTACCTTTTCATGTTACAACATTGTTACTCTGTCTTATTGTTAGAACTATATCTTTCATGCTATGTTAGAGTAGTTTGATCCCAGCTATCAATGTTATGAATGCCTTGATCAAGATTACGATGGTGCATGTCACCTCAAAAATTATTCTTTTCTTTTTATCACTTACCTACTCGAGGACGAGCAGGAGTTAAGCTTGGGGATGTTGATACATTGCAAACGTATCTATAATTTTTGATGTTCCATGCTTGTTTAGTATCTACTTTGCTTTGCTTTGTCAACACTTTGAGGTGTTTTTATATGTTTTCTAGGACTAACCTATTAACAAGATGCCACAGTGTCAGTTGCCTGTTTTCTTCTGTTTTTGGTTCCAGAAAAGGCAGAAAATAAATATTCTCAGAATTGGACAGGACAAAAGCCAATATGCCTATTTTTCCCGGAGCAACACGGAAACACAAAGCCGAGACGGAGTAGGGCACCAGGATGGGCACACCATATGGTGGCACGGGCTAGCCCTGGCCGCGCCACCAGGTGGTGTGGGCCCTTTGACCGGCCACCGACCTTGCCTCTTCGCCTATAAGAAGCCCCCGATGCATAAACATTGAAACACCATTTGCAACTAGATCTATTACATGTTTGCTTGCTTCCATCTTTATTTCAGTTTGCCTTTAGTCTCTTCCACGCCATCAAAGCTATTTTCTGGATCTGTTACCACTTATAATTATCCATACCACTTTTATTTCACTATCTCTTCGCCGAACTAGTGCACCTATACACCTGACAAGTGTACTGGGTGTGTTGGCGACACAAGAGACTTCTTGTATCTTGATTGCAGGGTTGCTTGAGAGGGATACCTTTGACCACTTCCTCCCTGAGTTCAATAAACCTTGGGTAATCCACTTAAGGGAAACTTGCTGCTGTTCTACAAACCTCTTCGCTTGGAGGCCCAACAACTGTCTACAAGAATAGAAGTGCGTGGACATCACTGTGAAGCTGCTCGGTGGCCTCCTCCCTCCTGTCCTCCTCTCCAGCTTTTCTTCGCCGTCCTAGGGCAGTTGTGGCTGGTGGTTGGGGTGTCGTCTGCCGTGACCCTAGCAGAGACCATGGAAGTCATGGTGACCACCCTAGTGGGTGGTGGCGGCGTTGACCTTGCGATGGTGGTGGCCGTCGGTGCTTGCTGTCTGTCACCTTGGCCACCCGGGCGGAGAAGTGGCGGGGGACATGGTCACAGTGCGAAGGCTACCTTGCCGACCTCCGCTCCAGATCTGATGAAGTAGATGCCCAACATGCTGGTGTTGCTCTCTCACCTGCCGGATTTGATCTCTACGGAGTTGGGTGCCGGTTTGGGTGGTTGGTTGTGGGTGGAGGTGACCGAGGAAACCCTTGGACGGCGGGCAGTCACAACGACGATGCCACTAGTGTGCTATCCCTTCCTGGAGTCTTCGTTGAGGTCCCTCCCCCACATGACTTTGTTGCTGCTTTCGAGTGAAATCCCATGGTCCTAGTTCAAGCGGCTACAACGTTATAGTGTTGATTTCCTTGCTGGAGGCGTCACCTAGGGACTGCAGGGGCAGAGGTGAGTGTCGCGGTGTTCGGTGGTGGTTAGTAGCAGCTCAATTTCTTCAGCGATGGCACCGCTCCGACATGTATGGAAGACCCCACCTTTTCTTGTGCCGCCATGCTCTTTGTTTGCTGATGGGTCGACGCCCTCGAGCCTGGGCAAGAGGGGAAGGGTTCCTCTATATGGTAACATAGTGCGATGGGTGGCCGATGCTTACTAATGTGGCATCTTGTCCTTCCGATGGTGGTGTTGTTCTCCTTGTGATGTATCTTCTTTGTTTGTGACCAGCGTCTTGCAGCTTCACTATCTATGTGGTTGATTCGAGGGCGGCGCGGATCGTGTGAGCTTCATCTCGGTCATGCTTGTGCTCTCCGCCCTAGTGACCACTGTTCATTCAGGTTCAGGGTGAACTACTTTGCCACTCGACGGTGTGGTGCCCTTTGAGACAGGGAGAGAGGGCAGTGTGCTATCTTCGGTGGCAATGACAGATGGCTTTGGGTCCAATTGCTGCTGGGCTGAGCAGATTCTTTGTTGTGATTGTTCATGCTGTCCTTTGTTTCCTCTTGACCGCGGCGATGGGTTATGGCTGTGGTGTCTCAAGCTGTACTTTTTTTTTCTATTTTCTTTGTTTGCTTTTTGTGCCCTACCTCGTAAGCTGTTCTTAGCAAATTTTGTCTTGTAAATTTAGCATAGGCCGGCTAGATGACATCGAGCATGTGCTCCTTCACATTTGGACATATGCTACATGCATTTCCCTGCCGGCCGTAACTATAAGCCAGCAGCATCCTAGGTGGGAGTGAATGGTGTGATACACCCCCTCCGTTAAGAAATATAAGACGTTTTAGCTTTGTGAAATGAATGAATCTAGACTGTAGAATTGTATAAAATAATAATCTATGACAATATTGTGGCAATTACAAGAGGTATATATGAGGGTCTAGGTGCACCGGTCTAGCCCTATAACAAACTGACTAGGACTCTTAAACCTAACAAGAGTTGTATTCTAACATCCTCCTGCAGTGTCAACGGTAGGCTCGACGACATTGAGACTGAAACGAATGTAGATATCTATATGATTAGTACAATGGTGTTGAACCAGATTCCTTGACATGTAAACAGCTGAAATATTATCACAGTAAACAATAGTAGCTTGCTCAATAGGGCAATGTAGCTCCGACAGCAACTAGCGCAACCAAACCGTATCAGCAACCGCATGAGCCACGGCGCGATACCCAGCTTCGGCTGACGAGCGAGGAACTGTAACCTGCCTTTTTGAAGACCAAGAAACCAAATTGCTACCAAGAAAAACACAAAATCCGGATATGGACCGTCGAGTATCGAGGTAACCAACCAAGTTTGCATCAATGTAAGCTGTCAACGAGGTAGGAGAGGATTTGTTTGTATGAAGACCTAAATCTAATGTGCCTTTGAGATGCCAAAGAATACGTTTGACATGGTTGAAGTGAGGAACATGAGGATCATGCATGTAAAGGCAAGCTTGTTGGACAAAAAAAGAAATTTCAGGACGAGTAAGAGTAAGATATTGGAGGGCACCGGTAAGACTACGATAATGAGAAGGATCAGAAAAGGGATCACCATCGGCAAAAAGTTTTGAACCTGTATCAGCAGGAGTATGAGACGGTTGACAATCAAGCATACCAGCACGAGAAAGAAGATCTAGGGTGTACTGACATTGAGATAAGAAAAGACCAAATGAGTCACGAATGACAGCAATACCTAAGAAGTGATGAAGAAGACCTAGATCGGACATAGAAAATTCTTTGCGAAGAAGAGAGATAATATGATCTAAAAAGTGTTGTGAGGAAGCTGTGAGAATAATAACATCAACATAGAGAAGTAGATAAGCGGTGTCGGTATTATGATGAAAGGTGAAGATAGAAGTGCCAGAACAAGAAGGAGTAAAGCCAATTGTTTGAGCATAAGTAGAAAAACATTGAAACCAAGCCCGTGGTGCTTGTTTTAGACCATAGAGATATTTTTGAAGAAGAAAAACATGATTAGGATAAGAGGAATTTTCGAAGCCAAGAGGTTGTTGACAATAAACTATTTCTTGAAGAGAGCCATGGAGAAAAGCATTTTTGACATCGAGT
The DNA here is from genome assembly GCA_910589775.1 of Avena eriantha. NCBI lineage: Eukaryota > Viridiplantae > Streptophyta > Magnoliopsida > Poales > Poaceae > Avena > Avena eriantha. The sequence continues at coordinate 309,646,372 of OU342746.1, forward strand.
TGATGGATGGGCCAAAAAGAAGAAACAACGATGCTAAGAATAGTACGAATAGTGCTAGGTTTGACAACTGGAGAGAAAGTCTCATCATAATCGTTGTCGTGTTGCGGAGAGTAACCAAGACATACCCATCGAGCTTTATAACGTGCAAGACTTCCATCAGAATTAAATTTGTGTCGAAAAACCCATTTGCCGGAAACTATATTAGTGTTTGATGGACGAGGAACTAATTGCCATGTATTATTTTGAATGACAACATCATATTCATCTTTCATGGCTGCGGCCCAATTAAGATCTTGGAGAGCTGATTTGTAAGATTTGGGAATAGAGGAAGAAGACAGAGATGCATTGAGATTTAGACGATCTTTAGCGGGTAAACGAAAACTAGATTTGCCACGTGTGCACATGGTATGATCATTAGTGGGAGTTGGGACGATAATAGCATGAGGAGGAGGGATGGATGATGATGTGGAAGACGCGCTCGGCACAGCGGAAGAAGCGGACGCGGGAGTCGGCGATGGAGATGGCGGCGGTAGGAAGTCTGTCGTGGCAGAGTTTTCGGCGATTCCGGCAGCCGCAGCTGAGGTGGCGGCAGGATCGGCTACCGCGATAGAGAATTCGGGCGTTTTTGCTGTCGCGGCACGAGCGACGGCAGGAGGTGGCTGATGAAAGAAGGGAAAATTATTTGGGCAAGAGGGACTAGTAGATGGTGTGGCTGTTTTAGCATCGAGAGATTGACGCTCAGAAAAGGGAAAAATATTTTCAGCAAAAGTTACATGACGAGACACATGGACACGACCACTGATGAACCACAAGTATAGGGGGTGTATCGCAGTATTTTCGATAAGTAAGAGTGTCGAACCCAACGAGGAGTAGAAGGTGCTAACTAGTGGTATGGATCAGGAATTCTCTGCAAATACTTAGCAAACCGATTTTTAGGGTTTTTTGATAAAGTAGGTAAATAAAGTACGAGTAGATAAAAGACAATAGGAATAAATGCAGCAAGTGGCCCAATCCTTTATGCAACAAAGGACAAGCCGGTTGTATTACTTAAGATGATGAAACGTTCTCGAGGACACATGGAAAGACTGTCAAGTGCTTTCGCTTCATATAGTTGATTAATCTTCTTTAGCTTGCTAAGTGTTGTGTGGGTGAACCTGTGCTAATGTACCGACCTTCCTAGGACTAATACATACTTGTGATTATACCCCTTGCAAACATCTATAAGTACAAGACAGTAATTAAGGAAGAAACCTAACCACAGCTTTAAACTCTAAGACCCTTATGTCCCTTGTGCAATGGTTTCCTAACGGGGCTTCAGGTTTCTGTCACTTCGGCAACCCCTACGATTAGTATCCAAATACACAATGCATTCCCCTATGCCCATATAGGTGAAGTGTCATGTGGTCGACTTTCACATGACACCACTAGAAGAAGTACACCACAACTTAAATATCAAACTATTGAATCTTTCTCAACACAACTCCACTACTAACAACATGACTTATCCCATGTCCTCAAGAACAAAATGAACTACTCACAAGACATCATATGGATCATGATCAGAGATGGAATAATGATGTATAACAATCTGAACATAAACAATAATTCAATGGTTCACTCAATAGCATTAACTACAAAGAGTAATCAGCACCGAGAAAGTTTCCCCTAAGAACTAATGCAAGATTCAACCCAATTGTTACAGCAATATGGAGATGGTGATGACGGTGCTGCTGATGATGATGATGATCCTGATGAAGTCCAGCTTGATGGTTGTGTTGATGGCGACGATCTCCCCTCTCTGGGAAGGAATTTCCCCGGTAGAAATCTATCTGCCGGAGAGATCTTTCTCTCTCGGTGTTTTCCGCCCCGCAGAGGCGGAGGAATCTTTCTGTGGTCGCTCCCCGAGTCTTAGGGTTTCGGGAGGAATATATACGCAAGAGGGGAGAGCTAGAGGTGGGCTAGGGCAGCCACACCACCTGGTGGCGCGGCCTAGGGTGGCCCGCGCCAGGGGTGGTGTGGGCCTCATGTGGCCCATCTCCACTCCTCCTTCTGGCATCCTTCATCTTATGGAAAAATAGGATTTTCCGTATATTTTCTCGGATTTTCTGATCTTCGCGAATTTTGCCTCCAAACAGCACATTTTCCATCAGAATCCTGACTACAGTGGTCCATGCTCCAAAAGTCTTCAACCATGCAAAAACAGATGAAATAACATAAGTATCACCTCTCAATACGAAATATGCCAATGAATAATAGTGAATTATGACATAGAATAGTGATGCAAAATGGACGTATCAACTCCCCCCAAGCTTAGACTTCGCTTGTCCCCAAGCGAAACTGATCTCAATAAACATGGCCTCGGGTTTATGGAGTGAAGAGTCGATAAAGGAATACGGACAAGAAGCATCGCATTCATCAATACATAGATCATAATAGAAGACAATTCACTATTATATAACTTAACTTGTAATAAGTAAAGGAAACATAATAAATATACATAAAGTGAATCATAATTGGTAATGGCAAACTTAGCTCTTGGTCGAAGAATAGTTGATACTTTGCTGGAGTTCACAAATAACTGGTTTTCAATGATAGCTTTCAAAGTAGTAAACACCAAGATAAGAGCAATGTGCAAAGCAAGGAACATAATAAACATGATTGAATAAATCATCATATGAATGAATGAAACACAACAACTCAAAATACTTGCTGAGATAGAAGGGAATATGTTTACTGACTCAACTTCAAAGTAAAAGAAAGCCCCTTCACAGAGGGAAGCAGGGATTGCAAGTTTCATAAATAGCTCCCAAAAATTATGATACTTACTAGCTTTCAGCTCTCATTGCCCCTATCATAGGAATCTTTAGGTGATTAAGGTTAAAGTGATCAAATATGAGGATATGCTTGACAAGTTGTAAATTGAGAATCTCATGTCCCTTGAATACGAGGGCCGCTCCTCATGCTACTCAAGTTTAGTCACCGGTAAGTTCTTGTCATCGTAAGCATATGTGTATCATAGAGAACCGCCAACGGGGTACCCCTTGCCCGATGATACGGAGGAATCCCCATATCATAATGACAAGGCAAGCAGACAACAAGCATCTCAGCAATCTTCTTATTTACCATGGGAATATGGTGCTATTTTCTCTCTTTCCTCTTTTCATAATCTTTTTTTTCTTTTTCTCTTTTTTTCTCAATCTCTATCTCCTTTTTTTATAAGAAGAATGCTTCATAGATGCTCGTTATGGTTACGCTGCAGGTTTCCACCATGTCAGCATGGATTAGACCAGTGGCCCAGGCGTTTCTCTAACACACATGCATAACTCCATGGACTTACAAGCTCCCCTTTCATTTCACACCAACGACATCCATAGATAAAAGAACATGATATCAACTAGGTACAAAGTACCAGTGCAATGTTGAAAGCGTTCCCCACGACAGCATGGTTCTGCTAATTCACAACTTACAAAACGCAAGCATATATGCAATATAGGTGAGCACAATGGTTCAAGTTTATTAAGTGCAAGAAAGTAAAGTGTGCCATCAAGTTCGTGAGAGCTTTAATCACTACTTTTCACATAACAAGTTTAATTTGGAAGGTAGATAAAACAAGAATTTACTTGGAATAGCAATAATGCTAATAGGTAGGTATGGTGGACACACATGGCATGGGGTTGGTTTAAAGGAGGTGGATGCACGAGAAGAATTCCCTCTCAGTACAGGTTTTTGGCTAGCAAGGCTGGGTAGCAAGTATAAGAATTGAAAGAAAAAACAAACATACAAGTGATAAAAACAAACATGCAATCTTCCTTGGAAGCACAAAATATCTTAACTAGAGAATACCAGACTTATGAGCAAATCAAGAAAGAAAGATGATGAAATTATTTTTCTTTAGAGTACTTTTATCTTTTTCAACCAACTCTCAAAAATAGTGTTGCTACTGACCGAGCCAGGTTTGCCAAAACCAACTAAATTAACTCAATGATCCCAAAGTGATACCAATACTAACAACAAGATCAATCATATAACCACGAATTGAATGCTAATATAACCTATGCCTAAGAGTAAATGATAGAACTTCTCATTAATATTCCACAACGGCAACTCACACCAAGGGATACATATCTAACGAGAGAGGGGACACTTCCATAATGCAGACCATCCTACATGATAACTTCTCTATTCATGATATGACTCTACTAAAAAGGTAAAAAGATAGAAGATAGTGATATGATACTGCGGCACACTCCCAAGTTTGGAATAAACCAAGGGGATGCCAAACCTGATGACGAATTACTCCTTTGGTGTGGTGGTATTCTCTTGTCATCGTCCGACTTCTAGGGTAAGGGCTTCCCATCAATAAAGGACATCGTGGTCTCCAGGATCCTGAGACTTGCAGCAGCACTTATGCGTTTAAATCTAACTTCATACTCACAGTTTTAATTTTGAACATCGTAGAGCTATGCTTGAAGTTCATTAGTTGTTTGGTGGAGCGAGAGGACTTCATCCTTGAGCTCAGCAGTCTCCTTTTGGTGCTCGGCGATGAGTTCGGAACAAATCTTGTGGATGATATCCACTTCGCGTTCCGCCATCTTCTTGTACCTAAATACTTATTGCTCTAGTGCTTCCATCCTGTCCTCCAGACTTCCTTCACCTTTAGGGCCTTGAACCTCTTCTATCCGGACCTCCCCGTCTTCAAACAATAACTCCTTGGGATGAATCTTCAACTCCCTCATGTATGGGTTGATGATATCCTCTAAGAGATCCTCCTTGGTTGATCCAGAGGAAGACATTGTGGCTCCAAATCTAGGACTCTATCTGTCAGAAACAGAATGAAACGAAAACACGACGAAAACACGATATACGAACCTCGGGGGATCCGAGGGGGGTGGGGTTATATATTACGAAGTTTTACAACAAAAGGAAGGTATTGGGAGAAAACGGGTCGGAGACGGAGTCCGGAGTGGCCACACCACCTGGTGGCGCGGCTAGGGGTGGGCCCACGCCACAGGGTGGTGTGAGCCACCCTGGCTCCGTTTCCGTCCCTCTTTCGCTTCATATCTTTCCTTATTGACTAAAAACAGCAAAAATATAATTGGATGGTATTTTCGTGGAACTTTTCTTACCAGAACTGTTATCTATTTGAAAACGAACTCTACAGGTCTCTGAATTTGGTATCTACTAGATTCTTCCGGAGTCACCACTTGAATAAAATCAATATCTTCATCTTCATACACTTAATACTTGAGTCATAAAACCTTTCACTTCCTTATTACACCATTATCTCCACTACCTGGAAATTTCTTTCACACAAAACTTCACACAGTTCTCATTATCAACATTAGTACAAGTGAAGTGATAAAACCTTTTGAGTCCAATTTCAACTGAAAACCATCAAAACAAGAGCTATTTTAGTAACTCGTTCCGAAAATCCAAAAGGAATTCAAAAAGGAAATCGATTAAAGAAGCAAATGCAAGAATGGCAAAAATCTGTCAAAACAGACCAGCAGGTAAAGATCAATTTTTTCGAACATCTTCTGTTGCTGAAATCAAAAAGTTCAAAACTAACGAAAGTTAAATAACAACCTGGGGCAGAAGCACAAAAAATTACAGCTTAATCCGACAGACACAGATCTCTCACGAGTTTTTACGGTGAAGCACAAAATTCTGTTTTGGGACAGCAACTTCCCCAAATCTTACTTCTCTCTTATTAGAGGTTGATCTTGACACAAAAACCAAACAAAAAGGATAAGGAGAGGTTATTACCGAAGTAATAACTTCCAAGACTCAAATAAACAAAAACAAACTGAAAGCCAAAAATAAATTGGGTTGTCTCCCAAAAAGCTCTTTCTTTATAGCCATTAAGATGGGCATGATAATTTTGAAGATGCTCACACAGGAATATGAATTGAAGTGAAAGAGAGCATTAAGAAGCAAAAATACACACATTTAAGTCTAACCCACTTCCTATGCAAGGGAATGTTGTAAACAAACAAGTTGTTGAAACCAGAGGCTACTTGCATAAGAAGGCAAAACAAGTGCAACATAAAAACTTTTAGCATAAAACGAGGAAACTTGATATTATTGAGATGCATAAGAACACTTTTCCCTCTCTCATAGTATCTTTTAGTATCATGCATAAACTTAACAATATAACTATCACAAGGGTTATCGTAACAACGATCACTTATTCTAACAGAAAACACAGGAATACTAGCTCTCATAACACTACTTTGTGAAATAATATTAGAGGTATCCTTACAAAGGATAGTGTGTCCCTCTTCTACATTTTTAGTGACAAAGTCTTTCACATTTGCTATTATAGGTTCATCATCCATTTCTTTATTAGGTTCAACAACTTTACTTGTACTTTCATTAACCATACTAGCTATCATAGAATGTTCCTTTATCTTAACTGGGAAAGGGGTTTTCTCAATGTAAGGTTTAGGTAAGACATGATTAGTAGTATAAACTTCAGTATTTCTTGCAGGAACACTCTTAGCAACATCTTTATAAGGTTCATGATACTTATTCCACTTCTTTTTAGTCACTTCAATGTAGGAAGCAAAAGCCTTAAAATAAGTTGCAATAGCTTGAGAGTCTAGACTATAAGCATTTTTAATGTTTTGAAAGTCATCAGTTCCCATAAAAGATTCAATGCATTCATAATCATAATTTATACCTGACTTTCTACCTTTGTCATTCTCCCAAGCTTCAACATTGTCTTGAATACGGTCCAGAAGATCCCATTTAGCTTCTTCTTCCATGCGAGTGAGTGATCCAGCACAAGAAGCATCCAATAAATCCTTATCATGTAGAGGGAGCCTTGCATAAAAGTTATTGATAATAATATTGTTGGGGATCTCATGAATGGGACATTTGAGCATTATTAACTTCAATCTCCCCCAAGCTTGGGTTGTACTCTCTCCATCAAGAGGCTAAAAGTTGTATATTTGATTATGATCTTGATGAATCTCACTAGGAGGATAAAACTTTGAATAAAAGAGATGTACTATTTCCTCCCATTCAAGAGCTTGACCATTCTTCAGCAGCTTATACCATTCCCCAGCTCTTCCTTTCAGCGATAATGAGAATAAATTCTTCTTAACTTGATCTGTAGTAATACCTGCACACTTGAACAACCCGCATAATTCGTGTATAAAGAGCAAATGATCACCGGTATGGACAGTTCCATCCCCAACATAGTAGTTATCCATAATACGATCAATAATTCTTGTAGGTATTTTGAAATCATCATTCTCAGCAGGTGGTGGTTCATCTACTACCTTAGCAGTGGTAGTAGCTTTACCAAATAAGAAATTCAGCGAATTATCGATAACAAAAATAAAGCAACTAACAGAAGTAAATAATACTAACAGTAGAAGTTTACTTTACCAGTTCCACTCTCCAATAGCGCTTCACTCCCCAACAACAGTGCCAGAAAATAGTCTTGATGAACCACAAGTATAGGGGGTGCATCGTAGTATTTTCGATAAGTGAGAGTGTCGAATCCAACGAGGAGCAGAAGGTGCTGGCTAGTGGTATGGATCAGGAATTCTCTGCAAATACTTAGCAAACGGATTTTTAGGGGTTTTTGATAAAGCAGGTAAATAAAGTACGAGTAAATAAAAGACAGTAGGAATAAATGCAGCAAGTGGCCCAATCCTTTATGCAGCAAAGGACAAGCCGGTTGTATTACTTAAGATGACCAAACGTTCTCGAGGACACATGGGAAGACTGTCAAGTGCTTTCGCTGCATACAGTTGATTAATCTTCTTTAGCTTGCTAAGTGTTGTGTGGGTGAACTTGTGCTAATGTACCGACCTTCCTAGGACTAATACATACTTGTGATTATACCCCTTGCAAACATATGTAAGTACAAGAAAGCAATTAAAGTAGAAACCTAACCACGGCTTTAAACTCTAAGACCCTTATGTCCCTTGTGCAATGGTTTCCTAACGGGGGTTCAGGTTTCTGTCACTCTGGTAACCCCTACGATTAGTAGCCAAATATACAATGCATTCCCCTAGGCCCATATAGGTGAAGTGTTATGTAGTCGATGTTCACATGACACCACTAGAAGAAGTACACCACAACTTAAATATCAAACTATTGAATCTTTCTCAACACAACTCCACTACTAACAACATGACTTCTCCCATGTCCTCAAGAACAAAACGAACTACTCACAAGACATCATATGGATCATGATCAAAGATGGAATAATGATGTATAACAATCTGAACATAAACAATAATTCAATGGTTCACTCAATAGCATCAACTACAAAGAGTAATCAACACTGGGAAAGTTTGCCCTAAGAACTAATGCAAGATTCAACCCAATTGTTACAACAATATGGATATGGGGATGAGGGTGTTGATGATGATGATGGTGGTGATGATGATGATGGTGGTGATGATGATGATGATCCCGATGAAGTCCAGCTTGATGGTGGTGTTGATGGCGACGATCTCCCCTCTCCGGGAAGGAATTTCCCCGGTAGAAATCTGTCTGCCGGAGAGATCTTTCTCTCTTGGTGTTTTCTGCCCCGCAGAGGCGGCGGAATCTTTCTGTGGTTGCTCCCCGAGTCTTAGGGTTTCAGGAGGAATATATACGCAAGAGGGGAGAGCCAGAGGTGGGCCAGGGCGGCCACACCACCTGGTGGCGTGGCCTAGGGTGGCCCGCGCCAGGGGGTGGTATGGGCCCCCTGTGGCCCATCTCCACTCCTCCTTCTGGCATCCTTCGTCATCTGGAAAAATAGGATTTTCCATATATTTTCTCGGATTTTCTGATCTTCATGAATTTTGCCTCCAAACAGCACCTTTTCCATCAGAATCATGATTGTTGCGGTCCATGCTCCAAAAGTCATCAACCATGCAAAAACAGATGAAATAACATAAGTATCACCTCTCAATACGAAATATATCAATGAATAATAGTGAATTATGACATAGAATAGTGATGCAAAATGGACGTATCAACCACTAACAAGATCTTGACAACGATAGCCTTTGTGTTCGTTGAAAAAACCTAGATGGACGCACGGGATAGAACGGGGTGAAATTTTGTTAGGAGAAGTAGAGTAGGAGTTAGGAAAACAAAGACATCCGAAGACACGAATGTCGAAGTAGTTTGGGTGAGAAAGAAATAAAGAGAAGTAGGGTGTGGTTTGAGGATTAACTTTAGATGGTCGAATGTTAAGTAGATATGTGGCCGTGTGGAGATCTTCAGCCCAAAACGTCGGAGGCATAGAAGATTGAATAAGAAGGGTGTGAGTGATGTCATTAAGAGTGCAAAGAGAATTCTCGGTCTTGCCGTTTTGAGGGGAGGTATAGGGACAGGAAAAACGCAGAAGAATTCCATATTGGAGAAAGAAATTTTGGTTTTTAAAGTTGTCAAATTCACGACCATTATCGCATTGAATAAATCTTATAGGAAGGAAAAAGTGGACCGAGACATAGCGCTGAAAATTAAGAAAAATATTGTGAACGTCAGATTTATTGTGTAAGGGAAAGGTCAAAACATAGTGTGTAAAATCATCAAGAATAACAAGATAAATACTTAAAACCAGAAACACTTTGTATTGGTGACGTCCATAGATCACTGATGGCTCAATATATGTAGAGCTCGTTGGGAACCCCAAGAGGAAGGTATGATGAGCTCAGAAGCAAGTTTCCCTCAGTTATGAGACCAAGGTTATCGAACCAGTAGGAGTAAGGAAACAACTCCAAGGTGTTGCTAGCAACTTGGAATCCTGCACAACACAACCACATAACTTTTCCCCAACTTACAGTGAGGTTGTCAATCTCACTGGTTTTGTTGAAAACAAAGGATTAAACGTATAGTGTGGAAGATAGTAATTGCTTGCAGAAAGTAAACAGTAAACGGTAAACAGTAGATGGTATATTAATGGTAAAGGAATGGACTGGGGTCCATAGTTCACTAGAGGTGTTTCTCCTTAAGATAAATAGCATGTTGGTTGAACAAATTAAAGCGGGGCAATTGACAGATTGAGAAAGCATAACAATGCATATACTAGACATCTTGACTCCCACGAGATTTGATTGGGCATTACAACATAATACATAGACCGTAATCCAACTGCATCTATGACTAATAATCCACCTTCCGGTTATCATCCGAACCCCTTCCAGTATTAAGTTGCAAGCAACAGATAATTGCATTAAGCAAAGTGTGTAAAGTAAACAATACAATTGCCCCATGGACAAAGGATTGTTGCTTTCTCCCTAGTAGCAACAACACATCTACAACCTTAGAGATTTCTGTCACTTCCAAGATTACTAGAGGCATGAACCTATTATCGAGCATAAATACTCCCTCTTGGAGTTACAAGCATCTACTTGGGCAAGATAGCTACTAGCAATAGAGAGCATGTGATGGCTCAAAATATATCGAGCTCGTTGGGAACCCCAAGAGGAAGGTATGATGAGCACAGCAACAAGTTTCCTCAGTTATGAAACCAAGGTTATCAAACCAGTAGGAGCAAGGAAACAACCCCAAGGCGTTGTTTCCAACTTGGAATCCTGCACAACACAACCACAGAATTTTGCCCCAACTTACAGTGAGGTTGTCAATCTCACCGGTTTTGCTGAAAACAAAGGATTAAACGTATTGTGTGGAAGATAGTAATTGCTTGTAGAAATTAAACAGTAAATATTAAATAGTAGATGGTTTATCAATGGTAAAAGAATGGACCAGGGTCCATAGTTCACTAGAGGTGATTCTCCTTAAGATAAATAACATGTTGTGTGAACAATTTACAGCGGGGAAATTGACAGACTCGAGAAAGCCTACCATTCATATACTAATCATATTGACTCCTATGAGATTTGATTGGGCATTACAACATTATACATAGACCATAATCCTACTGCATCTATGGCTAATAATCCACCTTCAGGTTATCATCCGAATCCCCTCCAGTATTAAGTTGCAAGCAACAGATAATTGCATTAAGCAAAGTGTGTAAAGTAAAAAATACGATTGTCCCATGGACAAAGGATTGTTGTTTGCTCCCTAGTACCAATAGCACATCTAGTACCTTAGAGATTCCTATCACTTCCCTAGATTACTAGAGGCATGAACCCACTATCGAGCATAAATACTCCCTCTTGGAGTTGCTAGCATCTACTTAGCCAAGATAGCTACTAGCAACAGAAAGTATGCAAGATCACAAATAACATAGACATGATAGAATCAATAATCAATCTAAAATAGCATCTCAATATCCATCGGATCCCCGCAAACACAACATGTAAGATTACAAATAGATGATCTTGATCATGAACGGAGCTCACAAGATCTAAGCATGATATCACAAAGGAGGAGAACCAACCATCTAGCTACTACATGGACCCGTAGTCCAAGGATGAACTACTCACGCATCACACCAGAGGCAGTCATGGTGATGAAGAAGGCGTCCAGGGTGATCTCTCCCCTCCGGCAGGGTGCCAGGAAGAGCTTCGGATCCCCCCATTCTGGGGATCGAGATGGTGGCGGCTACAAACTCTTCCGTGGATTTCTGTGGGATTTTGATCAGGCCCTTAGGGTTTTTTTCCCGGGAGGCTTTTATAGGCGAAAGGGCAAGGTCGGTGGAGCACCAGGGGGCCCACACCCTGGTGGCGTGCCCCCCAGGCCGCGCCGCCACCAGGTGTGGCTGCCCTGGTGCGCCACTCCGTCTCTCCTCCAGACTCCGTGTTGCTTCGGGTAAAATATTGACTTTGGCTTTTGTCCGGTCCAATTCCGAGAATATTTCCTTACTAGGTTTTCTGAAACCAAAAATTGCAGAAAACAGGGAACTGGCACTGTGGCATCTAGTTAATAGGTTAGTTCCAGAAAATGTATAAAAATACCCCAAAGTGTGGACAAAACCTAAGAAAGTAGATACTAAACAAGCATGGAACATCAAAAATGTTAGATATATTTACAACGTATCAACATCCCCAAGCTTAACTCCTTCTCTTCCTCGAGTAGGTAAGTGATAAAAAAGAATAATTTTTTAGGTGACATGCACCATCACAATCTTGATCAAGGTATTTGTAAAACAATGATAGCTGGGATCATAGTATTCTAACATAGACATGAAAGATATAGTTCTAACAATAAGACATAACAACTATGTTGTAACATGAAAAGGTACAAAGAAAACATTCTTGAATAACAATGCTTTGAAAGACGTTTATTTGTTTCACATATAGAAAACATAATGAGAATGGTATTCAGCTTGTCCCTCATGGTATAGCAAAACATAAATGCATAGGACACCTTCAAAGTTCATAAGGGTGACTAGATACAAATAGTTTAAGAACAAGCAATATCAAAGTTATGAATCAATCAACAAGTTTTGGGACAATGCACATTAAACTAAGAATGACCACTATGCTCTCTCAATAGGTGCATAAAGATAGAAGATGGAGACTCAACATAAAAGTAAAAGAAAGGCCCTTCATAGAAGGAAGCATGGATTCAAGTCTCATAAAGAGCTTCCAAAAATTATGGTACTTATTAGCTTTCAGCTCTCATTACCCCTATCATAAGCATCTTTAGGTGATTAAGGTTAAAGTGAACAAATATGAGGATATGATTGACAAGTTATAAGCTGAAAATCTCATGCCCCTTGCTTACGAGTACCGAACCTCATGCTACTCAACTTTAGTCACAAGTAAGTTCTTGTCATTGTAAGTACATGTGTATCATAGAGAACCGCCAATGGGGTACCCCTTGCCCCATGATATAGGAGCTTTCCCATATCAAAATGAGAAGACAACAGACAATGAGCATCTCAGCGATCCTTTTATTTGCTATTTGCACAGGTTTTTTTAGGATGCTTCATAGATTGCTCACTATGGTTATGTTGCAAGTTTCCACCATGATTAGGCATGGCTTAGGCTAGCCGCCCAGGCATTTCTCTAACACATATACAAACTCCATGAGCTTACAAGCTCCCCTTTTATTTCACACCACCTTGATCCATAAGCAAAAGAACATGATATCAACTAAATAAAGTGCAATGTTGAAAGCATTCCCCATGGTAACATGGTTCTGCTAATTCACAACTTACAAAGCACAAGCATATATGCAACATAGATGGGCACAATGGTTCAAGTTTATTAAGTGCAAGAAAGTAAAGTGTGCCATCAAGTTCATGAGAGCTTTAATCACTATTTTTCACATAACAAGTTTAATTCGGAAGGTAGATAAAAACATGAATATACTTGGAATAGCAATAATGACAATAGGTAGGTAAGGTGGACTCTTTGGAATAACTTGGTTTTATTTGGAGTTGTATGCATGAGTGGAACTCATACTTGGTACATGTGGAGGCTAGCAAAAGACTGGGAGCGACCAACTAATAGAGCAATAATGGTCATAATCATGCAAAGCGACAAAACATTATTAATTAAAGAATAAAGTGATATTACAAGTCGAAAACTAAATGATCATATAGGCTATAGTGACTTGGTATAGTATTAACATGGTGTGAGCATGCGCCAAGTCAACCCAAATAAAGCATCAAAGGAGAATACCACAATATTATGTTTTTATATGCTAAAACAACGCATGATTCTTTTAAGGCACATTAAGAAATCTCAATTGTTTGTAACAAGTCATACTACAACAATAACCACTAAGAATAAAGTCATAGCAATATCAAACATGACATGATAAAGTCTAGGCCACAGTCAAACCAAGACTCCTTTTATACCACTTATAAGTATGAACTTTCCTACTCTTTTCCAATCCAAATCAACTTATTTGAAACTATGTATGAATGCGGGGGTCCAACCAATTTATTTAAGCAAACTAAGCAAAATAAAACTAAAAACAAAAACGAAGACGCTCCAAGAACAACACAATTGTGCATGAAACAATAAAAATGAAGTGTTTGGAAGAAAACCTGAGATTTTTATTGATGAAGAAGGGGATGCCTTGGGCATCCCCAAGCTTTGACGCTTGTACTTCTTGAATATTTCTTGGCGTGACACGGGTGGCATCACCAAGCTAGAGCTTTTGTCCATACTTCATCTTATCACATTGTTCTTCCCTACACTTTAAAATTTCCTCCATACAAAACTCCACACAATCTTCATTAGCAACATTACTGTACTTAAGATAATAAGTCTTTAGGTTTAGTTTCAACACAAGTAAAACTTACATTAAAGCACAAGCTACTGTAGAAATTCCTTTTAAAAGTTCAAGTAATCAAAGAGAACTCAAAGAGAAAGAGATTAAGAGGCAAATGCAAATAATGTCAGAAATCTGTCAAAATAGACCAGCAGGTAAAAACCAATTTTTCCGAAGACCTTCTGTTGCTCAAATCGACAAGTGTTAAACTAATGAAAGTTAGATAACAACCTGGGGCAGAAGCACAAAAAATTACAGCTCAATCCGACATACAGAGATTTTTCACAAATTTTAACACCGAAACACAAAAATCTGTTTTGGGACAACAACTTTCCCAAGCATTATTTCTCTCATATTAGAGGTTATTCTTGGCACAAAACCACACAAAAATGATAAGGAGAGGTTATTACTGAGGCAAAAACTTCCAAGACTCAACGAAAGAAAAATTTATTGACTAAAAATTTGGGTTATCTCCCAATAAGTGCTTTTCTTTAACGCCTTTGAGCTAGGCATAAGAAGCAAGAATCAAGTATTCTCAAATGAAGAAGCATTAAGACCGAATTTTGTTTTAATAGGAGAGGCAAAAGGAATCTTATCTCTCTTCTTAGGGAAGTGTTCTATACCTTTCTTGAGTGGGAGTTTATATTTAATGGTGCCTTCTTTCATATCAATAATGGCACCAATAGTTCTAAGAAAAGGTCTTCCCAAAATAATAGGACAAAAAGCATTGCATTCAACATCCAAAACATAGAAATCAATGGGGACATAGGTATTGTTAACCATAATAAGAACATCATTAATACTCCCCATGAGTTTCTTTTTAGCATTATCATCAAGTTGGACATCTAAATAACAATCTTCCAATGGTGGTAAATCAAGAATTTCATAAATCTTTCTAGGCATAATAGAAACACTACTATCAAGATCACATAAAGATTTGAGATCAAAATCATTCACTTTCATATTAATGATGGGTTCCCAACCATCTTCTAATTTCATACTAATAGAAGCTTCATGCTTCAATTTTTCTTCTTTAATTTTTATGAGAGCATCAGTGATGTGTATTGTAAAGGCCATATTCATAGCACTAGCATTAGGACTTTTAGCAAGATTTTGTAGGAACATAATTACTTCAGAGATATTGCAACCATCAAGATCAAAATCATAATTACCATCCAAGGTAGTAGAGTTATTGTTTCTCATATTTCAAAGAATTTCAACATTTTTATTAGAAAAGGTACCATTGGTTTTAGGCATTGTTGCAAAAGGAATGGGTACTTCATGTGGTTTGCTAGCATCAACCTTAGAGGTGGTGGTGATAGTACAAATACTACTATTTCTAGCAATTTCATCTTCTGTTTCCCACTTAGCATGTAATTCAGCTAACAGTCTAACATTTTCATCAATTCTAACTTGTATGGCATTAGTAGAAGCAAAGGGATTTTCCATGGTTTCAGGTTTAGCGGCCATTTTATTAATCAAAGAGGATTATGCTTCAGACAAAGATGATATATTTCTTTCAGCATTCAAAAGTTTTTCCTCAATTGTTTTATTGAAAGCAGTTTGTTTACTAATAAAATCTTTAAGCATGACTTCAAGTTCAGAGGGTGCACTCCTATTGTTGTTATAGGAATTTCCATAAGCATTACCATTATTGGGAGGATATGGCCTATAATTATTATTACCAAAATTATTCCTGTAGGCATTGTTGCTAAAATTATTATTTCTAATAAAGTTCACATCAACTTGCTCTTTTTGAGCAACCAAAGAGGCTAAGGGAACATGATTTGGATCAATATGAGCTTTCCCATTAACAAGCATAGACATAATAACATCAATTTTATCACTCAAGGAGGAGGTTTCTTCAACAGAATTTACCTTCTTACCTTGTGTAGCTCTCTTAGTGTGCCATTCAAAATAGTTAACCATCATATTATCAAGGAGCTTTGTTGCAGCACCCAAAGTAATGGTCATAAAGGTACCTCCAGCAGCAGAATCCAGCAGATTTCTTGAAGAATAATTTAGTCCTACATAAAAGGTTTGGATAATCATCCAAGCAGTCAGTCCATGAGTGGGACAATTCTTTACCAAAGATTTCATTCGTTCCCAAGCTTGAGCAACATGTTAATTATCAGATTGTTTAAATTTCATTATTTCACTTCTCATAGATATAATCTTAGAAGGAGGATAGTATTTTCCAATGAAAGCATCTTTGCATTTAGTCCAAGAATCAATACTATTTCTAGTTAGGGATAACAACCATTCTTTATCTTTTCCTCTCAAAGAGAAAGGAAACAATTTAAGCTTAATAATATCTCCATCTATATCCCTATGTTTTTGCATCTCACAAAGTTCAACAAAGTTATTAAGGTGAGCAGCAGCATCTTCAGTACCAACAACAGAAAATTGTTCTTTCATAACAAGATTGAGCAAAGCAGGTTTAATTTCAAAGAAAGTAGCTTCAGGAATACGTGGAGCAATAAGTGTGTACATGAAATCATTGTTGTTGGCGCTGGTTAAGTCACACAACTTAGTAGTTTTAGGAGTATTCATTTTTTGTGTTTTTAATAAAGGAAGCAAACTAGTACAACTATTTTTTATGTGTGTTTTTGATAAAAGAAACAAGCAAACAAAGCAGAAATAAACTAAGAAAAAACAAAGTAAAGAGATTGGTTATGAGGGATTCCCCTTGTGAAGTTGTCCTTGACTCCCCGGCAACGATGCAAGAAAAAAGGATTGATGGCTCAAAATATATCAAGCTCGTTGGGAACCCTAAGAGGAAGGTATGATGAGCACAATAGCAAGTCTTCCCTCAGTTATGAAACCAAGGTTATCGAACCAGTAGGAGCAAGGAAACAACCCCAAGGTATTGTTTCCAACTTGGAATCCTGCACAACACAACCACAGAACTTTGCCCCAACTTATAGTGAGGTTGTCAATCTCACCGGTTTTGCTGAAAATAAAGGATTAAACATATTGTGTGGAAGATAGTAATTGCTTGCAGAAAGTAAATGGTAAATAGTAAATAGTAAATAGTAGATGGTTTATCAATGGTAAAAGAATGGACCGGGGTCCATACTTCACTAGGGTTGATTCTCCTTAAGATAAATAACATGTTGGGTGAACAAATTACAGCGGGGCAATTGACAGACTCGAGAAAGCGTACCATGCATATACTAATCATCTTGACTCCTATGAGATTTGATTGGGCATTACAACATTATACATAGACCATAATCCAACTGCATCTATGGCTAATAATCCACCTTCAGGTTATCATCCGAATCCCCTCCAGTATTAAGTTGCAAGCAACAGATAATTGCATTAAGCAAAGTGTGTAAAGTAAAAAATACGATTGTCCCATGGACAAAGGATTGTTGTTTGCTCCCTAGTAGCAATAGAACATCTAGTACCTTAGAGATTCCTATCACTTCCCTAGATTACTAGAGGCATGAACCCATTATCGAGCATAAATACTCCCTCTTGGAGTTGCTAGCATCTACTTGGCGAAGATAGCTACTAACAACGGAAAGCATGCAAGATCACAAATAACATAGACATGATAGAATCAATAATCAATCTGAAATAGCATCTCAATATCCATCAGATCCCCGCAAACACAACATGTAAGATTACAAATAGATGATCTTGATCATGAACGGAGCTCACAAGTTCTAAACATGATAGCACAAAGGAGGAGAACCAACCATCTAGCTACTACGTGGACCTGTAGTCTAAGGATGAACTACTCACGCATCACACCAGAGGTAGTCATGGTGATGAAGAAGGCCTCCAGGGTGATCTCTCCCCTCCGGCAGGGTGCTGATGGGTTCGTAGCATGGAAAACAAAAAAATTCTACCGCAAGAACGAACAAAACCCAGATCTAATCTAGATAAAAGCCAAGATCTAATCTATTAGACATGGGCAACGAGATAGAAAGGAACTAACCCTCGTAGATGCGAAAGCATTAACGAGATTAGATCTCGTGGTTGATGTAGTCGATCACTTGCCGATCTCAAGATCGTGTGGACGATCCTTCCGGCGTCGCGTTCCAGCAGCGCTTCCGCAGTCGGTCAAGTGGACGATCCTTCCGGCGCCGCGATTCGGCAGCGCTTCCGCAGTCGGTCACACGTGTGGAGTCGAAGCAGACCTTCCTCTCCCCGTTCCAGCGAGCAGCGGAGGTAGTAGATCTTCTCCACGGAATCCCAGCAGCACGACGGCGTGGTGGTGGTGGTAGTGGAGTAGAGAATTCTGCAGGGCTTCACCTATGCCTGTGCAGAAGAAAGGTGGAGGAGAGAGGCGGCAGAGATTGGAGTTATGGGAGCAAAGGAGGAGGGGGTGCCCCTGCCCTTCTATTTAAGGGGGGGAGGGCGCCTTGGGGAGGAGAGTCCTTGTAGGACTCCCCTACCTCTATGGCCGGCGGGTTGGGGAGTGGGGGGAGGAGTCCTCCTCCCCCACGACTCCTTGTCTTGACCCACCAGGACTCCTTGATCCCTATCTTGATTTTCAACCAAACTCCAAGATATCTTCTAGAACCTTCCGGAACATTCTGAAACCTTCTAGAATCCTCATACAAACACTCCGGAACATTTCCTAACTTAGAAAATGATCCCCTATATATGAATCTTATTCTCCGGACCATTCCGGATCTCCTCGTGATGTCCCGAATCCAATCCGAGACTCCGAACAACATTCGGTCTCCAACGCAAATTCCATATCTACTTAAAACAACTTCGACCCTTAAGTGTGTCACCCTACGGTTCGTGAATATGCAGACATGACAGAGAAACATCTCCTATCAATAACCATCAGCGGGACCTGGAGATCCATAATGGCTCCCACATACTCAACGATGACTTCGCGATCGATTGAACCACTTACATATGAAACTAATTCCCTTTGTCTCGCGATACTATACTTATCCGAGGTTTGATCGTCGGTATCTCCATACCTAGTTCTACCTCGTTCTTGATAAGAACTCTTTACTCGTTCCGTGATATGCCATCCCTTGTGACCCAGTCACATGCTTGCAAGCTAACTAGATGACATTCCACCGAGAGGGCCCAGAGCATATCTATCCATCATATGGATGGACAAATCCCAATCTTGGTTCATGCGCTTCAACACATACTTTCAGAATACCCAATGACACTTTTATAACCACCCAGTTATGAAGCGGCGTTTGATGTCATCAAAGTATCCATCCGGTGATGGTGATTAACATAACCTCATGGTCGAAGGAATAGGTTACTATGTATTTGAAAGCTTACAGCAATACGAACTTAATGACTTGATCTTATGCTACGCTTACTATGGGTGTGTGTCCATCACATCATTCTCCTAATGATATAACCTTGTTATTAATCACATCCTAATGTCCATGATCAGGAAACCATGATCATCAATTTAATCAACAAGCTAGTTCAACAAGAGGCTTACTAGGGACTCTTATATGTTTACAAAACACACATGTATTAGTGTTTCCTAATAATACAATTATAGCATGGGATGTAAACATTCATCATAAACACAAAGATATAATAATAATCACTTTTATTATTGCCTCTTGGACATATCTCCAACAGTCTCCCACTTGCACTAGAGTCAATAATCTAGATTACATGGTAATATACCGAACACCCATGGCGTTTTGGTGTTGGTCATGCTTTGCCCTAGGGAGACGTTTAGTCAACGGATCTGCCACATTCAAATCAGTGTGTACTTTGCAAATCTTTATGTCACCATCTCGGACATACTCGCGAATAGCGTGGAAACGTAGCTTGATGTGCTTCAGCTTGCTATGTGACCTTGGCTCCTGTGCATTAGCTACCGCACCTGTGTTGTCACAGTAGATGGCCATCGGGTCCAACGCACTGGGAACCACGCCAAGTTCAGTAATGAATTCCTTCATCCAAACGGCTCCTTGTGCAGCCTCCGAAGCAGCTGTGTATTCCGATTCAGTTGAAGATTTTGCCACAACGCTTTGCTTCGCACTCCTCCAGCTCACTGCAGCACCATTCAAAATAAATGCGTATCCCGACTGTGACTTCGAGTCATCCGGATCGGTGTTCCAACTAGAATCAGTGTAACCATTTAAAACAAGCTGTTCATCACCTCCATAAGAAAGAACCATATCCTTAGTCCTATTTAGGTACTTTAGGATATTCTTGACCGCTGTCCAGTGCTCCATTCCAGGATCACTTTGATATCTGCTAGTCAAACTAACAACATGTGCTATATCCGGTCTTGTACACAGCATGGCATACATGATAGAACCTATGGCCGAGGCATAGGGAATATTATTCATTTTCTCTCTATCTTCTGCCGTAGCTGGACTTTGAGTCTTACTCAAGGTCTTACCTGACAACATGGGCACAAACCCTTTCTTGCTATCTTCCATTCTAAACTTCTTTAGAACTTTGTCCAAGTATGTACTTTGTGAAAGCGCTATTAGGCGTCTTGATCTATCTCTATAAATCTTGATGCCTAGAATGTATGCCGCTTCGCCAAGATCCTTCATTGAAAAACTATTATTCAAATAGGTTTTGACGCTATTAAGAAGTTCTATATCATTCCCAATCAACAATATGTCATCTACATATAGTACTAGGAATGCTACAGAACTCCCACTCACTTTCTTGTAAATACAAGCTTCTCCATAAGTTTGTATAAATCCAAAGTTTTTGATTACTTTATCAAAACGTTGATTCCAACTCCGGGATGCTTGCTTCAGTCCATAAATGGAGCGCTGAAGTTTGCATACCTTGTCAGCATCTTTAGGATCGACAAAACCCTTGGGTTGTACCATATACAACTCTTCCTCAATGTCACCATTAAGGAACGCCGTTTTGA
This sequence comes from Avena eriantha, assembly GCA_910589775.1. NCBI lineage: Eukaryota > Viridiplantae > Streptophyta > Magnoliopsida > Poales > Poaceae > Avena > Avena eriantha. Next base: position 309,667,373 of record OU342746.1, read on the forward strand.
CATCCATTTGCCAAATCTCATAATCGAAATGTGCAGCAATTGCTAACAAAATCCTCACAGACTTTAGCTTCGCTACTGGTGGGAAAGTCTCATCATAGTCAACTCCTTGAATTTGTCGGAACCCTTTCGCGACAAGTCGAGCTTTATAGACGGTAACATTACCATCAGCATCTGTTTTTCTCTTGAAAATCCATTTGTTCTCGACAGCCTTACGGCCATCCGGTAAGTCCACCAAAGTCCATACTTGGTTTTCGTACATGGATCCCATTTCGGATTTCATGGCTTCTAGCCATTTGTCGGAATCTGGGCTCACCATAGCTTCTTCATACGTCGCAGGGTCATCAGTGTTGTCCACCAACATGACGTTCAAGGCAGAGTCATACCAATCAAGAGTGGTACGAACCCGCGTTGACCTGCGAGGTTCAGCAGTAACTTCGTTTGAAGTTTCATGATCATTATCATTAGCTTCCTCTTCAATTGGTGCAGGCGGCACAAAAACATCTTCCGGTGCTGCGCTACTCTCAAATCCGAGAGAAGGTTCAACAACCTCATCGAGTTCTACTTTCCTTCCAGTCACCTCCTTCGAGAGAAACTCCTTCTCAAGAAAGGATCCATTCTTTGCAACGAAAACTTTGCCTTCGGATCTATGATAGAAGGTATACCCAATTGTTTCATTAGGGTATCCTATGAAGACGCATTTCTCCGCTTTGGGTTCTAGCTTATCAGGTTGTAACTTCTTTACATATGCCTCGCAACCCCAAATTTTAAGGAACGACAACTTAGGTTTCTTACCAAACCACAATTCGTACGGTGTCGTTTCAACGGATTTAGATGGTGCCCTATTTAAAGTGAATGCGGCTGTCTCTAATGCATAGCCCCAAAATGATAACGGTAAATCTGTAAGAGACATCATAGACCGAACCATATCTAAGAGAGTTCGATTACGACGTTTGGACACACCATTACGCTGTGGTGTTCCCGGCGGTGTCAACTGCGAAAGTATTCCACATTTCTTTAAATGCATGCCAAACTCATAACTCGGATATTCACCTCCGCGATCAGAACGCAGAAACTTAATCTTCTTGTTACGATGATTTTCCACTTCACTTTGAAATTCCTTAAACTTCTCGAAAGTTTCGGACTTATGTTTCATGAAGTAGACATACCCATATCTACTCAAGTCATCCGTGAAAGTGAGAACATAACGATATCCACCACGCGATGCTACACTCATTGGACCGCACACATCGGTATGTATTATTTCCAATAAGTCTGTAGCTCGCTCCATTGTACCAGAGAATGGAGTCTTAGTCATTTTTCCCATTAGACATGCTTCGCATCTTTCAAGTGATTCAAAATCAAGTGATTCAAGAAGTCCATCAGAATGGAGTTTCTTCATACGCTTCACTCCAATGTGACCAAGACGACAGTGCCACATGTATGTAGAATTATCATTCAATTTTATTCGTTTAGCATCTATGTTGTGAACATGTGTATCATTACTATCGAGATTCAGTAAGAATAAACCATTCATCTCAGGTGCATTACCATAAAAGATATTACTCATATAAATCGAACAACCTTTATTCTTGGACTTAAAAGAGTAACCGTCTCGCAATAAACAGGATCCAGATATAATGTTCATGCTCAACGCAGGCACCAAATAACAATTATTTAAATTTAAAACTAATCCCGAAGGTAGATGTAGAGGGAGCGTGCCGACGGCGATCACATCAACCTTGGAGCCATTTCCAACGCGCATCGTCACCTCGTCTCTTGCCAGTCTTCGTTTATTCCGCAGCTCCTGTTTCGAGTTACAAATATGAGCAACCGAAACAGTATCAAATACCCCGGCACTACTACGATTACTTGTAAGATACACATCTTTAACATATATATCAAATATACCTTTCTTCTTGATGTTGCCGTCCTTCAGATCCGCCAGGTACTTGGGGCAGTTACGCTTCCAGTGACCAGCTCCCTTGCAGTAGAAGCACTCAGTTTCAGGCTTAGGACCAGCCTTGGGCTTCTTAGCAGGTGCGGCAGCTTTCTTGCCATCCTTCTTGAAGTTGCCCTTGTTCTTAGGCTTGCCCTTTTTCTTGAAATTGGTGGTCTTATTGACCATCAACACTTGGTGCTCCTTCTTGATCTCCACTTCAGCAGTTTTTAGCATGGACGACAGTTCATGCAACGTCTTGTTCATGCAGTGCATGTTGTAGTTCATCACAAAGTTCTTGTAACTTGGTGGCAGTGATTGAAGGAGACGGTGAATCCCCAATTCATTAGGAATCGATATTCCCAACTCTTGGAGCTTCTTAGCGTACCCAGACATGGTGAGCACGTGCTCGCTAACGAAGCTTCCCTCTTCCATCTTACAGTTAAAGAATTTCTCAGAGGCCTCATAGATCTCCATGGCCGCACGAGTCTCAGTAATTAGCCTGAGCTCCTTAATGATCTCGAACGGGTCGTGGTGCTCAAAACGCTGTTGGAGCTCCGCTTCTAAACTGTACAGGATGGCACACTAAACTGTGGAGTAATGATTCTTCCGAGTGGCGAAAACATTCTTTTCGTCATCGGTGGCATTATCTGCAGGTGGGTCACCTAGCGGTGCATCGAGCACATAGGTCAACTGACCAGCCCTGAGGACGATCTTCAGTCCACGGAACCAGTCCGTGAAATTCCTTCCATTGTTCTTAAGTTTTTCTTTCTCTAGGAACGCATTGAAATTGATGGAGGGGGTCGCCATAATCTACAACAATTTGCAAGTAGTTTAGACTAAGTTTATGACAAATTGAGTTCTAACTTAATACTTAAACTAACTAGGTGAACTCCCACTCAAAACAACATCCCTCACATTGTCTTAGTGATTACACGAACCAAGTCCACTACACCAAGTCCGATCTTCACGAGAGAAGATGTAGTTTCATCGGCGAACAATCTTCATGTTCATCATATCAATTATATGACTCATGCTCTACCTTTCGGTATTCCGTGTTCCGAGACCATGTCTGTACATGCTAGGCTCGTCAAGATAACCTTAGTTTCCACATGTGCAAATCTGGCTTGCACCCGTTGTATGCACACGTAGAATCTATCACATCCGATCATCACGAGATGCTTCGAAACGACGAGTCTTAGCAACGGTGCCAACTAAGGGTGAACACTTTATTACTTGAAATTTAGTGAGAGGGATCATCTTATAATGCTACCGTCGCGATCTAAGCAATACAAGATGCATAAAGGATTAACATCACAGGCAATTCATAATTAGTGTGATATGATATGGCCTTTTCTTCTTGCGCCTTTGATCTCCATGTAGGGTAACGGGTAGGCTACACTAGCGTAAAATCAAAAATTTCTACCGCGTCAACCAGGAATACTATGGTCATAGATCACGGGATTACCGCTAGACGCGCAGGTGCGGAACTCGATGAAGCACGTTGCGGCAGTGTAGATGTTCTACGTCTCCTCCTCGTCCTCGTCCCACGAGCAGCTCCCCTTTGCGCGGCTCGTCCAAGTGCTACATATGCAGCACCTCCGAGGTATCCACACGTCCGGAGTGGAAGCCGTCACACGCCAGACTGCTAGGTCTGCGCGTGCAACACAGGCGGAAGAGGAGTGGCGGCTGGGTGGAATGCTCTCTCCTTTTCAGCTCGCCTCACTCCCTCTTATATAGGCATCCCTGGTGGGCTTCTACATTAGCAGCCCATTAGCAGCCTAAGCCTGGTCTAATTCGGATCCAATCCTCATTAGGCTTCCAGCCCCTAAAGTGTGTGACCCTATAGGTTCATACACGTATAGACATGACGCGAGTACACTTACTCCGTCAATAGTTGGTAGCGGCCTCTAGCAAGACGTGCCAACTCCTAAACGCATATAAAGATCATTCGGACGAACCATCACAAGGTTGAGTACATGTCTTTCCCTTTGCCTCACGATATTTGGTCTAGCTCTAAGCTGACCTCTCTTTCTCGATACTGCGATTCAGAATCCCTTTACTAGGTTAACTCTTAACCATATGTAGCACGGCCATGCATTTCTGGATCCGATCACTCGAGGGGCCCAGAGATATCTCTCTCAAGTAGAGAGGGGCAAATCCCATCTTGATTGACCGATGCCTTGCAGCATGTATCAGGACAAACCCGAAAGCTACCTTTATAACTACCCAGTTACGGAGTAGTGTTTGATAGCCCCAAAGTAGGTCGATCCACATCTCAAGTACATGCGACAATCTCAGGTCTAAGGACAAAACGTACACGATGTGTAGAGAGAGCTGCAAGTATTATTGCTAGTCTCATGTTGGGTCAGTCCAACCCCATGTTCATAACATGTGTCCACATCATTGGTTTGACATCTCTATGTCAATGACTTGCGAAACATAGTCATTAACCAATCGATGTGCTAGTCTAATATTCACGTGTGTCCTCGCATGAACTCCGACTAGGGACAATTATTAGATAACCATACAAGTAAAGAGTTTCACAAACAATTCACATAATTGCCAATCAATACAAGTTGCCTGGTATATGGATATTCAAGGAACATTATAATAACTCATGGATACACATGAAATACAATCATCTCTATGATTGCCTCTAGGGCATATTTCCTTCAGTCTCCCACTTGCACTAGAGTCAATCTAGACAGTATCTAATACCTATTGCTCTTGTGTGCGCTTCATGCGCAGGCTGCGGGAGTGGCTTAGTCAAGGGATCAGCAACATTTGAGTCCGTATGTATTTTGCATAACATGACACTACCTTCATCAATGAACTCACGAATCAGATGGTAGCGCATGCGAATATGTTTGTTCTTCTGGTGCTGTCTAGGTTCTTTGGCTTGTGCAATAGCACCATTGTTGTCACAATAAACGTCCAAGGGATTGGACGAGCCCTGAACCACACCAAGAGCGATCAGGAAATTCCTAATCCAAACAGCTTCCTTTGCAGCCTCCGAGGCAGCAATATATTCAGCTTCTGTTGAAGAGGAGGCCACTGTATCTTGCTTGGAACTTTTCCAGCTCACAGCACCACCATTCATGACAAACTCATAACCTGATTGCGATTTCGAGTCGTCTGAGTCATTAAGGTAACTCGCATCTGTGTAACCCTTTACACTGAGTTCAACCTCACCTCCATAAACTAGGAACATATCCTTAGTCCTTCTCAAGTACTTAAGGATATTCTTTACCGCTGTCCAGTGAATCTCACCTGGATCAGCCTGGTATCTGCTCGTAACACTTAGAGCATAGGAAACATCTGGGCGAGTACATGTCATTGCATACATGATGGATCCAATAGCCGAAGCATATGGAACCCTACTCATGCGTTCTCGCTCATCAGTGGTCGAAGGACACTGAGTCTTGCTGAGTTTAATGCCGTGAGACATGGGCAAGAACCCCTTCTTAGCCTCTTCCATGCTGAACCGTTTCAACACTTTGTCAATGTACGTACTCTGGCTTAATCCAATTAGCCTCCTTGATCTATCTCTATAGATCTTGATACCCAGAATATATGCCGCTTCTCCCAAGTCCTTCATAGAAAAACTATTTTTCAATGAGGTCTTAACAGACTCGAGCATAGGAATGTCATTTCCAATCAATAATATGTCATCCACATATAAGATTAGAAACACAAGTGATTTCCCATTTTCTTTCTTATACACACAAGGTTCTTGTTCGTTTTTGATGAAGCCAAACTCCTTTACAACTTCATCAAATCGAATGTTCCAACTCCGAGATGCTTGCTTCAGCCCGTAAATAGACTTTTGAAGTTTGCATACTTTTCCAGCATTGTTTGGATCGACAAAACCTTCGGGCTGCATCATATACACGTCCTCAGAAAGGATTCCATTTAAGAAAGCCGTCTTGACATCCATCTGCCATATCTCATAATCGAAATGTGCAGCAATGGCTAGAATGATCCGTATAGATTTAAGCATCGCTACGGGCGAGAAAGTCTCGTCGTAGTCAACTCCTTGAACTTGTCGAAAACCTTTTGCAACAAGTCGAGCTTTATGGATGTGAACATTTCCATCCATATCAATCTTCTTCTTATATATCCACTTGCACTCGATGGCTTTAAAACCATCAGGCAGGTCAACCAAGTTCCAAACTTGATTGTCTCCCATGGACTCTATCTCGGATCTCATGGCAATCAGCCATTTCTCAGAGTCTGGGTCCACCATCGCTTCTGCATAGGTCGCAGGCTCATCATTGTCTAACAATAATAACTCTCGCGCTTCGCGGAGCCTCGCCGACCTTCGTGGTTGTGGTGCTTCTATTGCCACGGGTTCCTCAACTTGTTCTGCTACAATAGCATCACTCGTAGAAGCATCCCCGACTGGCTCATCTTGAACTTCTTCAAGTCGCACCGACCTTCCACTCGTTCCCTTTGTGAGAAACTCTTTCTCTAGGAAAACACCGCTACGAGCGACAAACACTTTGCCCTCTTCTCGGTTGTAGAAGTAATACCCTAAGGTTTCCCTTGGGTATCCCACAAAAATGCACTTATCCGATTTGGGTGTTAGCTTGTCCGACTGAAGTCGCTTGACAAATGCATCACAACCCCAAATCTTTAGAAAAGACAAACTGGGATTCTTTCCAGTCCACATCTCATATGGTGTCTTAACTACGGATTTAGATGGTACCCTATTTAGTGTGAAAGCTGCTGTTTCTAGCGCGTAACCCCAAAATGATAATGGTAAATCCGACTGGCTCATCATCGATCGAACCATGTCCAACAAAGTTCGATTACGCCGTTCAGAGACCCCGTTTCTTTGAGGCGTTCCGGGCGGCGTGAGCTGTGGAACAATTCCGCAACTCTTAAGATGATTGCTAAACTCGTGACTCAAATATTCACCTCCGCGATCAGATCGCAAGGCCTTTATTTTCTTGCCACGTTGATTCTCTACCTCATTTTGAAACTCTTTGAACTTTTCAAAAGTTTCAGACTTATGCTTCATCAAGTAGACATAGCCATATCTACTGAAATCATCAGTGAAAGTAATGAAGTAGTGATATCCTCCTCTGGCTGTCGTGCTCATTGGTCCACATACATCAGTATGTATGAGTTCCAACAAGTCTGTCGCTCTCTCGGGAAACCCCTTGAAAGGCGTCTTGGTCATCTTTCCAAGTAAACAAGCTTGACATGTCTCATATGATTCAAAATCAAACGAAGTTAGAAGACCATCACCATGGAGCTTCTTCATGCGCTTTTCACTTATATGCCCCAAACGACAATGCCATAGATAGGTAGGACTCAAATCATTTGGCCGAAGCCTTTTAGCACTAACATTGTAAACACATGCATTATCAAGATTTAAAATAAATAACCCATTCATAATGGGAGCATCAGCCACAAACATAGCATTCTTAGAGATTACACAACCATTGTTTGTACTCGCGAATGAATAACCATCCCTCATCAAACATGAAGGTGATAAAATGTTTCGACCCATACTAGGAATGTAATAACAATTATTCAACTCCATGATAAATCCTGACGGAAGGTGAAGTTGCATGACGCCGACGAACAATGCAGCAACCCTTGCTTTATTTCCGACGCGAAAATCCACTTCGCCTTTCTGCACTTCTCTAGTCCTTATTAGCCCCTGCATCGAATTGCAAATATGAGCAACCGATCCGGTATCAAATACCCAAGAGTTAACATAAGAATCTGCGAGAAAAATGTCCACAACGTTTACAACAAGTGTACCTGAGTGGGAAGTACTCTTACTTCCACTTTTCTTCAAAGAAGCCTGGTACTTGCTGCAGTTTCTCTTCCAGTGGCCATATTCGTGACAAAAGAAACACTCAGTGTCTCCTACAGGACCAGCCTTTTGCTTGGGTGCAGGGTTTGGCTTAGGGATCGTATCCTTAGCCTTGCCCTTCTTCTTCTGCCAAGAAGTGCCCTTTTTCTTGAAGCTAGGCTTGTTCTGCACAGCCATCACATGGCTATGCCCTGCACACTTCTTAATGTCACATTCTGCTGTTTTCAGCATCCCACATAATTCATTAAGGCCCCTCTCCACCCCATGCATATGGTAGTTCGAAATGAAATGCCCATAGCTAGATGGAAGAGATGCCAAAATGAAGTCAGTGGCCAACTCTTGGCCTAATGGAAAACCAAGCTTTTCCAAAGTCTGACTGTAACCAACCATTTTGATCACATGGGGGCCTACAGCTGCTCCCTCTGCCAGCTTGCATTCCACAAAGGACTTAGCGACATTGTACCTCTCAGTCCTAGCCTGAGTCTGGAACATGTCCTTAAGCGCAACGATCATATCGTACGCTTCCTGATCCTCAAACTGTTTTTGAAGATCAGGTTCCATGCATGCAAGCATAAGACAACTGACCTTAAGAGATTCATCACATGCTTTCTTGTAGGCATTCTTAAGGGTAGCAGTTGCATTATCAGCAGGTTCATCCGGGATTGGGGTATCCAGAACAGTTTCCTTTTTCTCAGCCCTGAGAACAATTCTCAGGTTACGGACCCAGTCCGAATAGTTTGTTCCATTTAGTTTATCCTTTTCAAGAATCGAACGCAAAGCAAAAGGTGATGAATTGTTCGGTGCCATTGATCTACAACAAAAAATATGCAAAATACTAAGCCATGTAACCATGAAAGAGTAAAACATATTAAACAATTTAATAGCATATACTCCCACTTAAATCAACATCCCTCTATTGATACTAAGTGATTCAAGATCCCCAATTAACAAGTCGAATAGTGAGCTTTAGCATCACTGCTAGAAGACAAGGTAAATCGGTAAGCAACCTTTGCTAATCATATCACATATGACTCTTGTTGTTGGGTGACATCTCTATGTCAAAACTAGGCGCCCAACCTTTATGCCCCAAGGTCCTTAACTATTAAGATGACCTTGTTAAGCTCACCAACCCTTATGCGTGTAGGTATCCGATACAAACCCATCCAGCCAAGGAAAACCGTGGCACCCTAATTTCATAGACCCACCAACGATTGTACAGGGCATAGGATGGTGCAAGGTTTGGTTGGGAGGGCATGGTTTAACTTAAACTTTGTGAGGGATCGTTCTACTTCTATCATCTAAGCATGCATAGTAGTAAAACGTATAAGAATAGCATTCACATAGATGTGATACAGTATGGCCCATTTTCTCATGGTGATCTCCATCGCCATAGAACCTGTCCACCATGATGATCTCCATCTTCATGCTCTATGCGAGCCATCCTCCAAGTGATGAGTTCTCCAAGAACTAATACAAGCTATTACTCCTAACATCTAGTAATCAAAATTACATGGTATTGGGATCATCACAAGTTGGCACGCAGGCCATTACAATAATTGACAACACATATGGCTCCAGCCGTGTTGCCCAACTCACGACACGCAGGTCATGAAAAAAATACATACATGCATCACATACATTTTTGGGCCATACTGATCACATAAATCCTGCAAAAACAAGTTGTGCATAGAATCGCATTCTACCGGATCATGTGAAATCGTACCACCTATGAACCTTAACGAGATACAAAAAGGGGGCTACGGCTAAGGGGGGTCTAGGGGGTCTCCCCCTGCGGGGTTCGAAGGGGCAGCGCCCCTCGCGGTACCTTTAAGGATTTTGATCGGCAAATCCAATTTACCATAAACCGACCATAGTTCCGATTTGACCAAACTCCTTTGATCACGGTACGTCGATTCAGATCTAATTCCCGATTCGATCAATCATATTGATCTTCGCGTGATTCAGAAGGATTTATGTGTCACTGTCTACCCCGATGGCGGAAACCGACCAGTAGGGGTAAGTCGTTCGACGACCTTAGAATCACGATCACGGAAAGTAAGATCATAGATCAATCCAGAAACACCGCCATACAAACGATCATATCATTCATATCAATCTACATATCACCATATGCAAACTTCCCGAACCTATGACTGAATAGCATCGGCTCTGATACCACTGTAGGGTAACGGGTAGGCTACACTAGCGTAAAATCAAAAATTTCTACCGCGTCAACCAGGAATACTATGGTCATAGATCACGGGATTACCGCTAGACGCGCAGGTGCGGAACTCGATGAAGCACGTTGCGGCAGTGTAGATGTTCTACGTCTCCTCCTCGTCCTCGTCCCACGAGCAGCTCCCCTTTGCGCGGCTCGTCCAAGTGCTACAGATGCAGCACCTCCGAGGTATCCACGCGTCCGGAGTGGAAGCCGTCACACGCCAGACTGCTAGGTCTGCGCGTGCAACACAGGCGGAAGAGGAGTGGCGGCTGGGTGGAATGCTCTCTCCTTTTCAGCTCGCCTCACTCCCTCTTATATAGGCATCCCTGGTGGGCTTCTACATTAGCAGCCCATTAGCAGCCTAAGCCTGGTCTAATTCGGATCCAATCCTCATTAGGCTTCCAGCCCCTAAAGTGTGTGACCCTATAGGTTCATACACGTATAGACATGACGCGAGTACACTTACTCCGTCAATAGTTGGTAGCGGCCTCTAGCAAGACGTGCCAACTCCTAAACGCATATAAAGATCATTCGGACGAACCATCACAAGGTTGAGTACATGTCTTTCCCTTTGCCTCACGATATTTGGTCTAGCTCTAAGCTGACCTCTCTTTCTCGATACTGCGATTCAGAATCCCTTTACTAGGTTAACTCTTAACCATATGTAGCACGGCCATGCATTTCTGGATCCGATCACTCGAGGGGCCCAGAGATATCTCTCTCAAGTAGAGAGGGGCAAATCCCATCTTGATTGACCGATGCCTTGCAGCATGTATCAGGACAAACCCGAAAGCTACCTTTATAACTACCCAGTTACGGAGTAGTGTTTGATAGCCCCAAAGTAGGTCGATCCACATCTCAAGTACATGCGACAATCTCAGGTCTAAGGACAAAACGTACACGATGTGTAGAGAGAGCTGCAAGTATTATTGCTAGTCTCATGTTGGGTCAGTCCAACCCCATGTTCATAACATGTGTCCACATCATTGGTTTGACATCTCTATGTCAATGACTTGCGAAACATAGTCATTAACCAATCGATGTGCTAGTCTAATATTCACGTGTGTCCTCGCATGAACTCCGACTAGGGACAATTATTAGATAACCATACAAGTAAAGAGTTTCACAAACAATTCACATAATTGCCAATCAATACAAGTTGCCTGGTATATGGATATTCAAGGAACATTATAATAACTCATGGATACACATGAAATACAATCATCTCTATGATTGCCTCTAGGGCATATTTCCTTCACTCCATCTCCAAAGCACGAACATGATCTCCATCATCACCAGCATAGCGTCAAGGTCAGTGGCGCCGCTTCATGGTTGTCCATCATCACCAGCAACTATCACAACTACTTGGAATAAAGCTATTACAAGATGAATAGACACGCAGGTCTTAACAGAATTAAAGACAACCATTAGGCTCCTGCCGGTTGCCATATTACAACAAGGATCATTGCATACATCAAATACAACCATAATCACATGATGGCCATATCACATCACAAAACCCCTGCAAAAACAAGTTAGACGCCTCTAATTTTCTTTGCAAGTTTTACGTGGTTTGGGGCTTTCGCATAAGACCGATCTTACCTACGAACAAGAACCACAACGTTGATACAAGTGTTGTCAAGATGCTCATTATAAATTGAATCTTAACTATGGTGGGAGAGACAGACACCCGCAAAGCCACTTGTGCAAAGCAAGTTGCACGTCAAGCGTGGACCAAGTCTCATGTGCGATGACATGTAATGTTATCCCGAGCCGCTTCATCCCACCATGCCACAAGATGCAAAGTACACGCTAAGACACCGACAACAAAAGCATCAACGCCCACAAAAACATTGTGTTCTACTCGTGCAACAGATCTACGCATAGATACGGCTCTGATACCACTGATGGGTTCGTAGCATGGAAAACAAAAAAATTCTACCGCAAGAACGAACAAAACCCAGATCTAATCTAGATAAAAGCCAAGATCTAATCTATTAGACATGAGCAACGAGATAGAAAGGAACTAACCCTCGTAGATCCGAAAGCGTTAACGAGATTAGATCTCCTGGTTGATGTAGTCTATCACTTGCCGATCTCAAGATCGTGTGGACGATCCTTCCGGCGTCGCGTTCCAGCAGCGCTTCCGCAGTCGGTCAAGTGGACGATCCTTCCGGCGCCACGATTCGGCAGCGCTTCTGCAGTCGGTCACACGTGCGGAGTCGAAGCAGACCTTCCTCTCCCCGTTCCAGCGAGCAGCGGAGGTAGTAGATCTTCTCCACGGAATCCCAGCAGTACGACGGCGTGGTGGTGGTGGTAGTGGAGTAGAGAATTCTGTAGGGCTTCGCCTATGCCTATGCAGAAGAAAGGTGGAGGAGAGAGGCGGCAGAGATTGGAGTTATGGGAGCAAAGGAGGAGGGGGCGCCCCTGCCCTTCTATTTAAGAGGGGGAGGGCGCCTTGGGGAGGGGAGTCCTTGTAGGACTCCCCTTCCTCTATGGCCGACGGGTTGGGGAGTGGGGGGAGGAGTCCTCCTCCCCCACGACTCCTTGTCTTGACCCACCAGGACTCCTTGATCCCTATCTTGATTTTCAACCAAACTCCAAGATATCTTCTAGAACCTTCCGGAACATTCCGAAACCTTCTAGAATCCTCATACAAACACTCCGGAACATTTCCTAACTCAGAAAATGATCCCCTATATATGAATCTTATTCTCCGGACCATTCCGGATCTCCTCGTGATGTCCCGAATCCAATTCGAGACTCCGAACAACATTCGGTCTCCAACGCAAATTCCATATCTACTTAAAACAACTTCGAACCTTAAGTGTGTCACCCTACGGTTCGTGAATATGCAGACATGACAGAGACACATCTCCTATCAATAACCATCAGCGGGACCTGGAGATCCATAATGGCTCCCACATACTCAACGATGACTTCGCGATCGATTGAACCACTTACATATGAAACTAATTCCCTTTGTCTCGCGATACTATACTTATCCGAGGTTTGATCGTCGGTATCTCCATACCTAGTTCTACCTCGTTACTGATAAGTACTCTTTACTCATTCCGTGATATGTCATCCCTTGTGACCCAGTCACATGCTTGCGAGCTAACTAGATGACATTCCACCGAGAGGGCCCAGAGCATATCTATCCGTCATATGGATGGACAAATCCCAATCTTGGTTCATGCGCTTCAACACATACTTTCAGAATACCCAATGACACTTTTATAACCACCCAGTTAGGAAGCGGCATTTGATGTCATCAAAGTATCCATCCGGTGATGGTGATTAACATAACCTCATGGTCGAAGGAATAGGTTACTATGTATTTGAAAGCTTACAGCAATACGAACTTAATGACTTGATCTTATGCTACGCTTACTATGGGTGTGTGTCCATCACATCATTCTCCTAATGATATAACCTTGTTATTAATCACATCCTAATGTCCATGATCAGGAAACCATGATCATCAATTTAATCAACAAGCCAGTTCAACAAGAGGCTTACTAGGAACTCTTATATGTTTACAAAACACACATGTATTAGTGTTTCCTAATAATACAATTATAGCATGGGATGTAAACATTCATCATAAACACAAAGATATAATAATAATCACTTTTATTATTGCCTCTTGGGCATATCTCCAACAGGTGCCGGGAAGAGCTTCGGATCCTCCCTGATCTAGGGATCGAGATGGCGGTGGCTACATACTCTTCCGTGGATTTATGTGGGATTTTGATCGGGCCCTTAGGGTTTCGTCCCGGGAGGCTTTTATAGGCGGAAGGGCAAGGTCGGTGGAGCACCAGGGGGCCCACACCCCCTAGTGGCGTGCCTCCTAGGCCACGCTGTCACCAGGTGTGGCCTCCCTGGTGCGTCACTTTGTCTCCCCTCCGGACTCTGTGTTGCTTCGGGTAAAATATTAACTTTGGCTTTTGTCCGGTCCAATTCCGAGAATATTTCCTTACTAGCTTTTCTGAAACCAAAAACAGCATAAAACAAGCAACTAACACTATGACATCTTGTTAATAGGTTAGTTCTTGAAAATGTAAAAAAATACCCCAAAGTGTGGACAAAACATAAGAAAGTAGATACTAAACAAGCATGGAACATCAAAAATTATAGATACATTTACAACGTATTAGAATGCAAGATCACAAATAACATAGACATGAGAGAATCAATAATCAATCTGACATAGTATCTCAATATCCATCGGATCCCCACAAACACAACATATAGGATTACAAATAGATTATCTTGATCATGAACGGAGCTCACAATATCTAAACATGATAGCACAAAGGAGGAGAACCAACCATCTAGCTAATGTATGGACCCATAGTCCAAGGGTGAACTACTCACGCATCACTTCGGAGGCTGGCATGGTGATGAATAAGGCCTCCGAAATGATCTCTCCCCTCCGGCAGGGTGCTGGGAAGAGCTTCGGATCCCCCCGATCTAGGGATGGAGATGGCGGCGGCTATAGACTCTTTCGTGGATTTTTGATCGGGTCCTTAGGGTTTCTACATCGGGGTACTTTTATAGGCAAAGGGGCAAGGTCGATGGGCGCCCGAGAGGCCCACACCGTGGGGCAGCGTGCCCTAGGGGGTAGCCACACCAGCCCTAGCTGTGGCCACCTCATAGCCCCACTTCGGCTGCCCTTCGGACTCCATATTCCTTCTATTGACTTTGGCTTTTGTCCCGTCCAATTCCGAGAATATTTCCTTACTAACTTTTCTAAAACCAAAAACAGCAGAAAATAGGCAACTAGCACTGCGGCATCTTGTTAATAGGTTAGTTCTAGAAAATGTATAAAAATACCTCAAAGTGTAAACAAAACATAAGAAAGTTGATATAAAACAAGCATGGATCATCAAAAATTATAGATACGTTTACGATGTATCAATCACAATGAAGTAACTCAAAAGTAAAAGTACTATAGGATAGAGAGGAGCTAAAGGGGAGACGAACATGTTTTCCTAATTAACATGACTGAAAAATAAAAGAATTATGAGAATCTCTATTACAAGGTATAGAAAATTCACTAAGAAGAGTAGATAACACATTATTATTGGGATGGCCGAGACGTTGGTGCCACAGATCAATAGAGGCCACCATAGACGATGGAGGGGCAGCGGCTGGAACACCATGGAGGGAATACAAATCACCGGAGCAATTGAACCGAGCGATCTCGGCCTTGGTTCAGTAATCCTTCACAGACAAACCAAAGGGGTCAAATTCGATAGAAACGTGATTTTAATTGGTGAATTAGCAAATAGAAATCAGATTTTTAATTAGTGCAGGAGCTACAAGAACATCACGAAGAAGCAAAGGTTTGATTGGGGATTGGATTTGGGCTTGACCGACACAATAAATTGTAGGGGTTCCGCGTATGAAAACAAAAAAATTACCCTACACCCCTGAACCCCTAATGTTGCCAGGACCTATCTATTAGTAATACAATAACGGGAGGGGCTTTTCGCAAACTTACCCTTGAAGACCGAAAAGCGTTGTAAATGCTCAGGAGAGCGTGGTTGATGTAGATGAGCCGAAGCTGACCTCAAGGTCGAGATGAAGTCCTTGCGCTCCTATGGCTCCAATGACTTGAGTGCCTCAAGTGTGACACCTCGCGGGGAGTTACACACGTCCGGTGCCTGACGATGACTCCCGCTTCCCTGATCCAGCAGCAGTTGCGGACGTAGAGCTCCTGGATCCGAATCCCGCAGCGCGACGGCGCTCCGCGGTGAAGATGTCTCTCGTTCGTGTAGTCCGAACTTGGGACCACGGTCAAGAGAGAGAGAGAGAGAGAATATCAACTGGAGGTCTCCCCAAAAGTAAGGAAACCTTTATTGAATATTGTGTGTATTTATCTGGCCAATACCCCCACAATATATAGGGGAAGGGCAGGTACTACCTCCCTCAAAGTCCCGGGGTAGGACTAAAGGAGAGGAGAGGGGGAGGGGTGGTGCCGCCGGGCACCCCCATGGGCCCCGCAGGGGGGGCTGGCCCACTAGGGCGCTGACCACCCCTCTAGCCTTTCTCCCTCTTGCCTTTCCCTACTGGGCCCTCTTCCCTGTGAAATTGGCCCATCAAGCCTTTTGACCTTTAAATTGATTTTCTCTTTTATTAAATAATTATGAATAAATAATTAAATCAATATTAACATTCATTCATATATTATTCAATCTTTGTGGCTATGGAACACCTTGATGACCCACAAGTATAGGGGGTGTATCGCAGTATTTTCGAGAGAAGTGAAACCCAATTTATTGATTCGACACAAAGGGAGCCAAAGAATATTTATAAGCCTTAACAACTGACTTGTCAATTCAGCTGCACCTGGAAACAATCTTGCTCACAGCAGTTTATCAGTAGCAACAATTTTGTAGGAGGAATAGTAAAGTAGCAGCAGTAGTAAAGTAAAGACAGTAGTAACAATAACAGTAACAATAGCATTCGAGTACGGTAGGCATAGGGATGGATGGACGAGCGATGCATGGACAAGACAATTCACATAGCAATCAGTGAAGGAAATATGCCCTGAGAGGCAATAATAAAGTTGTTATTATGTATTCCTTATATATGATAGATGTTTATTTTGCATGCTAGAATTGTATTGATCGGAAACATCAATACATGTGTGTTTAATAAACAAAAAGGGTTTCTAGTTATGCCTCTCTTATAGACTAGCTTGTTGATTAACAAGATGATCAAGGTTTCCTGATCATGGACATTGGATGTTGTTAATAACAAGGTCACACCATTGGTGGAATGATGTGATGAACATTCATCCGAAGTATAGCATTACGATCAAGTCATTATGTTTATATTGCTATAACATCATACGAAGTAATCTTTATCCTTAGACCATGAGATCATGTTAATTGCTAACACCTGAAGAGTATCTTGATAACATCAAACGTCACACCGTAACAGGGTGACTATAAAGATGGGTTTAGTGCCACGAAGGTGTTATGTTGAGGCTCATGGATCAAGAGTGGAATTTTTCAATCCCGATGACGGATAGATATACTCTGGGCCCTCTCGGTGATATCACATTGAGATAGCTTGCAAGCAAGTGATGTGATCACTAGAATGTTATATCACTGGAACGAGAAAAGAGTGCATGTCGGTAACGAGATCAAACTAGGTATTTGGATACCGATAATCGAATCTCGGACATGTATTATATCATGAGACAAAGGGATTAAATTACAAGCATTAAAGCTTCTCACGATCATAGAAGTCATCGTTGAATTTCTAGGAGTCAGTATGGATCTCCAGGTCCCGCTTCTGACTATTGATCTGAGAGGAGTCTCAATCATGTCTACATTATTCGCGAACCATAGGGTGACACACTTAAGAGTTACCGGACACCATTTTGGAGCACATATGTTTCAGACGAAAGAATTGCAAAGCGCAGGAATTGTTTCGATAGAAACCGGAAATTGTTTCGGGTGAAATTGCAGAAAGTGGTTCTGCATGTGATATTGAAATATTGCAAGGGGTTATATGTGAATGTTTGTTAATTAAAGTAATTAAAAAAATTCTGAATAAATTTAATAAAAGAGTTTTA
Source organism: Avena eriantha (assembly GCA_910589775.1). Classification (NCBI taxonomy): domain Eukaryota; kingdom Viridiplantae; phylum Streptophyta; class Magnoliopsida; order Poales; family Poaceae; genus Avena; species Avena eriantha. The sequence continues at coordinate 309,684,957 of OU342746.1, forward strand.
TTAAATGAGAGAGCATTAAACTTGGAGAATTTTAATGCATTTAAAGTGGGGACTTTAAAAGGGAATGTGAAGAGGCATTTTAATGTGGAGGGGTTACCACCACATGAATGGAGGAGGTGAAGGGGCACCCCCTTGAGGCGCCGGCCATGGGGAGGGGCACCCCCCTCCTCCTATAAAAGGCCACCCTCCCTCCTTCTTCCTCACACCTCCTTGTGAAGGATCTCTCTCTCCCCCTCTAGAATTATTCCCCCATGGTCTCGGATTAGCGAGATACATGTTCCCGGTGGCATTTCGTCTGGAAGGAGTTGATGCTTCCGCTGGATCGCTGGAGCGAGGAGGTGGAGGTTATCCGGTGGCTTGAACGTGTGTGCGAGTACGGATGCGCTGCTGAGTTGCGGCGCTCGGACTTCCTCACGATCTTGAGATCGGCAAGTGTACGACTACATCAACCACGAGTTCCTATTCGTTAACAAAACTCGTTGTCTTCGAGGGTAAGTTCTCGTTGGATGTATGTCCACCCGTTGCTTTGTACCTAGTAGATAGATCTTGGCGTGTAGTTCTCATCGTAGGATTTTTTTTGTTTTCTATGCTGCGGACCCAACAATCAGAACATAGGGCAATTGCAGATAAATAAGATAAAGCATCCAAGTACTAGATAATCCTAGGCATGTGTTCCATATATAGTCATACGTGCTTGCAATGAGAACTTGCACAACATCTTTTGTCCTGCCAGCCCGGTTGTAGCGGGGCCTCAAGGGAACTACTGGCAATTAAGGTGCTCCTTTTAATAGAGCACCGGAGCAAAGCATTAACACTCCGTGAACATATGTGATCCTCACATCAAAGCCATTCCCTCCGGTTATCCCGATTTCTATCACTTCGGGGCCATTGGTTCCGGACAACAACGTGTGTATACAACTTGCAGATAAGACCATAAACAATACTATCATAATGAATCAATAACATGTTCAGATCTGAAATCATGGCACTCGGGCCCTAGTGACAAGCATTAAGCATAACAAGTCGCAACAAAGTCATAAAGCACTAATAAAAGATACTAGGCACCATGCCCTAACAATCTGATGCCATTACATGAACGATATCATCCAATCCCTACCATCCCCATAGCCTACAGCGGGGGATTACTCACTCATAGATGGGGGAAACATGGATGGTCGATGGAGAAGCGATGGTGATGATGATGGCGATGATCTCCTCCAATTCCCCGTCCCGGCACGGTGCCAGAACGGAGTTTCTGGTGCTGTTTCGTGAAATCTGGTGGTGGCGGCAGAGCAGAACTCCTTATGGAAAAACGTCGAACCCGCAGAGTTTTTAGGTCAGAAGGCTTCTTATAGGCAAAGAGGGAGACCGGGGGGTGCCTGGGGGCCCCACACCACCCCCTGGCGCAGCCTGGCCTGGCTCACGCCACCAGGTGGTGTGGCCACCCCCTGGCTCTTCTCCGTCTCGTATTCTGGCTCCTGGAGTCTTCAGGTGAAATAGGATTTTCTGCATATTTTCCGGGATTTTTCCTGATAGTTGGTTTTCTGCACAAAAAGTAGACACCAAGGCAATTCTGCTGAAAACAGCGTCAGTCCGCATTAGTTGCATCCAAATCACACAAGTTTAGAGGAGAAACAATAGCAAAAGTGTTCGAGAAAGTAGATACGTTTTGGACGTATCACACCTTCCACCTCCACTCCCGACATCTTCCGAACTTACCGAAACCCTTCCGGTTTTCTCTCTACTATTCTTTGGCGATTCTTCTGATCCTATAAACACTCTCTAAGCATCATCAAACCCTTAAGCGTGATACCCTACGGTTCGGGAACACTCCAGACATGGTCGGGACACTCCCGGACCAATGATCGACAGAGGGACCTGGATGGCCATGTGACCCCTATGCGTTCCACGAAGATCTTTCGTCGTTTGAACTAGGACGGTCTTGTCTTATTCCCTTTGTCTCTTGATACTTGCATTGCCCGAGATCTGATCAATGACATCACCATGTCGTGTTCAATCTCGTTACCGAACAATGCTACTTGACTCATTCCAACAAGTGATATCCCTGTGATCAAATCACACGTTGCGCAGCTATTGGATATAACTTCTCCGAGTGGGCCCTTAAGTATCTTTCCATCAAGTGGACGGACAAATCCCGCTCTTGACATATATTGCCTCTATAGTTTCCTCTGAGTACCTGAACACACCTTTATAACCACTGTATTACCAAGTGGCGCTTGATGTTATCTAAGCACTCTCGAGAGACAGTGATTGATATAGCCTCACGGTCTAAGGAATAGTCTATGAGGATCCATTTCTAATCATCGTAACTTGAACTTCGTGACATGATCGGGTCACGATGTTTAGGTTTGGTATTGGTTCATCATCTCATTCTCAGAATGAGTTGACTCCATTTCCAACTAGCATAAATGCCACATGATCAGGAAACTTGATCATTTGTTGACCAATGAACCAGTGACTAGAGTTTCACTGGGAACCCTTGGTTGTTTATATATCACACGTGTATTGATGTTTCCACTCAATACAGTTATAGCATGATATAAAAATTAATCATAAACTTTATGAAATATGATAATAGTCCTTATTACTATTTGTCTCTAGGGCATATTTCCAACAATCTCCCACTTGCACTAGAGTACAAATAAACTAGCTTCATTTGTTCTTAATCGTTGGCACCGTATATCCGGTACCCTAAACATGCTTGCTCATGGAAGAGGTTGAGTCTTAGGCCTGTACTTTACAGTCCCAAATCCTTTGCAACTTACTAATGTCACCTTGATTGACATAAATACTTTATCATCACATGATAACATCTATGTGTATGCATTGTCGCTATGAGAGCAGAACGAGGCTTGATTCCACGAGCCTACAGTGACTTTAGATCAACCTTGAGGGCTTTCTCATGGGCACTGTGCCCTGGGACACATCATTCTACGTTAAAAGCGAACTAGCCCCGCCATAACATTATACTACACTTTAGATGGTACCCTTATCTATTATTATAAATGCAATCATCGAAACACTAGTGCACTCTATGCAACTTTCGATGTTTTTGTTCACCTTGCTTCCTACTTGACTTTTATCGGTATTAACAGGAGTTTCCAACATATTCCCTTATAACATAACCCTTTATGCTTAATATATGTCATCCTTTATGGATTTGGAAAATATGTCTACAATTCTCTATTAGACACTAAGGACAAACTTAGCTCAATGTTTTGTGATTCAAACTTAATCACTTTTGAACGTTCCTTATTGGATCATATATTATGTTAAGTTATCATCATGGTTTTCTAAGATAGAACCTATGTCTCAACATAGTGGATGATGATCATCCTTTCTTTCTTTCAACCATTGATGTTAAACTTAATACTATTCCTAATTTGAGTTTTTAAGGACCAGTTCCTTAATTAACTTCTATTCTGAAACCCTTTTCAGAATCCCTTTAGGAATACTACATAATATCATAATACACTTATTATCAACTTCTACACCTTATAAATCATTATTTATCGGTATTTGCGCTTTTATTCTTAACACACTTAAGAATTACTCTATAAGCTCCCACCCAAAATATGTTCCTAACATATTTGGGTATGAGTCACTACGCTTACTCAAACTACATATTTGAATTTGAGACTTATATTGCTCCCACTCAATTTTATGCAAATTGCATATCCACTCACTATTTTGAACAACTTCAAAATCTTTTGATCAAATATCAAACTTGGAGATTTACTATGAGATACTAGTAATTTTACTAGTTTTTAATCCACTAGACATTCAACACACTCGAATCAAATTCATTCGAATTCGTCCATTACTTGACAAATTGTACTTTTGTCATTCACCCCCTTTTCCATTATGGCTTTGCAGTCATTTGGGAAAATCTAAGTAACTCCTTTACTTGTGAGATTCAGCAACGAATTGCTTTCTAACCTCAAGGGAATTTTGCTTTGGGATTTCTCATAATTCTAGTTTACCATTATCCTATATAACTAAGAAGATCATCCCCACTAAGGGTAATTCTCTCAACATGCAAGCATGACACATCAACAAGCCTCTAATTGGTCCATGTTATCCAGCCAAACCAAGTCATTAGCTAGAAAAAAGTAACCTAATGAGTCTAGCTAGCCGGTCGATTGCGATGAATGTTTGGTTCTCCACCAAATTATTTCTACCAGTAACCGCAACAGGAGTCGAACAACCCCACTAGCTAATTAGTCTAACCATTGACTCATACTCTCACACATTATATTATGCACTCTAGCGATTCTCAGTTTCATTTTCTCGCGTTGATTCTTCTAACTTCCATGTGTACTCTTCTTTCTCCACAGAGCAACGTGGAGCAGGTCCTCCCATGGCAAGCTAGGCAACCATCGAATCCTGCCAGAACTATGCATGTGTATTCCGAGCCGAGAGAACTAATCACTGTCGCAACTTTTTTGTTGGTGTGTGTGGTAACTCTAGTTTCTTTGCATGTCCGAATCAATTTCTTATACTATTACTAATTCTAGACAGTTTTTCAGATTTGCAGGATTGCATCAATGTTACCTATGTCCTTCTAGGTAAGCCCCATGGGGCTGTCGGCTTATCATTCATGTCCTGTAGTGCCATCTTCCTGCATAAGAATACACGCTCTGGTTCTGTCCAGGTCTCACTCTCAACATGCTATTGTACAGATGAAGGAGTTTGCAATATGAACAATCTCTACGAGATGTATTTTCTAGTTAGGCTATGAATTTAGTAGGTATTTATTAATTATGCACTTCCTCTATTTCTCTACGGGATTTTCATAGGCTGCACTTCTTCTTCCAAGCATGAATGTACAACTGGTTGTTTGAGATTTATTAATTCCAAAGCGGGATGAGCTTTCTGCCCAATTTCTATTATCATTGGAATAGTGATTTGATAGTTCATGAATGTTATTGGTTATATGTACGGAAATTTTTGGACATATACTTTGAGAAGGTTAGCATGTCCCTAATTTCTCTAGTCGGTATTCTTTCCAATTACAAGACTTGATACTGGAGTAGCGCACGTCAAAACCATCACCAATAATTTGCCATCTTGCAAATTTGACCGACCAAGGTAATTATATATTTCCCTATCATATTATCCATGTAGATGAATCTTATTGGTCACTAATTATACTAAGCAAATGTAAAATAAATATGCTTTTAATTGACAATATATTTTAGCCTACCCATGGCAAATAGTAACTAATTTATAATGATAACAGTAATATCTTGCAATTTTAAGAAATATCTAATGTATTTCTACGAACTTTTCAGGCCATAAGGACTTCTCTACTATAAGTATTTTAACTAAATATCATGCAGCAACATGCGGAGAATTGTCTAGTTTCCTTAGTAGTTCATAGGTACTCATATTCCGGTAATCATGACAAATGATTCACAAATTTCTCCATACAAGATATGGGTTACATTTTGAATCCTACTTCATGTAGTGAAAACACCAGTGAGGAAAACACAATGATCATTATCATTGATTTTTTCCTTTGTGAAGAGTATCGTTTAGGAACATTTTCCCTTGCGCTTCTCAACACTCTGATGCAGGGATTTAAATCATCATCGTGTTTCACACTATCTTCCATTTGCTCCATAATTGAGAAATATCACTTAATGCGAACTTTCTAAAAAATGTACCAAAATCCAAGAAATATAAGTTTTGCTTCTCTTTTGGTTTTAGCTATGGATTTAGTATTCAAAGTTTCCAATGAATACTCTACAAGGACTTATTCACTGTTTTTTTGGTTATATCAAATAACCTCAAAACTTTTATGACGATCCATACTAGATATGGAGCCGCTTTCACAAATTCACATGGTTCACTATATATTCTAATTGAGTGTTAACTATTTCTAACTAATGGTCTCTACATCTACAGTACAACGATTTATTTGGCACTATCTATTCACCCACTTTGATATCTAATATCATATCGTGATGCTTTGTATTTTGACATTTCAAAACGCTTTGCATTCCACAATGCCATTCTTATAAAGTCGAATTTCATTACTATTGCTCAAATCGTAGTAATTAGATTCTCTTTTATCTTTAATACCCTTTGTTCGATGAAATACTTTGATCATATCAAATAGTTTCATATTCATGGTTCCTTTGGTAAACTACTTTACACATTTAAACAATCATATAACGATAATTACCATTTTGTCAAAACATAATACATCGAATATGTATTTACTTTCAACAATTCATTAAAACACTTTGTATTCAAGTAATACACGATGTTCAAGTTATTTTGCCGAACTTAGGCATGATTTATATGCGGCAGTAAATCGAATGTTTTTCACATATTATCAACATAACTTTGAATTTAAACAGTGGTTTCATTCATTAATGAACATATCATTAAGTTGGGTATTTTAAGGCATTTCAATATTTTACAAATGTTCATGCATTATCAATTAGTTTCAATCAACAAGTATAATTCACACACAATCAAACAAGATATGAACATAAATACAAATCATTCATAAAAGTGGAACAACTGTTTGTTACAAACTCATATGAATAACCGTCTCACAAAGTGTGAGACACACTAAAGAAGTTCACAACTTTTTTTATTACAATAATCATCCTAAACATAAACTAAATGATAAATGTTGAGGGAGAGTGTCGTTGGCCATCATCATCATGCTTGCCATCAACACACAATGTCACCTCCTCTCCAGAAAGCACCCCTCATACAGAAGGACCTATTTTCAGTAAAATAGAACAAGTATCAAATATACTTAACACTACAAATATGTTTGCAAGATTATAATATTTATAAAATTGTATATCAAATATATACCTTTGTCATTGATGACCGCAACAACAATGGGTTCAACCATCACATTCCTGAAATGTGGTATGAACTCATGGAAATCCTGTGTTTCCGTGTCGCCTCTCACAATGCAAGTCCTGACTTGTGCTTGGAAGCTTGGTGGCAGCAACCACAACACAATGCCTATTGCAAAAGAGCTTGCAAACTAGTTGTCCATGAAGTATTCCAGACTCATGTATGCATCATATATGCTCAACAAGTGATCGTCCAGTGAGGAGCCCTCCTCCATCTTTATGGAGAGGAAATCCCCCACCAGCTCATACTCCCATATGCGCACTTGTTCCATGAAATGTGATCTCAGATGTGCCATAACCGTTCGGGGATTAAGACTTCCCACAATTGGCCATATCCCATCTTCCATCCCGAGGCGCATCGTTACTAATATGAATGTGGCCATCACACGATGACGGCAGCGGAGATCCCGCTGCTCCTGGGTCTCATGAAAATAGGGTGGCTCCAAGTACATCTCGTAGATCATGTAGTTAGCCACTTTGTTCTCGCTAAGGAGGTCATGAAGGCGCATGACCCATGCAAAAAAGTTGGATCCATCTAACTTGGGCTTTTCTCCTTTTAACCAATTGTCAATAGGGAAGGTAATCTCAGGGAGAACCATTTTCTACATTTATAATTGCAAAAGAAATTTAGACTAAGTTTATAATTAAATGAGTTAATAATAACTCCACTCAGAAACACCTATCCCATGAAGGGTTCCTAGTGATAACACGACCCCTTTTCCCCACATCTCCCCTGATCATCATGGCCATCAATGTGGGTTCAAGGGTGGATGCTAAACATCGGTCACATCATTCATGCGACTCGTGCTCGATCTTTCGACCATTCGCGTTTCGAGGCCACGTCTCTATAACATGCTAGGCTCGCCAAATCAACCTTAGTGTATCCACTATGCAACATGGCTTACACCCACTGTATGCGAACATAGATATGTTTGACACCCACTCACCGCGGGTTGCCTCATACCGAAGAACTTTCTTGGTGGTGCACACTAAGGGGGAACACAATCATTGGTAATTTTAATAGGGATCATCTTATTAGGCTACCATCAAGTATCTAATAATAGCACACAATAAGATATACAAACAATAACGTTGAATGTAAATGCGACGTGATATAGTCTTTCACGTCGTGATCTCCATCCGTCATCATCGGATTCCGGCACCAGGGTTCCGGCACCGCAGACACCAGGGTACCAGTGTCTTTCCGGAGTAGTAGTCCGTCACCTCTGTGACTATCTACTACTAAGTAACATAAGGTAATCACTTTACCTTTGCTATAACCAAATCACAAAGCAATGCCCCATACAAAATAAAGTTAAACGCCTCTACTTTATCTTTGCATGTTTTACGTGGCTGAATGGGCTTTCGCATAAGAACCATCCTTACCTACGAACTTTCAGCACAACGCTGATCAAGTAGTTGTCTCTACTACACCCCTTTCGGGGCCCTCCATTGCAAATGGCATACCAACTAATGCGAGAGAGACAGACACCCCCTAAGCCACTTTATACGGTACAAGCCGTATGTCAAGCGTGGACCAGTCTCGTGAATGAACGCGTAAAGTCGGTTGGGGGCCGCTTCATCAAGCATTACTGCGGTATACACAAGTACACTTGGGAGGGTAACAACTAAAAGATCAACGCCCACACGCTACATCTCGAGTGTTCTACCCGTACTAGCATTACTACGCATAGATCTAGCTTTGATACCATTGTAGGTGTTCCGCGTATGGAAACAATAAATTTTTACCCTACGCCCCTGAACCCCTGATGTTGCTAGGACCTACCTATTAGTAATACAGTAACGGGAGGGGCTTTTCACGAACTTACCCTTGAAGACCGAAAAGCGTTGTCAACGCTCAGGAAAGCGTGGTTGATGTAGACGAGCCGAAGCTGACCTCAAGGTCGGGATGAAGTCCTTGCGCTCCTATGGCTCCAATGACTTGAGTGCCTCAAGTGTGACACCTCGTGGGGAGTTACACACATCCGGTGCCTGACGATGACTCCCGCTTTCTTGATCCAGTAGCAGTTGTAGAAGTAGAGCTCCTGGATCCGAATCCCGTAGGGCGACGGCGCTCCGCGGTAAAGATGTCTCTCGTTCGCGCAGTCCGAACTTGGGACCACGAGAGAGAGAGAGAGAGAGAGAGAGATAATATCAATTGGAGGTCTCCCCAAAAGTGAGGAAACCTTTTATTGAATATTTTGTGTATTTATCTGGCCAAATACCCCCACTATATATAGGGGGAGGGGAGGTACTACCTCCCTCAAAGTCCTGGGGTGGGACTAAAGTAGAGGAGAGGGGGAGGGGTGGCGCCACCGGCCACTCTCATGGGCCCCGCGCGAGGGGGGGGGGGCTGGCCCACTAGGGCACCGGCCACCCCTCTAGCCCTTCTCCCTCTTGCCTTTCCCTAATGGGCCCTCTTCCCTCCAGAATTGGCCCATTAAGCCTTTTGACCTTTAAATTGATTTTCTCTTTTATTAAATAATTATGAATAAATGATTAAATCAATATTAACATTCATTCATATATTATTCAATCTCCATGGCTATGGAACACCTTCCACCTCCACTCCGGACATCCTCCGGACTTACCGAAACCCTTCCGGTTTTCTCTCTACTATTCTTCGACGATTCTTCCGATCCTATAAACACTCTCTAAGCATCGTCAAACCCTTAAGCGTGATACCCTACGGTTCGGGAACACTCCAGACATGGTCGGGACACTCCCGGACCAATGATCGACAGAGGGATCTGGATGGCCATGTGACCCCTATGCGTTCCACGAAGATCTTTCATCGTTTGAATCGGGACGGTCATGTCTTATTCCCTTTGTCTCTCGATACTTGCATTGCCCAAGATCTAATCAATGACATCACTATGTCGTGTTTAATCTCGTTACCGAACAATGCTACTTGACTCGTTCCGATAAGTGATATCCCTGTGATCAAATCACACGCTGCGTAGCTATTGGATATAACTTCTCCGAGTAGGCCCTTGAGTATCTTTCCGTCACGTGGACAAACAAATCCCGCTCTTGACATATATTGCCTCTATAGTTTCCTCCGAGTACCTGAACACACCTTTATAACCACTTTATTACCAAGTGGCGATTAATGCTATCTAAGCACTCTCAGGAGACAGTGATTGATATAGCCTCACGGTCCAAGGAATAGTCTACGAGGATCCATTTCTAATCATCGTAACTTGAACTTCGTGACATGATCGGGTCACGATGTTTAGGTTGGGTATTGGTTCATCGTCTCATTCTCAGAATGAGTTGACTCCATTTCCAACTGGCATAAATGCCACATGATTAGGAAACTTGATCATTTGTTGACCAATGAACCAGTGACTAGAGTTTCACTGGGAACCCCTGGTTGTTTATATATTACACGTGTATTGATGTTTCCACTCAATACAGTTATAGCATGATATAAAACTTAATCATAAACTTTATTAAATATGATAGTAGTCCTTATTACTATTTGTCTCTAGGGCATATTTCCAACATAAATAGGAATAGATGATCCGTCACCGAGAGTAATAGATGGAAAAGGCGACGGTGTGCAAGAAGACAACAAATTACTTGATGTAGACATATGACTAGAAGCACCATAATAAAAAATCCAATCCGTACCTGAATTTCCTTGTGCAGCAAAGTTGTTCATGGCTTGTAGAAAAGCAGCTTGGTCCCAGCTCGAAGTCGAAGTAGAGGCCGGTGTAGACATGGGAGCTGGCGGGTGTGGTGGCGTCAGCAGTAGGGCCGGCATCGGCGTATAGATAGAGCCACTATCATTGTACTGCGACATATTGTACCGCGGCATGTAGGGTGAGGTTGTAGCACCATATGAAGCATAATGAGCAGCATTGTAGATTGTTGGCGCGTAGGCGGGGGCGGCGTGGTACGCGACCGTCGGCTGTCGTGGCGTGAGGATGTGAGGGTCGATGTAAGGGCAGGCACCGGGCTACCAACCACCAGTGTAGGCAGGCGGGGCACCATAGGGCGGCGGGGCAGACCAGGGCATAGGCCACACCTGGACAAGCCCGGTCCATGAATCAGGAGAAGGACGCCAGCCAGGGGGGCAGCGGTGATGCGGTCGGTGGTGCAAACGGTGGAGCCGGAGCTAAGGGCAGAGGAGGAGCATGTGCCGTATGAAACTGCGACGACTTAGGGTTTCGACCCCTGTAGTTGGGACTTGGACGCCCGTCCGATGGTTGAGGAGGAGCCATTGAAGGAGGTGGCGGTGGCGGTGGTGGTGCAGGCGGTCGAGGAGTAGCAGTGAAGACCTGAGGACATGAGTCCTTGTTGGTTTGGGCACGATCAGCCCATTGCAGCATCGAGCGAACCTCGGCAAAGGAGGGGCGCGGGCGCATCATAGGGATAAAGGAGGCCTGTTTCTCGAACCGCTCGCTGAGGCCAACGAGGAGGACGTTGATGAGCTGCCGATCGTCGATTGGATCACCGAGTTCGCAAAGTTCATCCACGATTGCCTTAAGGCGTTGGCAATAGACGCCGACGGGTGCATCACCTTGCACCGTGTTCCGAAGCTCGGTGTGGAGATTCTTGGCGCGAGCGTCGACATTGTCCTGGAAGAGCTGACGAAGGGTTGCCCACAGATCGGCGGCGGAGGCACCATCACGGTGTACGAGATTGAAGATTTCTGTGGAGACTCGCATGTAGATCCATTGAATAATGGCGAGATCATCCTTGACCCATTGCGGATCGTGAGGTTGAGGGCGAGCGTCATCGACGACGTGAGAGCGAAGGTTTCATCGCCCGAGGTGGACGTCGAAGAGGTGACACCAATGGTAGTAGTTGTGAGCAGCGAGGTCAAGTCTTACGGGTATGTAGGGGCTAATATCAGATATGGTGTCGGTGAAGGAGATTGAAGGGGCTATTGGTGGAGGTAGAGCTAAAGTAGAGGTAGAGATGGAGGGGGCCGTGGTCGCGGCGACCTTGGCGGCGCGCCGCTCGAAGTAGCTGGGCGGCGGCGGCGGGGGGAGGGGGGTCGGCGGGTGAGCCATACCCTAGGAGCAGAAGTCTGATACCATATAGGATTGTATAGAATAATAATCGATGACAATATTGTGGCAATTACAAGTGTTATATATGAGGGTCTAGGTGCACCGGCCTAGCCCTATAACAAACCGATTAGAACTCTTAAACCTAACAAGAGTTGTATTCTAACATAATCTTTTAGTATATAGGTTCTCCGTTCAGAAATATAAGATGTTTTAGCTTTGTGAATCGAATGCATCTAGAGATCATTTAGTGTATAGGTTCATAGAAGTTCGGAATAAACCTTCTAGATTCATTCATTTTACAAAACTAAAATGTCTTATATTTCTGAACGGGGGATTACATGCTAGATCTGCTCTCCACTCTTCAACACTTTCTTCCACAGTTGCTCATCTCCTACGGACTGGACATGTGGTAGCGGGGTCGGTGCATTGACCTCTGCTTACCTAGCTCCAACCTCCAAAAGCAACCGAGCTAACCATAAACCTCACACTCCATTAATCCTCCACACACGGCATTGCCAACCACAAACTCCAACCTATTTTTCGCCTGCCCCAAACAATGACAAGCGGGACTGGGGAACACAAGCACTATATGGCACATGTCAAAAGACCAAATCGTGCGAACTTTTCTCTCACCGAGAAAAACGAGCACCGCTAGGCGTGTGGACAGAGGTTGCCAGAGATTTCTACACGCATACACCGACGCGTGGGCCACACAACACGTTTCAGGTCACACTGACCCACATGCAGTGACGTCACCGTAGTACTGCAGCGTTAACGCTAAAGTGATGTTATTTCGTACAGGGAACCTTTCCGTAGGAGAGCGCGCAGAAAAGGCATTCAGCAGCTCAACTGCCAACCAGACACGCCCCTACGCTAAACCCCACGCTCTCTGACCCCGGGCCCCACCTCCTGTCCCCTTCCCCCTTCTCAGCACTCGCCTCGTCAGAAGAAAAGGCAGCGCTAATGGCATCTGATGCCCAGCTAGAGCTAGTGCTGGCCTCCTGTGCCTCCACCTCTCACCACCTCGACGCCTCCGCCTCCGCCTCAGCCTCGCCTGGGGATACGACCCCATGGCGAACCGCGTGGTGGCCACCGTGCGCTGGGCCACCGCCTGCTCGGCGCTGCTCAACGTCGTCGCCGCGTCCACCGGCGCGGCTGTCGCGGCCTTCGCGCTCCGGGCCCGATGCGGAGGCGCGCTCGGCCCCGCCGCCGCCGCAGCGTCCGCGGCATCCTTGGCCAGGCTCCTCGCGTCCGCCGTGGCCGGGTTCGCGCAGGGCGCCGCGGCCGCCGCGATAGCCGCCGGCGCCATCGGGGCGCACGTCGACAGCGACCGCGACCTCCGCCATCTCTCCCGGGTAATGCAGCCTTCTCTACTTCGAGCTACTCGTTCGCAGACCAATCAATGCGTAAATTTTGCAACTTCTTTTATAGTACTAGTACTAATAGAAGAAATGGATTTGGGGAGCTACTTTATTTGTAGCTCAAATGTAACAGTAATAATGTCGTTCGCATGCCTAAATTGTGCAAATTATTTTTTAGAAAAAATGGATTCGATGAGCTACTTTATTTGTAGCTCAAGGTAACAGTAATAATGGCGTGCCAATGATCTGACGGACAGTTGTTTTTCTGGCAATCCTCTGAAGATAGGATCTTTACAATTATAGCTGTAGAAGAAATAGAGCTATCCATTTAATTAGAGAAGACTAAGGCGGGCCCAAATCACCTACTGTACTAGTAGCTAAACTACCCCAAATGGAAATCAGAGGACTAGCCTGCCACCGGCCCACAACATCGCAAACACAAGACAAAAGGTAGCCAAATTGGAAGGTTTCTGGGGTCAGATTTGTTGATCATGTTGGATTCGGCCAGGTCACTTGCTGCCGGCTCATTTGAGCACGTTTTAGTTCATTAGCCGAAATATGCCATATTTTTTGCTTAAATGTGGGAAGCCATATAGAAACTACAAAGTTTGGTGAATAAATTGGTTGCCTAGAGTTTTTTTTATAAAAAAAATTAAGGAGCTCATCGAGACCCCAATTTGGTTGCCCAGAGCTGTGGGAAAAGAACAAATAGTTCCTGCACCTGTTGCAGTGTGTGGGTCTGAACCAAACATTACTTCTCTCGCCTGACTGTTGCGATCATTGGTCTTTTGCCTGCAGGCTGCAGGATTAGTATCAAGGCAACCATTTCCTTCAAATATCTCACCCATCATGAGATAATAGGAGTGCATATATAGCTATTTTCACCCCTGTTTTTCTAATTCCTGCTAAAGTTAGTTTCATTGATTTATTCGCTCCATGAGTCCATGCCGTTACTTCCTTTAAATAAGAGATTACTATTGATAGTTTGTCTTCCACCTTCAATGTGTTGGTGTTACCACAAGTGATATCCTACTTGGGTCTGAGATGTTTCATAACAAGCATTCTGAACCAATTTACTTGTATTATTATTTTGGACAGCTACGATACAAGAGATGGCTTTGGTGGACAAGGTTTGGGATGGTAATTACAGCACTGCAATTTGTGTTGGCACTTTATTTGATGTGTATTATTATAAAGGATTTCTCAGCTAGGAAGTCTTCGAAAGAGTGCTTTTCAGGTACATTCACAATTACGAAATTTGTCCAAAGTACAAAGAATTACGTTTTCTTTATCGAATGTATTACTACCGTGTCGTCAGAGACAGATGTTGATATATGAAAAAGACAGTCTTTAATAAAAAAAAATAAGGGAGTCTTTAGTCATTTACGTGCAGGATTTTTAGGAATTCCTGTAGTATAATGCTACTTTATAATCACTGAGTCATGCTGTGTGAATTTTACCAGGGCACGATCAAGACAACAATGACTGGAAGCACATCCTGTTAATCTTTTTTCTTGTTGTCACGTGGGTGGGAACTATAGTCCAGTGCGCTACAGGTTCTGATGTATTAAGATGGAGGTCATTTTATGCATCCCACGACATTGCATGGAGGGCTCACTACAGGGAGGTGTTTGATCATGGCATCCGTGAGGTTTTATGTTGTCTAGGGCGGGTGAAGTACTCGTATGTTTCTCTCTGGTGCTGACTGGTATGTCCTTGCTGCATTTATGTAATCTTAACAATTTCGGTTTTCACATTGCTAGGAGTGTGCTGGAAGAGGACGACATATGCGTCGTGGCAAAACTAGTGGGCGACATTATGGCTTATCGAGCATCTGGAACTGGCCATCTTGAGCTTATAGCAGGTTAGTTTGCTATTCACATTCTCATTCAAAGTACTGTTCTGTTCGATCTTTGTGAGCACTTGGGTGTTTATCTGTGGTTTGATGTTTTGATTTCATGATACTTTTTTAGGACTCTTACCTGTGACTAAAATGACTTTTGGCAGGGTTTTCATTGTTGCAGAAATCCAAGCTGTCTACTGTTACTTCAAGAGAACAAGCAGAGGCTCCTCATGATTTTATTCAAGAGGCTATTCTATTTCATCCATTTGCTGAAGCTGCCTATACAGTTAGTCCCTGCATCATTCGCTTCATCTCATTTCCAGTGTTTCACTCACATTGTTGACATGTTTCCCGTCACGTTGTTGACATGTTCTCATTGCAGGGACCACTGCTTGATATTGGGAGGAACCCTCTTATGTTTCCCTGTGTTTGGCTCAATAGACAAGGTGTTTTGACTCCATGGACTCGTGCTAGGTAAATATGTTGTAAGCCTTTTTAACATACTTTGCATTCGGTATTTAGATTATTGTTTAGAAATGAATATTATGAAATGAGAACCAAGCACTGGAGAGGTGCTATCTAGCACGTATAAATCCGCTGCTGGAGAGGTCTCATCTTTCTAACAATGTATAGCCAAGGGAGGAATTCTTTCCCCGTTGGTTAACGTTTTATGAATATTATGAAATGATATTTTTTACAACCGGTACTGCCATCTTTAGCATTTGGATAGTTCATGCATGCTCAGTTTGGTGTATTCTCATTCTTTGAGTCCGCAACAACATCAAGTAGTAGTATTTGGTCGTGGCCTCGGTGGAGCTCATACAAGTTGTTACTTTTCAGTCCAGTATATACCGGTTCCCTCCTGAGAAATGTTTGCTCTAGATTTGAAGCTAGTAGGTAGTGGCTACTTCAATCATTTGTATCCTTTAATTTTGTAATTAATACCTTTTTTCTCTGTCCACATTCTCTTAAACATAGCATCTTTTGATTTGTCTATCGAGTTCAAAAGTAAAATACGGGATAAACAATTTAGATTTGCATCTAAACCAACAAAGTGAGTCTTTTTATGAGACATTTTTCTTTCTCTGTTGGTTGGTGCATAATCAGCTTATAGAACTTTTCTTCCATAGACGACCAATCCTTGAAGGAGATAATTGGTGGAGAGGGCATGCAGCGGCTTTCCTAAAATATGTCAATGTGGCCCCAGAAGTTCTTCGAAAAGGTCGTGTTAGCCAGGTAAATCAGGACATCCACTGAATCAACTTCTTAACGGTTTTGTTGTGACCCATCTAAATTCTCGTCTTTTCTTCTTCCAGACAAAACGTGAGGCTGCCTATTTTGTTATTGTCCTACATGACTTGAGAACAGTTGTCATTGCCATTCGTGGAACCGAGACTCTAGAAGATGTTATAACTGATGGCTTGTGTAGGGAATGCTCTCTAACCATGGATGACTTGGATGGGCTGATCAAGTAACTAACTTTCTCTATATTAGACTTATCTGTCATACTCAAAATTATCCAGCATAAACTGTAGATTTTTTTTTAAATCTAGGCTTATTTTAGAATGAATTTTATGATTCATATCCTTAGACAATTGCTGAATAGCTGTTTTTACTGGTTGGATGGTCCTGTGGTAGTGCGTCTTAGGGGGCATTATGTGTATTTTTCCTCTGGTTATCAGATGAGCATAAACTCTTCCACTTTTTTGTACACGTTTCCTTTTTTGCAATGGGTACCAAACCAAAATCAAAGACTTGTCTCGGAACTTTGCTTGTTATGGTCTGGTAGTAGGGTTCCTCGTATGAGGAAATAAAAAATGAACTATTTGAACTCTCCACAACTAGTTGGCTGCCATGATTGAACCTTTTCTTTCTTTGCGGATTGCCATGATTGAACCTGGAAATTTTTCTCTTCTACCAGTTGTTAGTGGTCACTCTGAACTCAAATATGAAGTTTGACTCTTCATTTACCTTGTAAACATTTTTTTAATATTGCAGTTCTGTCAGTTGCCATGATTGAACCTTTTCTTTCTTTGCGGGTTGCCATGATTGAACCTGGAATTTTTTCTTTTACCAATTATTAATGGTCACTCTGAACTCAAATATGAATTTTGACTCTTCATTTACCTTATAATTATTCTTGTTATATTGCAGTTCTGATCAGTTGCGCCCTCAAGTGAAGCAGGCTGTCCTCTCGTCTTTTCCACACTATGGACATGCAGGAATTATTGAATCGGCTAGGGAATTGTACACAAAGCTTGAAGGGCAGCCCATTCATCAAGGTTAATATGGATACAGAGTCAGATTTATCTTTTATACACACACAAACTCCTTGTGTTTTTCTTATAGGACTAGTACAGTACTATAGACCAGAACCTCCTACACAATCACAAAAAAGAAAACTTAAATTGGTGCAATAAAAAACTTGTCTCATTATATTACGATCTTATTACTGTATCACCTTATTTTTGACATTGAATAAGAATCCCATGCTATTAACTGCTAGCTTGGAACTGCCTGTAGATAAGTCAGAGCTGATGACAGCTGGATTCTTATCTTCGCTGCTTGGAGCTGGATGTGAGTGTGATGGATACAATATTGAAATTGTTGGACATTCTTTAGGAGGTGCTGTAGCTGCACTTCTTGGTATTAGGGTAAGCTACTCATTTTCTATGTACACAGAATATATTACTCGTGTTTTTTTATGTTCTGTCATTCAGTTAGAAGCTTGACTGATTATTATATTCTTTTTAGAAGGAGTAAATTCCAGTTTATACTGTTGACAATTTTGTCGCTAGTTACCTCATTTAACAAATTTTCATCCTAATTACCCATTTAGTACAATTTGCGCCAATTTTTACCCCCTCTATGTTTTGTAGCGATTCAATAGGTAGCTCCTAGCTACCAGGTACAGGTGGCGTAACACCTAGACTTTTCATTCTCACGAAGGCATACTAGATTGTTTTCGTTCTCATGGAGGCATACGGAATATTTAACAGCTAAGCTAGCTGACTAGGAATCGGATTAGCTGATTGAAACTGAGCCGGATACTACCCGTTCTTATCTCTAACAGTGGCCATGGCAATCTGCTTAGTGTTGGGAGAGCAGTTATGACTTTATAGGCGCGACCTGTATATGAATTACCAGCCGGCTGGCCGGCGTTTCCGTAGTTTAGATACTACTAGTTTTGTTGTGTAACTTGTACTGCTACCACGCTTACGAACTATACGAAGGTTCCTAAATTTACTGACTCTATCTCCTCACTCAAATTGCCTGACGAACTTCCTCCGGTTCAGCTCTAGTTTTGCACAGTACAATGCTAAATTTTTTGAACTTCGACTACCCATGTCTTTCAAATCCATCTTGTGAGAATGAAAATGACCTACATGGCACGCCACATGTACTACAACAAAGACCTTCCTATCGTATCGCTACAGAAAATTAGAGGGGGTAAAATTCAGCACAACTTTTACTAAATGGAGTAATTGGGATGAAAATTTTCTAAATGGGGTAAACAGCGTCAAAATCATCGAACTAGGGGGTAAAAATTGGAATTTAATCTTTTAGAAAAAAGCAAAAGCTTTGTGTCTTGGTACATAATGTACAAACCTAAGACTAGGCAAAAGATCTAGATCACACGCGCCCGACTATGCTCCTAGTTACTGCATTATTGACAGCTCCATGTGCAACTCAGCAACGCCAGATCAAATCCACATACGCCCATCTGACCTAATCCTTGCTACGAGCAGCTACGTCAGGCCTTTCCCCTTCGGAAACACAAGCAATGTGCCACGTGGTGGCTCAACTATTTTGGGTTTCTCACTTTTTGCATATGTGGGCAGTTGTGCACAGGTCCCCAGTGATTTCGCTTATGTGTTCTGGCAATTGTTAACTGTTGAGTTCTCAGTCTGAATCTATTTTTGACATATTCATGTTTTAAAATCAACCTGTATTTCATGATATGCAGCTATATAGGCGGTTTCCAAAATTACATGTGTATACATATGGAGCTGCACCCTGTGTGGATTTCACGATAGCAGATGCGTGCTCACAGTTTGTCACCAGGTGACTTAGATTTTTTTTATTGTGGAACTTAAAGTATTTGCTATTACTGCTAATAGCATGCGATTTCTGATTACTTCTCTATTACTCGCAGCATTGTCCACAATGATGAATTTTCCTCGAGATTATCCATGAATTCGGTCATTAGATTGCGTGCTGCTGCTATAAAAGCTCTCTCAAAAGATACTTTACCAAATTCTGCTAAAGTTGGCAAACTAGTTAGTGGCACGACGAGCATCGAAAGGCATGATGAGCATGCTGTAGTCCGTTGTGCTTCTGCTGGTGCTCTTCAGACAGTCACTGAGACAAAGCCAAGTAATGGCCAAGTCCATGGAAAGAGTGTAGTGCATACAGTTAGAGGTGGTGTGTTCCTCTTTGGTCAAGCAATATCTTGCTTGATAAATACTCCAAAACATCGAATTAGCTCCACTGCAGCAATTAACTATGAGTCGGGACGACCTAGGACAACGTTAACCTATAATGGAGAAAAAATAATGGTTCCTTCCCATGGTGTTCTGGATATAGCACACTCTGGAGGACCTTGTGATGCATGCAGAGATGGGAAGGTTCCAGAAGCTGACTTGGATGAATCCGGGAGCAGCTACAGGTTACCAAATTCAAATGATGGTAGTGAGCTCTCATCTGCTCCTAACGATCACATGTGTACAGTAAATGTACTCGAAGGGGAGTCGCCAGAGGTGTACCTCCCTGGTCTCATTGTACATATTGTTCCAGTAAAGAATGGTACCTCTCCATTGCAGAAGACACTTTTGACCCGTCAAAAGAACAAGGTTTATAAAGCATTTATAGCAAATCGGCAGGATTTTATGGACCTTGTTGTGACCCCTCGCATGTTCCTCGATCATCTTCCATGGAGGTACATCCTGAAAAACTCTGTACACGTGGAAAGTTTATTAGATCAAACTGTACTTAAATGGAACGCAAATTCAGTTTAAGAGATATGTCGTTGCTATTCCAAATGAACAATGAGCGCTGAGTTTAAACCTATTCTAGAATAATTGACTTAAGATCACAAACATTTCAGTTTGTCACTGTCTAGATCTAAGTATAAAAACAAATCCTAATTCTTATGCTTGGAGTACCAAAGATCTGATGCTTTCGTCATTCATAGGTTTTCTTTTGACAAAGATAACTACTCCCTCCATTCTAAAATATAAGATGTTTTAGTCTTTTTCTGAAACACATGTATCTAGACGCTGTTAGCCTGTAGGTTCGGAGCAAAATGAGTGAACCTACACACTAAAACGCGTCTAGATATAGGTGTTTCAGAAAAAGTCTCAAACATCTTATATTTTCGAATGAGAGGAGTACAATATTGTTCACTGGTGAAATTTCTTAAATAATATGGTTGACCAGATGCTTTATAGGTGTCACTATGCCATGCAAAGGGTTATGGAAACACGGAAACGGAACCAGCTGATTCACAATTCATTGACTGGAGGGGATTCTGTCTAAATGTATCACTTTCAGGCGAGTGTAAATGTATCATTATGCTATGCTGATTGCCTTCTTCCTCCGTACATAAGTTAGGAAGCTATGGTCACCTTCTCTTCACATTATTGACAGCAAGTAGAAGTAGCAAGGGCCAAAATGGGCCTCCGCGTATCCAGTACTTCATCTCAGCATTGTTGTATTAGGATTTCCTGATAGCTAGGCCTGTTCTTAGATAAACCAATGGAGAGACTGACTTCATTATTTACGAAAAAATTGTACCAAATTAAAGACTCTGGTGCCAAGTTTTGCTCGGAGCAGTGTTGTAACTTTGATACAAGCACATGTATAGAATCGACTTGTTAATCCAGATATTGTTTTGTCTGACAAAATTCTCAGAAGTTAACACCATAGTGGATCTACACTACCTGGTTACTGTATCTGAGCAGTCCTGTCCGTTCATACCGTTGCCTAATTACTATGTTCTTACTGAATGATAAAAAACTACATTCTGAGCCGCCGCTTCTCTCCTTGACCTACTTGATCTAGCCACAACATCTCTGCCTCCTCCGCAGAACGGTTCCCCCTCCTCCGGCCAGTCTCGCTGGTGTTGGGAGGTGGGAGGGGTGGGGAACCCGATATATGGGTGGAGTTTTTAATAAAAGTAGTGTTTTTAAATATTAGATTGTTTTTTGGTTATCATCTTCTTGACTTTTATGTTAATGGAGATGTCATCGTCTATAATAAGTGATATTCGGCCTTTCCTTCGACGACGAGATCTCTTTCTCGGCGTCAATGGTGGTGCTGAATGATTAAGATTTTATAGGTACAGTCTTTCAGATCTTCCTTCACCGGATCGATTTTGGAATTTTTCTCATGGTTGTCGCGAGGAGGATTATCCTCGCAATATTTGTCATGGCTGCTACGTCATCGACAATGGTGATTCGTACTCTCGGTTCGCCAATGACGTCGATCAGGCTCTTCAGTTAATTTTTCCTGAAATATTTGTGTTGGATCTCTTGCCGATATTGATTGATTACTCTAATATTTGCGCGCGTGCACGTATCCTTGGCATTGCGGCTCAAAATATTATGGGAGAACCTTCATTGATATTTACAGGTTATGGTTTGATATCTGTCAGTTTTCGGCTGCCTTCAGAAAAATGCAAGATTATGTTTTGGAAGAAGAAAGAGATTGAAGACCTCAAAAATTTGCTAGTTTCTTTTAGACTTTATTTTATAATCGATGGAGCCCACTTATGTATCTTTACCATGTACTATTTATTACTATGAATATAACTGTATTGATTGTCAAAAGAAAAAACTACATTCTGAATTGAACAAGTTCCCTTCTCGCATTGCACTTACCTTCTTTTACATGGCAAGGCCCACTTGGCACTCCATTCATTGACGGTGCATTTTAACATGTTTGCCAAAAATCGCCACTCAAGGCAAGGCCAGTTACCTGGAACCTTTTCTTAGCATCTCCAACGCGCTATAATAGCCGGCGTATAAAAAATCGTCTTTACCGCGCGAGCCGCGTTTTCGTCGCTCCAACAGATACTGTAAAACTGCGAGCGCTGAAAAAAATTAGGGCACGCGGTCATTTTGCACAATCGTGCGCACCATATTTGGCACATGCGTTCCAGCGCGCGGCTTGCCGCTTCGAGACAGTGCGCGCACCCAACGAACGCTCTGAAAACTCGCGCACGTCTTTTCCATTTCCGTCTCCCACTCCGGCGGCACCGCCGCCTCGATTCCGCGCCGCTTCCGCACCACCCTTGCTCACCACAGTAGATCGGCGGGCGGGGGTACTCCACCAATTTTTTGGGGGCGCCAGCGCTGCTAAATCGTCTGCCGACCAACCGTGCCGCCGCCGCCGCATACTTTGCTGGAGGTTGCCCCGCGGCAAGCACCGCCGCCGTGGATTTCACGGCGAGCACCTCCGCCGTTCATTGAACTATTCATTGTTTATGTTATTTGTGTTGTTATAATAATTAAACTATTTATTGATGATTTTATTTGTGTGTGTTTTCTTCTATTTTAGAGATGGATGTGTGATTTGTGTTTCTGCCGCCGCGCGCTGTGTTTTGGAGCGTCTGGTGGAGTGTTATTTTTGTTGCGTGGCAAAATATAGCCTTCGGTAGAGTGCTGCACGCGCGCACTGCAAACCTAAAAACGGCGTTGTACACAGATTTCAACGCACACTATTATAGCGCTTCTGGAGACGCTCTTACACCAAGTGGGTGACACGCATCTTCTGAAAATAGTTGGAAGCTTGACGCCGAGTCATCTGACTTGATCTCCTCAACTCGCCACACTTTGCAAAAAAAAGAACTCGCCACTCTCCGCCTCGCTAGCTTCCCTTTACCTTTTCCATGTACTCCATCTGTTCTGATTTAATAATCTACTAGTAAATGTGTCCGTACGTTCCAATGAAAAAAATACCATAAGCATGATAGTTGACCTCGCCGCAGTCTAGCAAGCAAATTGCTCTTTGTTGTCCAGTATCACCCTCGGCTACCTGGTCATCCATGTCATGCTGTATCAAGCCTCAATGGTGAATAGACTATGTGGCGCAACCCTTTAGCATGCCGGAGTCGCCATGGAAGAGATGTAGCATGTAACGATGACAGAGTTGTTGTCATTGGTGGCCTCATTGACCACCGGCCAATTCAGATTCTAGAAAGTGTTGGATGATGGAGTACTCGTCGTTGATGGCATCATCGACCATGAGCCAATTCGACTTCTTTTCCTCTCAAGAATCACCGTGTAGGTGCCTGCGCGATTCAAACATAATGCATAAGTTAAGATCTGTATGTACTAATCCGTCCGTTTAATTTTTTTCTTTGAAGGTGGTAATTGGTTTTTTTTTGAACCACGGTAATTGGTTATGTAAACCCTTGAACGGGCATGTATGCCCCATGTGTGGTTTTGATAATTAATGACAATTCCTATGGACTAATGTGTAAATTGAGTCTCACTTGTAGGTTTGTCCATTGGCATCGCTTGGACCATGTGTTGGTTTCAAGGATGAAAAATAAGAAGCATTGTCCAAAGGCTTTGTTCCTATTGAAATCAAGTAGAAGAAGAAGATCAAGTATGTCTTGAATAAGAAGAAGATGGAGTTTCTCATGTCTTCCTTCAAGACATCATCATCAAGAATTGATGTGCAAGCTCACTGTGCGCCATCTCTAGAAGATCTCATGCTTGGATTTTTCCATCCTTGGCGTTCATGGAGTGATGAAGACAAGGTCAAAGAAGAGGTTTTCCCATGGAGTATGGGGGAACCATTTGCAAGTCTTCATCAAGCAAGAGCAATGAAGAAAGATGTTCCATCTTGAAGGTGACAACATCGTCTACATCAAGCTCAAGTGGGATGCTCAAGACAAAGGTATGATCTTGATAGGGTTTCTATTTTACCGGTCTCTTGTAGTATTGGGAGACCGGGTTTAGGATAGATAGCCGTACTATCAAGAGGGGCTCTCGAGTGGGTGACGCGTTTGTATCTTTCGGAGAGATCTCAAACCTTTGCCTACATAACATCATCTTTCTTGGTTGTTGTTTGGTTCTTGTCCATGTGAGGATCTAGAGCTTGTGGTTATCTTCATAACAAGCTCTAGTTCATCAAAAACGGATTTCCCTTGCATATCTTATTGTGTCTTTGATCTTGTGGGTTTTCTGGCTCCACACCTTGGAAGGTATCTCACATAGTTCTTCATGGTATTTTCTCCCTTGGTGATACCCAATATTTCGTACATGGTTCTGTATTCTACGTGTCGTTATCTTTCCAATAAAATTGGTTTTATCTCGTTTGGAGTTCGGATGCAAAAGTTATGGCAGTTCTGACTCTGAAGGTTTTGTCTGACTGGTAGTTCCGGTGGGCCACCGGTAGTACTGCTAGGGCATTTTGCCGCCGGTAGTACCGGTGTTAATTTCGGCCCAACTTTCGGTAAGCCCGATTTTGGTTCAGTACTCTCTCTTCCTAGTTTGCGCTATTTAACGGACTTCAGTCGGAATCTTGGGACCACCGGTAGTACCGGCCGTACTCGTTTTTGTGTTTGTTCGCATCACCGTTTTTGGACCGTTGGTTGTGTGCCACCGGTAGTACCGGCCACCCACCGGTACTACCGGTCGTGCATGAAACTGTGAGTAACGGGCAAATTGGGGAGCCCTTTAAAAGGATCTCCCCTTTCCCCTTCGGGCTACACTTGTTCTTCTTGGTTTTTGCCCTTCTCTCTCTCCTCCATTGTTGACCTTGAAGAGCTTGCCCTCTCGCCTTATCCCTCCTATGATTCTTGCATCTTTTTGAGGGATTTGAGAGAGCAGATCTAGATCTACACGCCCTACCAAACCAAATCCCTTCTTTGTGAAGGAATCTTTGGGATCTAGATCTTGGAGAGTTTTATGTTCTCCTCTTGTGTTCTTCCTTTCTTATTCCCCCAATAGCTTTTGTAGCTTTGGTGAAATTTGAGAGTGAAGGACTTGCCTCTTTCATTTGGTGCATAGGTTTGAGTTCTCCTCAGAGATTCGGTGAGTTCAAGCCCTTGGGCTTGTTTCTCTTGGGTTTTTGGAACCCTAGACGGTTGTGTGGCGTTGTGGTATGTTCTTAGGGCTCCAATTAAGTTGTGGAGGTTTCTCAAGCTTGTTGGCCTTTTGTGGTATTGTGGAGCCTTTGTGACGTTTCTTGGGAGCCCTCCAATTGTTGTGGAGTTTTCCCCAAGCCTTGTACGGGTTCGGTGAACGTGAGTAGACCTTTGTGGCGAACTCACGGGAGAATAGGATGAGCCTTTTGTGGTGTCGGTAGGTTGCGTGCCTTCACATCTTGGGGTGAGGCCTTGTGTGGCGTTGGGTGAGCATCGAGCCACCACACCTCGAGGTGAGTCACTTGTGGCGTTCGAAGAACATTGCACCCCCGCACCTCTCCAACGGAGACGTTCTTTGGAAGTGAACTTCGGGAAACAAATCATCGTCTCCGCGTCTATTGGTTATCTCTCAACCGAGTCCTTTACTTATGCAATTCACATTGTGATAGCCATCGTGCTTGAAGTACTATATCTTGCTATCACCTTATTGTTTATCTTGCTTAGCATAGGTTGATGGTGCACTTAGTGAACATAGTGAATATATATTTTGACTTGATAAATTAAACGTTAAGTTTTATTCCGCTTTTATTAGAGCATAAATCGTAATAATTTTAAAACGCATATCCATCCCCCTCTAGGCGACGTCCGTTTCCCTTTCAACCCTGATCTTGAATTGGTCCGTGCATCCAACTTTGGCATGATGAGACCAGACCTAAAGGAAAGATAGTCTGATCACTGATCAGACCCTGATAGTCTGATACTACGAATGCAGGTTATATGGACTATTAGCCAAGGGATAATATTTTTTCATAAACTCACAGATACCTAATTACTAAAGGCAGTGAATATGGGTGCAAACCGTCTGACTCTATTTTACTGTTTCCAAACTGATGTAGCTCTAGTTACACATGGCACAACAATGAAACAAAATTCACCAACATGCGCATCTTGGTATCGAGCCACTAACTTACAAAATTCACCCTCCTGGCTGTTCCTGGCTCCCGTTCTCACTCTCCTCTTGCTCCTCAAGACTTGGAAGTGACGAAGCAGCAACAATGGTGTGAGGCTGCCTACTGTGACCACCTGATGTGCAGCCTGCTGCCATACGACGCCATGGCCGGTATTGCACGCTAGCTGGACGCGCCCATCATGCACCTCAGGCTCGGCGAGTTTCCAGTCGTCATCGAACGCCGCTCGCCGGATTACTTAGAAGCGCGTTGACAATATCCCGATGCAGCCCTCCAGCGGTCCAGCCCCACGATCCACATCCTGATGTCCGAATGATCAGCAACTGCTTGGTGCAGTCCATTCGTTCCACCACGTCCGAGAGGAGGAAATTTGATGCCTCGTCAGATGGGAATTGAGGATCTGACATGGGGTGGCGAGGACGTGGTACCGCACACGGCACGTAGCTTCCTCCTCCACTCTCTTCCCGTCGTGGAGGGGCTCTTCCCTTTCCGATGTCGACGGTGAACTGCGCCAGCAGGGATGCGAGCCTAGGAGCCATGTCGGCGGGCTAGGCCTGGTCCATCGTCCGAGAGTGATCTGTATCTCAGCTCCACCTACCACCTGCCACGGTCGGCGTGCCATATGATCCTATCTCTGCGTGGAGCTGCACTCCACCGTCGACCAGGTCTTCTGAGGTGTGTGGCCAGCAAATCCGCGTGTGGGCAGGCTGGGTACGCACGAGCAGTGATGATCAGCACGGTTGCACGGACGTGCTGGGCGAGGAGGCAGGGGTCGTTGGGTGCTCTAGCTACGGTGCCGACGACTACCGAGATGGCGGCGGCTAGGGCTACGCGAGCAATCCACGGAGACCACACATTGGCAGACCGAGTCGGTGCATTTGGCGAGACGTCTCTTCCTTTTATCTCAGGCCACGCTGCTCGCCGGATTGATATAGGCAATCAGCGTCCAAGACGTTTTTCTTACTTACCCCTAGCTTTGGTGGTAATACCATGTTGGTGGGAGGGCAAAACCGTCTAGAAAAAAAGAAACCCGCAAGAAACACTTCATACTTTATTATTATTATTATTACTAGAAAAAATGCCCGTGCGTTGCTACGGTTATATAAAATTAGACTTAGATAAGTGCAAAATAAATCGGTTTTTTAAAGTTGCATATAATAAGTGCACCATCAACATCAAGTTCAAGATTTGCTCAACTAGAATATATTAGTATAATTCAATCAGCCAAATGTATGGTGTCATTGCACACCCTTAACCTAATAAGCTCTGTAAGTCTGATGTGGATTTTTTTCGACCAACGGAGACCAAACACGGGATGTAAGAGCATGTTCAACATAGGACGCAAGAGAATGTTCAACGACTCCTCTTTTCTTCACCCATATGTCTCTATGTAGGGAACAACCAAATAAGACTTCTCCCGTATATTTCTTTTGTTTCCGGCGAATTACTTATATCCTCCTTATATCACAGTCATCTACATTTTGACAATATTTGGTAATTAATTTCATAACTGTAATTTCTAGCAAGGAAAAAGGCACTAATAGATTTCTATGAAACAACTATATCAGCAACTTATTTTCTTTTGTAGTTCATCTCTAATGATAGAAGATTAACAAATACATAATTTTTTTGAGGAAAAAATACAATTTTTTATGAAACAACAATATCAGCAACATACTTTCTTTGTGTATTTCATCTCTAATGATAGAAGAGTAACGAATACATGCAACAACAACATACAATGACGGCAAGCTCTTTGTGTCTTCCTTTCTCTCTTTGGTACAGCAAAATAACGAGGACAACACAGCTAGCTCTGATGAAAATGTTGTCTCTCTGTACCACAAAAGTCTTGGAGGAGAGGTTTTGTTTTTTAGGAGAGGATGGATATTCGCAGTTGTAAGTTGATAATTCGCTTTGATCCACACCAGCAGCTTTATACAGTCACGTGGTCGAGCTAGGATGTAAAATAGCATCAACGGGTATATCTTCCTTTTTTACATTATATCAAAGCAAATACCTGCATCATTTTTGAGGTGTATAGGAAATTTATACTCCCTCTGTCCAGAAATAACTGACTTGGGTTTGTCCAGATTCGAATATATCTAGACATGTTTTAGCGTATAGATACATTTGAATCTAGAGAAACACGTGTATAGATACATTTGAATCTAGACAAATTCAAGTCAGTTATTTCTGGACGGAGGGAGTATCTTTTCTGTACAAAACCAATCCTGAATCCAACTTCTCAATCTGAACGAAATCATCATGTAAGCTCATGTCAGACACCATGATAGACGATGCTCCCATGCTTCCCAGCCCCGAAGTGATCCAGTTCAGAGGCCAAAGCAGCAAAGGACTCCTCGTTTAATAAAAAAAAAACAAAGCAGTACAGGACTTTGTCATTGCATCCAAGTCTGATCACTCAGCCGTCTCCTCTCCTCTATCAACTCGTTGAGCGGCCCCTACACCGCCGAGAGCTTGCAGGCCTCGTCCGCGTACTTTATCCATGCGAACTGCAGCTTGGCACCAGTACCACTCGTCGCCAACACCCGCTTCAGCTTGTTGTTCTCGTCCTCAATCACGCGTGGTCTGACGGTCAATCCGGAGACCTGGATGACGAGCTGCCTCCTCGGCCTTGGATGTTTGTTTTTCCTCGACTTCGTCTCTCATCCGAGCCAAGCCGCCGATAATTTGAATGCACGGGCAGCATCGCCCCTCCCATCCTCTGCCTCTAGCTTGTCGATCCAGGCCCTCTCCATCCCCGTCCTCGACCTTGCTGACACCCGCCCTCTCCATCCTCGTCTGCGAGCTTGTCGGTGCTGCCCTCCAATCTCCTTCGTTGAGCCCGCCCGGCCGACGGAACATGCTACGCTGCCTGCATGCCTGGCCTCGAGCTTCTATCCTCGTGATTGCTGGACGCCCGGCAGCGCCTTCTCCTCCCATCCTCTGCCTCCCATGAGGTCGAGCTCGGCCCATCCGGCATCGCCCTCCAATCCCTCTTCCTCGAGCCTACCTGACCGACGGAACGTGTGGCGCCTCCTGCAATCCCGACGTCGAGTTTCTCCCGACGGGGAGCTGAACGGAGGTGCTCGGGAGCATTTTGGGGATTATCGCTTTTCAGGAGGTCATGTCTCAGCGTGTTAAAGAAAACGTTTCGTTTTTTTAATATTTTTCTTTTAGAGCTGTTTCTCCATTAACCGGTGGCAGCCAGGGTAATTCATATTTTGATAGAAGGGTAAAATCGTCTAAAAAAACGGAACTCGTAAGAAACACTTCGTTCTTTATTATTATTATATATATATATTATTAGGTATAGATTATTATTATTATTATATTATATATATATACTATATATATATTACTATTACTAGGACTAGGACTAGGAAACGTACCCGTACGTTACAACGGAAGAGAAAAAATAAACGTTATGTTCTTGCTTTGTTCGGCAAGAGTCACGACCGCCGGTGTCACACCGTGAATTTAATTTAGCCTGCAGTTCTTATTCAACCAGGCATTACCCCTCCTTGCCCATCATCATCGGCACATGGAAACACTATCCTTTTATCATTAGATTTTAGACAGCTCAACGTTGGTTCTGCTTGATTCATGAGGCAACTTACTGATATTCCACAAAACTCGTGAATATATATAAACCGGTGGGACTCGTTGCAAGGGGACGATGTGGGACTATGGTATTAAAAAATCGATCACGTAGCTAATCGATGTGGTGACACTCGGGCACAGAAATTGTTGGGGAAAAATCGGCTCTTAAGTTTCATGTTTTAGCGTGCCACTTTTTTGTACAGATGGCCCATCTGGTGGACTCAGAAGCTCCGGGTTCAACTGCCCTGATGCTCCTGATGTTAGACCATCTATTTACACACCCACACTAAAAAAAAATCCATTTACACACTCTAAGAAAAAAATCTATTTACCAGCCTTCTGGAATCGATCACTTTACTCGAGCGTACAGGAATCCTACTCGGATCGATGCGATGGAGGGAAGAATCGAAGAAACAACGTCGAGTTCAGTACAATCCAACCCAAGAAATCCGGCCGGCCAGCCACCTTCCGCCATGAACTATATCTTCGGCAAGCTGAGGACCCCAGATGGTTCTACCTGCACAAATTTGAAGCAACAGATACAAAATTAAGATGAAGCCCTTTTGCACCGGAAAGTTTCAATGTATCACCAAACGAATTAATGTCCATCTATTGATCGAACAATATTGAAAAACAGATCCTATTGACAGTTAGATGTAACTGAAGAAATGGAGTGGCAGTCAGCACTTAATATGGAGGCTATCCCAGACCTCAAGATATACCAGGTCGGAGACAAATCACCAGATCTGAAGGGTAGAACCTCCATCCTGGCAATCACGGCCGCGCGTGGCGGAGCTTAACTCCCTCCTCGAGTCCTCATCGCCTATCAGAACATCACCGCCGCTGGCTGGTGCCCGCGCGGCGAACTGTTTATTTTTTCCAGGCGGTGGTAGTACTGGTTATATTGATTCGCTGTTGGACAACACACGAAAAAAAAGAACGAGGCTCGTCTATCGCCCCCCTGCGGGCGACCGGACGAGCGTAGCTGCGCCGCCCTTCCCAGCCTCTCACCTCTCCTCCTCCCTCGCCGCCATCGCGCGCGCCGCCGGGCAGAGCCTGTGTGGTGCCGGCGGTGGCGGGCCTCTTTTTTCCTCGGCGGCGGCAGAGGAAGCGGGGGTTCCCCTGCTGGCGGCGGCTCGCCTCTTTGGGTCCGGCGGGGCGGCGGCGGGTCGATCTCGACGGGCAGGGCGGCGTGGCGGCGGGTCGATCTCGACGGGCAGGGCGGCGTGGCGGCGGGTATCCTGGTAGGAAAGGCGGCGACTGGTGCGCGAGGTGCTCCCGGCGGTGGATCCCTGCAGGGCCAAATCTAGGCCGTGCGGGCCCCGACCGGGGCCCTTGGTCGCCGCGTTTCGGTGGATGGCAGGTGCCCACTCCTGTCTGCGGAGTGGCCGGGACACTGGATCGGGGCCGAGCGGGCCTAGATCTGGTGGCCGCCTGACCTGCTCGGGGTGGTCCGTGGGCTGCACGGAGGTGCCGTGGGCGCCATGATCACACCTCCTCGCTCTGTCGGGCCCAAGTGGTGTACCTCGGACCGGCGGCGGTTCGGTAGGCCCGGGTGACCACGGTGGTGATGTCGTTGCTGCTTGGCGGCGGGGATCTGCGGTGGCGGCGGATCCACTGGTGCACGGAGGAGTAGAAACTAGCGCTAGGATTGGCGGTGACGGTGACACCCTTGCTGCAGTGTGGCGGCGGGGCTTCACGAGTCCTTTTGGGCTCGGTCGGGCCAGTGAGGGCCTGGTTTGCCCTTGTTGTTACAGATCGGCTATCGCCCTCCGACGGTGGAGGTAGTTCCCTCCCGCGTGTCACTGTACCACCGACCTCCGCCGAAGTTGCTGCTTTTCGGTCGTACCAGTCTCACATTGTGGGTCACGGCGAGACGACGGTGGTAACAACAAGACCGTGGTAGCGTGTGTTGGTGGGCAGCGAGCTTGGTGAAGCAATCCGAAGTGTCCAGGAGTGTGGTTTTTTTAGGGGTCGGGAGAAATCCTTGTCGTCTTGGCACCGACGTGGTGTCGCCTGCGGGTGTCAACGTCCTTCCGGAAGGGCGTAGGTGTACCTCTTCCCCACCTCCCGAAACGTATCGGGGGAAACCCTAGGACTAGCCCGGACAACAGCGTCGTTGTCGTCGCTTCCCTTCTTGGAGGTGTTGCTTGATACGTGACACTTCGGAGCGCTAGGAGCGTGATGGATATTCTCCGGAGGGCGCAGCGGTTGCGGGTCACCCTTGTTTTCGTCGAGCCACTGTTGTCAGCTTTATTTTCTATTCTTTTTCTTCTTCGTTTTCTTTGTTGTTTGTCTTTGGGCGTTGTGCTGTCTGGCCCAGCAGCGGTCTCAAACAGTTGCTATATTAATATAGCTGGACGGAAGCCTGATTCGAGGAGGTAGTACTGGTTATATCTCCTATAACGCGTGGGCAAAAACATCCAAAAAAGCGAAACCCGTAAGAAACACTTCGTACTTTATTATTAGGTATAGATTAGGTATAGGTATAGATATCCTAGACCAAATTTTGGTTCCATATTAATCCACATTCTGACTTTTAGTCAACAATAACAGGGAAAACAAAGTGGTCATGTTCTCTCTATTGGATGTCACTACTTTTAATGTAGCTTGGATTGGTTGTTTACATGTGTAAGTAGTAATTGTTTCTAGAGTAAAATGCACGTGTGGTAACTAACTTGTTTGAAATGAACGAATTGGTCACTGAAACTCAAGAAATATGTTCTCTGGGTAGACAAACTTGGTCCGAACGATCTCATACAGTCATTGCTATGGTTTGGTAGCGAACTGGGATGACGTGGACTTTGTATCTGACTGTTTGAGGGACAATATATGCTGGAGTGCAGGGGGTGTTTGGCAAAATGAACCCACGGGTTTTTGGCAAAATGAACCATACGCAGGAAGTCAGGAACGACTCAGACTACTCTGTAGAGTTGCAGGTAAAACCGCCATCAGCGGCATGTCCGCCATTAGCGCCCTGGCAGTTGGGCTGTGAAAAGAAAGGGAGGAGGGAGGTAATCGTGGAGACGATCTAGGGTTTCTGCCTTCCCTCACCGCGTATAGGAGACAACCGCTGCGACGTTGCTGTGACTTTTCGAGCCATGGCACCTCAACATCGTGAGGCTGGACAGCCGCCGCCCGTGTACGGTGAGTCCACGAGCACCTTCTTTTTATGGCGCCGCCACCAGTGTTGTGATGTCATGCCTATTTAGGGTTAGAATTTCTTCATGAACACCATAATCATGATCAATCTTGATTTTTTTTAATTTTCCCTCTATTTGGGTTTAACTGAAACCGAAGTAGAAAGCAGGGCTTTTGGTGGTTTTAGGAGCAGGATCTATTCATGTGGTTGTGTGCAAAGCTTATAGAGATGTGTGGTTAGATTACGGCTGAGTATGCTAAATGTTGATTTTTTTTAGTTTTCTCCTGAACCCGAAGTAAAAAAAGCAGGGTTTTGGAGGTTTTTAGGAGCAGGATATGTAGATGTGCTTGTATGCAGGGCATATGCCTATATGTGGTTAGCTTAGTGTTTCTTGTTGACTCTAGATTGAACGTCACTATCTATTTGTCTAAATATTTGGCAGAGTTGTATGTCGATTCGGTGTACGTAGGTAGAGGTTTGTCTGAATGTGTACTACTTATCTAATTCTTTTCATTGTATCGTGTGATCATGCCTATATGTTGTTGTACTCAATTTAGTTATAAAAGTTGGTATTTTGACAGATTGTTATCACTTAGACAACTTGTTATTTTGCTTCTCATTATCAGTGTATATGTCTAGATTCAGTATGTTAAACATTTTCGGTGTATTGTCTTACATATGTACTGCTTCTATTATTGTTACCACTTTATGTAGATGTTCATGGGAAGTACTTCACCGTTGTTATCAACTATGGGGGATTTTTCCTTGGTTCTGGAATTAACAATTTATACCGAGGTGGGGTGATTGATTGGTATGATTTCTGTGAGAGTGATCAGTGGAATATGAGAGCTTTGGGCAGGGTTTTGGAAGATACTAGCATTGTCATGAGAAATGTTTCTAGAGTTCTTTGGTGTTTGCCAGGGCATTCGGTGAAGAATTTTGGTTTGACAAACATTATTAACGATGACGACTGTAGTAATATGGCAGCAACGATTGCGGTTGGAAACAAGGTGTTGTCTGTCTATGTAGACCATGATGAGAGTTTGAAAGGGTACAATAATGATGATGTATTTCAATTTCCATCACCACAGCTGTTTGGTGGTACCGAAGAAGTAGGGAGGAAACCCAAAGAGAAGAGGCATGCCAACTTTGACACTCAATTTGAGTTTGATTCAGATGGTTCAGACTTTGAGGAGGAAATAGTTGATAGTGGCCATGATTTATATGAAGTAGACGATGACGTATGAGGATTGCATTGAAGAAGGGAAGATAGGAGAGGAAAAAAAGTAGTAGATGAAGTCGACCTTTCTGACTCTGATGATGAACTAGAACTTCCTGATTCTGATGATGAGCAAGTGAAGTTTAAGTTCAAAAACTTTGCACTTGTTGACATGGAAAATCTGGAGTTTAAAGTTGGACAAGTATTTGCTTCTGTTGAACTATTGAGGAAAGCTATAAGGGAGTACAACTACAAGGAGAGAGTGGACATTTCAATGCCAACAAATGACAAGAACAAAGTTGCAGCCAAGTGTGCATAAGGCTGTTCTTGGTACATGCGGGCCTCCTATGATAGAAGAGCCAAGTGTTTCATGATCAAAAGGTATGTAGATGAGCACACTTGTGAAAGGAAATGGCGAGTCAAGGGATTTACATATAAGTTCTTAGTAGAGAAGTACATTGAGAATATTAGAGCCGATGAGAACATGAACTTGAAGAACTTTGCTAGAATAGTTCAAAAGGACTGGAATATGACACCTTTGAGGCCTAATCTTGGCAGAGCTAGAAGACTCGCAATGAATATAATCTATGGAGATGAGATAGAGTAGTATAATTTGCTTTGGATGTATGCTGCTGAACTTAAGAAAACAAATCCAAGGAGCACCTTTTTTCTAAACTTAGACAATGAAAATAGATTCAGCAAGTGCTAGTAGAGCTTGGATGCAATTAAAAGGGTTTTTTAGAAGGCTACAGACCTATAATTTGTCTAGGAGGATGCCATCTCAAGACTAAGTTTGGCGGACAGCTCCTAGTTGTTGTTGGAATGGACCCTAATAATTGCATTTACCCAGTTGCATTTAGCATTGTTGAGGTGGAAGACACTTCAAATTGGAGATGGTTTCTGCATACTGTCAAAAAATATTTGGGCATTCACAACACAAGTGCATGGACAATAATGTCTGGTAAACATAAAGTAAGTTGATAAGGCGGTGTCTAAGATTTTCCCTGAATAATTTATTACTTTCTTACATGTTATTTGTTACTAAATGCATTGCTGAATATTTTGTAGAGTTTAGTTAAGGCAGTATCTGAGGTTTTCCCTGATTCGGAACATAGGTTCTGTGTTAGGCATCTTTGGCAGAATTTCAACCAGCTTTTCAGAGGAGAAGTCTTGAAAAATAAGCTATGGAAGATTGCTAGAAGCACAACTATTCAAAGGTAGGAAGAAGCTATGGAAGAGATGAAGGTATTGAACAAAGAAGCATATGATTGGCTAGAGGAGCTGCCACCCAACACTTGGGTGAGGGCAATTCAGAGTGACTGGCCTAAGTGTGATATATTGCTGAATAACAACTGTGAAGTATTCAACAAGTAAGTTGGACATGGTCCTTGTGCATTAATGTAAATTTTCCATTAATTTTATCCATTTGAAACTTAGTGAAAAAATAAGAGTGGCTTCTAGTTATATTATCTGAACTATTTCAATTTTCCATAAATTTTAGGTACATATTGGAAGCTAGAGAGTTGCCAGTACTAACCATGATCGAGAGGATCAATCAACAACTAATGACAAGAGTTTTCAACAAGCAAGATGAAGGAGAGAAGTTTCCGGGCCCAATCTGCCCAAAAATATCATAAAAGCTTACCAAGTTTATTGATTTGGTAGCTGAATGCTATGTATTGCCCGCAGGATCAGGGGCGTTTGATGTGAAATTCAGAGATATGGAGTGCATTGTAGAGATACTTAACTGGAGCTGCATATATAGGAGATGGGACATGAGTGGGATTCCATGTCACCATGCCATTGCATGCATGAGACATGAGAGGATCACACCAACTGATCATGTACACCCTACTTATTCTGTGCAAAGGTTTAGAAGACCTTGTGTTCACAACATTATGCCCTGCAAACACAAGTCAGAATGGGCTGAAGTTTCTAACTGCCCTAAGGTTGCTCCTTCTTACTATGAAAAAAAGGTTGGCAGGCCTAAGAAGAACATGAGGAAAC
Source organism: Avena eriantha (assembly GCA_910589775.1). NCBI lineage: Eukaryota > Viridiplantae > Streptophyta > Magnoliopsida > Poales > Poaceae > Avena > Avena eriantha. The sequence continues at coordinate 309,721,131 of OU342746.1, forward strand.
AACCAGAAGAAAAACCGAGTAAAAGAGGTGGTACACTAATGTCCAAACATGGTGTGGTAATTCACTACAGCCATTGTGGCAATCCTGGTCACAACAAAGGTGGGTGTGAATGGGCCAAAGCTAAACAAAGTCCCAGTGATTACACATGCAAAATATTACTGCTCTTTACTAAAAAATTCTGTTGTTAGCTGAATATTGAATATCACTGTTGCTTGATACATTGCAAATGTATCTATAATTTTTGATGTTCCATGCTTGGTTTTATCTACTTTCTTGTGTTTTGTCCACACTTTGGAGTACTTTTCATATGATTTCTTGGACTAACCTATTAACAAGAGCCACAGTGCCAGCTGCCTGTTTTCTACTGTTTTTGGTTCTAGGAAAGTCAGAAAATGAATATTCTCGGAATTGGACGGGACAAAAGCCAAAGTGCCTATTTTTCCGAAAGACATCAGATGCCAGAATACAAGACGGAGAAGGGCTGGGGGCCGTCCACACCACCTGGCCGCGCAGCCAGGCCTGGCCCACGCCAGGGGGTGGTATGGCCGACCCTGGCACCCCCTCGGCCTCTCCTTCCGCCTATATTGCCCTCGGGACGAAAACCCTAAGTACCCGATCAAAAATCCACGAAAGAGTCTGTAGCCGCCGTCATCTCCATCCCTAGACCGGGAGGGATCTGAAGCTCTTCCCGGCACCCTGCCGGAGAGGGGAATTCATCCTGGAGGCCTTCTTCATCATCATGCAAGCCTTAGGTGTGATGCGTGAGTAGTTCATCTCTGGACTACGGGTCCATGTAGTAGCTAGATGGCTGGTTCTCCTCCTTTGTGCTATCATGTTTAGATCTTGTGAGCTCCGTTCATGATCAAGATCATCTATTTGTAATTCTGCATGTTGTGTTTGCGGGGATCCGATGGATATTGAGATGCTATTTCAGATTGATTATTGATTCTATCAAGTCTTTGTTATTTGTGATCTTGCATGCTTTCCGTTGTTAGTAGCTATCTTGGCCAAGTAGATGCTAGCAACTCCAAGAGTTAGTATTTATGCTCGATAGTGGGTTCATGCCTCTGGTAATCTGGGGAAGTGACAGAAATCTCTAAGGTACTAGATGTGTTGTTGCTACTAGGGAGAAAACAACAATCCTTTGTTCATAGAACAATCGTATTGTTTACTTTACACACAATTCGTAATGCAATTATCCGTTGCTTGCAACTTAATACTGGAGGGGGTTCGGATGATAACCTGAAGGTGGATTATTAGTCATAGATGTAGTTGGATGGCGGTCTATGTATAATGTTGTAATGCCCAATCGAATCTCAAAGGAGTCAACATGAGTAGTATATGCTTGTATGCTTTCTCGATGTTTGTCAATTGCCCCGCTGTAATTTGTTCACCCAGCATGTTATCTATCTTAAGGAGAGCCACCTTTAGTGAACTATGGACCCCGGTCCTTTCTTTTACTTTCAATCTACAATCAACTGTTTACTGCTTTGTGTTTACTTTCTACAAACTATTACTTTCTTCCACTCAATACGTTTAATCCTTTGTTTTCAGCAAAACCGGTGAGATTGACAACCTCATCGCAAGTTGGGGACAAAGTTCTGTTGTTGTGTTGTGCATGTCTCCACATTGCTGCTGGCACCGGTAGTGTGCCTTGCCAAAGTTCAGCTAGCTAGACCTTTGGGGTGTTTCCTTGCTCCTACTGGATTGATAACCTTGGTTTCATAACTGAGGGAAAACTTACTGCTGTGCTCATCATACCTTCCTCTTGGGGTTCCCCAACGATCTCGTTAATACACGAGTCAACAAGTACTTTTTCGGGCGCCGTTGCCGGGGAGTCAAGGACATCTTCACAAGGGGAGTCCCTAATAACCAATCTCTTTACTTTGTTGTTTTTTGTTTTGCTTTGTTTGCTTGTTTTGTTCTTAAAAAAACACAAAAAAATAGTTTTACTTGCTTGCTTTCTTATTTGAAAACCCAAAGAAAATGACTACTCTTGAAAACACTAAGTTGTGTGACTTCACTAGCACCAACAACAATGATTTTATGAGCACACCTATTGCTCCACCTATGGCTGAAAATATTTTCTTTGAGATAAAACCTGCTTTGCTCAATCTTGTTATGGGAGAACAATTTTCTGGTATTGGTAATGAAGATGCTGCTTCCCATCTTAATAACTTTGTTGAACTTTGTGAGATGCAAAAGCATAGGGATATAGATGGTGATATTATTAAACTGAAATTGTTTCCTTTCTCTTTGAGAGGAAAAGCTAAAGAATGGCTGAATTCCTTAACTAGGAATAGTATTGATTCTTGGGCTAAATGCAAAGATGCTTTTATTGGAAAATACTATCCACCTGCTAAGATTATATCTATGAGAAGTGAAATAATGAAGTTTAAACAATCTGATAATGAACATGTTGCTCAAGCTTGGGAAAGAATGAAATCTTTGGTAAAGAATTGTCCCACTCATGGACTGACTGCTTGGATGATTATCCAAACCTTTTATGCAGGATTGAACTATTCTTCAAGAAATCTATTGGATTCTGCTGCTGGAGGTACCTTTATGACCATTACTTTGGGTGCTGCAACAAAGCTTCTGGATAATATGATGGTTAACTACTCTGAATGGCATACTGAGAAAGCTCCACAAGGTAAGGATGTAAATTCTGTTGAGGAAACCTCCTCCTTGAGTGATAAAATTGATATTATTATGTCTATGCTTGTTAATGGGAAAGCCCATATTGATCCAAATAATGTTCCCTTAGCCTCTTTGGTTGCTCAAGAAGAGCAAGTTGATGTGAACTTTATAAGAAATAATAATTTTAGCAACAATGCCTAGAGGAATAATTTTGGTAACAACAATTATAAGCCATATCCTCCCAACAATGGTAATGCTTATGGAAATTCCTACAACAACAATAGGAGTGATCCCTCTGAACTTGAAGTTATGCTTAAAGATTTGATTAGTAAACAAACTGCTTTCAATAAAACTATTGAGGAAAAGCTCTCTAATGATGAAAGAAATATAGCATCTTTGGCTGAAGCCCAATCTTCTTTGAATAAAATGGCTGCTAAACCTGAAACTATTGATAATACCTTTGCAGCTACTAATGCCATACAAGTGAGAGTTGATGAAAATGTTAGACTATTAGCTGAATTGCATGCTAAGTGGGAAAGAGAAGATGAAATTGCTAGAAACATTAGTGTTTCTACTATCACTATCACTAGTGTTGAGGCTAGTAATAGCTCTACTACTTTAGATGATAATTATGATTTTGATCTTGATGGTTGCAATATCTCTGAAGTTATTAAGTTCCTACAAAAGCTTGCTAAAAGTCCTAATGCTAGTGCTATGAACATGGCCTTTACAAAACACATTACTTATGCTCTCATAAAGATTAAAGAAGAAAAGATGAAACATAAAGCTTCTATTCCTATAAAACAATAAGATGGTTGGGAGCCCATCATTAATATGAAAGTGAATGATTTTGATCTCAAAGCTTTATGTGATCTTGCTGGTAGTGTTTCTATTATGCCTAGAAGGATTTATGATATGCTTGATTTGCCACCACTTGAAGATTGTTATTTGAATGTCCCACTTGATGATAATGCTAAAAAGAAACTCATGGGGAGTATTAATGATTTTATTATTATAATTAACAATGCCTATGTCCCCATTGATTTCTATGTTTTGGATGTTGAATGCAATGCTTCTTGTCCTATTACTTTGGGAAGACGTTTTCTTAGAACTGTTGGTGCCATTATTGATATGAAAGAAGGCACCATTAAATATCAACTCCCACTCAAGAAAGGTATAGAACACTTCCCTAAGAAGAGAGAGAAGATTTCTTTTGCCTCTCCTATGAAAACAAACTTTGCTATTAATGCTTCTTCATTTGAGAACACTTGATTCTCTTTCTTGCTTCTTATGCCTAACTTAAGGGCGTTAAAGAAAAGTACTTATTGGGAGATAACCCAAAAGTTTTAGATGAGTCTTGGAAGTTATTACTTCAGTAATAACCGCTCCTTATCCTTTTTATTTGCTTTTTGTGCCAAGAGTAACCTCTAATGAGAGAGAAGTAATGACTGGGAAAGTTGCTGTCCCGAAACAGATTTCTGTGCTTCACCGTAAAAATTCGTGCAAAAACTCTGTACGTCCTTTTGAGGCATGAATTTTGTGCTTCTGCCCCATGTTGTTATCTAACTTTCGTTAGTTCAACACTTTTTGATTTGAGCAATGGAAGGTCTTCAAAAAAAATCGTCTTTACCTGCTGGTCTGTTTTGACAGATTTCTGCCATTTTCTGCATTTGCTTCTTGTTGGTTCCTTTTTGAGTTATTTTGGGGAATTGGAATTTTTGAGGGAAGTGCTACAGTAGCTTGTGTTTTAATGGAAGTTTTATTGGTGTTAGAACTGAACCTAAAGACTTATTATCTCGAGTGCACTAATGTTGCTAATAAAGATTGTGTGAAGTTTTGTATAAAGGAAAATTTTCAGGTGTATGGAAGGAATGAGTAATGAGACGAAGGATGGACTAAAGCTCAAGCTTGGGGATGCCACGCATGTCACCCCAAGAAATATCCAAAATTACAAGCGTCAAAGCTTGGGGATGCCCAAGGCATACCCCTCTTCATCAATAAAAATCCCAGGTTTCTTCCAAACGCTTCATTTTTATTGTTTCATGCACAATTGTGTTGTTCTTGGAGCGTCTTATTTTTCGCTTTCGTTTTGGTTTTTCGTTTGCTTTGTTTTCTTAGTTTCCTGAATAAATTGGTTGGACCCCCTCTTTCATACATTGGTTTTCAAATAGTTTGGTTTGGATTGGAAAAGAGTAGAAAAGTTCATGCTTAAGTGGTAAAGAGAGCTTGTTTTTGACTGTGGCTTATGCTTTGTCATGCCATGCTTGATATTGTTTTGGCTTTATGCTTAGTATTATTTGATGTAGCATGACTTGTTATAAACAATTGAGATTGCCTAATGTGCCTTGGAAGAATCATGCGTTGTTTTAGCATATTAAAGCATAGTATTGTGGTATTCTCCTTTGATGCTTCATTTGGGTTGACTTGGTGCATGCTCACACCATGTTATGACTATCCCAAGTCACCATAAGCCTTTATGATCCTTTAGTTTTCAACTTCTAGTATCACTTTATGCTTTGACCAATGATGTTTTGTCGCTCTATGGTACATTGCAAATGTATCTATAATTTTTGATGTTCCATGCTTGGTTTTATCTACTTTCTTGTGTTTTGTCCATACTTTGGAGTACTTTTCATATGCTTTCTTGGACTAACCTATTAACAAGAGCCACAGTGTCGGCTGCCTGTTTTCTGCTGTTTTTGGTTCCACGAAAGTCAGAAAATGAATATTCTTGGAATTGGACGGGACAAAAGCCAAAGTGCCTATTTTTTCGGAAGACATTCGGAGCCAGAATACGAGACGGAGAAGGGCTGGGGGCCGGCCACACCACCTGGCCGTGCGGCCAGGCTTGGCCTGCGCCAGGGGGTGGTCTGGCCGACCCCATCACCCCCTCGGCCTCTCCTTCCGCCTATATATTGCCCTTGGGACCAAAACCCTAAATACCCGATCAAAAATCCACGAAAGAATCTGTAGCCGTCGTCATCTCCATCCCTAGATCGGGAGGGATCTGAAGCTCTTCCCAACACCCTTGCGGAGAGGGGAATTCACCCTGGAGGCCTTCTTAATCATCATGCAAACCTCCGGTGTGATGCGTGAGTAGTTCATCTCTGGACTACATGTCCATGTAGTAGCTCGATGGCTGGTTCTCCTCCTTTGTGCTTTCATGTCTAGATCTTGTGTGCTCCGTTCATGATCAAGATCATTGATACGTCCAAAACGTATCTACTTTCCCAAACACTTTTGCTATTGTTTCTCCTCCAAACTTGTGTGATTTGGATAAAACTAACGCGGACTAACGCTCTTTTCAGCAGAATTGCATTGGTGTCTACTTTTTGTGTAGAAAATCAACTTTCAGGAAAAATCCCGGAAAATATGCCAAAAATCCTATTTCACCAGAAGACTCCCGGAGCCAGAATACGAGACGGAGGGGGGCTAGGCCCAGGCCACACCACCTGGCCGTGCGGGCAAGCCCAGGCGGCGCCAGGGTGTGGTCTGGCCGCCCCAGACACCCCCTCGGTCTCCCTCTTCGCCTATAAGAAGCCTTCTGACCTAAAAACTCCGGGGTGTTCGACGTTTTTCCAGAAGGAGTTCCGCTCCGCCGCCACCACCAGATTCCACGAAACAGCACCAGAAACTCCATTCTAGCACCCTGTCGGGACAGGGAATTGGAGGAGATCATCGCCATCATCATCACCATCGCTTCTCCATCGACCATCCATGTTTCCCCATCTATGAGTGAGTGATCCCCCGTTGTAGGCTATGGGGATGGTAGGGATTGGATGAGATCGTTCATGTAATGGCATCAGATTGTTAGGGCATGGTGCCTAGTATCTTTTATTAGTTCTTTATGACTTTCTTGCGACTTGTTATGCTTAATGCTTGTCACTAGGGCCCGAGTGCCATGATTTCAGATCTGAACATGTTATTGATTCATTATGATAGTATTGTTTATGGTCTTATCTGCAAGTTGTATACACACGTTGTTGTCCAGAACCAATGGCCCCGAAGTGACAGAAATCGGGATAACAGGAGGGAATGGCTTTGATGTGAGGATCACATGTGTTCACAGAGTGTTAATGCTTTGCCCCGGTGCTCTATTAAAAGGAGCACCTTAATTGCCAGTAGTTCCCTTGAGGCCCCGCTGCAAACGGGCTGGCAGGACAAAAGATGTTGTGCAAGTTCTCATTGCGAGCACGTATGACTATATATGGAACACATGCCTAGGATTATCTAGTACTTGAATGCTTTATCTTATTTATCTGCAATTCCCTATGTTCTGATTGCTATGTGAATTGTCTTGTCCATGCAACGCCCGTCCATCCATCCCTATGCCTACCGCACTCGAATCCCACTGTTTATTGCTATTGTTACTACTGTCTTTACTTTACTACTACTGCTACTTTGCTATTCCTTCTACAAAACTATTGCTACTGATAAACTGCTGTGAGCAAGATTGTTTCTAGGTGTAGCTGAATTGACAACTCAGTTGTTAAGACTTATAAATATTCTTTGGCTCCCCTTGTGTCGAATCAATAAATTGGGTTTCACTTCCCTCGAAAATACTGCGATAGACCCCCTATACTTGTGGGTCATCAAGACTATTTTCTGGCGCCGTTGTCTGGGAGCATAGCTTTATTTATCAAGTTCACTTGGATTCTCTATTATTCGCTGCTATCCATCCATCATGGGTAAGTCTCGTGATGGCAAGTTTCCTATTGTACCGTCCACTACAAGAAGAGGTACGGTTCTGAACACCTCTGCTGCTCTTGATTCACCATCTGTTATAAGTAAGCTCATTACACCACCACATACACATGCTACACACACTGCTACTACTGTTGAATCTGAAACTTCTGATGCTTATGATGCCGCTTCTACTATGCTTGATAAGATTGTTTCATTAGGTCCTTTCCTAGATGCTACAATTGCTAGAACTATAGCTGGAAATACTGAAACTCCTAATGAAGACACTACCACACCTGTTAGTTCACCTGAGTCTAGTGAGAGTTATGATATTGAAGATGGTTATGTTGAGATGACCGATGAATTTATTAAAGAATGTAAAAACACCCATGATAGGAGCGCTGCCAAGAGTCTCCTTGAGAGGCATACTATTAGACCCAAATTGTCTCCTATTGCTAAGTTTGCTGCTTCTCCCATAAACATTAAAGATAAAGATTATGATTTCTCTCTTGATCTATCTTACATAGCTATTGTTGAGAAAGAACCTTTTTGTGGGACTAAGAATGAAAGTGCGGTAGCACATATGAATGAACTTTCTACCATGAGTGGCTTGTTTTCTGATGATATTAAGATGCGTACTTAATTTGTTGCTAAGATTTTCCCCTTTTCACTGAAAGGAGAAGCTAAAACTTGGTTTAGTAATTTACCTCCTGGATCTATTGATAGCCCTGATTGCTTGATTAGTACTTTCCTGTAGAAATATTTTCCTCCTGGTGCTAGACATGCTATTTTGCAGGAACTTTTTGATTTTAAACAGGGAGAAAAAGAGATATTGCCTGAATCATGGGCAAGGTTTTGTGCTTTGATTCATGCACAGGCTGGAAGTCCATTACCTAAGAATGAGCTTCTTGATATATTTTATAATGGACTAACTGAGGAATCTAGGACATACCTAGATAGTTGTGCTGATTGTGTTTTCAGGAATAGGACTCCTAAGGAAGCTGAGGAATTAATGGCTAAAATAAGTAAGAACTATGAAGATTGGACACCTCCTAAACAAGCTATACCTGAAGTAATTATACCCGAACCTACTATTCTAGAGCCTATTCCAACATCAAAGAAGAGAGGAGTTATTGAATTAAATGATGAAGTGATGAAGGAAGCTAAGAAATGTCTTAAGGAGAAGGGAATTAAAGCTGCAGATGTCAAGAATTTACCTCCTATAGAAGAATTATGTAAGCATATTCCCTACTCATCCACTATTGAGGTACACTCTCTCCAACACTTTGATGAAGGTGATATCCCTTACTCTAAACCTCCTGATCAATGCTTAGAAGAATTCGATATCTTTATTGTTAAGCAAGATAATTTTAATAAAAGGGTGCAAAACCATCTAATGGAAAACACTAGAGCTATTGTTGAGTTGAAAGATATTGTGGACAGAACCTCTAATGATGTTAAAATGATTGTTAAACACTTTCAAATGGCTCAAACTCAAATAGATCAACTCATTAAAGTGCAAAAAGACTTGCTAGTTAATGCTGCTAAAGAAAAACATGCTTATGAAATTAGAACTAGAAGTGGAGCTGCTACCTAGGATCCTCTATATCCTGAGGGGCATCCTAAAAGAATTGAGCAGGATTCTCAACAAGCTAAAAATAGTGGTTCTACTCGTAAGAAAAGGAAAGAGAAACATAAAACTGTTGTAGAACCCTCTGAACCTGCTATAGATCCTAATAGTATATCTATCTCTGATGCTGAAACTGAAGGTGGTAATGAAGATAATGAAGTTCCTAATGAAGAAAAAGTTGAAGAATAACCTGAAAACCACACTAAGAATACTAAATACACTAAGGGAGATTTTATTGCTAAGAAACATGGTAGTGAAAAAGAACCTTGGGTCCAAAAACCTATGCCATTCCCTGATAAGAAACACAAGTCAAAGGAGGATGACCACTATAATAAGTTTTGTGAGTGGATGAAACCTTTATTCCTGCAAATTCCTTTGACTGATGCTATTAAATTGCCTCCTTACTCAAAGTATATGAAGGATATTGTCTCGAATAGAAGGAAGATCCCTAATGAAGAAATCTCTACTTTGCTTGCTAATTATTCCTTTAGTGGTAAGGTTCCAAAGAAACTTGGAGACCCAGGGATTCCAACTATCCCTTGTTCTATTAAGAACAGTTATGTTAGAACTGCTTTGTGTGATTTGGGAGCTGGAGTTAGTGTTATGCCTTTCTCTCTCTATAAGAGGCTTCAACTAGAAAAATTAATACCAACTGATATATCTTTGCAAATGGCTGATAAATCTACCACTATTCCTGTTGGTATATGTGAGGATGTACCTGTTCAAGTGGCTCATAATTGCTTGATATTAACTGATTTTGATGTGCTTGAAATGCCTGAAGATGATAATATGTCTATTATTCTTGGGAGACCTTTTCTTAATACTGTAGGAGCTGTTATTAATTGTAATCAAGAAAAGGTGACTGATACATTGCAAATGTATCTATAATTTTTGATGTTCCATGCTTGGTTTTATCTACTTTCTTGTGTTTTGTTCCAACTTTGGAGTACTTTTCATATAATTTCTTGGACTAACCTATTAACAAGATGCCACAGTGCCAGTTGCCTGTTTTCTGCTGTTTTTGGTTCCAGGAAGTCAGAAAATGAATATTCTCGGAATTGGATGGGACAAAAGCCAAAGTTATTATTTTACCGGAAGACAGTTGGAGCCAGAATACGAGACGGGGAAGGACCAGAGGGTGGCCACACCACCTGGTGGCGCGGGCCAGGCCAGGCCGTGCCAGGGGGTGGTGTGGGCCCCTCCGGCACCCCCTCGGTATCCCCTCTCGCCTATAAGAGCCTCCCGATGCATAAACCCTAAATCATCAAGCCTCTAGCCATGAAAAGTTCCGCAGCGCTGCCGCCACCGAAGGGGAGATTCGGGGGACAGAAAGTCTCTGTTCCGGCACCCTGCCAGGACGGGGAAGTGCCCCCGGAGCCATCTCCATCGATCTCCACCACCATCTCCATCACCATTGCTGATTGCCATGATGAGGAGGGAGTAGTTCTCTCTCGAGGCTAAGGGTTCTACCGGTAGCTATGTGTTCATATCTCTCTCTATGCATGATCTTATTGAGATCATGGACTTGTAATCTATAGATCTACCTTGCTACTCAAGTGCTTTAATAGATCTCTACTCTCCCTATGTGTGTGAAAGTGACAGTGTGCACACCATGGTGGCACTTAGGCTAGAGATTGCAAATACTTGTTATGAGTTATATTTGGAGTTGGATGTCTTTATGAAATTGTGGTGTTTGTTGGACCTATCTAGTGCTCAAGGTGACAGTGTGGGGTTTTCTAGATGGGAAAGGCTTACTTTGAGGTGTGCTGTTATAGCCCTACCATTGATTAGAGTGTCCAATCGAAGAGTAGTTAAGAGTAGTATCATAAAGAAGGATATTTATATGAGAGTGTTCACTAGTGAAAGTATGATCCCTAGGCCTTGTTTCTAAGCACTGAAACACCGTTTGCTATTAGATCTATTACATGTTTGCTTGCTTCTATCTTTATTTCAGTTTTACTTTAGTCTTTTCCACGCCATCAAGCTATTTTCTATCACCATTACCACTTATAATTATCCATACCATTTGTATTTCACTATATCTTCACCGAACTAGTGCACCTATACACCTGACAAGTGTATTGGGTGTGTTGGGGACACAAGAGACTTTTTGTATCTTGATTGCAGGGTTGCTTGAGAGGGCATACCTTTGACCACTTCCTCCCTGAGTTCGATAAACCTTGGGTGATCCACTTAAGGGAAAACTTGTTGCTGTTCTACAAACCTCTGCACTTGGAGGCCCAACAACTGTCTACAAGAATAGAAGTGCGTAGACATCAAGCTATTTTCTGGCGCCGTTGCCGGAGACTAAAGAAGAAGAAGCTCCCACGTCAACCACGCACCAGCAAAGTATTTTCTGGCGCCGTTGCCGGGGAGGTAAGGTAAAAGGTATTCACACCGGAGGATTAAAGAAGAAGAACCTCCCACGGCAAACGCCTATTTTCTGGCGCCGTTGCCGGGGAAGTAAGGTAAAAGGTACTCACATCCTCCGGTGTGAGTGCTCGAAGTTATTTCCTTTAGATTCTGCAATTTTGTCTTTTTGTTTCTTGTTTTCACTAGTTAGGCTTAATGGAAAACAACAACAAAATTAGACAACTTTATAGTATTTATCTTGATTAGGACATGAAGTGTTCGAAGAGAAAATTAAAAAACCTACGGAACTTTATTTGCATGCTAATAGCAATGCTGTTAGTATGAATTCTTTGGACACCATTATTTCTAATGTTATGGAAAAGTCTAAGCTTGGGGAAGCTAGTTTTTATGAAAATGATCTTTTTAGTTCCCCAGCTTTGGAAGATAGCTATTCTATTGCTTATGATGATACAAAACCTCCAATATATGATGATTACAATGATGATTATGATATTTTCAGTCCACCTACTATTGAGGAGGAAATTAATTATGATTACAATATGCCTCCTATCTTTGATGATTATGGTGATGAAAATAATAATGATAGCTATTTTGTTGAATTTCCTCCCACTACAATCAATAAGAATGACTATGTTTATGTGGGGAGTATTAATTTTTTTTATGCATGTGGATCATGATAAGAATGTATCTTGTGATAGTTATATTGTTAATTTTATTCGTGATGCTACTGAAAGTTATTATGAGAGAGGGAAACATAGTTTTATGTATCTCAACAATATTAAGTTTCCCCTCTTTATGTTGAAAATTTTGAAGTTGCACTTGTTTTGCTTTCCTATGCTTGTTGCTTTGTGCTTTCATGACTTATTTCTTTACAATATTTCTATGCATAGGAAGTGGGTTATACTTAAATGTGCTTTTAATTCGCTTCTTGATGCTCTCTTTTATTTCAATTCATATTTCTTATGTGAGAGCATCTTCTCAAACTATCATGCCTAACTTAAAGGCGTTAAAGAAAAGTACTTATTGGGAGATAACCCAAAAGTTTTAGATGAGCCTTGGAAGTTATTACTTCAGTAATAACCGCTCCTTATCCTTTTTTATTTGCTTTGTGTGCCAAGAGTAACCTCTAATGAGAGAGAAGTAATGATTGGGAAATTTGCTGTCCCAAAACAGATTGCAGTGCTTCACCGTAAAAATTCGTGTAAAATCTTTGTACGCCCTTTTGAGGCGCGATTTATTTTGCTTATGCCCCAGGTTGTTATCTAACTTTCGTTAGTTCAACACTTTTTGATTTGAGCAACAAAAGGTGTTTGAAAAAATTCGTCTTTACCTGCTGGTCTGTTTTGACAGATTTCTGCCATTTTCTGCATTTGCTTCTTGTTGGTTCCTTTTTGAGTTCTTTTGGGGAATTGAGCTTTTTGAGGGAAGTGCTTCAGTAACTAGTGTTCTAATAGAAGTTTATTGGTGTTGGAACTGAACCTTAAGACTTATTATCTTGAGTGCACTAATGTTGCTAATAAAGATTGTGTGAAGTTTTGTATGAAGGAAACATATCAGGTGTATGGAAGGAATGAGTAATGCGATGAAGGATGGACTAAAGCTCAAGCTTGGGGATGCCACACGAGTCACCCCAAGAAATATCCAATAAGTACAAGCGTCAAAGCTTGGGGATGCCCAAGGCATCCCCCTCTTCATCGATAAAAATCCCAGGTTTCTTCCAAACGCTTCATTTTTATTGTTTCATGCATAGTTTTGTTGTTCTTGGAGCGTCTTCTTTTTCGTTTTCGTTTTGGTTTTTAGTTTGCTTGGTTTGCTTAGTTTTCTGAATAAATTTGTTGGACCCCCTCTTTCATACATTGATTTGCAAATAGTTTGGTTTGGTTTGGAAAAGAGTAGGAAAGTTCATGTTTAAGTGGTAAAGAGAGCTTGTTTTTGACTGTGGCCTATGCTCTGTCATGCTATGCTTGATATTGTTTTGGCTTTATGCTTAGTATTCTTTGCTGTAGCATGACTTGTTATAAACAATTGAGATTGCTTAATGTGCCTTGGATGAATCATGCGTTGTTTTAGCATATTAAAGCATAGTATAGTGGTATTCTCCTTTGATGCTTTATTTGGGTTGATTTGGCGCATGCTCACACCATGTTATGACTATCTCAAGTCACCATAGCCTTTATGATCGTTTAGTTTTCAACTTGTAGTATCACTTTATGCTTTGATCAATGATGTTTTATCGCTCTGCACGATTATGGCCATTATTGCTCTCTTAGTTTGTCGCTCCCAGTCTTTTGCTAGCCTCCACAACCAAGTATGAGTTCCACTCATGCATCCAACTCCCTAAACCAATTTGATTCCAAAGAGTCCACCATACCTACCTATTATCATTTGCTATTCCAAGTATATTCATGCTTTTGTTTACCTTCCAAATTAAACTTGTTATGAGAAAACTAGTGATTAAAGCTCTCACAAACTTGATGGCACACTTTACTTTTCTTGCCCTTAATAAACTTGAACCATTGTGTCATCTATGTTGTATATGCTTGCACTTATTTGTTGGGAATTAGCATAACCATGCTTTCATGGGGAACGCTTTCAACATTGCACTTGGTACTTGTATCTAGTTGATATCATGCTCTTTTGTATATGGATGTCGTCGGTGTGAAATGAAAGGGGAGCTTGTAAGTCCATGGATTTATGTATATGTGTTAGAGAAACGCCTGGGCCGCTAGTCTAATCCATGTTGACATGGTGGAAACCTACAGCGTAACCATAATGAGCTGTCTATGAAGCATTCTTCTTATATAAAAAAGAGTCCTATATTGAGAAAAAAAGAGAAAAAAGAGATTATGAAAAGAGGAAAGAGAGAAAAAAGCACCATATTCCCATGGTAAATAAGAAGATTGGTGAGATGCTCGTTGTCTGCTTGCCTTGTCATTTTGATATGGGGATTCTTCCGTATCATCGGGCAAGGGGTACCCCGTTGGCGGTTCTCTATGATACACATGTACTTACGATGACAAGAACTTACCAGTGACTAAACTTGAGTAGCATGAGGAGCAACCCTCGTATACAAGGGACATGCGATTTCTGACTTATACTTCGTCAAGCATGTACACCATAGTTTGTTCACTTTAACCTTAATCACTTCAAGATGCTTATGATAGGGGCAATGAGAGCTGAAAGCTAATAAGTACCATAATTTTTGGAAGCTCTTTATGAAACTTGAATCCCTACTTCCTTCTATGAAGGCCCTTCTTTTACTTTTATGTTGAGTCTCCACCTTCTATCTTTATGCACCTACTTTGAGAGCATAGTGGCCATTCCTAGTTCTATGTGCATTGTCCCAAGACTAGTTGATTGATGCATAACCTGATATTGCTTGTTTTAAACTATTTGTATCTAGTCACTCTTATGAACTTTGAAGGTGTCCTATGCATTTATATTTGCTACTCTATGAGGGACAAGCAATACTACTATGCTATGTTTTCTTTATGTGAAACAAACAAACGTCTTGCAAAGCAGTGTTATTCATTAATATTTTGTTTGTGCCTTTTCATGTTGCAACATAGTTTCTTTGTCTTATTGCTAGAACTTTGTCTTTCATGTTATGATTGAAGTACTATGATCCCAGCTATCAATGTTTTACAAATACTTTGATCAAGTTTATGATTGTGCCTGTCACCTCAAAAATTATTCTTTCTTTTTATCACTTACCTACTCAAGGACGAGCAAGAGTTAACCTTGGGGATGTTGATACATTGCAAATGTATCTATAATTTTTGATGTTCCATGCTTGGTTTTATCTACTTTCTTGTGTTTTGTTCCAACTTTGGAGTAATTTTCATATGATTTCTTGGACTAACCTATTAACAAGATGCCAAAGTGTCAGTTGCCTGTTTTCTACTGTTTTTGGTTCTAGGAAGTCAGAAAATGAATATTCTCGGAATTGTATGGGACAAAATCCAAAGTTATTATTTTACCGAAAGACACTTGGAGCCAGAATACGAGACGGAGAAGGGCTAGAGGGTGGCCACACCACCTGGTGGCACAGGCCAGGCCAGGCCGCGCCAGGGGTGGTGTGGGCCCCTCCGGCACCCTCTCGTTCTCCCCTCTCGCCTATAAGAGCCTCCCGATGCATAAACCCTAAATCATCAAGCCTCTAGCCATGAAAAGTTCCGCAGCGCTGCCGCCACCGAAGGGGAGATTCAGGGGACAGAAAGTCTCTGTTCTGGCACCCTGCCGGGATGGGGAAGTGCCCCCAGAGCCATCTCCATCGATCTCCACCACCATCTCCATCGATCTCCACCACCATCTCCACCACCATCTCCATCACCATTGCTAATTACCATGATGAGGAGGGATTAGTTCTCTCTCGAGGCTAAGGGTTCTACCGATAGCTATGTGTTCATCTCTCTTTCTATGCATGATCTTATTGAGATCATGAGCTTGTAATCTATAGACCTACCTTGCTACTCAAGTGCTTCAATAGATCTCTGCTCTCCCTATGTGTGTGAAAGTGACAGCGTGCACACCATGGTGGCACTTAGGCTAGAGATTGCAAATACTTGTTATGAGTTATATTTGGAGTTGGATGTCTTTATGAAATTGTGGTGTTTGTTGGACCTATCTAGTGCTCAAGGTGACAGTGTGGGGTTTTCTACATGGGAAAGGCTTACTTTGAGGTGTGTTGTTATAGCTCTACCATTGATTAGAGTGTCCAACCAGAGTAGTTAAGAGTAGTATCATAAATAAGGATATTTATATGAGAGTGTTCACTAGTGAAAGTATGATCCCTAGGCCTTGTTTCTAAGCACTAAAACACCGTTTGCTATTAGATCTATTACATGTTTGCTTGCTTCTATCTTTATTTCAGTTTTACTTTAGTCTTTTCCACGCCATCAAGCTATTATCTATCACCATTACCACTTATAATTATCCATACCACTTGTATTTCACTATCTCTTCGCCGAACTAGTGCACCTATACACCTGGCAAGCGTATTGGGTGTGTTGGGGACACAAGAGACTTCTTGTATCTTGATTGCAGGGTTGCTAGAGAGGGGATAACTTTGACCACTTCCTCCCCGAGTTCGATAAACCTTGGGTGACCCACTTAAGGGAAAATTTGCTGCTGTTCTACAAACCTTTGCACTTGGAGGCCCAACAATTGTCTACAAGAATAGAAGTGCGTAGACATCAGTAACTTTCAATGTTAATGACAAGGAACATACTGTCTATTTCCCCAAAAAGATTGGAAGGACTTATGGTTTGAATTCAATTGAACATGTTGAGGGCATTCAAGTTGGAGAAATATATTGTCCCATACCAAGAGAAAAATTTGAAACTATTATGATTGGGACCATTGCTATCAAGGTTGAGGTAACATAATCATTAGTGGAATACAAAGTTTTGTCTCATATGACATTTTTTTGGTAAGAAGACCTAATCAACCTTGTTAACAAAAGGATTTCATTGAACAAAACAATGTTTTCATTATGATTATCTCCGTTTACTTCTATTCTATCCATTTTATTTTTTTGTTTTCGTTTAGTTTTCTTTGTTGTTAGTTGCTTGCATGTTAGAGTGTCTTAGAACTCCTGTAGTTCTAGCCTTGTTTTTTCATTGCATTATTCCAAAAAAATCTGTCTGTCAGAAAATCATTCTTCTATTCCTGAAAAATGCACAAAAATAAAGTGTCTCGAAAAATTCCAGAAAATTCATATTAAATTTTTACGTGAAAAAGGGGCAGAGGAGTGCCAGGGAGGTACCAGGGGGACCCACCAGGCAGGCACACCACCTGGTGGCACGGCCTGCCCTAGGTGGCGCCATGCCCTGGTGTGGGCCACCCCTGGCCCCCCATTAACTCTCTCACCTGCCACTTTCTTCTCTCTCCCGAATAAGCTCCAGTTCATTGCTCAAAATCGTGTTCTTGCTGTGCTTGCTCTCGATATTTTCGATCTCCTTGCTCAGCCCATCTTTCTTGCTAAAATTTGGAGCATTTGTTCCTTGGTATGTGACTCCCCCCTTGTCCAAGTAGATTTGTGTTTAGTGGATTATATCTTGAGTATTTTGCTGCTATAGGTGACAGGTTATGAGAGCTTGTAAGCTTGTTTGATGCTTAGAGATATAGTTTTGATGCATGTTTAGGCCTCTTACAAGTCCCTATGAGTAGAATCCTTCATTATATTTACTTTTCAATCACTTGTTTAATAGGTGTTTAAATTTCAGAATAGAAGATGAGTGAGCACCACCTAAACCAACATGAACTATGGGTGCCTGAGATCATGAAGGTCCACCGGGAGGAGGAAGTTTTTCCTTCCATTTATCCTTGCTCTGAGTTCATGAGAGCTGCAGGAATTCTCCAAGATTTCCACACTTTGGTTCTAATGCAGGGTTGGAGCACTTTTTGGAAGATGAGCCTTGTCAATTTGTGAAGCTAACCATGTCTGTGGTGCATGACTTTCAATTTAGTCACTCTTTGCCTAACCCCATGGTCCACTATAAAATTTACAATATTGATGTCAACCTTTCTCTTGATGATTTTTGTGCAGCTATTGAGGTACCTCAATGGGGATCATGTAGAAGGATTAAGGAGCGACCTGAACCACCCATGGATTTATACGCAGAAATTTGCCAAGGGAGCAGCTTCTCGAAGGAGAATGGAAAAATCCGTAACATTCATCTTCCCTCCATTCGTCACTTTGCCTACTTTTTTGCCAAGTGTGTTCTTGCTAGGAAAACTGCCAATAAATTATCTTCATATATCTAGCATTTATCTCTGCCGCTCTTAAACGAGATAGGTCTTACAACTTAGGTGCTTTGATAGCTTCCCGTCTTGCTGCTAACCGTGAGAAAGGTGGAATTTGTGGAGGTCTCATTGCTTCTTGTTTACTAGCATTGCATGGTTTAGTGCCTCATCATCTAGACCTACAGTTTCCCATAGAAAGGCTTGATCTTAATTCCATGATACAACATAAATTTGTTTCCTCGTGGGCTAGTTTGAATGAGTTGTCTTATGAAATAACCTTTCTCAAAGCTGGTTGGAGAAAGAGCAAGTCCGAGCGTGTTGTTCTTTTGCCTGCACTTGTTTTGTTTAACCTTGATAACAGGGAAGGATGGTCCCTCACTAAGGAGGAGCTTGACACGTACTTGGGAGAGCTCTCCCAACAGGAGCATGACACTAGAAGGGAGGTCACGGATGATTCGGTCCAGCCCTCGAATGAGGGAGAGTCTTCATATCAGCAGCCTGCTTATGATTGGGGAGCTTCTTCTTCTTCCCACGGGCCCAACTACGACCACTCTTATCATGATCCTCCTGTTTGGAACCCTTACCCGTATCTGGATTGATACCCACTTAGGCCAAAAGCCTAAGCTTGGGGGGAGGTACGCCGACACCGCACTCATCTCCATATCATGTTGCGTCGGTACTTTGTATATTCATGTTTCGTTATCTTTTTAGTTTTCGTTCTTTCTTTGCTTTTGCTTTCTAAAACACAAAAGACCAAAAATATTTCTGTTGTTTCTCTTTGGTTTGCTTCTTCTTCTTTTTGCCTTGGTTTGTTTTTTCCTTTTTTGCTTTGTTTGAACTATTCGAAAAACCCAAAAAGATTTTGCTTTGCTTGTTTTTCCCCTTTGGTTCTTGTTTTAAAAATCAAAAAGAACAAAAATATTTGTCGTTCTTCTTTGGCTTTGTGAGTTTGTTGCAAGGTTCATCAGTCCTCAGTGGATATTGGTTTCATATTATTATTCAAGCCACACAAGTGAAGAGCAATAATGAGGATTAATGACAACTTGAGGCGTGGTAAGAAGCTGGTAACGAACTCTATTTGTTTTCATTTTTGTACATATACTCATCACTGTGGGCATGCTTACTGTGTTCGTGTAAGGTGTATGTTATCTTTGGATGCTTAGTAGTTCTTACTTTCGTACGATTAGCTCCAGCTTACTAATAGTTTGTAGCATGTCTTATGAATGTTTGCTTGCATTATTCTATTCATAACTTGGTATGACACTTTGGTATCCTCCTCTGAATGTTTCATTTGAATTGACTTGGCACATGCTCACGCATGAACATGACTGAAATAATCAGTTAAGCCTCGATGAATTATTTTGCCTTGAGGATCTTGAATCACTTTCATGCCATGCTTAGTCCTGTTTTGTTGCAAGCATGATTATGACAACTATTGCTCTCTCGTTTGTCGCTCCCTTACTATTGCTAGCCTTCACTTTCACTGAGTATTTTACTCATGTTTCCAACTCCCTTAAACCAAATATTGCCAAAGTGTCCACCATACCTACCTATTAACATCACTTGCTACTCCCGTGCATATTCATTATGCCTTGTTTTCTTCCGAATAAAATGTTTGCTTGTTATGAGAAAGTTAGTTAGTAAAGCTCTCACGAACTTGATGGCACACTTTATTTTCTGCACTTAATAAACCTGAACCATTGGGATTGTCCATGAAAGTTATATGCTTGCAAATTATAGGTTGGGGATTAGCAGAACTGTGCTGTCACGGGGAACGCTTTCAACACTTGTAAATATATACCCAGTTGATACCATGCTCTTTTGTTTGCGGATGTTGTCGGTGTGAAATAAAAGGGGAGCTTGTAAGTCCATGGAGTTATGTATGTGTGTTAGATAAACGCCCGGGCTGCTGGTCTAATCCATGCTGACATGGTGGAAACCTGCAGCGTAACCATAATGATATCTATGAAGCTTTCTTCTTATGAAAAAAGAGATAGCTATTGAGAAAAAAAAAAGAGATTTATGAAAAGAGGAAAGAGAGAAAAAAGCACCATTTTCCCATGGTAAATAAGAAGATTCCTGAGATACTCATTGTCTGCTTGCCTTGTCATTTTGATATGGGGATTCTTCCGTATCATCAGGCAAGGGGTACCACGTTGGCGGTTCTCTATGATACGCACATATTTACGATGACAAGAACTTACCGGTAACTAAAGTTGAGTAGCATGAGGAACGACCCTCGTACTCAAGGGACATGGGATTTTTAGATTATAGTCTGTCAAGCATATAACTCAGATTGGACCTCACTTTCACCTTAATCACATTAAAGATGCTTATGATAGGGGCAATGAGAGCTCAAAGCTAATGAGTACCATACTTTCAGCATTTGGAAGCCCTTCAAATTATTCAAAACCTTTTCTTTTACTTGTTGAGTCTCCACATATTCCTTGAGCACCTTCTTGAGAGCATAGTTGTCATTCTTTGTGCTTGTCTCATTACTTGATTATTTGTGTTATGACTTTGATGCTTGTATCTTTGATATCTTTACTTCTAGTCTTCCCTTGAACTTCAGAGGTGCCTTGGCATTCATAATAAAAGGCAAGCGAGATACCACTCTATCATACCTTGTTATGAGAATTGTAATGTTGCTTATGTTTATGCTTCATGCTACTTATTATTTTTGAGTTGGAATCTCTTCATAGCTTGCAATGCCTATTAAGTAAGCTTAGTTGCATACTTCTTATTATGAATTATCTAAGTAGTTGATCACATGCTGAGAATATATACATCATATGAAGCAATTGTGTTTGTGAAAGTTCTTTTATCGCACTCAGTTTTCAACTGAATTGCTTGAGGACAAGCAATAAGCTAAGCTTGGGGGAGTTGATACGTCCAAAACGTATATACTTTCCCGAACACTTTTGCTATTGTTTCTCCTCTAAACTTGCGTGATTTGGATGCAACTAATGCGGACTGACGTTGTTTTCAGCAGAATTGCATTGGTGTCTAATTTTTGTGCAGAAAATCAACTTTTAGGAAAATCCCGGAAAATATGCCAAAAATCCTATTTCACCAGAAGACTCCCGGAGCCAGAATACGAGACGGAGGGGGGCTAGGCCCAGGCCACACCACCTGGCCGCGCGTGCAAGCCCAGGCCGCGCCAGGGGGTGGTCTGGCCGCCCTAGACACCCTCTCGGTCTCCCTCTTCGCCTATAAGAAGCCTTCTGACCTAAAAACTCTAGGGGGTCGACGTTTTTCCAGAAGGAGTTCCGCTCTGTCGCCACCACCAGATTCCACGAAACAGCACTAGAAACTCCGTTCTGGCACCCTGCCGGGACGGGGAATTGGAGGAGATCATCTCCATCATCATCACCATCGCTTCTCCATTGACCATCCATGTTTCCCCCATCTATGAGTGAGTAATCCCCCGCTTTAGGCTATGGGGATGGTAGTGATTGGATGATATCATTCATGTAATGGCATCAAATTGTTAGGGCATGGTGCCTAGTATCTTTTATTAGTGCTTTATGACTTTGTTGCGACTTGTTATGCTTAATGCTTGTCACTAGGGCCCGAGTGCCATGATTTCAGATCTGAACATGTTATTGATTCATTATGATAGTATTGTTTATGGTCTTATCTGCAAGTTGTATACACACGTTGTTGTCCGGAACCAATGGCCCCGAAGTGACAGAAATCGGGATAACAGGAGGGAATGGTTTTGATGTGAGGATCACATGTGTTCACAGAGTGTTAATGCTTTGCTCCGGTGCTCTATTAAAAGGAGCACCTTAATTGCCAGTAGTTCCCTTGATGCCCCGCTGCAAACGGGCTGGCAGGACAAAAGATGTTGTGCAAGTTCTCATTGCGAGCACGTATGACTATATATGGAACACATGCCTAGGATTATCTAGTACTTGAATGCTTTATCTTATTTATCTGCAATTGCCCTATGTTCTAATTGCTATGTGAATTGTCTTGTCCATGCAACGCCCGTCCATCCATCCCTATGCCTACCGCACTCGAATCCCACTGTTTACTTCTATTGTTACTACTGTCTTTACTTTACTACTGCTGCTGCTACTTTGCTATTCCTACTACAAAACTGTTGCTACTGATAAACTGTTGTGAGCAAGATTGTTTCCAAGTGTAGCTGAATTGACAACTCAGTTGTTAAGGCTTATAAATATTCTTTGGCTCCCCTTGTGTCGAATCAATAAATTGGGTTTCACTTCCCTCGAAAATACTGCGATACACCCCCTATACTTGTGGGTCATCAATCATCTATTTGTAATTCCTACATGTTGTGTTTGCGGGGATCCGATGGATATTGAGATGCTATTTCAGATTGATTATTGATTCTATCATGTCTTTGTTATTTGTGATCTTGCAAGCTTTCTGTTGTTAGTAGCTATCTTAGCCAAGTAGATGCTAGCAACTCCAAGAGTTAGTATTTATGCTCGATAGTGGGTTCATGCCTCTGGTAATCTGGGGAAGTGACAGAAATCTCTAAGGTACTAGATGTGCTGTTGCTACTAGGGAGAAAACAACAATCCTTTGTTCATAGAACAATCGTATTGTTTACTTTACACGCAATCCGTAAAGCAATAGATATTGCTTGCAACTTAATACAAGAGGGGGTTCGAATGATAACCTGAAGGTGGATTATTAGTCATAGATGCAGTTGGATAGCGGTCTATGTATAATGTTGTAATGCCCAATCAAGTTCCAAAGGAGTCAAGATGATTAGTATCTATGCATGTATTGCTTTCTCGATGTTTGTCAATTGCCTCGCTGTAATTTGTTCACCTAGCATGTTATCTATCTTAAGGAGAGCCACCTCTAGTGAACTATGGACCCCGTTCCTTTATTTTACATACAATCTACAAACTGTTTACTACTTTGTGTTTACTTTCTACAAACTATTACTTCCTTCCATTCGATACATTTAATCCTTTGTTTTCAGCAAAACCGGTGAGATTGACAACCTCATCGCAAGTTGGGGGCAAAGTTATGTGGTTGTGTTGTGCAGGTCTCCACGTTGCTGCTGGCACCGGTAGTGCGCCCTGCCAAAGTTCAGCTAGCTACACCCTTGGGGTGTTTCCTTGCTCCTACTAGATTGATAACCTTGGTTTCTTACTGAGGGAAAAGTTGCTGCTGTGCTCATCATACCTTCCTCTGTGGGTTCCCCAACGAGCTCGATATATTTGGGCCATCACTCTACATGATTATGGCCATTATTGTTCTCTTAGTTTGTCGCTCCCAGTCTTATGCTAGCCTCCGTAACCAAGTATGAGTTCCACTCATGCATCCAACTTCTAAAACTAAGTTATTCGAAAGAGTCCACCATGCCTACCTATTAGCATGTGGTATTCCAAGTATATTCATGTTTTTATCTACCTTCCAAATTAAACTTGTTATGAGAAAACTAGTGATTAAAGCTCTCACGAACTTGATGGACACTTTACTTTTCTTGCCCTTAATAAACTTGAACCATTGTGTCGTCTATGTTGTATATGCTTGCACTTATTTGTTGGGGATTAGCAGAACCATGTAGTCATGGGGAACGCTTTCAACATTGCACTTGTACTTTGTACCTAGTTGATATCATGCTCTTTTGTCTATGGATGTCGTCGGTGTGAAATGAAAGGGGAGCTTGTAAGTCCATGGAGTTATGTATATGTGTTAGAGAAACGCCTGGGCCGCTGGTCTAATCCATGCTGACATGGTGTAAACCTGCGCGTAACCATAATGAGCTGTCTATGAAGCATTCTTCTTATAAAAAAAGAGTCAGATATTGAGAAAAAAGAGAAAAAGAAAAAAAGAGATTATGAAAAGAGGAAAGAGAGAAAAAAGCACCATATTCCCATGGTAAATAAGAAGATTGCTGAGATGCTCGTTGTCTACTTGCCTTGTCATTTTGATATGGGGATTCTTCCGTATCATCGGGCAAGGGGTACCCCGTTGGCAGTTCTCTATGATACACATGTACTTACGATGACAAGAACTTATCGGTGACTAAATTTGAGTAGCATGAGGAGCGGCCCTCGTATTCAAGGGACATGAGATTTCCAACTTATACTTCGTCAAGCATATACACCATAGTCTGTTCACTTTAACCTTAATCACTTCAAGATGCTTATGATAGGGGCAATGAGAGCTGAAAGCTATTAAGTACCATAATTTTTTGAAGCTCTTTATAAAACTTGAATCTCTGCTTCCTTCTATGAAGGCCTTTCTTCCACTTTTATATTGAGTCTCCACCTTCTACCTTTATGCACCTACTTTGAGAGCATAGTGGACATTCTTAGTTCTATGTGCATTGTCCCAAGACTTGTTGATTGATGCATAACTTGATATTGCTTGTTTTAAACTATTTGTATCTAGTCACTCTTATGAACTTTGAAGGTGTCCTATGCATTTATGTTTACTACTCTATGAGGGACAAGCTGAATGCTACTATGCTATGTTTTCTTTATGTGAAACAAACAAACGTCTTGCAAAGCATTGTTATTCATTAATCTTTTGTTTGTGCCTTTTCATGTTGCAACATAGTTTCTTTGTCTTATTGCTAGAACTTTGTCTTTCATGTTATGATTGAAGTACTATGATCCCAGCTTTGAAGGTTTTACAAATACTTTGATCAAGTTTATGATGGTGCATGTCACCTCAAAAATTATTGTTTCTTTTTATCACTTACCTACTCGAGGACGAGCAGGAGTTAAGCTTGGGGATGTTGATACGTTGCAAACATATCCATATTTTTGATGTTCCATGCTTGGTTTTATCTACTTTCTTGTGTTTTGTACACACTTTGGAGTACTTTCCATATGATTTCTTGGACTAACATATTAACAAGAGCCATAGTGCAAGCTGCCTGTTTTCTGCTGTTTTTGGTTCCAGGAAAGTCAGAAAATGAATATTATCAGAATTGGACGGGACAAAAGCCAAAGTCAGTTTTTACCAAGGGACACCTGGAGCCAGAATACGAGACAGAGAGGGGCTGGGGCCCGGCCACACCACCTGGCTGCGAGGCCCAGCCTGGCCCGCGCCAGGGGTGGTCTGGCCGCCCGGGCACCCCCTCGGGCTCTCCTTCCACCTATAAGTTGCCTCTGATACGGAAACCCTAAGTACCCGATCAAAATTCCACGAAAGAGTCTATAGCCGCCGTCGTCTCCATCCCTAGATCGGGAGGGATCTGGAGCTCTTCCCAGCACCCTGTCGGAGAGGGGAATTCACCCTGGAGGCCTTCTTCATCATCATGCAAGCCTCCGGTGTGATGCGTGAGTAGTTCATCTCTGGACTACGGGTCCATGTAATAGCTAGATGGCTGGTTCTCCTCCTTTGTGCTATCATGTTTAGATCTTGTGAGCTCCGTTCATGATCAAGATCATCTATTTGTAATTCTGCATGTTGTGTTTGCGGGGATCCGATGGATATTGAGATGCTATTTCAGATTGATTATTGATTCTATCAAGTCTTTGTTATTTGTGATCTTGCATGCTTTCCGTTGTTAGTAGCTATCTTGGCCAAGTAGATGCTAGCAACTCCAAGAGTTAGTATTTATGCTCGATAGTGGGTTCATGCCTCTGGTAATCTGGGGAAGTGACAGAAATCTCTAAGGTACTAGATGTGCTGTTGCTACTAGGGAGAAAACAACAATCCTTTGTTCATAGAACAATCGTATTGTTTACTTTACATGCAATTCATAAAGCAATAATCTGTTGCTTGCAACTTAATACTGGAGGGGGTTCGGATGATAACCTAAAGGTGGATTATTAGTCATAGGTGAAGTTGGATAGCGGTCTATCTATAATGTCGTAATGCCAAATCAAGTTCCAAAGGAGTCAAGATGATTAGTATATGCATGTATTGCTTTCTCGATGTTTGTCAATTGCCTCGCTGTAATTTGTTCACCCAGCATGTTATCTATCTTAAGGAGAGCCACCACTAGTGAACTATGGACCCCCGTTCCTTTCTTTTACATACAATCGACAAACTGTTTACTCCTTTGTGTTTACTTTCTACAAACTATTACTTCCTTCCATTCGATACATTTAATCCTTTGTTTTCAGCAAAACCGGTGAGATTGACAACCTCATCGCAAGTTGGGGGCAAAGTTATGTGGTTGTGTTGTGTAGGTCTCCACGTTGCTGCTGGCACCGGTAGTGCGCCCTGGCAACGTTCAGCTAGGTACACCATTGGGGTGTTTCCTTGCTCCTACTGGATTGATAACCTTGGTTTCTTACTGAGGGAAAACTTGCTGATGTGCTCATCATACCTTCCTCTTGGGGTTCCCCAACGAGCTCGATATATTTGGGCCATCACTCTACATGATTATGGCCATTATTGCTCTCTTAGTTTGTCGCTCCCAGTCTTTTGCTAGACTCCGTAACCAAGTATGAGTTCCACTCATGCATCCAACTTCTAAAACCAAGTTATTCCAAAGAGTCCACCATACCTACCTATTAGCATTTGGTATTCCAAGTATATTCATGTTTTTATCTACCTTCCGAATTAAACTTGTTATGAGAAAACTAGTGATTAAAGCTCTCACGAACTTGATGGACACTTTACTTTTCTTGCCCTTAATAAACTTGAACCATTGTGTCGTCTATGTTGTATATGCTTGCACTTATTTGTTGGGGATTAGCAGAACCATGTAGTCATGGGGAACGCTTTCAACATTGCACTTGTACTTTGTACCTAGTTGATATCATGCTCTTTTGTCTATGGATGTCGTCGGTGTGAAATGAAAGGGGAGCTTGTAAGTCCATGGAGTTATGTATATGTGTTAGAGAAACGCCTGGGCCGCTGGTGCAATCCATGCTGACATGGTGTAAACCTGCAGCATAACCATAATGAGCTGTCTATGAAGCATTCTTCTTATAAAAAAAGAGTCAGATATTGAGAAAAAAGAGAAAAAGAAAAAAAGAGATTATGAAAAGAGGAAAGAGAGAAAAAAGCACCACATTCCCATGGTAAATAAGAAGATTGCTGAGATGCTCGTTGTCTGCTTGCCTTGTCATTTTGATATGGGGATTCTTCCGTATCATCGGGCAAGGGGTACCCTGTTGGTGGTTCTCTATGATACACATGTACTTACGATGACAAGAACTTACCAGTGACTAAACTTGAGTAGCATGAGGAGAGGCCCTCGTATTCAGGGGACATGAGATTTCCAACTTATACTTCGTCAAGCATATACACCATAGTTTGTTCACTTTAACCTTAATCACTTCAAGATGCTTATGATAGGGGCAATGAGAGCTGAAAGCTATTAAGTACCATAATTTTTGGAAGCTCTTTATAAAACTTGAATCTCTGCTTCCTTCTATGAAGGCCTTTCTTCCACTTTTATATTGAGTCTCCACCTTCTATCTTTATGCAGCTACTTTGAGAGCATAGTGGCCATTCTTAGTTATATGTGCATTGTCTCAGGACTTGTTGATTGATGCATAACTTGATATTGCTTGTTTTAAACTATTTGTATCTAGTCACTCTTATGAACTTTGAAGGTGTCCTATGCATTTATGTTTGCTACTCTATGAGGGACAAGCTGAATGCTACTGTGCTATGTTTTCTTTATGTGAAACAAACAAACGTCTTGCAAAGCATTGTTATTCATTAATCTTTTGTTTGTGCCTTTTCATGTTGCAACATAGTTTCTTTGTCTTATTGCTAGAACTTTGTCTTTCATGTTATGATTGAAGTACTATGATCCCGGCTTTGAAGGTTTTACAAATACTTTGATCAAGTTTATGATGGTGCATGTCACCTCAAAAATTATTGTTTCTTTTTATCACTTACCTACTCGAGGACGAGCAGGAGTTAAGCTTGGGGATGTTGATACGTTGCAAACGTATCCATAATTTTTGATGTTCCATGCTTGGTTTTATCTACTTTCTTGTGTTTTGTCCACACTTTGGAGTACTTTTCATATGATTTCTTGGACTAACTTATTAACAAGAGCCACAGTGCCAACTACCTGTTTTCTGCTGTTTTTGGTTCCAGGAAAGTCAAAAAATGAATATTCTCGGAATTGGACGGGACAAAAGACAAAGTCAGTTTTTTACCGAGGGACACCTGGAGCCAGAATACGAAACAGAGAGGGGCTGGGGCCCGACCACACCACCTGGCTGCGAGGCCCAGCCTGGCCCGCGCCAGGGGGTGGTCTGGCCGCCCCAGGCACCCCCTCGGCCTCTCCTTCCGCCTATAAGTTGCCTCTGATACGAAAACCCTAAGTACCCGATCAAAATTCCACGAAAGAGTCTGTAGCCGCCGTCATCTCCATACCTAGATCGAGAGGGATCTGAAGGTCTTCCCAGCACCCTGCCGGAGAGGGGAATTCACCTTGGAGGCCTTCTTCATCATCATGCAAGCCTCCGGTGTGATGCGTGGGTAGTTCATCTCTAGACGACGGGTCCATGTAGTAGCTAGATGGCTGGTTCTCCTCCTTTGTGCTATCATATTTAGATCTTGTGAGCTCCGTTCATGATCAAGATCATCTATTTGTAATTCTGCATGTTGTGTTTGCGGGGATCCGATGGATATTGAGATGCTATTTCAGATTGATTATTAATTCTATCAAGTCTTTGTTATTTGTGATCTTACATGCTTTCCGTTGTTAGTAGCTATCTTGGCCAAGTAGATGCTAGCAACTCCAAGAGTTAGTATTTATGCTCGATAGTGGGTTCATGCCTCTGGTAATCTGGGGAAGTGACAGAATTCTCTAAGGTACTAGATGTGCTGTTGCTACTAGGGAGAAAACAACAAACCTTTGTGTATAGAACAATCATATTGTTTAATTTACACGCAATTTGTAATGTAATTATCCGTTGCTTGCAACTTAATACTAGAGGGGGTTCGGATGATAACCTGAAGATGGATTATTAGTCATAGATGCAGTTGGATGGCGGTCTATGTATAATGTTGTAATGCCCAATCGAATCTCAAAGGAGTCAAGATGAGCAGTATATGCTTGTATGCTTTCTCGATGTTTGTCAATTGCCCCGCTGTAATTTGTTCACCCAGCATGTTATCTATCTTAAGGAGGGCCACCTCTAGTGAACTATGGACCCTGGTCCTTTCTTTTACTTTCAATCTACAATCAACTGTTTACTGCTTTGTGTTTACTTTCTGCAAACTATTAGTTTCTTCCACTCAATACGTTTAATCCTTTGTTTTCAGCAAAACCGGTGAGATTGACAACCTCATCGCAAGTTGGGGACAGAGTTCTGTGGTTGTATTGTGCAGGTCTCCATGTTGCTGCTGGTACCGGTAGTGCGCCCTGCCAAAGTTCAGCTAGCTACACCTTTGGGGTGTTTCCTTGCTCCTACTAGATTGATAACCTTGGTTTCATAACTGAGGAAAAACTTACTGCTGTGCTCATCATACCTTCCTCTTGGGGTTCCACAACGAGCTTGTTAATACACGAGTCAGCATACCTCTATGACAACAATGTTATTTTCTGGAATTTTTTTAATGTCACTACTGGAAGTTGATATATTCCCTGCTTTAAACATTTTGATTTTCTGCAATATATAACACAATTCATTAGACTGTTTGATCATTCCTTGCATACTCTTTAGATAGTATAGTCATTCTTGGCATTTTACTCTCGGATGATATACTCATCTATTATATATTAAAAGTACATGACGGGTTAACCAGAAATTAGAGAATTAGCTAGAAAATCTCACAAAAATCAGAAACATCTGACCACTTATTTAATAAGCCGTAAATCTATAGCCATTAGATTAGGCTTATGTGAAAAATTACCCACCTTTGCCATTACAATAGGAATAACGTGTTCCCCTCACCCGTATTTTTTCTTTTTATCAGCAACATGGCCACAATACATCATCGTCTACCACAGCGGCAACCAGATCGGCACATGATCTAGGATACGATCTCTAGGTCAGCCGTCCCGCGAATCGTAGTAACCAGATCAGCCGGAGGAGATCGGAAATTTCGTCTTTGGTATGCAGTCTGCCTCACTTCCAATCGTTTGGTGGTGCCAAGAGTATCAGATTGCATCGCGATGTATGTCCAACAAACAAGCACTTTCAATAGCAGTGATATAACAAGCATGCAAGCACACATGATCTACAGGTTTGTATCTCCCAAAGTCTGCTGCTCAGGACTCGGTTTAGATGGAGTTAGAGTAGATTGATTTTCCTCTGTAGTTTTATCCCTCTTAAGTGGTTCATCAAATCAATCACAGGCCAAGTTAGGAGGTTTGTGGCAATTCTTATACAGTCAGATCTCATGCGTTACGTGATGTAATCGGCAGCGTGGCCGCCATGTCGTGGCGCTGAAACAAGAATTGATGCCCAAGCGCTGGCAATCTATCTTCAACCGTCCCAGGCAAGGTACGCAGCAGCGACAGTGATGCGTAGCATGAAGCACATGCTCGATTTCTAATCCTCTGATCCAACTCTCCGGTAACTATAGCTCCATCCATGAACACACCTTCATTCCAGTACTAATTAATTACACTATGCAGATATGCTTACAATTCACCTTGCGTCATCAGGCTAGCGTTCATGTTGCTCTCACCAAAAGGAATCTGCAACTGTTAGGTTATTCTATATCCAGCTGTGTCTAAGGAGCTTCTCCACTGCGTGTAATAAGAGGGATTTCCATTCACCGATCATGTACGGACGAAAATGGATGGATACATGTATAGGCATATACAAGCAAATAGGAATCGGCAAAGAAACAGAAGGTGCATGCGTTTTGATCACTTGATCAACCATAGCATGAATCATGCAAATGTTAACTAAATACAGGGTAGGTCGTTTCATTTTGCAAATGTTAACTAAATACAGGGAATAATCTAGCTGCATGAACTTTTTTCTCCCGTACGCCCGGAAACAAGAGCGTGCTCACCCAGACATCGTCCCCGAGATCCCGAGATGGAAACAAGAGCGGTCGCCGTCCCTAAGATCATCAATTCATCCTATGGACATGCATTGACTCCGCAACAGGCGTGGGCTTGTCCGGCTCCAGGAAGAAGACTTGCTCATGAATCATATGTATGGTAGTCGGTAGAGCTATGCACTGGTAGTAGTGTCACGTACATATGTTTTTTCTACCTTGTCCGGCTCCAGCAAGAAGACTTGCTCATGAATCATGTATGGTAGTCGGTAGAGCTATGCACTGGTAGTAGTATCACATATATATGTTTTTTCTACTTTTAGGGAAATACAAGAAGATAAGGTTTTACTTGCTTCCTAAAAAAATAGTTTCTTTCTTCGTGAACACATAGGGTGTGCCATGCTAACCAATCACGCGTCGATCTTAGGAAAAAGGTACTAAAGAAGTGTGTACTTATTCACTTCTTTATTTTGAATGGATAACACCTGACCAGTCTGAAGTATCTGAACATGACATTTGCGAAGTTAGCATTTATATTATTGATGAGCTATTTTCTTTTCCTTTACTACTCCATATAATTATCACTGGTACATATGGTTCATGGGGAATTTTGCATGTTAGGACCGATGCACATCAACACATTTTTACTGCCCCATATATTTAGTACTTCTCCATTTGGTCAATACTATCGTATCACTGGATATTCTCGAACAGAAACAAAGAATTTTGCATCTTAGGACATATACACAACGGCGTATTTTAACTTCAGCTAGAAGAGTATGATTTCATAGGACTGATAATAACTATTCTTCAACTTTATATTGCAGATCATGTTGAAATAACATGGATTAAAAAATACTACCTCATATATGATTATGAAAAATTTCTAGACTTGGTGATTTGGCGACATTATAGTCTTCGTTTATTGGTTATACCAAGGTTTTTGTATTAGTATTGACTAAGGATTCCATCCGAGCACTGCTTATTCAACATTTGGGAAAATTTTATATTTGTTCCATATTATTCTGAGCTTTGTTAAGCTCTACAATAGTTTTGAAAAAAGTATTTATGATCCATTCTTATTACATTATAGTATTTTTATAAAATAAAATTGTCATTCAAGGTAATATATCATGGAATTATTTCATAAATAGTGTCATCAAGATGTGCATGCATCGTTTCCTCCACTGCTTATTCTTCATATGTGCTCGCAAAAAGTGCAATGCAAGCATCAATTAACCAACAATTTTACATTGAAAACACAAAAAATTCCTATATGTCAAACTCAATTGATGAGATTGTGAAGGCTCTTTACTTCGAAGAGCATTGCGTTGTTATATCAGAGTTGATATGCATTGCTCAAAGGTGCTTCATAGTTATTTACTTTTCCGTATCATCATCACTTATTTAGAATAAATATATAAAGGAAAAATACTTCATGTATAGATTGATTACATGTGTGTTTTCTTGCTTTCTCTTTAGTTTATATTGAAGTCGTAAAGTTTCCATGAATCCACAAAGCTTTGCCATACTATCTTTGATTCTTAAGTTAGTTATTAATAATCTTTGCACAATACTTAAACAAGAACATACATGGTAACTTTTGGTGATATATTAATCATTTTCCTACTTAATGGTTTACATGACCGTAAACATTAAAACATGCCTACATCTTAATAATAGTTTAGAATGTATGTAGTCTCATGTGGTATATATACACCCTAACCACATAAGAATTCAATTCTCATCTCCATGTATAAATCAGTCAATGACTGACTTCTCTGTCTCTAAGTTAAAAAGAAAGATTAAATATATAAAGAGCATGTGTAAAAACTAAAAATGAACCTCAAGTCATGATTTGCCTCCACCTACTTCACCATATATACCTTGTAGGTTTGATATTCACAATGATTCAATAAATACTAACCGCGATAGCAGTTTACGAAAGGGTACCATTGATGTTATTTGTTTGACTATTATATATAATTTTGATTCAAAGCAAGGCACAACAATTACCATATGCAACCGTATTGCATGTATAGTAAATTCTATTGCAACCATTCAATAATATAAGATTGGTCAAGCAGTGAACTTATAATGTAAAATGATTAAGAGTAATTCATCAAATTCCTAAAGTAAGTTACAAGCCCACACTAATTGCCTAATATTTACAAATAATTGTCCCTAATCATTTATATTAGACTAATATTAATTTTAGTGAAATTAAGGTACAAAACATGTTTGGTGTGAACACAAATGCGAGTATAGTCGGAATTTTGAACATCAGAACCTTATAAAATATGAGATAAGTTAAGATAGAGAGATATTGATTTAAAAATCCGTAAATACCTATAATAAATTAGTTTTTTGAACATTATTTAGTCTTAAGGATGTGAATTCATTAAAAATATAGGGGTACTTTATTTTGTCTTTATCTAATTGATTTCCCATGTGTTACTTTTATGCATGTTTATTCTCAGAAAATGTTGTATTTTATATGTACATACCATAGATTTTTATGTACTAAATAATACAAATTTTACGGGATTCTCAAGAAGTTCTTGGATGATGGTTGTTAATCTTGATTATGTGTACTACTGCTCTACATGTTTCCAAATATGAGGCATGTTTGACTTTTAAGGACTCAAATTCATAGATTTCACTTATGATAAAAAAGTTATTAGAAATACATTTGACACCAAAGTATTTTTCAAGGCATATAAATGGCTAATGTTTTTCGTGGCAATGTACATTTGAATCTATTAGAGAACATAGTTCTAAAAGAATGATGACAAACATACTTATATGTCCTATATTATTGAATATGTACATATGGAGAGAAAACCTTTTTAAAGGTATTTCAACGATAAAAATAAAAAGATGTAGGAGTATTAAAATTGGTTGCCTGCGCATGTGCGCGGGCCACTTTGCTAGTTCTTGGAATTTCACCATTAGCAGATATAGTACCCACCTTTGGAAGAGGGTAATGAGTAAATAACCACGCATGTCTTCGGAATATAAGAACAAAAATATGCAAGAAAGATTTATGACTGATCAAAGATCTAGTGTTACCTGCTCTATTCCCTTAGATGTATTGATCATTCTGACAATGCCCTTTAGGTTTTTCACCACACCGAATCAACAGCCATTGAGATACCACGTCTGAGATCCATTGCATTCATTCCAACTTCTACGGACTTGCAACCCTCAGTGAATATTACCCTTGGCAGAATAGTAGCACATGTTGTACCTGAAAGTTTTCCAACATTAGCACAGCTGCCCAGGGCATTTAAATGAGACCAATAAGCAATTTCAATAAAAACTAGAAAGAGCTGATATTTAACAGTGATACATGCGCAAAAATAAGATTTAAAGCTTGAGAATATGGAACATATTTGGTTCAGCATTGCATCATTCCTGATATTACCTGCCCAAATTTGCACAAGTTCCATTGTGCAAGACAAGATAGTTTCAGTCAAAATGTACATAATGTAAGTTTTCGAACATTAGCGACGCTGCCAATCATAAATATTCAGATAAATGACTTTATTACCAACACATAACCAAGTGATAGGTTTCTTACATTGCCACACATTAGAAAAACAAAACAATCTATGCCGCACATCAAGAAATTCAGATTGCCTTGCTATATCTATAAACTTTACTTAACTAGACGCACTAGTTCTTTCCCTACTTCTAACAGTGACATCAATAATCCAATGATCAGCACCAACTGCTTCGGTCCCTCTTTCATCTCGCATCTCCATCTTCTACTTTGGGTTCGTCTTTTAGCACTATGGTGCCAGTGCCAACAAAAACAGAGCAAGAACATATGACCACAAGAACAGACTAACAATACCACAAAAAACGAAATAAAATAAGTAGCTTACCTTGTGCGTCATGCACTTGAAGAAAATCCAGCTCCATCACCCGCATGTGCAGTCCGTTCAGAAATGACTTGAGACTCTGGTTCTCTAGCAACAAGTCCAGCATGTTGGTGTACAAGACGAACTGACGGTTGCTGTTGGTGTAGGCGGGCGGGCGGGACACGGAGCTTAGTTCCAGCAGGCTTGCTGGATGCGGCCGTCGACGGAGAGCTCGGGGCGGGCGGCCGGCCAGCTGAGTGGAAGGATGCGGCGCCGGCAAGGCAGACTTGAGACAGCCTAGTGGCCGTCGGTTTCAGAGGAGAACGTTGGAGGGTAACCGAAGCGCCACCGATCGAGCTGGCGCCGGAAAGGAGGTGGATGCGGCCTCCGCCGCTTGAGCTGGTTACCACCCAGCAGACATGACGAATCGGAGCTCCACACAGAAACTACAGCTAGGGATTGGAGTGAAGAGATAAGAGAATTTCTGTCCACTTTGGCGCTTTGTCTGGGCGTGTTTATTTTGCAAAAAAACCATTACAACCATGGGAGACTAGCGACAGAGGTCCCTCGTACGGTCAGATACAGGACCACACCGAGCCACGTCAGCCCAATACGCTGCCAAACTGTAGCAATGACCGTAAGAGATCGTTCGGAGCAAGTTTGTCTACCCGGAAAAGTTGTTTCGTAAGTTCAATGACCAAATCGTTCATGTCGGACAAGTTTAGTTGCTGTATGTGCATTTTACTCTTGTCCAGAACATGCCGAGCTCGAGTCCAGACACCGGCGGCGGGGAGGCAAGGAGTGGAGGGTTGATGAGATCATAAATTGCTTCACCATTTGCATGATTCTTAACTGCCCAATCTGGCCATATTCACATTGAGTTTTGCATGCAGCCTAATTAAGGGACAGCTAATTGATCGGTAACTAATTGCGGATTGCGCCTTAAGACCGGAATCTTTCGTTTTGGTACTAATTGCAGAGTGCGTTCCATAAACCGGAATGGAGCACGTATATATTGTCATTTTTCTAGAATGCATTTATGATCATATATACTACTTATTTACCCGCGCATCAGCCAACCAGGTATTGGCATCTTAATACTCATAATTGCTATTAATTCGAAATTGATTTGATTCCTGTCTAAGAATACTAGCAAGTATTGATATCAGAGTCACTATAAAAGGCGTGCCATCTGATTTGTCTTTGCAGCCTAGAGAGTCGGATAAACTAGAGAAGACTTCTTACCGACATCACATACACCACATCTAGCCAAGATGAAGATTGCGCAGACGCTGCTCTGGACTCTTGTCTTCCTCGCGGTAGTATCAGGTATTATTTCTATGACACATTGTTTCATCAACTCGAGCAACAAAGCTATGGCCATGATAAGTGACGCGTTTATTTTATCCATGGCAATTCTTTTGCAGAGCCTACAGTGGAGGCGACGACGGATTTTGGCGACAAGGATTGCGCAGGAGCGATTAAACCGACCCCTGTACCGTGCGATGTGCCAAGTTGCCTACACGTTTGTCGTCAAGGTCTTCATGTTTGCCCTGACTGCACTTGGACTGCTCAGTGCACCTCCCAGGGATGCGTGTGTACTGTGTGCCGTCCCGAACATGAAAGATGAGTGTTGTGCTTGTCTGCCATACAATAGGTGGACAGGATATATTCCATGGACATTATCCGATGGGTAATGCGTATTGAGTTAATAAAGTGAGAGACATAGAAAACCTAATTTCAGGTCCCACATGCAGCAGTATGATTTTCTAAGAAAACCTAGGTTCTTCAGAAAACCTAAGGATTTGGTAACCGTCATTGGGATTCTAAGACCCCCGCCGGGTAAATAAGTTTACCTGGAAAATATATTTGAATGAAGTGCCCCAAAAAGTAGAATATTAAGTATACAAAAAAACGTTGACCCACGGAAAATGATCCCTGCGGGCTGTACGTTAGGTAGATGAAACCTCTTCAGCAACGAATTATACGCGTTTGGATAACAACCTGTTTTAATTCTGTCCCCACGAGGACTCGAATCCGGATAGGCTAGCTGTGCACTCACAAGCCTTGCCACCCAGCACTTGCTTCTTTTGTGAGTAAGATAAAATTTGTAAAAAACTAAATTTTATATTACTCACAAAAAAAGCTAATTGCAACCGGAATCTCTATATCAACAAGAATCGCATATGTCTCTGAATATCCTAAGCACCCAGGAGAGGACAGAGGCATGTATATAGAGGATGAGTCAAGTAATAAATACTCCCTCCGACCCAAATTAGTTGACTTAGATTTTTCTAGGTTCGTATGTATCCCTCCAACCAGTGGCGGAACTAGGATTTTAACAATAGGTATGCCGCATCAAAAATTTAATGGCTATTTTGAAAAACATGTTTATCCATTCAATAAATAGTTCTAAAATTGTGTTGTAATACAATACATAAGCAATAAAATAATATGCAACTGAAATATAAAGTTGGAAAGTAGCAGAAATTACCTTACGAATATTTAAAACACCATACTAATAACAAAATTCATATGCGATGATAGAATCATAGTTAATGGCAACAGATGATATAATCTCTTTAATGAAATAATTAACACAGAAAATCAGGAATATATATATATATGTTCACAATTTATTTTTATCTAACTATTTCATCCCAAGATGACATATATGAAGCTATAACTTAAAAAAAATAAACTACTTAGCTCGATAATTACCTAAGCTCTTGCGGGGGATGATTAGAATGGTATCATGGCCGTGGGCCGCGGCGGCCAGCTAAAGAGGAAGGTTGAACTGGCCTCGCGGTATGCCGGCGTCAAGGAAACCTCGCCGCAGCCGGCAAAGGAGGAAAGACGAACCCGTGTTCGACCTCAGGGCATTGCGGCAAGCCGCGTGCCGGCCTCGATGTAACCTCCCGGCATGTCGTCGTCCAAGTCACGGTCCCGATCAGGTTCTTGCTTAGGGCTCCTCCTTACCTGGTTGGCTGATGCGCGGTGGCGGCGACAGGGAGCAGTCGATCTGATCGATACGGAGGGGTCGAAGGGCGTATCCACGTATGAAATTGAGCTGAGCAGTTGTAATCGATGGATCAGGTCTTGTTTTTTTCTACTAGGCGCAGCACGCACGGCTCAAGCTAGGCAGTTATGTACAAAATCGATTAGATATTTTTCCTGAGTATTAATATACGGTATAGAACGGCCAGGCCACAGGGTCCGCCACGGCCTTCAACAAGTCTAGATAGATACAAATCTAGACAAAACCAAATCAACTAATTTAAGCCGGCGAGAGTAGATGAATCGAACCAAATTAATAGCATTATATCAACAATTTGGTGTACTAAATCTGAATTTAAAAGAACCAAATAAGGAGGTGTCTTCTGAAGCTAGATGGTGGCAGTGCCCACTTTGGGCCTTCTTAGACTTCGGTGTACACTAAAACCTGAAGCAAACCAGTGAGAACGGAGAGGCACACTCCACCGATCAAGACACTACTGATTCACTCAACATGAATCTCTTCTATCATATGAACATGCACAATCTTTCTCTGAAAAAAGTTGATGTCTTACCAAGAGGGGAGAGAATTAACTAAAAAATTATATAAAGAATAAACAGTGCTATTCTTCTTCTCTCAACGGTATATTAGGAAGTCTAACACCATTGAATGGAAAAAAAATTGTGTATGAACCAAAGGTAAACTTGACTCAAAAAGCTGCAGATCCTAAAACTGAACTATGGAAGTGAATAGGTCAATTATTACTGAAAGCGTAGTTTCCCAACTTCTAACTTTGCACAAAGCTATGGACAATTTCCATGGAGCGTTTCGCTTTTTATGCTTCAAAAAGACATATGTTTCTGAAGAAAAACAATATATAAAATGTGTAGCTCCTAGGGTTAGTTGGTATAATAGTTTTTATGCTTTTATAATATAGGCATCATAAATAACAATAGTTGGTGCAGTAATTTTTATGCTTTTATAAATATAGGCATCCTAAATAACTAAATCTGGTACAATATATTTGTATGAACAATGATGTGACAATTACTACCTTTTGATCGAGATTAAACAAATCAAACAATGGGTCGCCTATAATTTTACCTGAGTTATTATAGAGGTTCAAAATTGTTGTCACCCATTTCTTACCGAAAGCCCGAAAAATGCAGATCCTGCTATGACGGACGACCTGGGTGAGGTGCACCTGGGAAGACCTTAGAACATGGAAAAGACGACAGGAGAGGCAGGTGACATTCAGGAGCAGATGCATGAAGAGTATCAAATCCAAAGTCTCATGAGACAACATACCGTCACAACCGGCTAAACAACCGCCATAACCTAGTTGGCGGGTTACCATTGACCTGGCATGCTAGCCGCTAGGGAGGCCGCCACGCCTATTACGCCGACGTATGCTCGGGAAGCCAGCTCATGATCACTATGCGTTGGCAGGCAGACCGCTGTGTCCCAGCTGTCGTGTGGGGAACATGGACATCAAGGATAATGCGTACCCTCTTTATTTGTTCGGCAGTGGGTGTCAAGTATATTCTTGATCTCGCGTTTTCTATAATTTACCTAGGTTTATGCCATCCAGAGGCTAACAACCCTACATCATGCATGTATTGCTCATTGGACTATGTATTAAGGGGGAAAGTACCTTGCCAGGGTTCATAGGCAAGGGAAGAACTACTGCTAGTGGTTCTCCAGCACTGATTTGGAATTGGAGCTCTCCTCATAAGACCTCCTCGCCTACCCTAGCCTAGAACATCTCTTATTCGCTTGGCTTCTCCATGATCTACCTCCACCATCCTCTCTTGGCCAGGGCCACGGTCCTCCTTTTATAAGTGAAGGGGATACCAGAATGGCCTAGGATCCTTACGCTGCTTACGGTTGGCTGCCTCACAACGATACGTAGAGCTGGCACGTGACTAGACTGCACTAGTATCCGTCTCATCCATTGGTCTTGGTCTTCGGGCTTTAGCACCTTTCTTTTCCCGGATTTTGTCCTCGACGAACATGTCAGGTCGATAGAGGGTCCACCTGCACCGCCCTAGCTATAGACTCCTTCCACCATGCACGGGAGCATCCACATGCGCGCCCTCGCCATCCTGCTGCATGGGCGCATCCACCTGCGCGCCCTCGCCATCCTGCTGCATGGGCGCATCCACCTGCGCGTTCTCGCCATGGGCGAGCTCCACTTGCTCGACGAGCACCTCCTCCCCGCCTTCACGCATGAGGCCCTGAGCCGCTGCTTCTTCTTCGTGCTTGACGGCGGACGCGAGCACTTGGTTTTCTTGGACCGCCTCGGACACCGTCTCGTCGACGGCGGCCACCACCATGTCCGTTGCGGGCGGCGCCACCATGTCCGTCGTGGGCGGCGCTCTTGGGTCCGCAGCATAGAAAACAAAAAAATTCCTACGGTGTGAACTACACGCCAAGATCTATCTACTAGGTACAAAGCAACGGGTGGACATACATCCAACGAGAACTTACCCTCGTAGACAACGAGCTTTGTTAACGAGTAGGAACTCGTGGTTGATGTAGTCGTACACTTGCCGATCTCAAGATCGTGAGGAAGTCCGAGCGCCGTAACTCAGCAGCGCATCCGCACTCGCACACACGTTCAAGCCACCAGACAACCTCCACATCCTCGCTCCAGCGATCCAGCAGAAGCAGCAACTCCTTCCAGACGAAATGCCACCGAGAACATGTATCTCGCTAATCCGAGACCATGGGGGAATAATTCTAGAGGGGGAGAGAGATCCTTCACAAGGAGGTGTGAGGATGAAGGAGGGAATGGGTGGCCTTTTATAGGAGGAGGGGGGTGCCCCTCTCTCCATGGCCGGCGCATGGGGGGTGACCCCTCACCTCCCCCATTCATATGGTGGTAACCCCTCCATATTAAAATGCCTCTTCACATTCCCTTTTAAAGTCTCCACTTTAAATACATTAAATTTCTCCAAATTTAATGCTCTCTCATTTAATAAAACTCTTTTTATTAAAATTATTCAGAATTTTGTTAATTACTTTAATTAACAAACATTCACATATAGCCCCTTGCAATATTTCAATATCACATGCAGAAAGGGAATGAGAGAGCAATTCCTGCGCATTCATCCAAAACAATTTCCGGTTTCTATTGAAACAATTCCTGCGCTTTGCAATTCTTTCGTCTGAAACATATGTGCTCCAAAATGGTGTCCGGTAACTCTTAAGTGTGCCACCCTACGGTTCGCGAATAATGCAGACATGATCGAGACCCTTCTCTGATCAATAATCAGGAGCGGGAACTGGAGATTCGTACTGACTCCTACACATTCAACGATGACTTCTGTGATCGTGAGAACCTTTAACGCTTGTAACTGAATCCCTTTGTCTCTCGATATATTACATGTCCGAGATTCGATCATCGGTATCTCCATACCTAGTTTTATCTCGTTACCGACATGCACTCTTTTCTCGTTCCCGTGATATAACATTCTAGTGATCACATCACTTGCTTGCAAGCTATCTTAATGTGATATCACCGAGAGGGCCCAGAGTATATCTATCCGTCATCTGGATTGACAAATTCCACTCTTGATCCATGAGCCTCAACATAACACCTTCGTAGTACTGAACCCATCTTTATAGTCACCATGTTACGGTGTGACGTTTGATGTTATCAAGATACTCTTCCGGTGTTAGCAATTAACATGATCTCATGGTCTAAGGATAAAGATTACTTCGTATGATGTTATAGCAATATAAACATAATGACTTGATCGTAATGCTATACTTCGGATGAATGTTCATCATATCATTCCACCAATGGTGTGACCTTGTTATTAACAACATCCAATGTCCATGATCAGGAAACCTTGATCATCTTGTTAATCAACAAGCTAGTCTATAAGAGAGGCATAACTAGGAACCCTTTTTGTTTATTAAACACACATGTATTGATGTTTCCGATCAATACAATTCTAGCATGTAAAATAAACATCTATCATATATATAAGGAATATATAATAACAACTTTATTATTGCCTCTCAGGGCATATTTCCTTCAGTCTTCCACTTGCACTAGAGACAATAATCTAGTTCACATAGTGATAAATCTAACACCCATGGAGTTCTGGTGTTGATCATGTTTTTCCCTAGGGAGAACTTTAGTCAACGGATCTGCTACATTTAGGTCCATGTGTACTTTACAAATCTTTATATCTCCATCCTTGACATGCTCGCGGATGGAGTGAAACCGGCGCTTAATATGCTTGGAATTCTTGTGAGACCTTGGTTCCTTTGCGTTGGCTATGGCTCCATTGTTGTCATAATAGATCACCATCGGGTCCAACGCACTGGGAACCAAACCTAGTTCCGTGATGAACTCTTTCATCCAAACCGCCTCCTGCGCCGCTTCTGAAGCAGCAACATATTCCGCCTCTGTCGTTGATCCAGCCACCACAGGTTGTTTGTAACTCCTCCAACTAACTGCTGCCCCGTTCAAGAGAAATACGTATCCGGATTGAGACTTAGAGTCATCCGGATTGGTGTCAAAGCTAGCATCAACATAACACTTAGCAACTAGCTCTTCTTCACCTCCGTATATAAGAAACATATCCTTAGTTCTTCTCAAGTACTTGAGGATGCTCTTTACCGCTATCCAGTGTTCCAGACCTGGATTAGATTGGTACCTACTAGTCAAACTAATAGCATGTGCCACATCCGGTCTTGTACATAGCATGGCATACATAATAGAGCCTATGGCCGAGGCATAGGGGATCTTATCCATCATCTCTCTTTCTTCCGCCGTAGCCGGACTTTGAGTCTTACTCAATGTCTTGCCTTGCAACATAGGTAAGAACCCCTTCTTACTTTCGTCCATATTAAACTTCTTTAATATCTTATCAAGGTATGTACTCTGCGATAGCCCAATTAGGCGCCTTGAACTATCTCTA
The DNA here is from genome assembly GCA_910589775.1 of Avena eriantha. Lineage (NCBI taxonomy): Eukaryota > Viridiplantae > Streptophyta > Magnoliopsida > Poales > Poaceae > Avena > Avena eriantha. Next base: position 309,763,884 of record OU342746.1, read on the forward strand.
TAGATTTTAATGCCTAATATATATGACGCTTCACCAAGGTCTTTCATCGAAAATTTGCTGTTTAGATAACTTTTAACACTGTTTAGAAGATCTATATCATATCCAACCAATAATATGTCATCCACATATAATATCAGAAATGTCACATCTCCCACTCACTTTCTTGTAAATACAAGCCTCTCCATAAGTTTGGACAAATCCAAACTCTTTGATCACCTCATCAAAGCGGAGATTCCAACTCCGGGATGCTTGCTTCAGTCCATAGATGGATCGCTGAAGTTTGCATACCTTATTAGCATCCTTAGGATCGACAAAACCCTTAGGTTGTATCATATACAACTCTTCTTCAATCTTACCATTGAGGAACACTGTTTTGACATCCATCTGCCATATTTCATAATCGAAATATGCAGCAATTGCTAACATAATCCTAACCGACTTAAGCATCGCTACGGGAGAGAATGCCTCATCGTAGTCAACTCCTTGAATTTGTCGAAACCCCTTTGCGACAAGTCGAGCCTTATAGATGGTCACATTACCATCAGCATCAGTTTTTTTTGAAAATCTATTTATTCTCAACGGCCTTTCGGTCATGAGGTAAGTCCACCAAGTTGCAAACTTGGTTCTCGTACATGGATTCCATCTCGGATTTCATGGCTTCTAGCCATTTGTTGGAATCCGGGCTCATCATCGCTTCTTCATATGTCGCAGGGTCATCCATTTCATCAACCATGAAATTCACAACAGGATTGCCATACAGTTCAGGAGCTGCACGTGTCCTGCTTGACCTGCGAGGTTTGGTAGTGTCCTCTTTCGAAGTTTCATGATCACTATCATTAGCTCTCTCTTCATCAGGTGAAGTCAACTCCGAAACAACTTCCGGTGCTGTGCCACTCGCCATTCCATGAAGAGAAGGTTCAGTAACCTCTTCGAGTTCTACCTTTCGACTACTCACACCTTTCGCGAGAAACTCCTTCTCAAGAAAGGATCCATTCTTGGCAACAAAAACCTTGCCCTCGGATCTGTGATAGAAGGTATACCCAATTGTTTCGTTAGGGTATCCTATGAAGATGCATTTTTCCGCTTTGGGTTCGAGTTTATCCGGTTGAAGTTTCTTCACATAAACATCGCATCCCCAAACCTTAAGAAATGACAGCTTAGGTTTGTTTCCAAACCATAATTCATACGGTGTCGTTTCAACGGATTTAGATGGTGCCCGATTTAAAGTGAATGCAGCTGTTTCTAGTGCATAACCCCAAAATGACTGAGGTAAGCCAGTCAGAGACATCATAGATCGAACCATATCTAATAAGGTACGATTACAACGTTCCGACACACCATTACGTTGTGGTGTTCCGGCAGGCGTGAGTTGTGAAACTATTCCACACTCTTTCATGTGTGTGCTAAACTCGTAACTTAGATACTCTCCTCCACGGTCAGACCGTAGAAATTTGATCTTTCTATTACGATGATTTTCCACTTCATTCTGAAATTCCTTGAACTTTTCAAAAGTTTCAGACTTGTGTTTCATCAAATAGATATACCCGTATCTACTCAAATCATCCGTGAAAGTAACAAAATAACGATATCCACCTCGCGCCGACACACTCATTGGTCCACACACATCAGTATGTATGATCTCCAATAGATCTGTCGCCCGTTCCATTGAACCGGAAAACGGCGTTCTAGTCATCTTGCCCATAAGGCATGGCTCACATGTATCAAATGATTCAAAATCAAGTGATTCCAAAAGTCCATCAGAATGGAGTTTCTTCATGCGTTTAACGCCAATATGACCTAGACGGCAGTGCCACATATATGCAGACATATCATCATCAAGTTTAATATTTTTAGCATTAACATTATGAATGTGCGTAATATTACTATCGAGATCTATCAGAAATAAACCATTCAACATAGGTGCATGACCATAAAAGATATCATTCTTATAAATCGAACAACCATTATTTTCAGATTTAAAGGAATGACCACTTTGCATCAAACACGATCCGGATACAATGTTCATGCTCAGTGCAGGCACCAAATAACAATTATTCAGGTTTATAACTAATCCTGATGGCAAATGGAGAGGTAGCGTCCCGATGGTGATCACATCAACTTTTGATCCAATGTCGACCCGCATCCAGACCTCATCCCTTGCTAGTTGTCGCTTGTTCCATAGCCCCCGAATCGAGTTACATATATTAGCAACCGATCCGGTATCAAATACCCAGGTGCTACTGCGTGTACTAGTCAAGTACACATCAATAACATGTATATCACACATACCTTTGTTTGCCTTGCTGGACTTCTTGTCCGCCAAATACTTGGGGCAGTTGCGCTTCCAATGGCCAGTCCCCTTGTAATAGTAGCACTCGGTATCAGACTTAGGGCCAGCCCGGGGTTTCTTTTCAGGCGTGGCAACAGACTTGCCACCCTTCTTTCCCTTGTGCTTGCCTTTCTTGTCTTTCTTGACACCAGTGGTTCTATTGATCATCAACACTTGATGTTCTTTCCTAATCTCCACTTCTGCAGTCTTAAGCATTGACAGAAGCTCGGGAAGAGACTTCTTCATGCCCTGCATATTATAGTTCATCACGAAGCTCTTGTAGCTAGGTGGCAGAGATTGGAGAACACGATGTATGCCTAAGTCAATGGGAATCGTTATTCCCAAGGACACAAGCTTATCGGCGTACCCAGACATTTTGAGTACATGCTCACTAACGGAGCTGTTTTCCTCCATCATGCAGCTAAAGAACTTTTCTGTAGCATTATAACTCTCTACGGCAGCATGGGTATCGCAAATCATTTTCAATTCTCCCATGGTATCAAAGGCATTGCCATTTTCGAAACGCTTTCGAAGTTCTGGCTCTAGCCCATACAGTATGCCGCAATGAACTAAGTTGTGGTCCTCCCGACGAGTCACATAGACATTCTTTTCCTCGTCAGGGGCATCAGGAGCTGGTGGGGGGCCTAGCGGCGCATCTAGCACATATTGCTTTTGTGCAGCAGTGAGGATAATCCTCAAATTCATAGCCCAGTTGGTGAAGTTGCTACCATTCGCAGCAAGTTTCTCTTTCTCCATGAACACATTGAAATTAAAAGCAGGTGGTGCCATCTATAACAGAATTTGTAAAGTTTATTTAGACTAAGTTTATGATAGATTGAGTTCAACTAATCCAAATTACTAATGAACTCCCACTCAAAAACGACATCCCTCGTGTCCTTTTCGTGATTACATGAACCAAATCCACTACACCAAGTCCGATCATCACGTGAGTTGATGTAGTTTTAAAGGCGACCATCTATATGGGCATCATATCAACTATATGACTCATGCTTAACCTTTCGGTCCGTGTTCCGAGGCCATGTCTGTACATGCTAGGCTCGCCAAGTAAGAACCTTAGTATTCGCGTGTGTAAAACTGTCTTACACCCGTTCCTATGAAAGCGTAGATTTGAGTACACCCGATCATCACGTGATGTCTTGAAACACGATCCACAGAACGGTGCATACTCAAGAAAGAACACATTTTTATCTTGATATGTAAATGAGGGATCATCTTATAATGCTACCAAACACGCCAAACTAGCAGTATACGATGCTAACATCTAATGTGTAAAGTGAGATGATATGGTCCATGCATTTGATCTCTATCACTTGCATCGTGGTATGATCTCTATCATTCTTGTGTGTGTAAGGCCAAGGTCTATGGAACTTGAGTGTGTTGTAAGAGTATCTATCATACATCTACTTACAACAATACCATATCAATACACTAGCCCAGCAACGATCTAAACTAGACGCCTCTAATTTATCAATTGCAAGTTTTACGTGGCTTAGGGCTTTCGGAGATAGAACCGTTCTCACCTACGAACATGAACCACAACGAGGATAACTAAGTTATTAGCAACTCGTTTAAATCAGATATTGACTATAGTAGGAGAGACAGACACCCGCCAGCCACTTATGCAAAACAAGTTGAATGTCAGTCGTGGAACCGGTCTTACGATGACATGTAAGGTTGGTCCGGGCCGCTTCATCCCACTATGCCACCAATATCCAAAATACATAGAAGATGCAATAACATGATCATCATCACCCACATATCAACATATGTGTACTACCCGTGCTAAGCACCAACGCATAGATCAGGCTCTGATACTACTATTGAGTCCGCAGCATAGAAAACAAAAAAATTCCTACGGTGTGAACTACACGCCAAGATCTATCTACTAGGTACAAAGCAACGGGTGGACATACATCCAACTAGAACTTACCCTCATAGACAACAAGCTTTGTTAACGAGTAGGAACTCGTGGTTGATGTAGTCGTACACTTGCCGATCTCAAGATCGTGAGGAAGTCCGAGCGCCGCAACTCAGCAGCGCATCCGCACTCGCACACACGTTCAAGCCACCGGACAACCTCCACCTCCTCGCTCCAGCGATCCAGCGGAAGCAGCAACTCCTTCCAGACGAAATGCCACCGGGAACATGTATCTCGCTAATCCGAGACCATGTGGGAATAATTCTAGAGGGGGAGAGAGATCCTTCACAAGAAGGTGTGAGGATGAAGGAGGGAATGGGTGGCCTTTTATAGGAGGAGGGGGTGCCCCCTCTCTCCATGGCCGGCGCATGGGGGGTGACCCCTCACCTCCCCCATTCATGTGGTGGTAACCCCTCCACATTAAAATGCCTCTTCACATTCCCTTTTAAAGTCTCCACTTTAAATGCATTAAATTTCTCCAAATTTAATGCTCTCTCATTTAATAAAACTCTTTTTATTAAAATTATTCAGAATTTTGTTAATTACTTTAATTAAAAAACATTCACATATAGCCCCTTGCAATATTTCAATATCACATGCAGAAAGGGAATGAGAGAGCAATTCCTGCGCATTCATCCAAAACAATTTCCGGTTTCTATTGAAACAATTCCTGCGCTTTGCAATTCTTTCGTCTGAAACATATGTGCTCCAAAATGGTGTCCGGTAACTCGTAAGTGTGCCACCCTATGGTTCGAGAATAATGCGACATGATCGAGACCCTTCTCCAATCAATAATCAGCAGCGGGACCTGGAGATCCGTACTGACTCCTACACATTCAACGATGACTTCTGTGATCGTGAGAACCTTTAATGCTTGTAAGTAAATCCCTTTGTCTCTCGATATATTACATGTCCGAGATTCGATCATCGGTATCTCCATACCTAGTTTTATCTCGTTACCGACATGCACTCTTTTCTTATTCCCGTGATATAACATTCTAGTGATCACATCACTTGCTTGCAAGCTATCTTAATGTGATATCACCGAGAGGGACCAGAGTATATCTATCCGTCATCTGGATTGACAAATTCCACTCTTGATCCATGAGCCTCAACATAACACCTTCGTAGTACTGAACCCATCTTTATAGTCACCCTGTTACGGTGTGACGTTTGATGTTATCAAGATACTCTTCCGGTGTTAGCAATTAACATGATCTCATGGTCTAAGGAGAAAGATTACTTCGTATGATGTTATAGCAATATAAACATAATGACTTGATCATAATGCTATACTTCGGATGATTGTTCATCACATCATTCTACCAATGGTGTGACCTTGTTATTAACAACATCCAATGTCCATGATCAGGAAACCTTGATCATCTTGTTAATCAACAAGCTAGTCTATAAGAGAGGCATAACTAGGAACCCTTTTTGTTTATTAAACACACATGTATTGATGTTTCCGATCAATACAATTCTAGCATGTAAAATAAACATCTATCATATATATAAGGAATATATAATAACAACTTTATTATTGCCTCTCAGGGCATATTTCCTTCAGGCGCCACCCAAGGTCTAGATCCAAGACTCCATCTCCCAATCAAGAGTTTCTACCCATGCCCACGAAGCAACTTGATCTTGAAACCCTAAATCATCATCTCTCTCTCTTCATTGGCTTTGAGTGTTTTTCCAGCGATGATGGTCCGATGGAACTCCGTGGTGCTGCTCCTTTTTATCTCCATGGCCTAACGGTCCTTGGGAGGAAGAGGAGGAGAGAAATTAATCTGGTGAGCTAGCGAGGAGGGAGGGAGACGACAGGGAGAGGAAAATCGCTCAGCAGTTACTAACCGCACAGGAATTAAGGGGAGTAAATACTCCAGACTTGTATTTCTGAAAAATCTGAAAAAACTCTCCGGACTTAAAATCCTGAACAGAGGGAGTAGTTAGGATATAACTAGGCCTTCCTCTATCCTTCGCCTGCCTTAACCATCCGTGGAGTAATGATTACGTGTTGGCCTAGGTGGAGATGCATGTTCCATAGGGGGCTCAGACTGGGCACAACATCGTCTGGTCTTGTCACGACTAGTGCAAGCTATAAAGTTGTGGCTACATCACTGATGATGACTTTCCTACTAGGTCCCGATGAGGGGTGTCATAGCTGACGTCTCCTTCCCAGCACAGGGATCGCGGGATCCTTCCCGGGATCTGTCTAGGCCCCCTTGCGGTGGACGTGAGGACCTCTCCAGACAAGTTCCCTTGGCGGACAAGAGGTGTTCCGCGGCCCACACTTAGTCGACTAAGGGCACTATGGTTTCCCCGGAGACGACAGAAGCCCTCGGGCATGGCACCCGCGAAAGCATCATTGCTAGGGCTATAAGCCCCAAAAGTGGGAGACGATGAGCTAGGCCCGCCATCATTGTCTCTGAGGCACGCGTAGTGTGTCATCACATCCGGGTCATGGATTTCCTGTCACGGGTGACACTTGTCACCTAGATGCAAGTGGGAAACGCCTTGATTGATGGGGCATTAAATGCCAGGAGAGGAGGAGTCAACATAATTTCCCATGCGTGGTGCTTCTCGAGTATTGAACTATCGTACTTTCCTCCAACTCCAACCCATTCTTCTCATCTTATTCCCTGATGATCTCATCTTGATCTATCCTTTGTTTTTCACACTTCCTCCATCGACAACCCATGGTGCCTAAGAAGAAGGCGTTAGGCCCAAAGTGCGCAGGGAAGGGAGTCCCGCGACCACCGGCTACTGATGTGGAGGAAGCGGAGCGTGCCGTGATTCAGTTGTCGCAAGTGCGGGTCTCTCCTGGGCTCACCGGCGAGTAGGACAACCGACCGCTACCTAATTTGTTGCTGGCAAAGGGCATGAAGGGGGAGCGATGGTGATCAAGGACGTCACCTTTGAAGCCATGGATGTCCCATATTTTCCTGGTTCCTGATGGTGGGTCTGGTTTCTTCAATGTATGACTTCTATCATGTAGTGATAGCCACGCAAGCTCCATCTGCTAGACCTCCATCCCTGTCATCAAATTATTGGTGGACTTCCAAAAATTGTGCAAGGGATTTAGGGGGTACGCCCTAGGTAGCCCTTTTTTGCCACTACTTTCGTCCCTTCATGGAGAAGGCCGGAGTTGTCTCAGGTAGAGTCAACTTTCATCTCCATAAGGATTTCAATGGGTATTTTCTCAACATTGACATTAAGTCTGACTGGGAGGAGTGGCGCCACACATGGTTCTTCGCCCACTTCCCTTCCTTTCTTGATAGCTTCATGGAGCCTAGGGCCTCCGCCATCCCCAATGGCGCATGGGAAGTGCTTAACTCCTAGTAGTGGAAACTTCCCCCAACATTCGGGCATATGTAATTTCTCCAAGATCAAGGCATGACTGTAATTTCTCCAAGATCAAGGCATGATTGTGAGACAAGTTGCCATGGATTACATCACTGATACCTTTGATCCGGATTACGGATGCAGTATAGTATTTTTTCCCTATAAGACCTAGGTTTATCGAACCTGGGGAAACAATTGCGGTGGGTTAGGAGCGTCTGAAAGACTTGCTAGTTTGCTTCAATCTTCATTTACCGGACCTTTTGATACCTTCGGTCCGGTTTCACGGATGTAGTATATAGCTTTTCCCTAGAAGACCTAGGTGTAATCGAACTTCGAAAAGCACTGTTAAAAGGTAATAAAAAGGACATGTCTACAAGTCTTTGTTTGTTTGTTTTACCTTAGTTGACCGGACCAATCCAGTTTACTTTATAGTGGGTTTCAATCAATGGATGGAGATAGGCCAGGGTTGAAGATCCACCTACAGCTTCACATCAGATGGGATAAAAGATAATAATAAGCATAATCATGTATAATGTTTGAATGGAGATAATCTCTTATGGGCAACACATCCTAATATTCTATAGCCCCCGTGATGCAGCGGGCATAGCAATAGAATTTTAATCCAACCGAGTGCACACCGAAGCCACGTGTTACAGACGATTATTAAGTGTAAACACAGATCAAAGCTTTAAGTGGTGATGTTGCTGTTGATCCCGAATGAGGCGCTAAGCGAAGACCGTAGTACCCTTTATGTCACTGAGGTTCCTATGAGATCGCCGCTAGCCAAGTATCTCACCTCAAGCCTTTATCAATCCATGGGATCTTGGGTACCTACAAGTCCATAGATCGAGACAAGAGACGAAGAAACAAAAGATACAAATCTCAATTGCAAACAAAATACAATACTCCCATGATCTAGATGCACATAAACGCTGCGAGGTTTCTCCCCAACCCGTAGCCCGTGAGGACTACTCACTGCTTAATCAAGATGTTGAGCTCGTTGGGGAACCCCAAGAGGAAGGTATGATGAGTATAGCAACACGTTTTCCCTCAGTTATGAAACCAAGGTTATCAAACTAGTAGGAGCAAGGAAACACCTTCAATGTGTTGTTTCCAACTTGGAATCCTACACAACACAATCATAGAACTTTGCCCCCAACTTACATTGAGGTAGTCAATCTCACCGGTTTTGCTAAAAACAAAGGATTAAATGTATTGTGTGGAAGATAGTAATAGCTTACAGAAAGTAAACATAAAACAGTAAATAGCTTTATAGATTGATGGTAAAAGAAAGGACCAGGGTCCATAGTTCACTAGTGGTGATTCTCCTTAAGATAGATGACATGTTGGATGAACAAATTACAACGGGGCAATTGACAAACATCGAGAAAGCATACATGCATATAGTAATCATCTTGACTCCTATGAGATTTGATTGGGCATTACAACATTATACATAGACTGTAATCCAACTACATCTATGACTAATAATCCACCTTCAGGTTATCATCCGAACCCCCTCCAGTATTAAGTTCCAAGCAACAGATAATTGCATTAAGCATTGTGTGTAAAGTAAACAATACGATTGTTCTATGAACAATGGATTGCTATTTTCTCCCTAGTAGCAACAGCACATCTAGTACCTTAGAGATTTCTGTCACTTCCTGATGGCCCAAAATATATCGAGCTCGTTGGGTAACCCCAAGAGGAAGGTATGATGAGCACATCAGCAAGTTTTCCCTTAGTTTAGAAACCAAGGCTATCGAACCAGTAGGACCAAGGAAACACCTCCAAGGTGTTGTTGCCAACTTGGAATCCTGCAAAACATAACCACGAAACTTTCCCCCTAACTTACAGCGAGGTTGTCAATCTCACCGGTTTTGCTAAAAACAAAGGATTAAACGTATTGTGTGGAAGAAAGTAAAAGCTTGCAAAAAGTAAACAGAAAGCAGTAAACAGTTGTAGATTGATGGTAAAAGAAAGGATCGGGGTCCATAGTTCACTAGTGGTGGTTCTCCTTAAGATAGATGACATGTTGGGTGAACAAATTACAGTGGGGCAATTGACAAACATCGAGAAAGCATACATGCATATACTAATCATCTTGACTCCTATGAGATTTGATTGGGCATTACAACATTATACATAGACCGTAATCCAACTGCATCTATGACTAATAATCCACCTTCAGGTTATCATCCGAACCCCCTCCAGTACTAAGTTGCAAGCAACAGATAATTGCATTATGCATTGCGTGTAAAGTAAACAATACAATTGTTCTATGAACAAAGGATTGTTGTTTTCTCCCTAGTAGAAACAACACATCTAGTACCTTAGAGATTTCTGTCACTTCCCCAGATTACTAGATGCATGAACCCACTATCGAGCATAAATACTCCCTCTTGGAGTTGCTAGCATCTACTCAGCCAAGATATCTACTAACAACGGAGAGCATGCAAGATCACAAATAACAAAGACATGGTAGAATCAATAATCAATCTGAAATAGCATCTCAATATCCATCGGATCCCCGCAAACACAACATGTATGATTACAAATAGATGATCTTGATCATGAACGGACCTCACAAGATCTAAACATGGTAGCACAAAGGAGAAGAACCAACCATCTAGCTACTACATGGACCCGTAGTCCAAGGATGAACTACTCACACATCACACTGTAGGCTTGCATGGTGATGAAGAAGGCCTCTAGGGTGAATTCTCCCCTCCGGCAGGGTGCCGTGAAGAGATTTAGATCCCTCCTGATCTAGGGATGGAGATGACGGCGTCTACAAACACTTTCATGGAACTTTGATCAGGTACTTAGGGTTTCTGTATCGGAGGCATCTTATAGGTGAAAGGGGAGGCCGAGGGGGTACCCTAGGCGGCCACACCACCCGCTGGCGCGGGCCAGGCCTGGCCACACGGCCAGGTGGTGTGGCGGCCCTCTGGCCCCTCTCCGTGTCGTATTTTGGTTCCGTGTCCCCCTCGGTAAAAAACTGACTTTGGCTTTTGTCCCGTCCAATTCCGAGAATATTCATTTTCTGACCTTCCTGGAACCAAAAACAGGAGAAAATAGGCAGCTGCACTGTGGCATCTTGTTGATAGGTTAGTTCCAGAAAATGTGTAGAAATACTCCAAAGTGTGGATAAAACATAAGAAAGTAGATATAAAACAAGCATGGAACATCAAAAATTATAGATACGTTAGCAACGTATCAACACCCCAAGCTTAACTCCTGATCGTCCTCAAGTAGGTAAGTGATAAAAAGAAAGAATAATTTTTGAGGTGACATGCACCATCATAAACTTGATCATATTATTTGTAGAACATTGATAGCTGGGATCATAGTACTTTAACATAGCATGAAAGATATAGTTCTAATAATAAGACGTAGCAACTATGTTGTAACATAAAAAGGTACAAACAAAATATTCATGAATAACAATGCTTTGCAAGATGTTTGTTTATTTCACATAAAGAAAGCATAATGAGAATGGCATTCAACTTGTCCCTCATAGTGTAGCAAAACATAAATGCATAGGACACCTTCAAAGTTCATAAGGGTGACTAGATACAAATAGTTTAAGAACAAGCAATATCAAAGTTATGCATCAATCAACAAGTCTTGGGACAATGCACATTAAACTAAGAATGGCCACTATGCTCTCTCAATAGGTGCATAAAGATAGAAGATGGAGACTCAACATAAAAGTAAAAGAAAGGCCTTCATAGAAGGAAGCAGGGATTCAAGTCTCATAAAGATCTTCCAAAAATTATGGTACTTATTAGCTTTCAGCTCTCATTGCCCCTATCATAAGCATCTTTAGGTGATTAAGGTTAAAGTGACACAACTAAGAGGATATGCTTAACAAGTTATAAGTTGAAATCTCATGCCCCTTACTTACGAGTACCGAACGTCATGCTACTCAACTTCAATCACAAGTAAGCTCTTGTTATTGTAAGTACATATGTATCATAGAGAACCGCCAACGGGGTACCCCTTGCCCCATGACACATGAGCTATCCCATATCAAAATGACAAGGAAACAGACAATGAGCATCTCAACGATATTTTTATTTGCTATTTGCATAGGTTTTTATTGAGGATGCTTCATAGAATGCTCATTATGGTTATGCTGCAAGTTTCCACCATGATTAGGCATGGCTTAGGCTAGCGGCCCAGGCATTTCTCTAACACACATACAAACTCCATGATCTTACAAGTTCCCCTTTTTATTTCACACTGCCGGGATCCATAAGCAAAAGAATCATGATATCAACGGAATAATAAGTGCAATGTTGAAAGTGTTCCCCTTGATACATGGTTCTACTAACTTCAACTTATAAAGCGCAAGCATATACGCAACAAAGATGGACACAATGGTTTAAGATTATTAAGTGTAAGAAAGTAAAGTGTGCCATTAAGTTCGTGAGAGCTTTAATCACTAATTTTCACATAACAAGTTTAATTCGGAAGGTAGATAAAAACATGAATATACTTGGAATAGAAAATGCTAATATGTAGGTATGGTGGACTCTTTGGAATAACTTGGTTTTATTTGGAGTTGGATGCATGAGTGGAACTCATACTTGGTTATGGAGGCTAGCAAAAGACTGGGAGCGACCAACTAAGAGAGCAATAATGGCCATAATCATGCAAAGCGACAACACATCATTAATTAAAGCATAAAGTGATACTACAAGTTGAAAACTAAAGGATCATAGAGGCTATGGCGACTTGGGATAGTCTTAACATGGTGTGATCATGCGCTAAGTCAACCCAAATAAAGCATCAAAGGAGAATACCACTATACTATGCTTTAATATGCTAAAACAACGCATGATTCATCCAAGGCACATTAAGCAATCTCAATTGTTTATAACATGTAATGCTCCAGCAAAAATCACTAAGCATAAAGCCAAAACAATATCAAGCATGACATGACAAAGCATAGGCCACAGTCAAAAACAAGCTCATTTTTACCACTTTAAGCATGAACTTTCCTACTCTTTTTCCAATCCAAACCAATCTTATTTGAAAACTAATGCATGAATGAGGGGGTCCAGCCAATTTATTCAAGCAAACTAAGAAAACCAAGCAAACGAAAACAAAAATGAAGACGCTCGAAGAACAATACAACTGTGCATGAAACAATAAAAATGAAGTGTTTGGAAGAAACCTGAGATTTTTATTGATAAAGAAGGGGATGTCTTGGGCATCCCCAAGCTTTGACAGTTGTACTTCTTGGATATTTCTTGGGGTGACACGGGATGGCATCCCCAAGCATAAGCTTTAGTCCATTCTTCATCTCATTACATCATTCTTTCCCTACATCTGAATTTTTTTCTTCATACAAAACTTCACACAATCTTCATTAGCAACATTAGTGTACTCAAGATAATAAGTATTTTGGTTCAGTTCCAACACAAGTAAAACTTTCATTAAAACACAAGATATTGTAGCACTTACTTTAAAAAGTTCCATTCCCCAAAAGGAACCCAAAAAGGAATCAATAAGAAGCAAATGCAAATAATGGCAGAAATTTGTCAAAACAGACCAACAGGTAAAAACCGATTTTTTCGAAGACCTTCTGTTGCTCAAATCGAAAAGTGTTGAACTAAAGAAAGTTGGATAACAACCTGGGGCAGAAGCACAAAAAATTACAGCTCAAACCAACGTACAAAGATTTTACACGAATTTGTACAGTGAAGAACGAAAATCTGTTTCGGGACAGCAACTTTCCCAAGCATTACTTCTCTCTCATTAGAGGTTACTCTTGGCACAAAAAGCAAATAAAAAGGATTAGGAGAGGTTATTACTGAAGCAATAACTTCCAAGACTCAACTAAAACTTTTGGGTTATCTCCCAATAAGTACTTTTCTTTAACGCCTTTAAGTTAGGCATACGAAGCAAGAAAAGAATCAAGTATTCTCAAATGAAGAAGCATTAAGATTAATATCAGAAATATCTTCAACAAGGCAAGGTATTTCATCCAAATAAGTTCATACAAATCTCAATTACAAACAAAATACAATACTCCCATGATATAGATGCACATAAATGCTGCGAGGTTTCTCCCCAACCCTTAGCCCGTGAGGACTACTCACTGCTTACTTAAGATGTTGAGATCGTTGGGGAACCCCAAGAGGAAGGTATGATGAGTATAGCAACACGTTTTCCCTCAGTTATGAAACCAAGGTTATCGAACCAGTAGGAGAAAGGAAACACCTCCAAGGTGTTGTTTCCAACTTGGAATCCTGCACAACACAATCGCTGAACTTTTCCCCCAACTTAAAGTGAGGTTGTCAATCTCACCGGTTTTGCTGAAAACAAAGGATTAAACGTATTGTGTGGAAGATAGTAATAGCTTGCAGAAAGTAAACAGAAAACAATAAATAGCTTTGTAGATTGATGGTAAAGAAAGGACCGGGGGTCCATAGTTCACTAGTGGTGATTCTCCTTAAGATAGATGACATGTTGGGTGAACAAATTATAGCAGGGCAATTGACAAACATCGAGAAAGCATACATGCATATACTAATCATCTTGAGTCCTATGAGATTTGATTGCGCATTACAACATTATACATAGACCGTAATCCAACTGCATCTATGACTAATAATCCACCTTCAGGTTATCATCCGAACCCCATCCAGTATTAAGTTGCAAGCAACAAATAATTGCATTAAGCATTGTGTGTAAAATAAAAAATACGATTGTTCTATGAACAAAGGATTGTTGTTTTCTCCCTAGTAGCAACAACACATCTAGTACCTTAGAGATATCTGTCACTTCCCCAGATTCCTAGAGGCATGAACCAACTATCGAGCATAAATACTCCCTCTTGGAGTTGCTAGCATCTACTCGGCCAAGATAGCTACTAACAACGGAGAGCATGCAAGATCACAAATAACAAAGACATGATAGAATCAATAATCAATCTGAAATAGCATGTCAATATCCATCGGATCCCCGCAAACACAACATGTATGATTACAAATAGATGATCTTGATCATGAACGGAGCTGACAAGATCTAAACATGGTAGCACAAAGGAGAAGGACCAACCATCTAGCTACTACATGGACCCGTAGTCCAGGGTTGAACTACTCACGCATCACACCGGAGGCAGGCATGGTGATGAAGAATGCCTCCAAGGTGAATTCTCCCCTCCGGCAGGGTGCCGGGAAGAGCTTCAGATCCCTCCCGATCTAGGGATGGAGACGAGGACGGCTACAGACTCTTTCGTGGAATTTTGATCGGGTACTTAGGGTTTCTATATCGGAGGATTATTATAGGCGAAAGGGGAGGCCGAGGGGGTGCCCTAGGCGGCCACACCACCCCTGGCGCGGGCCAGGCCTGGCCGTGCGACCAGGTGGTGTGGCCAGCCTCTGGCCCCTCTCCGTCTCGTCTTCTTGCTCTATGTCACCCTTGGTGAAATATTGACTTTGGCTTTTGTCCCGTCCAATTCTGAGAATATTCATTTTCTGACTTTCCTAGAACAAAAAACAGCAGAATAGCTGGCACTGTGGCATCTTGTTAATAGGTTAGTTCCAGAAAATGTGTAGAAATACTCCAAAGTGTGGACAAAACATAAGAAAGTAGATATGAAATAAGCATGGAACATCAAAAATTATAGATACGTTAGCAACGTATCACTCACTCATAACAAATACATCGGAGATAGAAAACATCATACAAATACTTAGATTGAAATCAAATATTCTTACAATGGTCGCCAAATCACAAGGAAGTCTAAAAGTACAAAGCAATGGCTATGGCTAGTGGATGGATGGATGGTGGGGGTGATGAACAATGGCGTGGATCTCTTTTGGTGGTGTTGTGATTGAATCTAAGAATGGCGGCTCTCTGGCCGATGGCTGGAGCCTCAAAATAAAAAAAATATAGGCGTCTTCACGAAAGTTGTAGGGTTTGACGAGATGAAGCCGTCACCACCTGTTACGGGCATGCGTTACGGGTGGACCGTGCCCATACCAGTGGTCGTTAAGCGCTCTAACGCCTTGACATGGCTTCCCAATTACTTGGACGTGTGTATGATACGTCCATTTTGCATCACTATTCTATGTCTTAATTCACTATTATTCATTGATATATTTCATATTGAGAGGTGATACTTATGTATTTCATCTGTTTTTGCATGGTTGATGAATTTTGGAGCATGGACCGCTGCAGTCAGGATTCTGATGGAAAAGTGCTGTTTGGAGGCAAAATTCGCGAAGATCAGAAAATCCGGGAAAATATATGGAAAATCCTATTTTTCCAGAAGACTAAGGATGCCAGAAGACGGAGTGGAGATGGTCCACAGGAGGCCCGCACCACCCCTGGCGCGGGCAGCCCTAGGCCGCGCCAGGAGGTGGTGTGGCCACCCTGGCCCACTCCAGCCTCTCCCCTATGGCGTATATCATCCTCCCGAAACCCTAAGATGGGGGGCGACCACAGAAAAGATTCCGCCGCCTCTACGGGGCGGAAAACACCAAGAGAGAAAGATCTCTCTGGCAGACTTCTGCTGGGGGAATTCCTTCCCAGAGAGGAGAGATCGTCGCCATCAACACCACCATCAAGCTGGACTTCATCAGGATCATCATCACCACCATCATCACCATCAGCACCCTCATCACCATCTCCATATTGCTGTAACAATTGAGTTGAATCTTGCATTAGTTCATCGGGGAAACTTTCCCGGTGTTGATTACTCTTTGTAGTTGATGCTATTGAGTGAACCATTGAATTATTGTTTATGTTCAGATTGTTATACATCATTATTCCATCTCTGATCATGATCCATATGATGTCTTGTGAGTAGTTCGTTTTGTTCTTGAGGACATGGGAGAAGTCATGTTGTTAGTAGTGGAGTTGGGTTGAGAAAGATTCAATAGATTGTTATTTAAGTTGTGGTGTACTTCTTCTAGTGGTGTCCTGTGAATGTCGACTACAAGACACTTCACCTATATGGGCCTAGGGGAATGCATTGTGTATTTGGATACTAATCGTAGGGGTTGCCGGAGTGACAGAAACCTGAACCCCCGTTAGGAAACCATTGCACAAGGGACGTAAGGGTCTTAGAGTTTAAAGCCGTGGTTAGGTTTCTACCTTAATTACTTTCTTGTACTTACGGATGTTTGCAAGGGGTATAATCACAAGTATATATTAGTCTTGGATGGGGCGGTACATTAGCACAGGTTCACCCACACAACACTTATCAAGCTAAAGAAGATTAATCAACTATATGAAGCGAAAGCACTTGACAGTCTTCCCATGTGTCCTCGAGAACGTTTGGTCATCTTAAGTAATACATCCGGCTTGTCCTTTGCTGCATAAATGATTGGGCCACTTACTGCATTTATTCCTACTGTCTTTTATTTACTCGTACTTTGTTTACTTGCTTTATCAAAAAACCCTAAAAATCCGTTTGCTAAGTATTTGCAGAGAATTCCTGATCCATACCACTAGCCAGCACCTTCTGCTCCTCGTTGGGTTCGACACTCTTACTTATCAAAAATACTGCGATACACCCCCTATACTTGTGGGTCATCAAGACTATTTTCTGGCACCGTTGCAGGGGAGTGAAGCGCTATTGGAGAGTGGAACTGGTAAAGGAAACTTCTGCTGTGAGTATTGTTTACTTCTGCTAGTTGCTTTATTTTTTGTTATGGATAATTCGCTTTGTTTCTTATTTGGTAATGTTACTACCACTGCTAAGGTAGTAGATAATCCACCACCTGCTGAGAATGATGTTTTCAAAATACCCACAAGAATTATTGATCGTGTTATGGATAACTACTATGTTGGAGATGGAACTGTCCATCCCGGTGATCATTTACTCTTTATACACGAATTATGCGGGTTGTTCAAGTGTGCAAGTATTACTACAGATCAAGTTAAGAAGAAGTTATTCTCATTATCGCTGAAAGGAAGAGCTGAAGAATCATATAAGCTGCTAAAGAATGGTCAAGCTCTGGAATGGGAGGAAATAGTACCTCTCTTTTATTCAAAGTTTTACCCTCCTAGTGAGATTCATAAAGATCGGAATCAAATATACAACTTTTGGCCTCTTGATGGAGAGAGTACTGCTCAAGCTTGGGGTAGATTGAAGTTACTTATGCTCAAATGTCCCATTCATGAGCTCCCCAACAATATTATTATCAATAACTTTTATGCAAGGCTCCCTCTACATGATAAAGATTTATTGGATGCTTCTTGTGCTGGATCATTCACTCGCATGGAAGAAGAAGCTAAATGGGATCTTTTGGACCATAATCAAGACAATGCTGAAGCTTGGGAGAATGACAAAGGTAGAAAGTCAGGTATAAATTATGATTATGAATGCATTGAATCTTTTATGGGAACTGATGACTTTCAAAATATTAAAAATGCTTATGGTCTAGACTCTCAAGCTATTGCTTCTTATTTTAAGGCTTTTGCTTCCTACATTGAAGTGCCTAAAAAGAAGTGGAATAAGTATCATGAACCTTATAAACATGTTGCTAAGAGTGTTCCTGCAAAAAATACTGAAGTTTATATTGCTAATCATGTTTTACCTGAACCTTGATACATTGCAAATGTATCTATAATTTCTGATGTTCCATGCTTGGTTTTATCCACTTTCTTGTGTTTTGTTCCAACTTTGGAGTACTTTTCATATGATTTCTTGGACTAACCTATTAACAAGAGCCACAATGCCAGCTGCCTGTTTTCTGCTGTTTTTGGTTCCAGGAAAGTCAGAAAATGAATATTCTCGGAATTGGACGGGACAAAAGCCAAAGTGCCTATTTTTTCGGAAGGGATCAAGTGCCAGAATACGAGACGAAGAGGGGCCAGGGGCCGGCCACACCACCTGGCCACGCGGCCAGGCCTGGCCCGCGCCAGGGGTGGTGTGGTGGCTCCCGGCACCCCCTTGGCCCCTCCTTCCGCCTATATATTTCCCTCGGGACGAAAACCCTAAGTACCCGATCAAAAATCCACGAAAGAGTCTGTAGCCGCCGTCATCTCCATCCCTAGACCGGGAGGGATCTGAAGCTCTTCCCGGCACCCTGTCGAAGAGGGGAATTCACCCTGGAGGCCTTCTTCATCACCATGCAAGCCTCCGATGTGATGCGTGAGTAGTTCATCCTTGGACTACGGATCCATGTAGTAGCTAGATGGCTGGTTTCTCCTCCTTTGTGCTTTCATGTTTAGATCTTGTGAGCTCCGTTCATGATCAAGATCATCTATTTGTAATCCATACATGTTGTGTTTGCGGGGATCCGATGGATATTGAGATGCTATTTCAGATTGATTATTGATTCTATCATGTCTTTGTTATTTGAGATCTTGCATGCTTTCCGTTGTTAGTAGCTATCTTGGCCAAGTAGATGCTAGCAACTCCAAGAGTTAGTATTTATGCTCGATAGTGGGTTCATGCCTCTGGTAATCTGGGGAAGTGACAGAAATCTCTAAGGTACTAGATGTGTTGTTGCTACTAGGGAGAAAACAACGATCCTTTGTTCATAGAACAATTGTATTGTTTACTTTACACGTAGTTCGTAAAGCAATAATCTATTGCTTGCAACTTAATACTGGAGGGGGTTCGGATGATAACCTGAAGGTGGATTATTAGTCATAGATGCAGTTGGATGGCGGTCTATGTATTATGTTGTAATGCCCAATCAAGTCTCAAGGGAGTCAAGATGATTAGTATATGCATGTATTGCTTTCTCGATGTTTGTCAATTGCCCCGCTGTAATTTGTTCACCCAGCATGTTATCTATCTAAGGAGAGCCACCTCTAGTGAACTATGGATCCCGATCCTTTACTTTACATACAATCTATAATCTTTTACTGCTTTGTGTTTACTTTCTATAAACTTTTACTTCTTTCCATTCGATACGTTTAATCCTTTGTTTTCCGCAAAACACGGTGAGATTGACAACCTCATCGCAAGTTGGGGACAAAGTTCTGTGGTTGTGTTGTGCAGGTCTCCACGTTGCTACTAGCACCGGTAGTGCGCCCTGCCAAAGCTCAACTAGTAACACCTTTGGAGTGTTTCCTTGCTCCTACTGGTTCGATTAAACCTTGGTCTCATAACTGAGGGAAAACTTGCTGCTGTGCTCATCATACCTTCCTCTTGGGGTTCCCAACGAGCTCTACATCAACCACGACGCCGTTGCCGGGGAGTCAAGGACATCTTCACAAGAGGAGTCCCTCATAACCAATCTCTTTACTTTGTTGTTTTTGTTTTTCTTAGTTTCTTTTTGCTTTGTTTGCTTGTTTTGTTCTTTAAAAAACACAAAAAAAATAGTTTTGCTTGTTTGCTTTCTTATTTGAAAAACACAAAAAAATTAAGTCTCCTTTAGTAGTCACCTCTCCGTTAGCTCACCATGTTGATCCCCACTTTCACCCTGAAAGACCTTCCAATTGGTAGTGGTTCTATACTTGGGAAAGATAACATTGAAGAATTCTTTAATCATGTTAGTAAGCATGAAGATACTAAGGATAGATCCCTTGTAGAACTTGCTCCAAACTATGAGATTGCTGTAGCTTCTTTAATTCACATGTTATAAGCTAGGTTTGTTAACCTCAACCCCTTAATGCAAGTAATGTTTCTTAAGCTTAAAGAAATTGAAGACCCTGAAAAGAGGGATTTTATTCTAGAAACTTTGTTTAAGGAGTTCTATGATGTTGCCAAAGAAGCTAGAAAAGTTTTTGAACGTTTCAATATGCTAGGCTCATGTGTATATGTGGTTGGTACACGATAAAAGATGAACAAAACCGAACCTAATGGGGAGGAACCTAAGATACCAATACCCTTCAAATTAGTAGCAATACATGATGCCATAGAAAAGAATCTTGATTGGATTGTTCCTGCAAATCCTTTTGATGAGAATAGTGAACCTAAGAGCATTGAGAGAGGATCCTCTAGAACTTACTTGGATGATATACCTTGCCTTGTTGAAAATATTTCTGGTATTGATCTTAATGCTTCTTCATTTGAGAACACTTGATTCTTTCTTTGCTTCTTATGCCTAACTTAAAGGCGTTAAAGAAAAGTACTTGTTGGGAGATAACCTAAGAGTTTTAGATGAGTCTTGGAAGTTATTATCTCTGTAATAACCTCTCCTTATCCTTTTTATTTGCTTTTTGTGCCAAGAGTAACCTCTAATGAGAGTGAAGTAATGATTGGGAAAGTTGTTGTCCTGAAACAGATTTTTGTGCTTCACCGTAAAAATTACTGAGAGAGCCCTGCACGTCGGATTGAGCTGTAATGTTTTGTGCTTCTGCCCCAGGTTATTATCTAACTTTCGTTAGTTCAACACGTTTTGATTTGAGCAACAGAAGGTCTTCGAAAAAATTCGTCTTTACCTGCTGGTCTGTTTTGACAGATTTCTGCCATTTTCTGCATTTGCTTCTTGTTGGTTCCTTCTTGAGTTCTTTTGGGGAATTGAGATTTTTTAGGGAAGTGCTACAGTAGCTAGTGTTCTAATGGAAGTTTATTTGGTGTTAGAACTGAACCTTGAGACTTATTTATCTTTAGTGCACTAATGTTGCTAATGAGATTATGTGAAGTTTTGTATGAAGGAAAAATTTCAGGTGTATGGAAGGAATGAGTAATGAGATGAAGGATGGGATAAAGCTCAATCTTGGGGATTCCACGCGTGTCACTCCAAGAAATATCCAAGAATTACAAGCGTCAAAGCTTGGGGGATGCCCAAGGAATTCCCTTTTTCATCAATAAAAATTCCAGGTTTCTTCCAAACGCTTCATTTTTATTGTTTCATGCACAGTTGTGTTTTTCTTGGAGCGTCTTATTTTTCGTTTTTGTTTTGATTTTTAGTTTGCTTGGTTTTCTTAGTTTTCTGAATAAGTTGGTTGGACCCCCTCTTTCACACTTTAGTTTGCATTTAGTTTGGTTTGGTTTGGAAAAAGAGTAGGAAAGTTCATGCTTATGTGGTAAAAAGAGCTCGTTTTTGACTGTGGCCTATGCTTTGTCATGCCATGCTTGATATTGTTTTGGCTTTATGCTTTGTATTCTTTGCTGTAGCATGACTTGTTATAAACAATTGAGATTTCTTAATATGCCTTGGATGAATCATGCGTTGTTTTAGCATATTAAAGCATAGTATAGTGGTATTCTCCTTTGATGCTTTATTTGGGTTGACTTGGCACATGCTCACACCATGTTATGACTATCACAAGTCACCATAGCCTTTATGATCCTTTAGTTTTCAACTTGTAGTATCACTTTATGCTTTGATCAATGATGTTTTGTCGCTCTGCATGATTATGGCCATTATTGCTCTCTTAGTTTGTCGCTCCCAGTCTTTTGCTAGCCTCCACCACCAAGTTTGAGTTCCACTCATGCATCCAACTCCCTAAACCAAGTTATTCCAAAGAGTCCACCATACCTACCTACTATCTTATGCTATTCCAAGTATATTCATGCTTTTGTTTACCTTCCTCTTGTTATGACAAAACTAGTGATTAAAGCTCTCACGAACTTGATGTCACACTTTACTTTACTTGCCCTTAATAAACTTGAACCATTGTGTCGTCTATGTTGTATATGCTTGCACTTATTTGTTGGGAATTAGCAGAACCATGCTTTCATGGGGAACGCTTTCAACATTGCACTTGTTACTTGTACCTAGTTGATATCATGCTCTTTTGTATATGGATGTCGTCGGTGTGAAATGAAAGGGGAGCTTGTAAGTCCATGGAGTTATGTATATGTGTTAGAGAAACGCCTGGGCCACTGGTCTAATCCATGCTGACATGGTGGAAACCTGCAGCGTAACCATAATGAGCTGTCTATGAAGCATTCTTCTTATAAAAAAAAGAGTCCTATATTGAGAAAAGAGAAAAAGAAAAAAAGAGATACTATGAAAAGAGGAAAGAGAGAAAAAAGCACCATATTCCCATGGTAAATAAGAAGAATGCTGAGATGCTCGTTGTCTACTTGCCTTGTCATTTTGATATGGGGATTCTTCCGTATCATCGGGCAAGGGGTACCCCGTTGGCGGTTCTCAATGATACACATGTACTTACAATGACAAGAACTTACCGGTGACTAAACTTGAGTAGCATGAGGAGCGACCCTCGTATACAAGGGACATGAGATTTCTAACTTATACTTCGTCAAGCATATACACCATAGTTTGTTCACTTTTACATTAATCACTTCAAGATGCTTATGATAGGAGCAATGAGAGCTGAAAGCTTTAAGTATCATAATTTTTGGAAGCTCTTTATGAGACTTGAATCCCTACTTCCTTTTTACAAAAGGCCTTTCTTCCACCATTATATTGAGTCTCCACCTTCTATCTTTATGCACCTACTTTGAGAGCATAGTGGCCATTCTTAGTTCTATGTGCATTGTCCCAAGACTAGTTGATTGATGCATAACTTGTTATTGCTTGTTTGAAACTATTGTATCTAGTCACTCTTATGAACTTTGAAGGTGTCCTATGCATTTATATTTGCTACTCTATTTAGGGACAAGCTGAATACTATTATGCTAAATTTTCTTTATGTGAAACAAACAAACGTCTTGCAAAGCATTGTTATTCATGAATCTTTTGTTTGTGCCTTTTCATGTTGCATCATAGTTTCTTTGCTTATTGCTAGAACTTTGTCTTTCATGTTATGGTTGAAGTACTATGATCCCAACTTTGAATATTTTGCAAATACTTTGATCAAGTCTTTGATGGTGCATGTCACCTCAAAAATTATTTCTTTTTATCACTTACCTACTCGAGGACGAATAGGAGTTAAGCTTGGGGATGTTGATACATTGCAAATGTATCTATAATTTTTGATGTTCCATGCTTGGTTTTATCCACTTTATTGTGTTTTGTTCCAACTTTGGAGTACTTTTCATATGATTTCTTGGACTAACCTATTAACAAGAGCCATAGTGCCAGCTGCCTGTTTTCTGCTATTTTTGGTTCCAGGAAAATCAGAAAATGAATATTCTCGGAATTGGACGAGACAAAAGCCAAAGTGCCTATTTTTCCGGAAGGGATCAAGTGCCAGAATACGAGACGGAGAGGGGCCAGGGGCCGGCCACACCACCTGGCCGTGCGGCCAGGCCTGGCCCGCGCCAGGGGGTGGTGTGGTGGCTCCTGGCACCCCCTCGGCCTCTCCTTCCGCCTATAAGTTGCCCTCGGGACGAAAACCCGAAGTACTCGATCAAAAATCCATGAAAGAGTCTGTAGCCACCGTCATCTCCATCCCTAGATCGGGAGGGATCTGAAGCTCTTCCCGGCACCCTGCCGGAGAGGGGAATTCACCTTAGAGGCCTTCTTCATCACCATGCAAGCCTCCGGTGTGATGCGTGAGTAGTTCATCCTTGGACTACGGATCCATGTAGTATCTAGATGGCTGGTTTCTCCTCCTTTGTGCTTTCATGTTTAGATCTTGTGAGCTCCGTTCATGATCAAGATCATCTATTTGTAATCCATACATGTTGTGTTTGCGGGGATCCGATGGATATTGAGATGCTATTTCAGATTGATTATTGATTCTATCATGTCTTTGTTATTTGAGATCTTGCATGCTTTCCATTATTAGTAGCTATCTTGGCCAAGTAGATGCTAGAAACTCCAAGAGTTAGTATTTATGCTCGATAGTGGGTTCATGCCTCTGGTAATCTGGGGAAGTGACAGAAATCTCTAAGGTACTAGATGTGTTGTTGCTACTAGGGAGAAAACAACAATCCTTTGTTCATAGAACAATCGTATTGTTTACTTTACACGCATTTTGTAAAGCAATAATCTGTTGCTTACAACTTAATACTGGAGGGGGTTCGGATGATAACCTGAAGGTGGATAATTAGTCATAGATGTAGTTGGATGGCGGTCTATGTATTATATTTTAATGCCCAATCAAGTCTCAGAGGAGTCAAGATGATTAGTATATGCATGTATTGCTTTCTCGGTGTTTGTCAATTGCCCCGCTGTAATTTGTTCACCCAGCATGTTATCTATCTAAGGAGAGCCACCTCTAGTGAACTATGGATCCCGGTCCTTTACTTTACATACAATCTACAATCTTTTACTGCTTTGTGTTTACTTTCTACAAACTTTTCATTCTTTCCATTCGATACGTTTAATCCTTTGTTTTCTGCAAAACATGGTGAGATTGACAACCTCATCACAAGTTGGGAACAAAGTTCTGTGGTTGTGTTGTGCAGGTCTCCACGTTGCTACTAGCACCGGTAGTGTGCCCTGCCAAAGCTTAGCTAGTAACACCTTTGGGGTGTTTCCTTGCTCCTACTGGTTCGATTAAACCTTGGTCTCATAACTGAGGGAAACTTGCTGCTGTGCTAATCATACCTTCCTCTTGGGGTTCCCAACGAGCTCTACATCAACCATGAGCCAGTTAAGGTAAAGGAACATTCTATGATAGCTAGTATGGTTAATGAAAGTACAAGTAAAGCTGTTGAACCTGATAAACAAATGGATATTGAACCTATAATAGCAAATGTGAAAGACTTTGTCACTAAGTATGAGAAAGAGGGACACACTATCCTTTGTAAGGATACCTCTAATATTGTTTCACAAAGTAGTGTTATGAGAGCTAGTATTCCTGTGTTTTCTGTTAGAATAAGTGATCATTGCTATGATGGTCCTTTTGATAGCTATATTGTTAAGTTTATGCATGATACTGAAAGTTACTATGAGAGAGGGAAAAGTGTTCTTATGCATCTCAATAATATCAAGTTTCCTTGTTTTATGCTAAAAGTTTTTATGTTGCACTTCTTTTGCCTTCTTATGCAAGTCGCCTCTGGTTTCAACAACTTGTTTGTTTGCAAAATTCCCTTTCATAGGAAGTGGGTTAGACTTAAATGTGTGTATTTTTGCTTCTTAATGCTCTCTTTCACTTCAATTCATATTCCTATGTGAGAATCTTCAAAATTATCATGCCCATCTTAATGGCTATAAAGAAAGAGCTTTTTGGGAGACAACCCAATTTGTTTTTGCTTTCAGTTTGTTTTTGTTTCTTTGAGTCTTGGAAGTTATTACTTCGGTAATAACCGTTCCTTATCCGTTTTGTTTGGTTTTTGTGTCAAGATCAACCTCTAATGAGAGAGAAGTAATATTTGGGAAAGTTGCTGTCCCAAAACAGATTTTTGTGCTTCACCGTAAAAATTCGTGAGAGATCTCTGTACGTAGGATTGAGCTGTAATTTTTTGAGCTTCTGCCCCAGGTTGTTATTTAACTTTCGTTAGTTTTGCACTTTTGATTTGAGCAACAGAATATTTTCGAAAAAATTGATCTTTACCTGCTGGTCTGTTTTGACAGATTTAGCCACTCTTGCATTTGCTTTTTTATTCGATTTCCTTTTTGAATTATTTTTGGGTTTTCGGAAGGAGTTGCTACAGTAGCTTTTGTTTTGATGGTTTCCAGTTGAAGTTGGACTCAAAAGGTTTTATCACTTCACTTATACTAATGTTGCTAATGAGAACTGTGTGAAGTTTTGTGTGAAAGAAATTTCCAGGAAGTGGAGATAATGGTGTAATGAGAAAGAGAAAGGTTTTATGACTCAAGTAATAAGTGTATGAAGATGAAGATACTGATGATTATTCAAGTGGTGACTCCGAAAGAATCTACTAGATACCAAATTTAGAGACCTGCAGAGTCTGTTTTCAAATAGGTAACAGTTCTGGTAAGAAAAGTTCCACGAAAATACTATCCAACTATATTTTTGCAGTTTTTAGTCAATAAGGAAAGCTACGAAGTGAAAAAGGGACGGAAAAGGAGCTAGGGTGGCTCACACCACCCTGTGGCGCAGGCTCTCCCCTGGCCGCACCACCAGGTGGTGAGTCCACCTCGGACTCCGCCTCCGACTCGTTTTCACCCAGTACCTTCCTCTTGTTATGAAACTTCATAATATATAACCCCCCCGGATCTTCCGAAGTTCGTATATCGTGTTTTCGTCGTGTTTTTGCTTCGATCTATTTCTGCCAGGACATACTCTTTGAAGGTTTAGAAGCACAATGGTGTCCGCCAAGGATAAAGGGAAGGAGCCTATGGAGGAAGACCTCCAAGACCCCGGGAAGGAGAAGGAGATCAAGAGTGAAGGTGAAGAGGAGCAAGGCCAACATCTGCATACCGGCACTACCATTGCAAGCATTGGACTTGTGACGAAACCTGCCAGGGTTAGAAGGACTACGCGGATGCAGACTGGGGGAAAGCTCCCCGTCACAGTTTGGCTCCACGGTTACTTCCTCCACACACCAAGAATCCCTTCCATACGTTTATCCATAACCATGCAGGAAAAGAAGACTCTAAGAGGGAAGAACAGAAAAAGAATCACAAGAGCTGGGATCCACAAACTGAAATGATCATGAGTCGTATTGATCACAACTCGGAGTTGATTCGTACTCTCACCTTCGAGATTGAGGACTTGGGGAAATTGGTCAAGACGCTCATCGAGAGGATACCACCACCACCAAAGGAGTAATTCGTCATCAGGTTTGGCATCCCCTTGGTTTGTTCCAAGCTTGGGGGAGTGCTGCGGTATCACATCACTATCTTCTATCTTTTACCTTTTTAGTAGAGTCATATCATGAATAGAGGAGTTATTATGTAGTATGGTTTGCATTATGGAAGTGTGCCCTCTCTCGTTAGATATGTATCCCTTGGTGTGAGTTGCCGTTATGGAATATTAATGAGAAGTTATATCATTTACTCTTTTGCATAGCTTATATTAGTTTTCAATTCGTGGTTATATGATTGATCTTGTTGTTAGTATTGGTATCACTTTGGGTTCATTGAGTTAATTTAGTTGGTTTTGGCAAACCTGGCTCGGTCAGTAGCAACACTATTTTTGAGAGTTGAATGAAAAAGATAAGAGTACTCTAAAGAAATATAATTTCATCATCTTTGTTTCTTGATTTTCTCATAAGTTTAGTATTCTCTAGTTAAGATCTTTTGTGCTTCCAAGGAAGATTGCATGTTTGTCTTTATCACTTGTATGTTTGTTTGTTTCCTTCAACTCTTATACTTGTTACCCAACCTTGCTAGCCAAAAACCTATACTGAGAGGGAATTCTTCTCGTGCATCCACTCCTTTAAACCAAAACCTTTGCCATTTGTGTCCACCATACCTACCTAGTAGCATTATTGCTATTCCAAGTAAATTCTTGTTTTATCTACCTCCCAAATGAAACTTTTTATGTAAAAATTAGTGATTAAAGCTCTCACGAACTTGATGGCACACTTTACTTTCTTGCACTTAATAAACTTGAACCATTGTGCTCACCTATGTTGCGTATATGCTTGCGCTTTGTAAGTGGTGAATTAGCAGAACCATGCTATCATGGGGAACGCTTTCAACATTGCACTGGTACTTTGTACCAAGTTGATATCATGTTCTTGTGTCTATGGATGTCGTCGGTGTGAAATGAAAGGGGAGCTTGTAAGTCCATGGAGTTATGCATGTGTGTTAGAGAAACTCCTAGGCCGCTGGTCTAATCCATGATGACATGGTGGAAACCTGTAGCGTAACCGTAACGAGTATCTATGAAGCATTCTTCTTATAAAAAAAGAGTTACAGATTGAGAAAAAGATAAAAAAAAGAGATTATGAAAAGAGGAAAGAGAGAAAAAAGCACCATATTCCCATGGTAAATAAGAAGATTGCTGAGATGCTTGTTGTCTACTTGCCTTGTCATTTTGATATGGGGATTCTTCCATATCATCGGGCAAGGGGTACCCCGTTGGCGGTTCTCTATGATACACATATGCTTACGATGACAACAACTTATCGGTGACTAAACTTGAGTAGCATGAGGAGCGTCCCTCGTATTTAAGGGACATGAGATTCTCAATTTACAACTTGTCTATGCATATCCTCATATTTGATCAATATAACCTTAATCACCTAAAGATGCCTATGATAGGGGCAATGAGAGCTGAAAGCTAGTAAGTATCATAATTTTTGGGAGCTCTTTATGAGACTTGCAATCCCTGCTTCCCTCTTTGAAGGGCCTTTTTTTTACTTTGTAGTTGAGCCAGTAAACCTACTCCCTTCTATCTCAGCAAGTACTTTGAGTTGTTGTGTTTCATTCATTCATATGATGATTTATTCACTCATGTTTCTTATGTTCCTTGCTTGCACATTGCTCTTATCTTGATGTTTACTACTTTGAAAGCTGTCATTGAAAACCAGCTATTTGTGAACTCCAGCAAATTATCAACTATTCTTCGACCAAGAGCTAAGTTTGCCATTACCAATTATGATTCACTTTATGTATCTTTATTGTGTTTCCTTTACTCATTACAAGTTGAGTTATATAATAGTGAGTTGTCTTCTATTATGATCTATGTATTTGATGAATGTGATGCTTCTTGTCCGTATTCTTTTATCCACTCTTCACTCCATAAATCCGAGGCCATGTTTATCGAGCTCAGTTTCGCTTGAGGACAATCGAAGTCTAAGCTTGGGGGGAGTTGATACGTCCATTTTGCATCACTATTATATGTCTTAATTCACTATTATTCATTGATATATTTCATATTGAGAGGTGATACTTATGTTATTTCATCTTTTTTTGCATGGTTGATGACTTTTGGAGCATGGACCGCTGCAGTCAGGATTCTGATGGAAAAAGTGTTGTTTGGAGGCAAAATTCGCGAAGATTAGAAAATCCAGGAAAATATACGGAAAATCCTATTTTTCCAAAAGACTAAGGATGCCAGAAGACAGAGTGGAGATGGGCCACAGGGGGCCCACACCACCCCCTGGCATGGGCAGCCCTAGGCCGCGCCAAGAGGTGGTGTGGCCACCCTAGCCCACTCCAGCCTCTCCCCTCTGGCGTATATCATCCTCTCAAAACCCTAAGACTCTGGGGCGACCACAGAAAATATTCCGCCGCCTTTGCAGGGCAGAAAACACCAAGAGAGAAAGATCTCTCCGGCAGAGAGATTTCTACCGGGGGAATTCCTTCCCGGAGAGGGGAGATCGTCGCCATCAACACCACCATCAAGCTGGACTTCATCAGGATCATCATCATCATCACCACCATCATCACCATCAGCACCCTCATCACCATCTCCATATTGCTGTAACATTTGAGTTGAATCTTGCATTAGTTCATAGGGGAAACTTTCACGGTGTTGATTACTCTTTGTAGTTGATGCTATTGAGTGAACCATTGAATTATTGTTTATGTTCAGATTGTTATACATCATCATTCCATCTCTGATCATGATCCATATGATGTCTTGTGAGTAGTTCGTTTTGTTCTTGAGGACATGGGAGAAGTCATGTTGTTAGTAGTGGAGTTGCGTTGAGAAAGATTCAATAGATTGTTATTTAAGTTGTAGTGTACTTCTTCTAGTGGTGTCATGTGAATGTCGACTATATGACACTTCACCTATATGGGCCTAGGGGAATGCATTGTGTATTTGGATACTAATCGTAGGGGTTGCCGGAGTGACAGAAACCTGAACCCCCGTTAGGAAACCATTGCACAAGGGACGTAAGGGTCTTAGAGTTTAAAGCCGTGGTTAGGTTTCTACCTTAATTACTTTCTTGTACTTACGGGTGTTTGCAAGGGGTATAATCACAAGTATGTATTAGTCTTGGATGGGGCGGTACATTAGCACAGGTTCACCCACACAACACTTAGCAAGCTAAATAAGATTAATCAACTATATGAAGCGAAAGCACTTGATAGTCTTCCCATGTGTCCTTGAGAATGTTTGGTCATATTAAGTAATACATCCGGCTTGTCCTTTGTTGCATAAAGGATTGTGCCACTTGCTGCATTTATTCCTACTGTCTTTTATTTACTCGTACTTTGTTTACTTGCTTTATCAAAAACCCCTAAAAATCCGTTTGCTAAGTATTTGCAGAGAATTCCTGATCCATACCACTAGCTAGCACCTTCTGCTCCTCATTGGGTTCGACACTCTTACTTATCGAAAATACTGTGATACACCCCTATACTTGTGGGTCATCAGTGTACTTTCTCAAAATCCTTCACTATGACTCCTTATTTCGCATTAAAAACCATGATTTCCTACACAACATAATTGAAAGAGAGGATTTGCACATCTTTGCAATTATTAGTCATTAGTGGCAAGGATTGAGAGTTTCTTTGGCAATTAGTTGACCAAAAACAATGTTTAAACACAGTGGAAGATGGCAAAAATCGGACCCATCAACTTCCCAAAAGCTCAAACCTTGATCGTCCTTGAGCAAGAAGAACCAAAAGAACTATAAGGAATTCAGCGTTTAAACTTGAAACAACGAGAATAAGAGTTCACTTACGGTTGGTAGTCGTATGTGCTCAACACTTCATTCATTTGCGAAGCTTATCAAAATTAGAGAGGTTACAGGAATACTATACAAGCTTCAGCAAGTCTAGACAATCAAAGTAAAGTTTAATATAAGTATAAATAACTAGAAGTGTAGCAATCAATCCAATTCTTCTAATTAACTCTCAGCTTTCCAAGGAACACTATGATGTTTAAATAGCATAATTGAGTAAGAGAGTTTCATGTCCCAAGTAGTATAACAATGAAGTGTCTTATTTACACCCACATCAATAAATCGAGTCTATCTAAAACACTTCTAATCCAATCATTGTTTTTCAAGAAAAATTCATAAAGTAGTAACGAGACCATGCCAAAGACTTGTTATGTGGATCCTCATAGATATCTTTTTTCTTTCTTTCATTCTCATTTTTTTCAAGGATCGCTGATTGTTTCTTTTTGCAAGTGTTTACACATCCTTTGAGAGTACCAATACTTTTGCCCATACATTGACACAGATGCCAATCATGTCATCAACTCATAGCCGAAATTCGGGGTTATCATAGATCGTTCAAAAGCTAGCGGAGTTGTTGGCATCCCAAAGGTGTGCATTAGAGACATAGATCAAAGTTGTCTTGCTGCATTCTCTTTTTTTTGAGCTAGTACCACGGTTTGATCCACAAGGTTGGCTTTGGCATGCATCACAATTACCACTAGACTTTATTTCAATCAAACAATTCTTTTCATGAGTGTCATCGAGACTATAAAAATATCTATGGGGTTAAGTATCATCAATGGTATACTCTCAAGATAATCATTCATCAAACAAGTCGTAAATTTCAGACTTTTTCTTATTGTACTTGTTTTGGCAATATTATTTCCAAGGCAAGACTTGGTTAACTAAAAGAACTAGAGCAAGAGCTTCAACAACTAATCATCATACCAATAAAAAGCCTTACTCCAACCGTATTAAATTACTTCCCACTAGCATAACATCTTAGAAAATCAACTAACTAAGATAAAAAACTCAAACTTCATAAGTGGGAGACATAGGACATACCTCTCATAAGTAACTTCATGATCCTCTTCCTTATAGGGATGTGTTCCTTCAAAAATCAAACACGATTACTCTCATAATGATATTAAAGCAAAGAGGCAAAGTGTTAATCCACGTTTACGAAAAAAGGAAAAACGGAAAAATCTTTGTGTATTTTTGAGGATAGGGATTAAATAATAGAAAAGAACTTGCGACCAAGCAAGGGTTTAAGAAAGGAAAAAACAAACAAAAAGCAAAAACAAACTAAAATGAAAAAACAAAGGAAAAAAGAAATGTGTCGGAACAAGCCAACACGAGTGTTTCAAAGCTCCCAAGGAGCTAGAGTACAACCTCGTTATTACACAAATAAATTTTCTAGGGGAACACATCCCCAAGCTCAGGCTTTTGCAAGCCCTTTTGTTGCTCATTGTGGTGGTGGTGGATAATTGGCCATGTTCCATTGGCTGATCCAATCATGGAACTAGGTGGTGAGGCTTGCAGTGGTATCTCAAAGGTTGTTCATGTTTTGAATATTTCCTTCGAGTGCTTATATATCTTCATAGGTGGTGTAGTAGTTTGGTGGCTGCTCATCTTGTTCGGGTTCTTTTTGTTCTATTTCTTCATCTTCTCCTTCTCCTATAGGTACCCTCTTGTTGGGGTAGATTAGCTTCGACCTACGCATCAAAATGCAAACATCCATCCTCGATAGAGAATAAAACATTAGGCAAAGGAGCCAGGATCAAGTGATCCGCTCTAGGTATATTGAAGAAATATCTACCATGATTTTTAGAGAACATACCACATGATCTTAGAGTAGATAGACCGAGATGGTGACTTCCTATCAACAGTTGGATGTTACCTAGGTTGATGTGAAGTGTGTGTGCATGAACGGTCACAACTCCTCCTCCGCATATGGGTCCTCGAGATTGAAGAGCAGTTCATAAGGCGGAATTTTATTCGATCAACTCCAAGCCTTTGTTCCTTGGTACAACCATAAGGATCCACTGTGTGTGTCAAGCTAAAGAACTCAAGCGTCAAGAGGCGATACGTGGCAACATCCTGAAATACAAAACCATATAAACCAACATTGTGCAAAGTAAATCGAAATCAGCACGAATGCCAAGTTGGTTCAGGATATAAGGACACGCCCACTTGGTTGATTTGATTTCTCGAAGCTTGAAATGATTGAAATAGCTCAGTTGGAACTCCTCGGTGAACTCAATACCAAGTGACTCGGGGGTTAATGTATCAACAGGTGGTGCGGAGGATTCCGCAGCCAACCCACGTGTACGGCTCCGCGTATTCATCTAATAAATAAAAACAAGACAAAATAAATAAAGATTGCTAGTATATTTTTTGGCCCAATAGAAACATAGCATAAGTGATTCTCTACACTAACTACAAAAGAAACTCCTCTAAGAACAATGCTAAGTATACTTAATATCAAGATTGAATCAAGAACAAGACCTAAGTCTGGATTGACAATGATTAAAGATTGAGTAGAGCTTTTGCACAAGTAAGTTGAGGATCGGAGGAGAATCATACCTTAGATCGAGTGAGTGCAAATAATCGAAGAAAGATTAAGTAAATTTGAAGATCCAATGGAGGTGGTTTGGAGTTTGGCGGAAGAATAAAGAGAAAAATTGATTTGGAGATTTTTAGGTTACCTCCTCGAGGCGCATATGGCTGTCGTGTACATGGTACGGGTGGGCAGTACGGCCGGAGCCCTCATGTACCGAGTGTCTTACCTTGGGGGCGACGACTGCTCCCAGGCAATGCACTCGGTACGGGCGCGCGGTACGGTCAAGCATGCCCGTACTGCTGGTCATTACGGGCTCGGATGCTTTGCTTGAAATCTGTTGTTTGCTCGAGGGGTACGGTACGGGCACGCGGTACGGGCGCGTCTGGCCGTACCAGTGGTTGTTATCGATACTGGTTCCTGCGGCAAAAATCACAATTTCTACCTCCCTTTGGCTTGACGTGGCACAGGCGCACAGTACGGTCCGTTCTGACCGTACCAGTGGTCGTTACGAACACTGTGAACTACAAAACTTAAAGAATTTGATTAGTAGCTCCGTGTGCCTTTGCATATCTTATCAAAGGACTCAATAACAGTAAGAATACCAAGTAATGATCGAACAATACCTCTTAGGGCATGCGTTAGTAAAATAAAATATAGAGGATTACCTTATTTCTTCTCCTCATTCGAAAGGTCTTCTTGAACACTCTTTATTAAAAACAAAAACAAAACTAACACAACAAAAACTAAAACTAAAAAAAACTTTTATTTTACATGGGTTGCCTCCCATGAAGCGCTTCTAGTTAAGGTCAATTAGCTTAACCTTGATGGCAATCACTTAGGTTTGTGAAGTGGAACACCCACTCCATAATAGTTGGCTTTCAAAGTAATTACACCATCATTATCATTAGGCTTGGCCTTCTTCTTCCTAGGGAAGTGGACTACAAAAGGATCTCTAGATGGTAGCCCTATTCTCATATTCCCTTATGTAAATTAATCAAAGCTTTAATGGTTCTTAGGAATGGCCTACCTAGAATTATAAGTGCTATGAGATCTTCAGGCATGTCCACAATAACAAGATCAATAAGAGCGAGACTACATTTAATTTCAACAACTATATTTTCCTTGATCCCAACAACTTTTTATAAGTAGAATCAGCTAGATGGAGTCTTAATTCAGTTGTAACAAATGGCCCCAAGTTTAATTTCTCGAATAAGCTTTTGGAAATTGTTGAGACACTCGCACCAAGATCTCAAATTGCGGATATCTCATTGACTCCCAATTTAACTTTAATAGTGGGCTCAAATATATCATCTAGCTTAGCTGGAAGCTTATCAGCTAGTCTTTTGTACTCCATCTCTAAATCACGAACCTTAGATGCTACTTGTTGTATAAATTGTTGGTACATAACATCATTTCCTTGTTCTATACCTAGATTCTTAACGGTGATCATCTTCAATAGATCTTCCACGGTATATTCCAGTGTTGGCACGTTACTATAATCTAGCTCTTCAGGTTTCTCTTCATTTGATACCACCCTCATCATCTTGAGGTCTTTTACCGGATTTGGCTCGGGTTTTCCTGCAAACTTTGCTAGTATGAGAGCTTGGCTCTCGGCTACCTTACCCAAGTGAGCCTCCATGGTCTTTGTTCTTTCCTGTAGAGCCTGCACATCATTTCTAATTGCAAAAACCTAGTTAGATAATTTCCCTATACTACTTTCATGCCTCTCCGTGATTTTAATAAGCATATTATTTTGCTCGGTTTGAGCTTGTATAAATGTTCTAACGGTTTGCTCAAACGGGAGATTGGCATGGTTTGCTCCATTAGTATTATCATAATTATTATAAGGATCTCCTACAGGATTAACATGATATTTTTTGAACATTGGAAGCATAATTATTTTTCCATGCAGGATTAAAAGGAGTGCGAGCTATAAAATTAACATCATTAACATTAGTAGTAATAGCATTAACTTGGGTATCTTCCTTACACTTTACTAAGCTAAGCAACTCATCTACCTTAGATGTAAGCTCTTCCTTATTTACCTCGGTAATTGAACTTACTCTCTTTGAGGTTCTTTCCACATGCCATTGTGCATGGTTATTTTGCATATCATCTAGTAACTTCTTTGCAACACTCACTTGCTTTCCCATGATCATTCCTCCTGCTGCGGTATCTAGCTTAGACTTAGACATTGGGTTAAGACCATTATAAAACAAATGTAATATAAGCCACTTTTCCATCCCATGACTAGGACAGTTCATTACGGCTTCTTTCATCCTCTCCCATGCAAGCACTAGTGGCTCATGGTATTCTTGTCTAAAGCTTGTAATATTGGATCTTAGCTGCATAGTCTTAGATGGGGGAAAAATTTAGTCATAAAAATTAGTACATTCCTCCCAAGATTTAATAGTGCCCTTTGGTAGAGCTAGCAACCAATTCTCAGCCTTTCCCGTAAGAGAGAAAGGAAACAACCTTAGCTTAACAACATTTGGATCTACATCCTTAATACGCATCATCTCGCAAATTTCAGTAAAAGTATTTAAGTGCAAACCCGAATCTTTAGCAGATGAACCCCCAAATTGGTTTTGTTGAACCAAACTTAAAAGGTTAGGTTTTATCTCATATGTTTCCGCATCAACTGCGGGCTGAGTGATGGGCGCACGAATAAAATCATTGGTGAGAGTAGCATACTCCCCTAATCTCTTTTGAGCCATGGCTCTTATCTTTTGGGTAATTTTAAGTAATGAAAACGAATAACAAGTAACTGATTTTTTTGGGTTTTCAAATAGATAACAAGAAAGTAAGATAATAACAAAATTTAAACTACAACTAATAATAAAACTAAAAACAAGGTCTCTAATGACCTCACCGGGATAGCAAAATTGCTTCCCCGGTAACGGAGCCAGAAAAAGGGTTGATACCTTCGATCCGGATTCATGGATGTAGTATATAGCTTTTTCCCTAGAAGACCTAGGTTTAATAGAACCTCGGAAAGCACCGCTAAAAGATAATAAAAAGGACACATCTACAAGACTTTGTTTATTCGTTTTACCTTAGTTGACCGGACCAATCTAATTTAATTTATAGTGGGTTTGAATCAATGGATGGAGATAGGCCAGGGTTGAAGATCCACCTGCAGCTACACATCAAACACTACTAGGAAACAGCTCTTCTGTGGCGCACCTTTTTTCAACTTCTATGGTGCATTTCCTAGTCGCCACTGATACCTCGCCACTGATAACTAACTTCAGTGGCACATTTCAAAATCCGCCACATAAGTCTCAAACTTTAGTGGCGCATATGGCCAATATGCGCCACAGAAGTTGTTTTCCAAAATTCAAAAAAAAGGTGGGCCAGATCTCAAACTTCTGTGGCGCATATGGCCAATATGCGCCACAAAAGTTTTTTTCAAATTTCAAAAAAAAAACCCGGGCCAGATCTAGATCTGGCCGGAGTTGGTGGTGGTGGTGGCGGGCGGCGGCTAGGTCTAGGAAGAGGTTGCCGGAGTTGGTGGTGGAGGAGGAGGAGGTTACCGAAGTTGATGGTGGTGGAGGAGGAGGAGGAGGAGCTCGCCGGAGTTGGTGGTGGAAGAGGAGGAGAAGGAGGAGGAGGTCGCCGGAGTTGGTGGAGGAGGAGGAGGAGGTCGCCGGAGTTGGTGGTGGATGTAACACCCGCGAATCGGCCCTATGCAAGTTTTAGCGATTCCCGCCAAACCTGCATAGAAACGATTCAAGGACGCCCACTAGGCACTTTCGTGCGGGTGGAAAACGAAGTAATACCATTACACATCAGTCCTCGATGGGACCCATAGACAGATTTATATACATCAACTACTCCATGAGTCAAGAATACAGATATACAATACAAAGATCCAAATCACCTTGAAACGATAGAGCGTCCGACTATGGACAAGATGCAAATGGGGCTAAGAGCCCTGAAGAATAACCAATGGCGTCCTTAACCCTGCCTAGGCCAAGCCGGAGAGGGTAACCCTGCTAACGACGTCGATCACAAACCTGCTAAAACAAAAGGGGTACCGACAAAGGGCAAAGGAAAAAGAGGAGCATCAGTACTGAGGCCAGTACACGGCGAGGCTAGAATTCAGCGGCTCTCGCCTATATAGGTATGGTGGACTGCAGCGACAGCGCAGCATGCACTAAACAACCTATAGAGACTCGGTACACTGTCGGCTATTAGAGAGGGATAAGAAAGACCTATTTGGATCCAACCTGAAGCTAACACCAAACAACCCATCCTGGTATTTCCCCCTCGAGACCAAACGAGGAAGTCGAACCGAGGAACTCACACAGTTGGTAGTTTTACTCATTCCATTATAGTTGAAACACTTACTAGTCAGATATAGATAGCATGGGCCGTCCTGATAGCATAAGTAGTGGGCAGTTTTAATCACCATTCCATTGTAGTTGGGACATTTACTAGTCAGATATAATTGTCCTAAGGAACCCAAACCTAGCACTTGTTGACACTTTTATCACATTCCATTGGAGTTGCAATACTTACTAGGCAGGTATAGCATGACACAGATCACCACAGATCCACCAGTTGTTGGCACTTTTAATATCCATTCCGTTATACTTGAGCTGATTACTAGTCACATATTAAGTAAAATTTATAGCACTACTTTAGTTATGCTTGTCTATGATCGAGATATTGTGCTCCAAGTCGTCCATAACCGCGGACACGGCTTTCAGAAATTTTTACCCTGCAGGGGTGCACAAATAGCAACACACACTCGATCAACCTCGGAAAAACCAACTCAAAACCCAACGAGGCATTCACGACAAAGCAATCACAGGATTCAGAAATATTTCAGGGGGCCACCCCACTAAGCTACCCGCAACGAAGTTGGCCGGCTCCGGAACGGACCCAGGGTTTGCGTCAATGGTTGTAAACGACTGGGAACCCGAAAGTGTGACTGGGCTTGTCGATACCGCGAAAACACTCCGCGATCCTAAACAGTATAGGTGCTCCACGCACAATCTCAAGTAAAGCAGTAACATGGCATAAGTACAGGATAGTAATAAAACCCCAAACTAGTTTGTGCCCCCAAGAAATAGAAATGAATCAAGCTCTGGCTCAGGGGGGTCCATAAGGCCTCCCGGATGTGGATAGTGCGAATAGTCAAGGAACACGTATCAAGTACTCGGGGTCCTACGGGACACAAGTGGGCGTGGAAGAACCAAATAACATCTATTGCCCACCGATGCCTCTGCATT
Source organism: Avena eriantha (assembly GCA_910589775.1). Lineage (NCBI taxonomy): Eukaryota > Viridiplantae > Streptophyta > Magnoliopsida > Poales > Poaceae > Avena > Avena eriantha. The sequence continues at coordinate 309,802,563 of OU342746.1, forward strand.
AGTTATATCTAGCATTTTAATGGTTGTAATGAAAGTCATGATCATCTCCACCATAAACATCTGCCAACATTAACATCTGCCAACATTCCAACAACTGCGGTACTTGACAACACGAGATCGCACTTGAGCAAGCAACTACGTCTCGCGAGGCAAGCTATCTACCAAACACAGGTAATATGAGGTGTCCATGGCAATATAGAGGCTGCACGGGATATAACTGGCGCACGGAAACTAAAGCATCGAGACACGGATAGCAATAGATCAACAGGAGGAAATAAAGACTATAAATGCAAAATAGGTAGAAGGGGAAGAGGTGCTCGATTGGGAAACACTGCCGACGGATCATATCCGGAGAACTTGTCAATACTCGCATCAACTCATCGGCCTAATCCGCGAAGAATCTAACACTAGCAGAAACACCGGATGCAATATTTAATACTACGACAGAAGATCTGGCATGCTTTATGATATGATGCAGATGCGGTGCAATTAGGCAATATTAAGCGGAACCGGGGTCCCGACAAATAATTATATGGTTCAAGTTATTTATCTACCCCGCAATTTAAATGTTGATTTAACATGCGAAACAGGGCATCGGTTCGCTACACAAATTTAAATGGAGTCCGGAATAAAACGAAGATATCCCGCAGATGGACTCCAGATTTAATTTAGGTGAATCGACATAATGCCCTCAAACCACAGACAGGTATGCATGCATGAACAATTTAATATGCGACAGTTGGTAATGTCATATTATAAAAATAGGGGTCTCGGATAAAGGGGTCGCACATCTGGGTTCGGAAGATCTTGGGTTCCCGGGGTTCGGGGTTCGACAGGGTTCGACGGGGGACGGTTCGACGGGATCGGTCTCGGACAACGAAAGGAGAGCTTGGCGTTCCAGGAAGAAGGACTTGGTTTGGCGTCGGGGGCGCATCAGATTCGCCCCGGTCGGTGTCGATCTTGTCGTCGCGAAGATCTTATCGGGTCCGCGTATCGGGTTGGTCTTGGCATTCGGTGGCGATCTTGGCGGTCATCGGATCCATGAAGGAGATCTTGCCGTTCCGGGATGGAGAACTCGGCGCTCTAGGAAGAAGGTCTTGTGGTTTCCGTGTCGGCGATCTTGGCGGGTCGTCGGGTCCGGACTTCGCCTCCGGGAACAGGTCTTCAGGGTCTCGACGAACTTGGTGTTCCGGGCATCTCCGAGTCGTGGATCTTGGCGTCCGGGTCCCTCGGCATCGGATCCGGGATGGAGTACTTGCCGTATCAGAGAGAAGATCTTGGAGGGTGCCGGCTTCGATTGTTGGTGGCGAACTTGGATTAGCACCGGTGTTCTTGTCAAGGAGGACTCGTGGAACCTGGGGTCTCCAAACATGACTTGAGCAGCACCGGGGAGACAGAGGCGCATGGGTCTTCAGGTTTACTCCGGTAGAGGATCTTAGAGCTTCTCATGTAAACGGAAGGCACCTGGAAGTGTAGAGGTGCGTGCACAGAAACGCAACACAGGACCGCCGGGCGTAGTAGACAACAGATCGGGCGTGCTCCATCTGTGCGCAAGGACATCCACAGCAGCAGTCCAACACGACGCCATCAACACACAAGATAGCATGTGCTGCAGGCGAACAACACAGCCAGAGGCAGCTTACTGGGAAGCAGCATTGGTGCGCTGCAGAGAGGAGGGCGCTGGGGCGACGACCGGGAAAACGGCGAGGGGCATAGGATGGAGAGCTCGTTGCCGGGCGTTACCGGGAAGGAGATAGCCAACAGCGGTCGGACGCGGCCATGGCGGAAGGGAAGGAGCGGCGGGCAACCGGGGCGGCGAGCTCGGGCGATGATGCAGCCTGCTGTCGGAGACAGAGGGAGGCACGCGGCTTGCAGGGGACGAGCAAGGCAGTGGAGGCGTGGCGCGCCCGGGACCCGACGCAGGGCAGCCGCGGTGGTGGGGTCGACGGACACGCGGGCTTGGGAAGGCGAGTGCGGCGGGGAGCGGGACAGAGGAGAGGAGCACGGCGTGAGGGGGTCGCTGGCGACGGCGTCACGGGCCGAGGCGAGCCTGGCCGGGGCCGAGCCGGAGATTGCGGCGACAGGGAGGGCGAGGACGGCCAGGGCTGGGCGCGGTTCGGCGGCGGGGCTTGGCCAGCGAGGAGGGCCCGCGAGAGGTGGCGGCGGGGCAAAGGACGGCGCTGAGGCGAGCACGACCGAGACGCGGCCAGCTTGCCGGAGCAGAGGGCCCGGGGTAGAGGCGGCAGCCATCGGGCTCGAGGAAGAGGGAGGCGGCTACTCACGGGGCGGCGAGGGCGTCGCTCGGCAGATGGTCCGCGGCGGCGGTCGGTGGGGAACGGGGCAGGTGGCGACGAGATCGTTCGCGGTGGGGGATCATGTGGTTATGGGTGGGGCCGGACGCGGTGGTTGGGTGAGCGGGAGAGGAGGGTTGCGTGCAGGGTGGGGCGACCGTGTCGCGTGCGTGTTGTGTGCAGCGGCAGGGCGTGTTGGCCGGGTGCGTGTGGCGGTGGGAGTTGGTGGTGAGGGCGCGTGGTGGTTAGTGCGGTGGCGTGCCCAGGAGGCAAGATCGAGCGGGAGATGGGAGGTGGGACCGGGCTGGCGATGATGGAGTGCGTGTGTGCCTGGGTGCTTGCGCGCGCGCGTGTATTGCGTGCCAGGCGGCGGCGGTGGCAGGAGGGAAAAGGTGGGAGGAGGGTAGGTTGCTGGGGTGTTAGGGTAGGATAGATTTTAGGGTTAGCTCTTTGGAGGTGGCTGGCTAGGCCTTCGGGCCTGGTGGCTGCCTCCCAAAAATATTTAAACTTTTATTTTCTTTTTAAAATAGGCCTTTGTAAATAATTTTTAGACAAATAAAACTATCCGGAAAAGACCGAAGTTTTAATTTGAAATAAAGATGGGGCGTTTAGAAAACAAAACCAGACTTTTTCGAAAATAGTTTTTAAACAAACCATGCATGATGATGACGATGCTCAAATGCTATGTGGCATGATGACATGAGCATGCGGTAATGATGATGCAATGCATAAAAACACAGCGATTTTCTAGTAGTGGTTTTTGCGGGGCGCCACAATTCGACACCACTAACAATGGATCTCGCCCTCGAGATCCGCCTCATGGTACCGGGAAGAAGGTCGACGATCTGAATCTTCTCGCTTCGTGTAGATCCTCGCGACACCACTAACAAGAGGTCGTTGTCCGTGATCGTCGAGAGAACACTCCGGGAACAAAGGGCGAAAGTAGAGGTATCAACAAATAAAGCCACCTCTAGCTTCCGTAGACGGAGTAAAATTGCTGGATCCACCGATTCAATATACAAAAGCGAATGATAAGAGTAGTCGGATGGTGATCAGTCCATCGCGCACCCAAACCATTACTCTGCACACGAATAGGTGAATTATGCAACCAACTCTCGGAATTAGAGTCAAGATCTCGACAAGCGAGGTTCGGGACAAAAGAGTGATGCAGGCTCTGCATCGGATCTGACGTAGATGATGTTGTCGCGTCGGAAAACACCAGAAGGCACAAACAAGGAGCAAGGAATGGTACCGCATATAAAGGATCACTCAAATAGCACTAAGTCCGGAGGTAGAAGCACCGTTGCCAAAGGAGGAAGCGAAACCCTGAAGGTACGACGGACAACCCAACCACGAGAATTCCTGGACTCGAAGAAAGATAAGAGAGCGGATTCAAAACACGCAGAGGTAAGAGGAGAACAGCAGAGGGATAAGGAGTAAAAGCAGACCTAATCAGATCTATCCAACCGATTTTCCCAAAATAGTTTTGACACTCTACTTCGGCCGTTAGCTAGGTTATCCTACAGGCTGGACTTGTGGGGTATCGTAACTGCTGAGCGCTGATACCACTCTGTAATACCCGCGAATCGGCCCTATGGAAGTTTTAGTGATTCCCGCAAAACCCGCATAGAAAAGATTCAAGGACGCCCACCAGGCACTTTCGTGCGGGTGGAAAACGAAGTAATACCATTACACATCAGTCCTCGATGGGACCCATAGACAGATTTATATACATCAACGACTCCATGAGTCAAGAATACAGATATACAATACAAAGATCCAAATCATCTTGAAACGATAGAGCGTCCGACTACGGACAAGATGCAAATGGGGCTAAGACCCCTGAAGAATAACCAATGGCGTCCTTAACCCTACCCAGGCCAAGCCAGAGAGGGTAACCCTGCTAATGACGTCGATCGCAAACCTGCTAAAACAAAAGGGGTGCCGACAAAGGGCAAAGGAAAAAGAGGAGCGTCAGTACTAAGGCCAGTACACGGCGAGGCTAGAATTCGGCGGCTCTCGCCTACATAGGTATGGTGGACTGCAGCGGCAGCGCAACATGCACTAAACAACCTATAGAGACTTGGTACACTGTCGGCTATTAGAGAGGGATAAGAAAGACCTATTCGGATCCAACCTGAAGCTAACACCAAACAACCCATCCTGGTATTTCCCCCTTGAGACCAAACAAGGAAGTCAAACCGAGGAACTCACACAGTTGGTAGTTTTACTCATTCCATTATAGTTGAAACACTTACTAGTCAGATATAGATAGCATGGGCCGTCCTGATAGCATAAGTAGTGGGCAGTTTTAATCACCATTCCATTGTAGTTGGGACATTTACTAGTCAGATATAATTGTCCTGAGGAACCCAAACCCAACACTTGTTGACACTTTTATCACATTCCATTGGAGTTGCAATACTTACTAGGCAGGTATAGCATGACACAGATCACCATAGATCCACCAGTTGTTGGCACTTTTAATATCCATTCCGTTATACTTGAGCTGATTACTAGTCACATATTAAGTCAAATTTATAGCACTACTTTAGTTATGCTTGTCTATGATCGAGATACTGTGCTCCAAGTCGTCCATAACCGCGGACACGGCTTTCAGAAAGTTTTACCCTGCAGGGGTGCACAAATAGCAACACACACTCGATCAACCTCGGAAAAACCAACTCAAAACCCAACGAGGCATTCACGACAAAGCGATCACAGGATTGATAAATATTTCAGGGGGCCACCCCACTAAGCTACCCACAACGAAGTTGGCCGGCTCCGGAACGGACCCAGGGTTTGCGTCAATGGTTGTAAACGACTGGGAACCCGAAAGTGTGACTGGGCTTGTCGATACCGCGAAAACACTCCGCGATCCTAAACAGTATAGGTGCTCCACGCACAATCTCAAGTAAAGCAGTAACATGGCATAAGTACAGGATAGTAATAAAACCCCAAACTAGTTTGTTGCCCCAAGAAATAGAAATGAATCAAGCTCTGGCTCAGGGGGGTCCATAAGGCCTCCCGGATGTGGATAGTGCTAATAGTCAAGGAACAGGTATCAAGTACTCGGGGTCCTACGGGACACAAGTGGGCGTGGAAGACCCAAATAACATCTATTGCCCACCGATGCCTCTGCATTAGTTATATCTAGCATTTTAATGGTTGTAATTAAAGTCATGATCATCTCCAACATTAACATCTGCCAGCATTCCAACAACTGCGGTACTTGACAACACGAGATCGCACATGAGCAAGCAACTAAGTCTCGCAAGGCCAGCTATCTACCAAACACAGGTAATAGGAGGTGTCCATGGCAATATAGAGGCTGCAAGGGATTTAACTGGCGCACGGAAACTAAAGCATCGAGACACGGATAGCAATAGATCAACAGGAGGAAATAAAGACTATAAATGCAAAATAGGTAGAAGGGGAAGAGGTGCTCGCCTGGGAAACACTGCCGACGGATCATATCCGGAGAACTTGTCGATACTCGCATCAACTCATCGGCCTAATCCGCGAAGAAGCCAACACTAGCAGAAACACCGGATGCAATATTTAATACTACGACAGAAGATCCGGCATGCTTTATGATATGATGTAGATGCGGTGCAATTAGGCAATATTAAGCGGAACGGGGTCCCGACAAATAATAATATGGTTCAAGTTATTTAGATACCCCGCAATTTAAATGTTGATTTAACATGCGAAATAGGGCATCGGTTCGCTACACAAATTTAAATGGAGTCCTGAATAAAACGAAGATATCCCGCAGATGAACTCCAGATTTAATTTAGGTGAATCGGCATAATTCCCTCAAACCACAGATAGGTATGCATATATGAACAATTTAATATGCGATAGTTGGTAATGTCATATTATAAAAATAGGGGTCTCGGATAAAGGGGTCGCACATCTGGGTCGGAAGATCTTGGGTTCCCGAGGTTCGGGGTTCGATAGGGTTCGACGGGGGGGACGATTCGACGGGATCGGTCTCGGACAACGGAAGGAGAGCTTCATGTTCTAGGAAGAAGGACTTGGTTTGGCGTCGGGGGCGCATCGGATTCGCGTCGGTCGGTGTCGATCGTGTCATCGCGAAGATCTTGTTGGGTCCGCGTATCGGGTTGGTCTTGGCATTCGGTGGCGATCTTGGCGGTCTTCGGATCCGTGAAGTAGATCTTGCCGTTCCGGGATGGAGAACTCGGCGCTCTAGGAAGAAGGTCTTGCGGTTTCGGTGTTGGCGATCTTGGCGGGTTGTCGGGTCCAGACTTCGCCTCCGGGAATGGGTCTTCAGGGTCTCGACGAACTTGGTGTTCCGGGCATCTCCGAGTCGTGGATCTTGGCGTCTGGGTCCCTCGGCATCGGATCCGGGATGGAGTACTTGCCGTATCGGAGAGAAGATCTTGGAGGGTGCCGGCTTCGATTGTCGGTGGCGAACTTGGATTAGCACCGGTGTTCTTGTCGAGGAGGACTCGTGGAACCTGCGGTCTCCAAACATGACTTGAGCAGCACCAGGGAGACAGAGGCGCATGGGTCTTCAGGTTTACTCCGGTAGAGGATCTTAGAGCTTCTCGTGTAAACGGATGGCACCTGGAAGTGTAGAGGTGCGTGCACGGAAACGCAACACAGGACCGCCGGGCGGAGCGGACAACAGATCGGGCGTGCACCATCTGTGCGCAGGGACATCCTCAGCAGCAGTCCAACACGACGCCATCAACACACAAGATAGCACGCGCTGCAGGCGAACAACACAGCTAGAGATAGCTTACTGGGAAGCAGCATCGGTGCGCTGCAGAGAGGAGGACGCTGGGGCGACGACCGGGAAGACGGCGAGGGGCATAGGCCGGAGAGCTCGTTGTCGGGCGTTACCGGGGAGGAGACGGCCAACATCGGTCGTACGCGGCCATGGCGGAAGGGAAGGAGCGGCGGGCGACCGGGGCGGCGAGCTCAGGCGATGATGCGGCCTACTGTCGGAGGCAGAGGGAGGCGCGCGGCTTGCAGGGGACAAGCAAGGCAGTGGAGGCGTGGCGCGCCCGGGACCCGACGCAGGGCAGCCGCGGTGGTGGGGTCGACGGCCACGCGGGCTCGGGAAGGCGAGTGCGGCGGGGAGCGGGACAGAGGAGAGGAGCACGGCGTGAGGGGGTCGCTGGCGACGGTGTCGCGGGCCGAGGCCAGCCTGGCCGGGGCCGAGCCGGAGATTGCGGCGGCAGGGAGGGCGAGGACGGCCAGGGCTGG